>JAZHEH010001133.1:4912407-7368611 GCA_036589455.1 Ateles fusciceps | reverse complement strand
AGCAATATGCAACCTAACCAAGTAATGTCACATCACCATTGCTACTTTTTCCAGCTGGCCAGAACCTTTATGGAGATATAGATTAAAAAAAAAACAAAAAACTTTTCTGCAAGGCTGGATAACCAGCTATTTTAATGATCTGAAATCACCTAAGATTAAAGTACTTTGAATTTGATTTTGATACATAGTGTTCTATAGAAAGCACAAGCAAACATAAATAATTCATGAATTATGTGGTACATTTATGATTTATTTACAGCTCAGAACTCATGCTAACTTAGAGAACATCAAATGCCCTACACCCTGGCCTGCCATTTAAAGCAGCATTTAGGGGGGTTAAGGATAAGACAGAATACAGGAGATGCACTGTAAATTTATATATGGCAATAAATAAGAAATATTTGCTGAGAAATAAATTGAATGATGATGAACATAAAAGGTGGCTTTGAGAAAAACTAGAAGTATCGAGAGATTGACTACTAATGCCATTAAAGAAATCAGGCTGGGCACGGTGGCTCAAACCCGTAATTCCAGCACTTTGGGAGGCTGAGGTGGGTAGATCATGAGGTCAGGAGTTCGAGACCAGCCTGACCAACATGGTGAAACCTGTCTCTACTAAAAATACAAAAATTAGCTGGGTATGGAGGCACACACCTGTAATCCCAGCTACTCAGGAGACTGAGGCAGGAGAATCACTCGAACCCAGGAGGAAGAGGTTGCAGTGAGCTGAGATTGTGCCACTGCACTCCAGCCTGGGCAACAGAGCGAGATGCTGTCTCAAAAAAAAAAAGAGAAATTGCACTTGACCCTTTAACAACATGAGGATTCGGGGGCACTACACCCAGGACAGTTGAAAATCCACAAATAACTTGACTTCCCCAAAACTTAACTACTAATAGTCTACTGTTCACTGGAAGTTTTACTGATAACATAAAACAACACATATTTCGTATGCTATATGTAGTATATACTGAATTCTTACAGTAAGATAAGCTAGAGAATGAAAATATTTTAAAAATCATAAAAAGGGGAATATGTTTATTGTTTATTACATGGAAGTGGATCATCAGAAAGGTCCTCATCCTCATCATCTTCACGTCGAGCAGACTGAAGAGGAGGAGGAGGAGGAAGGAGGAGGAGCTGGTCTTGTCCCAGGAGTGGCAGAGGCGGAGGAAAATCTGCATCTAAGTGGACCCGCACCTTCAAACCGAGTTGTTCAAGGGTCACTGTATGTCTGTCAGGTTACAGCCTTCTCTCTAGGCTTTTTTCCTTGTTGATTCTTCATAATATCTTGTGATTTTTTTCAGTCTTTTCTGAATATTTTTATTTCCTAATAAGATTTTAACTATTAAAAAACCCTAAAATAAGTACAATGTGATTAGGAGAGGAATATAGTTTTGTCAGTTTCCAATGTGTTTACTAGATGATTGTTTTGCAAACATTTTGTTAAATAGCATAAATCGCCATCACCAGCCATTGTCCCCCCTTTCTAACCTGCAGAACCTCAGCTGGGAGGCTGTTTCAGGCATGACTCCTTCCATGTTACATTAATTGAGTGTGTTACATTAATTGAGTCACTCTATGGATAATCAGAGTTGTAGAGGGAGAGGGGTGACATAGTATCTTCCTTCAGTTAAACTGTATTCTTTTTTGTTTTTAATTATACTTTAAGTTCTGGTATACATGTGCAGAAAGTGCAGGTTTGTTACATGGGTATACACATACCATGGTGGTGTGCTGCACCCATCAACCTGTCATCTACATTTGGTATTTCTCCTAATGCTATCCCTCCCCTTGCCCCCCACCCCTGACAGGCACTGGTGTGATGTTCCCCTCCCCTGTGTCCATGTGTTCTCATTGTTCAACTCCCACTTATAGGTGAGAACATGCAGTGTTTGGTTTCTGTTCTTGTGTTAGTTCACTGAGAATGATGGTTTCCAGCTTTATCTATGTCCCTGCAAAGGACATGAACTCATCCTTTTTGTGCTGTATAATATTCCATGGTGCATATGTGCCACATTTTCTTTATCCAGTCTGTCATTGATGGGCATTTGGATTGGTTCCAAATCTTTGCTATTGTGAACAGTGCCACAGTAAACATACATGTGCATGTGTCTTTATAGTAGAATGATTTATAATCCTTTGAGTATATACCCAGTAGTGGGATTGCTGGGTCAAATAGTATTTCTGGTTCTAGATCTTTGAGGAATCGCCACACTTCCTTTCACATTGGTTAAACTAATTTACACTCCCACCAACAGTGTAAAAGAGTTCCTATTTCTCCACATCTTCTCTAGCATCTATTGTTTCCTGACTTTTTAATGATCACTATTCTAACTGGCGTGAGATGGTATCTCATTGTGGTTTTGATTTGCATTCCTCTAATGACCAGTAATGATGAGCTTTTTTTCATGTTCGTTGGCCACATGAATGTCTTCTTTTGAGAAGTGTCTGTTCATATCCTTTGCCCACTTTTTGATGGGGTTGTTTTTTTCCTTGTAAATTTGTTTAAGTTCTTTGTAGATTCTGGATATTAACCCTTTGTCAGATGGATAGACTGCAAACATTTCTCCCATTCTGTAGGTTGCCTTTTCACTCTGATGATGGTTTCTTTTGCTGTGCAGAAGCTCTTTAGTTTAATTAGATTCCATTTGTCAATTTTGGCTTTTGTTGCCATTGCTTTTAGTCTTTTAGTCATGAAGTCTTTGCCCACACCTATATCAAGAATGGAACTGTATTTTCTTCACAAAAAAACTGATGACAGCAACTAAAATAGAGAAAAATCATAATGAAAAATAAAAATTATCTTTAAATCTTTTATTAGTTTTATAAAATGCAATCCTCTTTGCTCTGGGGACGTCAAGGCTAATGAGCATCTTCCACCTGGGCTCCAGCCCAGGGCAAAGTGCATATGTCCTGAGCCAGGGCAGGGGTCAGATGGGAGGCCTTGGCCACCTTAGGCTGGAAGTGACCCTACAATTGCAGTTGAGGTGAATCCTCAATGATAAACAAGCTTGTAGTGAAAAGAGGTTTATTCCCACTAAGTTCTGCCTTTTTCATGAAGCCACCTCAATTGCAAATACCGTCTCACTAGTGTCTTTGTCTTTATTAAAGATAAATATCAACATTAACATGTCATTCTAAGGGGGCATTGTCACGCATATAATGCCCTCCCTCCACCTCTGTATGGATGGAAATAATCCCTCTCCCTGGAAAACCAGTCCTTAGCACAGGTCTTGTCTCTTTCCTTCTCTTCAAATGTAACTAATGCTTGTGTGAAAGTATTAGACAGTTTTGGCCTGCTATAACAAATTACTATGGACTGGGTGCCTATAAGCCACCACACAATTTACTTCTCACAGTTTTGGAAGCTGGAACTTCAAGATCAAAGTTCTGGCAATGTGGGGTCTGATGAGGGTTCTCTTCCTGATTTGCAGATGACCACCTTCTTGCTGTATCCTCACACGGTGGGGACAGATCGTCTCTCTCATGTGTCTTATCAGGCACTAATCCCATTCTTGAAGGCTCCACTCTCATGACATAATTATGTTCCAAAGCCCCACCTCCAAATACCATCATATGGATGATGAGGGCTTCAACATATGAATTTAGCAGGGGAGGGGGCAAACATTCAGTTCATAGCAGAATTTATTCTTAAGTTTAAAAAGAAATCAAAAAGGCCCAGGAATTCTGAAAAGACAAAAGATACTCAGTAGTTAAGGCCATGGAGGTCTGTGAGATCAGGGCTGCCAGCTGTGGTACAGCAGTTGATGACACCAAAAATTAACAGTCATACCTGCTGCATGACCAGCTGTGGTTGCCCCAGTGACCCAATCATTCTAAGGCTTTGCAAGAGGCACGTTAACCTGTGTAGGCAATCAGGGTAGCATTTAGGGTGGCATGTAAAGCAGACCACCATCATACTAAGTTTTTGCCATATTCAAGCCTGTCTTTGAGGCATGATATCCACACCAAGCAGGTGTGGTAGCCACCGTGGCAGGCACCAGGCTGCAGATCTCTCCAGAGGATCATAAGACAAACTGGCTCCATCAACTATAAAATAAATGGTTCTTTTCCCCACTTCCCCTCCCTTGAGTTTTTGAGTTAGTCTATGTGACATTATTAGCATCTGTCTTACTTGCTCTTTTAGAACAAATAAATCAGTTACTTTAAGAGAAAGAACAAGTCTTGCCAAACAGAGGGGGAGAACTGGGCTTTTTGGAATGTGTAGGCCCCAATGGAGCAGGAAAAGCGAAGTAGACCCCAAGTCATTGAAGGAATTTGCACACAGAGCTCCTCAAAGGGAAATCCTGCTCCCTACTCTGTGTGGCATGGCCACTGTAGCGTGCACACCTGCCGCAAGCCGTGCACACCACTGTGCCAAGCCCAAGCAGCAGCCTAGATTATGAGGTTTTTAGGGAGCTTGAACACACTAGCAAATGACGTTCACAAATGGCCATGAACAGACTGGATGTTGTGCACCAGTTTTGTGAGTGGGTTCATTTAAAACAGTAGTGGCAGCTGGGGTAGGGTCTCTCTGAGATCAGCCCCCAGCATTTGCCTCCGCAGGGGTTGAGGAGGGGCACAGAGATTGGGGGCTTGTCACCAAATCTGCTTTAGCTATAATGAGACCCTTATCCAAGCCTCTCTTTGGAGCAAACTACCAGGATCAGGGTCAGTCTCCTGCCATGACCTGAAGTGATGGGGGGAACTCAGCTAAAATGGGACTGAGCCTACAGCAGAGGAGCTTGTGAGGTAGCTGAGAGTGCGTCAGAGAGAATCGCTAATGAAGGTGTTTATTTCAAAATGCAGAAGTCCGCTGGTCAGCATGACAAGCACAGTACAGTGGACTTAGGGGGATCCAGCCTGGGCTGAAAGTGACCAGATGCGAGCTTGTACACAATGGCAAATAGGTTTTAATGGATACATTAAACGCCTCTGGCTCATAGCTGCTCTTTTGGGGAGGACTGGAGGCTATATCCGAGTCCAACAGGAAAGAGGACCATGATTACCGGTCTCATGATTGGTGGGAATGTCTTCCATGGACCAGGGATGGAAGTGTGGTGGTACACATACCCTATACATACCATCTCTGACCTACATATTGACATTAAAAGTTCTGTGTCTGGAAAAGTAAGTTGGAATCTAACCATGGAATCTAATCTAATCACAGAAAGCTTTAAATGTTAGACTGAAGAATCTGGCCTTTATTTTGTGGAATGTTGTGGTTTGTCTGGTCAGAACACTGGCTATAAAAATACAGACAGGAAATGCCTTCAGCAGGATTCACACTCTGCACTTGCCGGAGGAGCTACGCAGCACCCTGGTGTCTTACGCTCAGTTGTGTGTCACATTTAAATCATCTAAAGGTCTTCGAGTTTGCAAGCCTGCTGCAGGTATTAGAAAACCACTGATGAGCTGAGTGTTGGAAAATGACATTGCCAGAGGATGTTTTAGGTGGGGGATGTGAAAGTTGGATTGGAGAAAGGAGAAAAAGAGTAAAAGCTGCAATACTAGTTAAGAAGCGTTGCAAGTCTCCATGTAAGAATCAGACATACCTTAACTAGAACTGTGAGAATAGAAAAGGGGGAAGAGCTAAGAGATGTTGCAGAAGTGTACCATCTTAGCTTGGCTTGGCTGTGGGGGACAGAGAGAAGACAGACTACAAAAGTGTTGATAAAGTTTTAAACCTAAGGGACTAGGAGAAGACTGCTGGTCCTATGAACAGAAATAGGGAATTCAAATACATGAACAAATTGAGGCTGGCCTGTGGGGGAGGAAGGAGATGAGTGGATGCATTTTAGAACCCAGTTATTTTTTGGATGATGCCATTGTTACAGATGAACCCACTCGCAACACAGCACTTCCCCGAGGAAAGCTGTGAGCTGGACATTGTGTCTTGTCCTATCTTTCCCAGACTGAGGGAGGACATCCAATTAGGACAGCTGGCTGGGTTAAAGGTTCAGTCTGTGGCCATGGACTAAAGCCAAATTAACTGGGATGGAATCTGTGCCCTTGACCAGAAGAGCAAAGGACTAACTGATAATCAGCTTGGCCCGTTTCTGCTGTAACATCTAATTAGATATTGGCTTCCTGTCCTCAGTCTTCTTGCCAGCTGGATGGTTGCCTTGCCTTACTGCCTGTCCCAGCTATGGGTAGATGTCACACTGAACGTGCTCATCTTTCAGCTCTCTTCTCATCTCTCTTGATTAAGGGTGAGAATGGATCAGGATGAGCGTGACAGGGAGTTGGGAGAGTTTGGCTGGGTCAACGAAGAAGCGTGTGGAATGTCATGCCGGATGTCTGGTAGTGGCGCACTCTGCCTGCCCATCCAGTTTCTGAGTCCTGCTTTATGATGCCAGACTGGGGTTTGCAAATAGTAGTTGCTGCACATCCTCCACCTCACATTTTCTTATAGGTGCTTGATGCCAAGACCCTGTTTCACCTGTTGAGTCCTGGTTCAGTTACCAGCAGTTAGATTAGTAGCTCGATATAAACTTGATTATTTCTCATGATTCCATGGGTTGACTGGGCTCAGATGGATGTCTCACAGGACTCTCATGCAGCTGTGGATGGCGCTGGGACATCCAAGATGCTTCGTTCATATGTCTGGACCTTGGCAAAGACAGCTGAAAGCCGGGCTCAGCTGGGCTATTGATGACTGAGTCTTGCTCTCACTGTGTAGTCTCATGGCCTCTCCTTTTCCATGTGGCCTCCTCATAGGGTCTCTCTAGTAGGGTAGCTGAACATCTTACATGGCACCCAGGGATCTCCAAAGCACAAAAGCAGAAACTGACATGCCTTCTGATGACGTAGGCCCCAGACAGGCACATCGCCACCGATCCTGTGTTGCTCTGTTGGTTGAGTGGGTCACAGAGCCCGCCTCGATTGGTAGTTAGGAAAGGACGACGTAACCACGTGGATTTGGGGAGGCTCCATTCATTGCAGACACCAAATGTGTTTCTACCTCACCCAGAATATAATCCTCTCAGAGCTTCTGTGAACTGCACCCCACACCCTCTGATCTCAACCCCACCTTCCCTTCTCCCCTCCCCTCTCTCTGGCAATACTGACTTCTTTTGCTTTTTCTTCTGCGGGCTGAAAGAAGGCATTCAGGGAGGTGGTGCTGGGAACCTGAGTGAGTATTCCCTGACATGTAGGAATCATTTAGGAAGACAAGTAATGGTAAAGGAATCTAAGAGAGGGAAGAATATTTAAGAACATTGAGGATTTGGAAAACTTCTGTTGTAGGGTTAGAACTTAGGGTAACTATTGGGGTGTTGTGTAAGGTCGGGGCAAAACAGACAACAGGAGGGGCCAGGTCATGAGGAAAATTATATACCAAGCTAAGGAATTTGTTTGGTTCCCTAGACATTGAAGGGGTAAAAACAGGGAAGACTTGATCAGATTTGCATTTTAGAAAGAGCACTCTTTGGCAGTTTGGGAGATACACTAGAAAGTGAAGAGATGCCTTTAATCCCAGCACTTCGGGAGGCCGAGGCGGGCAGATCACAAAGTCAAGCGATCGAGACTGTCCTGGTCAACATGGTGAAACTTTGTCTCTACTAAAACACCCCCCTCCCCCTCAAAAAAAAGTAGCCAGGTGTGGTGGCATGCACCTGTAGTCCCAGCTACTTAGAAGACTGAGGCAGGAGAATTGCTTGAACCCAGGAGGTGGAGGTTGCAGTAAGCCGAGATCATGCCACTGCACTGTAGCCTGATGACACAGCAAGACTCTCTCTAAATAAATAAAGAAATAAAGAAGCAGGGACACCAATTAGGACCAAAGATTAAGCAAGACATGGTGAAGGTCTTAGCTCAGCATGTCCCACACCCCTAGGGTGTGTGAGTCTATGGGCAAATTTTGGGTGGGGAGTGGAGGTCTATATAATCAATTGGATTTGAAAGGTATTACAAAATTTATGGACCCATGAGAGATGATTAACTGATAAAGATTTAGAAAATGGGTAGAATAGAGGGTTATTGGATAGTCATTTTCTATCCAATCAATGCATTAAACAGTCTTGGTAATGTCCAGGCCCCATCAGCTCCTGTTCAGGTCTAGGAACTATCTTCTCATACTCTTTATTGTTAAATAAGCTGTTCCTGGCTGATTTATATCTTCCACTGAAAGAAAAAAGTAGCACTGCAGTTATTACTCACAACGGCATGGCTCTTTGCAAGCTATTTGTGTAGGAACACTAGATCTTTTTCCTCTTGCAGTTTCCTAGTACTGGTTACTTTGTGCCCGTTACACCCTTACTCATGACATGACATCATCCATCATGCTGCCTGTGAACGCTGCTTTCCAGTGACTGTCTCAGAGGTTGTTATGGTGCTTTTCATAGATGATGACCACAAATGCACCTGTTACCCAGGGTATGCAGGAAAATGTGAGCAATCATCTGATTTTCTGCTCATGTTAAATTTATTGTTCAGACTTTTGTACCATAAATGTAAATTAACACATATTCCAATCATGTCTTCTTTTGAACTCTTGAAGCCATAATCATTACACTCCTAGAATGTCATCTCTTTTAATGTTGGATCCACTCCTGTTCCCATGCTGCTTTTCATAGGGAAGAGAGGAAAGAAACCTCTGGGCTTGGCAGGAAAGGTACAATACCATTCATCCAAGGAATATCCATCATCTGTCAGACCTTAAGACCAACCTGGAAGAGCACAGCATCACCATATCAATCAACCAGAGGCAACACTGCGCAACAGCCTCAGAGCTCTCAGAGGAAACAGGCCTGGGGTCACCCCCTACAGGACTTCCCGACATGTGTGATCCTAGCCTGTAGAAGGTGTGGCATGATCATCTTGGGTACCTATGGCCTGGGGCTGGCAGTAAAATATTCTGTTAACAGTCTCCTTACCCTTGGGTACTAGAGGCCAGAGATGGCATTGCAAGGTAACAAGGGCCAATGCACAGACCCATGTATGTCACACTGGCCAGTAGGAGCAATCTGCTTCCCTCCTGGAACAGGGGCCCCCCCCCACAGGACCCCAGAACAACCCCACAGAAGCACATTCAGAGTTCCTTGGGGCAACTGGCTGACCACGTATGTCAGGTAGAGTTTCACGGATCACTGTGAAGCAGTGAAATAGGGACCGGGAACCATGTGGGCTGGGGCGGCCTGCCTGGATGCCACTGAACGATCAGTCAGTCCCAGGCACTGGAGAGACTTAGAAAACGTTGAGGAGTGGGCCAAGTGTAGTGGTTCAGGCAGGTAATCCCAGCACTTTGGGAGGCCGAGGCAGGGGGATCACTTGAGCTTGGGAGTTTGAGACCAGCCCAGGCAACACAGTGAGACATTGTCTCTACAGGATATCAAAAATTAGCTGGGCATGGTGGCATGTGCTGTAGTCCCACCTACTTGAGAGGCTGGGATCAGAGGATCACTTGAGCCCAGGAGACTGTGGCTGCAGTGAGCTATAATTGTGCCATTCCACTCCAACCTGGGTGACAGAGACTCCCCTCCCCCACAAAAAAAAAGAAAGAAAGAAAATGTTAAGGAAAGCACTCTGAAACACAGGGCTCCCTTTTGCTTCAGAGCCTTAGACAGGTGCCCTACTTGCCCCAGTCTAATTGTAGTATTAGCAGTTTGAAGGAGCCGTGAGTTCAAGAGCTGCAGGTTCATTTGAGAGACTCTGAAGATGTTTAGGGAAATTCTATAAGTAAAGATTTCCAATCTCTCTCTCTGACTTAAATATATTTTAAAAATACATCTTACTGTAAAAACCAATTTTTTTTTTCTTTTTTTTTGAGATGGAGTTCTCACTCTATTGCCAGGCTGGAGTGCAGTGGCACAATCTTAGCTCCCTGTGGCCTCCGCCTCCTGGGTTCAAGTGATTCTCCTGCCTCAGCCTCCTGAGTAGCTGGAACTACAGGCACGTGCCACCATGCCCAGCTAATTTTTGTATTTTTAGTAGAGATGGGGTTTCACCATGCTAGCCAGGATGGTCTTGATCTCTGGACCTTGTGATACACCGCCTCGGCCTCCCAAAGTGCTGAAATTACAGGCATGAACCACTGTGCCTGGCTTGTAAACACCGATATTAAAGCAGATACTAGCACAGGTGTTGTGGTTGAAGCGGAAAATGCAAGTTCAGAGCGTAGCTGATGGCCTGAGTTCAGTACCACAGCACACCTCTGCCTCTGCTAGATCACAGGAAAACCTTAGGGACCCACAGAACACAGCCTGAAACTATGCATCTAAAGAATATGCACGTCGGCTAGAGGCAAAAATGAAGGCTGAATTATCATTCATCCAAATATTAATATTGTAGCTATCCACTAATATTTCCCATATGGTGCAGTGTAACCTGCTTTGAAAATTTGTTAGCTGAGCTCAGTGGCTCATGCCTGTAATCTCAGTATTTTGGGAGGCTGAGGCAGGCAGATCACTTGAAGCCGGGAGTTCAAGACAAGCCTGGCCAAGGGTAAAACCCCCAGACTCTATTAAAAATACAAAAATTAGCCGGGTTTGGTGGTGGGCGACTGCACTCCATCCTGGGTGACAGAGTGAGACTCTTTTTTAAAAAAAATAAAGTTCGTTGTTTGTTGAAGAACTTAGTCTATTTTCTTTAATGTTCTCAGTTTTTTCCCTCAAAAATCCAATTCAAATCTTTATTAATTCTTCATAGTTCTCCCATGTTTCCCACTATCTTCCAAAGACCATAATAAAATTTTAGAAAAGGAAGTTTCTGTTATTTTACAATTTATAATGATTCAGAAAACACGTTATAAAGAAAGAAAAAAGAAAGAAAAGAAATAATAAAAGAAAAAAATGGCCTTCCCAAATCCTCACAGTCCAAGATGAACTGGAACAAAACACGTCACTGAGTGTCTCATACCTGTGCTTGGTTCTGTGTTGAGTGTCCCTGCAATTCCATTTAAAACCTGCTAGCAAATTATTTATTCTACTGGAAAATCACGTAATGTTTTTTAAAGAAATCCTGTTACTAAATGGCTCCAGGAGAGTTTTGCTGATCTCCAGAGAAGAACAGTCATGCTCTTTGTCTTGAACTGAATGGCTGACAGCAAAGGAGGCCAACCTCGGGTGCCCTCGCCACCAGACATAAAAGGGCTGCTTTCAAATTCTTGCCAACTGGTTGACAGCATTTTCATTATTTCTGTGTAGCCTGACACTGAGATCTTTTAAAGAAGCCGCAGTCATGTCTCACTGGCAGGATGAATTAGCTGAAATTGTGCATATTCTACCTGTCCTGATGTTCCCAGGGCTAACGCCCACCACCTACAGAGGTGAATTCACTGAAGATGTTAGAAGGAAGCCCAAACAGGTTGTAATAACAGCAGCTCAAACCCAACCCCTGGAGAAAATATACAGCAATTGAGAGGGGGTCTCTATTTCAGCTGGAAACTGAGGGGAGGGAGAAAGAGATGGGACAGCAAGAGTCAGAACAGGGGGTGGGGTCTGTCCCACCGGGGGGATGGAGTGAGTTCATGACAGGGGGAACTATCTTTCCATCCCCTTTTCTCTTTGCATGCTGTCAGAGTCATCCCTGATGTTTCTAGCCCCACGTCTTAACAATCATTGAGAAGGAACCACTTTGGGAGGATTGTCAGACTGGCTCTTATTGTCCTCCTTCCGTTTCCACCACCAACAGCGCCCCCTGCAAGGCCCCTCATGTCAGGAAGTACACATTGTCAGCCCACTCATACCCATCCATTAGGGCACAGCTCATTTGTGACCTCCTCTGTAGACTCCTTGTTCCTTTATTCTGACTTAAGCTATGTTACCACCATGTGCTTTAAACCTTGTCTTTATGCTAATGCCTTGCACTTTATTGCATTATCTTTCAACAGGATGATCTTTGCAGGCATAAATACTGTCTTGTCTATAGTTGATTACCTGATAGCATCAGCACAGTATTGACTTTGCCGGATTTTTGAACCTTGGATGTTAGTTGAACCTTGGAAGTTGTACATACTTGATGGATATACAAACAACCATTGTGTTTTATTGATCACCTTAATGACCTCTTTTGTGAAGTACATGTTTGTCTTTCATCCACTTTTCTATTGAGTCACCTGGCTTTTTCTTATTGACTTGTAGTTTTCTTTATAGATTGCGGCTAAGACATCTTTGGTGGTTTGTAAGTATTGCAAATATCTTTTCCTTTTTTTTTTTTTTTTTTTTTGTGAGACAGGGTGTTGATCTGTTGCCCATGCTAGAGTGCGGTGGCATGATCTCGGCTCATTGCAGCCTCTGCCACCCAGGTTCAAGCAGTTTTCATGCCTCAGCCTCCTGTGTAGCTAGGATCACAGGCGTGCACCACCACGCATGTCTAATTTTTGTTTTTCAGTGGAGATGGGATTTTGTCATGTTGACCAGGCTAGTCTTGAACTCCTTGCCTCAAGTGATCTGCCTGCCTCAGCCTCCCAAAGTGCTGGGAATACAGGCATGAGCCACTGCGCCTGGCTGCAAATATCTTTTTCTATTCTGTGGCTTCCCTTTTCATTCTCTTAATGTTATCTTTTGGTGGAAAGAAACTCTTAATTTATAAAGTCCAACTTATTTTATTTATGGTCAATGTTCTTTGTGTCCTAAGAAATCTTTGCTTAGCTCCAAATCGTAAAGGTATTCTCCTAAATTTTCTTCTAGAAGAATTATTTTTCCTTTCACATTTAGGTAGTCAATTTATCGTGTGAAAAAAAAGTGATCTTTTTTTTTTGAGACAGCTATGTAAATATTTACAGACTTCAAAGTCACTGTTATCCAGCCCAGTTTGACAATGATGTAACAATCCTTTGTGTAAACTCTTACACTTACCTCTAATATCTTAAAAGAGACTACTAGTCAAGAAAGTTGGCCAGACATGGTGGCTCATGCCTGTAACCTCTGCACTTTGGAAGGCTGAGGCAGGTGGATTGCTTGAGGCCAGGATTTCAAGACCAGCCTGGGCAACATGGAGAGACCCTGTCGCTACAAAAATAAATTAGTTGGGCATGGTGGCACACATCTGTAGTCCTAGCTATTCAGGAGGCTGAGGCAGGAAGATCACTTCGAGCCCGAGAGGTTGAGGCTTCAGTGAGCTGTGTTTGCCTCCCATGACTCACGTGTTTGCCTGGGTGACAGATACCATTTTGTACACTATACTTACTTTCCTGGAAGCCTTCTGGACAAAGAGCTAGACTGAAAAAGACAGAAAAGCAGTATAGTTAAAAAACAAAACAAAAAAACTTTGGTTTAAACAACAGGTTTAAATCCCAGTCCTATTTTTCAGTTTTCTGTGACCTAGAACAAGGCATATACTTGCTTTCAGCCTTGGTTTCTGCTCTGGAAAGTGGTCATAGTGGTTGCTGAGATTTTTAAATGTTTGCCATGTGCCAGACTCTATGCCAAGTGCTTCACCTGCACAATCTCATGTAAATCTCAGAACCACTCTGTTACGTATGAAGAGTTAATATATCTTCTTTATAGATGATAAACAGAGAGAAGCCATATAGTAAGTCAGTAGTGGATCCAGGATTTAAGTCTGGGGCAGGCTGACCCCGGGGCTCACCTATGTAGACACTGTCCTTACTTCTTTCCTATTAAAATTCAAAAGCCCTATGGTGGCAGTAAAGTGAGATAAGCTGTGTAAAGTCCTCAGCTCAGCACATGGGCCCTGTTAAGTGCTTAATAAATACTAAAGTTTGTGAGTGTAGTGACAAATAACTAATTTATATTGTCCCCATCCCCCGACACTTTAGAAAAGCTGGAATCCTTAGCCATTGCAGGAAATAGCACAGGAAATCTTTCAAGGTACAGGTAAGAAAATCATGAAAGTTGCATGTTAGCGTGATTGGGGTTGGAAATACGTGCTGATTACCCAACCAGTATTATAATCTTCATTAATTAATTACTTTTCCTTACTCTCACTCTATTCTTCCCTTCCTTCTTTGTCCCCTCATTCATCAAGTAAATATTTACTGAGTGCTTACTATGTGCCAGGCCTTTTCTAGGAGCTGGTAACACAGCAGTGAACACAATAGTCACAATCTCTGCCCAAATGAGATTTCACTATGAGTTCCTTGTCTGTTCTATACATAAATAAACTGGTAACTATGTAATTTGTAATAAATGCTGTGAAGGTAAATAATGCAGGTTAAAAGAGTAGAGGGTGAGGAATCAGGGGGAAAAAGAATTATTTATGAATAGAGAGATCGGAGAAGGCCACTTTGTTGAGGTGACATTTGATTAGACACCAGAAGAGGTGAGAAGGATGTCATGAAGATATCTGTGGATCAGGAGAGGAGAGAACAGTGGTGCCAGAGGCCTGGAGTGGGGGTATATTAGAAATACTCAAGGAACTGCAAGGAGTCCAGTCCAACTGGAGCAGAGTGAGCTTGGAAGAAAATGAGACCAGAGAAATGTGAGGGGTCAGATTGTGGAAGGCCTCAGAGCCCTTGGCAAAGTAGGGTTTTAGTGAGAATCAGTTTTGCACAATGGTTAAGAACACAGTGCCTACCGGTGAGTTCACCAAGTTCAAATCCTAGCTGTAATATTTACATAAACTTGAGCCTTGTGTTGTGCCTCTTTGTGCCTTTGTTTCTTCATCTGTAAAATGGGATTAATAATATCAAATTAGGCTTGAGAAAATTCTGGCAATTTCTTGGCATCCAGGTAAAGAGCTGAAATTAAAGCAATCTCTTGCTTGAACCTGTAATTCACGGAAGGTATTAAACCTTCGCTTACACCAATAACAAAAATAGATTTCATATTAATTACATAGAGGTGGCTTTTCAGATTACTATCATAAGTTGCTGTCTTTTTGGTTTTCCTCCCTTCCTTTCCTTCCTTCCTCCTTCCCTTCCTTCCTTCCTTCTCTTTCTTTTGAGACTGGGTCTTGCGATGTTGCCCAGGCTGGTCTTGAAATCCTGGGTTCAACTGATCTGCCTGCTTTGACCTCCCAAACTGCTAGGATTACAGGAATGAGCCACTGCATCTGGCCAGCTATCATAAGATCATTGAACAAAAGAATATCCTCAGCTAATCATTGATAGAATTTCAATTAGCAAATGGCTTTGCATATTACCAGTGAGTTTTCAAAGAAGCTTGAGAATAGGTCTGGATCAGATCACATAACAAAATAAACTTTCTCCCAGACAGATTCAGAGCATTCCATCAAGATGACTCAAGTAACATGAATGAAGACAAATCTGGGCCAAAAGAATGTAGCCTGCAAAGTATGACAGGGCTTGATGGAATAACATCAATATTGGTGTTCTAATATGCAATATAATTAGATTTCAGGTCTAGACTCTTCTAAAAATAATGCAGACAGAGAAGTGCATCAGGTCAGGATTTTAATTCAGAGAGTAAGATGAGAATGAGTATTTTGTGGTGGTGCTCTTTCTTGTTGAAGGATAACCTTTACTACAGAGTACATGTTGAGGTCTTATGTATTTGTCAGTGCCACCATCTTCAGTGTCTCTGATTTGCTTCTCAAAGTAGAGAAGGGAACAGAAGTGAAAAGGAAGTTGGGATTTATTTAGATCCCAGGTTTCCAAAGGCAGCATTTACACCTCTTACTGCCTCAGTGAGCTATAGCCCAAAGCTGGAGAGACTTTGTTTCTCCTCCAAGGTAGCAAGGAAACAAATGACTTCGGTGGCATCTTTTTTGCTACATTCTGAGGTAGAGGATGATTGCGATTATAGGAAATTTTGTTCCTTTAATGTAGTCAACCATCTCTTATCAAGCCTCCCTAGGTTGGCCATAAGCAGCTCAGAGTTCTACATTCCTGCTCCCTTTGCTCTCCCCTCAAGAACAGGATCAAGGGCAAGAAGGGTCACTGAACCAGGTTTCTAGGGATTACAGTCTTAGTGGAAAGCTTTAAACTAGTCAGTTCGGGAAAAGTGTTCTGTTGACACTGACTCTTTGGGCACTTTTTATTCTAAGAGGTCAGAGAAGATGGGTCTGGATGTTAAGCCTATTGGATAATGGGTCAAAGATGAAAAAACACAGATGCTTTTGACAAGATTTTAGCAGCTCCTCCTGCTCCCTCCACGTCTTCTCATTTCACTGCCAACAGGGAAGAGTGTGGCTATGCTGTAGGCTTCAGGATGCCTTTTCTTTTGCAGGGCCAGAGCCTGAAACAAAAGCCTAGAGCTCAGCCTGGTCTAGGCAAAATACATTCACAGTCACGAGTCTACATTGGGGCCTGAGTCAGAGCCTGACTAAACAGAACATGCCTCTTTGGCCACCATCTTTTTTGTGTATATAGTTTACTGCAGGACAGACAGAATTCGGGTGTGCAGGATCCCTTAGCCATAAATCCCTCCATGTCCCTATATTCCTTCCAGATGGCATAGATTTGGTGGACCGAGAAGGCATATTCACCGGAGACCAGCATTAGGGCAGTAGAGGCCCTGAGAGCGTGAGGAAAGCTCTTGTAAGATTTGGTATTGGTAGTGAAAAGGACTCCTTTTGGGTACCAGCTTATCCAGAACTTAAAATGTTGGAGCAGCAAAGAGCTGTGAGTTCCATGATAAGCTCATCAGTCAGCTCTGCCCAATGTATCTAGAGGCCCTGATGGCTGCTTCTCTGGAATCTGAGCCAAGGAAGGCAAGCCAGGAGGATGAGCTCATAGTCACCTCATTAATGTCCTACGTATAACACAAGTGGGTGGCAAGAAGAGCGCTCGTTTCAGAGAACACTTTGTCTTAATGCTTAGTCAAACAAGGACAAGTACATTTCAAAATGTGTGACATTTTTGCAGGAGGCAGGTACAAACTCATAATCCTTCCTCTACAATTATAAAATGTAAAAGCCTCTGAAAAACAGAAACTCTTTTGTCAGTGTGGGGGAAAAAAACCCACACAGGGGCAACAACTGTTTTGACTATTGGTTATGTCTCAGAGCCCTGACCAGTACGATCACATCTACTGTGTACATTTTTGTTATTTTGAAATCTGGGTTTAATTTCACTCTTTGAGAAGAGTTAAAGCTGCCCTTATGGGTAACAATGAGAGAGGCAAAGGAAGAAAAGAAAGTGCCTGTTGAAATCAATAATGCAATAAGGAAAGTTATTACAGAAGGTCATGCTGTCTTGAAAAATACAGTATCAGAATCAAAACAGTGTATTACTTAAAAAAAACCAGAATGGCAAGTTGTAGAAGATTTCCTGTGCAGCAACGATTAAGAACTAATGAAAAATAAGAAAACAACCCAGGCACTTTGGGAGGCTGAGGCAGGCAGATCGCAAGGTCAGGAGATCCAGACCATCCAGCTAACACGGTGAAATCTTATCTCTACTAAAAATACAAAATATTGTCAGGTGATCAAGACCATCTTGGCCAACATGGTAAAATCTGTCTCTACTGAAAATACAAAATTTAACTGGGAATGGTGGCACGTGCCTGTAGTCCCAGCTACTCAGGAGGCTAGGGCAGGAGAATCGCTTGAATCTGGGAGGCGGAAGTTGCAGTGAGCTGAGATTGTGCCACTGCACTCCAGCCTGGGCGACAGAGCAAGACTTTGTCTCAAAAATAAATAAATAAACAAACAAACAAAATATTAGCCTGGTGTGGTGGTACCTGCCTGTGGTCCCAGCTACTCAGGAGGCTGAGGCAGGAGAACCGCTTGAACCTGGGAAGCGGAGGTTGCAGTGAGCCGAGATGACGCCACTGCACTCCAGCCCGAGCAACGGAGCGAGACTCCGTCTCAAAAGAAAAAAAAAAAGGGAAAACACTGCAAAGGACAAAGAATCCATGACGATGTGTTAAGTGGATTTGATAATGAAGCGAACATATGTTATTAGTTTGTTAGTCATGAAGCAAGCTTTTATACACTGCAGAAATGGAACACTAAAAACAACGGGAATATTTAGAAGGTTGTGGTGGTGGCCGGGGCTGGTAAATCTGAAATCTGTAGGGCAAATCCATAGGTCGGAAATTCAGGCAGGATTTCTGTGTTAGAGTCTTAAGGTAGAATTCCTTCTCTAAAATATATAGTTTTGCTATTAAGGCCCTCAACTCATTGGATGAGGTCCATCAACAATATCGAGGGTAATCTCCTTTACTTAAAGTCAACTGGTGCTATATCTTAATTGCATCTACAGAATACCTTCATATCAACATCTAGACTGGTGTTTGTCCAAACAAATGGTTATACTCTAGCCAGTCTGACACACAAAAATTTAACCATCACAGCTGCCTACAGAATTTAAGAGCTAATAGACTAAAATAGAAAAAAACCCACATACACACACAATTTAAGAGCATCATGGTGTAAAATATCTTACAAATATGTAATAAAATCACTCCTGATGATGGTGAAATAATTTTAAAAAAATTTTAAAATAATATAAGTAATTTATTATATTTGTTATAATTATATTATATTTAATAATTTAAGTATTTAAATTATCAAATTATTAAAATTAAATTTTGATTAAAATACATTTATACATTTATCAAATAAATTTTTATTTGATAAATTTAATAGTAACTTGTCTATTAAGTTATTTAAATAAATTTGTTTATTTAAATAATTTAAATATCAATTATTTAATAATTTATAAATGCTTATAAATATCAATAATTTAATTTAATTTTATAATTTAAATAATAGTTCTTTTTAAATTCAGAACTAATATATGTTAGAAACAACCAAAATCTTGATGAACTTGTTAAAATAGTGTCTAATGTAAACATTAGTCTTGAACCTATTTATAATTTTGATATTAAAGCTCTATATTGGTACTGTTTTCCCAGCACCGCAATGAAAAGGAAAGTTGTGAACAATGAGTCATGAGAAAGCGTCATAGGTTTTAATGACACTAAACTCAGATGGACTGTGCTTGGCATGCAGCACTACTGTGTTTTTAAAACAAGATGAAATTGACAGTACCTGAGGAAAGAGGAAAGCCTACACCCAAGAAATTTGAAGGGTGTATGCGAATTACCTGTGCAAACGAGAAAGTCTGAGTAATTAGATAACTATTTTGTGATGATGCAAGAGCCACTTTGTACCAGCAATATGGGCTTATTACCAGCAAGCTGATGTGGAAGAAAAGTGTAAAGTTCTGTTACTCCTGGACCATGGCTCTGCAAACCCTCAACTTGAACTTCTTGCATAATGTTTTCAGTTTTTCTTTTCTTCACAACATGAAATCGGTAGTGTGGCCTTGGAGCCAAAGAGTTTTACAGACTGAAAAGCAAGTTGGAACATTTCTTTCCAAATTGTATGTTTGCTTCAGTGAACAGAAGCCAGGAATCTAAGACTTCCTAAAAGATGTCATTCTCAAGGATACCACTTTTGGTGCTGCCAATTCTCAGAATGATATTATTAAATCAACATTAACAAATGCTAGGCACAGAATTTTGCTACTCCAATGTTGGAAAATAAAACCACCAACACGGATTTAGAAATATATGGTGCCCATTGATGATAAAACAATTATATCAATCTTTATTATGACACTATTTATTGGCTGAATATGTTAGAAGAAGCTGATGGTAAAATACTGATCATTGATAGTGATGCAGTTGTATGTTTTGAGTGATGGGGGAGATTGCTGAAATGTTGCAAAGACAGTAAGCATGAGGATAACAAAGATGATGATGATAATATGAATATAGGTGAAAAAACACCACAGATGACCTGGCAATGTTACTTAATGTGAGTTAGTTTATAGCTAGCCTGGAATAACATGCTTTCAATGATGATGGAAAGATTGACATTTATTCGAAAAGAAATTGCTTAGACAAAAATCCATGTTAATGAAACAAATGACAGGAGAAAGTTTGGTTTTCATTTAATTTTATAAAAAAATGATTTTTAACTCATATCATTTCTTATGATCCGGTGAATTATCTGGGAAGTTTCGCTGATCTTGCCTAGGCTTCCTTATACAACTGTGGTCAAATGAGAACTCAAATAGAACGAAAGTGTCCAAGATGACATCATTCATATGTCAGGGCAGTCAATACTGGCTATAAGCTGGACCATCTCAGTTTTCATTTGTGTAGCCTCTCATCCTCCAGTCGGTGAGACTGGGCTTCCTTACAGTATCCTGGTCTCAGGATTCCCACAGGGTGAAGGTGAACAGCCTCTTAAAACACAGCTTCAGTAGTTATATAGCCTCACTTCTCTTGGTCAAAGCAAATCACAGACCAGCCAAGGGTGTAAAGAAATAGACTCCATCAATTGACAGGAAGAGAAGCAGTGTCATATTTGTAAAGGGGCATGAGAGGAATTGTGGCTGTATTGGTAAATAATCTACCATAATACATATACTTCATTTCTAGGACTTTTCATGCCTTGATGAAGATACAAGTTTCTATCTCATATCATTTTTCTTCTACCTGAAGAATTTTAACATTTTTTGTAGCTCAGATACTCTAGTGATAAATTCTCTTAGCCTTTGTTGAGAAGATCTTGATTTAGTTTTGTAAAATATTTTCATTAGATATAAAATTCTAGACTTTTTTTTTTCTCTCAGAAAATGTCATTCCATTATCTTTTGCCTAGCACAGTTTCTGACAGGGAGTCTGTAGTAATTCTTATCTTGTTCTTCTATTCGTGATACATATGGCTGACTCTGGGCGCACTGCCTGTGAGTTAGCCCTGCTCTGCAAGGAGCAATACCATTCAATATGTGATACATCTTTTTCTCTCTGGCTGAGTTTAAGATTTTCTCTTTAACTTTCATCAATTTGACTATGATATGCTTTAATGAGGTGTGTATATGTTTAGCTTCTTAAATTCTCATGGTGCGATAGAATTTTCAGATAGTTCCCTAGATTCCTGCACTCTGGGGTAGACTTCTGTATAATCTATTCCCCTTGAGGGGTGATATGGTTTGGCTATGTCCCCCACCCTAATCTCACCTTGAATTGTAATAATCCCATGTGTCAAGGGCAGGGCCAGGTGGAGATAATTGAATCATGGGGATGGTTTCCCCCATCCTGTTCTGGTGGTAGGGAATAAGTCTCAAGACATCTGATGGTTTTATAAATGGGAGATGCCTTGCAAAAGCTCTCTTGCCTGCCACCATGTAAGATGTGCCTTTGCTCTTTCTTCACCCTCTGCCATGATTTTGAGGACTCCCCAGCCATGTGGAACTATGAGTCTATTAAATCTCTTTTTCTTTATAAATTACGCAGTTTTTGGTATGCCTTTATTAGCAGTGTGAAAACAGACTAATACAAGGGATAAACTGTGAATATAATGGGATAATCACTCCCATGATTAGATTATATTCAGTGATGCTCTTCTCTTTAGGAGATTTTCCTAAGTGGACCTGACCTAGTCATGTGAGCACTTTAAAAAAGGGAATCTTTCTGATGAGAAAAATTGAAAGTGTGAGAGGGAGTTGATGCAAGGGTGTTCTCTGTTGCTGGTTTTGAAGATAAAGGGGCAAAATGACAAAAACCTGGGAGTCTCTTGAGAATCTTGCTTCTGACCCACCATGTGATGTCCAAATGTAATCTGATGACTGGAATATCCTCTTCTCTAAGGAAATTTGTTGAGAAAGAGAGAGAGAGAGTGTGTGTGTGTGTGTGTGTACACTTAGCTAAGTAGATAGATCCTTTAACTTAGTTTTAGCATGTGCACAATTGGAATTTTACAAAAAGTATGAGTATTTTAAATCTATATTTACCCCACTATTTTGTTTATCAATTATCATGTAAATTTTTTTTACCACATTTAATTTGAATAGTCATATGTTTCACTGCAAAAATATTAACATATTTGATTTTGGGGATCTGCTCAGACTGCCCTAACAAAATACCACAGACTGGCCAGCTTAAATAGTAGACATTTATTTCCCACAGTTCTAGAGACTGGGAAGGCTAAGATTAAGATGCCACCTGATTCAGTTCCCAGTGAGCAGTCTCTTCCTGGCTTGTACGCAGCTGCCTTCCCATTTTGTCCTTACACAGTGGAGAGAGAGAGTGCTGGTATTTCTTCCTCTTCTATAGGCACACCAGTTCTGTTGAATCAGGGCTCTACCTAATTTAAAGGTTCTCACAAGGTAGGGGAAGGGTACATTAGTCAAAGTTCTCCAAAGAAACAGAACCAATGGGAAAAAAACCCAGTATTTATTAACAGAAATTGGTTCACATGATTATGGAATCTGAGAAGTCCTATGATCTTCCATCTCTAAGTTAAAGACCCAAGAAAGCTGGGGGTGTAATTCCAGTCTGAGTCCAAAAGCCTGAAAACTAGGGTGGCTGATGGTGCAAATCCCAGTCCAAAGGCAGGAGAAGACCAACGTTCCAGCTCTAGCATGCAGGCAGGAAGGGGACAAATCCCTTCCTCTGCTTTTGTTCTACCAGGCTTTCCATGGGTTGAATGAGGCCTGCCCACATTGACGAGGGCAATCTACTTTCCTAAGTCCACCAATTCAAATGCTAATCTCATCTGAAAACACTCTCACAGCACACCCTGAAATAATGTTTAATCTGGGCATCCCATGACCTAGTGAGTTTGACTCATAAAATTAACCATTACAGGGGTTGAGGGCTTCAACATATGAATTTTGAGGGGACACAATTCAGTCCCTTTCATCTGCAGACTCCACTGATGATATTATGTAAAATATAATATATGAATGTATAACCTTTCTAAAAAATCTCTAAAATTCTAAATTATGAATTATCTAACCAAAAAGTTTCTGATGAGATTGTTGATCTATACAAAATATCCTATAACCTCTTTCCTTAAGAGTTGAGATTATAGGACTGTTGATCTAGAAAATAATAAAATTTTAGAAAAATAGAAGAATATTTCTTGTTTGTTTCTCCCTTTAAGCTCCTTTTATTCTAAGGAGAGTGGGGGATTTTAAGAACTCAATGAAGGGGGTCTAGAATATCTCAACTCTGATTGCATTTCAGCCCTCAGCCTACTTTGTGTGAAGCCATGCAGGTCCTCAGAGTCTCATTTTCCAGTCAGGGACAAGGCAGGACTGTGACTCTTATCCCAGGGACGTGTTCTTCCGAATACAGCACTCCTATCTACTCCACATCTGCCACTTGCTGGTGAAGTGGTGGGCAATCCTCATCTCCAAAATGATAATAATGACAGTGCTAACTTCGAGGGTTATTGTGGGGATTTGATGAAATGGTCTCTGTAAATGCTTAGAACAGTGCCTGCTGCGTAGTGTGCTCTAGATAAATGTTATTTGTTATTACTATGAAAGGTTAGGAAGAGTAAACATTACTTTTGTCTCTTCCATTAAGGTGAATTTTCTTCTGAGGATAACATGAGTTTATATGTAGAAAACCCTAAAGAACCCACCAAAAATCTATTAGAACTAATATGTAAATCTAGTAAAGTTACAGGGCACAAAATCAACATACACAAATTAGCTGCATTTCTATAGGCTAACAGCCTATCTGAAAATAAAATCAAGAAAACAATCCCATTTACAATAGCCTTAAAAAAACTTAGTACTGAATGGAGTGGTTCATACCTGTAATCTCAGCACTTTGGGAGGCCGAGGCAGGAGGATCGCTTGAGCCTAGGAGTTCAAGACCAGCTTGGACAACATGGTGAGACCTTGTCTCTACAACAAATTTTATGATTTGGCCAGGCAACAGGCACAGTGGCTCACACCTGTAATCCCAGCACTTTGGGAGGCCAAGGCAGGAGGATCACGAGGTCAGGTGATTGAGACCATCCTGGCTAACACAGTGAAACCCCTTCTCTACTAAAAATACAAAAATTAGCCAGACATGGTGGCGGGCGCCTGTAGTCCCAGCTACTTGGGAGGCTGAGGGAGGGGGGATCACTTGAACCCAGGAGGCAGAAGTTGCAGTGAGCCAAGATCACACCACTGCACTCCAGCCTGGGCAACAGAGTGAGACTCCATCTCAAAAAAAAAAAAAAAAGGAATGGCTCAGTCTATTTGGGCTGTTATAACAAAATAGAATTTAGAAAAAATAGAAAGTTATTGCTCACAGTTCCGGAGGTTGAGAAATTCAAGACCAGCCTGGCCAACATGGTGAAACCTCGTTTCTACTAAAAATATTAAAATTAGCTGAACATGATAGTATACACCTGTAGTCCCAGCTACTTGGGAGACTGGGGCAGGAGAATCACTTGAACCTGGGAGGTGGAGATTGCAGTGAGCCGTGGTCGTGCCACTGTACTCCAGCCTGGGCGACAGAGTAAAACTCAGTCTAAAAAAAGAAAAGAAATCTATAGGGGGCCATTTTTTTGGACTGATTCCTGTATGAGGCTCCAACAGCCTGGACCAAATCAGAATGAAGGAAGTTCTAGGTGCCACATAATTAAACTGAATTTAGAAATGGGCCAATTAAAAAAAAAATCCAGGAGATTCTCAGCAACCAATCCTAAGCCACTCAGTCAACCTGAGCTGGCATAACAAAGTCCTCTCTGCTTTAACCCATACAAAGAAAGTTAACTGAAGCCGTCTGATGTTAACCAACCCGCTTTTGGCACCACACTGTTTTCTTCTTCCTGCTTAAGCTACCTTACAAAAATCGACTGTTCTGCCAAGCCTGAGGAATGCCTTTCCATTTCATAAATGGGATGCTGGCCAACTCATAACTGCTAATAAAAGCTAATTAGATCTAAAGATCTAATTGAAATTTTGGTCTCTGTCCTCCTCTATCCCACCACCTGTGCTCATTACCACACCCCTGCTTCATTGTGCCCCTTCCTTATTTTTCTAAAGCCGAACAAATCACATGGGCCCTATGGTTAGTGTTTACCATACGCAGTAACCTGTGTGGCCCCTACCAGAGCAGAGAGACAGAAATTCCTCATATGCTCAAAAATGGCTTAGATTTCTTGAATTTCTTCAAGTCATCCAAATGATAATCACAGTTATTATCTAAATGCAAACCCTTCTGAGATTGTGCTTTAATTCACAATAAGATTCAAGCAAATCATAACGTCATATCTTGAAGGCAGATTTTCTTCATTGGGTGCCTACAGTTTCCATCGTTTTCCTACAGCTCTGGATCGTTCTCTTCTTATAATAGGACCAATCTGTGCAATAACAGTTTTGTAAAAATATAGCTACAGAACGCTCTGACTTAATTGTCAGGAGAACAGCCAAGGAGCAAGTTGAGAACTGCCTGGAATGACCTCTGCCAATACTTCAAAGCCCTGCCAGATCACCCAGTATCACACCATCAATTTCCTACCCCAGCTTCACTGACTCCCTATAGTAGCATTTCCTGTTAATGTTTTTCATACCCATGCATGAGGGTTACATGGGAATTTAAGTTAGATTCAATAGAAGGAGCAGCAGTATAGAAATACAGTTATTAAAATTCCACTGGTATCTTTTTACTTGTTTTAATGACTACTGAAAACTTTAAAATTACATTACGTGGCTCACACTATATTTCTATTAGGCAGTGCTGCCTTAGAAAATTCTGGTCATTTTCTAAGAGAAAACATAAATGTACAATTAAAAACACTTAAACTTTGGGAGGGGGGGTTACGAACTACATGTATCCTTTCCCCTATTGAATTTCTCTCTGTAAGCAGTTTAAATTACTTCTTCCTTTGCTGAAGATGACAACTTCAGTATCTGAGGAATAATTAGAGCAAGAGAGGGTCAGAGAAGGGAGATGTTCCCTGTCAGCAATGTCTTTGTCACATGCTGGGTAGTGTGTTGGCCTAATGGCACTTAACAGTTTGACATGTGAAAAAGAAGAAAATAAGCTGTCTTTTAATCCTGGCATCCTAATATCCTCTTCTAATCTCTCCCTACCCTCTGTCTTCTAGGAAAGTGGGATACTTTGGGTTGGGAAGTAGAGCGACCTTTGGCAGAGGTTGGGAAGGGGGTCCAGGGCAGCGGCTCCTCTGAATAAATAGATAAAGACAGGTACAACTAAATAGAGAGTAAGCATTTTCTCTGACTCAGTGGTCCACATTACTAGCAGCCAGTAATCTGTCTGAGTTAATAGGATCCAGGGAAAGTCAAGGTAGTGTGATGGCAATTAACTTCATCCACAGAGAAGAAAGAGTAGAGCAAACAGACAACCACAGTCTTTTGACGGATGAAGAACAAGCTATCCACTAAGAATTGTCCCTCGTGGCTAAATTGCAGTACGAAAATTATCTTTCCTGAAGCAATGAGTCTTACATTCTCTCTCTTGCTTTTCACATATTGTTCTGCCATTAAGAAGCAAATAATGGCAGTGGCTCATGCCTGCAATCCCAGCACTTTGGGAGGCTGATGTGGGTGGATCAGGAGTTTGAGACCAGCCTGGCCAACATAGTGAAACCCCATCTCTAGTAAAAATACAAAAATTAGCTGGGTATGGTGGTAGGTGCCTGTAATCCCAGCTACTCGGGAGGCTGAGGCAGGAAAATCGCATGAACCCAGGGGGGCGGAGGTTGCAGTGAGCCGAGATCGCACCATTGTACTCTAGCCTGAGCATCGAGAATGAAACTCTGTCTCAAAAAAAAAAAAAAACAAAACAGCAAGTGATGTGTAGAGACTACGGAGACTCTTCTGTCCTCCCACGGACAATGTGCAGATGACATTCCGACATCTAAAAATGTGTCATTCATTTATTTCTGCAGAGGCAATATTCTTAGTATTGTACCAGTGACAGCCCTTAGGAGTTATTATCACTGTTTATGTAAGAAATTTTTCCTGATAAAATGTAGATTCTGCGTTAATGTCTATTTTAATATCTTAGAACATTTCAGGGGAGGATGATATTTTAAAAATATCTTGCTTTGAATATAGGGTCTCTGCAGTGGATATATCTAAGCACAATATCAATATGGAATCAGAAATTAGAATAAAAGTGAGCTGGGCATGGTGGCTCATGTAGTCCCAACTACTTGGGTCACTGAGGCAGGAGAATGGCTTGAACCTGCGAGGCGGAGATTGCAGTGAGCCGAGATCATACCATTGCACTGCAGCCTGGGCAACAGGATGGGGCTCGGGGAGTCAGCATTTTTAATAAACGTTCCAGGTGACTCTAATTCAAGTGGCCCACAGATCACTCCTTGAAGGGTGAAAAACAATCCTGGAAAGGAGTCGTGACACTGCTCTACCTTGTTTAGCCCAACACTGCAATAACACCAAAATGGATGTCTTTATTCAGATTCAGAAATGTCTCATTTACATTCTCTGAAGGTGATATATCTAATGCTTGTGAAAGGTTTTATTCTCATGCTAATTCGGTATCATAGAACTCAAGAGACACTCGGTCCCATTTATTTCTGAAATGGAAAGTAAAGTACACGAAAATCTCTAGTGCCCCTGGAGACTTGAGTTATACCCCGGCAATAGACTGAATATCTAAAAGCAGAGCGTCTGGACTTTGTCATCATTGACATTTGGGGCTGGGTACTTTTGGTTGTGGGGAGCTGTCCTCACGTTGTAGGATGTTTAGCAGCATTCCTGACCTCTATTTACTAAATGCCAGTAGCACGCTCCTCTTCCTCCCAGTGCTGATGACCAAAACTGTCTCTGTGTTCTCTGGGGGACAAAATTGGCTCTCGTTGAGGACACTGTTCTAAAGGATAGAGGCGAAGCGTGCTGTAAGGACCTTCATATTCTCGGCTCTCTCTTTTGTTAAATGGGTTTCTGTTGCGGGGACATACACGAAGCAGCAGCATTCAGTAAGGAGAGCTGAAGACAGCACTGAGATCAAGGGAAATAAGAACAAATCCCTGGATCTAGCTCGGGCCAACCAGATGCTTTCTAGACCTCAAGTGAGGGTCTCAGTAGGGTGAGGTGCGGACGAGGATCTTGCTGGCAGCACTTCCCCCCAGAATTTAAAGTAATCCTGAAATGTAGATGAAATCATTTTCCCACATCTTCACTACAATTCAAAGTCCCCAAATTAGTCTGCCGAGAAACACCAACCTATCAACAGGAACCTTTCCAGGAACAGTTCTTGGGCTTCGTGAATGTACAAGTGGCTCTATGTGTGCCTGTAACTATATTGTTACCATGAGAAGCAGGACCTGGGACTTCGGGGCCTTGAGGGTGATTAGCAGTGAGAGGAACATCAGCCTGGGAGATAATGCCAACATTATTAATAGACACTTTGCCCCAGCTTGTTGAGAATGGTCCAAGCAGTTCTATTTTCACAGAATAAATCCAGTTGGCCCGTCCACTAGGAGACAGATAAAAATGTAATCATCGATTTCTCTGCAGATTCAGGAGCTTTATGTGTAGCCAGGGGGGAAGAACAGAAATAAAATCCTCTTCTCGCCTTTGCTGCTCGGAAAATGAAATATGTCCCCTTAGAATCTGTTTGGATATTCTATTGCAACAGGATGATGCACCTGTAGAGACCCCTTTTAATTTTTCAACATGTAAAGAAAGGGAGTCCCCTGACATTGGAGCTGTACAGGGAGCTGTACAGGGACTCTTTCCCTGATGGACACTGAGCACATGTACTTGAAGTATGTGTTCTGTGATGTGTCCCAAAGTGACGGCTACCAGAAAGACTTCTTTCCCTAAAGCTGCTCCCCCAGTCTCTCAACTCTGAAACCACAGAAGCATTCAGATGAGGGAAGCTGCAGCTTACATCCTGTCCCCAGCCCTTTAAAAATTTTAAATGTCCCCGGGGAAGAGTAACAGTGAAGATGACATTAACCATGCACACATTAGTGTGAATTAGTTTATTATCTAGCACAAGAATGAGGAATTAACTTGGAACTTGAAACTTCGGGGGAGCACTTTGGAGGGGAGATGATATGTTAACACAATCATCTACAAAGAAGACTCTGAAGCAAAAATTGTTCACAATCTTTAAAATGTAATGCTTTATTATTACTGCTGTTTTAAACTATACAGGTAATACATAATCATTTGAACAAAATAGAACTGGGGTCTACAACCCCTGGGTGGGCAGCACAGCAAGAGGCGAGCAGTCCCCGAGCAAGCATTACCCTTCTGAGCTCCACCTCCTGTCAGATCAGCAGTGGCATTTGATTCTCATAGGAGCACAAACTCTGTTGTGAACTGCGTATGTGAGGGATCTAGGTTTCGCTCCTTATGAGAGTCCTTTTTTTGTTTGTTTTTGAGACGGAGTCTTATTCTTGTCGCCCAGGCTACAGATCAAATGGCACAATCTCATCTCACTATAACCTCTGCCTCCTGGGTTCAAGTGATTCTCCTGTTTCAACCTCCTCAGTAGCTGGGGTTACAGGCACCTGCCACCACACCTAGCTAATTTTTGTACTTTTCCTTATGAGAATCTAACCAGTGCCTGATGATCTGAGGTGGAACGGTTTCATCCCCAAACTGCCCCCTCCCCCGCGGAAAAACTGTCTTCCCCGAAACTGGTCCCTAGTGCCAAAAAGGTTGGGATTGCTGATACAGAAGTATAAAAAGTAACACTGTATAGTGTCCTCCTCCCACGTCCAGATCCACTGCGGTGTAAATCCTTAAATGTTCTCTTTACTGGCTGTACATTAGGTATGTTTTCCATGTATATATGAACTCATATGCCTATATAGTATATAACACAGGTTTTATTTTTTGAATTTTTTTAACAAAAAGTATATATTCTTAGCAATTTACATGGACATCTTTCCAAGTTAATGCCTTTCTCTCATTCCTTATAATAGCTGCATATATTCTGATATAGATATATCATTATTTATTCAATAATCTTTGTTTGCAGACATGCTTTCTTCAGTCCTTTGCTATTAATGATAATGCTTCGTGCTATAAGAATCAGTCAATAAACTGTGATGTCATATAAGGGAATACCATCATTAAACTGACAGGCTGGATGTATATGTCATGTTTCAATCTTAACAATTTTGAGCAAATATATAGAATAAAATTTTATACTATTAATAAATTAAGCATGTAAAATAATGCTATATGTTGATTATGGAAATGTACAAATGTAATAAATTTTTTTTTTTTTGAGATGGAGTCTCACCCCATTGCCCAGGCTGGAGTGCAGTGGTGCGATCTCAGCTCACTGCAACCTCTGCCTCCTGGGTTCAAGCAATTCTCCTGCCTCAGCCTCCCGAGTAGCTGGGATTACAGGTGTGTGCCACCATGCCTAGCTAATTTTTGTATTTTTAGTACAGACAGGGTTTCACCATGTTGAAGGTTGGTCTTGAACTCCTGACCTCAGGTGATCCGTCCACCTTGGCCTCCTAAAGTGCTGGAATTACAGGCGTGAGCCACTGCGCAGGGCCTAAAAATTTTAACAGAAGTGAAAAACAATGCTTCAGAAAACCTAGTACATATATCTTCACGTGCTTGTGCTTTTACTTGTGTGAGAGAGATTTATAGGACATGTTGCCTAGGACAAAGACCAGGAAATTTCCATTCCTTTTTCACATGACATGGTTTAGGCGAATTCACTTTGCTGTTGACCAGCTTTGAAACAAGTTTTAGTTTGATTAGTAACTTAAATTTTCCTATTTGGAAAAGGAAGATACGTAAGAAAAATAATAATAGTTAAAATGCTTCTTCAAATGTAACACTCGAACATAAAATTTCTGGAGGAGTTTGGATAGGATGTAGTTAAACAGATTGCTCACTTTCCCTGTTCTAGATCCAAACACAGAATCTAGCTTATTTAGAGATGTCTAAGATTTGTGTTTACTTTGTGGGCATCAATGTTATTCACAGTTTAATCCTGACTCTTGAAATTACATATATTTCAAAAAAGATCTGAGATGCGTTTTCCTTAATGGTTCAAATACAAAGGTTGGACAGTTTATCCACCCTAAAAGATACAGAATAAAATACTTAGGACTAGGCAAATGTGTGATCTTGACTTTTAAATTAAAAAACGTACCCATTTTATGTGGTATAGGTATCCAGGATGGAAAGGTGAAGTGCAGGAGACAGAGAGTGTGCACACAGACACACGATCTACCCCTGCCTGCAGGCCCGACTCTGTTCCTTTGAAGGTGTCATTCAATCATTGCATAAATGGACTTTAGCAGCTCAGCAGTTCAAGACCTATGGCCTTGCAGGAGCCACTCTGGGAAACAGCCTTGGATGCAGCGTGTGGCTGTGGTGCCTGGCCTGATCTGGGCTCTCCCTCTGCAACACCAGGAAGTTCATCTGCCTAGTGCCACTCCTTAGATGGGCTGTGCTCTTGCACTCCTTTGCGTCCTTTTCCAGAAATCTTTGGCAAGGGCAAGTGGGGCAGAGTAAAACAAGAAACCTCCTCCTCTCCTTCTATAAAGTGGAGCAGAGGTGCTCTCTACAGAGTTACATAAATAAATAAATAAATACATAAAAATCCACAAAGCCAGGTGCGGTGGCTCACACCTGTAATCCCAGCACTTTGGTAGGCCAAAATGGGTGGATCACCTGATGTCAGGCAAAATCCCGTCTCTACTAAAAATACAAAAATTAGCCAGGGGTGGTGGCATGTGACTGTAATCTCAGCTACTCAGGACGCTGAGGCAGGAGAATTGCTTGAACCCGGGAGGCAGAGACTGCAGTGAGCCGAGATCACACCACTGCACTCCAACCTGGGCAACAGAGCAAGACTCCGTTTCAAAAACAAAACAAACAAAAAACCCACAAAAAATCCTCTCATTCCCTCCACTTCTCAAAATTCTTCCTTTTAAAGCAAGTCGTCTTACCTTAAACATTCTTCTACTTGCACAGGTCACAAATGGAGGTCACCCTCCAAGCCCCAGCGAAGAGAAAACAAGGTCATGTGGGGTGGGAGAGGGGCAACGTGGACCCCACTAAGCAGCACGTTCGACCTCTGGCCCCAATTCTGAGTCTGCCTCCAGTGCCTCTCCATCCTTGAAACCATCTTCCACGTTATTTGTAAACTACCAAAACTAAAAAAGGGTCGGGGCCCTTTCTCTTTGTCCTTTTTCTCACTTTGCTTGCTACTATCTCAGAATGTATCACATTCCTAAGATTTTCAAATGAAAATATTAGAGAAGGTGTATTCCAACTAATACCAAGACTCTTTAGGTCTTAATGCCCTATTACAAAGCCAAATTTATTATGTGTCTTCACTGAGCCATGGGCAGTGTGATTCTGTTCCCAAAGTACACACCAGCCTTTAGGTACTAGACTGTATACAAACTGTGCACCTGGACTCCCCTGCTTCCCCCACAAAAACATCACTAAGTAAGTTCTAAACATCGAGTAGCATGTCCCACCCTAGTTTGGGAGTCTTGTCCTGTGCATATTTTTTTGCCCAGCATCTTAACAGAATGCACCCTGATTAGTCTTGGCCTACTAGATTATAAATGCCTAGGATTCAGGGACTGTTTTATTCATCTTTTTTTATTTTGTAGCTCCCAGTACAATGTCTTGCACATAGTAGGCACTCAACAAATGTTCGTTGAAAAATAACTAAATGGAAAAAAAAAAAAAGCAGAGAATGAAACAACATTCGTGGATGACCTATGGCATGCCAGGCACTGAGCTAGGTCCTCTACAAGCTTTAGTACAGTATTCGTTATTTGTTAGTGCTCTCTATGGTTTATTGTCGGGGTCACCACCTGCAGGGGTCTGTCCTGCAGACCCTGACTCAGTGATGGATGAATAAAGTACACTGACACACAGATATTATGCTTTGCCCATTTGACTGAGTGTCTGTGGCCACTCACAGACTCCCTGGGGAGTGCTGTAAACAGTTGCGGCCACTGGCCCACATACACTGCCTCTCCAGTTTTTATTCAGTACACGTTAAATGACAAAAGCTTTGAGTCAACACCACTAGAGTGAAGATTAAAGGACAGGTTCTGATGCCCAAAGCAAACACCATTAGTAAGTAATATCCCTGGTTGATCTCCCCCTGAGAGAGCCATCAGGAATGATCAAAGGTTAAGGAGTAAACAAGTTAGTTAGGTAAATCCCCCCACATTCCTTTATTTCTACTCTAATTTATTTAAGGGGACAAGGCTGCCTTCAGCCAGGAACTATAGAAAAAACCCATAGGCCTTCCAAAAGGGTTTGAGACTATATAACTTTCTCTAATATTTTTCCCTTAATATTTTTGCCACCACCCTGAGTGAATCCCACAGTGTATGGCTCCAGGAAGAACACTAAAATCAGGAGAAGTGAGAGGAAGATACATTTCAGTTCAATATATAGTGTTATAATGTTCATGGCTGACTAAAGATGGAGGTTGCTGCTTCAGGAAGGGTGAAGTGCCTGTGATTAAGAATAGATTGGAGATGCTATATGGGGACCCACACATCAAGATGGGGTACTGTCACCAAATCAGGCCCTACACTCTGATGCCTACAGAGGCAAGGCAAAAAATATGAATGAGGCAAGAGGCCAAGTGTCAGAAGGCCTTCATTTCCCCCTTAGCTCTAGGAAAATAGTGACAGTATGATGACAAATAGTGGCTGGCATTTGGCCTCTGCATTTGAGACACAAGAGGGAGGAGGGAGGTCTGTGCATATTTCTTCTAAGGAGCACAGTTTTTACTAAGCACCTATAGACAGTTCTCATGGGGGAATGTGAGTCCCGTGTTGAAATATCTTTTTATTTTTCAGAGAGAAAACAGAAATCTTCATTTTTTTATAAAACCTTCTGGTTCTGAAATGTGCTATCAAATTCCATTTTTTAAAAAATCCAAACTTCAGGCCATACAATGTGTCTACATACTACATTTGGCCCATGGTCAGTTTGTGACCCCTGAAACTAATCATGTTTAAGGTGACTCTAAGTTCTGAGACCCTTGGAATATTTACCTTTTAGCATGACTATGCTCCAGTGTTTGGTTATAAGCGTTAAATCCCGATATTGAATGACAATGCCCTGGGTTCACAAGCTCTCTGGCTTAAAGTTTTAAACAAAGGAATGAGTTTGTGCTAGTTCTATTACATTTCACTACTTTTTGCTACTGTGATCATTGCCTCAGAGACTTATCTGATTATTTTATGTAACATCATCAACCACAGGGTTAACTGATGACACAGGCACATAGAAAGTCAGGTAATCTTATGCCTTTCAGTGCGGAATTCAGCTCCCAGTGGGCTCTGACCAACCACGATAAATCAAAATCCTGTCCAAAAGGGTACACGCATGGGTGATATTATCTTGACAATTCCAGTTTTAAATTATCTTTTCAGATGTTCTCTCAGCAAAATGATATAAGTGCCATTTTCAGTGAAGGTCCTTTAACTACAAGGTAAAAAATGACTGATAGAAGAAGCTTTTATCCTTTTATAAAGTGATGTTTTCCCCTTCCTGATTTGAGTAGACGGAAATTATTTTCTATTATCTGGAGTCTAGAAAAGCGGTACAGAAACCACAAATGTCTTCTCTAGAGAGGAGATAGTGCTGATGGCCAACTAGAAGGTTATGGTTGTTGATTTCTAGGGAGTGATGAGGAGTGGCTTTGATTCGGCTCTGGGCAGGTCCACTCTCTTCCTTTCTTTTCTTTTTGGGTCAGATTTTTGGGGGACTTTGTTTTGTTTTGCTTTTGCCTGGTCCTATTTGCCATACCTACAATTTTGGTATGGTCCTAAAGGAATGGTGCAAAGAAGTCTATTTGACAAGTTTTAGTGTTGTAAGACTCAGAGACACCTTCTCTAGGATAAAGAAGACCCCGTAGTTCCATGCGGTCCATCCTCTTCATCAGGAAACAATTAGGGTTAAGGATAGACCTATGATAATGAACAGAGTGAATTTTCTTGGAGCAAGTCTACTGTGTATCTTTTTCCCAATGTAACTGGGGTTGGGGGGAGAATGGCATCCTTCACCCTTCTAGTTCTTTGGGCTACAAATCAAATTGATGTAAGACAGATTAATAGGAGAAAAACAATTTCAATTACATATGTATGCATGAGAATCACATAGAAATATGAGACTCAAAGGATTAGATAATTGAAGCTTATATAATAAAACAATCTGACCTACAGAAAGGAACCGGAGCTTGGGACTTCTAGGGGATGGTGGAAATAGGTCACGGGAGAGTGAGGCTAAGAAATGCATGGTGAATAAAGCTTGCCTTGTTATGCAAAAAAGAATCTCAGGTAATAAAGGTTGTCTCCAGAGTAACCTGATATAGGTTACATCAAGGGTTTCCAATCTTTTGGCTTTTCTGGGCCACACTGGAAGAAGAAGAATTGTCTTGGGCCACACATAAAATACACTAATGCTAAATAAAGATAGCTAACGAGCTAAAAAAAATTGCAAAAAAAAAAATCATCTCGTAATGTTTGAAGAAAATGTATGAATTTGTGTTGAGCTGAATTCAAAGCCATCCTGGGCTGCATGCACCCCTTGGGCTGCAGGTTGGACAAGCTTGGGTTAAATAATCTCTTCCTGATAGAGACATCTTAACTCATAGAAATCTCCTTTATAGATGTAAATTTCTTTTACAGAAAGACAGCTTTTCAGAGCTTTTCTGTTGTCAGCAGTTTCTCAAAATAAAACAGCTAATAATCAATATGCCAAAGGGGACATTCTGGGGTGGTGCGTCCTGAGCCTACCAGTGACATAAAGTAAGCAGTGCTGAGCAACCATTCTCCAAAGTTCTCTTGACTTCTGCAGGTTTTGCAAGTCAGGCACTGACTGCCCTTTGCTCCAGACCATCTTCTCAAGTATGATTATATAGTGAACAGTTGGAAGATATCATTTCTGCCTGAAGCAAACATCACTATTTTTTTTTTTTTTTAACTAGAGTTGCGCTCTTGTTGCCCAGGCTGGCGTGCAATGGCGTAAATCTCGGCTCACTGCAACCTCCGCCTCCCAGGTTCAAGTGATTCTCCTGCCTTAGCCTCCCAAGTAGCTGGAATTACAGGCGCCCATCGCCATGCCCAGCTAATTTTGTATTTTTAGTAGAGACGGGATTTCGCCATGTTGGTCAGGCTGGTCTCGAACTCCTGACCTCAGGTTATCCACCCACCTTGGCCTCCCAAAGTGCTGAGATTACAGGCATGAACCACTGCACCTGGCCTAAACATCACATTTTTTTACAGCTTTGGAAAACAGAGATGTGTCTTTCTCCAGAACAAAGAACATGCTCACTGGTTATTTTAAAAGATTCAAATTACCTAAATTCAGGGTTCTTCTCCTGTAATGAAACCCACTTTGTGCGCATGTGTCATCTGGCTGCCTTCATGCTGTTCTGTGGGAATCAGGACTCAGGGAACTGGTGAAAAATGCTGGATTCTCTGGCTACTGGTATTCCTATGAGCAATAAACAATCCTTGTTTATTACAATCCTTTGTGTCTGATCCAGGAGACTTTTATTCTGCTAGTATCCACAAAGCTGTGGTAGGCTAACTTGTTAGCTTGTAAATAGATTAAAATTTCACACATTTGATTATTGACTAGCATCGGATTAAGTATTCAAAAATTTTAAGTCGCCAGGCAAAGAAGTTACCTAACTGGCTGGGGTGATGGATGCTAACAATGCAGGAGAAATTGGGTTGCTGCCTTGCAGTGAGGCAGAGACAGCTGTGTCTGCAAGCTGGAGGAGTCTCTAGGGGCACCCTTAGAACTTGTCCAATAGTAAAAGCTGATGAAAAACACAGCTGCAATCAAATAAAGGACAATTGAGGATGCAGATTTTTGGTAGTAAATATGGGCCATTTCTTGAGGTAAAAATATCAACTGACTTTGGAGAAGATGCAGGAATGAAGATTGTCACAGCTCTGTGTATTTTCTTCATGGCTAATTTCTTTGTTTATCCCTCCATTTTTTCTCTTGCTGGTTAATTTTATAATATGGTCTTTATATTATACTCTACAGGCAGGTGGGATTATGACTGAACTAGAAGAATTAACATCCTTCGGAAATAGATACTATGGTCCTCTGCCACAAATGAATATCATACTCCTGTAGCTTGGTGCCTTCTTTCTTTTGGGGGGAAGGCAGGTGTTGGAGTGTCTTCATTTGTATCAGAGGTACTTGCATCTTGTTAGGCAGAAGCATAAAGGTGTTAGTGGTGAGATGTGGAAGTTCAAACATATACACAAGAGTCTGTGTTTTCATGCGTGAACACATATAGGGATGGATGATACTGGTAATTTACCTATAATAACTCAACTCCAAATCCACCCATCTTTACCAGCTAGCTTCTTGGGCTCTGCCAAGAGAAGACGTTATAAAAAGGGGAGGAAGAGGGGTCCTATGATTTGAATTTGTCCCTCCAAATTACAGGTGTTGAAACTTAATGGCTAACATGATGGAATTAAGAGATGGGTCCTTTAAGAGGAGATTAGGTCATGAGGGCTACCCTGCTTTGTGAATGGGTTAAGGACCTCGTAAAAGAGGCTTCATGCAGCATTTGACTCTGCTCTTCCACTTTCTGCCATGCAGGGACAAGTGTTCCTCCTTTCCAGAGGATGCAGCAAGAAAGTGCCATTCTGGAAGCATAGAGGTTCACTCTTGTTGTTTAGGCTGGAGTGTGACAGTGTAATTTGTAAAAAAATAAATGTTTGTGCTTTATAAAATACCCAGTCTTGGGTATTTCGTTATTATAGCACAAAGGCACTAAAACAAAGAAAACGGAATTCCTTCTTCCCGTTAGTTTGTTCTATTCATCAGTGTCACTCCAGAAACAGCCCTTCCTCCCAGCAGGGACATCTGGTTACAGACTCTAGCTTTTTTCTGGCACTCCCAGCATCGACTACCTTTTACCCCTTCTGAGGCGTCAGCACCAGCTGGGCAGCACCCCCTTTCCAAGCCCCAAGGCCATGACCTCTTTTCCAAACGTGGAGATTCTGAGAGCCCCAACTTTTCTCGTTTCCCCAACCATAGCAGTGGCAGCTGTTTCCTGCCATTATCTCTGTCACTTCATTGATCCCTGATTGTTCATTCATCCCTCCAACACTCGTGTAACCCATTTCCTGTATTAAACGTTCTCTGTTGAAGTATCAAATGCAATTTCTATATTCCTCAATAAACTCTGACTTTAAGACATAGTCTTTATATTTCTGTTAGAGAATTTTGTTGTAGATAAGTATTAGTAGTATTTATAACTGCTAATTTGATTTTTATAACTTCATTTTAAGCAAGAAGTTTGATGGAGGAAAGAAGTTAAAATTTATGAGCAAATGTGCCTTTTGAGATAACTGATAAATTTCAATTAACATCCAACTTCCTTTGTGTCCTTGTGTTTCAAGTATTTCTCATGTATAGCATTTAGGTCAGTTTTAATTTCTTAAACTCAATCACTCAGTTCTGACTTTAATTGGAAAAATCAGTCCATTCCCAGTTAAAGTAAAAAATATGCTTGATTTTAATTCTTCTATTTATTCTGATTTTTTTTATTTAAAAAATTGTTTGCTTTTTCCTTTTCCGTATTTTTCCTGGTTTTGTCATCCTAATTTTCAAACTGATTTCTCTGAACAGTCAAAAGTTGACTGTGATTTTCAAAAAGAATATCTTTTTCTTTGATATACAGACCAGAATTTTAAATGCGATTTTTCTAATGGTTACGATCTCATTCATATAGTTCTGCCAAAGATTCCTTTAGGGAAACTAGGTTGGCAGAATACATTCAGAAGATCACATCATGAGTACTTTAGACTCCACTATGGTAGATTGCTTTGGCTGTCCATTAAATAACACCCCAACCCTACTCCCAACACTTTCTCTGAAACATTAAGAAAAGTAAATTTAAAAAGGAAACATCTAAATAAAAAAAAGTTATGCTATGAAGAGCTTATTAACTGAGTTGATGTGAAATTGGTTGCACACCTTCATGCTCTGGGAGGCTTCAGGATGCTTTCCCACTCTAAACGGTTTAGAAGGCACTGTTTGCACTGGCTGACTCCTCTTCATCTGAGATGCAGTCTCAAGGTCTTTTCTATCAATCCTTCCTTGACTATCTTCTCTAAACTTGCTTCTTTCTCTGTGCCGTTTCGATGCTTTACGTTTGCCTCCATTATAGCCCCTATATTACAGGGGTCCCCAGCCCCTGGCTGCAGCTGGGCACAGTTCTATGGCCTGTTAGGAGTTGGGCTGCACAGCAGGAGGTGAGGGGCCGGCAAGTGAGCATTACTGCCTGGGCTCTGCCTCCTATCAGATAAGCAGTGGCATTAGATTCTCATAGGAGTGGGAACCCTATTGTGAACTGTGCATGTAAGAGTTATAGGTTGCATTCTCCTTATGAAAATCCAATGCCTGATGATCTGAGGTGGAACAGTTTCATCCCAAAACCACCTTCCCCCCTATTTTTTTCACGGAGAAATTGTCTTCCAGGAAACCATGTTGGTCAGGTTGGTGATACTCATTTGTGGCAGAGGACCACAGTATCTATATCTGAAGGACTGTCTTCCAGGAAACCAGGGGGCTGCTGCCCTATAATAGTTTTGCAGTTATTGTCTTCTGTCTAAGCCGTGAGCTGTTTGAGGGCAAAAACTTTGGTTTATTCATCTTTGTATCTCCAGAATTTCACACTGATGCTTTTTCTTTCCTTTCCGTTTTTTTTTTTTGTTTTTTTGTTTTTTTTTTTTTGAGATGGAGTCTCATTATGTTACCCAGGCTGGAGTGCAGTGGCGTGATCTTAGCTCACTGCAACTTCCGCCTCCCTGGTTCAAGCAATTCTCCTGCCCCAGCCTCCTGAGTAGCTGGGATTACAGGCATGAGTTACCATGCCCAACTAACTTTTGTGTTTTTAGTAGAGATGTTTTGTTGAACAGGTTGGTCTCAAACTCCTGACCTCAGGTGATCTGTCCGGTTCAGTCCCAAAGTGCCGGCATTACAGGTGTGAGCCACCACACTGGGCCTAACACTGATGCTTAGTAAATGCTTGTTGAATGAATGATTGATCTTTTCACAAATAGTAGTGGTGTTTATTTACAGCAATACATTTCTGGCATCTCTTTTATTTTTGCCTTTTCCTAAAGTAACAGAAAAAAAAAGAGTGAATGTTACCTCTAAGGAACATAAATAGTATCTTTACTAGTCCTATTCATGTATTTTCCTAATATTTTGAGAATTTGGATTGAGGCCTTCTGCAGCCATGTGGCTCTCTGTGCCTCGGAGATTCTTTGGCAGATCCCCATATGAGTGACTGACTAACTGTCTGAGGTCAATTTTTCAAACTCCTTGCTCATGGAAGCAAATACTTGGCAACTATCCTGACTGGTTGACTCATTAGCTAAAATCATTTCTAATGAGATTTCCTTAGGGATAATCCAGGTTTTGGTGATTGGTCTTTTTTCAGAGATGCTTTCATGAACCCCCATCCTATAATCTCAAATCATCTTTTAATCCCCCCCCAGCCTAAGGCCTTTAGCATGACAGCAACTTAATGTCCCCCAACTCTGACTGACATTCAACTTGACATTTAGATACTGACATTCAGTCAATACCTAAAATCGAGGCAAGAAAAGTGAAGTCCAAAGCCCTGAAATACAAATTTATCAAGGCTTAAGGTTTTCTGGAAATTTTAATGAATAAGCACACAATCACTCTGCTACAGCCAGAGAAATAACACTGTGAGTTTAAACTGAAATAAGCAACTTGGATCTCCTTTGTAAGAAATCATTATTTTTTAAAATGCAGAGAAAGTATTGGGAAATAATTTCTACAAGTTTAGGGACTCTTCAATAGCGAATGTCTCAATCTAGTTGGGCTTTTATAATAAAATAGCTTATCCTGGGTAATTTATAGACAATGGAAATTTACTACTCACAGTTATGTAGGCTGGGAAGTTCAAGATCAAGGTACCAAAAGATTGAGTGTCTGGTGAGGACTCCTTCCTCACAGATGGTGCCTCCTGTGTCCTCACATAGTAGAAGATAGCGAACAAACTCCCTCATGCCTCTTTTTGCATATATATGTATATACACACACACATATATATATGTATATACACACACACACACACATATATATATATATATATATATATTATATTTTTTTTTTTTTGGTTAACATTCCAAACATGTATAACCAATTAACCCCCCCAGATTCATATGTTGAAACCTGACCCCCAGTATAATGGTTTTACTGGGCCCCTTGGGAGATGATTAGATCATGAGAGCAGAGTCTTCATGAATGAGATTAGTGCCCTGACAAAAGACACCCTAGGGAGCTCTTTTGCTCTTCCACCATTTGAGGATACACCAAGAAGTCACAATCTATGAAACCAGGAAGTAGGGTCTCACAAGACATCATGGCCTAAGGTTTTTTTTATTGGTATTCACTTCAGTAACTTGAATCCACAGACATAAGCAGTATATATATATATATATATATATATATATATATATTATTTTTTTTTTTTTTTTGAGAGAGATGGAGTCTAACTGTGTTGCCCAAGCTAGTCTTGAACTTCTGAGCTCAAGAATCATCCCACCTTGGCTTCCCAAAGTACTAGGATTACAGGTGTGAGCCACCTCGCCCAGCCTTATGCCTCTTTTAGAAGGGCAGTAAACCCATTTATGGGGGTGGAGCCCTCATGACCTAATCACCTCCCAAAGACTCCACCCTTAACATTGTCCCATTGAGGATAAAGTTTCAGCATATGAATTTGGGGAGGGGACATGGAATGGAGGATATTCATTCAAGCCATAGCAGTGAGAATAGTTTATTTTCATTTTCTTATCTGTTACAAAGGGAGGTGACAGCCAGAAGATATTTCCCTAACTGATCAAACAGATCTTTTGCATTCTCCTGTCTATGTCAGAGGCATCCCACCACACTTTAGTCTGTTCATTCTCTCCAGCAGGAGGGCTGTCTCTGTTCCCGTTTGTCTATATATTTAAATCTTATGTTTCCTTCAAGACTGAGCTGAAGCCTTCCATCTTGGACCAAGAGAATTCATTTCTATTTAGAACTATTATAATTTTAAATTTTTATTTGTATTTTTGTTAACAATAAGCCCCAGATCTTTTTCATGTGAATTGCTCTCAAGCCACAAGTCTCCTATTCTATACTTTCACATTTTTTATTCTTTAATTTTAGCTACCTCTGGCTTCAGATCTTCAGAATAGTACATCCATCTTTCCATTTGATCAGCAGAAGGACATGGCCCTGGCCACAGGCTGGGCTACTGGGGTGCACATACTGCTTGTAATCTGATACTGTGAGGCCACCTTGATGCGTTGGTCTTTCCCCTTGAACAAGCAACTGAAGCTGGAGCCAGCTGGGTTACCACCACTGCATACATCTATCCTGAAGGAGAGAATTCTACTGCTGGATGTTCAATGAATCATTAGAGGTAGCTTAGGGAAAGTAGGTATACATTGTTCTTTCTTGCCCTACCTCCTCATGTAATGCAGGGGTCATCTGAAACAATTATAATATGTCTTAGGTGAGCTAAAGTTAGCATATATATATGGAGGCCAGCAATCAGGACTGGAGGTATGCACTAGACAGACAGACATATGAGCAGGGCTCTTACCATAGCTTGGATATCAGGTCCCTGTCTTATTTTGGTGCTAAGAACAATCTTGTCCTATCAGGGTGTCCCTCAATCACCTTATCTTCTAGGTCTTCATATAGGTACCTAAGTGAATTATATCTTGTATAAAAACAAGAATAAAGACTACAGAACATCCCTAGAGACTTCCTTTATATTGGTATTAGAAAAAAAATTTTTTTGGGAGACAGGGTCTCACTCTGTTGCTCAGGCTGGAGTGCAGTGGCATGATCATGGATCACTGCAGGCTCCGACTAACAGACTCAGGTGATCCTCTCACCTCAGCCTTCCAAGTAGCTGGGACTACAGGTGTATGCCACAACTAACGCCTGGCTAATTTTTTAGTATTTTTAGTAGAGACAGAGTTTTGTCATGTGGTCCAGTCAAACTCCTGGGCTTAAGCAATTCCCTCACCTTGGCCCCCCAAAGTGCTGGGATTACAGGTGTAAGCCACTGAGTCCAGCCAATATTAGTATTAATTATAAACTTTTTGGGTATTGCTATGGTGTGAAAGTTTGTGTCTCCCTCCTTAACCCCCCAGATTCATATGTTGAAACCTGACCCCCAGTGTAATGGGGCCCCTTGGGAGATGATTAGGTCATGAGAGCAGAGTCTTCATGAATGAGATTAGTGCCCTGACAAAAGACACCCCAGGGAGCTCTTTTGCTCTTCCACCATATGAAGATACACCAAGAAGTCACAATCTATGAAACCAGGAAGTAGGGTCTCACAAGACATCAAATCTGTTGGCCTTAATCTTGGACTTCCCAACCTCCAGAACTATAAGAAGTAAATTTCAGTTGTTTATAAGCTATTCAGTTTATGGCATTTTGCCACAGTAGCCCCAATGAACTAAGACAGGTATATTTGCTTGATCGTGGTCTTTTTGTGCACATGCAGAATTCAGCTCTACTTCTAAAGTAAACTGTAATATTCCAAAAGTACAGGTGCAAAATAATATTGGTAAACTGAATAAATGTTGACCTAGTGGCTTATGCAAAGTTATATCTCCTGAGTGTCCATAAACAGGCTAGAGTAGGAGTTTCTGCCTAGTAAATGTGAGGTAAAGGCAAGAATGTATCTCACCTTGTTTCTCTTGATGACACCTAGCCAAGAGTGAGGACCTTGGGGGCCCACAGGGAGCTCAGTGTGAGAGCGGGTGGGGCAAAAAATTTCAGGATCCAGAGAAAAGCAGTGAGCAAGAGAAAGAGATCCAAGATTCAAATCTAAGTCTGTTAGGTACAGAGTAAAACTGGACTCCTAAATAAATGTTTCACAATGGAAGACATGAAGAAGATAAAGCCAGGAAGGTTAAACTCTATGCTGGAGTGGAGTAGGGGAGGCAGATGTCAGGGTCACCCCACATTGGACACCACTGTTGGGGTCCCTACCTGCCGGGTCTGTCCTGCACATCTTGACTTAGCAACAGATGAATAAAGTACGCTGACACATAGATATTATGCTTTACTAGTTCGACTGAGTGTCTGGGTGGCTTATAGACTCCTTGGAGAGTGCTGTAAACAGTTGCAACTGCCTGCCTTCATCAGCCAGTGAGACATTTGTTTAGTAAAGTTTAATTGACAAAGACTTGAGTCAACACCACTAGAGGTTAAAGATCATAGGACAGGTTCTGATGCCTACAGCAAACACTGTTAGAGGGTAATCTCCTTGGCTGACCTCTCCTTGAGAGGGCCATCTGGCTCAAAAGTTAGTTTTAAGACTACATGAGTAAACAAGTTATTCAGATAAACTCCTTCACATACTTTAGCTATTTGCTTTTCTTATTAACTGAATGTAAAGGGGATTTAGGCTGCCTTCAGCTGAAACTTCTACTGAAGCTATGCAAACTTCTTGGCCTCTAAGAAGGTTTGTGACTGTATTCTATAACTTTCTCTAATGAGTTTGATCTTCACACAGGGCACCACTGTCGAGGTCACCCCACATTGGTGCCACTGTTGGGGTCACCACCTGCAGGGGTCTGTCCTGGAGACCTTGACTCAGTGATGGATAAATAAAGTACACTGACACATAGATATTATGTTTTGCTAGCTCAACAGAGGGTCTGGGCAGCTTACAGACTCCTTAGAGCATGCTGTAAACAGTTGCAACTGCTGGTCCTTCCCAACCAGTGAGATTCACATTTAGTAAAGTTTAATTGACAAAGGCTTGAGTCAACACCACCAGAGGTTGAAGATTAAAAGACAGGTTCTGATGCCTAAAGCAAACCCACCATTAGTGGGTAATATCCTTGGTCAACCTCCCCCCCCAGAGAGCCATCTGACTCAAAGTTTAGTTTTAAGACCACATGAGAAAGCAAGCTAGCTAGGTAAACTACTCACATTCCTTTGTATTTGCACCCTAATCTCTCTGAGTCCTGCAAAGACACTCTGGCTGCCTTCAGCCAAGAACTACAGGAAAAACCTTTAGGTCTTCCAAAAGGATTTGAGACTATATTCTATAACTTTATCTAATATTTTTCCCTTAATATTTTTGCTACCACCTTGACTGAATTCCCACAGGCGGGGTGGTGGCAAAGGGGAAGGATAAGTAGCTGTTACTGAGGGCACCTGGACTTTTCAGACTATGAGGGTAGATGGATAGTTTTAGTCACAATATTTTCCTAAAAACTAGAACTATAAAAAATAGAATAAACCTGTACATGAATATGTAGCTTTATTTGTAACAGTTCAAAACTATAATCAGCTCAGATATCTTTCAACAGGTGAATAGTTAAACAAACTGTGGTACATACATAGCATAGCATACTCAGCAACAGAAAAAAAAGAGCCAACTATTAGTACAAAAAACAACTTGGCTGAATCACCAGGGATTTACTCTGAGTTAAAAAAAAAAAGTTCCAAAATGTTACATACTGTATAATTCTATTTATACAACATTTTTTCAAGATAACATGTGGTAGGTAGAGGACGAATTAGTGTTTGCCAGGAGTTAAGGACTCAAGGTGAAAGGGTAGGAAGGAGGTGAGTGTGCTTAGAAAAGGGCAATGGGCTGGGCATGGTGGCTCATGCCTGTAATCCCAGCACTTTGTGAGGCCAAGGCGGGCAGATCATTTGAGGCCTGGAGTTTGAGACCAGCCTGACCAACACGGTGAAACTCTGTCTCTACTAAAAATACAAAAAAAAAAATTAGCCAGGCATGGTGGTGGGCACCTGTAGTCCCAGTTACTCAGGAGGCTGAGGCAGGAGAATCACTTAAACCTGGGAGGCGGAGAGTTGCGGTGGGCCAAGATTGTGCCACCACACTCCAGCCTGGGCAATAGAGTGAATTTCCATATCAGAAAATAAAAAAACAAAAATAAAGGTAAAGGGCAACACTAGAGATCCTTGTTGCATTGAAACTGTTTGCATCTTGGTTGTAGTGGTGGATACGCAAACCTACACAGGTGATAAAATTGCATAGCACTTTCACACACACATATGTATAGGTAAAACTAGGGGACTATGAATAAGACAGGTGGATTGTATCTATGTCAATATCCTGATTGTCTGCACACTATACTTTTGCAAAATGTTACCATTGGAGGAAACAAAGCAAGTATACAAGGGAATTTCTATATTATTTCTGCATGTGAACCTACAACTATCCTAATAAAAATTTCACTTAAAACATTGGAGAGGCTAAGCATGGTGGCTCATACCTATCATCCCAGCACTTTGGGAGGCCAAGGTGGGAGGATTGCTTGAGGCCATTAGTTTGAAACCAGCCTGGAAAATATAGCAAGACCCTGTCCCTACAAAAAAATTTTAAAATTAGCCAGCTGGGGTGACGAACCTGTAGTCCCAGCTACCCAGGAGGTGGAGGTTGGAGGATTGCTTGGGCCTGGGAGGTTGAGGATGCTGTGAGCTGTGATTGCACCACTATATTCCAGCCTGGGTGACAGAGTGAGAAACTGTCTCACTTGGACAGTGTTACAAAATTAAATGACTCTTGTTAAATCTAGAAGCAATTTAACAGAATTCAAACTAACATGCTTATATTGGGTGTCTGTTAAGTGACAAGTCCTGAGATAAGTGCTGAGAAAATGCAGAAGTTCTGGTACCTTACCAGAGGGCTTACCAAGACAGAGAGAATCAGCCACCTGACTTCACTAAGGCTTCCCTTAGGAAGACAATAAAGGCCTGGTGTCTTGAGATTCAGGAACATGTGTGTGTGACAGTCCCAGAGACTTACACAGTTAATACCACAAAACTGGCTTAAACACCGTGTTTAATTAATTGTTATTGTCTAACAGTTGTCATGAAGTACTTTTGGAAGGGGTTAGTAACAATACCAATTCCTCAAAAAAGTTTCGTTTCTTAGGAATTGATGGAGGTTGAAGACCAAAGGAAGATTCTAAGAGATCCATGGCCACATTTGGCAGAATAGAGTCTCATAGACCGCTCCAGGAAATAAAGATCCCTAGAGGCCTCTTGCTTTTGTCTACTGACGGGCTGGCACCATAATCACTCACACAACCTGCAGGTGCCTAGTCTGATAGTAGATGGAAGCTTGGATAGGTTGAGTCATATTATTTTCCTTTCCTCCTTGGCAAACAGACTGCATTCTCGAGCTCTTCTGGAAGTCAGATGTGGCCTCATGCCTGAGTTCTGTGAACTGTACATAGGAAAAAGTGATGTACAGTCATGCACTGCATAATGACCTTTCAGTCAATGGGGGGGATGCACATAAAACAGTGGTTTCATCAGATGCTAATACTTTAATTTTTACAGTACATTTTCTATGCTTAGATACACAAATGCTTACCACTGTGTTACAATGCCTATAGTATTCAGTACAGCCAAACGGAGAATAGGTTTGTAGCCTTGGAGCAGTAGGCTATACTATCTAGCCTAGGTGTGTAGTAGGCTATGTCACCTAGGTTTGTGTAAGCACAACGACAAAATCACCTAAGGACACATTTCTCAGAACATATCCTCATCGTTAAGTGATGTATGAGTATATTGCGTGTTAGGGATTCACCTAAAAATTGTCTACCACTGGCTCATTCTATCTGCTGGCTGAATGCTAATATTCGTGGTGACCTTGAAAGCAGTGTGTTTTCAGATAGTGCAGCCTCTGTTAGCCCGAGTCCCTGAGTGACTATAAGAGAGAACATCTTTTGCCCCATCCTGATAGCCATTGCCTTGCATGAAGGTGAGAGTTGCTATGTTAAGTCATTGAAACTTGGGGATTTATTTATTACCGTAGCAGAAGTAACTGCATCTAGAACTACCTCAGAAGACTCAGAGTTACCCTCCTCTTCATTTTTTCCCCTAACTGAGGAACAAAATGATTTTATGCAGACCTTTCACTGTTTAAGCTCTCAAAGAAAGTGGAACTGTGGTTTCTGCCTCTGTGTTAAATGTTCAGCTTCTCACCTAGAGAGGTCTATTAGCTAGTTTGATAATGGAGCACTTACACGTGTGTGTGTGTTTTGTTTTTGTTTCATTTTGTTTTTTGAAACAGGGTCTTGCTCTGTCACGCAGGCTGGAATGAAGTCAGGGCACACTGCAGCCTGAAACTCTGAGCTCAGCCTCCCAAGTAGCTGGGACTACAGGTGCATGCCAGCATGCCCTGTTAATTTTTTATTTTTATTTTTTGTAGAGATAGCCTTTTGCTTTGTTGCCCAGTCTAGTGTCAAACTTCTGGGCTCAAGTGATCCTCCAGCCTTAGCCTCCAAAAGTGCTGAGATTACAAGCTATTCTTGTTTTTTTGTTTTTTTTTTGTTTTTTTTTTTTTTTGAGACAAAGTCTTGCTCTGTCACCCAGCCTGGAGTGCAGTGGTGTGACCTCAGTTCACTGCAACCTCCATTTCCCTGGCTTAAGTGATCTTTCTGCCTCAGCCTCCCAAGTCACTGGGACTGCAGGCATATACCACTACACCTGGCTAATTTTTGTATTTTTTGTGGAGATGGGATTTCACCATGTTGCCCAGGCTAGGAGTTATTTTTGCTAGCTGCTTAGATTAACAAAAATCTCCTGGAATAAAATTTTTGGTCTCCCAAAGTCAGCCTGAACATAGGCTGTAAAAATATCAACTTCTCTAAAACAGAAGCAGAGGCAGCAGCCGAGGCCAGCAGCCATACCATGTCAGACTTAGGCCTGATGAGGAGGAAGCTTGGTTCCCAAAGCTTGTAGTTCTTGGTCTTTCAGATGTGAAGGCGCTGATAGAGGTTGGAGGGGTACTATGTATGAGAGATGACATTTGGACAGGGACTCACAGCTCCAATATTCTGTTTGGGGGTATAGAATATTAAGAAAAAACTTTCTATAATTTAGAGCCATCTGAGAATAGAATGAGTATTCTCTCATGATCTGCCTTACCAAAGTGTTTAAGTAGAGAAGAGATTGGCTTGTTCCAGGATGCTGGGTTGGATTAGTTCGCTTGGGATATCTGTTGGAAGATGTTGCCAATACATTTTCTGACTAGGATAAAAATGAGGCTAGATTAGTGGGTCTCAAACTTTCCGATGCACATCTGTGAGTATTATAAGAATTGATATTCTTGGACTCCACCTCTAAAGATTTGGATTCACAGGACAAAAACCTCAATAATTCTAAAACAGATAATTTAAAGAATACACTTTGAAATATGTTGGACTCTTATCTTTGAAGACTTTTGTACATTAAAAATTCATATTATAATCTATATTTCATGGTATTCTTTAAAAAGAAGGCAAAAATCTTAAGTATTATTATTCAATATAATATTACTTTTAAAAATTCAAGTTGCGGCTGGGCATAGTGACTTATGTCTGTATCCCAGGACTTTAGGAGGCCCAGGTGGGAGGATCACTTGAGATCAGGAGTTCAAGACCAGCCTGGATAAGACAATGAGACTGATATGGTTTAGCTGTGATCCTAACCAAATCTCATCTTGAACTGTAGCTCTAATAATTCCCAGATGTCATGGGAGGGTCCCAGTGGGAGGTAACTGAATCATGGGGATGGGTCTTTCCATGCTGTTCTCGTGGTAGTGAATGTAAGTCTCACGAGATCTGATGGTATTGTAAATGGGAATTCCCCCTGGACAAGCTCTCTCTTGCCCTCTGCCATGTAAGAAGTCCCTTTGCTCTTTCTTCATCTTCCACCATGATTTTGAGGCCTCCCCAGCCATGTGGAACTGTGAGTCCATTAAATTTCTTTCCTTTACAAATTACCCAGTCTCGGGTATGTCTTTATTGGCAGCATGAGAATAGACTAATAGAGACCCTGTCTCTACAAAAATGGGCACGTGCCTGAAGAGTCTTCATTTGCACTTTTGTCCCAACCCTGGCAAGAGTTAGAACAGGATGGCTTGGATACACTAATTGTCAGCATTTTGCCATGTTTGCTTTCTCTGTCTGTCTGTCTGCTTATCTACCTACCTCCTACCTGCCTATGTAGCAATGTGCCTCTTTTTAAAGTTGAGCCTAGCCAGGTGCAGTGGGTCAGGCCTGTAATCTTAACACTGTGGAGGGCCAAGAGTAGCAGGATCACTTGAGCCTAGGAGTTAGAGACCACCCTGGGTACCATAGTGAGACCCTGTCTCCACAAAAAATGGAAAAATTAGCTAGGTGTGGTGGCACACATCTGTGGTCCCAGCTACTCGGGAGGCTGAGGCAGGAGGATCACTTGAACTTGGGAGGTCCAGGCTGTAGTGAGCCATGGTCGTACCACTGCACTCCAGCCAGAGTGACAGAGTGAAACCCTGTCTCTAAGTAAATAAATAAATAAAACAGAGCCACTTGAAAGTATATTGCCAACATCATGAGACTCCATCTCCAAATACTTCACCATGTGTTTTCTAAGAGAAAGGACGTTCTTTTTTATAATCACAATTCTATTATCACACCAAAGAAGTTTCCCGTTAACATAATAAAATTATGTAATACCTAGCCAATGTTCAAATCTTCTCCATTGTCTTTAAAATGCCCTGTTGAGGGTGTTTGTTGTTTCTGTTTTTTAAATCTAGAATCCACTCAAGGATCACTGCCACATTTGTATTTTATGTTGTATATAATAGTAATAACATTAGGAAATGACCAAAAAAGCCTTTCTCTTGAATGGTCAAGTCAGATTGCTTAGTGTAATTGCATTTTATTAAAATAGAATGCAATGTCTTTAAAATGTTAAGGGATGAGGGGGAAAATAAATGCCAACTGCCTTCAAGCTTTATTTTATAGTTTTTTTCCCTCTGCGTTGTTATTGCTAGGTGATATGTAACTGCTTTTCTTTCCGTAGGCTTCTATTATGACTCTACATTTGCCCTAAAATTTAGAGGAAGAAAGGGAATTTCAAATGAGGGAATTTTTGTAAGGAAAACTTTAAGCAGGTTGTGTTCACATGTTTTTAATTTGCAAAAATGTAAACTTTTGCACATTCGCAAATCCTTTGCAATGTGAAACATTCATTTTTCTCACCTCTCTCCTGGCCAGATATTTCTTTTTCAGTGTCTTCATGTGCACAGTAAAACACTGATGTTTGTGAGAACTCAATCATTTCCTGTTAGCTCATTATGTTTTGTGGCAACGTACTGTCATGTTATAAGCACAGGGCTTTTTCTGTCTCGTAAAATTTTATTCAAGAATAAAAAGATGTGCAGATAAGTAAATGGTTTTTAAAATCACATTATAGACTATGTCTTCTATACATTTTTTATCTTCCCAAATGCCCATTGTAGTGTTCTACATGTACTTAAGATTGTTGACTAACAAAAAATAAAAATAAAAATAAAAAAATAAAAAGAATGCTCTTAATGGAAAATACATAAAACAGATGGATTTTGGGTGTTGGAGATCAGTACTCCTAGATATTCATTTTGGGATCTCATATATATATATATATGAGACAGAGTTTTTTTTTTTTTTTTTTTTTTTTGAGACGGAGTTTTGCTCTGTCACCCGGCTGGAGTTCAGTGGCACGATCTCGGCTCACTGCAACCTCCCCCTCCTGGATTCAAGTGATTCTCCTGCCTCAGCCTCCCAAGTAACTGGGACTACAGGCATGCACCACCATTCCTGGCTAATTTTGTACTTTTAGTTGAGATGGGGTTTCACCATGTTGACCAGGCTTGTCTCGATCTCCTGATCTCAAGTGATCCACCCACCTCAGCCTCCCAAAGTGCTAGGATATAGGTGTGAGCCACCACGCCCAGCCTCCAGTATATTTTTTATTTGAACCTTTGAGTATTTATAAGAGTGCAAGACAATAAGAAAATAAGTTAAAAGATCTTTTAAACAAAATCTTGTATCCTTAAAGATTATCAACTCCAAATGATGTTTTATTTTAAATCTATAAATAAATATCAGAAAGATAATATGGCCTAAAATAAAACATTTCTATATATAAACAAGTTGAGGCTGGGCGTGGTGGCTCACGCCTGTAATCATAGCACTTTGGGAGGCTGAGGCAGGTGGATCACCTGAGGTCGGGAGTTCGAGACCACCCTGACCAACATGGAGAAACCCTGTCTCTACTACAAATACAAAATTAACCTGGCATAGTGGTGCATGCCTGTAATCTCAGCTACTCAAGAGGCTAAGGCAGGAGAATCCCTTGAACCCGGGAGGTGGAGGTTGCGGTGAGCCGAGATCGCACCATTGCACTCAGTCCTGGGCAACAAGAGTGAAACTCCGTCTCAAAAACAAAACAAAACAAAACAAACAAAACAAAACAAAACAAAAAACAGGTTGAAGTTGAGCATCCCTAATCCAAAAATCCAAAATCCAAAGTGCACCAAAATTTGAAACTCTTTGAGCACTGACTGATACTACAAGTGGAAAATTCCATTCTTGACCTCATGTGACAGGTTGATATTGAAATGTGGGTGCATGACACACAGTTTTCAGCCTACCACTTGTTGTTGCTGTTGTTTAACAGCTGATACAGGTATTTGGGTGATGCTGCTGTGCTGCGTAGATGCCCTGAACACATTGGTTTTTTCGCTGTATTAATGGTGTGTCATATTTTCTACTGTTAAGTACTTATTTGTGAATAAGTGTAAGAAAATGATTGCTCATTGGTAGTATGTAAACAGAGGCAGAAATAATGGTCATGCCAAGCAACCTACAGAGTGTCCACCTGGGTGGCTGACAGTGACACTTTTGCTTGCCTGCTTTGTTTTTTTAGAGAGAGGGTCTCGTTCTGTTGCTTAGGCTGGAATGCAGTGGCGTGATCCCAGCTCACTGCAGCCTCAAACTCCTGGACTTAAGCAACTCTCCCGCCTCAGCCTCCTAAGTGCTAGGACTACAGCTACTCAGCCCACTACCACGTGTGCGCCACCATGCCCAGCTACTTTTTTAACTTTTTGTAGAGACAGGATCCTGCTATGTGGCCCAGGATTGTCTTGAACTTCTGGCCTCAAGTGATCCTCTGGCCTCAGCCTCCCAAAGTGCTGGGATTACCGGTGTGAGCCACTGAACCTGGTGTCACTTTTGCTTTCTGATGATTTAATGTACACGAATCTTGTTTCATTCACAAAATTATTTAAAATATTGTAGAAAATTACTTTCAGGCTATGTGTATTAGGAATGTATAAAAACATAAATGAATTTCATGTTTAGATTTCATGTATCATCCCCAAGATATCTTATTATGTATACGCAAAAGAAATTCAAAACCGGAAATATTTCAGATAAGGGATACTCAACCATTACAACACAGTCAATAGATGAATCTTCATGTGTCTAAGACAATGCTATTCAAAATGTTGTCCAAGGGATAGTGCCAAATAGCAAATTATTTATCAGTCTACAAGGAAGTCAGTAATACATTGAGAGCAAGATTTAGAAACTTTGCAAGCAAAATGTCAAAGTAGTCTTATGTGTGTTGAATCTAAGAATAAAAAACAGCCTGTATTTTGCATGTCTTTTAATTTCACTTTTCAAGCACTTCATTTTTGTTGTGCTTTACAAAAGCTTGACTTCACGATAGATTGAGAAAAGCAAAGCTGGTAATTCGCCTCATACTTTGAGAAAAACTGTCCTGAAAATGATGTTTGGCAGAGTGTGATGAGAGAGAGACAGAAACACAGACAGACAGACAGACAGACAGACAGACTTAAAGCAAAAGTGAGGTGAAGCAGAAAGCCACTAGATCAAATAAAATATCCCTTGTGAAAACGTTGGAGTTTATTTTTAATGATAGAGAGTTTTTGGTAGGCTGAGGCAGGCAGATTGCTTGAGTCCAGGAGTTTGAGATCAGCCTGTGCAACACACTGAAACCCCATCTCTACTAAAAATGCAAAAAGTTAGCCGGGCATGGTGGCACGTACCTGTAGTCTCAGCTATTTCAGAGGCTGAGGTGGGAGAATCAGCTGAGCCCAGGACATCAAGGCTGCAGTGAGCTGAGACAGCAGCACTGCACTCCAGCCTGGGCTACTGCGGTGAGATCGTCTCAAAAATAAATAAATGCTAATAATAAAGGATCATGCATGTTGTAACTGTTATTCTTACTAATTCCTGATATGATACAAACAAATTCGTAAACCAGCAAATGAGTGAGGTAATCTTCTATTATCACTTGAAACCATTTTTAGCAAATACAGGAAACAGTGAAAGATGTGCCACATCGCAGCACTTGAACATTGCTTTTTACATAATGTTTTTCTCTCTGGTTTATTTTCTTCTTCTACACTCACTTTTCCCTTACAGTGTCCACACTATCCAAGAATGGCTTTAGTCGGGGTCAATAATCACATTTGCTTGTGGCTCAGAGTCTTCCGTCAGTTTGGGTGTGAACCTCCTCCAGCTCTCTCATCGGCTGTTCCTTATTGGTTCATGTCTTCCACGCCCCTGTCAGCCCCTTCTCCTTCATTTCTGCCTGTTCCTCCTCCTTCTGTCATAGCAGTTCCTGAAATCCCATGTTCCCTGCAAGTTTTCCACGCATTAACCTCATCTCCTTCAGATCACTCCATTAGATAATGTCAACTTTTATATATACTTAGTATGATTTTAAATTTTACTCAATAGTTTGCAGTTGTTCTCAAACCATGCTCCTGGGCAGCCACCCACTTCTGCAACACAATCCATTTAGATTATATGTTCTGGCAGAAAACTAGTGGCAATGCCTGGTGCAGTAGCCATTAGCTATTTAATTTCAAATCTTTAAATTTTAAATAATTGACACTAAACAAAATAAGTTGGCCAGGCACGGTGGCTCACGCCTGTAATCCCAGCACTTTTGGAGGCCTAGGTGGGAGGATCACCTGAGGCCAGGAGTTCGAGACTAGTCTGGCCAACATGATGAAACCCCATCTCTTCTAAAAATATACAAATTAGCCAGGCGTGGTGGCATGTAATCCCAGGTACTTACAAGGCTGAGGCAGGAGAATCACTTGAACTTGGGAGGCAGAGGTTGCAGTGAGCCAAAATTGCACCACTGCACTCCAGCCTGGGCAACAGAGTGAGACTCCATCTCTAGATAGATTAGATATATAGATATATATATAATAGATAGATAGATACATACATAGATACATAGATAGATAGATAAACAATTCAGTTTCTCATTTGTATTAACCAGATTTCAAGTGCTCAATAGCCACATGTGGCTAGTCGCTATCATGTTAGACAAAATAGATATAAAATATTTCTATCATTGCAGAGGGTTCTTGTTGGGGCTCAGAAAATCTTACGCAAAAGCATGGCACTTTGGCATGGGGAGTGAGTACTTTGAACTAAAAAGTAGCCTCAGAACCGAGGTCTCTCTGAACTCCTCCTGCCCTCCAACCCATCTCACAGGGACAAGCTTTCTCTGAAGTTTCTTTATCTGAAGAGAGAAAGCTCCTCCAGAAGGAATGCAATTGTCTTGAGCCCCCTCCCTAAAATCTCATCTAACAGGGATGACTAACTCAGAGGAAAGAAGACTAGTGGTAACACCAGTCCTAGAGCCGAGAGAAATTGTTTCCTAGGCTACTGTCTGTTCTTTGGTCCCATTAATCTAAACTCACCTACTTTTCTCTAAAGTTCCTATAGCCCCTGCTTCCCCTCTCCCCTATTAAGAAGGGTATTTAAGCTTCTGAATCTCATTGGATTATTGGACAGTCACGTTCCTGTGATGTCACTGTGCATGTAATAAAGTTGTATGCCTTTCCTCTTGTTAATCTACTGTCAGTTTATTTCAACACATTCAATTATTAAACCTCCAGAGGGAAGACAGAAGGTTATCTCACTACTACATTCTACTGGACAGCACTGTTCTAATATTCCTCATAACACCTATCATAGCTCTCTGTTTATGGAACACAGTCAATATTTATGGAACACAGTCAATAACACACACAGTATTACTGATAAGATGACTATTACTAAGATCGAGAGAAGTCACATCTGTGAAATATATTTTTATAAATTAAAGGGTGGAAATGGAAGGAGATGGACATTGAGAGACCTTTATTTTTAAAAATCAAAAACAAACAGTGTGTTGTTCAGAGTCAAATGTCATAAAACTCTTTCTGAAATAATGGTATTAAATAGCAAAGGTGATATTTAATCATAGATAGCTGTGATTCAATTTATTATATAGCTGACTATGGGTGCTTCATATTTATTAGGGAATGAATTAGATTGACCACTAAATAGCCACACATCATTGATATTTGACCTATCTTGTCAACAGGCATTTTAATTTGCATAGATGTGTAAGTCTGAGGTTTGGCTCTCTACTGTGTGCTTCTAACAGCTCTTTTTCCTCTTTTGGCCTCACTGATACAGAAAAGGAAATAAGTTTACTGGAATCTCTGAGATTCAGTTTGTATATGCTACAAGGGAGTGAGGTAATAAAATAAATGATAATACTTTGATTTTTTATGTGCCCCAGAAAGACATTTGCACAGCTTCAAATGCTCTGAACACTGGAATTTTAATATCTTGAAATAAGATTACTGTGGTCTGCAGTTATGTCAATATTCAAACTGGTAAAGAATGATGCCATTTTTAGACTTGAAGGTCATCACCTAAATCCAATAACAAATGACAATGGAATATGAAACCATGTCAGTCATGAGGATTTAGTTAATCTATGTCTGCCCTTTGTGGTTAGTTTTGAGCGCATGAGAGTCTAAAACTTAGTTCCTTTGTCCACGTTACCATGTGTACATCCAAAAGAAAAATAAACTGGGCATGGTGGCTCATGCCTGTAATCCCATCACTTTGGGAGGCCAAGGTGGGCGGATCACGAGGTCAAGAGATCGAGACCATCCTGACCAACATGATGAAACCCCATCTCTACTAAAACTACAAAAATTAGCTGGGCGTGGTGGTGGGCACCTGTAATCCTAGCTACTTGGGAGGCTGAGGCAGGAGAATCACTTGAACCTGGGAGGCGGAGGTTGCAGTGATCTGAGATCGTGCCATTGCACTCCAGCCTGGCGACTGAGTGAGACCCCATCTCAAAAAAAAAAGAAAAAAGAAAAAGAAGCATAACGAAGGAAAGTACATTCTATCATCAACATACATACCTGGAGAGTTCAGTAGCAATGCAAGACCCTAACTCAATGAGGGCCTTTTTAAAGTATGCAAAGAGGCAAGTATTTACATAAGTCTTCATTGCTAGACCACAGTGAATTCTCTATGTATTATTATAATATTGTACCTTTAAGAGGGGTAATGTTTGGTGCTCATTGAGTAACAAGAGAAGAACCAGGCCAGGCATAGTGGCTCACGCCTATAACCCCAGCATTTTGGGAGGCCGAGGTGAACAGATCACCTGAGGTCAGGAGTTCAAGACCAGCCTGGCCAACATGGTGAAACCCCATCTCTACAAAAATACAAAAATTGGCCAGGGATAATGGTGGGTACCTGTAATCCCAGCTACTCAGGAGGCCGAGGCAGGAAAATCGCTTGAACTCGGGAGGTGGAGGTTGCAGTGAGCTGAGATCGTGCTGTTGTACTCCAGCCTGGGCAACAGAGTGAGACTCTGTCTCAAAATAAATAAATAAATAAAAGAGAGGAACCAGCAACAATGGTAGAGATTATGATGGCAAATATCTATTTAGTGCTTTGTCTGTACAGGCTCTGTGATAAGCAGTTTACATATATTAATTCTCCTAACATCCCTATTTTACTGATGAAGAAACTGAGGCAGAGTTATTGTTATGGGCTAAATTGTATCCCTTTGAAATTCATATGTTGAAATCCTAATCCCTAGTACCTCAGAATGTGACTGTATTTGGAGATAGGGTCTTTAAAGAGATAATTCATTTAAAATGAGATAATTAGGGTGCTCCTTAATCCAATATGACTGGTGTCCTTATAAGAAGAGGACATTTGGGTTTTTTCTGCTTTTTATTTTATTTATTTATTTTGAGGTTGAGTTTTGCTCCACTTGCTCAGGCTGGAGTGCAGTGACACTGTCTCGGCTCATTGCAACCTCTGCCTCCCCCGGTTCAAGTGATTCTCCTGCCTCAGCCTCCCAAGTAGTTGGGATTACAGGTGCCTGCTACTATGCCCAGCTAATTTATGTATTTTCAGTAGAGATGGGGTTTCACCATGTTGGCCAGACTGGTCTCGAACTCCTGACCTCAGGTGATCCACCTGCCTTGGCCTCCCAAGTGCTGGGATTATAGGCATGAGCCACCGTGCCTGGCCTGAAGAGGACATTTGGACACAGACATATACAGAGGAAAAACCATGTGAAGACATTTGGAAAAGATGGCTATCTATAAGCCAAGAAGAGAAGTCTCAGGAGGAACCAACTCTGCCAGCACCTTGACCTTGGACTTCTAGCTTCCAGAGCTGTGAGAAAATACATTTCTCTTATTTAAGCCACCTAGTCTGTGGTGCTTTGTTAAGGCAGCTCTTAGCAAACTAATACAATCATTTACTTAACCAATATGTACTTAGTGTCTACTACATACCTGATACTGACCTAAGAACTAGGAGTAATCAAAACTTCCTTGCCTTCATGGAATTTACCATGTAGTGGTAAGAGATGTAGGGGGAGGAAAAAAATAATTTTTATTTCTACCCTTTATATTCTTAGTTGGGGCAAACTCCTAGTCAACAGGAGAAAAAAAAAGTTTATTCACTTGTGGGTTTTTCGTTATTTTATTTTATTTTTATTTTTTGAGAGAGAGTCTCACTCTGTTCCCCAGGCTGGAGTACACTGGTGTGACCATAGTTCACTGTAGCCTCAAATGCACAGGCTCAAGTGGTCTTCCCAGCTCAGACCCCTGAATAGTTGGAACTATAGGTGCATGCCACCATGACTGGCTAATTTTTTATTACTTTTTTTTAGTAGAGATGGGGTCCCGCTATTTTGCCCAGGCTGGTCCTCAAATTCCTGGTCTCAAGCATCTTCCAACCTCAGGCCTCCCAAAGTGTCGAGATTACAAGTGTGAGCCACTGCACCTGGCCAACTTGTATATTTCATATTTACCTGGGAAATACCTAGAGAAATGAGCAACTCTCACAGAGGTACCTTTGAATTCAGAATTAAAAGTCATAGTCTGCCGGAACAAAGAAATAAGGCAGCTGGGGGAGCCATTATGGAGGGGTAACCAGGAAAAGCACAGTAAACAAGGGTCAGGTTTGTTGGTGCCTTTTCCATTGATAAGAGTCTCTAGTGGTTTAGAGTCATTTTTCTCTTCGTGGTACAGAGAGAGCACTCTCAGAAATGGAGATTTCCTTTATAGATGTAAATTTTCTTTATAAAAGGGTAACTTCTACTCTGTTTTTAGAGCTCCTCTTGTGTCTGCAGTTTCTCAAAATAATCAGCACAAAATAATCTGTATGCCAGAGAGGCATATTTTGGGGTGGTATATTCTGGTCTCCTATGAAGACAAAAAAAATAAACAATATGAATATTAAAATAAACTTATATGAAAAGTTAGAAAGTGATAAGTGATAGAGAAAAGTAAAGCAATAAAGAAGGAGAGGGTTCTATGAATGTGCTTGTGTGGGGGTGCACTTTCAAACACAGGATGATGGGCAGGGCAACCATCACTGAGAAGGTGATTTCTCAGCAGAGGTGGAGAGAGACCCGCACAAATGCCTGACTGAAGAACATGGCAACAAGAGCAAACAACCAAGTGCAAAACCCCTGAGGAGGTACCTGGAGTTTTGCAGACAAAGTGTGGAAGCCCCTGGGGGGTGGAAGGAAGCAAGCATGGAGTGGGGGAGCAGGAGAAGAGGTCAGAGACGTAGGAGGAAGAGCCAGATCCTTTGGGCCTGGCAGAATTCAGCTTTCATGGAACTGAGAAGTCTTTGGAGGAGTTGTTGTTTTAGCAGTTTTAGGTTCACAGCAAAATTGAGAAGAGGGTACAGGAATTTTCCACAGGCTATCTACACTACATGGGTGATGTAGTGATAAGTTAGAAAGTGATGGGTGTGTACATGCCCCTGCACATACATAGCCTCCCCATATCACAGCTCTCACCAGGCTGGTACATTTGTTATAATCAATGAACCTACACTGACACATCATTAGCACTCAAAGTTCATAGTTTTTATTACGGCTTATTCTTGGTGTTGTACAGTCTATGGGTCTGGAAAAATAACCTGTAATCTATCATGTTATGTCATACATGGTATTTTTTTTTTTTTTTTTTTTGAGACAAGAGTCTCACTCCGTTGCCAGGTGCCAGGCTGGAGTGCAGTGGCACTCTGCGCCTCCCGGATTCAATCAATTCTCCTGCCTCAGCCCCCTGAGTAGCTGGGACTACAGGTGCAGGCCACCACACCCAGCTAATTTTTGTAGTTTTAGTAGAGATGGGGTTTCACCATGTTGGCCAGGATGGTCTCCATCTCTTGACCTTGTGATCCGCCCACCTCGGCCTCCCAAAGTGCTGGGATTACAGGCATGAACCACCGCGCCCGGCAACAGTATTTTATCTACCCTAAAAATCTTCTGTTTTCTGCCTCTTCAATCATCCCTCCCCCTGAATTCCTAGCAACCTCTGATCTTTTTATTGGCTCCATAGTTTTGCCTTTTTCAAAATGTCATATAATTGGAATCATACAGTTTGTAGCCTTTTCAGATGGGCTTTTTTATTTATTAATGTGCATTGAAGTTTTCTCCATGTCTTTTCATGGCTCGATAGCTCATTTCTTTTTAGGAGTGAATGATATTCATTGTCTGGATGTATCACAGTTTACTTATCCATTCACCGATTGAGGGGCATCTTGTTTGCTTCTATGTTTTGGCAATTACGAATAAAGCTGCTATAAAAATCAGTGTGTAGGTTTTTGTGTGAACATACATTTTCAACTTTGGGTAAATATCAAAAAGCATGATTGCCAGATTTCATGGTAAAGAGTGTGTTTAGTTTTCTAAGAGACTGCCAAACTGTCTTCCAAAATGGCTGCATCATTTTGCATTCCCACAAGCAATGAATGATTGCAGGGATTATACGATAAGTTAAAAAGTGATGAGTGGTGTAGAGAAAAATATATCCTGTTGCTGCACATCCTTGCCAGCATTTGGTGTTGTCCATGTTCTGAATTTTGGCCAACCTAAAAAGTATGTAGTGGTATCTGACTTGTCATTTTAATTTGCATTTCCTTATAAAATATATGACGTAAAACATCTTTTCAAATGCTTATTTGCCATCTGTATGTCATCTTTGGTGAGGTGTCTTTTAAGGTCTTTCACTCATTTTTAAATTGGGCTGATTGTTTTCTTATTTCTGAGCTTTAAGAGTTCTGTTTATATTTTGGATAACAGTCCTTTATCAGATATATCTTTAGCAAATATTTTTATCAGTAAGGTTTTGAACAGAGACATAATATGATCTGACTTTCATTGTAAAAATATAATCTGGGGCCGGGCACGGTGGCTCACCCCTGTAATCCTAGCACCTTGGAAGGCCGAGGTGGGAGGATCACCTGAGGTCAGGAATCTGAGACCAGCCTGGCCAACATGGTGAAACCCCATCTTTACTAAAAATACAAAAATTAGCCAGGCACAGTGGTGGGTGCCTGTAGTCACAGCTACTTGGGAGGCTGAGGCAGAAGAATCGCTTGAACCTGGGAGGTGGGGGAGGTGGAGGTTGTAGTGAACCAAGATCACACCACTGCATTCCAGCCTAGGTGACAGAGCAAAAATCCGTCTGAAAAATATACAAATGTGTAACACACACACACACACACACACACACACACAATATACATACACACACAATACATATATATATGTACTCACATGTATATATATATACACACACATACACACACATATATTTGTAATCTGGGTATTATATTGAGAATAGATGATATTTTAGTGGGCAAGGGGTGAGGTGCTGGTAGCCTAGGCCAGAAACCAGAGCAATGGATTAGGAGGCTGATATGGTTTGGATGTGTGCCCCACCCAAATCTCATATTAAAGTATAATCTCCAGTGTTGGAAGAGGGGCCTGGTGGGAGGTGATTGGTTCATGGGGGCAGTTTCTTGTGAATGATTTAGCACCATCTCTCTTGGTACTGTCCTCCCAATAATAAGTGAGTTCTTGTGAGATCTGGTCATTTAAAAGTATGTAGCGCCTCCCCCACTCACTCTCTTGCTCCTGCTTTAACTAGGTGATGCGCCTGCTCCTCCTTCACCTTCCACCATGATTGGAATCGTCCTGAGGCCTCCCTAGAAGCAGATGCCGCTGATGCTTCCTGTACAGCCTGCAGAACTGTGAGTCAGTTAAACCTCTTTTCTTTATAAATTACCCAGTCTCAGGTATTTCTTTACAACAATGCAGGAACAGCCTAATACAGAGGCTATTACCATAACCTGTGTTATATGTAAATTTTCAGTGCCACTAAAGAAGTAGCATTAGAATATTAATTTTCTCAGCAAGGCAATTTACTTCTATAGAAGGGTGCATCTCACAGGTGGAGCAATGGCAAGTAATACCTGGACAAGGGAGGGGAAGGGGTTCTTATTCCTAATGCAGGTAGCCTCTACTACTGTATCGTTCCCCTATTGGCTAGGGTTGGACCACACTGCTAAACTAATTCCAACTGACTACTTTAAAGGGCGCTGGGATATGAGCCAGAGTGGTGGGTTGGGTAGCTTGGTGGGAAGGATGGTTACAGAACAGGTCAGAGCAGATGACCGGGGTACAGATGTGAACTACTGATTAGAACTGGCAGGAAAGTTGTTTACCAAAACTATAGGCAAGGGTGCTCAGAGAACCAGGAAGTTAAACTTTAAAATGGAGAATTAAAGAATAAGAGAGCTGAACATACTGACATACTGATTCTTTGAAGAGAAACTTGGAATTCACTATATCTAACACCTGGGAACTCTGGAAACTGTTAACAATACTTGGGAGAGCAATGAGAAGGTCTTGAGCCAGGGTAGTTGCACTGGAAATGATGAGAATCATCAGATTCTGGTTATATTTTGGAGGTAAAGTCCACAGGATTTGCTAATAGATTGGACATGAGATAGAAAAATAAAAGTAAGGATGACCAATGACAAACAGGAAGGGTGAAGCTGGCATTAACTGAAGAGGAAGACTTAAAGAGGAGAATCAGGGATTCAGTTTTGAATCGTTAGTAGAATCACATATTCAGTTTTGACATGTTGCATTTGACAGAACTATAAGACATCTGTGACAGGCAGAATAATGGCCCTCAAAGGGGCCATTCAGTGTCCTAATCCCTGAAACCTGTAAAATATGTTTGGTTACATGACAAAGGGAAGTGAACATAGCAGACAGAACTAAGATTGTTAATTAGCCAACTTTAAAATCAGGAGATTTTCCTGAATTATTCAGGTATATCCCAATGTAATCACAAGTCTTTAATGTGGAAGAGGGAGACAAGGAAGTTGATATGTCCGAGTGATGCAATGTGAGAAAGACTTGGCTGGCCACCATTGGCTTTGAAGATGGAGGGTGCTACATGTGAAGGACTGCAGGCAGCCTCTAGAAGCTGAAAAGAAAATGTATTCTCCCCTTGAGGAATGCAGACCTACTGGCATCTTGACTTTAGCTCAGTGAGATAGATTTTGGACTTCTGACCTCTAGAATTGTAAGATAATAAATTTGTGTTGTTTTAAGCCACTGAGTTTGTGACAATTTGTTGCAACAGCAATGGGGAAATACAGCATCCAAGTGGAGACACCTGGTAGGTAATTGGATATACAAGTCTGGACTTGGGGTAGAGGTCTGGGTTAGTGATACAAACTTGGGAGTTATCAGCATACTGATAATTCTTAAAACCAGAAGACTGGATGAGATCACCAAGGGAGTTGTGAGGAGAGGAGAAGAAGATAAGAGGAAGGGAGGAGGAGGGGAGGGGAGGAAAGGGGAAAGGTGCAAAAACAGTTCTGGAAGGATATCAGGAAGACAGAGAGAGATCAGGAAGATGAAAAGGAAACAGCAAAGGAGACCTAGAAGGAGAAGCTAGTCATGTAGGAAAGCAACCAGGCAGATGTGCTGTATGGAAGCCAAGTAAAGGGAGTGTTTCAAGAAGAAGGGAGTGATGACGCATGTCAAATGCTGCTGATGGGTCAGGAAAGATGAGGATAGGGAATGGATTGCTAGATTTCACAACGTAACTAGTGGTCTTGTCTAAAGCAGTTTGGGCAGAGTGATGGGGCTAAATCCTTTTGGAGGGGGTTTTACTAAGAATGAGAAAAACTGAATTGGAGACAGTGAGTATAGACCCCTTTTAAAAAGAGTTTTGCTCCAGTGTTAATTTGCTTAGAAAAAAGAGAGTTTTGCTATAAAAAAAAGCAGAGTGGGCTTCTGGGGGAGGGGGGTCAGTGAGAGAGAAATAACAGCATATTTGTATGGTGGTATGAATGGTCAAATAGAGGACTGGAGAGGTTAGGTAACCTGCTCACAGTCACATAACAATGCGTAACAGAGATGACTGGTCCCAGCTAAAGTTAACCTAGATAAACTCAGCCTCAGAAGTGGAGCCACCTAGCCTACCCAGTAGACGACCACACACACATCAGTGAGCCCAGCCAAGACTAGAACTGCTCAGCTGTGGTCACCTGATATTGCTGATGCAGGGAACTGTGAATCTGATTAATGGTTGTTATGTTAAGCTAATAGCTTAGTAGTTTATAGGTGGTGGTTAAGCAAAAAAAAAGTAACTAATATTGGATTAAATTAGTTGCATTTGTCCCAATACTAGGCTGTAATTTAAATGTTACAGTTTGTCTTCATTTCTTTGGGGAAATCATGAGAGAATAGTGTGCAGTTCAAATATTTTTTAATTTGAAAACATCATTTTTCAAAACCTTTATTGGCCTTAGTTCTGACCCGCAAGTAATCGGACAGATTCACTTTTAGAGTATGATGACTTTGGTGCAAGAAGAACTGTGATGAGCATAAATTCAACAGCTTTTGGCTATAACTGTTAAAAATCTAGCACTAGAACCTAAGGAATTTATTCTAGAATAAATTCCTTCTGGATGAATCCATTTCTTTTCTCAAAGAACACTGATCTGGGAGACCAGGAGGGTAAGCAAGTTAGGAGCAAAAAAAATTCACAGCATCTTATGGCTTCTTTAATTCTCTAAGCGCAGCACCTTCTTGTCTAGTATTCATTTCTCTCTTTCCGCTTTTCTCTGGGTAAGGACATGAGAGTTTGCCTCAGGGGCACTGGCCCCAGAGCCTGCCTTCTCTCTCCTCCCACATGGCTCTCACAATCTCATGATCAGAGGAATCAGGACGCTGTAGACTCTTGCTGATATTTTCTTTGTGTTAACGCAGTCATTTTTTATTTTTACTAGAATCTATATTATTGACTAGCCTGCATCATTGGTCCTTGTATACCTTTGATGTAAGAAAGATCCAGCATACTGTTTGAAGCCTGTATCTTTGCAGGCCAGGTAAGATATGTACATAGTTTTCTATAAGCATGGGGCAGCAGTTAAAAGTTTTTATTCATTCAACTAACAAATACTTACTGAGAATGTGCATGTACTAGTGAAAAAAAATTAACAAAAAGTCCTATCATTTTAAAACTTGCATTCTAGTAAGTAAAATGTGTGGTATGTCAGATAGTGATAAGTGCTACGGAGAAAAATAAAGCAGGGAAGAAGTGAGGAAGAGAACAGTGGGTGGGGTGTAATTTTAATAGGGTGATTGGGAAGGCCTCACTGAGAAGGTGACATTTGAGCAAATACATGGTGGAGATGAGAAAGGGAGTGGAGTTCTGTGGATATGGGAGAAGAGTGTTTAGGCAGAGGGAACAGCTGGGACAAAGGTCCCGAAATGGGACCAGCAAGCTAGCCGATGTGGCTGGAGGGAAGACCTGAGTTTAAATCTAGTCCTGCTTCACAAACGAGCTCATCTCCTTAACTCTCCTCAGTTCCCTCCTCTGAAAAAGTAGAGATGAGAAGGCCTAGACAACTAGCTTGCAGGACTGTTTGGAAGAACAGATGAAACAGTAAAGGTAAAGGGCCTAGCAAATTCCAGATGTCCACAATAGAGGAGTCACTAAAACGTAAAAGATATCCTATAGCACTGATACTACCTGTTTCTTCTTTCTACATAATGAAGGAAATAACGCCAATTTTCTCATGAGAAATAAATGCAATAATACCTGCAAAGTACTTAGCCCAGAGGCTGATACATGGAAGACTCATAACTAATGGCAGGTCTCATTACCATCAAATGCTTCAGTGAAGCGTTCGTTATTATAGAATAGACAAAATTAGGAGAGCAACTCGAACTCACTAATCAACAGAGCTAGACAGAAAACTGGAGTTAGGTTAAGAGCCCAGAGGCACCAGCAAATACAAAAGCAATGGATTTAACAATCAAGGAGAGGTAAGGATGAATTCCATCAAGGTTTTACTCAAGCCCAGGGAAGGTCTTTTGGGTAATCTGATTTATTTGGAGAGGTTAGAGTATGAAAGATAGCAGAACGGGGTAAAAAACTAGGTGACCTTGAAGCTTTAGTATAAGGAAGGAAATACACCTAATAGGTATCACAGAGCTGAATGAGTAGAATCATCATAGTGCACTTGGCCACAGATGGGTATAACTTGTCAAAAGAAACAGGCTAGAATGGAGAGGAAAGAGATTAATGCTGTATGTTGAGAAGATATCCACATATGTGGAAACCCATAACTGTTAGGTGGGTGTGCAGTGGAGAACATTTGGATAAGAATACAAGTAGAGAGAAAGCAAAAATGACATAGTTGTGGGAGGATGCTAAAGGCAGTTCCATCAGAAGTAGGAAACAGAGGTTGTATTCCCCCAATGAAATAAAAAAATCCTGTCCGAGCTAGCCAGAAAATTTCTAGATCCCAGGTTCAATTAAGAGCAATGCATCCAATAAATCCTCAGAAGTCAAAATATCATGGCAGTTAACTTAGTGGACCATAAAGGTGAACAGTTCTAGTTTCAGATGTGTTGTGACCTTGGATAAATTTACCTCTATAAGCCTTGATTTTGAGCAAGTAAAATAAGGATGATAAATAAAGTTCTTGTGAGGACAATAAATGAGAAGCCTTTTGAAAATGAGTAAGCATTTTTCCAGAATGTCATTTTCTGCTTAATATAGAAATGACAAGGGGAGTTGTTATTTTGGACTTAATTTTAACTAAAAAGGAAGAACCTGTGGACTGAGTTGGGAACTGCAGAAGAAAGACGGAAAAGAACAAAGCCCTCAAATATGTTAGAAAACTGGATGAGGAGTGGGGTGTGCACAGTCTGAGCCTGGGATCAGAATGTTCCACTCCATTCCGCGAGGACTCCTCCAAAGCACAACTTGACAAGAACATTGTTTTTCCTCTTTCAACCAGACCACCCAGACTGCCACACTTTTCACACTTCTTTGAAACATTTTCTTCCTTTTGTCTTTCAGTTTGACATTTTTGTGTAAACATTAATTATTTTTTCCTTTCAGTGGTTCTGAAAGTGCTGAAGTCAGAGTCTGGAGCACTCAAGCTGTCTCTTTTATTTTACTTCTGAGCACATCTTTTCTCTTCTTACCCTTTTCCTTTCTCCTCTCTCTTTTCCCTTTTTCCCCATCCAGAGTGATCCCAAACTCAAATTCCAAATATGTGGATTGAAAGTAAAGGGCTGAGAGACTCAAAACTGGTGGATGAGGGTCAGTGGGGTTGAAGGTACAGGTGCTAGTCATTGCAACCTCTTTGTTACTCACCCCAGCTCTACCTTGGGTTAAACCCAGTATATTTCTGCCTTTATCCTCAATGAAGAATCTCCTGATTGTGTTCAGGGCTGTGATATGCCCAGCCCTGGGTAATGAGCCATGATTGGGCACAAGTTATTACAAACCTGCTCCTTTCCCCCATTCTCCTTTGCTGCTAGAGACGGGGTGGTAGATATCACTCATGCCCATCAAGTTCTTCCCTTCCTGGTTATAATTTCCTTGAAGTTAGGTGTGGCAAGGTGCCTTGTTCAGGCTAATGAAATACGAGTGGAAATTTTACCTGTCACTTCTAGATGGAGGTATGTAAGAGCTGGTGCACCATACTCCATGCTCTCTCTCCCTGCCCCCGTGATCCAAGCAAAATAATCTTAGCCCCATCCCACCGTTCCAGCACCCAACACGTAGTGGCCTAAAACATCCACTATCTCATACTTCTGTGGATTGATAGAGCTCAGCTAGGAGGTCTTCTGCTGATCTCTTTTGGGGTCTCTCATGCAGGTGCAATGAGACTGTGGTCTTAGTTTTTTGGCACTGCAGTAACAAAATACCTGAGACTGGGTAATTTATAAAGAACAGAAATATATTTTCTCACAGTTCTGAAAGCTGGGAAGTCCAAAATGCAGGTGTTGGCATATTTGGTGCCTGGTGAGAACCCAATTTCTGTTTCCAAGATGGTTCCTTGTTCCTGCATCCATCAGAGAGGAGGACCAATATGTCCTCACCTGGCAGAAGGTAGAATGGCAGAAGAGTCTAATGCTGCTTGAAGCCTCTTTTATAAGAGCCTTAATTACATTCATGTAGGAAGAAGCTCTCATGGCCCAATCACTTATTAAAGGAGCCACCTCTCAATAGGATCTCATTGGTTATTAGGTTTCAACCCCTGGATTTTGGAGGGGACACATTCAAACCATAGCACGCTGCAATAACCAATGGTTCACTCACATATCTGGCACCTTGGCAAGGATGGCTCGAGGGCTTGATTTGTATGGGTTACTCTTTTTCTCTATGTCATCTGTAGGACAGGAAAAATAATTTTTCCTCTATCCTTCATGGTTCTTGAGACAGACCCCTGTAACAAAAGACAGATTAACAAGAGAAAAAATAGTAGAAATTTGTTATGTAGAAGGTGTGTGTGTGTGTGCGGAGGGGGCAGCAATGGGGAGATGCCCAGGAAAAACATAGTAAACAAGGGTTAGGTTTGTTATGCAGATTTAAGTTGGTGCCTTCTCCATTAAGTTTCTAATGATTCTGGGTCATTCTTCTTTTCATGGTACAGAGGGAGACACCCTTTCATATTACCAGAGGTGGTTTTCTGACTCCTTCGCATTTGGGTAGGCTCAGACTCTGACAGAGGGAAGGTCTAGGGCTGAAGGCTGTTCAGATTATTTTGTCCCACAGGGTGTTCCCTTGATGTAGTACTCCCCCTTTTCCTGTGGATGTGGTTTCCTGGAAGCCAAGCTCTAGTGATTGTTCTCTCTCTCTTCTGGATCTAGCTACCCAGCAAGTCTACCAGGCTCTGGGGTGGGAGGAAGGGTGCTGGGGGAGGCTGTCTGCACAGAGTCCTGTGATGTGAACTGTCTGTGAGTCTCTCAGCCATGGATAACAGCACAATATTTGGGGTGTCTCCTGGGTCCTGCAGGAGCAATCCACTTCCTTCAGAGGGTCTGTGGGTCCTCTCAGGCTTCCTGATTTATTCCTGCAGTCATTCTGGAGCAAGAATTCTCAGTGCGCACCTCCACACGCTGCTCTGTCCATTCAAGTCAGAGCTGCAATCTAGTCCTGCCTCCTGTCGCCATGATCCCTCTGGAGACACCCTTTCAAATAGAGATTTTGTTTATAGAAGTAAATTTGTCTTACACAGGGGTACTTTTACCTTTATTTTCAGAGCTTCCCCTGTGTCCATAGTTTCTCAAAATAATCAGCTCAAAATAATCCTCATGCCAAAGAAGCACATTTGTGGTGGCATATTCTGACCTCCTCCAGTCATAATTTAGAGTATTGTGTCCTGAACTCCATCCCACCTTAGGACCTCACACTCTCACCTGGCCTCTCTATGTGGTTTTTCATGTGTCTTCTCTTCAACCATAGCCACATGGTGACACAGGGCTCTACAAAGCAGAAGGTGCCAGATGTCTGAAGGCTTAGGCCCAGGATTAGCCCAATATTACTCCACCACATTCTCTTGGTTAAAGCAGTCACAGGGCCAGACCAGATTCAAGACTGGAAAATAAGCATTCATTCTCAATGTGGGGAGTGACAAAGAATTTGGGTCCATTTTGAATCTACCCCATTCAACATCAGAAAATTATATCCCCTTCATTATAGACCTGGAAAGACCTGGATCTGGATTGCTGGTGGGGAAGACACCAGTCCTAGTTGTGGCTTGTCAGCTCTCACCCCAAAGTCCTGCACCCAGATTCTTCTCAGTGGCTTCTGGTCATTTTATTATGAAATCTACATTTCCTTCTGGTCTAGTTCATCCCCAAACAGGACCATAGCTGTACCCTCATGCTCCATGGTACTGCTGACACAGGGTGACAGTGGAGAGCCAGCAGTGATGTGTCACACATCAGACACCCCGATTCCTATAGTCTAGACTTCACTCCCATGAAGACTGCCCTGTTGGTAGTCATCCTCTTCCTCAGGCCTGCTCTCCCACCAAATTGTTGAGGATTCCCCCTGTTAAAGAAAATTAATTGGGAGGTCATTAGGTTGAGGTGGCTCCAGTGCCCTTGGTTGCTACTAAACAAACCAAAAGCCAACATAGTGAAAACAGTAAAATGAAATGTAAGTGTAACCAGTTAGAAACCACCAACTAATCTCTAACTAAGGACTTTAAGGCTACTGTTCTAGTTTAGCCAATCAAATATTTTTCTCTGTCTTGCTTCTGTGTTCACCTTATAAAAGGCCCTCTCACCTCCACTTCCTACACTTTCCCCCAGGCCCCTTCATTGGAGGCTAAACCACTTGCAATTTGGTGCTGCCCAATTCATGGGTTGCTGTTTGCTGAAATGAATTGTTTACCATTGTAACATGCCTAAGTTTATCTTTTAAGATCTCTCACTCCCCCAGGTTTTCATTTCCCATTTCCTCTTTTATATGAGTTCCACTTTTTCTATCTATCCAGATGAGGATAGAATTTATTTTACATTAAAAAAATTCCCTTACCCCAGTAAGAAGCACTTCAACTTTATGATGCTGAACCTTGTCCCATCCTCCTGAATGTACAATATTGCCCGTGGGCCTTGCTTTTACAACAGAAAGGCTTATTGGTGAGTGAAATGGAAATTAACAAGGGTTGATTTTGGGCTTTGCACAATTAATATAACTTCCACTTTTATCTTTTATTATTTTATACATGGCCTCTTCTCTGTTCTCCCAGAGGTATCTGCTTGCCTTTAGGAGAATTAGAATTGTAGCAATAGAAAATACAAGGAGGAAGGAAAAATCAATATCCTGCTTTTCACTTCCAGCTGTTGGACACTAAATAACTGTCTTAAAGCTCTATGTCTTCGTACCTTTGAGTTTTAGCATGTGATTAATTTCAACATCATTCTTCACATATTCCTTAAAATTTGAACAGATTTCCTATGGAGAGGAGTTCTACAGCTACTCAGGATGTAGAAACAGCTGCAATTAATTTTTAAAGCAAAAGCAACCCAAAAAATTATTCCCTCTAAATTCTCCCTTTCTTTGACACTTTGTTTAGAAAGACGCAGAACTGATAAAACACAAAAGTCAAATGGGTTACTAAGTAATTTCTAGCATCTACCCTCTGAAGAATGTGACTCTTGCTAGCTTCAGTCACCTTTCTATGTGGTTTATCGCTTGACCAAAGGAGGCCGTCAGAAGCTTTCCCTAACCGTACTGTGCAGAGTGGCTCAGACATCTCAGAAACCACATCCTAGCTACCCCCTATTCTGTGATGTTTTCTGGGTTTCTATCTGTCTCAGGATCAGGTAACTGTCCTGCTGAATTTCAAAAAAAATAAAGTTATGCTTCCTCTTAGTTCAACAGAGATAAAACTGGATTTTTTCAAGAGGTGTTTGCAGAAACTAAGAAATAATAATAATAAACCAAAGTATAAAAACCAATAATTTTTTGGAGTACAGATGTATTACAGTAAATGGAAACAAAGCAAAACAAAACACCTAGGCAAAGATTGCCTCAGATGCCTAGATTTTAGGGCATTCGGCTATGGTTTCATTTTCTCCTTTTACATCATGCCAGGGGAATTGTGTCCCAGATTCAGAAATATCTCTTCTTCCTTTAATAACTGGTTTTCTACTGGGGGGCAGTTCTGCCCCCAGGGGACATGTGGCAATGTAGGAAGACGCTTTAGGTTGTCACAGCTTGGGGAAGGTGGTGTTACTGGCGTTTAGTAGGCAGAGGTCAGAGACACTGCTAAACATTCTTCAATGCACAGGACAGACACCCACAACAAAGAATTATCCTGCCTAAAATGTCAATTGTGCTGAGATTCAGAAGTCCTGCTTTAGGGAGAGCCATGTAGAATAATCCCATTTCAAGAATCATATTCATTTGAAACAGCCAGGACTAAATTTTATTTATATTCAATAATTAACTGGTATGGTCAAAGGACAGCTCTCAGTGGGAAAGAGAAACAATCACAATTCTATGGTAATTAATGCTTCCATTATATCTATCCAATATTTACTGGCATCCACTATGTGCATGGCACTGTCAGGCAATAAGAAAGATAGACATTCCTTGCCCTTATAAAGCTATCTACAAGGGTAAAAGAAAGTCATTAAACATAAAATTATATAAATGTGCTATTTAATTATAATTGCGATAAATGTCATAAACAAAAAACATGAACAGACATAAGAATGTATTGTGAAGGGAAAACCAATTCCTATAAATCAATAGAACTTTATAGCTTCTAAAAATTAAAAATTCAATGGGGAAAAAATCCTTAATGTTTTATTCCCTTAAACATTTAACATGATCATTTTCAATGACATAGAATCTTTAGTTTTCCTTAGTTTTCCTGAGGAGTACTGTGACTCTCTTTGTTTTTGTTTTTATTTTAAATATATTTAATTGCACTTTAGGTTCTGAGGTACATGTGCAGAACATGCAGGATTGTTGCATAGGTACATAGATGGCAATGTGGTTTGCTGCCTCGATCCCCTTCACCTATATCTGGCATTTCTCCCTATGTTATCCCTACCCAACTCCCTACCCCAAGCTGTTGCTCCCCTAGTCCCCCCCCAAACAGACCCCAGTGTGTGAGGCTCCCCCTCCCTATGTCCATGTGTTCTCATTGTTCAACACCCACCTATGAGTGAGAACATGCAGTGTTTGATTTTCTGTTCTTGTGTCAGTTTGCTGAGAATGATGGTTTTCAGATTCATCCATGTCCATACAAAGGACATGAACTCATCATTTTTTATGGCTGCATAGCATTCCATGGTGTATATGTGCCACATTTTCCTTGTCTAGTCTATCATTGATGGGCATTTGGGTTGGTTCCAGGTCTTTGCTATTGTACACAGTGCCTCAATGAACATACGTGTGCATGTGTCCTTATAATAAAATGATTTATAATCCTTTGGATATACATCCAGTAATGGGATTGCTGGGTAATATCGAATTTCTATTTCTAGGTCCTTGAGGGATTGCCACACTGTCTTCCAAATGGTTGAACTAATTTACACTCCCACCAACAGTGTAAAAGTGTTCCTATTTCTCCACATCCCCTCCAGCATCTGTTGCCTCCAGATTTTTTAATGATCAGCATTCTAACTGGCGTGTATCTCAGTGTGGTTTTGATTTGCATTTCTCTAATGACCAGTGATGATTAGCATTTTTTCATATGTTTGTTGGCCTCATAAATGTCTTCTTTTTAAAAGTGTCTGTTCATATCCTTCGCCCACTTTTGGATGGGTTTGTTTGTTTGTTACTTGTAAAATCTGCTTTAGTTCTTTGTAGATTCTGGATATTAGCCCTTTGTCAGGTGGGTAGATTGCAAAAATTTTTTCCCAGTCTGTTGGTTCCCAGTTCACTCGAATGATGGTTTCTTTTGCTGTACAGAAGCTCTGGAGTTTAATTAGATCCCATTTGTCTGTTTTGGCTTTTGTTGCCAATGCTTTTGGTGTTTTAGTCATGAAGTCTTTGCCTATGCCTATGTATTGAATGGTTTTGCCTACGTTTTCTTCTAGGCTTTTTAGGGTGTTAGGTCTTATGTTTAAGTCTTTAATCCATCTGGAGTTAATTTTAGTATAAGGTGTCAGGAAGGGGTCCAGTTTCTGCTTTCTGCACATGGCTAGCCAGTTTCCCCAACACAATTTATTAAACGGGGAATCCTTCCCCATTGTTTGTTTTTGTCAGGTTTGTCAAAGATCAGATGGTTGTAGGTGTGTGGCGTTGCCTCCAGGGCCTCAGTTCTGTTCCATTGGTCTATATCTCTGTTTTGGTACCAGTACCATGCTGTTTTGATTACCGTAGCCTTGTTGTATGGTTTGAAGTCAGGTAGCGTGATGCCTCCAGCTTTGTTCTTTTTGCTTAGAATTGTCTTAGCTATGCCGGCTCCCTTTTGGTTCCATATGAAGTTTAAGGTGGTTTTCTCCAGTTCTGTGAAGAGGGTCATAGGTAGCTTGATGGGGATAGCATTGAATCTATAAATTACTTTGGGCAGTATGGCCATTTTCACAATATTGATTCTTCCTAACCATGAGCATGGAATGTTTTTCCATCTGTTTGTGTCCTCTCTTATTTCCTTGAGCAGTGGTTTGTAGTTCTCCTTGAAGAAGTCCTTCACATCCTTTGTCAGTTGTAGTCCTAGGTATTTTATTCTCTTCGTAGCAATTGTGAATGGCAGTTTGTTCTTGATTTGGCTCTTGTTTAGTCTGTTATTGGTGTATAGGAATGCTTGTGATTTCTGCACATTGATTTTGTATCCTGAGACTTTGCTGAAGTTGCTCATCAGTTTCAGGAGATTTTGGGCTGAGACAATGGGGTCTTCTAAATATGCAATCATGTCATCTGCAAATAGAGACAATTTGACTTCCTCCTTTCCTAATTGAATAGCCTTTATTTCTTTTTCTTGCCTGATTGTTCTGGCAAGAACTTTCAATACTATATTGAATGGGAGTGGTGAGAAGGGCATCCTTGTCTAGTGCCAGATTTCAAATGGAATGCTTCCAGTTTTTGCCCATTCAGTATGATATGGGTTGTGGGTTTGTCATAAATAGCTTTTATTATTTTGGGATACGTTCTGTGAATACCTAGTTTATTGAGAGTTTTTAGCAAAAAGGGCTGTTGAATTTTTTTGAAGACCCTCTCTGCATCTATTAAGATAATCATGTGGTTTTTGTCTTTGGTTCTGTTTATGTGGTGAATTATGTTTATAGACTTGTGTATTTTGAACCAGCCTTGAATCCCTAGGATGAAGCCTACTTGATTGTGATGGATAAGCTTTTTGATGTGCTGTTGCAATCGGTTTCCAGTATTTTATTGAAGATTTTTGCATCTATGTTCATCATGGATATTGGCCTGAAGTTTTCTTTTCTTGTTGAGTCTCTGCCCAGTTTTGGTATCAGGATGATGTTGGTCTCATGAAATGATTTGAGAAGGATTTCCTCTTTTGGATTGTTTGAAATAGTTTCAGAAAGAGTGGTACCAGCTCCTCTTTGTATGTCTGGTAGAATTCAGCTGTGAACCCATCTGGACCTGGGCTTATTTTGGTTGGTAGGCTATTAATTGCTGCCTCAACTTCAGCCCTTGTTATTGGTCTATTCAGGGTTTCAACTTCTTCCTGGTTTAAGCTTGGGAGGGTGCAAGTGTTCAGGAATTTATCTGTTTCTTCCAGGTTTACTGATTTATGAGCATAGAGTTGTTTGTAGTAATCTCTGATGGTAGCTTGTATTTCTGTGGAACCGGTGGTGATATCCCCCTTTATCTTTTTTTTTTTTTAAAAGAAAGAAAAGAAAAAGAGAGTAGGAGAGAAAGAAGAAAAAAAGAGAATGAAAGAAAGGGAAAAAGAAGAAGAAAAAGAGGGAGAGAGAACGAGAATCTTGCTCTATTGCCCAGGCTAGAATGCAGTCTAAAAATGGGTATTGAAAAGCTCTTTTATACTAGTAATTGTGTTATACAATGGAGACAGGAAGGAATAAGGGAGGAAAATAACAAACAAACAGCCAACCAATATTTCATTTAAACCTATGAAATGCTATGCACTTGCTCAGGAGTGATTTACTTCCAACCATGTGGTCACTTTTAGAATAGATGTGATGTGTTACTGAAGAAAATATATGTTTTGTGGATTTGGAGTAGAGAGTTCTGTAAATGTTTATTAAGTTTACTTGTTCAAGGTCTAAGTTCAAGTGCCGGGTATCCTTGTTATCCTTCTGTCTCATTGATCTGTCCAATATCGACAATGTAGTGTTAAAGTCTCCCACTATTATTGTATGGGAGTCTAAGTCTCTTTGTAAGTCACCAAGAAGTTGCCCTATGTATCTGGGTGCTCCTGTATTGGGTAGACATAGACTTAGGATCATTAGCTCTTCTCATTACATTGATCCCTCTACCATTATACAGTGTCCTTCTTATCTCTTTTGGTTTCTGTTACTTTAAAGTCTATTTTATCAGAGATGAGAATTGCAACTCTTGCTTTTTTTTTTTTTTTTTGTCTCTCCATTTGGTTGGCAAATCTTCTTCCATCCCTTTGTTTTGAGTCTCTGTATATTCTTGCATGTGGGATGGGTCTGGATGCAGCTTACCGATGGGGTTTTTGGAATGGCTGATACTGGTTGGTCCTTTCTGTATACAGTGCTTCTTTCAGAAGCTCTTGTAAAGCAGGCCTGGTGGTAATGAAATGTCTGAGTACTTGCTTATTTGTAAAAAATTTTATTTTTCCTTCACTTGTGAAACTTAGTTTGGCTGGATATGAAATTCTGGGTTGAAAGTTCTTTTCTTTAAGGATGTTGAATATTGGCCCCCACTCTCTTCTGGCTTATAGGGTTTCTGCTGAGAGATCTGCTGTGAGTCTGATAGGCTTCCCCTTGTGGGTAACCTGACCTTTCTCTCTGGCTGCCCTTAGTATTTTCTCCTTCATTTCAACCCTGGTGTATCTAATGATTATGTGCCTTGAGGTTGCTCTTTTTGAGGAATATCTTTGTGGTGTTCTCTGTATTACCTGGAGTTGAGTATTGTCCTGCCTTGCTATGTTGGGAAAGTTTTCCTGGATAATATCCTGAAGAATATTTTCCAGCTTGGATTCATTCTCTTCATCACATTCAGGTACACCTATCAAACGTAGATTAGGTCTTTTCACATAGGCCCATATTTCTTGGAGACTTTGCTCATTCGTTTTTACACTTTTTTCTCTAACATTGTCTTCTCGTTTTATTTCATTAAGTTGGTCTTCGACCTCTGAAATCCTTTCTTCTGCTTGATCAATTCAACTGTTAAAACTTGTGCATACTTCACAAAGTTCTCGTATTGTGTTTTTCAGCTCCATTAGTTCACTTATATTTCTCTTTAAATTGTCTATTCTCGTTAGCATTTCGTCAAACCTTTTTTCAAGGTTCTTAGTTTCTTTGCATTGGGTTAGAACATGTTCTTTTAGCTCACAGGAGTTTCTTACTATCCACCTTCTGAAGCCTGATTCTGTCAATTCCTCACATTCATTCTCCATCAGGCCTTGTTCCATTGGTGATGAGGCACTGCAATCCTCTGTAGGAGGAGAGGCATTCTGATTTCAGGTGTTTTCAGTCTTTTTGCGCTGGTTTCTTCCCATCTTTGTGGATTTATCCACCTGTTGTCTGTGTAATTGCTGACTTTCAGATTAGGTCTCTGAGTGGACATCCAGCTTGTTGGTGGTAAAGTTTTTTCTGTTTCTTAGTTTTCCTTTGGCAGACGCCCCTCCCCCACAGAGCTGGACCTTCCCGGGTTCAGCTGTACTTGCTTTGAAACTGTCAATCCTCAGCAGTTCCAATTGCTGTTTTATTTTTGTGGGGGCAGGGACCAGCCTTCCCCTGCGGTGACCCACTACTCCGGCTGAAATAGCAGCATTAAGATTCCTGGTGCTTTTCTGCCCGAGAATCTCCCAGTTTGGTTCCCCACTTCAGTCCCCTTTTCAATCAGTTCATGGGAGACTCTGCCTTCCTGGAGCGCCAAATGCCAACCAAAAGGGCACGAAGTCCCGTACACTCCGGACTGAGAACCGCCACGCTGGGGCGCCTGCAAAACGGCTGCACCGGCCAAAGAGTCGCGCTGGCGACCCGTGGGGCTCCTCTGCCGGGAATTTCCTGGTCCGTGGGCAATAAAAATTCGTCTGAAAATGTGGCATCCGCTCACTCTCTGCGCTTTCAGTGGGAGCTACAATCCTGAGCTGCTGCTAATCGGCCATCTTGGATCTCTCCCCTTTTATCGTTTTTTATTGCACCTATTTGATTCTTCTCTCTTTCTTTTTTAATAATCTGGCTAGCAGTCTGTCTATTTTGTTAATCTTTTCCAAAAACCAGCTCCTGGATTTATTGATTTTTTTGAAGGGTTTTTTGTGTCTCTATCTCCTTCAGTTCTGCTCTGATCTTAGTTATTTTTTGTCTTCTGCTAGGTTTTGAGTTTGTTTGATCTTGCTCGTCTAGCTCTTTCAATTTTCATGATAAGGTGTCAATTTTAGATCTTTCTTTGCTTCTCATGTGAGCATTTAATGCTATAAGTTTCCCTCTAGACACTGCTTTAAATGTGTCCCAGGGATTCTGGTACATTGTATCTTCATTCTCATTGGTTTCAAAGAACATCTTTATTTCTGCCTTCATGTCATTGTTTATCCAGTCAACATTCCAGAGCCAGTTGTTCAGTTTCCATGAAGTTGTGTGGTTCTGAGATAGTTTCTTAATCCTGAGTTCTAATTTGCTTGCACTGTGATCTGAGATACTGTTTGTTATGCTTTCCATTCTTTTGCATTTGCTGAGGAGTGATTTACTTCCAATTATGTGGTCAATTTTAGAGTAGGTGTGATGTGGTGCTGAGAAGAATGTATATTCTGTGGATTTGGAGTGGAGAGTTCTGTAATTATCTATTTGGTTTGCTTGGTCCAGATCTAGTTCAAGTCCTGGATATCCTTGTTAATTTTCTGTCTTGTTGATCTAATATTGACAGTGGGGTGTTAACGTCTCCCACTATTATTATGTGGGACTCTATGTCCCTTTGTAGGTGGTTAAGAACTTGCTTTATGTATCTGGGTTCTCCTGTGTTGGGTGCGTATATATTTAGGATCGTTAACTCTTCTTGTTGTGTTGACCCTTTTACCATTACATAATACCCTTCTTTGTCTCTTTTGATCTTTGTTGATTTAATGTCTATTATATCAGAAACTAGGATTGCAACTCCTGCTTTTTTTTTGCTCTCCATTTGCTTGTTAAACCTTCCTCCATCCCTTTATTTTGAGCCTACGTGTGTCCTTGCACGTGAGGTGGGTTTCTGGATACAGTACACCAATGGTTTTTGACTTTTTATCCAATTTGCCCATCTGTATCTTTTGATTTGGGCATTTAGCCCATTTACATTTAAGGTTAATATTGTTATGTGTGAATTTGATCCTGCCATTTTGATGCTAGCTGGTTGTTTTGCCCATTAGTTGACCTAGTTTCTTCATTGTGTCGATGCTTTTTACCATCTGGTACGTTTTTGGAGTGGCTGGTACTGGTTATTCGTTTCTATGTTTAGTGCTTCTTTCAGGAGCTCTTGTAAGGCAGGCCTGGTGGTGACGAAATCTCTCAGCAATTGCTTGTTCATAAAGGATTTTATTTTTCCTTCACTTATGAAGCTTAGTTTGGCTGGATAAGAAATTCTAGGTTGAAAGTTCTTTTCTTTAACGATGTTGAATAGTGCACCCCACTCTCTTCTGGCTTGTAGGGTTTCTGCTGAGAGATCTGCTGTGAGTCCAATGGGCTTCCCTTTGTGGGTAACCTGACATTTCTATCTGGCTGCCCTTAGCATTTTTTCCTCATTTCAATCCTGGTGAATCTGAGGATTATGTGCCTTGGGGTTGCTTTTCTTGAGGAATATCTTTGTGGTGTTCTCTGTATTTCCTTCGCTTGAATTTTGGCCTGCCGTGCTAGGTTGGGGAAGTTCTCCTGGATAATATCCTGAAGAGTGTTTTCCAGCTTGGGTTCATTCTCTCCATCACATTCAGATACACCTATCAAACGTAGATTAGGTCTTTTGACATAATCCCATATTTCTTGGAGGCTTTGTTTATTTCTTTTCACTCTTTTTTCTCTAATCTTGCCTTCTCATTTTATTTCATTGAGTTGATCTTCAAACTCTGATATTCTTTCTTCGGCTTGGTCAATTTGGCTATTGAAACTTGTGTATGCTTCGCAAAGTTCTGTGTGTGTGTTTTTTTTTAGCTCCATCTAGTCATTTATATTCTTCTCTAAGCTCTTTATTCTCATTAGCATGTTGTCAAACCTTTTTTCAAGGTTCTTAGTTTCTTTGCATTGGGTTAGAACATGTTCTTTTAGCTCAGAGAAGTTTGTTATTACCCACCTTCTGAAGCCTGTTTCTGTCAATTCATCAGACTCATTCTCCGTCCAGCTTTGTTCCCTTGCTGGTGAGGAGTTGTGATCCCTGGAGGAGGAGAGCCGTTCTGGTTTTGGGTGTTTTCATCCTTATTCACTGGTTTGCTGGTTTCTTCCCATATTTGTGGATTTATCTACCTATGTTCTTTGTAGGTGGTGACTTTCGGATGGGGTCTCTGAGTGGAAGTCCTTTTTGTTGATGATGAAAGTATTTCTTTCTGTTTTTCAGTTTTCCTTCTAACAGCCAGGCCCCTCTGCTGTAGGACTGCTGGAGGTCCACTCCAGACCCTGCTTGCCTAGGGATCACCTGCGGCAGCTGCAGAACAGTAAGGGTTGCTGCTAGTTTTTTCTTTTGTTGTCTTTGTCCCAGAAGATCCCTGACAGATGTCAGCCTGAGCTCTCCTTTACAAGATGTCTCTTAGGATATATGGGGGACAGGGAGCTGCTTGAGGAGACAGTATGTCCATTATAGGAGTTCAAGTGCTGAGCTGTGAGCTCTGTTGTTCTGTTCAGAGCTTCTGGGCAGGTACATTTAAGTCTGCTGCAGCGGAACTCATAATTGTCTTTTTTTCCCCCAGTGGTCTGTCCTGGGAAGGTGGGGCTTTATTTTAAGTTCCTGATGTGCTGCTGCCTTTTTTCAGAGATGTCCTGCCCAGCGAGGAGGTAGCCTAGTCATAGTCTGCCTGCAGAGGCATTGCTGAGCTGCCGTGGGCTCTGCCCAGCTGCTGTGTGAACTTCCCTGTGGTTTTGTTTATAGAAGTATAGTTAGAACTACCTCGGTAATAGCCGTCTGCCTCAGTAATGGCAGACTGCCTTGAAAATGGCAGTTTGCCTTGGTAATGGTGGACTGCCTCAATAATGGTGGACTGCCTCGGTAATGGCTGACTGCCTCGGTAATGGTGGACTGGCTTGGTAAAGGCAGACGCCCTTCTCCCCACAGAGCTGGACCGTCCCAGGTCCAGCTGTGCTTGCGGTGAAACTCTCAATTCAGAGCATTTCAGATTGCTGGTCTTTGTTGGGGTGGGACCTGCCGAGCCAGATCACTAGGCTTCCTGTTTCAGCCCCCTTTTTTTCAGTTGAATGGGCAACTCTGTCTCCCCAGGTGTTCCAGGCACCAGTTGAAACAGCCGCCCAGATTTGTGTGAGTTTTGTGCGGAGACCCACTGCGCCAGCTGAAACAGCCATGCTGGAGTCTTGTGGCACTTTTCCACCCAGGAATCTCCTGGTCTGTGGGCAGTAAAAACTCATTTGGAAATGCGGTGACCACTCACCCTCTGTGTTCTTGCTAGGAACTACACTCCAGAGCTGTTTCTATTCATCTATCTTGGATCTCCAGCTCCTACTGTGACTCTCTGTTTTCAAGATGTCCATTTTAATCTCTTTTTCAAACGTAATGAGCTATTGAAATTTATTTCCTGCTGAGTACAAGCCTTCCCTTCCCTGTGGATACCAAACTGATTCTGAGCAGGGACAGGATTGGAGGGAAACATTGGAGGGTTCCAGAGTCAAAAGCAAAGTGTGATAGTCCCTGAGTCCCTAGCTTCTAGCTGGTGGTCCAATTCACTTTCCTGCATGGAGATCTTCAGTAAAAAAACAGACCCATATTTCAAAATTTTAGTCTGTGGTCTTTTCCCAGGGGTGTTGATCAGGGAAGTCTTTACTGGGGAAGAAATATTTATTTAAGCTGATACCTGAAGGATGAATTAAACAAAGTTGGAGGAGATAGGACAAGTCATTCCAAGAATGAGCAGATCTATTAGACAGATGTTGGCATATCAAAATAATCCTTAGACACAGAAAATGTGCTTAGCATGGTCCTTTGCTCCCTTATTATCAAGGGCAAAATTCATTTTCTCAGAGAGGCAAACACCTTACTTTTATACTTGATCCTAGACATGTACCTGTACTTAGCAGGAACGATATGGTGACAGAATTTGTCTTACAGGAACTTACTGAACTCTAGGTCCCAATCAGCCATCCTGAAAATTTATGACAATACATAAATGCATGCAAATAAAGCAATGGACATTATCTACTGAGAATGTACAGCACTATGCAGCAAATGTTTATGCAGATCTGGCTGAGTGCCAGGCCACAGCTGGCTTTCGTTTCTGTTTTGAGGTCAAAGTTTCCAGGGAGATTTGATGAAGGCTGTGGAATTCTCCCCTGAAAAAGGCACCAATGTTTTTACATAGTTTCATGGGGTTTTCAATTTCTAAGCTCATTTTTCTCAGGTTAACACAGCTGCTGTCAAGATATAACAGTGAATAAAAAAGACAAACAGGCTCCTGGTGAAAGATATTGTGTCCTGTTTTGGACATAATGAGGTTGAGGTGCATGTGGCAGGATATTCATGTGGAAGTGTCCAAGGAGTAGTATAAAACGCTTCCTGGTTTTTTTAATAATTTTATAAATATGTTTAAATCAAGAGGAATGAGTGAATATGATTCAGTACAGTTAGCCCTAGGCCTTGAATCCAGGGTCTCCAGTGCCCATATTTTAAAACAATTATTTTCTTAGAAAAATGTTCATTGTGAAAAATATTTCTGACTTTCTGCCCATTTGAAATTTGACCCAACCTTTGCATTTCTTAGGTTATTTTCATAATCACTCCCTTATAGGAGCCTGATTAAAGGAAAGGGCAACCATGTGATGTCTGGGCACCCAGTCTATAAGGATGGGCTGAAACACTGTATGTGGTTGAAATATTTGGTACACTGAGCCAACTGTTTTTCCTCTGCTCTCTTATACTGCTCAAAGGGGCTGCCTAACTGCCCTCTGAGGAAGTTGAGTCTGAGCTGCATTGCTTTTGTCTTTTGTTGTTGTTGTTGAGTATAAAGTTTGGGGGCTGTAATGGGATGAAAAATGGTCCTCCAAAGAAGAGGCACATCCCAATCCCTATAACCTGGGATTGTTACCTTATATGGCAAAAAAAAAAAAAAAAAAAAAGAAAAAGGTTTAAAAGGTTTTTAGCTGGGTGGGCCTTCCAGGCCATTGTTGCTACCTGACAGGGTCTTGCACAGATAGAGCCGAACACTGAGACAGCAGGTGTTGTAGAAAAGAAAGAGTTTAGTTATCGTAAGACAACTGAGTGAGGAGGTTGGAAAATATTTCTCAAAGCCATTTTCTCAAGAATTCAGAGGCTAGAATTTGTAAGGATTGATTGGCAGGCAGGGGGCTAGGGAATGGGTGCTGCTGATATGCTGGGGATGAAATTGAAACTGCTTTATGCATTGAGTCAGTTCAGGAAGGTGGGGGAGTAACAGGACCAATCAAATCACTTTCTTGGTTCGGGTCATGGGCAACTGATCCAGCTGGTATCAGTTGGCCGACTTGTATGCAAAGTCTGAAAAATATCTTGAACACCAGTCTTAGGTTTCACAACAGTGTTTTTGACTGCCAGTTGCTATAGAAAAGCGAGCTAGGAAACAATAGGGGGATATAATTTATGCCTATAGCTTAGCAGAAAGGTTTTAAGGAGGTAAGATACCCAGGGGTCAAAGCTGCTCAGCCCTTCAGCCAATCCAGCTTCTGGAAGTCATTGAGGTGGACTGCATGAGCATTGTTTTTTAAAGTGAAAAACAAATTCATCAATAATGTGGACCCCCTGCCTGGGGGCTAGGATAGGAAGATAATCAATTATTAATGACTATTGTTTATTGAAATGATTATGTGTAAGCAATAAGGTATGAAGGAGGAAAATGTCAGAGAGAAAGAAAAATATCTTAACAAAATTCAGGGCCCTACCATAATTTTAATTTGTGGCTTTTTATTAATTTTATGAAGGCAATTTCACCATCACATATACCCTTACAAGAAGGAGGCAGAGGGAGATTCCCATAAGCAGAAGAGGGGAGGGCAGAAGAGCAGAACGTAGTATGACCTTATAGGCAGAAATTGGAGTAATGTGGTCCCAAATCAAGAAACACCAACAGACACTAAAGCTGGAAGAGCCAAGGACAGATTCTCCCCTACAGCCTCCAGAGGGAGTACAACCCTGTAGACACCTGGATTTCAGCCCAGTGATATTTATTTTGGACGTTTGGCCTCCAGAACCATGAGAGAATAAGGGAATAAATTTATATTGTCTTAAATCGTCAAGTTGGTGGTAATTTGTTATAGCAACCTTAGGAAATTAATATAAGGGCTAAACTAGACAATCAAAGAGAGGACGAACTATGTAGATCAGAGCCTACCTATTTGTCTCAAATTTCTGGTGAAGGGTTCCCTTTCTATTCCAACCCCAGATACTTCTTTCCGAATTCAAATAAATCTTCCTCTCTCACATTGACATTTGTGTTTTAAAGCTCCACTGTCCTTCACAGATCAAATAACTGATTTTGGTTTACTGGTACAAAATTCTGTTTTTGTTTTTGTTGTCGTTGTTACTATGTTTTGCATTGTTCCCCCTACCTCTGAATAATCATTTATTGTTTTGGAAGAATCCATTTCTCTCTGTGTCTCTCTCCCCTCCCCACTCCCATTGTTCTTGATCTTAAAATAAAAGTTATGTAAAATAAACAGCCTCTTCTTTCTTTTCTTGTCATTTCCTCCACTCAGCAGTGTGGAGCTGCAAGGCTGCTTGCCTGAGTGAACACCCACACACTTTGAAGCATACTCCACAGCAGCTGACAGCTCAATGCAATCAAATGCCAGTCACAAATGCTTCTATCATTAGTTCCACAAATCCACTATGAAAATGGGCCTGTAGGATGTAAGAGGAAAAAGAAAAGGATATTTCGTGACTGGAATTTTTTTAAACTGAGAAATAGGAAATAAAGTGGGTCAGATGATTATTTTAAGATAACCAGTGGTGAAAATAGGAACTCAAAGCAAATCTATATCAGAGAATTTGGGAAATCAAAACAAACCATCAGAAATTCTTTTGCATGAAGACTTCTTAATGCTTCAGGGAGAAATGGTAAAACCATCCCCCACAGGGTTGATAAAAATTGCTTACCAGTTTCTGGACAGAAATATACTTAAGCATTAATCAGGCTGTACTCTGGCCCACTTCCTTGTTGCTAAAAGTCAACATAGCACTGGATACTGACCATCTGAATGCCCATTGTTTCTATAGGTAGGATTTCTGACATTAGGGTCTTAAGACTGTTTAAGAATTGATTTTCATCCCCATTGTTTCTATAGACAGGCTCTCTGACATTAGAATCATAAGGCTTTTGTTTAAGGATTGCTTAAGATGTTTTTCAGACCCCAGATTCCAGCAACCAGTTTGAAGACCCCCACAGAGAAATGGGATCAGCATGAGAATATAGCTTCCTCATCTCCCTGTCCCATGACTTCACCCTGCACTTGTTGACCAAAGAATGATTTTGGCTCACTCCAAAACCCTTAAAAACCCCAGCCCCAAACTCCTCTGGGAGATGAATTTGAGGTTCTTTTCTCATCTCCTTGTTCTGCGGCCCTGAGATTAAACCCCTTTCTTTGCTGTTGTCACAGCATATTGACTTGCCGTGAAGCTATTATGGTTCCAATGGTAAACAGAGGACTCCAGCAGGACTGCTGAGAGATGGTCCACCAGGATCTCAGGCTAAACATTACAATTCAGGGCTGTAACACAGTTTTAGTGCACAGAGCTCCTAATGCTAGGAGCATTTTGTGTTCTAATATTTGGTATCTGCCCCCTGGTTCCTGACACAGAGTTCCTAAATCCCTTTAAATTTCTTAGGTGATAGGAGTATCTTTTGTTCTAATGAAGCAACTCTTGGTTGGCCCCTGAATAGCTTCAGGATGAGGGCTGGTCACTAGAAAAACCAAACCATTATTAGAAGCTTGGAATTTTCAGCCCTATCCCTCATCCTCCAGAAAGGGGAGAGGGGCTAGACGCTGAGTTAATAATTGATTGTACCTATGTGATGAAGCTGTCAGAGGCATTTGAACTAGACTGACTCCATCTTGAATAGAGACTGGCTAAAATGAGGCTGAGACTTAAGGGGCTGCATTCCTAGGAGGTTAGACAGTCTAAGTCACAGGATGAAATAGGAGGTCGAGACACAGGTCACAAAGACCTTGCTGATAAAATAGCATGTGGTAAAGACACCAGCCATATCCCACCAAAACCAAGATGGCGATGAAGGTGATCTCTGGTTGTCCTCACTGCTCATTATATGCTAATTATAATGTATTAGCATGCTAAAAGTAACTCCCACCAGCACCAGGACAGTTTGCAGATGCCACGGTAACACCAGGAAGTTACCCTATATAGTTTAAAAATGGGAGGAACCCTCAGCTCTGGGAATTGTCCACCCCTTTCCCAGAAAACTCATTAATAATCCACCCCTTGTTTAGCATATAATCAAGAAATAGCTGTAAGTATAATCAGTTGAGTAGCCCATGCTGCTGTTCTGCCTATTCTTTTTCTGTAGCCATCTTTTCATTCCTTTACTTCCTTAATATACTTGCTTTCCCTTCACTCTATAGACTCGCCATGAATTCTTTCTTGCACAAGTTCCAAGAACCCTCTCTTACGGTCTGAATGGGGTCCCTTTCTGGTAACAAAGCCACCGTAAGAATTTCTAAAAGATGGAATTCATTGACTTTGATATACAATTTTTACATTGTAAGGAATGTACTAAATCCATAAAGAATGCTAAATTATTTATTTATTTAGAGACAGAGTTTTACTCTTGTTGCCCAGGCTGGAGTTCAATGGTGCAATCTGGCTCACTGCAACCTCTACCTCCCTAGGTTCAAGCAATTCTCCTGCCTCAGCCTCCCAAGTAGCTGGAATTATGGGCATGCACCATCACGCCTAGCTAGTTTTTGCATTTTTAGTAGAGATAGGGTTTTGTCATGTTGGCCAGGCTGGTCTTGAACTCCAGACCTCAGGTCTTCCAAAGTGCTTGGACTATAGATGTGAGCCACTGCACCCGGCTGAGAATGCTAAATTTTAATGTTATCCTTTTGTTTTTCACCTTTTTTCTTTTTGTGTCATTGACAGTTTTATGTTTGACACATAAAAAATGTAGGGGACTTCAGCTGTTGCGGACCTAAAAGTAGCAAAACAAACAAAAGACTGGCGGTAAGAAGAGGTAGAGAAGCTCAGGGCCAGGAAAAGTGGTTCCTGCAAGTTCCACTGGTGACTACGATGAGAGAGGAATCATGCAGTGGGGCTGTGGGGCGGCAGCACGAAGTGAATCTAGTGAAGTCCTTTCAAGTCTACACAAACCTCTTCTCAAAACATTTGTGTGGGTTTTTTTTATTCATCTGTGACTTGAGAACAAGAAGGCGTTGCTGCACTCTGCATGGTTCATCTTGCCCTTTCTTTCATTCTCATTACTAGATTCTAAACTAACACTGAACAGACGAAACCCAGGGGGGGAAAGATAATATACCTTATATTTCTACTAGGATTTCTGCTTTTTCCCTCTCCCTTAAAATATGTACCATTGTGCCTAGCACTCACAAGCAAGAGGGGAAAGAACCTACAGTCAAGTTGTCACTCTGGGAGAGATGTCTGAGTAGAAGTGACAGCTCCCTTGTAGGGACTGTTCTTGATTGTCACTAAAACCAAGCGGAGAGAGGGAGTCGGGGAAATCAGAGCTCTTCCAAGAATGAGAAATGACATTACCTTGAGGATGTGTCCCTGGAGCCCCAGGGCACGAGGGAGGTCAGGTAGCCACAGTGGGTGCCAAATGAGTAATCCCTTGTGTTGATTTCTTTCTTTTTCTTTTCCTTTTTTTTTTTTTTTTTTGAGATGGAGTCTCGCTCTGTTGCGGAGTACAATGGCGCGATCTCGGCTCACTACAACCCCCTCCTCCTGGGTTCCACTGATTCTCCTTCCTCAGCCTCCCGAGTACCTGGGACTACAGGCGCCCATCACCACATTTGGCTAACTTTTGTATTTTCAGCAGAGATGGGGTTTCACCATATTGGCCAGTCTGGTCTCAAACTCCTGAACTTGTGAACTGTCTGCCTTGACCTCCCAAAGTGCTGGGATTACAGGCATGAGCCACCACACCCAGCCCCTTGTATATAGAATGTGACTAGGCACAGTGGCTCACACCTGTAATCCCAGTACTTTGGGAGGCCAAGGTGGGTGGATCACCTGAGGTCAGGAGTTTGACACCAGCCTGACCAACATGGCAAAACCCCATCTCTATTAAAAATATAAAAATTAGCCAGGCGTGGTGGTTCATGCCTGTAATCCCAGATACTTGAGAGGCTGAGGCATGAGAATCTCTTGAACCCAGGAGGCAGAGGTTGCAGTGAGCTGAGATGGTGCCACTGCACTCCAGCCTGGGTGACAGGTGAGACTGTGTCTCACCAAATATATATATATATATATTTAATATATATATATTTTTTTTTCATGGTGATGAATGCTATGGATAAAAAAGCCTGGAAGTGTGGGATATGGATAAAAAATACAGGGAGTGTGGATTTTGGGGGCTTTGCAGTTTTTAAATAGGACAGCCAGTAAAAATCTCATTGAGAAGGTGATTCTCAGGCAAATATCCAAAGGAAATAATGGCAGGACTAAGCCACGTGGATATCTAATAGGAAACTGATCTAGCAAATGAACAGTAAATGCAAAGGCCCTAGGGCTGGAACACACCTGGCATGTTTGAAGAATATTAAGGAGGTCAGTGTAGCTGGAGCAAAGTAGGTAAAAGGATAGAGGTTAGAGTTCAGAAGGGTAGGCAGGGGGTAGGGGATAAGAATATTCTGTAGGCCCTTGAAGAGCAGTGTAGTGACTTGAAGTTCATTCCTTTAGAGTGAGATAGGAATCCATTGGAGTGTTTTGAGTAGATGAGTGAGTTGGACTGACTTGTGTTTCAATAGGATTGCTCTGACAGCTGTGCGAGCATAAACTAGAGTAGGGTGAGGGAGGGAGAAGGCAGGCCAGTTAGGAGGCTGCTGCAGTAGTTCAATGAGATGATGAAGATCAAGGGTGGTCCAGTACAGCAGGGTATTGAGAAGCGGTCAGGTTCTGAATATGTTTTAAAGGAAATCTAACAGGGTGTACTGGTGGATTGGGTATGGGGGTGCAAGAGAAAGGGTGACTCCAAGATTTTTGAAGTGTTTCTCTGAGGGGAATTGTTCCTTCTGCTTCTCAACTCATCCATCATTTCCTCCAGGGTTTTTTGTTTGTTTGTTTTTTGAGATGGAGTCCCACTCTGTCACCCAGGCTGGAGTGCCGTGATGCGATCTTGGTTCACTGCAACCTTCGCCTCTCAGGTTCAGCAATTCTCTCTGCCTTAGCCTTGTGAGTAGCTGGGATTACAGGAGCCCGCCACCATGACCAGCTAATTTTTGCATTTTTTAGTAGAGACAGGGTTTTGCCATGTTGGCCAGGCTAGTCTTGAACTCCTTACCTCAGGTGATTCTCCTGTGTTGGCCTCCCAAAGAGCTGGGATTACAGGTGTGAGATACCATGCCCAGCCATTCCCTTCATCTTCTCCAGCAGCTTTCTGTGTGATAGATCCTCTCTTTGCGACCTCCACCAAAAAGACAAAGCCATCAGCAATGCTTCTGGTCTCTAACAAAGACTACAGCGGTGCCAGATGTCCAGGACCCTTTTGTGTGAGCTAAAGTTGCTGCCTCCTGCTGTGGCCAAGACAACAGAAACTACTTGAGGATGCTACATCTGCTCAAAAGCTTTTAGTGGATTACTCACTTTTTTTTCAATCTTCTCTTACTCTAGGGCTCAGATAGGAATCTAAAGTTAAATCTAAATGACAGATCCTGTGTGAGACTCAGAATCACCCCTCCTCTCTGACTTGCTGTTGTCCTTAAATCCAACTTTTCTGCCTCTCTCGTTGCCTTGCGGTGAATTCTTCCTAACTTGGGAGTTCCTTGATCACTTATAAAACTAGACACCACTAGGCCTCCAGACACACCTGAATCCTGGGGACACAGAAATGAGGAGGGGGACGACCCTTGTTAGGGACAATCTGGAATCTACTTTACCAGTATTAGATATCTCACCAACTCACTCCTATGGTAAAGAACAATTGCTTTATTTTATTGCCACACTATGGTAAATATTTTGGCAACAATTATTTTATTGCCACACTATGGTAAATATTTTGGCAACAATTATTTTATTGCCACACTATGGTAAATATTTTGCCAACTGCCTTTCTTTTTTTTTTCTTTTTTTTTAAGATAGGGACAGGGTTCTACTGTGTCACCCAGGCTGGAGTACAGTCACAATCACAGGCACAGTCACATCACAGACAACTGCAGCCTCAACTTGCTAGGCTCAAGTGACCCTGACACCTCCGCCTCTCAGCCTGTCTAATTTTTGTAGTTTTTGCAGAGATGGGGTCTTGGCATGTTGCCCAGACTGGCAACTGCCTTTCAGTGATAAAGCAGGGGACTGAAGAACATGATCTACAATGTTGATTTTCATAACAGTCCTTTTCTGACGACAAAAGAGGTTAGTGACAGTCATGGTTTAAAATTTTCTTTCTTTCATTTTTTAGCATACATAATGGTGGTAGATGAGTGAAATTGTATCAATATTACTCTTCCTTTATGGGATTGTGAGAATTTTCTGGAACAATTAAGAAACCTTTTCTACTTGTGGCAAGTAAGAAAGAGCAATGAGCACCCCATGTCCTGAAGACTTCAAGGACAAGAATCAATCAAAGACCTGTAAATGTCTCTTTGTCCTTGGTCTGATGGGTTGTGAATTGTGTCACCTATGTTATATACAAATAGTAGTGATAATGGAACAAGACTGGATTTTATCAACCAGACCAGAAATCAGGGTTATATAGTTGGGTTAGCAAAGATATATTCAATTTATGGAGCCATCACTCTGCCCAGCCTCAGGGCAGTGTCACAGTCAAAGAAATTTTTAAATAATGTATGTTCTTTACTTGCATTTCCTGAATACTTTGAAGGAGATACCAAGATCACAAAGGGAGATATGAACAGCCCACCCTCATCCTCCTCCCTCTCCTGTACCTCCTCCCTCATTGCAGCAGCTACTACTTCAAGTCTTATCAGTTCCTAGGAAAACTCCTCTCTGAGCTGTTGTTTTTCTTCTCTTTCCCCTTATCTCCCTGTTTTCCATCAAAAAGGAAAACAGGGAGATAAGGGGATGCGGTAGCTCGGGGGATGCGGCAGAAAGCCAAATAGATCAACTCAGAATTCCCTTTGGCACAAGAGAAAGGGAATGACGGGGAACCTTCACATATTGTTTCCCTTCTGACGCACATTCAAATTAGTACATTTCAAAATAGTGGCCTTGAGGGGCTCCAACCTTTATACCAATACTCCAAACATTTTGGGATATTCACTTTTGAAACCACTATGATGAAAATCCATTGCATCCTTTTATAGTCACATTTCATAGCACATAGCATCCCCCCCGGCACCCTGCGACTTTCAGGACTTACCTCTGTAAGTGTCCCAGTCCACCATTATTCTGTGCTGAAAGAACTGACAGGCGAGGGACTTCTCAGAAGGCATTGGGGCTACTGGTGATGGTCAATAATGCCCGAAGATTTCTGGCTGTGACATAATTTGGTACGGGAGATGAATGAAAGAGGAAAGAAAGAAAAAAAACTATATATAGAAGAATAAGACAATGCGAGTAAAAAAGAAAAGGCAAAAAGGAATGAAAGAAAGAATTTTAAAAAGAATACCCACTAAAAACAGAGGAACAGTTTATGATGCAGATTCTCCAGTCTCCCAGTGTAGTTAAGCATTTTTCTCTGGTTTATCACAGGTTCCCAGACACCTGGTGAAAGGGACTATGAGGGGTGGAGGTGAAGAGAAGGTGAAGAGGGACTGCCCAGGGATGATAGTGTTGGGTTTTGTTATATACTAAGAAGTTGCCCTGTCAATTAAACTCTGCTCAAAGAGAGTTGGAATATGAAGCAAGATACTCAATCTATCAGTAATCAACAGGTCTTTTCTTTCCAAAGTTTTAATGTCACAAGCCATTATCTGCAGCAGGACACTTGATTATAATAGTGTTGGAATTCATTCGGGGTGGTTGGCAAAACATTAAGGGAAATATTAGGGAACGTTGTAAGATTATAGTCTCAAACCTTTTGGAAGGCTCAAAGGTTTTCATTAATTTGTAATCATGGGACAGGCTGAAGGCAGCTAGTCCTTACCTTAGAGCATTATGTCCCTGGGTGAAGATTAGGGATAATAGAAACTTCCCTACTTAAGTCTGTTTACCCTATATTCCTTTGTCTGTAACTACTTGTTTACTCATGTAAACTTTGTGCCTGATGGCCCTCTAAGGGGGAGGTCGAAGGGGGATTATCCGTTAATGGTGTTTACTCTGGGCTCTGGAACCAAAGCTTTTCTTATTCGTAAAACCACTCTTTTAACCATGTTAATTATCCACAAGCGTGTTGACTTAAAATCTCTGTTACTAAATTTATACTGAATAAATGCAAGGAAGAACAGCTAGTAAGGGGTCAGTTAGCTGTAATTGCCCTCTGAGAGCAGCTGATGACCTCCCTAGCCCATTCGATCACTGTAATCTGTGTGTTTGAGTGTATTTATTTATCTGTCACTGAGTCAGGCTCTGCAGGACAGACCTCCACAGGTGGAGATCAACATCTCAAATCACAAATGGTGGATTAACAGATGAAGGATTAGGCTAAGTGACTGGATGGGACACTATTATCACTGAGAATACAGTTTTATTAACAGAAAGAAAGACTGGGGGCCAGACACAGTGGCTCATGCCTATAATCCCAGCACTTTGGGAGGCCGAGGCGGGCAGATCACCTGAGGTCAGAAGTTTGACAACAGCATGGCCAACATGGTGAAACCCCATCTCTACTAAAAATACAAAAATTAGCCAGGCGTGGTGGCACACCTGTAGTCCCAGCTACTCGGGAGGCTGAGACACGAGAATTGCTTGAGGTCAGGAGTTCAAGACAAGCCTGCTAATGTGGTGAAACCTCATCTCTACTAAAAATACAAAAATTAGCCAGGCATGGTGGTAGGCACCTGTAATCCCAGCTATTCAGGAGGCTGAGGCATAAGAATCGCTGGAACTCAGGAGGCAGAGGTTGCAGTGAGCTGAGGTGGTGCCACTGCATGCCAGCCTGGGCAACAGAGTGAGACTCTTGTCAAAAGAGGAAGGAGAGAGAGAGGAGAGGGAAAGGAGAGGGAGGGGGAGAGGGAGAGGGAGAGGGAGAGGGAGAGGGAGGGGAGAGGAGAGGAGAGGAAAGAGGAGAGGGAGAGGGGAGAGGAGGAGGAGAAGAGAGGGAGAGGGAGAAGAGAGGGGAGGGGAGAGGAGAGGGGAAAGGAGAGGAGAGGGATAGGGAGAAGAGAGGGGAAGGGAGAGGAGAGGAGGGAGAGGAGAGAAGAGAGGGAGGGAGGGAAGGGGAGGGGAGAGGAGAGGAGAGGGAAAGGCTGGGAAACAAAGTATCAAAAAAGAAAAGACCACTTTAAGAGAGAGATGGGGAGAAAAAATTGATTCAGGGAACTTAAAAATAGGTTGAAGACAATGTACATAATGATATAAAAAGAAAAAAATAAATTTCTACCCCTTTTAATGTTACTGATGGAATAGGCAAAAATCACTTCCACATGTGGCTGCCACATGGACGTGTGTGTGTGTGTGTGTGTGTGTGTGTCGTGTGTGTGTGTGTTTAAACAATTTAAGTTACTTGAGGTAAGTACCTGTTACTATTTCACACTGGACATTTGCCTTCAGAGTATAAAACAAGTGACACGACTAGTGATGGACCCAGAAGTTTACAACTGACTGATTTTCACCTTTAGTTCTAATATGATTTTAAAACAAAAACATATAGTAAACTTGTATAAAATCTTGGATTTTTTTAATCTTTTATTTCTATAACTGACACCCAGGAGCAAGCTGGAGAATTAATTTAAATGTTTTCACATCTTGTATATTATTATTTGATTTTCTTTTTTATTTTACTGAAAAGCCCAGCAGAATTGAATATTATTTTATTTTTTGAGGTAGCCTCTACTATTGCATCAGAGATACTGAAACCTCTAAGAAAAATTAAAAGATTATTTCTTATGAATTAATAGATACGTCTTATTACTATTCTACTCAACATTTTAATGTATGACATTTGTTTTTATAGACTAGTTCAAGACTAGAGTCTCTTAGTAAAAACAGATTTTACAGAAAAATGAAAAGTGATAATCTATAAAGATCATTGAAAAAAATGTGCTTTCTGATAGGTGATAACATGTTAGTGTTTCTTTTATTAATAAATTAGAGATATGAAGAAGAATACAAAAGATTGTCAAAGGCTCATGCACACATTAAGATATTTATCCCTGGTTTTCATTTCATAACCTGAAAATGTCTAATTCATATAAAAATCAAATTTTAATATACCTATTATCACCTTGGCACCTCGGTACTTGGATTTGTTATCTTTATGTAGGGGGTTTCACAATGTTGACTGCATGTTAGAATTATCTGGGGAATTTTTTAAATAAATGTTGATGCCTAGGCAGAAGCCCAGAACAATGAATTGGAATCTCTCAAGGGTAAAACATGGAACCTTTTAAGGAACCTCAGGTGATTCCAAATGCACCAGTGAGGTTAAGATCTTCCAATTTTAGTAGTTCCTGATCAAGCCTCATTTTAATCACCAAGTTTGTTAGAGTCATTTCCTCCTCTGCACTAAAAGGAGAGCACGAAGTGATTGTACCACTGCAACTTCTGCCTGTTTCATTGTTTTTTTAATCTCCAGTACCTGATAGCTGCTCAAAAACGAATGAATAAATGGACACACTTATTTCCAAACAGGACCATGGAGAAAGGCTGCCACCATTTTAAAGACAACAGATTCATTTAGAGCACATTGAGAGATGATGTGACTCATTTCATTACATTACACAGCTCTGAGTCACCTGGCACTTTCCCAGACAAAAAGTTTCAGAACCTGATGTTTCAGATCCTCATCCAATAGACATTTTTATCCTGGGAGCCGGGGCTGAGGATGCAGCTGACAGAATCAGCACAGGGCTTCTCTTAGAGAAGCTGTGGGAAGTCGCTGCTGCTCTGTGCTTATGTAACCATATGTTGTACAAGCATGACCCATAGAATGTGATCCAAACACTGTATTTGTCTTGCTCCATCATTTTAAACTCTATTCGGTGGAGACCAACTTTTCTTGTTCATGGAGAGTCTTGGGCCACTCTCAGTGTTAGTCACTTTTAGTTGTAAAACAATCCTATTTTAGAAACTTGATATAGTCAGTCTCACTCAATAATAAAAAATCCAAACATGAAGTTAGGCTTAAACCATCACCCTCTTCTCCAGCCGAAGCTTATGTTGAAAACCTGCATGTGGAAGGACTTTGTGGTCCTTCTGTTCCCCTCTTCCTCCCGGCTCAGCTGTGCTACCTGTGATTTCTTTCTGGCTGGGTCAAAATAAGGAGAGGGAAGAAAAGGAAGGGAATATGATACTGTTACTTGGCTGAACTTGGTAATGGTTAAAGTGGGAATCCTTGGATGAGACCAAGAGATGGTAGCAGCTGATAACTTTTCTCATGGGATTCTTTTATGGGTTCTTCAGAGTTTCTTGCTCTGGTAGTTCCCTTGACCTGGGATGATCAAGTTCTACTTTGGGTGGTGTAAGGAAGGAAAATGCTTTCTTCTACCCTTCTAGCATCTGTGACTGGTCTAAGAATTAAACTGAAATAAGATAGAAGAACAGGCGAAATACAACTTGAATTATGTCTGCACACACAGGAGTACCACAAAAATATGAGACTCAAGGAAGGGGTCAGATGACTGAAACTCACATATCATCAGGAGCTACAGAAAGGAACAGGAGTTAGAGTTTCGGGGTGGGAAGATGGGTGGAGACAAATTATGGGAAGAGGAGAGGAAATGTATGGTGAATAAAGGTTGCCTTGTGGTGCAGATAAGCTTCTCTCAGGTGAGAAAAGTTGTCTGGGGGTAGCTGTCTTTCTGGTTCTGATCTCTTCAGTAATAAAAATGTCTTTATAAAATTCCTTTAGGCTGGACGCAGTGGCTCATGCCTGTAATCCCAGCACTTTGGGAGGTCGAGGCGGGCACATCACTTGAGGTCAGGAGTTCAAGACTAGCCTGGGCAACATGACGTAACCCTGTCTCTATTAAAAATACAAAAATTAGCCAGGTGTGGTGGCATGCACCTATAGTCCCAGCTACTTGGGAGGCTGAGGCAGGAGAATCACTTGAACCTAGGAAGCAGAGGTTGCAGTGAGCTGAGATTGCACCACTGTGCTCCAGCCTGGGCAACAGAGTGAGACTCTCCAAAAAATAAAAAAATAAAATTTCTTTATATGGGAAAATCTATGCTTTAGGCAGCTAAGGGAAAAATAAAGAGCTTTTCCTTTGTTGGCTGGTTCTCAGTTGCCTTTAGCTCAAAATAATATGCCAAGGCAGTATATTTTGGGGTGGTACCTTCTGAACTCTTTCAGTGGCCATCTGTGACAGTTTCTTGACCTCAAGGTCGATGGGCCCCTCCAGGCAGCCAATTTGACCAAAAGAGCTCCTGACAAAGTATCTCTTCTTGGCCAAGCTTGAGTCAGGCCCCTTTGGGTCTTTTCTGACTAGGCCAGACCTTGAGTTTCCTTCTCTGTCTTTGTAGAATCCAGTTTGAGCAAGAATCCTGCTAAGTCAGGTTAGTAAAAATCCCCCCATGCTGGGTATCTGCCCACCCTCAATATCTTACCCTGGGCTGCCTTCAGCAAGGATACTTTTTTTTCTTTCTCTTTTTTAAAACAGAGTCTCCTATGTTGCCCAGACTGGAATGCAGTGGCTATGCAGAGGTATAATCATGGCACAATACAGCCTTGAACTCTTGGCATCATGTGATCCTCAAACCTTAGCCTCCTGAGTAGGCAATATAGGCAGGAGCCACTGCACCCAGCACACCTTCAGCAAGAATTCTGTTGGGTCCATCTAGCAAGAATCTCCCTTAAACCTGATGTTTCCTCTTAGTCACTTCCCATCCACTGAGTCCTATCCTCCTCTGTGGCTATAAATCCCCACTTGTCCTCATTGGAATCAAAGTCAAGCCCAAGGCTGGGCTCAGTGCCTCATGCCTACAATCTCAGCACTTTAGGAGGCTAAGGCAGGTGAATTGCTTGAACCCAGGAGTTTGGAACTAGCCTGGGCAATATGGCAAAACTCTATCTCCACAAAAATTAGCCAGGAGTGGTGGTGTGCACCTGTAATCCCCGCTACTCGGGAGACTGAGCTGGGAGAATCACCTGAGCCCGGGGTGTTCGAGGCTACAGTGAGCCATGAGCTCACCATGCCCTCCATCCCGGGCAACGGAACAAGACCCAAGAAAGGAAGGGAAGGGGAGGGGAGGGGGGGAGGAGGGGACAGGGGAGGAGGGAGGGGGAGGAAGGAGGGGAGAAGGGAGGGAAAGTCCATTCTCTAGTACCCCATTGCAAGACTCCATTTCTGTGGTCCCAATCCATGTCGCTATGGCCTCCCTTAACACAGTCTTCCTTACCATCTTTACCAAGCGTCATGAATCATGTTTTGTTTAACACCCCACACTGCTCTTCTTGGCCCACACTGGCCCACGGAACACTCCGGGATCCCTTGTCTCCCCTCCCATATGGAGTCAGGCCCATCTCGAGGCAGCAGCACGCTGCTGGTTCTGCCGTTGAGGCAGTTTCCTCTGCCTCTAGAGCTTCAAGACACCATTCACAATTCACTTTTCCTTCCTCAAGCCTGAGTGAGGGACTAGCCCTTTTTCTCTCTTGATTGCCAGGAACACTTTAAAGCTCCGCATGTAGTTGCTGTGAAGTCCCCCGTCTTGAAGGTACCTGTACTCTCTAGGAGGTGCACCTTCTCTCTCTTAGGTCCGTCTCCCTAGAAGCAGAGCTTGAAATAAGGATTGTTGTTTAAGTGACTTACTGAGGAAGTGTTCTCATTAGCAGTGGAGTGAGGAAAAGGCTAAGGTGGAGGGAAGGTGCCGGGGTGATCAAGGGGTCCAGCTCTTGCAGACCAAGCAAGACCCCAGCTAGAGACTAGCTGTAGTCTCATCCCAGAGGGAAAACTGCAGCCCAAAGCACATCACAAACACAATCCCACCTTGGGGCAAATAATTCAGTTTATTTCCTCCTGCTAATAGGGCTAAGGTTTACAGGCCAAGGTCATCTGACAATGGGCAATTCTGCAGAGAAGGGGGTAGCTGAGAATTGTAGGAGACAAACTCTCAGGAGCTGGTGGATGGGAGAGGGTGTGGCCACTGGTCAAGGTGCTCTGAAGGAGCATCAACAATACCCACTACACCTACCCACCCCAGCCTTTCTCTCTAAAGACACTTTCTTCCTCAATCTTATCCTGATCTTTTGGAGCAGTTCGAGGATTGTAGAACAGATTCTTGAAGACATTTCCTCTTAAATGTTCTAATTGGGAGAGGAAGTGCCTGTCTCACTCCCTTTGGTGTCTGACAACTATCATAGCGTCCCCCTCCATTGAAACAGAGGCAGGAGGAGTTTCATTCTAATATCCTCTCATTCTGAGGTGTGTTCAGGTTTTTCTTTTACACTAGTGACCGTAGAGCTCAATGCTTTCATCCCACAGGCCAGAACCCAGAAGAGTGAGTAATCTCAAAACTATGTTTAGTGGTTTCCCTGCTAGCTACGATAGATTTGTACTGTTCGTACTCTTTTCTCTCAACAGACAGCATTAGAGACATCGCTGGGGGAGAGAAGGGTGCATTCTCTGTTCGTGAAATAGAACTGAGTCACCTGGAACAACTCATGAGTTTCTCATAAAAAAAAAGCAAGTGCGTTAAGTAAACTAGACTACCAAGCCATGGAGAACAACTTTTAGAGTATGCATTACCAGGCTGGGGCTGAGAATAGCTTTTTAGAAATGTTGCTGAGGCATTCAGGAGCTGCAGGAGAATGGACAGAGAGAAGGGAGACAGTGACCTAGTATGGCAGAATATTACCAATTTCCAAAAGAACACCCCTGCCAGGGAAGCCCCCAGACGGCTAGAGTTAAGTCAAGGAGAGGAGTCACTGAATCACAAAGATGTCAGAGCTGGAGGAAACTCAAAATTCTATGTAGAAAAGCAAACTTTTTTCACAGAGGAGGAACTGTGGCATAGAGAGGTCATCATGAAGCACTTGCAGACTGGCAACTCCAGGCCAAACTTGGCCTGCACAGTGTTGGTTAGAGTATAAATTCATTGTGAAGACTGAAAAACCAGACAATCACACGTACGCATGCACACACACGTGTGCATGGTTGTCTACCTTCTTTTGAAAATCTGGAGACCTGGCAACAAGAGGCCCGTAGTCTGCCATCGCAGTAACCATCGAGGGCTGAATAATGATGACAATCTGGTTGGCTGTGTCCCATTCCCAGCCAGTTTGGTTTTTATGTTTTATTTTATTCATTTGTTTTTTTATTTTTATTTTAGAGACAGGGTCTCGCTTTATGACCCAGGCTGGAGTGCAGTGGTGTGATCATAGCTCACTGCAGCCTTGAATTCCTGGGCTCAAGTGATCTTCCCACCTCTGCCTCCAGAGAATGTGGGACTACAGGTGTGAGCCCCTGCATGCAGATCCCCAGCCAGTTTGACTGATGTATCTTATCACCTGGTCTCTATAGGTAACATGGGGTGTGACTTCTCAAGTTACGACATTTATCTAGAGTCATATAACTAGTGACAGATTTGGGTAAGGGCCCATGTCAAAATTGACACTTGATATGCACTGGCAAAAAATTCTAGAGGGTCCAGGACCTGTAGTACTCCTGGTCCAGAAGTGGTGCTGAACCAAATTGGAATGGGCTTTCAGCCAGGCTGGCTAAACACAGCTCCAGTGAGTGTAAGGAAGAGACAGGAGATGGGCAGTTTACCTAAACCAGTCAGCAAGAGCTGTAGCTTCAGGAAATTAGGAGGAATACAATAACACAGAGTTTTGTGGCAAACCGCTGGTGGCATCAGAAAATTCTGGCATGAATTAGCAATGTCCCAGCCACAGAGCAGGCAGTCAGGAGTAGGATCCCAGTCCCTGTTTGAAGGGATAGGGCTGTGGTCCGCACTCAATCTTGGAAGAAGAGCTAGAATACCAGGAGAGAGCTGAGGTCAGGAGAGTAATATTAGGACTCAGTTACATTGCTAGAACTAGCACCTAAAGTCAGAGCAGAACAAGGAGATGGTTGACTTCTTGCAGAGCCACCTGGGCTCTGTAAGTCTCCTCCTTGCAGAGGTCCTAGGGGTTAGGCGTAAGGCCTGAGGGTGTCAGATACCCGAGAGCTTAGTTATGGACAGAGGTGTGTCTCAAGATCAGGCAGCCAAGCCAGTGATGACATTCCCTGCCTGGCCTCCTTTGCTTGGCATCCCACCCACTATTTCTCATTCCCTTGCAAATTCAGCCTTCATGTCACTTAAAAAACTGACTTTGCCCTGAATCTACACTATGCCTCTTTTCATATTTATAGACACCAAAGCTGGAACAAACAAAAAGCTAACTCTGATAATTCTTTAGCTTGGCAGCAGGTGAAAAAATGAGCTCACAATGCTGTCTAGACCCATGTGAAGCAACGATAGCACTTGGCAGCTGTTACTTTCAGTGGGCATTAAGTTTAATGAAATAGCCCAGTTATACAAAAGGGGGAAAATACAAGTGACAGCTATGGAGACAGATGGCAAAAGACCAGTCTCTGTACCTACAAAGTTTTGCTCAAATCCCTTTAAGGGTGACCTTCTTAGATAATTGTGCCTCACTATGAACTGAACTGTATCTAGGGCACATTTTTTTTTTGTAAATTGTGGGAAAGATAAATCGGTTAATCTGGGCAAAAAATAAACACCACGAACGTCAGCCCAACTGGATACATAATAATCACCAATATTTTCTGGGTCCCTGCTATGGGCCAGGTTCTGTGCTAGCTACTTGGTGTCTTGTTGAATTCTCACAACAACACTATGAAGAGCCAAGCATTATTATTATCTCTATTTGCATGTGAGAAAACCAAGGTTGAGAAAGTGAAATAAGATATCATGTAGGCATACACCACGGGTGAGCAGTTCCATTCACAGCAGCTCTGCCTGTCCCAGAGGCAAAGTGCCTAAGTCCTCACCGGTGGTACAAGCCCTAATGTGGTAGTGTCACTAGCTGACAGCTCCAGTATCCATTCTCCCTGTCCTCCTTAGCAAGAGCATCCCATGTTTATTCCACATAGAAATACTAAAAAATTCCAAACCATGGGGGTCACGGACACATTGCATGGATGGCCCCAGTAAATGACTTCCCTGTGCCCTTGCCCTTTGCAATGAGATTTGTAATCATAACTGTGATGATCACCAAGCATAATAATAGCTCACATTTATTCAGTTCTTACTATGCTAGGTATTGTTCTAAGCCCTTTGTATGGATTCTGGCATGTATTTGGTTTTTCAGTTGTTTGGTTATTTATTAAAAACTTGGTTATGTAGAACTTATATTTCTCCATGTAAACCATGTTATTTGCATACATAAATATAAAGCTGAAATTCACAGCTTCATACATATATAAGCTGAAATTTATATATTTTATATAGTATTACATATAACATATAACCTGAAGTTCACATTAAGGTATTTAATCCATAATATCATGAAACCAATGTATTAGTTTGAGTCTGAGGTCCTGTTAATACAGAGTCCATATATATATATATATATATATATATATATATATATATATTTGTGCTTTAGGTCTTTAGGTTCTGGAGTACATGTGCAGAACATGCAGGATTATTGCATAGGTACGTACATGGCAATGTGGTTTGCTGCCTCCATCCCCCCATCACCTACATCTGGCATTTCTCCCCATGTTATTCCTCCCCCAACCTCCCTACCCCACTGCTGTCCCCTCCCCTAGTGCCCCCCAACAGACCCCAGTGTGTGATGCTCCCCTCCCTGTGTCCCTGTGTTCTCATTGTTCAACACCCATCTATGAGTGAGAACATGCGGTGTTTGATTTTCTCTGCTTGTGTCAGTTTGCTGAGAATGATGGTTTCTAGATTCATCCATGTCCCTACAAAGGACATGAACTCATCGTTTTTTTATGGCTGCATAGTATTCCATGGTGTATATGTGCCACATTTTCCTTTTCCAGTCTATCATCAGTGGGCATTTGGGTTGGTTCCAGGTCTTTGCTATTGTAAACAGTGCCGCAATGAACCTACGTGTACATATGTCTTTATAATAGAACTGTTTATAATCCTTTGGATATATACCTAGTAATGGGATTGCTGGGTCATATGGAATTCTTATTTCTGGGTCCTTGAGGAATCACCACACTGTCTTCCACAATGGTTGAACTAATTTACAGTGTAAAAGTGTTCCCACCAACAGTATAAAAGTGTTCCTATTTCTCCACATCCCTTCCAGCATCTGTTGTCTCCAGATTTTTTAATGATCACCATTCTAACTGGCATGAGGTGGTATCTCAATGTGGTTTTGATTTGCATTTCTCTAATGACCAGTGATGATGAGCAATTTTTCATATGTTTGTTGGCCTCATACATGTCTTCTTTTGAAAAGTGTCTGTACATACCCTTTGCCCACTTTTGGATGGGTTTGTTTTTTTCCTTGTAAATCTGCTTTAGTTCTTTGTAGATTCTGGATATTAACTCTTTGTCAGATGGGCAGTTTGCAAAAATTTTTTTCCCATTCTGTTGGTTGCCGATTCACTCTAATGATGGTTTCTTTTGCTGGACAGAAGCTCTGGAGTTTAATTAGATCCCATTTGACTGTTTTGGCTTTTGTTGTCAATGCTTTTGGTGTTTTAGTCACGAAGTCCTTGCTTATGCCTATATCCTGAATGGTTTTCCCTAGGTTTTCTTCTAGCGTTGTTATGGTGTTAGGTCTTATGTTTAAGTCTTTAATCCATCTGGAGTTAATTTTAGTGTAAGGTGTCAGGAAGGGGTCCAGTTTTTGCTTTCTGAACATGGCTAGCCAGTTTTCCCAACACCATTTATTAAACAGGGAATCCTTTCCCCATTGCTTGTTTATGTCAGGTTTGTCAAAGATCAGATGGTTGTAGGTGTGAGGCATTGCCTCCAAGGCCTCGGTTGTGTTCCATTGGTCTATATCTCTGTTTTGGTACCAGTACCATGCTGTTTTGTTTACTGTAGCCTTGTAGTATAGTTTGAAGTCAGGTAGCATGATGCCTCCAGCTTTGTTCTTTTTGCTTAGAAGTGTCTTGGCTATGTGGGCTCTCTTTTAGTTCCATATGATGTTTAAGGTGGTTTTCTCCAGTTCTGTGAAGAGGGTCATAGGTAGCTTGATGGGGATAGCATTGAATCTATAAATTACTTTGGGCAGTATGGCCATTTTCACAATATTGATTCTTCCTAACCATGAGCATGGAATGTTTTTCCATCTGTTTGTGTCCTCTCTTATTTCCTTGAGCAGTGGTTTATAGTTCTCCTTGAAGAGGTCCTTTACATCCTTTGTCAGTTGTATTCCTAGGTATTTTATTCTCTTTGTAGCAATTGTGAATGGCAGTTCATTCTTGATTTGGCTCTCTTTAGTCTGTTATTGGTGTATAGGAATGCTTTTGATTTCTGCACATTGATTTTGTATCCTGAGACTTTGCTGAAGTTGCTTGTCAGTTTCAGGAGATTTTGGGTTGAGACGATGGGGTCTTCTAAATATATAATCATGCTGTCTGCAAATAGAGACAATTTGACTTCTTCCTTTCCTAATTGAATACCCTTTATTTCTTTTTCTTGCCTGATTGCTCTGGCTAGAACTTCCAATACTATATTGAATAGGAGAGGTGAGGAAGAGCATCCTTGTCTAGTACCAGATTTCAAAAGGAATGCTTCCAGTTTTTGCCCATTCAGTATGATATTGGCTGTGGGTTTGTCATAAATAGTTTTTATGATTTTGAGATATGTACCATCCATACCTAGTTTATTGAGAGTTTTTAGCATAAAGCACTGTTGAATTTTCTTGAAGGCCTTCTCTGCATCTATTGAGATAATCATGTGGTTTTTATCTTTGGTTCTGTTTATGTGGTGAATTATGTTTATAGACTTGTGTATGTTGAACCAGCCTTGCATCCCCAGGATGAAGCCTACTTGATTGTGATGGATAAGCTTTTTGATGTGCTGTTGCAATTGGTTTGCTGGTATTATTTGAAGATTTTTGCATCTATGTTTATCATGGATATTTGCCTGAAGTTTTCTTTTCTTGTTGAGTCTCTGCCAGGTTTTGGTATCAGGATGATGTTGGTCTCATAAAATGATTTGGGAAGGATTCCCTTCTTTTGGATTGTTTGGAATAGTTTCACAGGGAGTGGTACCAGCTCCTCTTTGTACGTCTGGTAGAATTCAGCTGTGAACCCATCTGGACCTGGGCTTATTTTGGTTGGTAGGCTATTAATTGCTGCCTCAACTTCAGCCCTTGTTATTGGTCTATTGAGGGTTTCAACTTCTTCCTGGTTTAGGCTTTGAAGGATGCAAGTGTCCAGGAATTTATCCATTTCTTCCAGGTTTACTGGTTTGTGTGCATATAGTTGTTTGCAGTAATATCTGATAGTAGTTTGTATTTCTGTGGAATCTGTGGTGATATCCCCTTTATCGTTTTTTTATTGCACCTATTTGATTCTTCTCTCTTTTCTTTTTTATTAATCTGGCTAGCAGTCTGTCTATTTTGTTGATCTTTTCAAAAACTAGCTCCTGGATTTATTGATTTTTTGAAGGGTTTTTTGTGTCTCTATCTCCTTCAGTTCTGCTCTGATCTTAGTTATTTCTTGTCTTCTGCTAGGTTTTGAGTTTGCTTGATCTTGCTCGCCTAGCTCTTTCAATTTTGATGATAGGGTGTCGATTTTAGATCTTTCCTTGCTTCTCATGTGGGCATTTATTGCTATATATTTTCCTCTAGACACTGCTTTAAATGTGTCCCAGAGATTCTGGTATGTTTTGTCTTCATTCTTGTTGGTTTCGAAGAACATCTTTATTTCTGCCTTTATTTCAATGTTTATCCAGTCAACATTCAAGAGCCAGTTGTTCAGTTTCCACGAAGTTGTGTGGTTCTGAGTTAGTTTCTGAATTCTGAGTTCTAACTTGATTGCAATGTGGTCTGAGAGACTGTTTGTTATGATTTCCATTCTTTTGAATTTGCTGAGGAGTGATTTACTTCCAATTATGTGGTCAGTTTTAGAGTAGGTGTGATGTGGTGCTGAGAAGAATGTATATTCTGTGGATTTGGGATGGAAGGTTCTGTAATTGTCTATTAGGTTTGCTTGGCCCAGATCTGAGTTCAAGTCCTCGATATCCTTGTTAATTTTCTGTCTTGTTAATATGTCTAATATTGACAGTGGAGTGTTACAGTCTCCCACTATTACTGTGTGGGAGTCTAAGTCTCTTTGTAGGTCATTAAGAAATTGCTTTATGTATCTGGGTGCTTCTGTATTGGGTGCGTATATGTTTGGGATTGTTAATTCTTCTTGTTGCATTGATCCTTTTACCATTGTGTAATACCTTTGTTTGTCTCTTTTGATCTTTGTTGGTTTAAAGTCTATTTTATCAGAGACTGGGATTGTAACTCCTGCTTTTTTTTTTTTTTTTTTTTTTGCTCTCCATTTGCTTGGTAGATGTTCCTCCATCTCTTTATTTTGAGCCTGTGTGTGTCCTTGCATGTGAGATGCATTTCCTTGATATAGCACACTGATGGTTTTTGACTTTTTATCCAATTTGCCCATCTGTATCTTTTGATTGGGGCATTTAGCCCATTTACATTTAAGGTTAATATTGTTATGTGTGAATTTGATCCTGCCATTTTGATGCTAGCTGGTTGTTTTGCCCATTAGTTGATGCAGTTTCTTCATTGTGGTGATTTTTTTTTTTACCATTTGGTACATTTTTGGAGTGGCTGGTACTGGTTGTTCCTTTCTATGTTTAGTGCTTCTTTCAGGAGCTCCTGTAAGGCAGGCCTGGTGGTGACGAAATATCTCAGCAATTGCTTGCTCATAAAGGATTTTATTTCGCCTTCAATTATGAAGCTTAGTTTGGCTGGATATGAAATTCTGGGTTGAAAGCTCTTTTCTTTAATGATGTTGAATATTGGCCCCACTCTCTTCTGGCTTGTAGGGTTTCTGCCGAGAGATCTGCTGTGAGTCTGATGGGCTTTCCTTTGTGGGTAACCCGACCTTTCTGTCTGGCTGCCCTTAGCATTTTTTCCTTCATTTCAACCCTGGTGAATCTGAGGATTATGTGCCTTGGGGTTGCTCTTTTTGAGGAATATCTTTGTGGTGTTCTCTGTATTTCCTGGACTTGAATATTGGCCTGCCCTGCTAGGTTGGGGAAGTTCTCCTGGATAATATCCTGAAGAGTATTTTCCAGCTTGGATTCATTCTCTCCATCACATTCAGGTACACCTATCAAACACAGATTAAGTCTTTTCACATAGTCCCATATTTCTTGGAGGCTTTGTTTATTTCTTTTCACTCTTTTTTCTCTAATCTTGCCTTCTCATTTTATTTCATTGAGTTGATCTTCAATCTCTGATATCCTTTCTTCTGCTTGGTCGATTTGGCTATTGAAACTTGTGTATGCTTCACAAAGTTCTCGTGTTGTGTTTTTCAGCTCCATCAAGTCATTTATATTCTTCTCTAAGCTGTTTATTCTCAGTAGCATGTTGTCAAACCTTTTTCAAGGTTCTTAGTTTCTCTGCATTGGGTTAGAACATGTTTTTTTTAGCTCAGAGAAGTTTGTTATTACCCACCTTCTGAAGCCTGTTTCTGTCAATTCATCAGACTCATTTTCCATCCAGATTTGTCCCCTTGCCGGTGAGGGGTTGTGATCCCTGGAGGAGGAGAGCCGTTCTGGTTTTGGGTGTTTTCATTCTTTTTCACTTGCTTTATGCAACATGAAGTTGTTAAAAACTGATCTGTTCCAGGTGTCAAATACACTAGGTGTGCCACTGCCTGGGTGAAAATTTAATAAGACTCCAGGTGTTACTAAGATTTCTCTGAGACTTGGTGAAAATTGTTGGTGGGAAAGCAGTTAATCACTGCATGTGTTAGTACTTCAGGAAAAGAATGCCGGGGCACATGAACAGACAACCATCAATTCCTTCCTCCACTTGCACAATTTGTCATCAATAACCAGCCATGGTGGCCGTCTACTATCATGGAAAATAGTCATTACTTGTTAGTAATTCTCAAAACGTTTAAAAGTAACCAATGCTTCAGAAGCGAACTTGCAATGTTAAGAATAGCAAAAGCATTGAGAGAGACATCTAACACCTACCATTAATATAAGCAGATAGACCCAAAGCAAACTGTTAAGGTAGTAATAAGCATCCTGAAAGAAGCATAGGTTTTGGAGGAGACTTGGACTTTGGTCGTGCCCCTTCCAAAATTAATTGCTATTAATTTATTCAAAATATTTGCTGATTCTCCACTGCATAGGTGCTGGGAATACAATGACACTCAAGACAGATATGGTCCCTGCCCCAAAGGAGGAGGACTCCTCACCACTCCTCAAAAAGTAAACAGATGATTATATGAAACACTTTTCAGTTGTTTTTATGCCATGCAGGAAACAAACAAGTGATTTCCCATTACGCCTAGGATGAAGACCAAATTCTTAATATGGCACCTACCATCCATTTCAACCACATCTTAACACTTCTTCCTCGCTAGGTCTGTCTGTCTGTTTCAGCCACAGCCTCCCTTTTTTTTTTCTTTTTGTGATGGAGTCTTGCTCTGTTACCAGGCTGGAGTACAGTGGTGTGACCTCAGCTCACTGCAACCTCCGACTCATGGTTCAAGCGATTCTCCTGCCTCAGCCTCCTGAGTAGCTACGATTACAGGCATGCGCCACCATGCCCAGCTAATTTTTGTATTTTTAGTAGAGACTGGGTTTCACCATGTTGGCCAGGAGGATCTCGATCTCCTGACCTCGTGATCCACCCACCTCGGCCTCCCAAAGTGCTGGGCTTACAGGCGTGAGCCACTGCGCCTGGCCCACAGTCTTCTTTTAGTTCCTCAAAAGCACCAAAGCCTTCCTGTTTCAGTCCCTTGACATATGTTGGCCAGCTCCACCCCTACTTTGCCTCAGTTAATTCCTCATATATCTTTCAGATCTCAGGACAAATATGTTTGCAGAGAGACTTCCCTGGTGTCCACCTACCTACACATTCCCTGGGCATCCCCCAACCTTCATACAATCAATAACCAGGTCAATTACTCTCTGGAGCACTCTGGGTTGTTTCTTCATAACTCTCACTACAGGTTGTAATTAATAATTTACCTATGTAATCATCTGTGTAATGTCTGTCTGCTCTCCCATCACGGTATGTTGCTAATGGATCATAAGTTTCATGGGGGCGCAAAGTTCTGTGCTTAACTTACACCATTGAATTCCCAGGTCTTGGCACAACAAATATTTATGGAAAGAATGAATGGAGTTATGCATAAATGAAAACATAACCAGCCAAAAGAAACCTACCACCAGGGATATGCCTTAGGAAAGCTTTTTATGAGGAAAGTCTGGCTGTCCAAAGAACTTCCTTTTTCCCAGCTTCTCTTGTCTGACCTCGCTGGGCGGGTTGTTGTTGTTTTGAGTTTTTGTTTTTATAAGTTCCCCCTTTTTTTTTTTTTTGACTTTCTTTCACTTTTAAAATTATATTTAGCCAAATTTTTTTCTTTTTTTTAATTTGGGTTTTAGCTCCATCTTAATGGTATAGCTTTCTATTTCAAAGTTTTCATCTCATTTCTCTAGCCCTCAGCCTTTTAAAAAATTATAAATATTTAATATATTTTGCTTTCATCAACTTCAACTCTTAATTTGGAATATTTAGGTCTAATCGTAACTGGTTTTTGAATTGCTGCTTTCCGTCTTTCAAATCTAATTTTAAAATAAGCACCATTTATCTCAACTTCTTTTTAGTTTGTTAATGGCTTATTTTTAACTTAACTGACAGATTTAAACACTATTTAACCACGAAATTTCTTGTATGTGGAGTTTTGCCCTGTTTGCTCTCACTCCCACTTCCTCGCTCTCCCTCCTGTTGGACCCATTGTTTCCCTCTCACCCATCCCCCCACTCCCACTTCCCCCACCTGTATTTGCAATGATCAGAAAGAGGGGGAGTCAGGAATGTAAACACTGGAAGAGTTTGCTTTATGAACATGGAAGACTGAAAGCCATCCTTCCCTACCAGTTTTCCTAGCATCAGCCTGTGCCGCCGCTTCATCAGTATTCCTGATTTATTAAGGATGGTTCTCCAGAGAAGCTTATTATAGAAGATTGGGTGAACTCAATTCATTGTCTCCAGAGAAACAAGCCCTATTTTGCAGTTGGAATATTTGATTTGCTGGAACAATGCTGCTTGTTAATATCTCTTACCATCTGGTTCTTATATGAGAAATTTTGGGGAATACTATGCCAGCTGCCTGCCAGGAGAAGCTGAACCTGGGAAGGGATTCTCCAGGTAGAGGCTCTTTAAACCTGATTTGGTGAGATGCTGACAAATCTCTCAATAAATATTTACAGGAAGTTTCAAAGCACAGAAGCTGCAGCCAGTGTCTTGGCTGCACGTTAAGTCAGCTTGGATTCATCATTTTCCCAAAGATGTTTTCCTTCTTCTCTTGGCAGGTGGAGACCATGGGTCTCCTGGGCAGTGGCTGCTCTCAACTCTTCCTTGTCCTGAGAGTGTAGTGTCCTAATAGAAGCTGAAGGGTGTGTGGGTGAGGACAGTCTCGAAAACATAGTTTTAAAAAGAGGACCACTTATCCCTTTGCTGTTGTATTCACTTAAACTTTTAAGGCCTATACTTGATAATTGAGGCCTGCTCACAGGAGTGGATTTCTAGGAGGCAATGGAGAATGCCCTCACTGCCTGCTCATAGAACATAGGGCTCTCTAGTATGCCAAGAAAGTCTTTATGGAAGGAACATTGGCTAAGTTACTGAGATTTTTTTTTTTTGAGACAGAGTTTTGCTCTTTGTTCCCCAGACTGGAGTGCAGTGGTGTGATCCTGGTTCACTGCAACCTGCACCTCCCGGGTTCAAGCGATTCTGCTGTCTCAGCCTCCGGAGTAGCTGGGGTTACAGGCATCTGCCACTACACCTGGCTAATTTTTGTATTTTTAGTAGAGACGGGGATTCACTATGTTGGCCAGGCTGGTCTCGAACTCCTGACCTCACGTGATCCGCCCACCTCAGCCTCCCAAAGTGCTGGGATTACAGGCATGAGCCTCTGCACTTGGCCATTACTGAGATATTTTGTTCATCCCTCTGGAGGAGAGTTGGATGCCACTCTGGGGGATGAGAATCCCTACAAGATCACAACCCCATTTCCATCCTCAAATCTAGCATTGGGTTCCTATATAGGTTTCTACCAACACGGACTCTCTTCCTTGAGGAGATCTGCTCCACTCCACGTTACTTAATTGGATTAAATTCATTCCACCCAGTTTCAGAGAAATACTCTTGTGGAGTAGACCCTCAGACTCTTCTGATCTCACTGTCTTGTTATTCTTAAGAAGCTTCCTTTGAGAACCCTCCTTTGACCAACTCACCAACTAGTTCCATTCCTACATGAATGATCTAGATCTTTAGATTAACCTTAGTTTCCTCAACTGTAAAATGGGGACAATAAGATTCACCTTTTAGGGTTCTCCTGACGACTGCATGTACATTTATATAAAGCAGTTGATGTATACACACCAGTGTCTGGCATATATGAGAGGTAGGTAATAAAAGTGAGCTATTTTTACTGAATTCATCTTCATCTTTCCTTTTATAAATAGATCTGCTTCATGAAATCCATGGGCCCATAGTTTCTGCCACAGGAAAATCTATTCAACACACTCAGATCTTGAATTTTTTTAGGAGGCCGAGCCCTCTCTCATGCTTAAAATAATTTGATTAGATCTGGACTGGCAAGGTTGCCAAATAGGAACAGCTCTGGTCTGCAGCTCTGAGCAAGATCAACCCAGAAGGTGGGTGATTTCTGTATTTCCAACTGAGGTACCTGGCTTATCTCACTGGGACTGGTTAGACAGTGAGTGCAGCCTATGGAGAGCAAGCTGAAGCAGGATAGGTGTTCCATAACCCAGGAAGCACAAGGAATTGGGCAACTCCCTCCCATAGCCAAGGAAAGCCGTGAGGGACTGTACCATGAGGAACAGTGCATTTCAGACCAGATACTACACTTTTCCCACACAACCGCAGACCAGGAAATTTCCTTAGGTGCGTATACCACCAGGGCCCTGGGTTTCAAGCTCAAAACTGGGGAGCTGTTTGGGCAGACACCGAGTTAGCTGCAGGAGGTTTTTTTCATACCCCAGTGGTGCCTGGAATACCAGTGAGACAGAAACGTTCACTCCCCTGGAAAGGGGGTTGAAGTCAGGGCGCTAAGTGGTCTAGCTCAGCGGATCCCACCCCTATGGGGCTCAGCAAGCTAAGACCCACTGGCTTGAAATTGTCACCGCCAGCACAGCAGTCTGAAGTCAACCAGGGACACTGGAGCTTGGTGGGCGGAGGGGTACCCACCATTACTGAGGCTTGAGTAGGCAGTTTTCCACTCACAGTGTAAACAAAGCCACTAAGAAGTTCCAACTGGGCAGAGTCCACCGGAGCTCCACAAAGCCACTGCCTCTCTAGATTCCTCCTCTCGGGGCAGGCCACCTCTGAAAGAAAGGCACCAGCCCTAGTCTCTGATAAAACAGACTTTAAGTCAATAAATATCAAAAAAGACAAAGAAGGGCATTATATAATGGTAAAGGGTTCAATGCAACAAGAAGAGCTAATTATCCTAAATATATATGTCCCCAGTACAAGAACACCTAGATTCATAAAGCAAGTTCTTAGAGATCTACAAAAAGACTTAGACTCCCACTCAATAATAGTGGGAGACTTTAACACACCATTGTCAATATTAGACAGATCAACAAGACAGAAAATTAACAAGGATATTCAGAACTTGAACTCAGATCTGGACTAAGCAGACCTAATAGACATCTACAGAACTGTCCACCCCAACTCAACAGAATATACATTCTTCTCAGCACCACATTGCACTTTTATTCTAAAATTCACCACATAATTGAAAGCAAATGCAAAAGAACAAAAATCCTAACAAGCACTCTCTCAGACCACAATGCAATCAAATTAGAACTAGGATTAAGAAATTCACCCTCATAGGCCAGGCGTGGTGGCTCATGCCTCTAATCCCAACACTCTGGGAGGCCGAGGCAGGGGGATCACAAGGCCAACCTGGCCAGTATGGTGAAACCTCATCTCTACTAAAAATACAAAAATTAGCTGGGCATGGTGGTGCACACCTGTAGTCCTAGCTACTCGGGAGGCTAAGGCAGGAGAATTGCTTGAGCTCAGGAGGTGGAGGTTGCAGTGAGCTGAGATCACGCCACTGCACTCCAGTCTGGGCGACAGAGCAAGACTCTATCTCAGGAAAAAAAAAAAAAAAAAAAAAAAACAACTCACCCCAAATCACACAACTACATGGAAACTGAACAACCTGCTCCTGAATGACTACTGGGTAGATAATGAAATTAAGGCAGAAATAAATAAGTTCTTTGAAACCAATGAGAACAAAGACGCAGCATGCCAGAATCTCTGGGACACAGCTAAAGCAGTGTTTAGAGGAAAATTTATAGCACTAAATGATCACAGGAAAAAGCAGGAAAGATCTAAAATCGACACCCCTAAATCACAATTAAAAGAGCTAGAGAAGCAAGAGCAAACAAATTCAAAAGCTAGCAGAAGACAAGAAGTAACTAAGATTAGAGCAGAACTGAAAAAGATAGAGACATGAAAAGCCCTTAAAAAAAAAAATCAATGAATCCAGGAGCTGGTTTTTTGAATAGATTAACAAAATAGATAGACCACTAGCCAGACTAATAAAGAAGAGAGAAGAATCAAATAGACACAATAAAAAATGACAAAGAGGAGATCACCACTGATCCCACAGAAATGCAAACTACCATCAGAGAATACTACAAACACCTCTATGCAAATAAACTAGAAAATCCAGAAGAAATGGATAAATTCCTGGACACATACACCCTCCCAAGACTAAAGCAGGAAGAAGTTGAATCCCTGAATAGACAAATAATAAGTGCTGAAACTGAGGCAGCGATTAATAGCCTACCAACCAAAAAAAGCCCAGGACCAGATGGATTCACAGCCAAATTCTTATCAGAAGTACAAAGAGGAGCTGGTACCATTCCTTCTGAAACTATTCCAAACAATAGAAAAAGAGGGACTCCTCCCTAACTCATTTTATAAGGTCAGCATCATCCTGATACCAAAAACTGGCAAAGACACAACTAAAAAAAAAAATTTCAGGCTGACATTCCTGATGAGCATCAATGCAAAAATCCTCAATAAAATACTGGCAAACCAAATCCAGCAGCACATCAAAAACTTAACTGCCATGATCAAGTCAGCTTTATCCCTGGAATGCAAGGCTGGTTCAACATACACAAACCAATAAATGTAATCCATCACATAAACAGAACCAATAACAAAAACATGATTATCTCAATAGATACAGAATTTTATCTTTGATAAAATACAACACCACTTCATGCTAAAAACTCTCAATAAATTAGATATTAATGGAACATATCTCAAAATAATAAGAGCTATTTATGGCAAACCCACAGCCAGTATCATACTGAATTGGCAAAAGCTGGAAGCATTCCCTTTAAAAACCGGCACAAGACAAGGATTCCCTCTCTCATCGTTCCTATTCATGGATGAAGCTGGAAACCATCATTCTCTGCAAAATAACACAGGAACAGAAAACCAAACACTTCATGTTCTCACTTATAAGTGAGAGTTGAACAATGAGAACACATGGACATAGGGAGGGGAACATCATACACTGGGGCCTGTTGGAGGTGGGGGGCTGGAAATAACATTAGGAGAAATACCTAATGTAGATGACGTATTGATGGGTGCAGCAAACCACCATGGCATGTGTTTGTTACCCATGTAACAAACCTGCACATTCTGCACATGTATCCCGAAACTTAAAGTATAATTTAAAAAAATAATTTGATTGGGTTAGTCTTGTATTTGATATTTAAAGAATTGTACTTTTTTCTTAATTTGAGCCAAAGAGAATTGTTCATTATTTCTCACTGCTTGAACCTGTGGGAATCCACTGTCCCTGAGACAATCCCCAAATGTTATGTTGGGACTTATATTGTGAACACAGAGGCCCTAGCACACTTTACATGACAGAAATGAGTGATCTCCTATACCTCGGACATATTAGGTATGAAAAATAACCCGCCATCTGCCTTATCCCAATAGATACCTGTAGTTTCTTCCTCAATCTAAAATCAGATTGGTCACGACAAACATCTGCAGCCTTAATTTGACAGTTCTATTTCATCAGGGAATGTGAAATTTTAGTGTTTTATGGATATGGATTAGATATATTTTAGGGAACAAGTGACAGGGGGAGTGAATAGCTGCTTATCTAGTTATAAATTAAAAATCAGTCTAGGTGAATTTGAGTAGAGTAGGCCTGAGACGGCTTTGAGATGGTTTGGGATTATGGGGAAACCAAGTCGCTTATTACAGTGATAATAGCTACATATGTTGAGACTTTACTAAGTGCCACTTCAATTTCTTCCTCAGCAGCTGACAGTTTTAGTATGTTAAGTTCAGGATATTTAAAAAATGATTCTATATTATCAACTGTTACCTGAGCACAGGGAAGGAAACAGATTTAGGGACCCAGTTCATTGCTCTGAGTTGACCAAACATTTGAGTAGTCTCAGGCAGATGCATATTTGCTAGGGGTCACTTAAAAGACAATGTCTTGGTCCACACATATAGGAACACTCATTTATAATAAGTATGACATTGAGTGTAGTGGAGAAAGGAAAAACGTTTTAGTAAATGGTCTGGTCAACTAAATATTCATGTAGAAGTAACAAATATTGACTCCTACATCATATCATATAGAAAAATCATTTGAGTTGGATTGCAGATCTAAATGTGAAAGGGCCGGGCACAGTGCCCATGCCTGTAATCCCAGCACTTTGGGAGACTGAGGCAGGAGGATCACCTGAGGTCAGGAGTTCAAGGCCAGCCTGGGCAACATGGTAAACCCTATCTCTACTAAAAGTACAAAAATTAGCCAGGTGTGGTGCTGACGCCTATAAACCCAGGTACTTGGGAGGCTGAGGCTGGAGGATTGCTTGAACCCAGGAGGCGGAGGTTGCAGTGAGCTGACATTGTGCCACTGCACTGCAGCCTGGGTGGCAGAGTGGGACTCCATCTCAAAAAATAAATCAATAAAAGATAAAAAGTGAAAGATAAAACACCAAAGATTTTAGGAAAAACACATAATACCATCATATCCTTGAGAATAGCTGGGATTTTAAAAATATGACACAAAACTATTAATCATAAAGTAAAAATGGATAAACTGGGTTTTATTAAAATTATTAAATTCAACTCGTTAAAAAATACCACTAAGAGAGTGAAGAGGCAGATCACAGTGTGGAGAAGATATTTGATATATCCAGGAAATTACTAGTAAAAAATGATGAAAAGATAGATAATGTAATAGAAAAATGGGCCATAAATTTGGATAGTAACTTCACAAAGGAAAATAATCAAGTGTTTGATAGACGTAAGAAAAGACATCAGAGAAATGCATATTATAGTGGGATGAAATACAGTTCACCTGAATTGTTAACATCAAAAAGGCGATATGAAGTGTTGGAGAGAATGTGGAGCAGTTGGTTTTCTAATGGGAGTATAAATGGATACAATGAAAAACTATTTGGCAGAATCTACTAAAAGGTGAACATAAACATATTCTATGACCCTGCAATTCTACTCCTCGGTATTAACAGAAATGCATATATATATGCATTAAAAAACATGTTCAAGAATTTTTAGAGCAGTACTAGCTGTAATGTTATCATTACCCTGGATAGATTCTTGCAATCTCCCAGAATAGAAATAAGAGAAATCACCAAACATTACAGCAAAGGAAAGTGTATTTCAGCTTGTGCACAACGGAGCCAGCATTGATCAAGGAAAAGGAATGGGCTGCTCCCCAGGGTGGTGTGGAGGTTAGTTTTATAGCATCTTTTTATAAGTAGGGCTTCCATCAGGACATGTATAAGAGGGTTTTTCCAGCACTTGTGCAGTGGCTCAGCATGCTTCTTCGTACATTGTATGTAGCGTTAACATTTTAAATTTCTACCCCTAGGCCGGAATTTTAGCATTAAAATGAGGAAGGGGTGACTTCAGGTTGGAGTTTTAAGCCTAACTGTGCATGCAGGGCTCAGGGCACCTCCCTAGCCCCCTGAAATAGGAGCTTGATGTTAATAGCTTCTTGGGTCTTTTGTTACTGACTGGCTGAGAGTTAGGTAAGCTAGAGCTTGAGTGAGGAGCTTTTGTTTTTTCCCTCCAGATCATCTAACATACGGAATCAAGTAGCCTGCTGTCTCAATAGCAGCCAAAAGTCGAAAACAACCCAAATGTCAACCAACAGTAGAATGAATTGACAAACTGTAGTATATTCATAAAATTTAATACTACCTGAGAATACACTCTACGACTTACTGCAGCAACTTAGACGTATTGCGGAAACTTACCATTGAGCCAAAGAAGCCCAGCAAACAAAAAAGCATATACCGGATGATTATATTTGTGCAAAGTTCCAAAATAGGCAAAAATATAATCTAATGTACAATATGCATAATAATTACCTTTGGAGGGAAGGTAATAATAAAAGTATGCTCAAGGAGAACTTCCAGGGCATCGGTAAAATACTGGTTTTCATCCAGGTGCTGGTTGTACGGGTATGTTCATCTTGTAGAAAGTCATCAATCTGTACACTGGATTTGTGTGTGTTTGCGTATGTATGTTACACTTCAGCAAAACTTTTCTAAAAAAAAAGACAAGGCCCAATGAGCTTGATTGAAGTGGGTCTTTGTCCTATCACCTTAGGAATAGAGAGAACCAAAGTGTCTATAGACACATGTATTGAAAGCAACACAAAACACGAAGAAATTTACTGCATATCAGCAAAGGCTATTACTGAATAATTGGATCAAGGGTAATTATTTTTCTGTTTTCCAGCACTTCCCAAATCCTCTTCCAAGAGTCTGGTATTAAGTCTTGCCATCTGGGTATTGGGGAAAAGCAGAATCCTGCAGCATATTGTTTTGTCCTCAGGGCTTTGAATAGAACTGTCCATGCTCATCGCATCCTTTCTTCTTGCAAGTACAGATTTCATTAGAGGTCCGTGCATGCCTTCTAGGACTGCTTAGTAGACAATTTAGTGATAACTTTATTTGAATTTATATGCCTTTGGAAAATTATATAAAATAGATATTAAGCACCAAGGAAGTAGTGTAGGAAATCATAAAAGGCGGGAGGTGACAATCTGAGTGTCAAAGGATGAGCAACAATTTGTGAAGTGTAGCAGGAGGACGGGGATGAAGGACGGAAGGATTGTTGCAGAACAAGGAGACAGCGCATGCAAGACATGAAAGAGAATGTCATGTTTGTGGACCGGAAGAGTTTGGTATTATTGGAGAAGAATGGAGGGATGGGAGATGGGAAAGGAATTCAAGCCCCAAAGTTTGTGACTTTGTCCCATGCTATACATTGCGTTTGTAGATACAATATAACAAATGCCAAACATTATTCATTGCATCAGACCATAAAAAGGTATAATACAAGTCTTAAAGCTTTAAATAGCCTTTTAAAAATATGTTTTATAGCAAAATATGTTTACAGCTTAATTAAAAAGATAATGGTGCCTATGTTAGCCTACTGGAAGCCCGGAAGTAATCAACTTGAAATAAAACAGTCTTTGTAGAATATTCTCAAATTTTAAATTATTTCAGTATATCAAAATCTAAGCATGGATATAACATATGTTATGCCAACTGCAGAGGACTCTCAAAAACTCTTCCCCTATAATTATGTAATAGCTTGGTGGCAACATTAGCATCCCCCACATGCAATGCATTTGCAAGGAGATGAAGTTACACTCGGGGATGTCGATATTATAAGGACACCCGTCAATTTGATGAATAGCTACAGACAATGTCTGTAGCCTGTCATAGAACAGCTCTCTGGTTCGCCAAAGAACCACTTAAAATGCGTAAATGCACTCTTTGTGCTAATGGAACAGATCTCTTTAGTGGTTTCAAAGGAGAAGAGAATGAACCGAGAAAGGCTGGTTCTTGTGCCACTTCTTACAGCTTCCACACTGACACGACCAAATGAGAAAGGCAGCTTGCTCTCTGAGCAGTACCAAGTCAGGAAGGAAGGTTCAGACCACTACCCACTCTCCCTTCTCACTTCTAAATTATACCATGAAAGTGGAGGCGAAGAGGTGTGCATTCCAACGCACAGGCTTGTGGTTGGCTCTGGGGGATGCATTCAGCAGTGTAGACTGTGGTTGCGTTCAGTAGGTCACCACAGTCCCATAACTGACCACTAGTAGGCATGAAAACTGAGACAACCCGAGATGCTGTGGTGGACCAGGTAGTTGCTGCTTTCAGATTCAGTTTCTGGCTAGAATGTCACAGCATGAATCACCTTCGAGCAGATTCCTGATGGCACAAGAGCTATAAATTGAATGGTATGACACTCTGTGGCTTTCACTGGCTCTGACATTAGCAGAAATGGCTGAGTAATCAGACAAAAGGCAGTGGAAGAGGAAAACGGAAGGGAGTTAATACTGAGCAACTTCCCTGTTCTGGGCGTAAACCAAGAGTCTTCACATGTGTTATGGAGACAGCGTGGTTCTTCTTATGATTCTGCATCTACCTCTTGCCAGCTGTGTAAACTTGGTCAAGCTCCATAACCTCTGGGAATCACAGTTTCCTCATATCTACCACCTAAGGCTGTGTGGGGAGAAAGAGAATCCATATTTACATGGCACATATAGATACGGTATATATCACATAGTGTATGTATACACAACATAGTATATATAATATAAACACATTATATATATATATATATATCCTATATATGATATGTATAGTACACAACCTGAAGCCTATATATAAATATACACACACACTATCATGTTGGTTTCTCCATAATTGTGTGAGCCAATTCGTTAAATCTCTCTCTAGTATATAATACATGCATTTAATAAACAAGCTCCTTAACTATATATATAATATATATCAGGTTTCTCATATTTTAGATATATATATAGAGAGAGAGAGAGAGATTGAGAGAAAGACACAGAGAGAGGGAGAGAGATTTATTTTAAGAAATTGGCTCACACAATTGTGGAGTCTAGAAAATCCAAAATCTGGAGGGTAGGCTGACGGGCTGGAGACCTAGGGAAGAGTTGTTGCAGTTGTGAGTCCGAATGCGGTCTACAAGCAGATTCCCTTCTTCCTCGAGTGGAAAGGACCACAGTGCTTTTTACTAAGGTCTTTCCACTGATTGAATGAGGCCTACTGACACATGGAGGGAGTGAAGGGGGAATCTGTTTTACTCAGTTTGCTGATTTGCGTGTGTGTGTGTGACGGAGTCTTGTTCTGTCACCCAGGCTGGAGTGCAGTGATACGATCTTGGCTCACTGCAGCCTCTGCCTTTCAGGTTCAAGCAATCCTCCCACCTCAGCCTCCCCAGTAGCTGAGGCTATGGGCGCCCACCAGGGTGGCTAATTTTTTAATTTTTTTATAGAGATGGGATCTCACGTTGTTGCCCAGGCTTGTCTCGAGCTCCTGGCTTCAACCAGTCCTCCTACTTCGGCCTTCCTAAGTGCTGGGATTACAGACATGAGCCACTGTGCCTGGCCTAGATTCAGTATAATTTTAAAACCCACTGGGATTTGATACATAGAGTAATTTAAGTAATCCAAAGAGTAAAAGTTATTGGTTCTTATTACCGTTAGCCATAAAATAAGAAACTGTTAGAACTGGAAACATACTTTAGAAATCGTTAATTTATCTTTGTCTCCCGCCATTTACTTCACAAACAAGGAAACGGGGCCAAAGTTTAACCCAGAAAGAGAATCAACAACTGGGCCAGAACCTGAACACAAATCTCCCAGCACTAGTGCTTTGCCCCATGTAGGTCTTCTTGATCTACAAATGGAAACATAATCCAGATGTTGTACATCATCACAAAACAAACTAGAAACCATTGCACACACTAGAGAACCGTTCATCTGAATAACATTCTGGCTATCTTGGAACACAGAATTGCCACCATGCGGTACCGAGTTCACGGACAGAATAATCTGGGCTCACACTACAGTGCTCATTCCACACTTGAGCATCACAGAGCAGTCCTTACCCACCATCCAAAGACCTTCATTATCCCACTTTTGGTGTTTAGGGCCAAATTCTTGTTAGCTGGAGGCAAATTACCTACAGGCCCAGCAAAGACGCCCAATTTGGCAACTATTCACCCTTGTCAGATTTGAAGCTGTTCTGGGAAGGCATTTTAATTAGGCAGTGGGAGAGCTGCCACATTTAGAAGCAACTCTTAAATGGAAGCAGAGAATTTCAGGACCAACTGAAGTCCTTGGTGCTTGTGTTTCTTTACCACTGAAAAGACAACCAGTGAATTCTTCTCTAGTACTCCGTTAGTACCGCAGGCTTTGTAAGATTCGGAACGGTTGAATGACTTCTTAAGGCTCATTCCTTAATTCTCATTGCACCTCTGAGTGCATGGTTTGCAGACAGAACATGAATCCTTTGATCATTGTCTAATTAACTCAAGCTATGTACCATATAAATGGTGACTGTTTTGATGATTATTCAGTTTTTCCAGAAGTGCTCATTCCAGTGGATGCCTTTACAATTCATGAATATTAAGTGGTTTTTTTTCTGTACAATGTAAGCAATACATCAACCATCACTGCAATATTTTATATTTATTATCTTCTTGCTTACGAAAAAACTGAGCAGTAGCTCACTTGAACTTCGGTGTCTCTGTTTTATAAGGAGGAAAGAGCAGCAGAGAAAGCGATGTCACTCAGCTTGTGAAAGGCAAAGTAAGAACTCTAAGCCAGACCCAGATCATATTGTAGCAATTGTTCATAAAAGAAATAACAATTTTCATCTTCTGATTTGTGCTATACATTTTGGCAATATCCTTGGTATCTTGTGAGTGAGAATCTACTAAAAAGAAGTTGCCCAGCTTAGATGTGAAGAAGTGGAACATGGCATGCTATAGAACGAAGTACATTGGACTAGAGATTGAGATTTGAGCTCCTCCCTCAGCTCAGCAAATGACAACTGCTGTGACCTTGAGCAAGTCACCACATTTTGCTGGGCCTCCAGTTCCTCACCTGCAAAATGATTTCTTAGCATCAGAAACCTTTCATCACAAGAAATATTTTGCAAAACCCCAATGTATAAAATAGATAATAGATAAGAGTGCTCTGGTGGAGGAGGGGCCAAGGGGCTCAGGATCTAACTTTTTTTTTTTCTTGAGACAGAGTCTCACTCTGTTGCCCAGGCTGGAGTGCAGTGGTGTGATCTCAGCTCACTGCAACCTCTACCTCCCGGGTTCAAGCGATTCTCCTGTCTCAGCCTCCCGAGTAGCTGGGATTACAAGCTTGTGCTACCACGCCCAACTAATTTTTGTATTTTTAGTAGAGATGGGGTTTTGACATGTTGGCCAGGCTGGTCTCGAACTCCTGACCTCAGATGATCACCTGCCTCGGCCTCCCAAAGTTCTGGGATTACAGGTATGAGCCATGGTGCCTGGCCTGGGCCTAAGTTTTTGGTCTTTCCACCTGGAATCAATAGTGGCCAACACCCCTTTATAAGTTTAGGGCGCTCATCCACATTACTGTAAGTTCCCTCTCAATGTTTACGTTTTAACAGTTATTTCCTCTCTCCTAGGCTTTTCCAAAATGGGAGGCAAATGGAAAATTCAGGCAACACCCTGTTATTTACTCATCACTTAAGCCTTCTTTTGGCTGAATTTGTCCTTGTTTTGGCAAAGCTGAATATTATTGTATTTCAGAAAGGGGAGTATTTCTTCAGCGCCCATCTTGGGGTCTTCATAAAAATGATTGACAGCTGACAGCTAACGTCTATTTTCACTTCATTGCGTTATGGGGAGAGATAACCATGAGCAGGCCATTTGGGGAAGTGGGGCATATTATCTATGAATCGCGATCCACAGAACCTGCTCATGGGTGAGGAGAAGGGGACGAGGTAGGGAGAAAGATCGCTGGCACGACCTGATTCTCCCCTATTATAAACGAGGAAAGTGAAAAACAGGGTCACGCTGCATTAATGTCTTGACTTATTAGACTTACTACTTCTCTGGGCACAGTGGTAGGCTTACTACCTTTCTGTAGTCCCAGTGACTCAGGAGGCTGAAGCAGGAGCATCCCTTGAGGCCAGGAGTTTGAGACTAGCCTGGGCAACACAGACCCCATCTCAGAAAAATAAAAAAGAATTATTTATTCTTCCTCAGACTGAAGGAGTCTCAGGCATTATTACATGGAGAATGAGCTCACTTTGTGATAGTTCTCTAGAGGCTTTGACTCACTCTCTGTCTCTCACCCAGGGATTGGGTATCAGCTAAATCCCTTTTCCATCAGTCACCAGGGATGCCCATTCACTAAATTATGCATATACATATTTTGCCAAGCGAGGCCAGATCTATTTACCGACATAGAAAAATAAAGCATGTTTGCTATTTTCCTTCAGTTTCTGCCACCTTTTAGTCCATGGTGGTGACACGGAAGCTTAAAGCTTGAGAAGCTCTAACAGCCCACGGACAGCCTTTCCTCACCCCAACCCCGTCTATAATCCCCACACTTTGGGCCAACTGCAGCTGCTCTGTGTGGCATCAAGTTCTACGTGTAGCCTGAAAACTAAAATCACGAAGGAAAAGTAGGATTTGTGTTGTCAAATGGGAATTTTTGTTTTACTTGCCTGATTTGCAACTCAAGCAGCAGGTAAGGCTATAATAAAATACACAATCCAGGCCAGGCGTGGTGGTTCACGCCTATAATCCCAGCACTTTGGGAGACTGAGGCGGGCAATTCACTTGAGGTCAGGAGTTTGAGACCAGCCTGGCCAGTATGGTGAAACCCCGTCTCTACTCAAAATTCAAAAATTAACCAGGCACAGTGGCGGTGGTGAGCACCTATGTAGTCCCAGATACTCAGAAGCCTGAGGCAGGGAAGTCGCTGGAACCTGGGAAGTGGAGGTTGCAGTGAGCTGAGATCATGCCACTATACTCCAGCCTGGGTGACAGAGTAAGACTCACTCTAAAAAAAAAAAAAATCGTATATATGTGTGTGCGTGTGTGTACATATATAGTATGTGTATATATATGTATAGTGTGTATATATATAGACAGAGTATATATAAAATTAAATAATGGCAGATGCTTTGTCTATATTTCTTTTTTTTTATTTTTTTATTTTATTTATTTTTTTTTTAATTGCATTTTAGGTTTGGGGGTACATGTGAAGAACATGGAAGATTGTTGCATAGGTACACACATGGCAGTGTGATTTGCTGCCTTCCTCCCCCATCACCCATATCTGGCATTTCTCCCCATGCTATCCCTCCCCCAACTCCCCACCCCCCACTATCCCTCCCCTTTTTCCCCCGACAGACGCCCAGTGTGTGATACTCCCCTCCCTGTGTCCATGTGTGTCGCATTGTTCAACACCCGCCTATGAGTGAGAACATGCGGTGTTTGATTTTCTGTTCTTGTGTCAGTTTGCTGAGAATGATGGTTTCCAGGTTCATCCAAGTCCCTACAAAGGACACGAACTCATCGTTTTTGATGGCTGCATAATATTCCATGGTGTATATGTGCCACATTTTCCCTGTCCAGTCTATCATCGATGGGCATTTGGGTTGGTTCCAGGTCTTTGCTATTGTAAACTGTGCTGCAATGAACATTCGTGTGCATGTGTCCGTATAGTAGAATGATTTATAGTCTTTGGATATATACCCAGTAATGGGATTGCTGGATCAAATGGAATTTCTATTTCTAGGTCCTTGAGGAATCGCCACACCGTCTTCCACAATGGTTGAACTAATTTACACTCCCACCAACAGTGTAAAAGCGTTCCTATTTCTCCGCATCCTCTCCAGCATCTGTTGTCTCCAGATTTTTTAATGATCGCCATTCTAACTGGCGTGAGATGGTATCTCAATGTAGTTTTGATTTGCATTTCTCTAATGACCAGTGATGATGAGCATTTTTTCATATGTTTGTTGGCTTCATGTATGTCTTCTTTTGTAAAGTGTCTGTTCATATCCTTCGCCCACTTTTGAATGGGCTTGTTAGTTTTTTCTTGTAATCTGTTTAGTTCTTTGTAGATTCTGGTTATCAGCCCTTTGTAGATGGGTAGATTGCAAAAATTTTTTCCCATTCTGTTGGTTGCCGATTCACTCTAATGACTGTTTCTTTTGCTGTGCAGAAGCTGTGGAGTTTGATTAGGTCCCATTTGTCTATTTTGGCTTTTGTTGCCACTGCTTTTGGTGTTTTGGTCATGAAGTCCTTGCCTACGCCTATGTCCTGAATGGTTTTGCCTAGATTTTCTTCTAGGATTTTTATGGTGTTAGGTCTTATGTTTAAGTCTTTAATCCATCTGGAGTTAATTTTAGTGTAAGGTGTAGGAAGGGGTCCAGCTTCTGCTTTCTGCACATGGCTAGCCAGTTTTCCCAACACCGCTTTGTCTATATTTCTAAAATGTTAAGCTTCATACAAACTAGGTACAGGTGGTAGATTGCAAAAATGACCACAATTTTTTCCCATCTCTGTAAGCATACCTCTTTACAAAGTGAATTTGAAACTCCTCCCACCAAGAGGAGTTTCTATTTCACCATACCTTGCGTCTGGGCTTGGCTGTGTGACTTAGTTTAGAAAATGAGCCTAGCAAATATGAAACAAGCAGAGACTTGCACATTACACCTTGTTCTCTTTTGCTGTAGTTAGATCCCTGAGTTCTCTACTTGGAGGAGCCAAACTGGCCTGCTGAAAGATAAAAGAAGAAAGTATGAAGTATCCTTGCCAGCCAGCTCCTAGTCAATAACGTGCCAATGGCCAGACATGTGAGCGAGGCCATCCTGGACCATGCACCTTCCAGTGAAATCTCCAGCTGACCCCAGACAATATAACCAAGCCCAGCAAAGAAAAGGAAAGCAAACCTAGAGAAAAACCACCCAACCAGCCTGCAGAATCATGAGTGAAATAAGTACTCGTTGTTTTAACCAGCTAAATTTGTTATGCAGCAATAGCTAGCTGATATAGTCCTCAGTAAATAATTATTAATTCAGATTTCTCATAAGAATATGAAAATGAAGAGGTAATTATGTATATTTAGAACAAAGCAAAGAGAAACTTGCTAAATAGAATGGAAACTGGCAGACATAAGGCTAATTTTTCTCCTTGAATTAAAAACATTTAAATAAAAAAAGCAATAGAGGCTGGGCGCAGTGGCTCACACCTGTAATCCCAGCACTTTGGGAGGCTGAGGCAGGCGGCTCACCTTAGGTCGGGAGCTTGAGACCAGCCTGACCAATATGGTGAAATCCCTGTCTCTACTAAAAATACAAAATCAGCCGAATGTGGTGGCACATGCCTGTAATCCCAGCTACTTAGGAGGCTGAGGCAGGAGAATTGCTTGAACCCAAGAGGCAGAGGTTGCAGTGAGCTGAGATCACACCATTGCACTCCAGCATGGGCAACGAGAGCAAAACTTTGTCTCAAAAAAAAAAAAAAAAAAAAGCAATACAGACAAACTTGTAACTCTACTTTTATTTATTTTTTGAGACAGAATCTCACTCTGCAGTGGTATGAGCATGGCTCACTGCAGCCTCAACCTCCTGGGCTCAAGCAATCCTCCTCCCTCACCCTCCTGAGTAGGTAAGACTTACAGACAAGTGCCACCATGCTCAGCTAGTTTTTTGATTTTTTTTTTTTTTTTTTTGTAGAGACAAGTCTTACTATGTTGCCCAGGCTGGTCTCAAACTCCTGGGCTCAAGCAATCCTCCCACCTCAGCCTCCCAAAGTGCTGGGATTACAAGCATGAGCCACCACAGCTGGCCTGTAACTCAACTTTTGATTCACCTGCCACTCTCACCTGCTCTATGAATCTGCTGAGTTCATGCTGGGCCTCATTCAAAATAATACTGACTCCTTCCAAGTGTGGGGGAGGACTAACCTTTCTTTCTTGTTCAAAAAGAATCCTAGGATCCTTGAATGAGGTAGGAAAGACAGAGCATTGTTGCTGACACAGAAACAGCTTCAATGGTTTCTGCATTGAAATGTAGCAACAGAGAAACCTCTTCAGTAAAGGGATGGGCTGGTTCCGCAGCCAGGGATAGAAACTAGAGAAAGCAGTAGGTGGATACAGGAAGTGCACGGAGGCATATGAGTATGTGAATTTCAGACATGTTCCTATTTTTAACGTTGGCTAGGCAGTATCTGTATTTTTGTCTGTTCAAACAGTATACCTTCTCAGGAAGGAAGATAAAAACATAGGTATATATAGTGAAGATAAAAACATGGCATTTGAAGCACAAATTGCAAACTTTTTAAAGATTTAACTTTTCCAACAGCTTGTCTGCTAATACTTAATAGCCAGACAAAGTATAGAATATAATAGTTTTGCTGAGATTAAAATATTTTACTCATTTGAAAAGACTTTCAAAATCAGAAAAGCTTAAAAAACAAAATATTTTTGTACATCTTAATAACTCAGGACTTTGTTTTTTAGGGAAAAAAAATATTTTTTTTCATTCAAAATCAAATTTCAGTGTTAAATGTCCCTCTACACAATCTGCACCAGTGAGTCCCAAACTCTTTGATTATCAGAATTCCTAAGGAACTTCTCAAAAATTCCTCTAGCACCCTCGGCCTCACTTATGGATGTTCTGATCCAGTGGAACATAGAACTCTTTCCTTTTCTTTTTTTTTTCTTTTTTGAGATAGAGTTTCACTCTTGTCGCCCAGGCTGGAGTGCAGTGCTACGATCTTGGCTCACTGCCACCTCCGCCTCCCGGGTTGAAGCAATTCTCCTGCCTCAGCCTCCCCAGGAGATTACAGGTACATGCCAACACACTCAGCTAATTTTTTTGTATTTTGAGTAGAGATGGGGTTTTGCCACATTGGCCAGGCTGATCTCAAACTCCTGACCTCAAATAATCCACCCACCTGAGCCTCCCAAAGTGCTGGGATTACAGGTGTGAGTCACCGCGCCTGGCCAAAATCTTTATTATTGTTACTTCTATTTTAGAGATGAGTAAATTAAGATTCGTGTAAAGTAAATTATGTTTCTTGCCCAAGGCCACTTGAGCCATACAGATCTGCTGACTCTAAATACTATAGTTGAAAAAAATCACATATGAACTTTGTTTATTTATTTATTGGAGACACAGTCTCGGTGTGTCACCCAGGCCGAAGTGCAGTGGGGCGATCTTGACTTACTGCAACCTCCGCCTCCTGGGTTCAAGCAATTCTCCTGCCTCAGCCTCCTGAGTAGCTGGGACAACAAGTGTCCACCACCACGCCTGGGTAATTTTTTGTATTTTAGTAGAGACGGGGTTTTACCATGTTGGCCAGGGTGGTTTCGAACCCCTGAGCTCAGGTGATCTGCCCGCCTTGGCCTCCCAGAGTGCTAGCATTACAGACATGAGCCACCATGCCTGGCTACATATGAACTTTAGTTAATAATATGCCAATATATATATTTTTTGAGACAGGGTCTGGCACTGTCACCCAGGCTGGAGTACAGTGGCACGTTCCTGGTTCACTGCAGCCTCAACCTTCCAGGTGATCCTCCTATCTCAGCCTCCTAAGTAGCTGGGACTACAGGTGCACACCATCATGCCCAGCTAATTTTTGTATTTATTATAGAGATAGGGTTTTGCCATGTTGCCTATGGTCTCGAACTCCTGAGCTCAAGTGATCCACCTGCCTCGGCCTCCCAAAGTGCTGGAATTACAGGTGTGCACCACCGCACCCAGCAAATAATGTACCAATATTTATTTATTAATGGTAACAAATATACTAATGTTAGATGTTAACAATGAGGAAATTGGGTGCAGTATGTATGAGACCTAGCTATCTGTACAACTTTTTCCATTTTTATGACAGTCTAAAACTTCTCTAAAAATAAAATTTAGTTCTAAAAAGGTTACGTGTACAATAAACGGCATCATAAAAAGCATACATGTTTCTGGGTACTAAATAACAATATTTATTATTTAAAAAATAACACAACAACAAGTTTGACTATGTCTCCGTTGCCTCACTTCCAGTTTTGGCAGAGCGCAAGGGTTACGAAGCAGACTTTGGTTGGAATCACAGCTCTGTGACTAGATGCCAGTTACTTAACCTCTCTGAGCCTCAGCTTCCTCACCTGTAGAAAGGGACCAGTACCTGACAAATGTAATGGTTGAATTAATCAAATAATAGGGACTATTATAATAATAGTGTCCAGAATAATAAAAGTTCCTAGAACAGTGCTTGGCACAGACTCATTGCCTCATCCCCATTTGAATTCAGTGTATCTGGAGTAGAACCAGGAGTCACTTTAAATGCTCCTCCAGGTGATTCTGATGGCTTAGGTATTATTAGTGAAGCCCAGCCTCACCTGCCGGCATTGTAGTTGATCCAGCCACCTGGACTATCAGAAATTGGCTTACTGACTCTGCATTTCAAATCTCACCCTCCCCTGGAGATATTCTTTCAAATTCCTCTGTGGGATCGTCGTCTGGCACTGTTCTTTGTACCAAGTAAAGATGCTGGCCAGTCCTGAGCTGAAGGAAATATCACACCGTCTCTGGTTGTTCCTTATTCATCTTTCTCTGTTCTTGAACTCTGAGTCCCGAAAACTTCAAAAGAAAGACGAATTCCTTCCACAGTACTGGAATGGCATTCTAGCAGCATATATTACAGTTTTCAACATTATGACCGTATAACAAGAAACTCTTCTTGCCACTGAGCTTAAAAAAAAGGAATTTTTAACAAATGCACAGAGAGCTATGCCATCACAGGATAGTATAATATACATTCCAAATACACCAGTACTCTCCTGTCTTGAATTCTACCAACATCCTGTGGCTTTCCTCAACTCTAATGAGCTTAACAGTCTATAATTTCATAGATCCGTCATCCACAATAACTAGATGTAGTTTATCTCTTCTTAGTGGTATCTTTCTTACCACATGAATATATGAGTCTTGAGAGAATATATGAAAATATGAAAAGTGAAGGCAAAAAGAGGTTAAAAAGGAAAGAAATCTGTGCTTCAAGGGGGAGAAAATTCTTTTAGCTGCCTCTAAAAATATTTATCCTTCATGTGGAGAGACACACACAAAAATCTTCCCACTAGAATAGCATCAGTAAAAATAAATACAAAGGTAAGACACTGCTAGGTTTGAACGTGTCCCCCAAAGTTCGTATGCTAGAAACTTAATTCCCAATCCATCAGTGTTGAGACATGGAACCTTTAAGAGATGATTAGGTCATGAGGATGCTGCTCTCATGAATAAATTAATGCCATTATCACAGGAATGGGTTTGTTATTTTAGGAGTGGATTTGTTATAAAAGTGGCTTCTAAAAAGTGGGTTGTTATAAAAGTTCGGCCGTCTCTTGCTTGCTCTCATGTGCTCTCTCGCCATGTGGTACCTGTTACCACGTTATGACGCAGCAAGAAGGCCCTCACCAGATGCAGCTCTCATTCTTGGACTTCCAAGACTCCAGAACTATGGGCCAAGTAAGCTTCCATTGTGTATAAATTACCCAGTCTGTTGTATTCTGTTATAGCAGCATAAAATAGACTAACAACAACAACAAACAGGAAATACTAAGAAACCTAGAGAAAATATGTATTATACAATGGATATAATAAAATAGATGGCTAAAAATGCCATTATTAAATGCCTTCTACAACACAGATCTGGTCCATTATGGGTCAAGTCCTATTCTTTATGTGTTCATGGTATATTACATTGTCCTTCTCCTCTAATACCAGTGCTGTTCAAGGTTTTTGTGAATGTCTGTGTTTTTGTCTGCACAGCATCTATTTCTCATTTTTCTTGTGATAATACTCGAATTTTTTTTAGGAAGTCACCTTCCTTCCCACTCTCCATCCATGTGTTATGAGTAAGTCACTTCCCCTTAACTCCAAGGGTGGGCATGTGTCCCAGACCTACCCAGTCAGGGTATTCCCCCTATTCAAGCCCATGGGTTGGTTCAGTGATGGGTTCATGACTCATTAATGCCGATGAGACTCAATTATGAAACTTTTGTGAGAACCAATGGGAGAATGTCTCTTTCTCCTAAATATCAACTTTAGGCAATCTAAGCCTGACGGTGACAGTGATAGTGGCCACAGCATGGGGAGGGTCAGTCTGATGCCGAATTCCAACCGAAAATAGTAGAGCTGAGAGAAGAGAGAGAAAGGGATATTCTTGACATTTTTGAACTCATTTATCTAATGAGATTGAATGCCCCTGGTGTTTTCAGTTGTTAAAATCAATAAATTCCCTTTTCCCTTAAGCCTGTTTAAGTTCAGGTTTCTGTTACTTGCAACCAGAAAAGCCCTGTCAATAGTTATGTCTTTAATATAAAACAATAATTTTAAGAAAAAGTAATTATATTTCTGATGGTATAAGCATCTTGATAAAGGAATTCTTCCAATGTCTCAGAATTGGATCAAGGAACATTTCTCTAGCAAAGTTGTGTGTTGTACGGGAAAAAAAAAAAAAACAAAGGAACATTTCTCCTAAACTCATTAAAGGTAATAATAATGATTCCCATTATTGAGTGCTTACCATGCACCAGACATGTGCTCAGTGCTGAAACTTAGCACCTCTCATTCCATCCTCACAAGAGGGAATGGATGAGAAAACAAAGGCCAAGAGCCAGGATTTGAACCCAGGTCTCCTTCAGTTTAGAATCCATGGCCTCAATTACCTCTCCTCCTGGATATATCATGTTTTATTCTATATATATATTTTTTTATTAGTTACGGTGTTTCACTGTGTTGTTCACTATGTTGCTCAGGCTGCTCTCGAACTCCTAATGCAAGCCTACCATACATTCACTTGGAATGATTGTTTTACATGATTAAAGGCATCCCAGTTCTCCATGATATAAAAATTGTTGCTTGTACCCCAGCCCCAACCCCACGTCATCTTCACAGGCCTCACTTAGAGGCTTATGATCAATATGGAATAGCGCTTTCCACAAATCATATTACACTGTTGGCTTGGGAATCTTTTTGTATTAATTTAGATTATTCTATCTGATGATAGGGGAAAGAAAGAACAAGTTTGGCCTACAGCTTCTCTGTGACGGTGATGGAAATTCAAGATGAAGAAAGTGGATTTCTCTCAGCAGATGTAGCAAGGTCCCTTGCCTCTGAATCTGAAGGAATGACAGATGAAAGCCTTCTCCCCCTTCCTATGAGCTTTGCAAATCAGAAATGGCAAGCCTTTCCTGGAGTGTGATGCTTCTGTAAATGTGATCTTACACTCTTTGAAAACTATGGCTTCTTGATCCTATAGCGTATTAGGGGGAGGTCAGAATCATCTGGGGAAATGTCTTCAAATGCATGCACGCACACACACACACACACACACACACACACACCTCACTCCCTGGGCAGAATGCCAAGTCACACTGCCTAGACATCCTTCCAAAAACTACATACATCTGAACTCTGATAGAATGCCCAGGGGACCTCTGCTCTGTGCTATAACAGGGCATGCTATGCGTGTGGGGAAGGGATTGATCTCACCACATCTGCAGGAGACGCTGTATAATGAGGTTTCACTGTGTTTTCCTCACTTCTTCACTCTCCAGGGAGACCATGGCAGAAAGAACTTTATTGACTTTCTGTCCAGTTTATTTGGCTAGTATACAAAATCTCTGCTTTGTCACTGGTCATGGGAAAGCTGAAGAAAGGAAGAATGTAAAGAGAGAGCATGCATAGGGAAGATAGTGATAATCTCAGAGCCGAGGATTCCCATCATGGCTTTGTCTGTTGTTTTTTCTTTCTTTCTTTGCTTCTTTCCTTCTTCCTTCTTTCCTTCTTCCTTCCTTTCTTTCTTTCTTCTTTCTTTTCTTTCTTTCTTTCTTTCTTTCTTTCTTTCTTTCTTTCTTTCTTTCTTTCTTTCTTTCTTTCTTTCTTTCTTTCTTTCTGCCAGCCTGCCAAAAAGAACCTTCATTTACTTTTATAATCACCTCTCACGATTTCTTGCCAGGTGACTTTGGAGCCGGCGTTTTCGGGCTGTAGCTTTTTGACCCTTCTTGAGCTTTCGGAGGAGGTGCTGCCTTCTGGCCGGTGATTTTCTGGCAGGAAGCTTCTGGGCTGGAACCTTCTTGTCTGCTTTTGAACCCCAAGAAAGCAAATGCTTTGAGCAAGTAGCTTAAACTCTTTGTGTCCTAGTTTTCTTTTCTCTCAGTGGGGACAATAATATAAGTGTGGTATTACAGTGATGATATTGTACCCCCCCCCCCCCCAAGCAAAAATAATGCATTAAAAACAAGGTGAAAATCGCCGAGCTGAAATTTTCAGTGCTTACTATGGACCAGGCACAGTTTTAAGCATTTGACACTTTTGAGTTCATTAACTCTCATTAAATGAGTGAATATACATAAAGTTCCCAAATCAGGACAGGGCACATGGCAAGCCCTTTTTAATTGCTGTGATTCTGAAAAACTGCTAAATAATAATCTGTATGATTAAACCTTTTTTCCATTCTGATGGGCAGTTAGGCTATCTCCTCATTTTCACAATTACAAATAGTGCTTTAGTAAATATCATTGTACGTACCGCCTATGTGCATGCGTAAGAATTTCCCGGAGAAGGGAGCTGGGACATGGGAGAGTGTAGAAATAGAATGCTGTCATGCATTTAGCCTGTTTCCTTCATTCTGAAGAAAAAATCAGTAGTATATGTTTCCTCACTTCTCAAGAAAGCTTTAAAAAACAAATAAACAAATATTAGCCAAGTGTGGCGGCATGCACTTTTAATCCCTGTTACTTGGGAGGCTGAGGCAGGAGAATCGCTTGAACCTGGGAGGGGGAGGCTGCAGTGAGCAGAGATCGCACTACTGCACTCCAGCCTGGGTGACAGAGTGAGGCTCTGTCTCAAAAATAAATAAATAAATATAAATAAATATATATATATATATATATATATATATACTAAAAGATCACCTTTTTTCTTTGAACTTTGATTTGTACATAGCATTTGAATTACAACGTGCTACACCAAACAGAGTGAATCAGCAGGGTGGCTAATAGTGATTTACCTTTTAATTGTCAATTTGAATTAGAGGATATATTTGATTGAAAAAATGGAGCATTTGGACAACATTAATTTGGGAAGGTGTGATTATCAGTTTCTCTGCCTGTGTTTTTGTTGGTTTTTGTTTGTTGTTATATTGTTGTTTCTACAGATTGACATTAATTGCTGGCCTTGTGACCAGAGACCATTTTCCAGTTTAAGACAAAGGGCAATACTTCAGGCTGTGTAACACATCCTAATGAGCTTTGCCAACTATCCTCCTGTCACTCTTGTTCTGCGTTTGAAGAACAAAGGGTGGAGAGTTGAACAGGGCAGGTCCCAGCTCACCTGAATACCAGTGAGAATTAAATCTCAGTCCATGTCTCTGATTGCCCAGTGCCTCTCAATTTGCTGAGAGCGTGTGAAACAGATTTGCCCAAGGAGCTGGCCCTGGTCACAACATGCCTCACAAACTGAAACAGCGACAGCAGGGCTGATTGATAGAAATTCTTCTCAGAGTAGCAGGTGCTACACAGGTGAACTAAACCGTGGCCATTATTGTTTGGTCAGAATGCAATTAGTGTCAGAAACAAGGGCAGCCTTGGTTCTGTGCCTCCTCTAAGGTAAGCATGCCATAGTTTCTCATATTTTAGTTTGCATTTCCCCGCTACTGGTGAAGTGGAGAACCTCTTCATATTGTTCTTTTGTATTTCTTCTTTATTGTGTGTTCATGCTCTTTGCCCATGTATTTGTTTTTCTATATTAAATTAATGGTTTATTTTTTTGATACTAATTACTCAGATCTAATATCATCTCTCACTTTCCTATTTTAAATGCTTACTTTATTTCATTTTTTTCATGGACACCTTTAATATCATATGACTTTATTTTTTTAATTGCACTTACTATGATTTATTTTATTTTTAATTTTTTTAATAAAAAGCTGAGACGGGGTCTCATTATGTTGCCCAGGCTGGTCTCAAATTTCTGGGCTCAAGTGACCCTCCCACCTTGGCTTCCCAAAATGCTGGCATTACAGGCATGCCACACTAGAGTGCAGTGGCGCCATCTTGGCTCATTGCAACCTCCGCCTCCCGGGTTCAAGCAATTCTCCTGTCTCTGCCTCCCGAGTTGCTGGAATTACAGGCACGTGCCACCATGCCTGGCTAATTTTTGTATTTTTAGTAGAGATGGGGTTTCATGATGTTGGCCAGGCTGGTCTCGAACTCCTGACCTCAGGTGATCCACCAGCCTCAGCCTCTCAAAGTGGTGGGATTACAGGCGTGAGCCACCGCACCTGGCCCTGTTATTTATTTCTTACTGTATTTGTTGCTACTAATTTGATTATTCACTTGTTTATTAGCAGGGATCTTGCTAGTTTTGTTTGCCATTGTATTTTTAACAGCCTGGTTTATAGAAGACACGAAGTATTTGATAAATTAATTAATAAATTGCATTGTTGCTTTGATAACTATAAAATACAGTAGATACCTATAAAATACAATAGACAGTAGCGAACTGTATTGCTGCTTTGATACTTATAAAATACACTAAATACAGTAGATACTTGTGATACATGATACACAATCAAGTATCTAGCGGATAGTGTAGGCACCAACCCCCTACACAATCAAAAGTTCAAATATAACTTTTAGGCTGGGTGCGTTGGCTTACACCTGTAATCTCAGTACTTTGGGAGGCCAAGGTGGGCGGATCACTTGAGGCCAGGAGTTTGAGACCAGCTTGGCTAACATGGTGAAACCCCACTTTACTTAAAAAAAAAAAATACAAAAATTAGCCTGGTGGCACACTGCTGTAATCCCAGCTACTTGGTAGGCTGAGGCAGGAGAATGCTTGAACCTAGAAGGCAGAAGTTGCAGTGAGCCGAGATCAAGCCACTGCACTCCAACCTGGGCAACATAGCGAGACTGTCTCAAAAAAAAGAAAAAAAAGGATAGAAAAGCAAACAAAACTTTTAACTCCCCCAAAACTTAACTACTGATAGCCTACTGTTGACCAGAAGCCTTACCGATAACACACACAGTTAACACATACTTTGTATGTTATATGGATTATGCACTGTTATCATATAAACCAGAGAAAATGTTATTAAGAAAATCATAAGGAAGAGAAAATACATTTACTATTCATTAAATGGAAGTGACTCATCATAAAAATCTTCATCTTCTTGTCTTCACCTTGAGTTGCCTGGAGGGGATGAGGAAGAGAAAGGGTTATCTAGCTGTCTCAGGGATGGCAGAGGGGAAGAAAATCTGCATCTAAGTGGAACTGTGCAACTCAAACCACCAGTGTTGTTCAAGGTCAACTGTATACCAATATCTTGACATTAACAGATGGTGGATTATTGTGTGTTCGCCTATAAATGAAACTGGAATGAAAATCTGTGGAAAGCCCAGGTGTCAGTAGTTGAAAGAACCAAGGGAATTCTCTGGTGAGGGTTAGCAAAAACGTTTAGCTGAGTTGCAGGAGTTACAAGGCAGTAAGGTAGGAAGCTTTCCTGCTTCAACCAGATCAGCTCCTCGCTCATCAGCCTTTCTTTTTTTTTTTTTTTTTTTTGAGATGGAGTCTCTCTGTTGCCCAGGTTGGAGTGCAATGGCATGATCTCGGCTCACTGGTTCAAGCGATTCTTCTGCCTCAGACTCCTTAGTAGCTAGGATTACAGACATGTGCCACCATACCCGGATAATTTTTGTATTTTCAGTAGAGACAGAGTTTCACTGTGTTGGCCAGGCTGGTCTCAAACTCCTGATCTCAGGTGATCCACCCACCTCGGCCTCCCAAAGTGCTGGGATTACAGGTGTGAGCCACCACGCCCGGCCGCTCATCAGCATTTCACAGAGACATTCTGCACGAGCTTTTGTTTGAAGAAAGGTTCCATTGCTCAAAACAGGAGGTCAAGGTGATATGGGACACATCACTGTTCTAGGGAATTTGGAGAAAAGATAATGGAAATGACTTCACATTTTATTTATTTTTCCCTTTAAGTATCAGTATGCTGTTATTAATGTTTTTATAATATAAAAATACAGGCCAGGCATGGTGGCTCATACCTATAATCCCAGCACTTTAGGAGACTGAGGTGCGTGGATCACATGAGGTCAGGAGTTCGAGGCCAATTTGATCAACATGGTGAAACCCTATCTCTACTAAAAATACAAAAATTTGCCAGATATGGTGGTGGGTGCCTGTAATCCCAACTACTCAAGAGGCTGGCTGAGGCAGGAGAATCGCTTGAACCAGGGAGGCAGAGGTTGCAGTGAGCCGAGATCGTGCCATTGCACTCTAGCCTGAGTGACAGAGCGAGACTCCATCTCAAATATGCATGTATATACACATATATATACATACATATATACACATACATATATACACATATATACATGTATACACACACATACACACGTATATATAATTTCCTCTGGCTCAATTTTAGAGGTTTAACCAATTTATACTTTTTAGAATTTTAGAAATAAGTGAAAAACTATGGAACACTTCATGCATTTGTGGTCATTTTTGTGCAGGGGCCATGTTAATCTTCTCTGTATCATTCCTATTTTAGTATATGTATCAAAATGAGCACCCTTTTGTCCATATTTCAAACTAGGATGGTAAATATTTCTTTTTGATTTATAGAAACTTTTTATATAATAGGAATATTAATATTTGTAAAATATATTGCAAATTCTTTTCTTTCTAGCTTGTCATTTGTCTATTAATTTTATTTATGGGCTGGGCATGGTGGCTCATGCCTGTAATCCTAGCACTTTGGGAGGCTATGTGTGGAGGATCGCTTGAACTCAGGAGTTTGAGACCAGCCTGGGCAACAAAGTGAGACCCTGTCTCTACAAAAAATACACTAATGAGCCCAGCATGGTGGTGCACACCTGTAGTTCCAATTACTCGGGAGGCTGAGGTGGGAGGCTAGCTTGAGCCTGGGAGCTCCAGGCTGCAGTGAGCTGTGATTATACCACTCCAGCCTGGTGGCAGAGCAAGAACCTATCTCAAAAAAAAAAAAAAAAAAATCATTTATGATCTCTTTCTTGGTATTAAAATTTTAAATTTTTTTGTGGTTAAGAGCACATCTTTTTCTCAAGTCTTCCTTACCCAAGGTTATGAATATACAGTATTCCCGATATTTTCTTCATAGTTCTGTTTTTAACATTTATAGCATACTTTGAGCTAAGAATGTTAGTATAGTTTTCTTTCGGGATGAATCTCCAATGATTTCAATACCAATTATTTAATAGTTCATTTTTTGCTTATTTAAAATGTTTCTTGTATTATAAACAGAATTATTATTTAAAAATAAATCTATTCTGAACTTACTATTACATAGATACTATTTGTTGATACTATTCTTCTACACTGATACCACAGTTTTAATTACTATAGCTTTATAGCATGTTTTATTATCTAATAGGGCAAGTTTTCCTTCTCCATTTTTTTTAATTTATAAAAATAAGGAGGCAGCTTTTACCAACCAATTTATCTTTCATATAAACTTTCAAGTTGGTTTTCATTTCATAAAAGTGGTAAAATTTTGTTTGGAATTATATTGAATTTATACTTTAATTTGAAAAACTTGAAGTCTTTGCGTAGTTTATTGGTCCATTCCAGAAACATGTATCTCTTCACTTACTCATGTCTTTTATATCTTTGAAAACAGCTTTCTAGTTTTCTTTTTTAAAAATTTTTAAATTTATTTTTATTTTTTGTAGAGATAAAAACTTGTAAGACCCAGGCTGGTCTTAAACTCCTAGTCTTCAGCAATCCTCCTGCCTTGGCCTCCCAAAGTACTGAGATTACAGGTGTTAGCCACTGCGCCCAGCACTCTAGTTTTCTTAATACAAGTGTACCCACTTATTGTTATCTCTGTTCCTAAGTATTTTATACTTTTCTGTTGTTGTAAATGAGACTTTTTGTATGTTATTTCCAAATTGATTATTTCTTTAAGTTTTGTACATTGAACTTTTATTGAGAAACCATATTAGACTCCCTTATCCTTTCTTTTGCTTTTTTGATTAATTCTACCTATAGACTTAGTTCAAGAGTTTCTACTGTATACTCTCAAAATCAGTTCTGTTTCTTCCTTCTTAATATTTCTTTTTCTGAGTTCATTAAATTGGATAAAATTTCAAGTACAATTTTTCAATAATAGTATTGTTAGAGGAAATCTTTGATTTTCTTCTAATTTAAATGGGAATTCTTTGAATGATTTATATTATGCATTGGACTTATTGAAAGTTTCTGCTTTCACTCTTTTCCAAGTTTATTTCTAATCCTAGTTTACTAAGATGTGGTCAATGTAATTGCTGCTAAATTTTATCAAGTGATTTTTTTTTGTTAGCATCTATCGAGATTATTATAAACTTTTCTTTATTGATATGCTACAATGAATTACAATGATAATTTTTTTTCTAGTGACTAATTCAATCAGACTCTAATTATAATGTTTTGTTATCTTAATACATTGCTGGATCAAATTCACAAACATTTTAATTAGGATATCTGTACCTATGGTCATAGCTGAGATAGCTTAAACATTTCAATGTTTGTCTCTCTGGGTTTCTGGCTATCTCTCTATTTGGTTATTTGCTGGATACTATACCTGGTCTGGTTTTGATATCAGAGTTATATTTATTTCTTAGAATGCATTAGAAATATTTCTTTTTATGCCCTAGAAAGTTTAAATAGTGTAAATATGGTCAATGTCTTGAAGGCCCAAAAGAAGTTTATTAAAGCTACATTGGTTTAGTGCCTTTTTTAGAGGTAGATTTCTGTATTGTTTATCTGTTGCTGTGTTAGAAATTATGCCAAAACTCAGTGGCCTAAAACAAAAATAACCATTCATTATCTCATTGATTCTGTGAGTCAGGAATTTGGGAGCAGCTCAGTTAAGTGGTTCTGGCTTGAAGTTTCTCATAAGATTGCAGTTAAATATTGGCTGGGGCCACAGTGATCAGAAAGCTTTATTGGGGCTAGAGGATCAAAATGTCTCACTAACATGACTGCCAGGTCGGTGCTGGCTATTAGCCAGGAACCTCTGTTCCTTTTTTCATGGGTCTCTCCACAGGACTGCTTGAATGTCCTCACAGCATGGCACCTGGCTTCCCCTAAACTGCAGGGGTATCTCATCTTTTGGGTTCCCTGGGCCACACTGGAAGAAGAAGAATTGTCTTAGGCAACACGTAAAATACACTAACACTAGTGATAGCTGATGAACTTTAAAAAAAATTACAAAAAAAAAAGTCTCATAATATTTTCAGAGGGTTTATGAATTTGTGTTGGCCGTATTCAAAACCATTCTGGGCCACATGCAGCCCACAAGCTGCAGGTTGAGCAAGCTTGCCCTAGAGTAAGCAATTAAAAACAGCATGGTAAAAGACACAATGCCTTTTCATAACCTAGTCTTGGAAGACACACACTGTCACTTTTTTTCTTATTCTGTTGGTCACTGGGCCAGCTCTGATTTAGCCCTGATTCAGAGAGGGGGACTACCTAAGGTCCTGACAGTAGAAGCAAAAGTTATTTGAGAGCACCTTGCAGGCTGGCCCCCACAAGTGCTCAGTGCCTTTTCAATTATTTAATGATTATTGCTCTAGTCAGATTCTAGCTGTTCTTGAATCAATTTAGTATTTTATGGTCTTCAAGAAATTTACCCTATCATATAGTTAAGTGTTCCACACGTTTTTAGTGAAAAGTTTTTGTTTTTCCAAGGTTACAAAACAATTCTACCCTAAGATCTTAATAGAATTTTTGTGGTTTTATCATAATCGAAAATTTTTTTCAAATATTTTAGATATTTGTCTGGGCAGGGTGGCTAACACCTGTAATCCCAACACTTTGGGAGGCCAAGAGGGAGGATAGCTTGACAGGAGTTTGAGACCAGCCTGGGCAACATAGCAAGACCCCATCTCTACAAAACCTTTTCAAAATTAGCTGGGTGTAGTGGCACGTTCCTGGAGTCCCAGCTACTCCAGAGGCTGAGACAGGAGGATCACTAGATCCTGACAGTTCGAGGCTGAAGTGAGCCATGATCACCACTGCACTCAGCCTAGGTGACAGAGTGAGACCTTGTCTCAAAACAACAACAACGACAAACTACATTTCAGGCTATGAAGGGGAAGGGAGGTGGGACATGTCTCATACCCCCTTTTCTTTTGGTGTTTGGGCTGAACTTACCAGCATTACTGTTAAAATACAGAACACAAGACTGACAAAACAGGCGCTTTGGCAATAAAATAGCAAATTCCAATCCAACTCTGATATAGCATTACATGACAGATAGCAGATCATGAGGCTAATAAAAACATTTTACCCCAAAATATATTTTCTTAACATATTTTGGAATGGCCCTGCAAACCTGTCTTTTGTGGGGGAAATTTGCATCTGTCAAGAATCTGCTTCTGTTTCTAGGTCTTTCCCAGATCTAGGAGAGATTAAATGGCAGTCTGACACCATTAAGAGAGATATTTACCATCTCTTCTCTCTAAGGCTGCTACCTGGAGGCTTCATCTACAAAACAAGAACCTTGGCTTCCACAACCCACCTTGTCTTCCTTCACTCAAGCATTCCCCACTCTGCAGTGTAAAACCAAACTGTAACCTGAGCCAGTCATTCGTATTGGCTTAGAATAAACCTCTTTAAATATTTTATGAAGTTTGGCTTTAAGGTCAACACTTCTTTTATTGAAAGTTTGTTTGGCCACGCGCAGCGCCTCTCGCCTGCAATCCCAGCACTTTGGGAGGCCGAGATGGATGGATCACCAGGTCAGGAGATCAAGACCATCCTGGCTAACACGGTGAAACCCCATTGGACCTAAAAGTACAAAAAATTAGCTGGGCGTGATGGCATGCGCCTGTAGTTCCAGCTACTCAGGAGGCTGAGGCAGGAGAATCGCTTGAACCTGGGAGGTGGAGGTTGCAGTGAGCCGAGATCATGCCACTGCACTCCAGGCTGGACAACAAGCAAGACTCCGTCTCAAAAAAAGAAAAAAAGAAAGTTTCTTTGTTTTATTATCTAGGATCATTGTTGAATTTTATCAAATTCCTTTTCAGCATCCATGGAGATGATCATGTGATAGATAATACATATTATTAGATTTTCTAGAATTGAGCTATCCATATATTCATAGGAGAAAACCCTTCATGGTCATAAACTGCCATTCGATTCTGTTTGTTAATAATTTAGTATTGATATTAATATAAAGACTAGTCTGTGGCTTTGTATTTTTTGTTTTATGAGACAGAATCTCACATTGTTGTCCAGGATGGAGTGGAGTGGCATGATCATAGCTCACGGCAGCCTCCAACTCCTGGACACACGTGAGCACCCTGCCTCAGCCTTCCAAGTAGCTGGGATTACAGGCACACATCACTGTGTCTTGCTAATTAAAAATTTTTTTTTGTAGAGACAAGGTCTGCCTAGATTGCCCAGGCTGTTCTTGAACTCCTAGGCTCAAGTGATCCTCCCACCGTGGCCTCTCAAAGTCCTGGTATTACAGGCATGAGCCACCACACGGGGCCTTAGCTTTTGTAAATTTTGTAGTCTTTGTTGATTATATATTTTATATTCCATTCATAAAAAGGAATAAAAATAATTAGGAAGCTTTTATTTTTCTAGGCTCTAGAATTGTTTAAAAGAAACTGGAATTATCTGCATTTTAAAGATTTGGTAGAATTCCCCTGTGCAATAATGTGGTTTTGGTACTTTTCTTGGGAAGAAAAAAGGAGCAACTGTTAACTATTTCCATATTGGACTTTCTCATGTAATCTAATGAGTATGGGATAGTGTAAAATAAAAAGAAATAGATGGGGCATGGTTGTTTATGCCTGTAATTTTAGCACTTTGGGAGGCGAAGGCAGGTGGATTGCTTGAGCCCAGGAGTTTGAGACCAGCGTGGGCAACGTAATGAGACCCCATCTCTATTTCAAAAAATAATAATAAGAAGAATATATATTTGATCACTATCCCTTCATCCCTTGGCACACAGTTTGATATGCTCTGGACCTATGTCCCCACCAAATCTCAAGCTGAATTGTAACCCTCAATGTTAAAGGTGGGGCCTGGTGGGAGGTGATTGGATCATGGGGCAGATTTCTCATAAATGAATGGTTTAGTACCATTTCCTTGGTGCTGTTCTTATTGTGGAAGGAGACCCTAAATCCTCTTCAGCTTCTAAGGCTATTTCCCCTTCAGTCTTCTACATTGCATCTCCAAAGGAGAAGTTAGAAGTCAGCCAGAGGAGGGGTCGGTTGGTGCTGCTGGCCAGGTTAAGGATAAGACCCTTACTGCTAACCACAATCCCATCTATAGATCACGGATATGGTATGGAGGAATCTTTCTGGAAGGCATCGTTTTTACTTAAACATGATCAGACCCCCCACCTAAGTCATGTACCCCATGCCTATTTCATGGATCAAGACCTTTTCACATGTAATTTCTAGAGTTGTAAGCCTTTAAAAGGGCGAGGATTTTCTTTGTTGGGGAGCTCAGCTATTGGGGCAGTCAGGCCCGCCTCAGCTCCCAGCCAAATCACCACTTCCTTCCCAGTTCGGTATTCCAGAGGTTTGTTTGCAGTCTTTCCTACTTCATTATGACAGTGAGTTCTCAGGAGATCTGGTTGTTTAACAGTGTGTGGTACCTCTCCCTTCTCTTTTGTTCCTGCTCCTGTCATGTAAGACATGCTTGCTCCTGCTTTACCTTCTACCATGATTGAAAGTTTTCTGAGGCCTCCCCAGAAGCTGAGCAGATGCCAGTATCATGCTTCCTGTACAGCCTGTGAAACCATGAGCCAATTAAAACCCTTTTATTTTTTTGAGACAGGGTCTTACTCTGTCACCCAGGTGGGAATGCAGTAATGTGATCATAGCTCACTGCAGCCTCAACCTCCCAGGCTCAAGCGATCCTTCCACCTCAGCCTCCTGAGTAGCTGGGACTACAGATGTGAGCCACCAAGCTTAGCTAATTTTTGTATTTTTGGTAGAGATGGGGTTTCACCATATTGCACAGGCCGGGGTCAAACTCCTGAGCTCAAGCAATCCACCCCACGGTGGCCTCCTAAAGTACCAAGATTACAGGCATAAGCCACCGAGCCCAGCCTAAATCTCTTTTATTTATAAATTCCCAAGACTCAGGTATTTCTTTATAGCAATGCAAGAATGAACTAATACAGAAATCCATAATCCTAAAACCATTTGTCACTGAAGTGATAAGTGTCTTTGTGTATGCTAATGAATGACTGGTAGCTGGGGGCTCCTGGATAGCCTCAGGATGGCAGCTGATTGCCAGGAGGACTAACCATGTGGTTACCCGTGGTTAGAGAGTTTGAACTTTTAACCCCCAAACCCCCACATCTCAGAGAGAGGGATTGAAGATTGACTTAATCACCAATGGCCAATGACTTAATCAATCATGCCTACAGAATGAGGCCTCAGTAAAATCCCAAAAGGACAGGGTCAGAGAGAGCTTCCAGGTTGTGGAACATGGGGAGGTGTTGGGAGGGTGGTGTGCTTGAAGAGGGAATGGAAACTGCACACCCTTTCCTTCCTAAGTGGCCCTATGCGTCTCTTCCATCTGGCTGTTCCTGAGTTGTATCCTTTTATGGTAAACTGGTAATACAGTAAGTAAACTGTTTTCCTGAGCTTTTCCAGCTGTTGTAGCAATTTTTTTTTTTCTTTGAAATGGAGTCTTGCTTTGTTGCCTAGGCTGGAGTGCAGTGGTGTGATCTTGGCTCACTGCAACCTCTGCCACCTGGGTTCAAGCAATTCTCATACCTCAGCCTCCCGAGTAGCTAGGATTACAGGCAAGCACCACCACACCTGGCTAGTTTTTATATTTTTAGTAAAGATGGGATTTCACCATGTTGGCCAGGCTGGTCTCAAACTCCTGATCTCAGGTGATCCACCACCTCGGCCTCCCAAAGTGCTGGGATTACAGGCATGAGTCGCTGTGCCCAGCCAGTTCTAGCAAATTATTAAAAGTGAAGTTGGCAGGGGGGTGGTGGTTGTGGGAACTTCCAATTAATAACTGGTCAGTCAGAAGCACAGATGATAACCTGGACTTGGAATTGGCATATGAAGTAGGAACAGTCTTGCAGGACTGAGCCCTTCTTCTGAGGAGTTTGGGCTAAGCTCAGGTTGTAGTGTTGGAATTTATTTGAATTGTGGGATACCTAGATGGTGTATCCCACAGTTGGAGAATCCGTTGGTGTGGGAAAACAACAATAACAACAACAGCAACAGCAACATATATTTGATGTCAGCAGTGAAGTGATGTGAGTGTTGAGAGTAAAGTACAGAGGAAATGAGTTTTCCTTCAGATGGGAAGCAATACAGCTGAGCATCAAAAAACAAGTCATGACGTCAATCATGTTCCAGAGCCTGGGGACGACGCATACTTTCATTGACATCTGCACAGTCATCGCAACACCAGCCTGGAAAGGCAGAATCAATCAGAAGCAGCTAAAATGCATTTTTCAACATGAGAAGAAAGCTGTAATATGAAAGGTAACCAAGGGAAGTTTCCCATGCACGTGTATGTTCATTGCAACACTATTCACAGTAACACAGACATGAAGTCAACCTAGGTGCCCATCAGTGGTGGACTGGGTAAAGAAAATGTGGTGCACGGAATACTACACAGCTATGAAAAATGAGCTCATGACCTTTGCAGAAACATAGATGGAGCTGGAGGCCATTATCCTAAGTGAATTAAAGCAGGAACAGAAAACCAAATACTGCATGTTCTCATATCATAACTAGGAGCTAAGCATTGAATCCACATGAACACAAAGAAGGGAACAATAGACACTGGGGCCTATTTGAGGGTGGAGGGCGACAAGAAGGTAAGGATTGAAAAACTACCTCTTGGATATTATGCTGATTACCTGGGTGACAAAATCATATGTACACCAAACCCCTGCAACACGCAATTTACCCATATAACAAACCTGCACACGTACCCCTTGAACCTAAAAGTTGGAAAGAAAATGTGTTTAAAAATAAAAATATTATGCCTCTTACCTGCTTTAAAAATAAATAAATAAATAAAAATAAAACTATTCTTGGAAACAGCTGGCTTGGAAAATATGCTTGCCCTGGAGATTAAAAAGTTAAGGAAGACATTTGGTTTAGACAAAAAAAAAAGAAAAAAAACCCACATAAATCCTGATAAATTAATATATAAGTATACATACATACTTATACAACAGTAGCAGTAACTTATATAACTTGCCTTCATGACCCATATTTACTGTATTATAAAAATTTAAACCAGTTACAGAAATTAACATGAATCAGACAAAGCAAAAAAGGAATCAGGTTAGACTTGAGAATTTAGCTATAAAGAAGAATAACAATTGTTGAATTATTTTTAATTTCAGCCTGCCACTGTTGTATAAGTATGTATGTATACTTATATATCAATTTACCAGGATTTATGTGGGTTTTTAAAATTTTGTCTAAAGCAAACGCCTTCCTTAACTTTTTAATCTCTAGGGCAAGCATATCTTCAATGATCGTTTAAAAATAGATTGCCTTATTTATGACTTAACAAAATTATATGTATATATATTAAATTTAAAAATAAATTTAATACATTTATTTTTTGTAGAGATGGGGTCGTGCTATGTTGCCCAAGCCAGTCTTGAACTCCTGGGCTCAAACAATCCTCCTGCCTCAGGCTCCCAAAGTGCTGGGATTACAGGCATGAGCCACTGCGCCCAGCCTCAAAAACTTAACTTTTAATATCAGAACACTGACTCCATTTCTCTTGCATCTGTGTTTTCCAGAGGGCAATTACCAGCTTTTAGCTCAAATAAACTCTTTTAAACTAAATTTTAATGCTTCGAATTATTTCAGGTTGACACATGGAACCAAATAAAGTTGGATCACAAATGTAATTGCATCACATTTTACTTGAAAACCTTCCATTAAGTCTTTGGTGATCTGGCCTCTGCCCCTCCCCTATTCTCACTCCTGATACTCTCCTTTATACATCGTATCCAGCCTGTTTTATGCCAACATAAGATGTTCGGTCATGCGTCCACTGGTTTTTCTTTTGCCTTAAATCCTTTTCCTTTATTCAAAGTGATAAGCTATTTCTCATCCTTCAAGACGTAACTCAAATCTTAATATCTATAAGAAGTCTTCTTGACTCCTAATCAGCTTCTCTCTTTGTCTTTCCACAATACAGTATTTAAGTATATGTCTTTCCCTAGACTGAGACTTTCCCAGCAGACTGTGAAAGCAATGGCAATATCATATTCACCTTCTTGAAAACAATGTCAGTGTCTTATTCATCCTTATATTCTCATCTCTATTACTATTCCCTCGTAGTACTGCCCAGCAAAATGTCTGGCATAATACATCTTTAATGGGTGGGTGAATGCTAAAGCAAGTTGATCCTTGGTTGCTCCAAAGTGCAATCTAAAGAAAAGGACATTAGTCTAAAAGCAAGAAACAAGCCTGTACAATGTAAACAAAAAAACTACACACAATATATGCAATTTAAACCACAAATTTTATTCAGAAAAGAAAAAGTAGAATGTAAAGTTACAATTCCAATGTAAATCATTGGAAATTTGCATAGGAGACAGTCCTGAATGTGGATAGGTCATCCAAATCTTCTTTCCATTATATGCTGAATCTTTGAAGTGAATCAACTGTTATGGTCACACAGCTCACTTTGACATCCATTATTGTTTTGTTTCACTGATAGTCTTCCTGTGTATTTGAGTTGTTTCAAGGGTCTATTTTTTTTAAATTTATAGTCACGATACTTTGTTTAAACAAACACAACCAAACAACAACATTCATCCCAATGTTGATAACAAATTACATTTTTTTCTTTTGACGTAGGATCTCACTACGTTGCCCAGGCCAGAATACAGTGGCTATTCACAGGTGCAATTGTAGTGCACTGAAGCCTTGAATTCCTGGGCTCTGGTCATCTTCCCAACTCAGCCTTCTGAATAGCTGGGACTATAGGCACATGCCACTGCACCTGGCACAAATTATAATTTTTAGAAGATGGTCGGGTGCAGTGGCTCACACCTATAATCCGAATACTTTGGGAGGCTTAGGCAGGTGGATCACCTGAGGTCAGGAGTTCAAAACCAGCCTGACTAACATGGTGAAACCTTGTCTCTACTGAAATTAGAAAAATAAGCCAGGTGTGGTGGCACACCCTTGTAAACCCAGCTACTTGGGAGGCTGAGGCAGAAGAAGCGCTTGAGCCCAGGAGGCGAAGGTTGCAGTGAGCCGAGATTGTGCCACTGCACTCCAGCCTGGGTTACGGAGTGAGACTCTGTCTCAAAAAATAAAAATAAAAAAAATAAAGCAGGTAGGTAGACATGAGAAAAGGGCAGAAACTGAGGAGTAGAGGTAAGAAGATGGTTTGGGAATCCCAGTTTTGGGTATACATTACCTGTGTGACCTTAGGTAAATACTGAACCCACTCTAAACCTCAATTTGTTAATATGTAAAATGAGAATATTAGAATCTATAATCATTATAGCCAGAATCAGAAATACACATGTAAATTTATAGCTTCCCTGGTCCAGAGTAAGCTTTTTGTTTTCTTATTAATTCTAAATTAAAAGAATCATTACATTGTATTTTGTAAAACAGACATATAGTTAGTAAGCATAATGCATTTGAAAAACAGTTAAAAATCATGGCCTCGGGTGGTGACTCACACCTGTAATCCCAGTACTTTGGGAGGCCAAGGCAGGAGGATCACTTGAGGCCAAGAGTTCAAGACCAACCTGGGAAACATAACAAGATCCCCTTCTCTACCAGAAAAAAAAAAAAAAAAAGGCCAGGCACTGTGGCTCTCGCCTAATTATAGCACCTAGCATAATTTGGGAGCTGAAGCAGGTGGATCACTTGAGGTCAGGAGTTTGAAATCGGCCTGGCCAACATGGCGAAACCCCATCTCTACTAAAAATACAAACATATTAGCTGGGTGTGGTGCCGGGCGCCTGTAATCCTAGCTACTCAGGAGGGTGAGGCAAGAGAATTGCTTGAACCCTGGAGGCGGAGGTTGCGGTGAGCCGAGATTGCATCACTGCACTCCAGCCCAGGCAACAGAGCAAAGACTCCACCGCAAAAAAAAAAAAAAAAAAAAAAAAGAAAGAAAGAAAAGAAAAGAAAAATCTTGACTTTCAGAGGTTAGAATAATAAACTAAATAAAAATATTATTTATAATATTAAAAAATTATTTGACTATTTGATTGACATCTGACACTTTATTAACAAGGACAGGAACTTGATTCGATTGCTCACATTGACATATAGGAGATGCTCAATAACTCTTTTTTTAGCGAATGACTGCAGGCATGCATGATGAATGAGGGTTATTATCTTCAAGAAGATATTATTTAGGCCCTGTAGGTGTCATATCCTAGCTATGAATCTGTCTAGAGATCATAAGGTCTTGCCTCTGAATAATACTTGAAACCTATAAAGGTGTTTCCAATTGATGAATATGACAAATGTTCGAGGTAGATTTGAACAGTACTATTTTCTCATTTTGATGGATGCAGAAAAGAGTAACAGAGTAAAACAATGTCACACCTCTAAAAGATGATAGGTCCAAAATTAGAAAGAATAGTTTTCTCGCTATTCCTCGTTTTTATTTTTTTTTTACAAACTTTTCAGTATGTTATATAAATGTCTACATGAATTCCTGAAAAATTATCATGTATAAATATAGCTATGGCCATAAAAAAAAGTTCAGAATATATTGTCATGTAAATAGTTGACAGCAAAGAATATACGGTATGGCCTTATTTTTATTAAAACATTTAAATATATATATTGGTCTCTGTAGCTAAGTATTTGGAAATCTATACATCAAAATATTAAAAATATTGGCTATTTCTGAATAGTGAAATTTAATCGTTTAAAATTTACGTGTATTTTCTTTTTTTTTTTTTTTCCAGACGGTCTCACTCTGTCACCCAGGCTGAAGTGCAATGGTGTGATCCTGGCTCACTGCAACCTCTGCCTCCTGCGTTCAAGCAATTCTCCTGCCTCAGCCTCCAGAGCAGCTGGGATTACAGGTGCATGCTGCCATGCCCAGCTAATTTTTATATTTTAAGTAGAGATAGGGTTTCCCCATGTTGGCCAGGCTAGTGTCGAACTCCTGACCTTAGGTGATCTGCCCACCTTGGCCTCCCAAAATGCTGGGATTATAGGCATGAGCCACCACTCCCAGCCTTAATTTATGTGTATTTACTAATTTTTCTAAAGTGCTCTTGCATTATGTAATTTTCATGAGACCAAGAAATTTTTAAAAGGTAAATTTTTTTAAAAATTTAAAAGATGACTATTTAAAAATAGGAGAAAACCGGGTGTGGTAGTGCATGCCTGTAATCCCAGCTATTTGAGAGGCTGAGGTGGGAGGATCACTTGAGCCCAGGAGTTCAAGGCTGTAGTGCACTATCGTTGTGAATAGTCACTGCACTTCATTCTTGGTGACATAGTGAGACCCCCATCTCTTAAAAAAAATAAAAAAAGAAAAAAAAATTTTAGAGTCTAAATTGGACAATACCCAACACTGGGGGTATTGGAAAAATGTATGGGAGTAAAAAGTTTTTTTACTCTTAGGAAAAGACCTCAGGTTGAAAAAAATTTGATAAAGATAGAAGATTGGCCAGTCACAGTGGCTCACACCTGTAATCCCAGCACTTTGGGAGGCTGTGGTGGGTGGATCGCTTGAGCTGGGGAGTTTGAGACCAGCCTGGGCAATACCACAAAACCCCGACTCTACAAAAAACACAAAAATTAGCTGAGTGTGGTATGTGTGTATATAGTCCCAGCTACCTGGGAGGCTGAGGTGGGATGATTGCTTGAGTCCAGGAGGTGAAAGTTGCAGTGAGCCAACATTGCACCAATGCACTCCAGCCTGGGCAACAGAGCCAGTCCCTGTCTCAAAAACAGGTGGGGAGAGAGAGAGAGAGAGAGAGAGAGGGAGAGAGAGAGAGATAAAGAATATAAAGAAGAAGGAAGTAAGGAAGATTATAAAGGAAGGACAAGTAAATACAATTTGATAATATCAAGTGAAGAGGTGTTTGAATAGTCTGCTTGTGATAATAATTACTATAATATTTTTAAAATATTTATACTTGTAACTATTTCTCCCTAAATTTTTATCACTTATAAGGAAACAGCCAAAGATTGCAAATAAATAATAAACACATAAACTCACAAATTCAAAATAAAAGTTGCTGTAGACTTAAGATTTAAATATTTTGTAAAAATATTTATCCTGACTTTCCAACATCAGCATATTTTCCAGTCTTTGTAGTTTTGTTGAACAGAGGAAAAGGGAATTCTCAGAGATGACTAATTGTTCAGGGAAATGAATCCTTCTAGAAAAATGTTAAGAAGGAAATTGCTCAGCATCAGACTTTTAAGTTGCTTAAAGTGCCACCATCTAGCCAGGCATTGTTTTGTTCCCTTGTTTTCTTTGAGCAGTTTCATCATATTCACAAGCATTGTTTCATTCCTCCGTGCAGTCACCTTAAATCCACCTATGGAAAATCTCGAAGCCTTTTATAATAAGATTTTGAATATAGTGTGCAGCAGTAATACACATAAATTAGTAAAATTGAGATCATTTTATTTTATCTTCAAACAGTGTTTGAGCATCTGCTACACTGTGGTCCTCATTGAGGATGCAAAGAATTGAGAGGTGCAGTCCAGGTCCAAGAGAGCTCTCAGATCCCGGGGGAGATAGGGCAGGCAGGTAAAAAGATGGTTAACAATGGCTGTGGTATCATCTGAGTGACATATGAGCAGGTGGTCAGGGCTCAGAGGAGAGGATCTGGAAGCTGGATTTATGGATGAGAGGGACTTGGTTTGAGTTTCAAAGAAAGAGTTGTCACAAAGTCACAGATTAAGAGGGAAATGTGTTGATGCCATTCCCAGCATGAGTAAAACATTCCCACCGTGTGATTTCCAGCTCTGTGAAGGGTGAGTTGTAAATTCAGAAACACTTTATAATAGCAAATCTAATTACACAAATTAAGTAACTTTAGATAGTAATTTAAAAAGACTTTAACCTCACCCGGCTGGGGTTTTAGATAGATGTCTTTTTCTTTCCTATATTTCTAAAAACATTTTACAATATTTTCAGTTACATAAGCAATACCTGCTCAACATAGGAAAAAACCAAAGTAAACAAAAATAAGAAAATAAAAATCAGTGACCATTTCAACTCTGAAGTTGCCGATCTTTTTATTTTCATAGATAATTTGCTAAAGTTCTCCAAAATAGTTATATCAATGTATATTCTCATCATGAATATTATTTTTATAGAAAAATATGTAACTAATGTATTTTTTTTTTAATTTTGAAAGGACAAATGTTTGTTAAAGCCATTTGGTTAATCCCAGAGTAGGCGTGATTAAAATCATGGTCTTTTGAATATTTTGGAATAGAAGTAGTGATTCCAGGAACTGAATGAAAGAGAAAGTATAACTTTTGGTATAAATTCTTATTTTCTTCCTAGACACATGATTGGGAGAGATACCTTTGTAAACAAATGGCTAATGGCTACAATAAGAATAAAATTTGCCAAAATTTTGGCTTTAAGATTATGAAAGGGCTGGCCAGGCATGGTGGCTCATGCCTATAATCCCAGCACTTTCAAATGCAAAGGTAGGAGGATTGCTTAGCTCCAGAATTCAAGACCAGCCTGGGCAACATAGCAAGACCTCAAATTAAAAAAAAAAAAACACACACACATATACACACACACACACACACGCAACACACACACACACACACACACACACACACACACACATATGAAAGGGAAGGAGAATAGAAGAAAAAAGTTTATATTTTCAAATCGGTTAAAGCAAAATGACCTCATGAAGGCTTTTAGTGCATAGGTCTTGCAGTCTCTGAAGGAGATGCTTGTGGGGCTGGGACTTCCAGAAACTTAAAAATACTGAAGGTGAGTGGGAAGATTTGGGGATGAGAAGGAAGAAAAGGATAAAAGTTGTCTCTGAATAGGTTAGATTTCTTTTGGAGGGCATGGGGCATTTACTTGTTTACTTATTTTCAGCTCAGAGGCCAGAAGGATAATGAACAGAGATGGCTTAACGTCTGTTCTCATCTGGGTTTGAGCCATTGGGATAAAAGAAAAGAAAACCAAAAGTTGATAAAAGTAATTTCATTACATTTGGTAAGATTCTCAGCAAGACATGAGGGCCTAGACTGATAGAACTAACCTTTCTAACTAAGTAATTAACTAACACAGAGTTTCTCCATGTTGGCCAGGCTGGTCTTGAACTCCTGACTTCAGGTAATCAACCTGCCTCAGTCTCCCAAAGTACTGGGAATTACAGGCATGAGCCACTGCACTCGGCCTCAATTAACTCTTTAGTGTAACAAGTGTGGGCCATCAGGAAATGGTCTCTCCCTGGCACCAGCTGCCAATTTATCATTTTCAGAGAGACAACGTGATAATTACCGGACATTCCTCCTCATGGGTGAGGGAGAGCCCTCTCCTGCCCGACTCATGCCTGTCTAACTACCTGTAACAAATTGGTGGAGGCCACAGCAGACACTGACCTTGGCCTTCTCACTACACACATTGTCAGGAGGACCAGTGGTGAAGCTTCTGCACATGGCATCAGATGGGAGACAGAGGAGGAGAGGCCAAATGGGCAGGTACTATGTGGTACTATGTGACCACAGCCAATAGCCCCACCCACTTTTGGGAACCTGAGAAATATCTCGGGGACAGTCTGGGAAGGACTGCTTTCTTGTTGGGTCAGGTTGGCAGGGATGTGGTATAATCACCTAACAAGTTCATCCTGCCCACTATACAGACAAAATAAATTCTCTGAGACCAAGGCACTGCAGCAGAGAAGGAGAGTTTAACTGAAGCGAGGCTGGCCCACCCAGGAGAACTGGAGTTGTCACTCAAGTCAGTCTCCCCCACCTCCAAGGCTCAAAGGTTAGGGTTTTCATGGACAGTTTGGTGGGCAGGGGGCTAGGGAATGGATGCTGCTGATAGGTTGGGGATGATATCACAGTAATGTAGAAAACAGTAGCCGTGTACTGAGTTCACCTCTGGGTGGCGTCACTGGACCAGTTGAGTCAACAGTTCAGGTGGAGTCAGTCTGAAAAATATCTCAAAAACCAAACTTAGTGATGTTATCAATAGAAGCAATAGAGAAAGTCACAAATCTTGCAATCTCTGGCCACATGATTCCTGAGCAGTAACAGATTATGGAAAGTACAACCTACGTTTTAGCAGAGTTCAGGCCCCTCCCATAATCCTATTCCTGTGGCAACTCATTAGTCTAACAAAGGCGGGTTTTGGTCCCTGAGCAAGAAGGGAGTTAGTTTTAGGGAGGAACTATTATACTTGCTTTCAAGCTAAACTATAAATTCCTCCTTAAGTTAGTTTGCCCATATCCAGGAATAACTAAGGAGAGCTTGAAGGTCAGGTGCAAGATGGAGTCAACTATGTCCGACTTCTCTTACTGTCATAATTTTGCAAAGGTGATTTCAGTGAGAAGGGAGAGCAGGTGGTTGGAGAGGGGCTCAGGCCACCCTATGAGCAGCAAAATCAGGCACGACCTCATTTTGTGGGCAGGCCGGCAAGGCCTGCTCTTATGAGCAATGTGTGGACGTGACTGCAGTCCATTACAACTGTGCTCAATTACTTTCGGGAATATTCACTCTATAAATATTTCTTTCTTCTCTTCCATTTGAAACCACTTTATTTTTCTCTTCTTCATCACAATCATTTTAAACAGTAATACACTTTTTATCACGTGGTTCCATTGTATTTGATTTTAGGATCTTGCTACTGTTGAACTTTTAGGCTGTTTTGTTTTGTGCTATCACTAATTATGATACAGTAAACATCCTTCTTCAGTTTTGAGCACAACTATTATTTTCTTTTTTCTTTTTATTTTTTTTTGAGATGGAGTCTTGCTCTGTCGCCAGGCTGGAGTGCAGTGGTGCAATCTTGGCTCACAGCAACCTCCGCCTCCTGGGTTCAAGCAATTCTTCCACCTCAGCCTCCCGAGTAGCTGGGACCACAGGCGCTTGCCACCACGCCCGGCTAATTTTTGTATTTTTAGTAGAGACGGGGTTTCACCATGTTGGCCAGGATGGTCTCGATCTCTTGACCTTGTGATCCGCCCACCTCGGCCTCCCAAAGTGCTGGGATTACAGGCATGAGCCACCGCGCCCGGCCTATTATTTTCTTAAAGACTCCAGAGGGGGTCAAAAAATACAGTTTTCAAGTTTTTAATAGCACTACATTGTATCCTACACAAGGTTGTGCCCATTTATGCTCCCACTAGGAGGGCAGAAGTGTTTACCCACGTCCATTTTAACAGCGGGCATTGTTATGTGAAACACTTTAATGTGTGTGTGTGTGTGTGTGTGTGTGTGTGTGTGTGATGTTAAACAGTCTTGCGCTGTCATCCAGGCTGGAGTGAGTGCAGTGGTGTGATCATAGCTCACTGTAACCTAAAACTCCTGTGCTTCCAAAATCCTCCCACCTCAGCCTTTCCAGGTAGCTGGGACTATAGGCATACAACACCATGCTCAGCTAATAAAACAGTTTTTATAGGTGAATATTGGTATGTTGATTTTTCGCCTGTGTTTGGCTATCATTAGTGAGGTTAGATATGCTTTCCTTTATTTGTTGGCCATTTGTATTTATTTTTTTAAATTGCTTTAAAAAAATTTACTGGCCTTTAATGTGTGGAGGACAAAAAGATAACAAACCTTAAATTAGAAGAGAATATTCAGGCCAGGAGCGGTGGCTCACGCCTGTAATCCCAGCACTATGGTAGGCCAAGGCAGGTGGATCACTTGAGGTCAGGAGTTTGAGTCCAGCCTGGCCAACATGGTGAAACCGTCTCTACTAAAAATATAAAAATTAGCTGGGCGTGGTGGCAGGCTCCTGTAATACTAGCTACTTGGGAGGCTGAGGCAGGAGAATTGCTTGGACCCAGGGAGCAGAGGTTGCAGTGAGCCAAGATCACACCATTGCACTCCAGCCTGGGCAACAGAGTGTGACTCCATCTCAAAAAAAAAAAAAAGAAAAATATTCAACATACTTTTTGGTGAACTTTTACATGTAGAAAAAAAAGAGAAAGAAGAAGAAAAGGAGGAAGAAAAAATGATGGCACAGGAATTGTCTTTCCATCTCAAAATGACATTTCTTTCTTTCTTTCTTTTTTTATTTTTTGAGATGGAGTCTCGCTCTGTTGCCCAGGCTGGAGTGCAATGGTGTGATCTCGGCTCACCGCAACCTCTGGCTCCCTGGTTCAAACGATTCTCTTGTCTCAGCCTCCCAAGTAGCTGGGATTACAGGCATGAGCCACCACGCCCGGGCAAAAAATGACATTTCTTTAGAAGTTTCCTCCTGAAACTTTACCCTGGGGTGGGAATGTGTGTGAGTGTGTGAGTGTGTGTGTGTGTGTGTGTGTGTGTGTATACATACACATATATGTATATGCTATTGCAACCCCCCTTTTTGACTTCTTTAGAGTTTTTATTTCAAAAAATAAAGCTGCATTAATTTCACATAAATATCAGGAGGGAAGGAGAGTGAGATGGGGTGAGGGCTTGGCCCCTACCTCCTTGTCTCTCTCACACTGTATCATAAAAGCAAAGGGAATAGCTTTGCTTTTATGATACAGCAAAGCTAAACTAACGGGTGAACCACAGCTGCTTCATTGTCATGTGATCAGGGAGAACTTCATTGTCAAAAAGGTGATGCACGTGCTGAGGATTTAGCATCAAGTGGTGACACAGGACCCTCCGGAGATGGCGCATCTCAGTTCTAACAGAACATCGGACATAATTGTTCCGCAGAACGCTCTCTTTGCCAGAACTCAGCCACTCCGGGCACGGGCTCAGCTGCTCATCATAGTGATAGTAGCTGGCTTTAAAGTGGTCAAAGCTGCTGAAGGGGAAGCTGAGGTCACTGAGCGCTGGCTCTTCCCGACTGGGCTGGGTGACCTGGTCCAAACCTCGGGAATGACCCTGGTCAGGCGTGGTAGTGAATACCTGTAATCCCAGCTCTTTGGGAGGCTGAGGTGGAAGCACTGCTTGAGCTCAGGAGTTTGAGACTAGTCTGGGCAACATAGCGAGACCCCTGTCTCTATTAAAAAAAAAAAAGATGCCCCAAACTGGCCTGCAGACCAGTCACTATAGTGCAGGGCCCTAAAATATACTGCTTGGTGACAAGATAGTGCCATGTTCTATCTTAGAACTTAGTTCTTAGTACTTAGTTCTTTTGCCTTCTCTGCAAATGCGATAAATTGGGTTACAAATATGGCTTCTGTTGGACTGCATACAACATTATTTAGTAATTTGAACAATCTCTACCTACACTTTATCGACTCAAGGCTAGGTAGGGAGATTCCGTGAGGAGAGAGAGTTTTGCTGTTTCTCATTAAGGAAAGGAAAAAGACTCACCATTAACTAAGCATGCATTATTTATTCATCACAATCACCCTTAGAGGCTGGTGTTTCTCATCCAAACATTTCATAGTTAGTTGAGGATCAGGAGGCTAAGAAAAAGTAAGCAAGCATGTAAATTGCCCAAGGTTTCAGGGACAGAAGTGCAGTGGCCCCCAAACCCGGTGCTCACCTCCAAGCCAGCAGCTCCTAAACATCACCCATTCACATTATACCTGAATACCATACTAATAAGCATGTGACGTTAAAGCAATTCCCTTTCCAAACTGAAAAAACTTTTTAAAGGAAATTTTATATTAGTACCATAAGTGGAAATCCAGTATCAATGGTCAAAAATAGAAAGTGACTATAAAATTCTCCATGGGCAAAATGCTTGTCTTCCAGCTCATCCTGAGGCTGTTTCTACTCCAGTATGATTTACTTTTTTAGAGACAAGGTCTTGCTCTGTCCTCCAGGCTGGACTGGAATGCCACTATCATAGCTCACTGTATCCTTGAACTCCAGGGCTCAAATGATCTTCTCACCTCAGCCTCCCAAAGTGCTAGGACTGTAAGTGTGAGTCAGTGTGTCCAGCCCCAGCGTGATTTTTAAATAGCTTTTCTGTCTCCGATGGTCAACTCCCATTTCCCCCTCTGCCTCAATCCTTCTAAGAACTGAAGGCTGCTTATTAAGTAAGTTTGAAGGACATACTCTACAAGCTTAGCCTGAGGCCCTCCCCTGCCCTACTTCCAAGAATGTAATACTCAGCCTCTTGCATACAGCTGATAAGCATACATGCTTTGGGAAACTCTAAAATAGGATGCTTCCTATCCCTCCCTTCTTTTATTTTTATTTTATTTTATTGTTTTAGAGACAGTATCTTATTCCATCCCCAGGCTGGTACACAGTGGGGTGATCATAGCTCGTTGTAACCTTGAACTCCCAGGCTCAAGGGATTCCCCACAACCTTAGTCTCCTGAGCAGCTAGGACTACAGGTGTGCACCACACCTGGCTATTTTTAAATTTTTTTTGTGGAGATGGAGTCTTCTTACGTTGCTCAGGCTGGTCTCAAACTCAAGTGATCCTCCGGTCTCAGCCTCCCAAAGTGTTGGGATTACAAGAGTGAGCCACCACCCCATACCCCTATCCCTTCCTTCTAAAAAAAAAAAAAATATGCTAAAGCCAAATATCACTGAAGTCTCAAAATAGAAACAGTTCAGTTTTGAGATATATGAATTGCCCTAGTCACTCAGTAATGACTTTGGAAAAAACACACAGGCTAACGTATCCCTTTTAGCAGATAACATTTCTAAGGCTGTCCGCAGGGACACATGTATTTTTAGAGTCCTGTGGCTAGGAGGGCATGATTGATCTCTTCATTTCTGCTCTCTTCAGTGTTGAAGGCAATTGCTGCAGTTGAATCAACTGTGTCATGAACCAAACTAGTAGCCACCAACACAAATGGTTTAGTGGTGCCTTGGGCTTTTATTTTGTGGGCAGAGTCATCATTTCTCTTTGGTCCCATTCAGAATCTAAGAGGAAAAACTCTTTGTAGCCGCAGTGAATTTTTTGGGGAACATAAAATGTTAAGTGTTGATGCTCTGAATGAAAACCTTTTTAGGTAGTGATTTTTTTTTATTGCTGGATATAGCTGTTTCCATTTAGATATGCAAGTCTCTCATTCTTAGTCTAAGTGCTGGTGCCCTTATTAAAGAGCTGTTTGGGCCAGATGCGGTGACTCACACCTGTAATCCCAGCACTTTAGGAGGTTGAGGCGGGTGGATCGCCTGAGGTCAGGAGTTCGAGACCAGCCTAGCCAACATGGTGAAACCCAGTCTCTACTAAAAATACAAAAATTAGCCGAGTGTGGTGGCACTTGCCTGTAGTCCCAGCTACTCAGGAGGTTGAGGCAGGAGAATCGCTTGAACCCGGGAGGTGGAGGTTGTAGAGAGCCACGATGCTGCCACTGCACTCCAGCCTGGGTGACAGAGCAAGACTCCACCTCAAAAAATAAGAGTTGTTCCACTGCATTTCGTGGGAACCTGCAATTCATGGCAGCTCGTTCAACATTTCCAAGTTGCTCGTTCTTTGCATAGCATCATTTCTTTTTTCTTTCTTATATGGAATCTTGCTAGCATTAAGTAAAATGATTTTTTGCAAGTGAAAAGACAGCCAGGAAGAGAGGAGAACAAGACCCTAATTCTGGCAGGAGCAGGACTTGAATTATTGGGCTAAGTATAAGGAAGGAATTCTTTCGGAGACAGAAAGACAGAGAACATTAAACACCAGCTGTAAGCAGTAAATTTTCTCACTGAGGTGATGCCAATACGTTAATCACTATAAACAGTCTATCATCCAAGTCTAAGGCTCCTTGGATGTTTTTGCCGTGGTTGGTTGCTGTTTTCAGAATTTAAACATTTTGAGGTCATTTTCTTTTAACGAGTTTGGGAGGTAGGGGCCGGGGGCATTGCTGATGAAAAAACAAAGACATGAGCCAAAACCAAATGTTCGCAAATAAGTGCAATGGAGATGATTGGATAGACTCACCTCTCAAGATGACAGAGGAGAAACTATTGAGAAGCGGTTCTGGTGGACAATACTCAAAGGCACAGGAGGTACTTGACTTTTTTTTTTTTGAAACAAAGTCTTGCTCTGTCACCCAGGCTAAAGTGCAGTGCTGTGATCTCAGTTCATTGTAACCTCCACTTTCCAGGTTTGAGTGATCCTCCTGTCTCAACCTCCCAAGTAGCTGGGACTACAGGTGCATACCACCATGTCCAGCTGATTTTTGTAATTTTTGTAGAGATTGGAGGATCTCCCTATGTTGCCCAGGCTGGTCTGAACTCCTAGGCTCAAGTGATCTGCCCACCTTGGCCTCCCAAAGTGCTGTGATTACAGGTATGAGCCACTGTGCCCAGCGAGTGAATGTGAATGCTCCATGGGTATGCTATGAGGAGTTATTAATTGACCTTATGAGAAAAGCAGTGACTAATTCAGACTGTGCTTTCAAAATAATGGCTGGGCTGGGCACAGTGGCTCACGACTGTAATTCCAGCAATTTGAAAGGCTGACTGGGGCAGATCATGAGGTCAGGAGATTGAGACCATCCTGCCTAACACAGTGAAACCCCGTCTCTACTAAAAATACAAAAAATTAGCTGGGCGAGGTGGCACACATCTGCAGTCCCAGCTGCTTGGGAGGCTGAGGCAGGAGAATTGCTTGAACCCTGGAGGCGGAGGTTGCAGTGAGCTGAGATGCTGCCACCGCACTCCAGCCTGGGCGACAGAGCAGACTGTATCTCAAAACAAACAAACAAACAAAAAACGAAAATAACGGCTGGAAATCTTTTTGCCTTGAGAACTCCGAGTCCTAGTAATGAAAGAATTTTGACTATCTTGAAAATAGGAAAAAATAGCTCATCTGTAGTTTTTTTCTGTTTGTTTTTTTCCGTCTTCATTCTATTGAGGAAAGCTCATCTGTTTTTAACAGTTCCATACTTTGCTTCTAGTATTCTTGAAAACACATTTCTCTCACTTAATTTTAGATTACAAAAGCACTCACCCGGGTGTGGTGACTCACACCTGTAATCCCAGCACTTTGGGAGGCCAAGGTGGGCATATCACCTGAGGTCAGGAGTTCAAGACCAGCCTGGCCAACATGGTGAAACCCTACTAAAAATACAAAAATTAACCACACGTGGTGGCATGTGCCTGTAATCTCACTGGCCCGAGAGGCTGAGGCAGGAAAATCACTGGAACCTGAAAGGCGGAGGCTGCAGTGAGCCAAGATCATACCACTGCATTCCAGCTTGGATGATAGAGTGAGACTCTGTCTCAAAAAAAAAAAACAAAAACAAAAAAAAACACTCACTGGTTAACCTTTCCAGGCATCTAACTCTCCTTTGGTTTAATCAATGAGTGATTATTAGATTATTAGACTTTCCGAATTTGTCTTAGATGAGACTGATTTTACCTTTGTTTCCGATACTCAGCTTTCACCACATTCTGATGATCTTGGTTCAGTGACCAATTACAAAGCCAAGAACGTGTTCAACTATGAGATTCTTCCTTCCCTCCATCCCTCCCTTCCTTCCTTCCCTCTCTTTTATTCTTTTCTTTTTTTTTTTTTTGAGACAGAGTCTTGCTCTGTCACCTAGGCTGGAGTGTAGTACCGCGATCTTGGCACACTGCAACCTCCACCTCCCGGGTTCAAGCAATTCTCCTGCCTCAGCCTCTTAAGTAGCCGAGATTACAAGCACCTGTCACCATACCCAGCGAATTTTTGTATTTTTAGTAGAGATGGGGTTTTGCCATGTTGTCCAGGCTGGTCTTGACCTCCTGGCCTCAAGTGATCTGCCAGCTTTGGCCTCCCAAAGTGCTGTGATTACAGCATAAGCCACTATGCCCAGTGAGATTTTTAATTGTCCCTGGCTCTCTAGGTGTTGGTCATTTGTACTTCAGGTGCCACTCTCAACCTGTTCATTACCATAAGTCCTCCTGACACCACCTGTTTGCTGCCTAGGTGGATCATAAAAAGGTGTTGGGGCCTTTTTATAGTTTGAAGTCAAGTCCTGTTGCTCAGCTCATACTTTCCTATTCACCCCCTCTCTTCTCTGCTCCCTTGAAAGTAGTAATAACAAAACCTATAGGTAATTTTCATTTTCCTCCACTGAACCATTGAACTCATTTAAGCCTCCAAGTCTGCTCCCAGAGTCAGCTCCAGGACCCCAGTGCGGCTTACAAAAGCCTGTCTAATTCAGTTGTTAGACAACGGGTATTTTTCTCCAGTCTGTCTGAGGTGAGGGTGTCCAATTCTTTAACTTTCTATTTTTCTTTTTTTTTTTTTTTTTGAGACAGAGTCTCACTCTGTCCTCAGGCTGGAGTGCAGTGGCGTGATCTCAATTCACTGCAACCTCCACCTCCCGGGTTCAAGCAATTCTCCTGCCTCAGCCTCCCAAGTAGCTGGGACTACAGGCAAGTGCCACCACACCCGGCTAATTTTTGTATTTTTAGTAGAGACGGGGTTTCACCATGTAGGCCAGGATGGTCTCGATCTCTTGACCTCGTGATCCGCCCGCCTCGGCCTCCCAAAGTGCTGGGATTACAGGTGCGAGCCATGATGCCTGGCCTCTTTAACTTTCAATAGAAAATAACAAGTCAGATAAAATCGCAAACTTTAACACAATTACCACTTGCAAGTGCTCACAAACCTTCCTTGTGCAATTCTGAAGAGCTAAATAAAAATGCCTTCAATACATAAGGAGCACTCAACTTATAAATAGGATCCATTCCCAAGTATACGTTAGTTGTTCAGAATGCCAGAAACCTTTTGTTTAAACAAAGATTTGAGAGCCTAATGTGTGCTAGTCACTTTTTCCATCAAAACAATAGAATGAGTAGTATTTGGGTTCCAGGGCCAGCTCATTAAAAACTTTTTACCTAACATGGAATTAATCTATGCCACAAATAGTCATTTCTTTTCTTTTCTTTTTTTTTTTTTTTTTTTTTTTGAAGGAGGGTCTCTGTCACCCAGGTGGAATGCACTGGTGCAATCACAGTTCACTGCAGCCTCGACCTCCAGGGCTTAAGTGATTCTCCTACCTCAGCCTCCCCAGTAGCTGGGATTAAAGGTGTGAGCTCCTACCCCATTACCACCAATCCCCATGCCAACATGCCCTCCCCACCCCCACTGGCAAGGAATATCTTTGAGTCTTGGAAACAGCAGGCCAGGCGATAAGAAAGGAGGGAGAAGAAAGAGAAAGAATAGAACTTTCTCTCCCTGTGTGGCAGCTGACTAGCTCTAGGACCAGTGATTTGTAAATACTTATTATTTGGGGCTAGGTGCCATTCTAAATGGTTTACATACGCAGCTGTTTAAGCATATTAAGCGTATGTTTTGGTTTGTGTTGTCATTCATCTTCTTTCTGTACCCCTTCTCTACTCTTTGGGCGCCGCTCTCCAAGGTGCAGGGCACACCTGTGCCCTCCCTCTGCCTCTTGCCTTGGCCAGTTCTAACCACCAAAGTGTTCCATGCTCTACATGTCCAAGTCTCCAACCTCTACTCATCAAAATCCCCCACTTCCTCAGTGTAGCTAATCTCAGGTGTTAGGAAGAAACTTTCCAGAGATGCTTTTATTTATTTTGTTTTATTTATTTATTTTGAGATAGAGTCTCACTCTGTCACCCAGGCTGGAGTGCAATGGCGAGATCTTGACTCACTACAACCTCTGCCTCCCGGGTTCAAGCAATTCTCCTGCCTCAGCCTCCAGAGTAGCTGGGATTACAGGCAACTGCCATCACATCCAGCTAATTTTTTGTATTTTTTAAGTAGAGATGGAGTTTCACCATGTTGATGAGGCTGGTCTTGAACTCCTGACCTCAGATGATCCACCTGCCTCGGCCTCCCAAAGCACTGGGATTACAGACGTGAGCCACTATGCCCAGCCTAGATGCTTTTATTTTTAAAGAGGATACCTCAGAAATCAAATGCATTTCTTTTTTTTTTTTGAGACAGGGTCTCACTCTGTAGCACAGTGCAGTGACACAATCACAGCTCACTATAGCCGTGAACTCCTAAGCTCAAGCAGTCTTCTTGCCTCAGCATCCCTAGTAGCTGGGACGACAGGCATGTGCCACCATGCCCACCTAAATTTTATTTTTAAAACTTTTTGCAGAGACAGAATCTCACTATGTTGCCCAGGTTGATATTGAACTCCTGGCCTCAAGCAATCCTCCCACATCAGCCTCCCAGAGTATTGGGACTATAGGCAAGAGCCACCGTGCCCAGCATCAAATGCATTTCTGGTGGCATTCGGGCAGATGGATCTGGCAGTGAAGGTTTGGCAAGGGGGTCCTGGTTACTAGGTGGAAGGGATGGTCCTCTTAACAGTCAGTCCTGGCTGGGTGCGGTGACGTGCACCTGTAATTCCAGCTACTCAGTAGGCTGAGGTGGGAGGATCGCTTGAGCCTGGAAGGTCCAGGCTCCAGTGAGCTGTGATTGCACCACTGCATTCCAGCCTGGGTGACAGAGCAAGACCTTGTCTCTAATAAAAACATTCAGTCCTTGGAGGCCACACCTCAGAGCCATTTCTGTTTTCATAGCCTCTTCCCTTCTCCACTTCTGAATGTGAGAGAAGCACAGCGGGGAAGTACCAGCAAAGGTAAATTAGCAGTCTTGGCTTCTCTTAAATTCTGTAGAACACAGCAAGGCAGGGGCAGCGAAGACAGTATGAAGGAGATGAAAGTCGTCTTTGTGACCAGTGAGTTTCCTATTCTTGTTATTAATGTGCTAACACCTGTATCTGCTGATTACTGACTGACCCATATGAAAATTAACTCACCTTTACCCCATTTCAGGGGGACCTCTTAGTGGTAAAGAAAGTCTTTTTTTTTTTTTTTTTTTTTTTTTTTTGAGACAGGCTGTCACTCTATCGCCCAGGCTGGAGTGCAATGGCGCGATCTCGGCTCACTGCAACTTCTGCCACCATGCCTGGCTAAGTTTTGTATTTTTAGTAGAGATGGGGTTTCACCATGTTGGCTAGGCTGGTCTCAAACTTCTGACCTCAAGTGATCCACCTGCCTTGGCCTCCCAAAGTGCTGGGATTACAGTCGTGAGCCACCACAACCAGCCAGAAAAGGAAGTCTTAAAATTAATTTCCACAAATTCTTAGCCCCTGATAGTATTTTTTTATCTCAGTTTTTAATGATGACTAAGGCTTTCAAAGGCAGGAGCTGCTGGTTTATCTTTATCATCTTCAGAGTATAACTTTCCAATGTAAGAATTAATTATTTCACAAATCTTTGCTTGTCAATCTTCTACACAGAAAGTTAAGACTCTATTAGTCTTTATTATTTCCAAATTAATCATGCAGATGCCAAAAGAAATGATTACAGGCATATGCTACCATGCCTGGCTAATTTTTATATTATTAGTAGAGATGGGATTTCTCTGTGTTGGTCAGGCTGGTCTTGAACTCCCAACCTCAGGTGATCCACCCACCTCAGCCTCCCAAAGTGCTGGGATTACAGGCATGAGCCACCGCAACTGGCCCAAAAGAAATGACATCTTTTCAACTCAGTTTTCATTTTTATTATAGCAAAACTGCTTTATATATTTAAGAGATAAATTTTTAAAATTACAGTTATACTGAAAGAAAAACATTAGTGCAAGAATACTTATTAGGCGGTCCCTTATAAGTAAAAGGGATGCTTATGCTTTTTATTTATTTTAATTTTGTGTGTGTGTGTGTGTGTGTGAGTAGAGAGAGAGAGAGAGACAGAGTCTCGCACTGTTGCCTGGGCTGGAGTGCAATTGTACCATCTCAGCTCACTGCAACCTCCACCTCCCAGGTTCACACGATTCTCCTGCCTCAGCCTTCCTAGCAGCTGGGATTACAGGCGCACACCAACACACCAGGCTAATTTTTTGTATTTTTAGTGGAGACGGGGTTTCACTATGTTGGTCAGATTGGTCTCGAACTCCTGACCTCGTGATCCACCCGCCTCGGCCTCCCAAAGTGCTGGGATTACAGGCCTGAGCCACCACACCCAGCCTATTTTAATGTTTTTTTCTAATGTACTTACTATGAAATTATATACAATGAGATATAAGCATGTAATAGAATTGCCGATTCAATCACAAAATTTGCTTCCAGAGATTCTTTTTATTAACCATTCATTAAACCAAGCCTATTGCGTGAGCCGATCATGGTAAGATTTATTTACCATTTGTGGCTCTTGTCACATTATAATCAATCATTTCTGTTGTTATTTATGTACTTTTTCCTCTCCCCTGTTAGACTGTGGGCTACCTGAGGACATTTCTATCATGTTCACCAAATTCTGTATCCCCAGAATGTTTATACCCCTGGCATACAATAGACCTCATAAATATAATAATAGTATATTAGGTAAACAAATGATATCACTAAGCACCAGAGATAAGTTTATTGTGATAGCTGAACAATGAATTTGGCAAAGTTTCTAGGCAGTTAAGGATTAAGAAAAAACACTGGGCTATGTAACTTTTCTTCTAGCTAAAAACAGCATGCAGTTTTTCTTGAACTAAACTCAAAGACATTGAGTAACAGAAATGACCATATCTGTGGTTTTACAAAACAACCAAATGGCTATTCAAATGAATTATTTTATAGGCCCTCTGTAAAAGTTTATATTACATTTAACTAATAAGAATGTTGTTGCAGAAAGCAAATTATATGGTGCTGGTGCATTGATAGCACCAACTCTTGATAGTTTATCAAGACCATTTCGTGTTTAATTGCTTAAGCTTTGAGTCAGAAAGATCTGGGTTTGCATCCTGGCGGTACCATTTACAAGCTGTGTGATCTGGGCAATTAATCACTCCCTCTGAGCCTGCTTCCGTATCTGTCAACTGTGACACTATTCCCTAGTCATGAATGTATGAATTAATGAGATAATTTATGTTATCCTCCTAACAATAAGTAAATGCTCAATAAATGCTCAAGTATTATTCGCCAGCAATATTGAAGGAAAACTAGAGGGATTTGAAAGAATCAATAATGATCATAATGATAAATCAGCTTTTTCCCAATCTCAAGACCTTAAGTAAGCATTATGCAAGTGGCATCTCTCAGTCGATTCTGAACTAAATTTTTCTGGTTAGCATGGGAAATGGAGAAATTTTATGTTGATAGCTAAGTGGAGAGTATGTTTTAGATACCGGGTAGTAGGGAGCAAATTTGTTTTACTAGGAAAGAAAAATATCCAGACTTATCTTTTTATCCGAACAGGATTTTCACTCAATTGATCAGAAGTACAGACAGCAAGAGTGCTTGGGGATATAATCAAACTCTTTCATCAAAATTTAAATAAGGCCAGGAGCAGAGACTCACACCTGTAATCCCAACACTTTGGGAGGCTGAGGTGGGTGGATCACGAGGTGAGGGGTTCAAGACCAGCCAGTTTGAGACCAGCCTGGCCAACATGGTAAAACCCCGTCTCTACTAAAATTATAAAAATTAGCCAAGCTTGGTGTAATTCTCCTAGCTACTGGGCAGGAGAATTGCTTGAACCTGGGAGGCAGAGGTTATAATGAGTCAAGATCTCACCACTGCACTCTAGCCTCGGCAACGGAGCAAGACTCCATCTCGGGAAAAAAAAAAAACAAAAACAAAACTTAAATAAGTACTTGAATGAGGTTCCAAGTGCCACCTACCAAGAAAGAGAAGCAGCAAACTATGTCCTCTAGATGGACTGCCAGATGAGTCAACTAAAAAATGCACCTCTCAAGGTGGTGAATGAATTGAGGTACCTTTCAGATCTGCTGAAGGGCTCTGTTAAAATGTGGCAAACTTGGCTAGACACACTGGCTCATGCCTATAAGCCCAGCAGTTTGGGAGGCCAAGGTGGGCAGATCACCTGAGGTCAGGAGTTTGAGATTAGCCTGCCCAACATGGTGAAACTCCGTCTCTACTAAAAATACAAAAATTAGCCAGGCGTGGTGGCACGCGCCTGTAGTCCCAGCTACTCAGGAGGCTGAGGTGGGAGAATCGCTTGAACCCGGGAGGCAGAGGTTGCAATGAGCTGAGATCGTGCCACTGCACTCCAGCCTGGACAACAAGAGTGAAACTCTGTCTTAGAAAAAAAAAATGTTGCAAACTGCAACTCTTCAAGTTTGGGAGTAATGAGCAGCAAGACATTTGTCAGCAACCACTCAACAGGTTTGAGGGGTTCTTAGGACAGCTTTCACCATAAGAAACCAGAGAGACTTGGACAGTGGCTTACACCTGTAATCCTAGCACTGTGGGAGGAGGCAGGAGGATCAATGGAGCTCGGAAGTTTGAGACCAGCCTGGGCAGCATGATGAAATCTCATCTCTACTAAAAGGAAAAAAACAAAAAAAAAACAGATACAGTGGTGCTTGCCCGTGGTCTCAGCTACTTGTGAGGCTGAGGCAGGAGGGTCACTTGAACCTGGGAAGTCAAGGGCTGCAGTAAACTGTAATAGCATCACTACACTTAAAAAAAAAAAAAAAAGGCCAAGCACGGTGGCTCATGCTTGTAATCCCAGCACTTTGGGAGGCTGAGGTGGGCGGATCACAAGATCAAGAGTTCAAGGCCAGCTGGTCAATATAGTGAAACCCCGTTGCTACTAAAAATACAAATAATAGCTGGGCACGGTGGTGCACGCCTGTAGTCCCAGCTACTTGGGAGGCTAAGGCAGAAGAGTTGCTTGAACCCAGGAGGTGGAGGTTGCAGTAAGCCAAGACCGTGCCACTGTACTCCAGCCTGGGTGACAGAACGAGACTCCGTCTCAAAAAAAAAAAAGAGGCCAGGCATGATGGCTCACACCTATAATCTTATAATCCCAATCCAAAACTGGGAGGCTGAGGTGGGAGGATCACTTGAGCCCAGAATTCAAGACCAGTCTGGACAACACGGCAAGACCTTGTCTCAAAAAAAAAAAAAAAAAAAAATAGTGCTATGTTACCAGGTGCTCTATGAAGTACTTTATAGGTCGTTTTATTAAATCTATTCAATTGTTCCATGAGGGGAAGCATTATTATTTTCAAAATGCAGATGAGGAAAGTAAAGTTTACAGTGATGAATTAACTGGTTTTAAATCATTCGGCTGGTCAGGGGATAAAGGTATTTAAACCTTGTTATATCTAATTCCAAAGCCCTGTATACAGTTCACCATACTCTACAGTCTCTCCACAAGAGAAAATAATAATAGTACATCCCACATATGAGCCACTTTTAGATATCTTGAGCTAGACTCTCACACTTAGTAGCTGTGCAAACTTGGACAAACAATTTAACCTCAGCTTCCTCATCTGTAAAATGGGAATGATAACAATAGCAACTACCACCTGTGCCCTGCCCAGCTTCTGCCTTTAAACGAGGCCTATGGTCGCATGTTATTCATAATCCTTATTGCTTTGCACAGTCTTGTTTGACTTCACACAATATGTTTCTGAAATGGCCCCTATAGGTATTTGAGTCTGTAATCACTTATCTAGGCCATACTAGACCATCTGTTGAATTAAGAAATTAATTAAAGTACAAATAGCATCACTCTTTTCTGTGAAAGCTGGAATTTGGCAGGCCGTTGTCGCTCACACCTATAATCCCAACGCTTTGGGAGGCCAAGGTGGGCAGATCACCTGAGGTCACGAATTTGAGGACCAGCCTGGCCAACATGGCGAAACCTCATCTCTACTAAAAACACAAAATTAGCCAGGCAATGTGGCAGATGCCTGTAATTCCAGCTACTGGGGAAGCTGAGGCAGGAGAATCGCTTGAACCCAGGAGACAGAGGTTGCAGTGAGCTGAGATTTCGCTACTGCATTCCAGCCTGGGTGACAGAGTGAGACTCCATATCAGAGAGAGAGAAAAAAAAAAGAAACTGGAATTACCTGATGTCATTGAACCCTGGATCTGACAATTACTAAACTAATTGCAACTTTGTGTAAGTTACTCAGCTTCTCTACACCTCTGTTGCCTCAGCTATAAAATAGTGAGAAGAATACAGTAGTCTTCCTTTATCTGTGATTTCAGTTACTTGTGATCAACCGCAGTCTGTAACATTAAATAGAAAATTCCAGAAAGAAGCAACTCATAAATTTTAAATTGTGCATCATTCTGAAAAGGGGGGATGAAATCTCATACTGCTTCACTCTGTCCCACCCAAGATGCAAATCCACACTGTGGAGTCTACCCTCCCCACTAGTCAGTAGCTTAAGACAGATTGTTGCGGTACCGCAGTGCTTTTGTTCCTGTAACCCTATTTGACTTAAATATGGCCCCAAAGTGCAAGAATAGTGATGCAGTTCAAACATGCTGAAGAGAAGTTGTAAAATGAAAAGGTGGAACTTTTCAAATTAATGAGTAAAAGAATCATATGTTAAAAAAACGTTTGTTGGCAGGGTGCAGTGGCTCACACCTGTAAACCCAGCACTCTAGGAGGCTGACGCAGGTGGATAACCTGAGGTCAGGAGTTTGAGGCCAGCCTAGCCAACATGGTGAAACCCCTGTCTCTACTAAAAAAACACAAAAAATTAGCCAAGTGTGGTGGTGCATGCCTGTAATTCCAGCTACTCGGGAGGCTGAGGCAGGAGAATTGTTTGAACCTGGGAGGTGTAGGTTGCAGTGAGCCGAGATCGCGCCATTGCGCTCCAGCCGGGGCAACAAGAGCAAAACTCTGTCTCAAAAAAAAAAAAAAAAGTTTATTATGGTAAGAATGAATCTAAACGTGAAATTCTGAAGAAGGAGAAAATAATTTGGGCTAGTTTTGCTGTCACACCTCAAATTACAAAAGTTTGTCACAATGCATAACTGCTTAGTTAAGATGGAGAAGGCATTAAATATTAAATGTATGGGTTGAAGACACGAACAGAAAACTGTTGTACCAGTAAGCTTTGAGGCTGTATGAAGACTTTAGCATGGGATCCCATGAAACAAGTGACATTAAGCCATTTACTGTAAGTAATGCATAGTTTTTGGTTTTTTTTTTTTGTTTGTTTTTTTAGATGGAGTCTTGCTCTGTTGCCCAGGCTGTAGTGCAGTGGCGTGATCTCAGCTCACTGCCCCCTCCACCTCCGGGGTTCAACCTTAGCCTCCTATCTGGGATTACAGGTGCCTGTCGCCACACTTGGCTAATTTTCATATTTTTAGTAGAGACTGGGTTTCACCATGTTGATCAGGCTGGTCTTGAACTCCTGACCTCAGGTGATCCACCCACCTTGGCCTCCCAAAGTGCTGGGATTACAGTCTTGAGCCACCACACCCGACTGTAAGGCATAGTTATTAATACACAGAAATACAGAAGGGAAGTAATAGCCTAAACCTATGTCATAATGTCTGAGATTTCACCTGACTTCATCGCTATCATCATATAGGCATTGTATCATCGTATTGGCACTGTATCAGTGTACCATTACAAGAAGGGCAGTAGAGTACAATAACATATTTTTTGAGAGAGACCACAGTCACATAACTTTTATTACAGTATGATGTTATACTTGTTCTATTTTATTATTAGATATTGCTTTTTGTTTGTTTGTTTGTTTGTTTGTTTTTTGAGACAGTCTCATTCTGTCGCCCAGGTTGGAGTGCAGTGGCCATGATCTCGGCTCACTGCAACCTCCACCTCCCGGTTCTCTTGCCTCAGACTCCTGAGTAGCTGAGATTACAGGTGAGGGCCACTATGCCTGGCTAATTTTTGTATTTTCAGTGGAGACGGGGTTTCACCGTGTTGGTCAGGCTGGTCTCGAACCTGTGATCTCAGGTGATCTGCCCACCTCGGCCTCCCAAAGTGTTGGGATTACAGGCATGAGCCACTGTGTCCAGCTGTTACTTATTATTGTTAATCCCTTACTCTAATTTATACATTAAACTTTATCATAGGTATGTACACATAGAAAAAACCATAGTATATATAGGGTTCGGTACTATTCATGGCTTTAGGCATCCACTGAAGGTCTCGGAAGATTTCCCCCGAAGACAAGGGGGGCTTTCTGTAGTAGTTACTTCACAGGATTGTTGTAAGAGTTAAATGAGATAAAGCATACAGGCAATTTAGAACAATGCCCAACACATAGTTAACGATAGCATTTGCTGCCTCACCTCCTACTGTTTCGGTTACTTTTCTGGATTTTTGTAACATATTTTTCAAAAATGTTTCTAAACAATTTTTAATTTAATTTTTAATTTTTTTTGAGACAGGGTCTCACTCTGTCACCCAGGCTAGAGTGCAGAGGCTTGCTCACAGCCCACTGCAGCCTCGGTCTCCTGGGCTCAGGTGATCCTCCCACCTCAGCCTCCAAAGTAGCTAGGACCACAGGCATGCACCAACACGCCCAGCTAGTTTTTGTATTTTTAGTACAGACGAGGTTTCACAATATTGTCCAGGCAGGTCTTGAACTCCTAGGCTCAAGTGATCTGCCCACCTTGGTCTCCCGAAGTGCTGGAATTACAGGCATGAGCCACTGCTAAAATTTTTCATACAGTTTTAGAATAGGTTTAATCTGGCTCATGACCTATATACATAATACTACACTGATTGCAGGAAACTCTGTATTGTATTTTTTTCATTACTAACAAGTGATATTTCTTTTTCTTTTCTTTTTCTTTTTTTTTTTTTTGGAGACACAGTCTTACTTTGTTGCCCAGGCTGGAGTGCAGTGGTGCAATCTTGGCTAACTGCAACCTCCGCCTCCTGGGTTCAAGTGATTCTCCTGCCTCAGCCTCCTGGGTAGCTGGGACCACAGGCGTGCACCATTGCACCAGCGAAATTTTGTATTTTTAGTAGAGGCAGGGTTTCATCATGTTGACCTAAGCCAGGCTGGTCTTGAACTCCTGACCTCAGGTGATCCACCTGCCTCAGCCTCCCAAAGTGTTGGGATTACAGGCGTGAGCCACCCCACCTGGCCTAGAAGTGATATTTCTAATAGAGGTTCAGTTTTAACTCCTGAAAGTAGTGAGAATGAATAGGCCCAAATGAAACTGACAAACACTTGATACCAATATATTTAATGATGGCTTTACTAGAGTTTTTCTGTGTGTGAAATACATGCTGAGCCAAAGGCAGAAATCATTTGAGCAGTGTTGTATTCTACAATGTATTTTCCACATGACCTTGAACAATCAGTCCAAAACTTCTTTCCTATGGCTGTTCTCTTGCCAGAAATCCCATCCTGTCACAAACCAAGTTCTTACTTCCCTGTCAAGATTTGTTTTCACTGTCACTTCTGGGAGGTTGGCTCTGATGCCCTCTCTTCTGTTGTTACACTTACATTGAGTGGTAAGTTTACTTGTCTGTTTATATTGTAGTGATTTCCTTGAATTCTGGGACTCCCTCTTATTCGTGTAACTGGAGAGGATGTAGTCACATGCTTAGGGTCTGATCTGATGCTGAGCTGCCTGTATTCTGATCCTAACTCTGCCACTAGTGGCTAATGTGGTGTGGAGACAGGTGCTGGATCTCTTCGAATCTCAATTACCTCATCTATGATACAAAGATTATAATAGTATATCATAAGGTTGTTGTGAGGATTCTATGAGTCAGTATTTGTAAAATTCTTTAGAATAGTTTCTGGAACAGAGAAGGCATTTGAGGGTCAGTGGTTACTACTGTTGCCATTGACTTGATTTTTCTTTATTTCCAGATTTTATTTCTAGTTTGCTCTAATTGCTCAAATTTACTTAGCATTACAATTAATGACAAATCTAATTTTACTGCTTTTTGCTTCTAGCTTCAAGAACTAATCTTTCGAAATATAAGAATCACAATTTGATCCTGCAGAGATAAATATTGAGAAATAAAGTATGGAACATCTATTATTGGCCAAAGGTGCATAACCACCTTCCACTTTTTTTTTTTTTTTTTTTAAGAGACTGAGTCTCTCTCTGTTACCCAGGCTGGAGAGCAGTGACGTGATCTTGGCTCACTGCAATCCCACCTCCTGAGTTCAAGCAATTCTCCTGCCTAAACTTCCCGAGTAGCTGGGACTATAGGTGCACGCCACCACGCCCAGCTAATTTTTTTTGTATTTTAGTAAAGACAGAGTTTCACTATGTTGTCCAGGCTGGTCTCAAACTCCTGAGCTCAGACAAACCACCCACCTTGGCCTCCCAAAGTGTTAGGATTACATGAATGAGGCACTGTGCCCAGCCCCTTCCACTTTTTTTTAATTTTTTTTATTTTTATTTTTTAAATTATAGGGTGCCTACTCCCTGGATTTTTTATTTATTTTATTTTATTATTATTTTTTAAATCCCTTCCACTTTTTTTTAACTTATCCTATAATTCTTCCTATTCCCTGGTAAGTCCCTCCTTGATCAATAAATTGATTCCCTTTCATTTCTGTACTTCACTCCCATTCTCTTCTACTCCCATTATAATGTGTATAATATGTATGTGTTTGTATTTCCTTAGTAAAGATGTTTATCTCACCCCATTATATCATGGTGTTCTTGATGCCAACATGGCTTATAACTCATAATGTTAACCTTGATCATTTAGTTAAGGTAGTGTTTGCCAGGTTTCTTCACTATAAAGTTAATACTCTTCCATTTCCATACTCTTTTCTTTGAAAATGAGTCACTGTAATTCCATGCCACAACCAAGGGGGACAGAATTAATCACCAACCCCTAGAGAGAGAGTGTCTACATATATTCTTTAGATGGTTTTTTTTTTTTTTTTTTTTTTTTTTTTGAGACAGAGTCTTTCTCTGTTGCCCAGGCTGGAGTGCAGTGGCACGATCTCAGCTCACTGCAACCTCCACCTCCCGTGTTCAAGCGATTCCCATGCCTCAGCCTTCTGAGTAGCTGGAATTACAGGCACCACCCACCATGCCTGGCTAATTTTTGTATTTTTAGTAGAGATGGGATTTCACCATGTTGGCCAGGCTGGTTTTGAACTCCTGACCTCAGGTGATCTGCCCACCTTGGCCTCCCAGAGTGCTGGGATTACATGTGTGTACTGTGCCTGGTCTAGAATTCTTCTACAAGGGAAATTTCTCCCTTCATCACTTAAGTATTTATTCAATAATACTTATATCATTGTGGACTGATGGATATTTATTTTACTGTCTGAATTATAATTCAATACTATCACTGTTGCTGAAATTGTTCCAGCTTTGACCATTCAGGAGTTCTTTCAGATTGCCTCTAGTGTCCTTTTGACCTCTCTCCTACTTTTATAATTTTCTTCTTCTTCTTCTTTTTTTAAGCACTACAAGACATTCCAGACTCATCTTGCCTTTTCCCTCCTTTAATTGCAAATGGTATTTAGAAACCAATGTTTGTGAACTGGGCATGCCTGTTACTGTGGTGTCACTGTATGTTAGGCTGTTCTTGCATTGCTATAAATAAACACCTGAGGCTGGGTAATTTACAAAGAAAAGAGGTTTCTTTTGCCCCATGGTTCTGCAGACTGTATAGGAAGCATAACGTTGGCAGAGTGGAGTGGGGTGGTGCCACACTTTATAACAACCAGATCGATAGTGAGGACAGCCTCAAGCCTTGAAGGATTCTATCCTATGACCCAACCATCTCCCACCTGGCCCCACCTCCAACATTGGGAATTCTATTTCAACATGAGATTTGAGCAAGGTCAAATATCCAAACTATATCACACTGCTTCTAGGCTAAAGCTAGGAAATATATTAACCTATGTATATGTACATCTTTATTGTCCATCTATTTATCATCCATCTATCATCTATCTAGAAACACGAATTCATTCATTCTGCTATCTCTGGCCCCAATCCAGCACCACATGGTTCATTCTAGCCTTCTCTCCTTGCTTATTTGCGACTATTTCTCTGATAGCAAGAGACCTGGCTCCCATTATCTACAATTATTTAGTTATTTGCCAAACCCTAGTATTAGGAGGGGAATTGTGTTATCCTAAAATTCATATGTTGAAGTCTTAACCCCTAGTACTTCATAATGTGGCCTTATTTGGAGATAGCATCTTTACAGAGATAATCAAGTTAAAATGAGGTCATTAGAGTGGGCCCTAATCTGACAGATGTCCTTATATAAAAGGGAAATTCAAACAGACACATAGAGGGAGGCACAGAAAGAAGATGGCTATTTACAAGCCAATGAGAGAGGTCTGAAACAGATCCTTCCCTCACAGCCCTCAGAAGGGACCAACTCTGCCAACAACTTGATTTTGGATTTCTATCTTCCAGAGCTATGAGAAAATACATCGTGTTGTTGTAAGTAGCATTTGCAGTGCCACAAAAGAAGTAGCACTCGAATATAAATTTCCTCAGCAATACAATTTACTTCTATAGAAGGGTGCTGCTCACAGATGGAACAACGGTGAACACACACCTGGACAAGGAGGGGAAGGGGTACTTATGCCTAGTGGAGGTCGCCCCTACTGCTGTGTCATTCCCCCTGTTGGCTAGGGTTACACCACACAGTCTAGTCTAATTCCGATTGGCTATTTTAAAGGCAGCCAGGGTATGAGCTGGAGTGGAGGAGTGGGTAGTTTGGTGGGAAGGACAGTTACAGGCAGGTCAGAGCAGGTAAGCAGGGGTCAAAGCAGGTGACCAGGATGAGTCAGGATGGGGCAGGGGACTGGGGGGACAGATGTGAACTACCGATTAGAACTGGTGGAAAAGGTTGTTTACTGAAAGTACAAGGACGTTAAACTTTAAAATAGAGAATTAAAGAATAAGAGAGATGAACAAACTGCAATACTTATTCTTTGAAGAGAAATTTGGGATTCATTATATCTAACAGTGTTGCTTAAGCCACCCAGTTTGTTACGGTAGCCTTAGCAAACGAATACAGATATTCTAGTATACAGGAAAATTAGTTTCCAAATTGCTAATGCTATCCCTTCAAGAAATACATTTATCAACTATAGTACAATGTTTATGTGTAGTTCTTTTTGCTTTTAGCCTTATGGTGTCCAGTCACAATACTGTTTCCTAAAGTCCACTCCTTTTTTACTCACCCCCTTGATGAGATTATGTGTTTACAATTCATCCTAGGATCCCCCAACGTCTGGTTGATTTTTTGAAAAACTGAATGTAGCAAATGGATTTCACTCAATGTATATAGTCATTTATCTACTACTGATAGGATAAAGAACAATTCCATTATCTTTAAAAAAAATCCCTTCTACAACCTCTTTGGAGTCAACTCTGTACCTCTTCCCCACCCCTGGCAATCACTGATGTTTTCTATCTTTATAGTTTTGTCTTTTACATATGTCTATTACACTCCAGTAGAAATGGAATTGTAATATATAGGCTTTTGAGTCTGACTTCTTTCACTTAGCAAAAATGTATTTGAGTTTCATCCATGTTGTTGAGTGAACTGACGCAGGACAGGCAAGCCCCAAAATTGAGGCTTAGCCCTGGAGGGTTCTTGGCTTTGCCCAGGAAAGAATTCAAGGGTGAGTGGCAGTGTTAAATAATAACTTATTTATTATTTTTTGAGACAGAATCTTGCTCTTGTTGCCCTGGCTGGAGTGCAATGGCACAATCTCCACTCACTGCAACCTCCGTCTCCTGGGTTCAAGCAATTCTCCTTCCTCAGCCTCCTGAGTAGCTGGGATTACAGGCATGTGCCACCACGCCCAGCCAATTTTTGTATTTTTAGTAGAGACGGGGTTTCTCCATGTTGGTCAGGTTGGTCTTGAACTCTCCACCTCAGGTGATCCGCCCTCCTCGGCCTCCCAAAGTGCTGGGATTACAGGCATGAGCTACTGCACCCAGCTATAAATAGTAACTTTTGTTGAAGTGGCAGTGCACAGCAATAGCAGAGGTACTCCTCCTGGCAGAGCAGATTTACCCTATAGGCAGTGTGCCCAGAGGAGCAGCTCAGAGGCACTCTGCAGTCCTATTTATACCCACTTTTAATTATATGTAAATTAAGGGGTGGTTATGCAGAAGTTTCTAGAATGAGGGTGGTAATTTCCAGGTCATTGCCAAGGAAAGGGGTGGTAACGTCCAGGTGTTGCCTTGGCAATGGTAAACTGACAAGCACACTGGTGAGCATGTCTTACGGAGAGGGGCTTCCACCCTGGACCTGTTTTAGCTAGTCCTCAATTTGATGAGGAGTCCAAGTCCCGCCTCTGGAGCCAAGTCCTGCCTCCTACCTCAGAATCAGTAGCTCCTTTCTTTTTACTTCCATTGTATGAATTCACCACTATTTGTTTATCTACTCACCTGCAGAGAGAGGTCTTGGTTGTTTTCTGGTTTTGCCATTTAGAAATAAAGTTGTTTAAATGTGTGTGTGTGTACATAAGTTTTCAATTCACTGGATAACTACTCAGTAGAAAGATTACTGTGTCATATAGTAAATGTATATTAAACTTTATTTCATTTATTATTTATTTATTATTATTATTATTTTAAGGTAGAGTTTCCCACTTGTTGCCCAGTCTGGAGTGCAAAGGGGCAATCTTGGCTCACCACAACCTCCGCCTCCTGGGTTCAAGCTATTCTCCTGCCTCAGCCTCCTGAGTAGAGTAGCTGGGATTACAGGCATGTGCCACCACTCCCAGCTACTTTTGTATTTTTAGTAGAGATGGGGTCTCTCCATGTTGGTCAGGCTGGTCTTGAACTCCTGACCTCAGGTGATCCGCCCGCCTCGACCTCCCAAAGTGCTAGGATTATAGGCGTGAGCCACTCACCTGGCCATCGTTCATTATTTATGTAAAATTTTTTTTTTGTTGTTTTTTTTTTAGATGGAGTTTTGTTCTGTCACCCAGGCTGGAGTGCAATGGAGTGATCTCAGGTTAGTGCAACTTCCGTCTCCCAGGTGCAAGCGATTCTCTTGCCTCTCAGCTTCCTGAGTAGCTGGGATTACAGGCATGTGCTACCATGCCAGGTTAATTTTCTATTTTTAGTAGAGACGGGGTTTCACCATGTTGGCCAGGATGGTCCCAAACTCCTGACCTTGTGATCCGCCTGCCTTGGGCTCCCAAAGTGCTGGGATTACAGGTGTGAGCCACCATGCCCAGCCCCGTCGGCCTATTTTTAAAAATTTTTTGAGACAGGGTCACACTCCGTCACCCAAGCTGTAGTACAGTGGCACAACGACTGCTCACTACAGCCTCGACCCCCGTGCCTCAAGTGAACATCCCACCTCAGTCTGAGTAGCTGGGACTACAGGCATACACTACCACGCCTGGCTAATTTTTAATTTTTTTGTAGAGACAAGATGTTGCTGTGTTGCCCAGGGTGGTCTCAAACTCCTGAGCTCAAGCAAAACTCCCACCCCAGCCTCCCACAGTGCTAGGATTACAGGTGTGAGCCACTAAAGAAACTGCCAAACAGTCTTCTGAAGTGATTGGACCATTTTGCATTCCCACCAGCAGAGTTAAGAGTTCCTGTTGTTTGAGGTCTTCGTCAGCATTTTGTACTATTATATTTTTTTAAAATGTGAGCAATTCTAATAGGTGTGTAATGATATCTCATTGCGGTTTATTTTTCAAGCACTACATTTTGAGGATTCAATACTGCCAAATTTCATTCAATATTCTGCTATATAATACTTCATTTTGTACATATGTGACATTTTTCTCTCAATTGTCTTAGTAATAGACACCCTGATCATCTCCAAATTATACTGTGTAATTTGTTTTCTTATTCATTATGATGTACAATCATATTTACTTTCTTTTTACCAGCAAGTTGTTTCATGGATGAGGGAAAATAATATCCAAATAATACCCAAATAATATTCAAACAAAAACCCAATGTCCAAACCATATCCAAAATCTTCTTGTGCAGATTAGATTCTCAAATTTGTCCTATATAGACTCTACGATAAATGTAGAATTTATGTAATAGACTTCAAAAAAGGATTATTTACATAGAGTTGTGACTTCCTGTTTGTTTTCAATAGCCTCTTTATTTCCTTTCTCCACCCCTACCTTCCTTTCTTCTTTGCTTCCTTCCTTTCATTTCATTCTTTCAAGCAAATAAATATTTACTGAAAGCCCTTCACTGCTAGTCACCGTTCAAACCAAGGGTTTGTAACAAACAAGAACACCACCCTGCAGCAGTTAACAGTCTAGTGTAGTGTGTGTTGTGGGAGAAGGAAACATGGGTGAATGAATGAATACTTACATACCTACATAAATACCCACATACAAGTGTTGTCTGCAAACAAAGAAGGGTTTGCAGCCAGCTTTGTCTTGATGTGTCAGAGAACCTTCTCTGACTTGATTAGACTTGTATTTTACAGCAATAACCTTGGTAGATTGAAGTGGAGTAAGAGATTAGTATTAGGGAGACCAATGTAAGGCTATTACAAATGGTTTAGGTGAGAACTATTGAAGGTCCGCACAAAACAATGGTATATTTTCTGCCTAAGTGGTCTATGTGTGAGAAACAAAATAAAACCTGAGAATGTAGAAAATTATTTGGCATATAAAAAAAACAAAAAAACAAAAAAAACTCAACCATAATAAAAGGTCACCATATAATGCAATAATCCTGTCTAGGAAAAAAAAAAGCATTAACATTTAAAAATAAATGAATGAATAAAAAAGGCAACATAAGGGAGCCTTGGGGTGACATAGCTGATCTGTATCTTCACAGTGGTGATAGGTACAAAAACCCAAACATGACAATATTGCATAGAACTAAATCCATAAACACACAAATGGATCCAAGTGAAACTGGGAAAATCTAAGTAAGATCATAGATTGTTACCGTTATGGTAAACTGGGGAGAGTTTTCATGGATCTCCCCTGTGTTATTTCTCAAAACTTCATGTGAATCTATAATCATTTCAATAAAAAATTCAGTTAAGTAATGATAACAAAATAAAGATATTCTTAAACAAGGCAGGCATACTGGCTCATGCCCGTAATCGCAGCATTTTGGGAGGCTGAGGTGAGAGGACTGCTGGAGCACAGGAGTTGGAGAGCAGCGCAGGCAACATAGTGAGATCCCCCAAAATAAAAAAAATACATCTCTAGTCCCAGCTACTTGGGAGGTTGAAGTGGGAGGATGACTTAAGACGGGGGAGGTCAAGCTGTGATTGTATCACTGTACTCCAGCCTGGGTGACAGAGTGAGACCCCGTCTCAAAAAAAAAAAAAACAAAAAAATGCCAGGCACAGTGGCTCATACCTGTAATCCCAGCACTTTGGGAGGTCAAGGTGGGCGGATCACCTGAGGCTGGGAGTTTGAGACCAGCCTGACCAACATGGAGAAACCCCGTCTCTACTGAAAATACAAAATTAGCTGGGCTTGGTGGTGCATACCTGTAATCCTAGCTACTCGGGAGGCTGAGGCAGAAGAATTGCTTGAACCTGGGAAGCGGAGGTTGCGGTGAGCTGAGATGGCGCCATTACACTCCAGCCTGGGCAACAAGAGCAAAACTCCGTCTCAAAAAAAAAAAAAAAGAAAGATTTTTTTTTAAACAAAAAAACTATTAATCCTTTTTTTTTTTTTTTTTTTGGACGTAGAGAGAAAAATTTAAGGCATTTTGTCCATAATTTTCTACTTGGAATTTGACTACATTGCAGTTATAAATTAATTTGGGGAAAAGTAGAAAAAAATAAAACAATCCAGGTCTGAAACTAAGATAACTGTTATTTAAATGCATCTTGGGCAGTTTTTAGATGATAATTATTATTAGCTCCCTTAGAGGTTTTACCTACAGATTAATTCAGTGGGAAGAAAATATTGAATACTTAAAGCTCAAGTCATTGCTCTGGGAACTTACATTTCTCTATTTCATGCTAATAAAGAGACAGGTTTTATTATAATTATTAATGCATTTTTCAGACAGGGAAGATTGAAGATCAGAGTGGATAAGTACATTTGCAAGGACACAGAGTGTTGGAAGGAGGCTGTACCTGTCTGATGTTAAAGCCTATGCTTTTTTCCTACGACACAGGGGCTGAAATACAGACACAAGCACAGTTAAAATACCTTCTTTGTCTTCAACTTTCTTGTTGAACTCTGTAGTTCTTATACAATATTGAGAAATGTTGACTATATTATTTTTGTGGTAATTGGTGTGGATTATTTCAGCTCAGGAAAATGTCTTTTAAAAGTTGTGACTAGATAGCTTTTAATAAAATATTTCACAAAAAGTGTCAGATACTATCAGAAGACTTCAGGGTAGTTCCTTAAACCTTTGAATAAAACAAAAACAAAATCTCGGTAAGGGTTAAAAATGGTTATCTTTTATTGAACGTTCACTATATATGTCAGGCATTATGTTAAGCAACTTAAACGTGTTATTTAAAGTTTCACACCTGGGCCAGGTACAGCAGCTCACAACTGTAATCCTAGCACTTTGGGAGGCTGAGTGGTGCATTGTCTGAGTTCAGGAGGAAGAGACCAGCCTGGGCTACATCATGAAACACCATCTCTACTAAACTACAAAAAATTAGGGAGCTGTGGTGATGTGCACCTGCAGTCTTAGCTACTTGGGTGGCTGAGGCACGAGAATTGCTTGAACCCAGGAGGCAAAGGTTGTAGTGAGCTGAGATTGCATCACTGCACCTCAGCCTGGGTGACAGAATGAGATTCTGTCTCCAAAAGTTTCACAGCTGGGCAAGGTGGCTAACGCCCAGCACTTTGGGAGGCTGAAGTGGGAGGATCTCTTGAGTACAGGAGTTCAAGAGTAACCTGGACAATACAGCGAGACCCCCTCTTGATTAAAAAAAAATTTTTTAAGTTTCACAGCAGCCCTATGAGGAATACATGCTTATTGCCCTCATTTTCCAGATGTGGAAACCGAAACATGGGATGGCTAAGTGACTTATCCAAAGTTGCACAGTCATTAAGTAGTAGAATGGGGACAGAACGGGCTGACTCCAAAGCCACACCTCTCAGCCTCTAGGCTACAATGCTATAAAAATCTATCAAATGAAAATCATGGGAGATAGAGAAAAAAGGACCTCTCATTTTAGCATATGTGCTGCCAAAGGGAGCACGAGAAAAGTAGCTGCAGCAGAAAGTTTGGCATGGTCCAAGATCAGTGACCAGGGTCACCATCTACTGTAGTTAAGTTAGATGAGTTAACTATATTGTATGATTTTGGAATATAAGAGGGGCAAATGTGAAAAGTTCAAAGGTGGCCGGGTGGGGTGGCTCACACCTGTAATCCCAGCACTTTGGGAGGCTGAGGCAGGTGGATCATTTGAGGTCAGGAGCTTGAGACCAGACTGACCAACATGGTGAAACTCTATCTCTACTAAAAATACAGAAAAATTAGCCAGGAGTGGTGGTGCGTGCCTGTAGTCTCAGCTAATCTGGGAGGCTGAGGCAGGAGAATCGCTTGAACCAGGAGCTGGAGGTTGCAGTGAGCTGAGATAGTGCCACTGCGCTCCAGCCTGGGCAACAGAGTGAGACTCCGTCTGGAAAAAAAAAAGGAGAAAAGGTCAAAGGTATCTTCAGGTCAGTCACCTTCTATCCCTTTTCTCATTTTCTTTTCTTTATAGCTTTCACTTACCAATTATTTACTATTGATAAGTGAAATTGTTTTATTACTAATTTTATTAGTAACATATTTTATTACTAATAAAATGTTACTAGTAAAATTATTTTATTACTAATCATTTACCTCACCTCACTAGACCATAACTTCAATAAAATCAAGAACCTTGTCTTTCTTACTAAATGCTATATTTCTGAAGTTGTGCCTAACATAAATATTTGTTGAATGAATGCATAAATGTCTGGCCTTCCCTGGACTTTAATGGCAAAGACATAGATTTACAAACTGGTTCAAAAGACTATTACAAATGCATGCATTATTAGCAATTTTTCATTGTTTAGTTTCTTAGATTGGCTAGGATACACTAAAAAGAAGAAGGGGAAAGAGCATATGTACTGGTAATGATAAGCCCTAAGTTATAGGGATCGGAGGTAGTGGGTGGGGTGAAACCAAAAAAATCCAGAGCCTTAGTGCCTGAAGGGCCAAAAATTGATGAGTCTTCCTAGCATAGGACAAAAACCATCACAAAAATTAACTTCTCAATTTTGTCTCAGAAATTCTACTACCATAAACATTTATGGAAAGAAAGTGAAAGTTATGTAGTTCATTTTAATATGCTAATTACTTTGCATCGTGCATAGCTTTGATTAGAATGCAGTATTCCCGAAGTTCTTATTGAAATTAACGTGTGTCAAATTTATGTTCAAACTGCGCACTGGTCTACCTTGTTTATGTATAGCAGGTTCTTCCTGAAGATTCATTATTGATGCTATTACACTCCTTGTTAGCATTACATCAGTGTTGAGGAGGGTGTATAGGAATAGGCTGAGAACAACAGAAGAATCACATATGAAAAACGAAAATGAATGAATAAACAGAGGCATCTGCAGTGTAAAGTAGGAAAGGTAATTAATTTCAATGAGGTTCTGGAGGGCCAAAGAAAACACTGTCTCCCCTAAAATGTAAGATACGGTTGCTAAATGTGTGGATTAAAATAGAGGATTCTAGGCAGTTTGAAGTTAAAAAATGCAAGATTTAGAGGTTCTTAAACTTTTTGGTCTTAGGATTCCTTTACACGCCTTTAAAAATGGAAGACCCCAAAGAACTTTTATGTGCATTATTAATACTGATATTTATGTTAGAAATTAAAATTGAGAAACTGGCCGGGCGCAGTGGCTCACGCCTGTAATCCCAACCCCAGAGAACATTTATGTGCATTACTGATACTGATATTTACGTTAGAAATTAAAACTGAAAAATTGGCTGGGAGCGTTGGCTCATGACTGTAATCCCAGCACTTTGGGAGGTCAAGGCAGGTGGATCACCTGAGGTCAGCAGTTCAAGACCAGCCCAATACATTTTTGTATTAAAAATTTGTATTTTTACCGTGGTGGTGGGCACCTGTAATCCCAGCTACTTGGGAGGCTGAGGCAAGAGAATCGCTTGAACCCAAGAGGCGGAGGTTGCAGTGAGCCGAGATCGTGCCATTGCACTTCAGCCTGGGCAACAAGAGTGAAACTCTGTCTCAAAAACAAAAACAAAAACAAAAAAAACAAAAACCTGAGAAATGTTGAGGATTTCATTTAAAAACAATAAAGATAATTTTTATATGAAAAATAACTACTCCTCTTACCCCCAAATCGAGTTTTTGCAAATCTCTTTAACATCTGGTTTAACCGCAGACGACTGGATTCTCCTATCTGCTTCTATTTTCAGTCTGTTTCCTTATCACATGTCATGTAGCCTCCGGAAAACCCCACTGCACACTTGTGAGAGAATAAGAATGCAAAAGGCAGTCTTGACATTAATATGGAAATAGTTTTGGCCTTCCACTCGAAAGGGTCTGGGGACCCTCAGACCACACTTTGAGAACAACTTTTGAGTTAGGCAATTTATCATCACTTGAAAATTAGCTATGAGGTTTCACAAATCAGAGGATTTAATGGAATTTACTTTTTCAGAAAGATTAAACAACGGACATACTGAGTGTCCTCATTATAACGCATACAGAGAACGCACAAATATGCCATTTTCATCCGTCAAATGACCTGAAGCCGAACTGAGGAGACTGTCAGGTAAAAGGATGTGGGGGTGGGGCTAGGGATGACGAGCATCAGAAGCTTAATAAACTAAAAACTTTCGTGTGGAAAAATAAAATAAAATAAAGCCGCGGAGACCCGGGGCACAGGAGAAGCAAAACCGGCAGAAGCGGCCGCGGAAGCAGTCTAGAGGAAAGAACTGTTTTTCTTAGGCGGGGAGGTAAAATGGTTACCGGGGGCCGGCGAGTTGCTGGAATTAGGCCTTGACAGGGAGCGCCCGGCGCCTTGGCTGCGGCGAGCGAGGGACCAGGCAACTGGCGCCCGCGGTCTGCGCTCGCGGCAGAACGCCGAAGGGGGTGGGCCAGGCCGGGCGCCGGGCACGCGGGTCAAGCCTTCCCCAGAACTGATGGGAATGAGATTTCCTTTCCGGCTCAGAGGGTAGAAATGAGACGGTGGGATGCTTAGCAGAGGAGGTTAGACACTGGGGGGGAACTAGGAGAGCCCAAGCGCCGCGCCTGAGCCTGGGGGCGGCAGGAGTCCTCGGCTAGGGTATGGAGGTCGCCCGGGAAGAAGGACGGTTCAGTTGCTAGGCAACCCGGCCTGGATCCGCCTCTCGCTCGCGTTGCTGGGAGACGACGAGGCCAGGGGGAGGGCGGCGAGAGGGCCCTACGTGCTGACGCTAATTGTATATGAGCGCAAGCGGCGGGCTCTTGGGTCTTTTTAGCGCCATCTGCTCGCGGCGCCGCCTCCTGCTCCTCCCGCCGCCTCCTGCTCCTCCCGCCGCCGCTGCTGCCCTGAGTCACTGCCTGCGCAGCTCCGGCCGCCTGGCTCCCCATACTAGCCGCCGGTAACGGGTAGGGGCCTGGAAGGGATGGGGGAAGGTGGAGTTGGCTGGGCGGCCTGCGCAAATGGGAGGGCCGGAGGGATGGAGGGACTGGGAGCCTGGATTCGGGGCCGCTGGCCGCCTGAGGCCTCCGGGGTCGTCCAGTGAGGTCGGAGTGGACCGCCGAGTCCCGACCTCGCCGCCCCGGGGCCGATCAGCACTTTTTGTCCCGGACGGCTGAGGCGACGTGGGGGTCGGCGCGGCCTGAGGTTTTCTGAGCCCCACCGTCTTCTCCGCGTGGACCGGAGCGAGGCCGCGGCGACGCCCGGGTGCTCTGAGAGTGGGCCGCGCCGCGAGGGATCGGGAGGCCCCCAGCGTACTGGCCGAGCCGAGTGCAGAGCCGGCTGCCTCTTCGACGCCCCCCTGCTTTTCCCTAAAAAATAATACGGGGAGGGAGGCCGCTGGGAGATGAAAAGAACGGCGGAGGCTGCGAATTCCGACGGGAGGGGAGGGGCTGCGGAGGGACAAGGCCCCGAGGCGGGGAGGCGGCGGGGGAGGCTGCGAGGCTCCCGGGCTCTCCGCCCACTGGGGGCGGCCACGCGGGGAGGGGGAAACCCCCGGCGGCTTCCCTCCACACGTGGGAATGGGCTTCGTGGCCGCCGGCTGGGCCTGGTTGGAGACCCTTGCCCTCGGGCTATCCTTACTTTGAAAGTTGCAGAGACTGTGGAATGTGAAAAGAAGAGTGAGCTAGTAAGCCCTGTCCCCTGGGTTTCAAACTCTTCCCCTGCCTCTCTTTGGTCTTTTTTTATTGGTACGGGAGGAGTGTGTGGGTGTTAGCTGATGGTGAGGAAGGGCCTCCACTGCTAGTACTTTAAAAAGTTAACGCGTGTATAGCGCTTATGTTAACTGTTATTAGCAAAAGCTTGTTATTGTGTATCCTAAGTACACTTAGATGGGTGTCTTCATCAGGGCTTTTTCTTTGGGGAGTATTGATCCTAATCGATTTAAACTCCTAAACCAAGCTTGTCCAACCGCGCCCAGGACGGCTTTAAATGTGGCCCAACACAAATTCATAAGCTTTCTTAAAACATGAGGGTTTTTTTTTTTTGTCTGAAAGGAGCTAAGTCTTGAAGCATTCTTTTTCTTTCTTTATTTTTTTTAAAGCTCATCAGCTAAAGTATTTTACGTGTGGCCTAAGACAGTTCTAGCGTGGCCCAGGAAAGCCAAAGATTGAACCACCCCTGAGAACGGTTCTTAGATGAAAATAAAGAGTTTGGCCCTTTACGGCTTTAATTGTTCTTGGCTTTCCTACAAATTAGTTGCTTTACTGAAGTGACTAGAATGGGATACTTAACTGTTTTCTTTTTAAGATGGATGGAATGAGTTGTTAGTATAAACTTAGCCAAGTTTGTAGTCTTCAACCTTGTCAATGAACCTCACTCCCCTAAAATCTCTGGAACGGCAGTGTAGGAAGGCTGCAACTGAGGTCCTGTCTGGGAAGGTTGGACTTTGAAGTACAAAACGGATGAACCAGGCACAGGATGTCCTCAGGGAGCCCCTATTTTAGACAGTCACTGATAAGTTAGTTCTGAAACAACTACATTTTGAAATCTCACTGCTATGTTTTAAGGTATCTCACGGCTGCATTTTAAAATTTACACTGCTTGCCTGGTTTCAGAAGAGCTGTAAAATGAAATTTGGCTTTTTGAAAATAGGTGGATTCAAAACATCTTTGGAAAGGAGTATCTGGGTCCTCTTTTTTTTTTTTTTTTTGGTCCGTTTGAATTAATACTCCTATTCTTAGTTTGAAGGTAATACACATTACCTTTGATTGAATAAGGGCAAAACCTTTCACGTGTCGGGTACCATTTAAAAATCAAGGAGAAATAAATGAATTTTACAGTTATCTTCAAGGGACTCTTGTGTTTCAAGCTTGTTTGAAGTTGCCCAAGTTTAAATAAATGGTCTAAACCTAAACTATAGTTTTAAGAATATTGTCCTTTAGAGAATATATGGAACTAAACCTTGGTAGGTGGACTTGGACATCTTCTGTCATAAAACCTTGACTTTCATAGATTCTCCTTCCAGGTCAACATTGTTTATTTAATACATAGAAATTTAAAAGTTTTCACTAAACCAATTTGAAAATCTAAATTTTATCTACTATAAAGTACCTATTTTTATATTAGGCCCATTAATTTGGAGAATTGTAAAGCTAATACTGAATGTGGCAAATGACTGCACTTGGCCTTTAATGAGATTTTTGAAAGAATACCTGTACCATAACTAATGTAATCCAAAATGCCATCCCTCACTTTATTCAGCCTTGCCCCTGTTGGCTCCAGGTGACTAAATTGATTCTAAATTTCTCAAAATACGTTCAAGACAAAGGGTCTTTTTGTAGGAGAAGGGGCTAAAGAAGAAATATCTGTTGGACTTCAAAGGTCTGAAGATGTCAAATACAGTATTTTATTCACTCTTGGTTGTAAATTTAAAACAGGATTAGAGCGAATGAATCCTCATCAATATCAACATATTAATGATTAGTGTATTCAGATCTTCAAGTTTAATCAAACCCATAATTACTTGTGTTCTCAGTTTATTCTTTGGGTAACTATCTAGCACCTGTATGGACATGTGTCTGATATGAGCAAAAGAGGCAAATTGGTTGCTTAGATATGAAATGTTAAATTGTGATGAGTGCTGTGAAGGAAGAAAAGGGTAAAGAGGGGCATAGAGTAATACAACGTTTACGCAAAGGAACCTGTTATAATTGATGACTTTTAAGTTCCATTTCAATCTAATTTCATCTAAATAAGTTTTTGGGCAGTGTAGGGGTTAGAAGGAGAGAGTTGTTGCTTTACACCTATCCGTACTTAAGTCCTTTAACACAATGACTGCAGAACATTAGCGTGCATTACTGAGCTTGCCATAGAAAGTGGCTTCTATACCTTTGGTTACCAACTCTGCCTTTTACTTCCTAGCTATTTGTATACATTTTTACTTATTCAGAAGTTTTGTACATTTTGATTTTTATTGGAAAACAGGGTTTTATATATATTTTTTCCTTGTGGAGACAGGCTCTTGCCGTGTTGCCCTGGCTGGTCTTAAATGCCTGGCCTCAAGCAGTCTTCTTGCCTTGTCCTTCCAAAGTGCTCAGTTGACAAGTGTGAGCCACCACACCTGTCTAGAGTGCAATTTTGGTCTTGGAACTATTTTCTAAAGAGGGTACAGAAGAGCTTAATGGGTAAATAATGTAATAGCACTTACTGAGTGATTATTCAGGCATTATTTTATATTCTCTGTGTATTATTAGTTCATTTAATGTACTTAGAGATAGTTAGCATCAACATTTTAACAAGGAAATAGGTACAGAATGGTTAAATAACCCGTCCATGATTACGTACATGAGCAGTGATAACTTATGATGAGATGATTTTTATCCTGGCTTTGAAAGAATGTTGACTTACACTGTTCTGCTGTAAATCAGCATATTAGTCCATTTTCTGTTGCTTAAAATACCTGAAACTGGGTAATTTATTAAAAGAATTTATTTCTTGCAGTTATAGAGGCTAAGAAATCCAAGATTGAGGGGCCACATGTGGTGAGAATCTTGCTTGTGGGGGACTTTGAAGGTTCCCAAGGCAGCGCAGGGTATCACATAGGGAGGGGGCTGAGCATGCTAACATGGTAGCTCAGATCTCCAGTTACCCTGGTGGGAAACTGGGTAATTTATAAAGAAATACATTAATCTGTGAATGGATTAATTCCTTTGTAAGGGCAGAACCTTCATGATCCATCACTTCTTAAAGACTTCACCTCAGTGCTGTCACATAGGGGATCAAATTTCAACATGAGTTTTGGAGAGGACAAATACTCAAACTATAGCAGCATAGAATACCAAAGCACTCCACCTTGTATCCCAGTGTGCTCTAGGGAAAAGCCGTGTAGCAGTTATGGTCATGAAGTCTTCTTCCAACATAGAATTTGTTTATATATACAGTTACGTGTGGTTAATGATGGGGATATGTTCTGAGAAATGCATCATGAGGCCATTTCATCCTTTTGTGAATGTCGTAGAAATGTACTTGCACAAACCTAGATGGTACAGCCTACTACACACCTAGGCTATATGGCATAGCCTGTTGTTCCTAGACTACAAACCTGTATAGTATGTTGCTGTGTTAGGCAGTTTTAACTATTTTTTAATGAGTTGGAGTGGACTCTAATGACAAAAAGCATAGTATACTAAATACATAAGCCAGTAAGTTGTTTATTATCCTTATCAAGTCTTGTGTACTGTACATAATTGTATGTGCCATACTTTTATATGACTGTGCAGTAGGTTTGTTTATACCACCATCACCACAAACATTAATAATGAATTGAGCTGTGACATTACTAGGCAATAGGAATGTTTCAGCTCCGTTGTAATCTTGTGGGACCACCGTTGTACATGCAATGCTGTGTTGACTGAAATGTTATGTGACTGTAGTTGGGTAATGGTTTCTTAGCCTTATGTCTGCTGTATATATCCAATCAGTTCAGTCAATCATCTCCCATCTTCAGTGGAAGATTTTGTTTTTAGTTTGTTTTAGGAAGGAAGATTTGCATTCAGGAGATCAGGTGTGGTGGCTCTCACCTATAATCCCAGCACTTTGGGAGGCCAAGGCGGGAGGATTGCTTGAGCCCAAGAGTTCCAGACCAGCCTAGGCAAAATATTGAGACACCCTGTCTTTTAAAAAGAAATTAAACAATTACCTGAGTGTGGTGGTGCATAACTGTAGTCCCAGCTACTCAGGAGGCTGAGGTGAGAGAATCACTTGAGCCTGTGAGGTCAAGGCTGCAGTGAGCTGTAATGATGCCACTGCACTATAGCGTGGGCAACAGAGCAAGGCCCTGTCTCAAAAAAAAAAAAAAATAGCCTTCAAGTATGTTTTTAGGGTCAGTTTTGTCTTTTGAGATCTTATATACACCATATATATGTGAACCTTTTATTATAAAGTGACCTTTTTATCTCAGTAATGTTTTTCTTTGAAGTCTATTTTTTCCTGATATTAATACAGTGATACTAACTTTGGTTAGTGTTTTATTCTGAAACTGTCTTTATGTTACAGATTTTTTTTTTAAGGAGATAGGTTGAAGTGTGGTGGTACAATCATAGCTCACTGTAACCTCAAACTACTGGGCTCAAGTGATCTTACTGCCTCAGTCTCCCGAGTAGCTAGGTCTGCCTACAGCAAGCATTTTAATTTTTTTGTAGAGATGATCTATGTTTCCCAGGCTGGTCTTGAACTCCTGGCCTCAAGTGATCCTCCTGCCCCAGCCTTTCAAAGTGCTGAGACTATAGGTGTTAGCCACCGCATATGGCCTCACCTTCATTCTTAGGAAATGTTTTGGTTGGGGATAGTATTCTAAGATTGTTAGTTCTTTTCAGCATACTGAGTTCTTTTCAACATATTCTGTTGTCTTTTGGTGTCTTATTGAAGAGAAGAGAGCTGTCAGTCTTTTGTGCCTTTGAAGTTAATCTACCTTTTCTGTGTGTGCTTTTGAGGTGAATTTGTTTTTGCTATCTTGCCTTTTTACTGATATATGTAAAATATACAGTTTTTAATATATATAATTTATATATATAATACATACAATTTTTATACATATAAAAAATCCTGAGCTGGATAAATACATATATATGGATTCTTTATTTTATGGTTTTGATTTGTAGGGCTACCTGAATCTGTGGATTGGTATCTTTCATCACTTATGGAAAATTCTTGGATGTTAATTTCTTAAAATATTCTGTCCTATTCTCCTGCTCCTAGAACTTGTATAAAGTCTTTATTAGATTGATGACTTCCTTGCAGATAGTGTATTTTCAAGCTGAGATCAAAGACAACCCGGCTTACTTTGTCTATACGTATATACTAGTTTGTAGTCTGTTGGACAATACTTAAATCTTTGTATAGGATTGGTTTCTGTTGTATTCTTTTCTGTTTCTCCTGTTGGCTGTGAACATTACTTGTATGAATTTTTTGGGGTCTAGAAGGAAACTTTCGTTTATATTTGGATATGCAGGTGTCTGAATATACCAGGGACAGATCACTTTAAGTACATAGTTTGGGGTTTGGAGGGCAATACAGATGAGGAAAATTTGGGCTGTTTGTCCAAGAGAATGAATTTATTCTTGAGGATATAGCACCTTGGAGTTCCTGCTTAATTTGGGAGGGTTACCGTAAAGATACCCACCTTGGACAGGCCCAGGATTTTAACTTCGGTTAAAACCAAAGTTCACATTGCTTATAATTGGCAATTCACCTCAGTGCAAAAGTGCCTTCTGCTTCACGTTTTACCCTCAGTTTTGGACGGTAATTCCTTACTATCTTGTTAGCATTTCAGTGCTTTTAAGATTTTAACAAAATGTTTTTGTTTAAAAAAAGTCTGTACTTTTAATTCTTTTTTTTTTTTTTTTTTGTGAGATAGGGTCTTACTGTCACCCAGGCTGGAGTGCAGTGGCATGATCTCGATTCACTGCAACCTCTGCTTCTCGGGTTCAAGCAATTCTTTTGCCTCAGCCTCCCAGGTAGCTGGGACTACAGGTGTACGTCACCACGCACAGCTAAATTTTTTGTATTTTAATAGAGACTGGGTTTCACCATGTTGCCCAAGCTGGTCTCGAACTCCTAAGCTCAGGCAGTTCGCCTGCCTTGGCCTTGAAGGTGCTAGGATTACAGGTGTGAGCACTGTGCTTGCCCATATTTTTCATTGGTAGAATTGATCTGCGTAATCTAGTTTGTTGCTCTCAGGAATGAAAGCTTTTCACAGAGTACTTGGAATGCAATTTATTGTCTAACAAATAAGATTCTCACTGATTTTATTTAATGTCAACTGCAATAAAAAATTAATACGGGTATTAACCTAAACTTGTGTTCTCAATGTGATCTAACTCTATGAGAACCACCTCTCAGAAACTGAGTTTCTGGTTTAGAATGCAGATTTTTGGGTCCCACTTCCTCAGGTGTTTTTCTGCTTCATATAGATAATGAAATAGAGCCAGAAGTTGTTTGCCTGAATTTGTAGATTGCTGCAAAGTTGATGGCAGCCCAAATGATCTGAATACAACTGACTAGAAAATTAGGTCTGTCTTACAACCAAGAGATATAATTTATCCAGAATGGGCAGGTGAGAGCAGTCTTCTCTGGAGGAGTAAATGCCTCCTGTTAATGTTCTCTAAATTATCTGTCTTGGATCCTCTACTAAAGATGAAGTTTCATTTTAAGAGTTCAAACTATAAATATGATGCTGCAGATGGACATTGAGGTTAGCAGTGTAGCCATTCTTCTGCGAACACATTAAAATGTTATAAAAGGGCCAGGTGTGGTGGCTCACACCTGTAATCCTGGCACTTGGGGAGGCCGAGGCAGGCGAATCACTTGAGATCAGGAGTTTGAGACCACTGACATAGTGACACCCCGTCTCTACTAAAAATACAAAAAATTAGTGGGGCGTGATGGCATGCGCCTGTAATCCCAGCTACTGGGGAAGCTGAAGCAGGAGAGTTACTTGAACCCGGGAGGTGGAGGTTGCAGTGAGCCGAGATCACACCATTGTACTCCAGCCTAGGATATAGAGCAAGACTCTGTCTCAAAAAAATAAAAAGTCATAAAATTTTAAATTTGGAAGTTTGGGAGTTTTTTTGCTTCTATTTTTGACAATTGCTGGGTTTACTAGACACTATATATTAAACCCAGCAAATTTCAGCATAAATTTGTATTGGAAATTATTATTGTATAAATATGTGTATTGGAAAACCAAATACAGTCATGCACATAATGACATTTCAGTCAAAGATGGACCATGTGCATATGTGACAATGATTCCATAAGAGTATAATACCTTTTTTTTTTATTTAATGGAAAAGCGTGATACCTTGTTTTTATTGTACCTTTTCTGTGTTCATATACATAACTACTTAGCCATCATATTAAAGTTGCCTACAGTATTCAGTACAGTCACATGCTATATAGGTTTGTAGCCTGAGAGCAATAATCCATATCATAGCCTAGGTGCCTAGTAGGCTATACCATCTAGGTTTGTGTAAGTACACTCTGATGTTTGAACAGCAACAAAATCATCTAAAGACACATTTCTCAGAACATACTCCTATGTTTAATCCACACATGACTGTAATGGTGAATGGAAAATAAGTTTTCATTACCCCCCAGTCCCTTCTTTCTCATTAGGTTACTTCTGTAGGTTTTTGGTGTATGTTTTCAGAAGGATTTTATTTACATTAAAGTATACGTATATGAGTGATTTTATATATATATATATATATATATATATATAAATATATATATTTCATATCCAAATGGGATTTTGGCATACATCCTATGCCTTGCTTTGGGGTTTTTTCATAGCCACTCAGATCTGTTTCATTTGTGACTGCAAAGCATTCCATTTTATGCATATTCCATGATAGTACTAAGTTTATAATAAGCTTTGCATATTACCCCGAAGAATACAATGCTATGATTGGCAAGATCAGATTTAATTCCTGTAATCATGAGTCTTATCAGTTGGGACAGACCATAGGTCACACTAATTTATAATTATAGACTGACATCTTATGTCAGAGAGAAAGAAACCTTTATAGGAGTGTGTGCTCCAAGAAATCTTACTTAACCAGAATGTATAGGTTGGAGAAAGCATTTCTGAGGAGTGAAACTTTGAACTGAGAGCCAAAGGATGTGCAGGACTTGTTCAGAGCTGTCGAAGAACCTTCTAGGTGAACATGGAAAGCAAAGGCCTAAGATTCTTTATAATTTTTTTTATGGTGGATCTCATAAGTGAGTAAGTCTGGAAGTGGTCATCTTTTATTTTTTTTAATTTTTAAAAAATTTTTTAAGAGACAGAGTCTCACTGTGTTGCCAAGGCTTGTCTTCAATGCCTGGCCTCAAGTGATCCTTCTGCCTCGGCCTCTCAAAGTGCTGGGATTGCAGGCGTGAGCCATGGTGCCTGGCGGAGATGGACATGTTTAAGACTTTTGATATTCCTATTGTCAGATTGCTCTCCAGAAAGATACAGCAACAATAGCCAGAAATAAGGATGCATATGCACACAAGTTTCCCTGTATTAAGAGGAAATTATTGATGATGCAGTAGACAGACTCGTATCCTACTTGCATTTCTTTAATGTCAGAGATTCAATATTTTTCTTATTTTTGATTAGTATTTATAATTGCTAAACATTTTATAAATGCTGACTTATTACCCAGCATCACTAGAAAAATTCATCAGTTCTATTAGGAATTATTTATAACAAATAGAAAATATTTATAGAGTTAGACACATTAGGAAGAAATGTTTTCTTTATAATTACTCTGAAGGATAGACTAGATCCGTAATAATGTTTTCCCAGAATATTAGCACTTAACTGTTAAAATCAGGATCTTTTCCATATTTAACTCTTTGTTCATAGGTATATTAGATATGTTGCTATGAAAGCAAACACATCTTGTAGGATTTTGTGGGTTAACTATGTACTATGATTTTAATTTTTAACAGATAACTTGATTCTATTTATTTATTTATGTATTTATTAATTTTTTGTTTGTTTTAGAGATAGGGTCTTGTATTTCCAGGCAGGCCTTGAACTCCTTTGCTCAAGTGATCTTCCTGCCTCTTGTGCCGCTGGGACTACAGGCTCATGCCACTGTACCTGGCTAAGATAAACTTGATTTTAATGTGGATTCTATCTAAACTTGCTTTAGTTTTTATGTAATCTGTAGATTACCTGTGGCATTCTGCCTTTTTTTCCTGCCTGAATATAACTCATCTGCTTAATAAGATTTGTTTTTCTAAAAGCAGTATTCTCTAGGTTCATACTAATCTCTTAGTGAGAAGGAACTTAGGATATGCTCTGGTCAGTCCTAACAGTAAAGTTATTCAGGTCTGGTAACCACAAGTCTTGACGATGTCCGCAGCATATCTAGGGGAAGTTGGAGGTTGGTGGTTATCAGTTATCTAACATGAGGTACATATACATTTGAAGAGATAAGGAAGGCTTACCTGGCATTAAGATTGGGACCCAGAGCTTTTGAAATAGTCTAAATGGTTGATATTTGATCCAGGGATGAAGTCTTTTTAAAAAAGATAACCAAGGGGCATAGTTAGTACAGTAGGTATCAGATTATAAAAATGAGTATTGCTAAATATGAAATGGATTTTGTTTTAAGATGCTACATAGCCAAAAAATTTAAGCAGAAATTGACCTTTTTTTGTTGTTAAAAGAATATGAATGAAGACTCTTTTGTACTGTTCCTTTCCTATGATTCTAGCAAATGTTGGATTTTTTTTTTAACCAATGGTGCTATTACAATAATTACACAACAGATTCTAAAAGCTTAATGGTAACTTTTCTTATTTTAGATAATATCCTCTGAAAAATTATTTTTGGTACTGGTAAGGGAGAATTTGCATGTTCCATGAGTTTTCTTCTTAACACTGATAGTATTTTAAAGGAAACAGAAATTTCTTGGGATAGTTTTCAGCATGGTATTGATTTAAAGGGTTTTGGCTTCATATGTTTTTACTGGTTTTAAGTAAATCATATACTTTTTTTTTTTAACATTGATGTTTCTCTCCATAGATATTTGGAGTTCTTACAACATGGCAGACATTGACAAGTAAGTGGCAGAGAGTTGGTTCTTTTTCAGAGATTTTTGGCATCACTTTGTACTGTGATGTTTTAACAGCAAGTAGCATGAATTATATATTATGAAAATGTAGTTACTAATGCTTAGTACCTACTTTTACAAAAAGTTGAGTGCAGTGTATTCAAGATAAAATGTAGAATATATGATCATAAATATATGAAACCATTTGCCACTATTTATTTTTAAGGAAGTGCTGAGCATAATAGATTATAAATACTTGCAGAATTCATTTTTATTGTATATATTTCCCAAAGATTTTACTGCTTGCACTGTAATGTACCAAAATGCCCAAAGTGTGAATAAAATGTATTTATATTTAGAGCTTAAGGAATATTAAGACAAGTTTTTAGAACATTACTATTAGAAGCCTTGCGTGCCCCCTTCTCAGTTGCACCTTTCCCTCGCAGACATATAAGCGCTATCCTGACTTTTGCTAATTCTTTTCTTTACTTTCCTTTAGAGCTTTACCACCTATAAATTCTCAATCGGTGTTTAATTTTGAAAATCTGAATAGTGATCACAAAGTTAGCTGAGTAAAGCAACATTACCACTGTTAGTTGAAGGCTGTAAGATAGGATAACAAGGAAAAAGACGATCTGGGTCATAGTCTGGCCTCAACTTTCCTGAGGCTTTAGAAGGACTTACTCTGGAGAAGTATTGGGCAAAGTCATGCATCCTGGGAAGCATAGGTTTAAGCAAGTTGGCATGTGGCAGGATTCTACTGTGGATGGGTGTTTTATAGAACTAGGGTCAGGAAGAATGGGATGAGGTGCACAGTATTTGTGTAATTTTACAGTAGCCCCTGTTAAAATAGAGCACTTGGGAGTGAGGGGGATGCTAAATGATTATGCATAGCTGTTGTAGGCATCAGCGAATGACACTGGGAGGGCTGGAAACTTTAGTACAAGATCAGCACAAAGAAGTAACATATAAGAATTTGGGCTACTTTATGTATTCTGTCTTCAGCATTAAAAAAAACCGGAAGAGTGGAAGCAGGCATTTTTAGTGATAATGGTAAAGTGATTGTCTCCTATGTCACACTTCTGATTTGGATTGTTTAACCTTGGTGACATGGCTGTCATTGGATCTATTTTACTACCTTCTGAGGTTTCGTCTTGTTTCTCCTCTTGGGTTTGTTGTTTGCTGTATCTCACATTGCCTTCTCATTTCGTTAGTACCTTCTTGGAAGAGTACAAGGGAGTTAAATTATTTTAAGACATGTCATGACTCAAAACGAGTATTCTACCTTTTATGCTGGATAGTTATGCTTCTATGCTGGATAGTTTGTTTGGGTGTAGGGTAGTAAGATGGGAATCATTTTTCTTCAGAATTTTGAAGGCACTGCTCCATTGTCACCTTGCTTCCAGTGTTGCTGTGTTGAAGTTCAGAGTCATCACAATTCTTAACCATAACCATTTGTGTGTGATAGTTAAGAAATACATACATTTACAGTATATACATTTCTGGAAGCTAATCTGACTTCAGAGTTCTGAAATTTCCACGTTACTATTTTTTTCTCTTAATGTTACACATTCGGCAGTGGACCCTTTCAGTGCAGCTATTCAGTGGCTTTTAGTTCCAGGGATATTCTTGATTTCACTTTGCGATTGCCTCATTTCTGTTTTCTCTTTCTGGAGCTACTATTAGATGTTATGTGTTAGATTGGTCTTCTAATGATCCTTTGTCCTATTTTTCATCTTTGTCTCTTTGTTCTTCTCTCGGGAAGAACTGAAGAGCTATGTTTCAACTCGTGTATTGGGTTTTCAAATTTCTGTTGTCTTAGTTTCTAAGACTGCTTTTGTTCTTCTTTTTTTTTTTTAATAGCATCCTGTTCTTGTTTCATCAATGGTAATGTCTTTTCTCTGGATGTTTCTTCTACCTGCATAGTCTGTTTACTCTTATATTTTCTTTCCCTTGTTTGTTTTAGTCTCGATCTAAGAGGCTTTCCTCAAAATATGAGGCAGTACTTGCTTGGTTGCTCATTAAGATTGGGTTGGATAGGGTATAGGGGCGATTCAGAGATGTTTAAAGAAAGAAAATTTCAGTGTTGGAGGGGGAGGCTTGTTAATTTGGGATTTCAATGTAGGGTCACCAGAGTGGGCGTTTGTTAGAACCCCCCGGTGTAGAATGTTTATTTTTTCTGGGGTAGTCACATTCATCGTTGAACAGTGTCTGGGTAAAGAAAGATCTGGCTTCCAGTGTTCCTCTAAATGTAGAGGAGTCCCTGCATTTAGCACTCTAATGTGTACATAGTCAGTCCTATATCTTTGATACTATTAACTGTGTCTGTTGTCTTCCAGTTCAAGTTCTGAATTTTACCTTTTCACAAGAAGGAACTGAGTATTTCTGCTGTAGTAGGGGGAGAAGGTCTAATGATTTAGCTGCTTATCAGGTTTTACTTTCTTGTTTTAGCCACTTTTTCTCTTGCCCCACCCTTTACCCTAGTTCTAGAAATGAACCTGGTACCACCAGTTCTTATCCTTTTAAAGACTGTAATTGAGCTGGTTCTCAGCTTTCCCCACTGCTAACTTAGATTTCAGTTCTCTCAATGAAATTATCACTTGTCTGGTTTCCAGCTTCCAAAATGTTGCTGTTCTTGTTTCTTTAATTTCAGCCTTAGTCTGCTAAAAAAACAAACAAACGCTTTATTATAATTTTAGTGGAGATTTTAGAAGGATTAAGATCAGATCAGTTTGAACCATTTGCCATCTTGACCTTGAAACTCTCATTTTAAACTTGAAAGAGAATAAATTGGTATGACAGCTTGATTTCCTTCTTCCCTTATTGTTTAATTTTGGATGTCTGTTAGCCCTGGGAGTATAGAAGTCAGAGGGGGATTCTTGTTCTTGCAAACCAGAGTCATTAAACGTTTCTCTGTAAAAGACTTGGTGGTAAACATTTTAGGCATTCTAGGCTACATAGGATTCTCTAACTGCAGTTGGCCCTCTGTATCTGTGGGTTCAGCATCCATGAGTTTGCATCTGAATTCTACCAACTGCAGATAGAAAATATTAGGGGAAAAAAACAATAAAATATAACAGCACAATAATAAATACAAATAAACAATAGAATACAACAACTATTACTGTTTTTTGTTTGTTTTGTTTTTAATAGAGAATTCTCATGGTGTTACTCAGGCTGGTCTTGAACTTCTGGCCTCAAGTGATCCTCTTGCCCTGGCTCCCAGAATGTTGGGATTGTAGGCATGAGCCAGTTTGTCTGGTCCAGCCTAATATGACTATTTATATAACATTTACATTGTATATAGTAGTATTGTAAGTAATCCAGAGGTGATTTAAAGTATACAGGAGGATGGGCATAGGTTAGTTGCAGTTACTATGTCATTTTATACAAAGGACTTGAACATCCCAGGATTTTGGTAGGTGGTTTCCTGGGGGTCCACCATAAACTCTGAGGGATGACTGTACTCACCTCTGCTGATGTAATGTGAAAGCAGACAATACATAAATGCAGTGTGTCTGTGTTCCAGTAAAATTTTATTTGCAATAATAGGGTGGGCCGGATTTGGCCACATGGACATAGTTTGTGGACAACTGTTTTAAAGCCTTTGTATGTAGATGTTCAATAAATGATGAAAGACACTGGAGGAGGAGTTGCTCCAATTATCTGTAACCAGTGACCCTTATGTGTATACACTATAAGTTTATACTAAATCAGAGTTCTTCCAGAAATAGGCTAGGCACAGGGGCCCACACCTGTAATAATCCTAGAACTTTGGAAGGCCGAGGTGGGAGGATCAGCTGAGGCCAGGAATTCGAGACCAACCTGGCCAACATGGTGAAACCCCATCTCTACTCAAAATACAAAAATTAGCCAGGTGCAGTGGCACACTTCTGTAGTCTCAGCTATTCAGGAGGCTGTGGCACAAGAATTGCTTGAGCTTGGGAGGCAGAGGTTGCAGTGGGCCGAGATTGTGCCACTGCACTCCAGCCTGGGTGACTTTCAGAAATAATATGTATCATTTCTGAAGACTGAATTTTTTTCCTTTGTTGACAGGAACTTAAATTATGCCGGCAGAGTACAATTGAGCTTTTCTGTGTTTGTATGAAAATTAAGTCATTATTTGTCTATGTGGAAAATTAATTTTTCAAATGCTGTTTAGACACAAAAGCAACTAAATTTCTAATCCAAATGTTAAAATAAAAAATTCATACAGGAATTGTTCGATGACCTTTTATATTGATTTTAGGAGTCCTTAATTTCCTTTCTAATGCTAGATGCAATCCCATGTTCACAAATTAGATTTTTGGTGATTTTTTAAGATGAGATGGGAAGGCTGCTATCTTACTACTTTTTACCTTCTCTTTCAGTGGTGCTATCATCTTGGCTTTGTTCTAAACAAGAATTAGACTCCAAAGTCTTTACTTTATTCTTTCTCACATCCACTATGAAGTAAAGAAAAGTAAAGTCCAGAGACAGCATAGGCTGATATAGTTGCTCCACAGCCATAAGGGGTCCAGGATTCTTCTGTTTTTCCTAATTCCTTTTTCTTTAGCTGGTGGCTTTCATTCTCTAGGATGCCTCCCCAGTCCAGTGTGGCTGCTGGAGCTCTATCCATCATACTCATATTCTAAGTGGGAGGGGGGAGAGGAATTCAGATACAGGCTTCCCAGCTGTCTACCATCTTGTTAAGGATACCTTCCTCAAAGAAGTACAGTACTTCTTTTTTATCTTGCTGCCAAAATAGTCTAGCTAAAGGTAGGCTAGGAAATGTAGACTTTTAGCTTGGTTTGTTGCCATCTCATAAAAACTAAGGATGTTATTAGTAAGAAGGAAAAGTAAAATCAGTGGATATTTCGTTGAATGTACATGCTTGTTGACATCACATCCCTCAAAAACCTACAAAACCAGTTTTTTATATCTTGAAAAGTATAAACTTTACATGTGACCAGATGCCTTTAATGAAAGTTTAAGAACTTCCAGTTTGTACTTGTTTACATATGAAGTTAGAAAACTCAATTACCTTTTGAATTTCCTATTTTATGTCTTTGAAAGAGATGCTAATTTTGAAAATGAATTTTTTCTATAATTTTTTTTGGTAATTGGTATATTTGAACCTTGGTGTGATACTGTGATATTATAGCAAAGAACAGTCTGAACTTGATCAAGATTTGGATGATGTTGAAGAAGTAGAAGAAGAAGAAACTGGTGAAGAAACAAAAATCAAAGGTATTATTTTAAATTACTTCAGGAGCCAGTGATTGCTGGCACATGTCTACTAGAGGGTAGTTATAAGTACCAGTCTGTTTTTTTGACTCTTGCTCATTGTTCATTTTATCTACTGGTCCATACCTCTAGTAACTGTGTGTGTGTGTGTGTGTGTGTGTGTGTGTGTGTGTGTGTGCGCGCGCGTGTGAGAGAGAGAGAGAGAAAGGATAGGTATAGATATAGCGAGTCAGAAGTCATTGTTTGCATCCTCCACCGTTGGAGTGACTTGGTGTAGCTGTGTCAAGCAGCTGCCCATGAGTTCTGTCTGAATTTAGAAATGTTTCAGGTTTGATATGGTGCTTATGACAGCATGTTTAGTGTTTAATATATAGAGAACATGTAGTGTGTGTCTTTTTAAAAATCCACTCCTTCAAGCAGAAAAGCCATTTATTAAGTGTAGGTAATGTTCACAATTTATTTTAGCACATAAATTTTGAAAGGTGGTGGGGGATTGTACTGCTTAGGTTATGTCCTGTAGATCTGGGCCAAGAATATTAAGGTACCAGATGACTCAGCTTTTCATTTTTAAACCAGCTGGAAGTTAATTGTGAAAAGACTCCAGAACTTGTATTAATAGTTTCAGCTTTCATTTTGTAACATTTTCTTAACAGATACAGAACTGTATCCTCAGTGACCAATATTGATATTTTAAAATCTGTATTGGTTATCCTGGCTGCACATCATCCAATAATTGAAATATTATTAATAATTAATGGCACTTTGTGTAATAACTGTATTGATGAAGAGAAGATTAGTAATGTAATTTGTTTTGTATAAATTGGCGTAAATTTGAATTGAGTATGTTTTTAAAAAGCTATTGATAACCACATTTTGTTTTGGCTTCAGTTACAACCTTTGACTGTCTCAACTACCAACTTTATTCATACACATAGAAATACATTACACAAGCATCAGACATAAACGTTGGAATCACGAACTTCGCCTTTCTCCTGGGCCTAAAACTGTCAGTATATTTGCACTTTTCTGATATGTGTTGTCTGCATTCAAAGAACTGTCAAGAGCCATAGATAGGCATCTGAATGAAGCTTTGAGCTTCCTGAAATGCAAGGTGGGTGAAACACAAGATACTAGGAAGAGAAAGGATATTGTTCTTAGTACTCAAGGCAGTGGCCTTGAGAAATGCTTTGACTAGAGATAAATCATCAGGAATCTGAATTATTCCTGAACATTGGGTTTTCTTAGAATACATTCTCTTTAGCTTGTCCTGCTCATCTCTACTCATTATATATACCAGCAATTTATGGGCCAGTTAGGAAAACTTCATGAGATTGGATTGTCCTATTTAAAAAGCATAATACATTTTCATAAAATCCTTCTTTCGATGCCCTTTTGTTTTGTTTTGTTTTGTTTTAAAGCACGTCAGCTAACTGTTCAGATGATGCAAAATCCTCAGATTCTTGCAGCCCTTAAGAAAGACTTGATGGTCTGGTAGAAACACCAACAGGATACATTGAAAGGTACAAGTTCTCCTTTTCCATGGTCCTTATTTATCTTTCTATAATCAATCAACATTGCAGGCATATCTATTTTTAAGACCATCTAGGATTTAGGTATGCAGTAGTAGAAACCTGTTGTCTGTTAGTATCCAGTATAGGATTATTGGAAGTTTAAAATTGTGCTTAGTACCTACCACCTGTTTACACTGATCTTTTAAAGTTTATTTTGGTTCAATTTTATAGGAAGTACACTGATCTCAAGTATTTCTGAGATTTGTTTATAGGTGTGTTAGAAGTGCACAGAATTAGAAGAAATACCGATTTCTTATTTCACTAGTGACATAAATCATTCATAATAGCATGAATATCTTACTCAGCTTACACATTTAAAAAACTTTTTTTGTGATTTTAAGATCCATTCAGGTTACTATTTATATGTTAATTATAGTTAGTAGCTTCTAAATGTTGCCTACTTCTCTGTGTTGTGTGTTCATGGTTTTATTTGCTTCTCCTGTGATGGACTCCTTTATCAACATGAATTGTGACAGACATCTTTGTACATGTCCTGTAAAGGAACTGTGTAAGAATTTCTTTGAGATGTGTACTCAGTAGTGGGATTGCCACTTACTTAGAGTATGTAAGCCTTTAAGTATTATACTTCTAGCTTGATTTCCAGAAACACTGTATACCCAGTGCAAGAAGATGGATTTATCTTTATGTCTGCCAACAATTAGTACCATCCAGCTTTGTGGTCTTTTTGTTTTTATTTTTAATTCAGTCTAAGACGTGCAGACTCATTTTTGTCTTATTTGTATTTTATGATTCCTAATGAGTAGCTTTTCCTCATATTGCTTGTGAGGCTTTTCGGTTGCTTCATTGGTACCCTTTTCCCATTTTCCTGTTGGGATTGCTATTTTTTTAATGCTTTGCAAAAGTCTTTGTATTCTAAATGTTATTGCCTTATCTGTTTTTAGGCATTCTAAATAATATGTCATTTCTACTAATTTTATCCATGGAGTCCTCTGGTAACCCAAGTTTTATTTTAGTAAAATACTTTGCCCTAAGGCTTGTGCTTTTGAAACTGTTTAAGAAGTCCCTCCTGGTCCTGCTACGTTTCCTATTGAGTAGTTTTGCCTTTTATATTTAGGTCTTAAATCCCTCTAGAGTCTACCTTTATATTTGATACATGTAAGCTTCCAGTTCCCTTTTCTTCTGCTTCATTTTTTTAATGAGCTAGGTTGGCTTAATTTGGTTTGGGGGGGGGTGTCCTCCTCCAATGACATGAGCTAGTTTTTATAACACTGTTCACTAAACAATCCATTCTTCCCCCATTTAGGTGTACCACCTACCTTCATTGCATATCAAGTTGTAAACACCTGTGTTTGTCTTTGAGCAGCATTCTTCTGTTGTATTGGTCTTTTTGTCTCTTGTCATTGTCACACTTGATTACTATAACTTTATAGCATGTCTTAATATTTAGCAGGGCAGGTTGCATCCTTTTACACTTCTCCCCAACACAGTCATTCACGTTTTTGACAGTTTATCACGGTTGTCAACAAGCAAAAAACCTTAAAACTTTGATAGGAATTACATTGGATTTATAGATTCACAGAATTACATTTTTAAAATATTGTCTCATCCAGATACTTCTTCAGGTCACATTGTGTGTCTTTAGTTTCAAAGTTATCTTCATAGAGTCTGTTGCTTAAGTTAATTTCTGTGTATTTAGTGTGGCTGTTGTGAATAGCATCTTTTTTATTGTGTTTTTTGTTTGGCTGTTCTTGATGTACAGAGTATTGTTGCTTTTTTTTTTTTTAAGTTACTGTTGTATCCAGTAACCTTGCTAAACTTATTGTAGTAATGCGTTCTGTTTTGGCCCCACCCACCATCAGAAGATTTTATCTGCAAATAATGGCAGTTTTAGCTCTGTTCTTCCACATTACATTATGCCACATAATTTTTTAACAACATTACCAGGACTTTCACTACTGTGTTAAGTCTTATTTCCATTCATATTGGGAATGAATATAAAATCTCCATTAAATTCAGTGCCTATTTACTGTTTTTTTAATCTGACCTTTTTTTTTTTTCTTTTTAACTATATCAATTAAGATGCTCTATTGAACTTTTCCCTTCACTGTAGTAAGTAAATAGTAAATATATGTTTTTGTTTTGGAAATACTGATTTTGGATATCATAGTAGCCTTGCATTCTTGTAGTAAATTGAATCATGATGTGTTATTGTTACATTGTTGAGTAATTGAATTTTATGGTTCTTACTTGTTAGTGAAATGAGCTTGTGTTGTGTGCATGCATGTTTGTATTTGCATAAAGAAACTTTCAGGTAGTGGTAACATTTAACTAGTTTTTGAAGTCAGAATTACAATTGCCTAATGAAATGAATGGAGCTGCTTTTAGTTTTTATTTTTCCTTTATTTTCTTTCCTTTGTAAACTCCAAAATTGATGAGATAACTTCAATAAATTAGTATGTTTTGAAAAAAAATTCTCCAAAGCTCCCCAGGACCTCTACTTCCCAAACTCCAAAGGCCCAAAGTAAATTTTTAGAAGAGTTCTACCCCAAGAACAGTTAATTCTTATCTTATACAAGTTGTTTCAGGAAAGAAACAACTTTTCTTTCCCTGAAACAATTAACTATGGGCCTTTAGAGTTTGGGAAGTAGAGGTCCTGGGAGTTTTGGAGAATTTTTTTTTTTTTGTTAAACATACTAATTTATTCAAGTTGTCTCATCAATTTTGGAATTTTATATTTTAAACATGTATGCACTTACCTAGTTTTAAAATTGATTAGTACATAGTTTATAATAGTTTTAAAAATCTGGTTTTCATAATCTGTATTTTGCTTCTTAATTCTGCTAGTTGTCTTGATCTTATTAATTTCTTAAAATACTAATTTTGCTTTTCCTTTTCCATGTTGTCTTTTGTTATTGCTGCTGTCTGGTTTCCGGCATTAATGTTACTTCTTTTTTAGGTTGGCTCTGTGTTACTCTTTACACTTTTTAAAATTGAATGCTTAATTCATTTGATTTTTATTTGTTCATTTGTGTTTTTTATAGCCTTAATACCCTTATTTTTGTAAATGTTGATTGTGAAGATCTGCATGCTGAAATTAATAGCTCAAGCTTTTTATATTCTTCAGCTTCTCTCTATTTCTGCTTATTCGTTGTTCACTTGACCCGACAGTTTTTCTGTCACTTGTAGATTGAAATATTTTGAAGCCATATTAGGTATGTGATACTTGTGAGAACATTTCTTGTTCTCTTGTTTCATTTTATTGATAACATGTCTTCCTTTTTATTTTATCTTTTTTTTTTTTCTGGCCGTAATTTCTATTTGTCTGATATTTCAATAACTACTCCTAGCTTTTTTGACAAGGTCTTGCTCTATGACCCACACTGGAGTGTGGTGGCACAATCATGGCTAACTGTGATCGTCCCACCTCTGCCTCCCAAGTAGCTGGGACTCACAGGTACATACCACCATGCCTGGCTATTTATTATATTTGTAGAGATGGGGTCTCACTGTGCTGCCCAGATTGGTCTTAAACTCTTGGGCTCAAGTGATAATTCCCACGGTGGTCTTCCAAAGTGCTGGCAATACAGGCATGAACTATCACCCCCAGCCTTTTTTTTAACCTTTAACCTAGTATGTCTTTTTCCTTCTTTGTGTTTTCCTCTAGTATCAATGTTTGCTTTTTTTTTTGGATACAGTGTCTTGCTTTGTCTTCCAGGCTGGAGTGCAGTGGCACAATGATGGCTTGCTGCAGTCGCAGCCTGGGGCTCAAGCAATTCTCCTGCCTCAGACTCCCAAGTAGCTGGGACTACAGGCAGGCACCACCGTGCCTGGCTAATTTTTATATTTTTGTAGAGACAGGGTTTCGCCATGTTGCCCAGGCTGGTCTTGAACTCCTGCGTTAAAGTGATTCACTTGCCTGGGCCTCCCAGAGTACTGGGATTACAGGCATAAGCCACGACACCCAGCCTCAATGTTTGCTTCTTTATTATTAGTAATTCTAACTTTACATTTCTTAAAAGTTGTATTTTTGGATTTATTGCTGCCATCTTGCTCTATTTTTAAATTTATTTTACTTCAGGTCTTTCTTCCTTCTTTTCTGCTTCCCATTGGATAGATCAAGTCGTCTTCTGCTGGTTCCAAAGTTAATGTGTTGGTTTTTGTTAATATGGGAGTGGTTTATAACCTAATATCTAAGTTTATTAGCCCCTATTGGTTTCTTAAATTTACCAGTATCTATATTTACAAATGTGCTTTCTCTGGCCCTCTATTTTTCCCTTCAAGGCACATATTTACCAAGATATTTGACCACACCCATACCTTAAATAGAATCTCCTGGATTTTTTTTAAACTTCCTCAAAAGTTGCTTTTAGTAATACATAGTGAGTATCTGTGGCAAACCGAAAGCCTGGTATACCTGATAAAATTTTCGTCTTGCTTTTATATCTGAATAATAGTTTGGCTATGAAATAGTAAATTCAAAGTTCTTAAAAACTACAATTATTTTTTTTCTGTATTTCGGTGTTTCTTTTAATGCCTGTTAGTCTGATTCCTTTTTCTTTGTAGGTTATTCTTTTTCACTGGACACCTTTAGAATTTTCTTTTGTCTTTGATATTCATAAATCTCATTAACACGTCTAGGAAGCAGAGTAAGGATTTTTATATTGCTTTAATTCTGAGAAATTTATCATTCCCATTTATTAAGATATTGTACCCCTTCTCTGTTTGTTAGCTGTTGCTACTTTTGTCATCCATATTTCAGAGCTTTTCTATTTTCCATCTGTCTTTCATGCTGCCTTCTGGTAGAACTTCTCAGCATCATGGACTTTATCTTCAGTTGAATCTATCCTGTTTCTCTTATTTGTTGCTTATTTTAGTTATTGTATTTTTCTTAACATTCCCACTCTGTTTTAGATTTCTTGGTCTTGTTGCATGTTGTTAATCTTCCTCATCTCTATATTTGCATTCTTGTTTAAATTCTCTGTCTAATAATGCGGCTTCAGATGATAATTTCACTCTTTCATAGAAATTGTACTCTTGAAATGTCTAGTTATTTTGCCTTTGAGCTCTGGCACATTAGGCAATACCAGTGACCCTGATTGATTTTTGGAGAGAAATGAAGGTCTGTGACACGGAGAAAGGCACAGGGTGAACCTAAGTAGTAGAGCACTAGTTGCCTTAGACTAAGTTTGTTGCCAATCCAGGCAATTTTTATGGTGTGCTTTGTAGGGGTGGGTACCAGTCTCCTTTGGTTGTCTAATTTATTATTCCTAGGTTGGATCAAATGCATGTTTGAGGGCTTTGAACCAGTGCAGCTTTCATCAACTCTTCATGTTATTTCAGGAACCCTGGCATTGGGCTCTTGTGAAGGGTGAAGGTGGCAGGCAATGATTGTTGCAAGGCAGGAGCAGAACTTAAAAAACTTTCTTGCAGAAATGCTGTCTTCCAGTCTGTCTGCACTGCTGCCTACTGTGGCTATTCCCTCCCTATGTGGTCGGTTACCCTGTACCAGTTAAACACAACCTCCAGTCTTACCTGAAATTGCTTATGGTGTGTATGTGCCTGAAGGAGTTGCTTCATTCTTCGTTCTGAAGTTGTTAGGGTTAGCTTTTTCAGGGGGCAAAAAAGCCAGAAGCCCATGCTAGGTCACCGCCTTGGCAGAATAGTGTTTTTTGCTTATAATTAACAGAGATAGAATGTTGCTATCTTTAAGTGTTTGTTTTTTATTTCTGATAGTCTTAAATAAAGTAGTGGCTAAGTAAATGAATTATTTGATTTACAGGAGTTTGTGGCAAGAAATTTTAACCTGGATTTTGTATCTGTTGCATAGTTTACCTGAAGTTACTTACATTTTAAGTGTGAACATTTATTGTTAGAGAGGTTTAATCATTCTTTAGGAGACTCATAACCTAGGGTGTATAATTTTTAAAAATCAGTCCCCCCTATTCACAGTAGCAGACATGAAATCAACCTAAATGCCCATCAGTGACAGATGTGATACAGAAAATGTGGTACATATACACCAGGTAATACTCTGAAGCCATAAAAAGAAGAGATCACGTGGGAACATCTGATGAAGCTAGAGGCTATTATCCTTAGCAAACTAACACATGAACAGAGAACCAAATACCGCCCATTCTTATTTATAAGTAGGAGCTAAATGATGAGAACTCGTGAACACAAAGAAGGAAACAACAGACACTGTAGGTACTTGAGGGTGGAGTGTGGGAGGAAGGAGATGAGCAAAAAAGATAAGTATTGGGTACTGGGCTTAATGCCTGGGTACAGACACCTTCTGTTTGCAAAAATAATCTGTACAGCAAACCTTCACATATACCCCTAAACCTAAAATAAAAGTTAAAAAAAAAACAGTGCTTCACAGTGTATTGTATGGTGTATTAATTTTATCTCATCAAAGCTGTTATTTATTTTTGAGACGGTCTCAGGCTAGAGTGCAGTGGTGGTGCAATCTCACTCAATTCAGCCTCAACATCCCAGGCTCAGGTGATCCTATCATCTTAGTCTTCCAGGTAGCTGGGACCACAGGCATGCACCATCACACCCAGCTAATTTTTGTATTTTTTGTAGAGACAAGGTTTTGCCCAGGCTCATCTTGAACTTTTGGGCTCAAGCAGTCCACCCTCCTCGACTTCCCAAGGTGCTGGGACTACAGCTGTGAGCCATAGCACGTGGCCTAAAGCTGTTATTTTAAAAATATGTCTCCTCTTTATGGTATGTTATACCTTATTTAATAATGTAATTACTAATCCCTGATTAAATATGGAGACTAAAATAATGGTGTGTGGGATCTTGTCCTTTTTCCTAATAATACATATGCTCCCTTCTTTTTCCTCATAACTTTTATAGGTGAGATATATGTAAAAGAAAAATCCAAGTAATCATTGTTCTCAGAACCAAGATGGTCAGGCCATGACTTCAGCAGTGACAAGTCCAACACTTGGTTAAAGATGTAGGGTTGGCAGTATGATTTGCATCCTTTATCAATTTACCTAGTTACATTGCTACTTTTGAAATATTGTATAGCCAGTGGGTCACTATATTCGTATCTATTTGGTTTTTATTTGCTTTGAATCTGCCTTTTGCCTCAGATAAAAAAAACCTGTCATTCACTAACTCCAATGCTTTAGTTTCAGTATGACAAAAGAAGTATGACTTCCATTTTACTGTGATGCTGTGTAACTGGTTTCTAACCTTTCAGCCTGCCTAGGGTAGTTAAAAGACGAGTGAATGCTCTCAAAAACCTGCAAGTTAAATGTGCACAGATAGAAGCCAAATTCTATGAGGAAGTTCACGATCTTGAAAGGAAGTACGCTGTTCTCTATCAGCCTCTTTTTGATAAGGTAATGCTTTCTCCTGCTTAGTTTAATTTATCTAACATTCTAGAAGACAAATTCTGGAAATATAAGCAGACTTGGAAGGGCGTGGTCTTTAGAAACTCTCATTGAAATTGTTATTAGGGGCACTTGGAGGAGCTATCAGTAATAGCAGTTAAGGTTGTGGTATGCATTTGTTAAATTTGTAAGACTATTTAGTGAGAAACCACTGGTTTTAGCTTGGATGCCAGTGTTTTTATACAGCCTTTTTTTAAATCATTTTAGCGATTTGAGATTATTAATGCAATTTATGAACCTACGGAGAAGAATGTGAATGGAAACCAGATGAAGAAGATGAGATTTCGGTTAGTATCATCTTTTATTTTAGTGTGTTTTTTAGATGATGAAATCTTAGGACTTGTCAGAAATTTTAGCATTTAATGATGGAATACAATATTACATAATCAGTTATATTTTTATACCTAGGAAATGTTTTTTCTTTTTGTAAGAATGATGGTGCAGATGAGCTATTATTCAACGTGGCACCACCATCTGTACTCAAAAAGTCATTATTTCCTTGCATTTTATAGTGTTTTGGTTTAAGAGACAGCGTTTTGCCCAGGCTGGAGTGCACTGGCATGATCATAACTCACTGCAGCCTTGAACTCCTGGGCTCAAGCTATCCTCCCACCTCAGCCTCCCTGGTAGCTAGGACTATCGGACGCTACCATGCCCAGCTTAATCTCTACATTTTTTTGTAGAGGCAGAGTCTTCTTGCCCAGGCTGGTCTTGGACTCCTGTCTTCAAGCAGTCTTCCTACCTCAGCCTCCTAAAGTGTTGGAATTATGGATTTGAACCATTGAGCCACTGTGCTCAGCCTATTTTTATAGTTTTTTTGAGTCTCACTCTGTTGTCCAGGCTGGAGTGCAGTGACGTGATCTCGGCTCACTGCAACCTCCACCTCCTGGGTTCAAGCAATTTTCCTGCCTCAGCCTCCCAGTAACTGGGATGACAGGCGTGCACCACCATGACTGGTTAATTTTTTGTATTTTTAGTAGAGAGGGGGTTTTGTCATGTTGGCCAGGCTGGTCTTGAACTCCTGACCTTAAGTGATCTGCCTGCCTCAGCCTCCCAAACGCTGGGATTACAGGCACGAGCCACCACACCCGGCCTATAGTTTTTAGTTTGTAGATTCATTATATGCTTTTCTTTTTTAACTTCATGATAGGCTGAGGATTGTTGCCATTTTCAGGTGAAGAAATGGAGGCTTCTAAGTGACTTTCCCATAATGAATAACGGCAGAGCTGTGACTCACATTCAGTGCTGTTAAGTGTTCCACCTCTCTAGCGTTGCTATTTTATGTTGTTTGGTAAAGAGAATATAATATTTTGATTAAGACACCATGGCATGAGGCATTGGACCAAGTTAATATTTGTTGCTCTTCTTGTTTACTATGCTTAAGACTTCATTTTTAATGAGTTAAAAAATTTTTTTTTCACTAAAAGGGTTTTTCCTACAGATCTTGGTCATCTTAGTGGTTCTCTTCAGAGGGGTGTGGTAACAGTCATTTTCATGGGATTAAGGTTTGTTATGGGTAACAGCAGTGTTTATACACGTATACACAGGTAGACTAGAACTTTGAAGGTAATAATCTGGTGACTGTATGCTTTTTGGTTTTTATACCTTTGCTACTTTATCAAGAGGTCTAATCTGTGTATTAAATAATGTATGCTGTCACTTATCAAGGAGGAATTGAAAGAAAAGGCCAAGATTGAAGATGAGAAAAAGGATGAAGAAAAAGAAGACCCCAAAGGAATTCCTGAATTTTGGTTAACTGTTTTTAAGAATGTTGACTTGCTCAGTGATATGGTTCAGGTAATTTTATTCATAAATGTACCAGTTTACTTTGAAGGGTAAACTTTTAAGTTTAAATGGTGTGATGACTGTTCTCTTCAGTGTTGATCTTTCTAGAATGATTGCTTACTTTTGAAACAGCTAATATGTGTTGAAGGGAAATTACAGCTTTGATTAATGTAATCAAATAAATTACAGTTTATTTACAAAAATGAGATAATGAAATGGTCCCATTGATAATTGCTCATTATCAACTGCTGTTTTCTCATAACCCTGTGGCTTCTGTCTTTACCAGTTTAGTATGGAAGTATGATGGGAAAGTTAATCTTACAGCTGTAATTAATGCAACTAACCCACCCCCACCCCCAAACAACCTTTTTCAATCTGAAACAACTCTTCCAGGAGAAATTTGCATTTTGAAAGAATACTACAAAGATGTTAAACTCATTCGCAATGGTCACAAACCATAACGGTTGTCACCTTCTTTGGGAAACCGCTTTAAGCATTTCTTGAGTGAGCCACTGCCATGCGCGTTGTAGTAGTACATGTTGCCCTGTCTTGTTCTTGTTGGAAGTTACATGGAGAAAAGAAATGGTCTCTACACAATTACTGCTTAGTACAGTTCTACTTTAGCAAAGTGGAAGAGGATCAAGCAGGAGGAAGGGGACAAGCAGCTGGAAAAGGCAGCAGTTATAATCAGGAAACATTTTTAAAGCAAGTATGCCTTATTTAGACTTGATTTTGAATTTTTTGTCCTATATAATGATTTGGTTGTCTATTTGGACACTTTTTCTCTACCAGTGGCAGTAGAACTGCAGTATAAACTAGCTTTAGTGTAAGCCATAACCTGGAAAGTAAGTCTTAAGGTTCATAATTGCTATACAAAACTACTTTAAAATACATCTCAGTCAGCTGGTATCTGTGTAGTAACAGAACACAACTCAAATGCCATGCTAGATACTCATTGTTTTATTTTTTTAATTTGAAGGAACATGATGAACCTATTCTGAAGCACTTGAAAGATATTAAAGTGAAGTTCTCAGATGCTGGCCAGCCTATGGTAAAAGAACTTTGAAATATTTATAATTTTGTAACATGGTTACAGGTAGATAAATAGAAACTTTTGAAAAGATAACATTCAAGCGGAAGGTTGGTGCTCTTTGTTGTAGTGAATAAATATTTGGATGTTGCTAATTATGAGGCAGTATTTATTCCTTTTCCTCCCTCTGAACATAAACTGTTTGAAACACAGACAATCCTTGTTCCTGGATAAGTGGATAAAAATAATGCCAAGGGAACATGAATAAGTACTTTTTCTGTATTAAAAGGCATGAGCTTAGGAATTACATAAAACTGATGATGTTAGAGGATGCCCACTCCCTATAAGGAAAAATCAGCCAACAGTCTGTCCACCAAACTACCAGTATTAATGTCAACTATGGGCAAAACTTGTACGAATATAGGCTATAGATGCTTATGGTTGGCCTTCTTCTGTGTCAAGTTCACGTTTAGTCTACTATTTAAAAGCTTAATTCCTGGGGTAGGTGAGGGGAGTAAGGGAGACAATATTTAGGTGTGCCTAGCCTATTGTGTAAACATGTTAATTATTTAGTAGTTGTAAATTGAAACTAAGCTTTAATCAGTTTAATTTGTACCTCATTTTGATTTAAAAATAATCCAGGGCTTATCTGACAGTCTGTCCCATAAAATATTTCACTGCCGGGCTCGGTGGCTCACACCTGTAATCCCAGCACTTTGGGAGGCTGAGGTGGGCAGGTCAGGAGTTCGAGACGACCCTGTCCAACATAGTACAACCCCATCTCTACTAAAAATACAAAAATGAGCTGAGTGTGATGGCACACACCTGTAATCCCAGGTAATTGGGAAGCTGAGGCACGAGAATCACTTGAATCTGAGAGGCAGTGGTTGCAGTGAGCTGAAATTGTGCCACCGCACTCCAGCCTGGAAATGTAAAACTGTCTTAAAACAATGCAAAACTCTGTCTCAAAAGAAAAAAAAAAAGTTGTATTTCAGAGTAGAAAAAACATTATCACTTAGAATATTATGTATGTTTATAAAAAACACAGATTTAGCTGCATTTACTAAAGTGTTGAAATTTATGAAGTAGGTAATTAACTGATTTTTATTCCTCTTCCCTCCAGAGTTTTGTCTTAGAATTTCACTTTGAACCCAATGAATATTTTACAAATGAAGTGCTGACAAAGACATATAGGATGAGGTCAGAACCAGATGATTCTGATCCCTTTTCTTTTGATGGACCAGAAATTATGGGTTGTACAGGGTGAGTTTAATTTTACTTCCTTAATAAAATGTTTTTTATTTTTGTTATACTTTATTTGTATACTTCTTTCCAGTTACATATGTACATAGTCTGTCTCTGGACATTTTGGTAAAATATTTTCTGAGAAGTGCTTATCAATTTTCCTATAATTCTCCTTGGGCCCATGACTGTCTCACATATATTTCTGCAAAGGAATGCTTCTTTAAATCATACTGTGTGTTTATGCTAATTGTAAATATGCTTATTTTAAATATTTGCCTAGGAGTAAAATTTTTCCCTTTATAGTGCTATAGAAAACACTTGAAGCAATGCACCCTTCTAAAATTTGAAATCTAAATATAACATTTACTTCTAAAAGTTTAGCAATTGAAAGATTGTCAATTGTGATAGATTTTTCTTTGTTTTGCAAGGTGCCAGATAGATTGGAAAAAAGGAAAGAATGTCACTTTGAAAACCATTAAGAAGAAGCAGAAACACAAGGGACGCGGGACAGTTCGTACTGTGACTAAAACAGTTTCCAATGACTCTTTCTTTAATTTTTTTGCCCCCTCCTGAAGGTAAATAATATTTTTGCCTAAGTATTAATGGTGGTTTTATAGTAAGCATTGTTCAGCTTCTTATTCATTTTAATTTCTTTTCTCAATTTTGCAGTTCCCGAGAGTGGAGATCTGGTAAGTTGAATTGTTACTTATTTATTGAATTGTTTACTATATTTGAAATTAAAGCACTGAATTTCAAAAGTAGAGAGTAGCGTGGTTGTTACATTGAGTTCTGAGGCCTACAATGCATGGGGCAGGCTTTTTGGATCTGAAAAATTGTTCCATTCAAAATTATATCAGTGCCTCTGCTGAGAAACACTGAGATTAAAAAGCTTAAGGTTTTCTTTCTTTTGAGACTTACAAATATTGATGTGAGGGATTTAACTTTTCAAAACTATGTCTTCCTTAGTAAAACCAGAATGTTATTAAGTCATTTATACTGTTAAATTCCTGGTTACATTATGGTTAGAATTCATTCCTATATTTATTATTGCAATGTAAATATGGTTTCATATTGTGACTATGTATGTTCATGTATGTTGCATATGGCAAAGAACTATGAAACGTTCCTGCCATAAAGCCTGAACTGAGGAACAACCTTAAAGAAAGTCTATACATGCAAGGTAGGGCAGGTATATTTTGAATTTGATTTCTTTCGGACAGGGTTTTGAATTTAAATTAACTGAGATAGTTTAAATAGTTTTTACATATGGAATTAGAAATTAACTTAAACGGAATACTTTTGAATTGGAATAATCTTGGCTAAGGCTTAGAATAAATTTGCAAAAGGCAAAAGTAAATATTTCTGGCTTGGCTTGTAGGACAACGAAAGGGAATATAATATAAAGCAGTATGAATTTTAGGTGAGAAGAACTACTGAAGTATTAAGATAGAACGTCACACTGTTTTCATACCAGTGGATGGGTTGGAGCTTGTGTTCAGGTTCTTTTTTTTGTTACTAAATATTGATGACAAAACAGTGTTAGTTATGGATAGAAAATTTCCACCTGTGGTTTGAATCCCTCCTCCGCCCCCGCCCTTTTGGACTTTTTTATTTATTAGATTATGTTTTTGACTCAAACATTCATAAAATTCACAGAGGGTGTGCTCATTGTTTAGTATCATAGAATTTAAAGTGGGATTTTAAAATTTTTATTTATTTTTTTTAAGATGGAGTTTTGCTCTTTTGCTTAAGCTGGAGTACAGTGGCATGATCTCGGCTCACTGCAACCTCTGCCTTCCTGTTTCAAGCGATTCTCCTGCCTAAGCCTCCTGAGTAGTTTGGGATTATAGGTGCCCGCACCATGCCCAGCTAATTTTTTGTATTTTTAGTAGAGATGGGGTTTCACACGTTGGCCAGGCTGGTCTCAAACTCCTGACCTTGTGATCCACCCACCTCAGCCTCCGAAAGTGCTGGGATTACAGGCGTGAGCCACCACACCCGGCCCAAAGTGGGATTGTTTTAATTGTGAATAATGTCAGAACCACTTGTGCCCTGTGCTTTGCCATTAAATAGAAATCCTAATCCAGGTACAGCTTCAGGCACCTGTAATCCCAGCTGCTGTGGTGGCACAGGTGGAAGGATCACTTGAGACCAGCCTGGGCAACACAGTGAGACCCTGTCTCTAAAAAAGAAAAGTGCTCGGGGTATCTGATTTAGTTAGTATATTGTCTTTCTGAACTAGGACTCTATCTCATTTGGGATTAGTAGACTTAAAACTGTACAGCTATTTGGGTACTGTCTTTTAGGAAGTATAAGTGATCCTCTGTGGTTATTATGTCTTTCTATTTGCTGTTTACTTAACAATGTTACCTACAATAACCTGAGGATTTTTTTTTTTTTTTGTATTTTTCTATTTGGTGTTTTCAATATTTTAAAAGGAAAATTTCAGACGTATGTAACAGTTGCTTTTACATATTTTTGTTTAAACCAGCAAGAACTAAGTAAGCAGTTCTAATTTTTATTCTTCACAATTTCTTTAGTATGCATACTGGTCTGCTAACTTAATTTTCTTTTGTTAAAAAACTTGGAAAAATTAATAAGGAAATTTAAAAATGACCAGGCTCTAGAGTACAGTGATGTGATCACAGCTTATTTCAGCCTCAAGCTGCTGGGCTCCAGCAATTCCCCCACCTCAGCCTCTCAAGTAGCTGAGACTACAGGCTTGTGCCACCATGCCCAGCTAATTGTTTATTTTTTGTACAGATGGGGGTCTCACTACGTTGTCTAGGCTGGTCTTGAACTTCTGGGCTCAAGTGATCCTCCCATTTTGGCTTCCTGCAGTGTTGGTACTACAGGCGCGAGCCACCACACCCAGCCTCTAAGAGTCTTACATGTGCCAAATTAAGTAACAAAGTTATTCCTAAATTTTCTTCTTTTGTTTTCCTTTTAAAAATAGGATGATGATGCTGAAGCTATCCTTGCTGCAGACTTTGAAATTGGTCACTTTTTACGCGAGCGTATAATCCCAAGATCAGTGTTATACTTTACTGGAGAAGCTATTGAAGATGATGATGATGATGTAAGTGAATTTGAATCCTGCAAGAAATAATTGGGTGAGAGTGTCGTGGTCAGAATGGGAAATAGATAAGATTTCATTTTTAAGAAGCAAGACATAATATAATTCAAAATTAGGCTCATTACTGATGTTCTGTATATAGCTTTTCTGGGTTTTAAGTATGTCTCCTTAGGATTTTTGGATTCATTTATCTTAGCTTTTAATTTTCGGCTAATAAGATTGTTCTGAGTTTGTGAAACTTTATGTTTGGTTAGTGCTATATACCTGTGCTCTTGCCTTGACTTCACAGACTAGGACTTTTTTTAGTGTACAAGAAAATGTTTACTAGGGGGCATAGATTTTCATTCAAGGTAGTATTGAGTGATGAGTAGGTTAAGATTAGGCTGCATATGGATATTTTGGATATGTTCATTGGTCAGTAGCAGTTGTTAAGAGTAGGATTTAGGTTCTTTTTGTACAGTGCATTCCACACTTAGATGTGGGTAGTAATATATACAGTAATAGTTGTCTGATCATACTTTATCCACATATGATTGTTCTTTAGTTTTATAAATTGGCAATGAGCTGAGTGATGCTTGCAGCTAGTATGTGTTTTAATTTATAATCAACCCCTTGATAGGAAAGTAAGTTTTTTCTTAGATACTAGTTTACACAGTGATGAATGTTACTAATGCTACTCTGAAATGTGTGTTACATTCACTCACACTTAGGCTGTTTTTCCTTTTCAGTATGATGAAGAAGGTGAAGAAGCGGATGAGGTAATGTTTACCAAATGAACAAATATGTTTAACACATTGAGAAGCAAATTGAATGACTTATGTATTCCTTTGCTATAATCATTCTGTGATTTGGGATAAAAAACATTTTGGAAAATATGATTTTAGAATTCTACAGCCAAACAATGTATGTATAAGGTTTCAATAAATAAATTGCAAAACTCAGCAACATTTTTTTTATTTCAAATAATTTTGTTCTGCTGCAGGGTTATCAGCTCTTTGAAGAAGTCAAAAGCTGCAGTAAACTTTTTCAACGTTGGCTGCAGTAACTATTTTCAATAAAAGCTGTCTGGATGTCTCAAGTTGTGTTGGGAAATTTTTCATATTAGAAGCTTTCAGATTAAGTTGTATTATCATCAGACTCTGTAATCATGAAAATCTGTTGACCTGTAGAGTAATTTGTGTTAAATTTTCCCTACATTATGAGCAAGTTTACCTACTATGTACATACTTCATGGATGCATTTTGAACTTTAATATAGGAAGGGGAAGAAGAAGGAGATGAGGAAAATGATCCAGACTATGACCCGAAGGTGAGCAAAATTAGTGCTGCTTTCTATTAAATTTAAGACAGACTAAAGTAAGAGTTGGTATTTCTGAATATCAAGTTTATTTCTCTGTTAAAGTCTTTAGTAAATAAAGCCTATTGGCTGGATAACTTGTTCTTTTTCAGTCCCACTGGCATTTTGAACAGTACACATAATTTCAGTGGACCTTTTTCTAAAAAACATTGCGTTTTGCTTGGGCTTTGTACTTTCTGTGTGTAGTTTCAGGCGCAGCGAACCCTAGGATTCTATTTTAATGAGACAAATTATAACAGTTTTTATGCATTAGGATAAACGATTGCATGTGATTTTAGATTATTTTCCTTTCTAAGGAAAGCTTTTTAAACAAAGGGTTTTGAAAGATCTGGTTGCAGGAGTGTTCCGGAACTGGGGAGCAGTGGAGTTTGTTAAATCCTTCCAGCTACTCTTATTCAGTCCCTGAGAGTCCTAGTTTGTTACTCCTGAGAATTTGTTATATTAGGATTAGCAAAAGCAAAGCTGATTGCTAATATAACTAACATAAATTGCTTGGAATTTTATTTTTTAAGATTATGGTTAAGTGTTGGTCACATTTTATGGAGTTAATTCTACAGTGTAAAGTTTGAGCTTGATTTTAGCATTTCAGTGACTTGCTAATAAAATAAATAATTTACCATCATTGTCCTATACCATTTTTTTTGACAACAGTGAGCTACTGTTATAATTAAGGCAGTAATTACTATTGAGAAATTCACTGAAGCAGGTAGAAGAAGATAGATTGACTTGTTGTTTTCCTTTAACAGAAGGATCAAAACCCAGCAGAGTGCAAGCAGCAGTGAAGCAGGATGTATGTGGCCTTGAGGATAACCTGCACTGTAATAGCCTAAACACAACTCTTATTTACTTACAGCCTTATGTTTTTGTATTTTCTTGGTAGACTAGGTAATTTTTTTTTAAAGGACAGGAAACTGATATTTTAAAGACCAATTTGTTCTACCTAGCATTTTAACTAGTTTTTCTGCCAGATATGTTGAATGCACAGATTCTATCACGCATGTTCATTCATTGCTACATAATTTGGTTCTTCTGGAATATTTTTATGTAGCTCTTGGAGTACAGCTATGAAAATTAACAACTGTTAAAGGAAACACTTTTTCTTTTTTTGTAATTTTTTCCTTGAAGAACCAAAGTATTTTTCCAGCTGGTTGTTGAATAGGGTTAAGTCCGCTTGGATTAGCTGTGCCTTTCATTACTTTGTTACAGAAATGCAGTGACTTATACTAAGACAATTCATCGTTTAAAAAAAAAATTGGCAAGACAGCTATATGGTTAAGAATTTCCAGTATGACCACACCCAATAACTGTATTAGATTGTTAATGGATTATTGTGTTATATAGGTGACATAGTTAATTGTAAAGTAACCTGATAGAGTATAGTTACTGGTACCACAGTGAGGTGAATAAAACAGGATTTTCAGAAGTTAGCCTGAATTTAACTGTACTTTTAAATTTAACCTCCATTAACTAAGCATCTTTTCTTTGTGGTAGGGTCTACTTTCTGCTTCCCTGGAAAGGATGAATTTACATCATTTGACAAGCCTATTTTCAAGTTATTTGTTGTTTGTTTGCTTGTTTTTGTTTTTGCAGCCTAAAATAAAAATTTCAAATACAATTTTAGTTCTTACAAGATAATGTCTTAATTTTGTACCAATTCAGGTAGAAGCAGAGGCCTAGCTTAAATTAAGGGTTATACTCAGTTTACCACATTATTGAAGAAGGGATACCAGCTTTGGAAAGAGATATTATACTAATAAGCAAGTATAAAAAAAGAAGAAAATCTTAAATGATTTGATGCTTTTAAAAAAAATTCATTTTCTTTGGGTTAGAGCTAAGAGAGAAGGCCCAAAGCTTCTGTGGTTTCTTCTAATTCTTACTGCTTAAAGTATGAGTATGTCACTTACCCATGGTTCTGTTTACTATGTATTAAAATGGGTAGTACTGTTTACTTAACTACCTCATGGATGTGTTAAGGCATATTGAGTTAAATCTCTTAAAATGTTTCTCAATCTCATTAAAAGCTCAAAATTTTGGGCCTATTTGTAATGCCAGTGTGACACTCAGCATTTTGTTGACATCACTCTTTGACAACTGAACTGGAAAGCAAAGGTTAACAAAGGTTAAGTACCTGTGTTCTGGATCTGGGCAGGTAGCACTCTCTTAGATCTTTGTGTGGCTCCTATTTTTATAGAAGTGGTTGGATGCACTATTTCACAAAGTCCAAGAATTTTTTTTCAGATATTTTTGATGACTGTATTGTGTAGTAAATACTACAGGGATAGCACTATATAGTATTGTAGTCATGAGACTAAAGTGGAAATAAGACTATTTTTGACAAAAGATGCCATTAAATTTCAGACTGTAGAGCCACATTTACAATACCTCAGGCTAATTACTGTTAATTTGGGGGTTGAAGTTTTTCTTGATGACGGCAAGGGTGGACTATTGGACTGTCGTTAGACGAAGGTCTAGATTTCCTGTTCTTAATACAATTACACTGCATTTATTTTTAGAGGTAATGAAAACTTCCTTTTTGAGAAGTTAGTGTTAAGGTCTTGGCATGTGAACACATTGTTTGTAGTGCTATCCATTCCTCTCCTGAGATTTTAACTTACTACTGGAAATCCTTAACCAATAATAATAGCTTTTTTCTCTTTATTTTAAATGATTTCTTTTGCTTTGATTGGAGACTCTTGCTTTTTTTTTTTTTTTGTAACCGTAGTTCATCTAAACACAGCTTTTTCTGAACTTTAAAGATAGAATCCCATTTTTAATGAACCGAAGTAGCAAAATCATCTTTTTCATTATTTTAGGAAATAGCTATTGCCAAAGTGAAGGTGTAGATAATACCTAGTCTTGTTATATAATGGAGATGTGGTTTGCAGAAGAATTTTCTTTATAATATTGAAGTTTCAAGGGATGTCAGTGTTTATGCCATTTTTCCAGTTCCAAAATGATTCCATTCCATTCTAGAAGTTTGAAGTATGTAACTTGAAATCCTTAATAAAATTTGGATTTAATTTTATAAAATGTTCTGGTGATATTTTGGGTGTTTTTTTTTTTTAATGAATATGTGTACTTTTTTTGAAGAGTGGAGAGTAGTGATGTCTAGAGTGAGCTATTTTGTGCTGAGGCCACTATGTTCTATAACTCTATAATTTTAAGGGCAACCTTACTACCCTTGCTAAATGGAGTTTGTTATTTGAAGACTAAAATGGAATTCCATAGTTCTCGATAGATTATATTCTGAGTTACCTACAAACATTTTTGAGACATCTGAAGATTTGTCTTTACACTCTGATTGTAGTTTCCACCAGCCCATGCAGACTGTCAGGTAGGTTTCATTTTTGCCTGTTAGAAATAGTGAAATATAATCACTTACAAAGAAAACTTTGATTAGAAAAAATTTTAGCACTGTTTGCTTTATATGATCATTTAAGAATGGTAAATGTTCCACAAATTCCACAAATTGATGAGTTGATAGTTTAACGTGGATGTCTGAAAGCCACATAATTTCTTAGGATTCTTAAATTAGTAAATCTAGCTTACTAAAGCAGTATTAGCATCACTATTTTAGATTGCAAAAATAACTTAATTGTGTGGAATTGGCTTATGGAATGGTACTTAAGAAAAATGGGATTCTACCTCTTTTTCTGTTTTAGCATACTTAAACAAACATGAAAGGATATATTAGCTTTCATAGAAATATTTTCGTTCTGTGAATAGGTTAAAGATATGGTAAGGCTCCTAAGATAACGGAATTAACTGTTTATATTAATATTACTGCTGTTTATAAACAGTATGAATTTGTGGGTTTATCTGAATTGTAGGCCATTCCCATTATTAAAAATAAAGACAAAACTTGTAACTGTTTGTGAAAATTTTATCGTGCTATGTAGAAATATTGAACTAATGTTCAAATATTTGAATGCTTTGGTTTCAGGGGTTGGTTTAAAATTGGAGTCCTTTTTATGGGTTAGTCTTACAAAAATTTAAGCCTTTATATTTTTGACTTTAAATCAAAACAAATGTTATTTTAAATGTACAGAATAGATTGATAGTGCAGAAGAGTATAAGTTCTGCATAGGAGCTTTAGAAAAAAATATATGCTAATTCAGTTTTTTTAATCTTCTGCATTGTATACACATACTTATGAGCTCGATTTTGTTTTTGAAAATATGTGTTCATAATTTAGGAAATTTTCTACTTAAAGCACTAAATCTGTGATACCTGAAAAGTAAATGTAAATGGGGATGGTGGAATAACACTGCAATTAAGAGATGTATACTGGTGATTTTTGTATGCTAGATTAAAACTCCAGATATTAAAATATAACCTGGATAAAGAGCCAAATTCTTGCCTGATTAAGGGTCACTTACATGACTTGACAGAAATGGAAATATAAACTGGATAAAGAGCCAAATTCTTGCCTGATTAAGGGTCACTTACATGACTTGACAGAAATGGAAACATCCTTGTTGGTATATGAAATTATTTTACTTAAGGATAAGTGTTTATTCATAAGAAATTTTGATTGATGTGTATTATATTTCCAAAAATACAGTATGCTTTGTATCTTGTGTTTCTTCCTTTTGACATCATACTGTCAGGTTTTCCAGTTTATAGAAATTAAGTTACTCACTAAAATCCTTAGTACAGACAGTCCCTGACTTACGATGGTTCGTGTTAAGATTTCAGCTTTTATGAATTTACTGGGTTATTAAACGCATCTACTATGATATTGTTGACTTAGAGTGGGTTATTGAGGCATGACCATGTCATCCTCAAGAGTCTGAATAAAAGAAGAAATGGGGTATATTAATTTAGAAATAGATCGTTGGTGGGAAATAAGTAAATTTGGTTGTTTAATTTTTGTATTGGAAATTGAGCATTTGTAGGTTTTGTGGTCAGACTGAGTTTTATTATCTTGAAACCCAGGATAAAACATTGCATAAATAAAAGCAATGCTTTTTAGTTTCTTACGTGTTTTATTTTTATTTTTGAGACAGAGTCTCGCTGTGTTGCCCAGGCTGGAGTGCAGTGACATGATCTTGGCTCACTGCAACTGCCACCTCCCAGGTTCAAGCGATTCTCATGCCTCAGCCTCCCAAGTAGTTGGGATTATAGGCATGCGCTACCAAGCCCAGCTGATTTTGTATTTTTAGTAGAGGTGGGATTTCACCATGTTGACCAGGCTGGTCTCGAACTCCTGACCTCAAGTGATCCTCCCACCTTGGCCTCCCAAAGTGTTGGGATTAAGGCATGAGCCATCACACCTGGCCAGTTTCTTACATATTTTAAACTTAAAGCCAAAGAGTAGGAACTGGAAATGTGTGATTAAATACATGAGTGCCAGAAGTTGACAGATCTCATATCCAGAGTTGATAGTATTCATAATTTTATCATTCATGATGTATTAGGCAATTGCAGCTCTGAAAAACTTCATGAGGTTATAAAATAGTTTCTACCAGAATGCTCAAAACTTGTATGAGAGCTTTTAGCTGAGATTTCAAGAATCTGTAGGAATTTGTGAAGTGAGGGGGAAGAGCCTCTGAGCAGTGAGCAGTTCAGGTGGAGGAACAGGAGGAAATACAGGCAGAGGTCCCAGAACAGAACAATTCGGGGCACATTCAAGGAATTGAAATAACTAGAAATACAGATAGAAATACAAGTGGCCAGTCCATAGAAAGGTTAGCTGTGGAAGTCCTTTTAATGGGTTTGGAACACGGAACACCACCTGTTAAGAATATTTCAAGTGAGGATGAGGATGACCTTTCCATGGAAGATTTTTTGTTATTTGTTTGAGACAGGGTCTTACTCCATTTGCCCAGGCTGGAGTGCACTGGTGCAATCTTGGCTCGCTGCAGCCTTGACCTTCCTGGCTCAGGTGATCTCCCACCTCGCTCAGCCTCTCAAGTAGCTGGGACCACAGGTGCGTGCCACCACCCCCAGCTAATTTTTGTATTTTTTGAGGAGAGGGGTTTCGCCATGTTGGCCAGGCTGGTCTTGAACTCCGGGACTCAGGTAATCCACCCACTTTGGCCTCCCAAAGTGCTGGTATTACAGACATGAGCCACTGCGCCTGGCTGGAAGATAATTTTTAAAGTAAGACATGATTGAGAGACTGAGTCAGCCGTTTGAAGGTAAGAACATTTGAGGTAGGTGGGGCCCCAGGGGCTATTTAGAGGCTAGTAAAGGCCTCAGAGTCATATATATATATATATATATATATATATATATATATATATAAGGAACTGAAAAGTAGATTAAATGATGGAGTAAGGCAGCAACAGTGAACAAGATGCTGTCTGAGACCTGTTAGGATAATTTACTTAGCCAAGAACAGAAGCTTTATTAAAAAAAAAAAAATGCAAGGTTTTATCTGCAGTGAATCCCCTTAGTCAAACTTCAGATTGATGTTTTTGGGTAACTTAACCAATATTACAGCTTTCCTTCAACTCCAAAATTAAAATAGTTGAAAGAATTCCAGTATATTCTTTACTCTGATCCACATACTTTTTGGCTCATAAAGTTCCCAAGGGTTATCATAGAGGTTTTCTCTTCAGCCCTGGAATGGGCCATTCCTCCAAGGATTGCTGGCTTCTTAGAATGGGGAATGTTATTTAGAAACTGAAGTCCAGGTTCTGAATGGCCTTTCAGGTGAAAGAAAATCTGTACATGTATCATAATAAAAACTAAATGCACGGTGGCGACTTTGAAGTTGAATCAAACAATGTTATTTTTCTTAGTACTACTCCAGTCTATATTTGTAATTACCTTCAGATAAGTGGAATCAGTTGATCCAACTAGGAAAGTAGATGAGGTTGCTCTATGGGAATAACAATCCATGAATAAAAATGGAGATCTAATTTTAGACTAAAACCTTTCAGCCCCTAAACAAATGTCTACCATCAAATTTTAATGAATATGTATGAGAATACAAGTAGTGTCTGGGTAGTAATGTCTTTAAGCACAGGCTTTAGAGTCTGTGTACCACCTGTTGGCTCAGCATCAATGTTTTCGTCTGTATTGTGAAAGATTGTGGTGTACATTAATAAGGACACTAAAGTACTTAGAACCTGTGAGCACTTAGTAGATGTGCTTCCTAAACATAAGAAAAACAAAAATTTGTAGTTGGGATTACTTTCTTGAGATGGAGTCTCACTGTCACCCATGCTGGAGTGCAAGCGGCACAAACTTGGTTCACTGCAGCCTTTGCCTCCCGGGTTCTAGTGATTCTCCTGCCTCAGCCTCCTGAGAAGCTGAGATCCCTGTAATCCCAAATTGGGATTACAGGCGCATGCCACTGTGCCCAGCTAATTTTTGTATTTTTAGTAGAGAGGGGTTTCACCATGGTGGTTGGGCTGGTCTCAAATTCCTGACCTTGTGATTCACCCGCCTTGGCCTGCCAAAGTGCTGGGATTACAGGGATTACTTTTTAAGTTGATTTTAGAACTTAATTTCTAAACTAGTTGGGGTTTTCTTGGTTCAAAGACAAAATTCCTCCTAGGTAAGAGATACCTTACTCAGTGTACATAAACACAGACTAACACTGGATAATACATTTAAACATGCCTCTTTTTGAAATTTTTTCATGTTTGTTGTAAACAAAAAATTTGACCTTAACCTAAAGTCAGCTGGGTTAGAAAATCTCATTTTATTCCTTTCTTGTTTGTGTTTTTATGTGCTGATTTATTTTCATTGCCCTTTGGCAGAATCCAGAAATGATCTAGGGTAAAACTAAATGAAGTCTCACTATATTTGGATTTCTCAGGCTTCAGGACACCCAAATTGTCATTTTTCAGGCTATCCTTTCTATCTCTAACATTTACCTTGAGCCCTGGACACTGGCATTTTCTCCGTGTGGATGTGACGGGGGTGTCTGTCTCAAGATCAGATGTGATTTTATACTTGGATTAGGCCAGTCACAGTTACTTTTATTATTTTTGAGATGGATTCTCACCATGTTGTCCAGGCTAGTGTCTAACTCGTGGGCTCAGGTGGTCCTCCCACCTCAGCCTCCTGAGATGCTGTGATTACAAGTGGGAGCTGCCACACCTAGCTACAGATTTCAAAACTAAGGGCCCGAACTGTTGTCTTTGCTATTCATTTGGCTTGGGGAGTGCACTTAGCCACTTCACAGCAGCTTGACAGCCCTGCCTATTTACCTGCATTTGCAATGTTTCAGCTCTGCTTGGCTGCTTTTTTTTACTTTTGCCACTGGGCTTTTGTGCATGTGTTTTGTTAGTTCAACAGAGGATCTGCTTTTCATCAGTAGCTACTCTGGGTCTATAGTTCTGAACTGGTCTACCAGTTCAAAAGTGCTTTAGAAATACTTGCTCACTAATGGGTTTCCCAATTTCCAGCACTGAACTTGGAATATGGTAAGTGTACAGCGAAGTTTTGTATGTATAGGATTTATCTAGACCCATTCGATATACCAACCATAATTCTGTATGGGACTATGTAGCAAATAGAATGATTGATTCTCAGTAGTTCAGTCTCCTAAGGTCTTCTGTGGTTGTCATATTCCTGCAGATTGAGAAAAGCAATGAAACAAAGCTGGATTCTGTATACAGTTAGCCCTTAAGTAATGCAGGGGCTAGGGGCTCCAGCTTCCCTCACAGTCAAATATGTATAAGCCGATTCCTCACAAACTTGACTGATAGCCTATTAGTGAGTCCTTACCGAAAAGTCATTTAACACATACTTTGTATGTTATATGTATTATATACTGTAGAAGTAAGCTAGAGAAAAATGTTAAAATCAAAGAATCAAAAATATATTTACTATCATGGCCAGGTGTGGTGGCTTATGCCTGTAATCCCGGCACTTTGGGAGGCTGAGGCCAGGATATCACTTGAGGTTAGGAGTTCGAGACCAGCCTGGCCAACATGGCAAAACCTTGTCTCTACTAAAAATGCAAAACTTAGCTGTACGTGGTAGTGGTGCATGCCTATAGTTCGAGCTACTTGGGAGGCTGAGGCACGAGAATTGCTCAAACTCAGGAGGAAGAGGTTGCAGTGAGCTGCGATGGTGCCACTGCACTCCAGCCTTGGCAACAGAATGAAAGTGTGTGTGTGTGTGTGTGTGTGTGTGTGTGTGTGTGTGTGTGTGTATTTACTATCAGGTGGAACTGGATTATCATAAAGGTCTCAATCCTTGCTGGCTTCATGAGTAGCTGAGAAGGAGAAGGATCTTGCTGCTGCAGGAGTGGTAGAGACAAGTAAACCTGTGTATAAGTGGACTCTGTTAGTTCAAATTTGTTATTCAAGAGTCAACTATTTTTAAAGTCAAGGGAAGGCATATCAATAGTTGTAATTTCCTCGTACTGCAAAACAAAACCTCTAAAACTTAATGGTTTAAAACAAGCAAAATTTATTTTGCTGGCTGGGCTTAGTTTGTTGCCATCATTTTCCAAAATGACCAAAAACATTAAATGCCTCTTTTACGGAGAAAAACGCATACTTTTCCCATCATATTGGAATCTTTTACTTGAATTATATCTGGACAGTTGAGATTTCCAGATAAATACATAGTGAACTCACTCAGACAAAAATGTTAAGCTAGTAAAGGAACCTCAAGAGGTATGTATAAGGTGACCATTAAGTACACGTGTTTTCAAAAGTTGGGTATAATAGACTGAGGGATTTAAAGAAAAACTTCATTGCTGTTCCATGTATGTTTTTAAACTAGTGAGATTTTAGTTTACAATATTAGCAATTTTGGGAGAACTAAATGTTCATTTAATTCAATGAATGATAAAAATAATGCCTTATTTAATCATACTTGATTGGGGATGTTAATCCCCTTTTTATGCATAAGGTTAGAAGTAACTTTAACAAGAACACAGTTGATTTGTGTTGGAGCCAGCATTTGGATGCGCCTGCACTTGGCACTGCCTTGTAGATTTTTCTATCATATGACTAGTTGTTGAATAAGCATGTTCTTTAGGGTAGAGCTTTCAGAATATGAAATATTTTAGAGAACAGAGTTAATCTAGAGTTCATTTTAAATAACATTCAGATATTCTTTGCCTTCTCTCTCCTCTGCCCTGAAGAGTTTGTAGTTATTATAATGTATAACACAGTCCCAATACAATGTGCCCTATGTAGGTTTTTCTCTTAGGCTTAGACATAGACTCTGGGACCATTATGGGAGCTTCATGATTCTCAGGCAGACTTTCATTCTACTTTTTGTCCTTGGCAAGTTGCTTTATTAAGTGGATGCTGGGTGTTATACATCATTTCCAGGTTCAAGGTACAGGATGAGCTGAAGGAGGCTAAAGGCTACTGGCATCCAGCCTCTTGTAAAAAGAACCTATGGTTTATGCTCACAGTGTCAAAAGCGGGTAGTAAATAAAGTAGAGCTGGGCGTGAAATGCCAAGGGAGGTTAGGGTGACAGCCACATTGGTCACATAATGTTGATATAAGTTGATTTAGAAAAGGATTATTTGATCAAGGATATCCTGGAACATAATGGAAATAACTACATTTCAGAAATAAGTGAACAGGGTTGACAAAAGTAATTTTCTTTCAATACAGCTCAAAAAAGGATTAATTATGATTGGAGTCCTACTTTGCTCAAGGCTTTTTATTTCATTTTGCATGATAACCTCTCTCAGAAGCATGCATGCATAAATGAGGTTGAGACAGTGACTTAAAGGTGTAAATGAAATATTAGAAACAAAAACTATTAGGTGTTTTCTGGTTTCTGACCTGTTTAAGGGATGCTCAATGTTACTCAACAGTGATTTACTTAAATCAGATAGTTATAAACTGTGGTGGGGGTGGGGGTGGGGGGGATTCTAATGGGATCTGCTTTTTCTGGTAGGTTTAATGGCAATGTACAAGCTTGCCATAAACATTTCCTGGGTTTTATCTTTTGTAAAAGTGTTCCTCCACCTTTCTGAGTCTCGCTACCCCACATAATTCTTTTATTCCCTTTATTCTTAGATCCATCTTTAGTTACCTTGTCTGTAATGAAACCTCTACCCTCTCTGAAGCCTGAGTTCCTCTTCTAAAGTAACACCACTGCCACCTTTTTTCTTTTCTTTCTTTCTTTCTTTCTTTTTTTTTTTTTAAAGATGGGGTTTCACCATTATGGCCAGGCTGGTCTTGAACTCCTGACCTCAGGTGATCCACCCACCTCGGCCTCCCAAAATGCTAGGATTACAGGCGTGAGCCACTTCGCCCGGCCCACCTTTTTTCTTTGTTCTCATATTTTTTGGGGAAATTGTCTACACTCACTGCTACATGTCCTCTATTGCCTAAGGAAGGTATTTGTCCATTACTGGATTTTTTTTTTTTCTTAGAGATCAATAGTAATCAAATTGAACAGCCTATGTCCTCTCAGGCTGTGTGTTCTGTGGCAGTGGAAAAATGACAGTAAAAGAGGGAAATATCTGTGGAATCTAGTCCCTTAAATGGAGGTAGCTGCCCAAGTGACTGTCAATCAGATATTTGAGTTGCACACAGCAGGTGCATTTACCTGGTTTCAGAATTGAAGCAGACTTACGAAAGGTGGTAGGTGTTCTTGGGCTCTTAATGGGGGGACAGGATTGATTGCTGTTCAGACAGAGCAATGTTTCCACTGTTAGTTACTGAGGTATCCTGCCACCCCAAAGACCCAGAGCCAGAATATCAACACTTTTGAGTGATGGCAGTTTTGTGACAACATAATACTGGTTCTCTCAGCCTCCTTCATTGAATTACCTTCCTCTCTGCTCCTTTATAATCCATGTGTTGAGTTTAGGGCAAAAAGGAGAGCTGAACTGCTACATTTCATCCAGTTCCGTATTTTCATTTGCCATTTCAAAGCTAATATCGTAACAAGTGTACAAATCATCAGACTCCCTGGTTACTTGTTAATGATATTCAATAAGCTAGCCTGCTTGCCCGTTTTGGATAATACCAATTTCCAGACCAAACATTAGTCATCTCGCCTCAGTTTAAGTGATGTCAGTCAGCTCTCCATTAGGTAAAATGGTGAAAACACGCATCCAGGATCTTAGATATTTAGTGAAGTAGACATATATTAAAATCTGATAACTGCTCATCAGAGTTTGAAGTGATTAGGAAGGAATTAGCCAGAGGAAATCTAAGAGGTGGGATTTAAGTTGGGCTTTGAAGAATGAAAGGTTACAGAGGATTTGGGAAAGTAAATTGGAGGCAGCGAGGACAAGTAGATGTATGACTGGCACTTACTCAAGGTTGAGTGGAAGGAGAGTCAAAATAAGGCAAGTAGGACCCATTCTGTGGAGGGCTTGCCATGCAAGGGTAAGGAATTGGAATGATACATACATTGGAAGGCGAATAGTTTTGTCACGTTTTAGGAGTAGAACTGAAGGCTGTGTGTATGATAGTATGGATCAGGTGGTTGGATGACCCAAGAGCTTATATGAGAGAAATGAGAACTGAATTAGGCTGCTGGCAGAACAGAAAGGATGGAGACAACTGATGGACAGTGCTTGATTCACAAGTAGGTTGTACTGCAGTTTAAAAAACCAGCACTAAGCACTCTTATTAAAGCACTTCCTTGAAGCTGTTACACAGATTGATCACTAGGAGGCATCAGTTTATCAACTAGTGAGGCAAAAAGGAAGGCAGCTGGATACTTACCTAATAAGTCTGGATAGTTTTGTGTTAATATTTAACATTTTCAACTCAAGGCCTTTTGGAAACTAGAATCTATGAAATATTTCTTCTGAATAGTACTTCTAAATGACTAGGAAGTCTAAACTGCACTCTGAATGTGGGACTATTTGGTTATCTTTATACACTGATGAGGGTAAAGTGACATGCTCATAATTTACTGGCTTTTAACTATTTCTTGAAAGATGTTTGACCTTTGGTTTATCCAAATCTTTAATAATGACTGTTGTCATGAGTTTCTACTGCATGTTGCAAATTAGTTTACCGATCAGGATTTTGTAATCATTATGTATTAAACACTTAATAACTTTCCACGTTCTGTTGCATGTCTTTAAGCCAGTATTGATTAATGGACTTTTAATCAAGTGTTTGACGATGCAACTGCCAAGTAAGAAACTTACCAACTCAGTTCCATTGTTGTGGTTCTTGTGCTTCTAAATAGTTTTACGAGAAAACAGTAGGATGCTAGTTTATATAAATACTTTTCACAATATTAAATTGCATGTTGCTTGGGAAAAGTTTTGTGGAATTTATTTTAGATGATGTCTGACTATAAAAGCATTTAAGATTCAGAGAGGCTTAGCATGGGGTTATCCATTTAAAAAATTATACCAAATATATGTTGGTATGGCAAATTTCAAGTCCTTTCATTGCAAATTTTAAGAAGTAGGATGCATCATGAAAAATCTGTCAAGCATTTGAAAAAAATTGATATTCTTTTTATGATGGGTATGGATTTCTGATTCCATTCAAGATTTCTACATATGTTGAGCATCTACTTTGTACCAAGACTTTTTCTAGGTGATTGGGACACAGAAACAATGGTCCTTGGCCTCTTGAATAGCTTGCATACTATTCTAGTAGGAAGGGGAACAGAGATAAGCAATAGGTACAGTAAATTATTAAGTAGTATGTTAGAAGATAATATATGCAATGGGACAAATTAAGGGGAATTTGGTGGCTACTGTTTAGAGTGATCAGGATAGGCCTGCTGAGCCAAGGCTTGAAGAAAGTGATGGAGATGACCCTGAGTGCTATGCTGAAAATAGTAACGAGGGTAGAATCAGGGAGATAAGTTAGTAGCCCATTGCAGTAATCCAAGGGGGATATGATGGTGATTTGGATCAGAGTGGTAATGAAGGAAGTGGACAGAATCCAGATGCAGTTGAAGGCACAGCCAACGGGATTCCCTGACTCTGTAAATTGAATATTGGGAGAAAAATAATTACTACAAGGCAGACATGCGTCTACACACTTGAAGTCCTAGGGCGAGAGTACAATGGAGACATCATATGTTTAAATATTTAAAAGTTCTGTTTAATGAAAATATGCCCAATGTGCCTATCTTGATAAATATACCTTCATTAGAACTGAGAAACCAGGTTTATATTTATGCCAGAACATAACTTGGGGGGCAGAGCTGACCCTCAGCCCATGTCCCACGTTTTCTTCCCACCTCTGGCTCTGAACTGCATGGCAAAGAGCCTCCTGCACATTTACTTGGATGCCATAGCCAGTATATTCAAACTGTCCATCCCCCTAACACATCAGTGCATGCAATGATGATGTAATGCATTTCCTGGAACAGCTGGGGCTATTCTGGGCAGGGTATTTGGGGTCCTGAGTACCTAGAGTGGAGTGCAGAACGAGTATGCCCTCTAGATGACTCGTCATCTTGACTCCTCTAAAGCACGCGATCCTAAAGCTCAGGGCCCTGGATAAGGGCCTTTCCTGGCCTGGTGTAAGGGCAATACTGATCTAGGGTTTTTAGTTTGAGCATCTGTACAGAGTATTGCTGTCAACGAGAAAGGGGGCTGCAGGTAGAATAGAATAGGGTGAGGAAAATAGTTTGGGAGCTCATTTACATGTTTGATTTCTCAGACTACACAAGCAGTCCTATAGAGAGACGTAAATGGAGAATTTTCAACTTAGTAGCACTGACTGGCCTGGAATATATAAAAAATGAAGGCTATTTTTCACAACAGTTAATTCTAACTTATAAACTGGAGCAGTTGCATTCAGGAATTTGTTACAACCCGTCATGTATAAATTATGGACTTCTGACCTATCCAGAGTATTCTTTTTCAGTTTTGTTTCTTTTTTAATTTTCTATGACCTAAAATCCCCTCAGACTTAAACCTCTAGTGAACTATTCAGTGAATGGCTTTACTAGTAAGTGTTCCCTTGCCTAGTATGTTTATTATTTTTTACCTTTAGTGGTTTATTCTTTGGCAGTAAGCAGTTGGATATAAGTTGGGGATATAAATTTGGGACTCCGGCATATAGATGTTATTAAAAGTGATGAGACTGGATATCAATAAGACAGCGACTATAGATAAAGAAGACAGCCAAAGACTAAGACTTGGGGCATTCTGACATGAAAAGGTTGGAGAGGAGAGAAACTCGTAGAGGAGACACCAGAGATGTAAAGGAAAACTAAGTGATGTCCTTGAAGCCAAGTGATGAACTTTATCCAAGAGAAGAAAATGAACTGTCCAGCGCTGCTGATAGACATCTTTAAATTGCCAACTGTAAAATGCACTTTGAATTAGCCATTTCAAATTTGTTTACCAAAGCAAGGGTTTTGTTGGCTAGTTTTCTAAACTTCAGTAACTTTTAAGTGATATTTGCAGGGTTTTATTGTATATATAGCTGAAGTTTTGTTTTTTGTTTTTAAACAGAGTTTCGCTCTGTCGCCCAGGCTTGTACAGTGGGGCAAACCTAGCTCCTGCAGCCTTGAACTTCTGGGCTCAAACAGTCCTCCACCTCAACCTCACAAGTAGCTGGGACTACAGGCACATGCACCACACCCAGCCAAACTTTTTTTACTTTTGTAGAAGGAGATCTTGCCATGTAGCACAGGGCTCAAGGGATCCTCTTGTCTCAGCCTCCCAGAGTGTTGGTATTACAGGTGTGAGCCACCACACCTGGCCCAACGTGTTTTTTTTAAGTTATTTTCTGTGAATTTACTCATTGTCTTAAAAAGTTGGCAAATATGGCCATTTTGACATATTTGCCAAATATTAGCATACAGCAACTCAACTATGTTCTTAATTTGTTAAGTCACCAACTGTTGGTGGTGACTGTTGAAATAACTAAGAGCAAAGTTGTCATTAATCTATGGGATTCTTAGATTACTGATATTTCTCAGTAATGCACTGTAGTCAGACCTTGTAGACTTAAACTCTGAGCTGCTCACAAAATTACTAAATCATTGTGAAATACCTAACTGGAAAGGCTGGCCTTTAAAGTCTCTAGTTATAATTAAATGGGTGATTTTGAAATTTTTGCTGGCTGTTCAGACATTTTCAAATGAGAACAGAATGCATTTGTTTCAGACTGATAAACTGCAGAAGGTTAAATAACACCAAATACACTTGCGTTTCTTCTAAGAAAATGACTTGGGCCTCCAGATTACATCTCATTTTTTTACCCTATCAAGTTTGTGTTTTTCCATATGAAATGTCTTTCCCAACTACACCTGCCCTTGGAGACTCTGAATAACAGACTTAAAGGAAGTATCCTTTCCAGATGAGCTGAAGAATGTCATCCTCTTAATAGAATGAACAGCTGGTCATGTAGAAATTCTCTGGAATGCTCACTTGTCCTACAAGGGGGAAGGGGACAGAAACATGTTAGGTGTAGTTTTTTGTTATTGGCATACAGAATTGTAAATCTGTGAGACATAGTTTTACTAGACGTCTACATAATTTTAACAATTGTCTTTCTCCTGAAAAGATTGCTAATCAATTAACAATGTGAAGGCCAGAGATCTGGCCAAGCGTAATTTAGTGGGGACTCAGGATTGCTGGCTGGATTGTCCCGTTTGATGAGACATTGTTTCTTAGACGAAGATTCAGGACGCCCTCGTGTATAAAAGTTATCCATTGTTCTGATTACCTTGGGATTAAGTTCGAATTTCTTACCATGACACACAAAGGATTCGATTCTTGCTTAGCTCTCTAAGCTGCTCTCACGTTCTCTTCCCCTCTTGAATTCTTTGCTCTTGCCACACAACTAGCAGATGAGCTAATCTGTCTGTTCCAGTTTGGGCACAGTAGCAGCCCTTCCTCTTACCTTGGCCCACTCTGACTTGTCCAGCCCTGGTTTAATTCTTCGTGTCCTCATGAGGGTCCGCACATACTTGGGGCTGTTTACTAAAGGGATGAATTTCCCTAGCGGGAGGCTAGGTCTCAGTTATGCTTTACTTCCTAGGAAGAGGCTTCTATACGCATTGTTTAAATGTAGGAGTAGGAGGGAGCTGGGGGCATTGCCTTCCCGGGGTCACAGTTAAATGAGATTCCAAAACTAAGATCTGGCTAGGCGCTTGTAAAGAGAGACCCGCAGAGGCCGATCAGGAGTTTGGAACTGTGCCTTGCAGTGTGGGATCTCAGCACCAGACGTTCGCCCGGTTTGTAGTTAGAAAGCTGAGTTACTGTTTTAAGAGACGTTGCACACCGTCCCGACCGGTCAAGAAGAAAGCCGAAGACGGGCTAGTGCCTGCGGTCGGGGTGGAGAAAGGCAGGCGAGATGCGACCTGACCTGGGTCCGCCTTTCTCCACCCGTGGCAAACCCGACAGTCGCACTCTTGCTTTCACAATCGCCCTCTTTGCAAGAGAGCTACTTAGTTAGTGACCGTGAGCGAACATGGGTGGGAAGCACGATGTCCTTTCTGTGCGCTCAGTTGTTTACCCAGCGTCCGGGGGAGGCACACCCGCGGGACTCGCTAGCCTTGGCCCCGGCCTCCCAGCTCGCCCAGGCCACGACACTGGTTCTGCGGGCTCTCGGAGCCCTGCGCAAATCCCCCAGGGCTAATTCGCAAGGACCGAGACGCGGCACTGCCAGGAGGCTGCCCCCGCCTGCGCGGCGGGTCCTCGCTGTCCGAGTCTGTTAGCACAGAGCCTCGCCGGCCGGGGAGAAGCAGGACACGGGGGATGGCCTCGCAGCGCCCTGTGGGCGTCGGCGTTAGTCGCCAGGCAGCCAGGGCTCCTTGGGCGACAGCCCCGGGTGGAGGAGAGGAGTTTCCGGGGCTCGGGTCCCGGTCGCCTTTCAGGGGAACGAGCGCGGAAGCAAGTGGGCGGCGAGAGGCGGAGCGAGGGACGCGGGGGGCGTGGACGCAGCCGGCTTTGGAAAGGCCCCAAGTTAATGAGGCGTGCGCCGGCTGCCGAGCGCCTCTCCGAGCTGGGCTTTCCCCCGCGGTGCGGGCGCCAGGAGCCGCCTTTTCCGCTGGGTGTCACTCGGGGGTGGGGGAAGATGGCCCATTCAAAAGCGCCGCGAGGGGGCCAAGCCAGTGCCCTTCAGTGAGCGCTCGCAAGAGGACGGCAGAGGCCCGGCGGCTCGCAGCTTCGGGACCTTGTGGCGCATCAGGACGCGGCTGTCCCTCTGCCGGGACCCAGAGCCGCCGCCGCCGCTCTGCCTCCTGCGTGTTAGCTTCCTCTGCGCGCTCCGGGCAGGCGGCCGTGGGGAGCCGCTGGGGCGAGGACGGCGCGCGGCTGCTGCTTCTGCCCCCGGCCCGCGCGGGTGGAAGCCGAGAGGCCGAGCCTAGCGGCGGCCCCGCTTATGCTGGGAGGATGCTGGAGAGCAGCGGCTGCAAGGCGCTGAAGGAGGGCGTGCTGGAGAAGCGCAGCGACGGGTTGTTACAGCTCTGGAAGAAGAAGTGCTGCATTCTCACCGAGGAGGGGCTGCTGCTCATCCCGCCCAAGCAGTTGCAGCAGCAGCAGCAGCAGCAACAGCAGCAGCAACAGCCCGGGCAGGGGCCAGCGGAGCCGTCCCAACCCAGCGGCCCCGCTGTCACCGCCCTCGAGCCGCCGGTCAAGCTCAAGGAATTGCACTTCTCCAACATGAAGACCGTGGACTGTGTGGAGCGCAAGGGCAAGTACATGTACTTCACTGTGGTGATGGCAGAGGGCAAGGAGATCGACTTTCGGTGCCCGCAAGACCAGGGCTGGAACGCGGAGATCACGCTGCAGATGGTGCAGTACAAGAATCGCCAGGCTATCCTGGCGGTCAAGTCCACGCGGCAAAAGCAGCAGCACCTGGTCCAGCAGCAGCCCCCACTGGAGCAGCAGCCGCAGCCGCAGCTCCAGCTCCAGCCCCAGCCCCAGCCCCAGCCCCAGCCCCAACCTCAACCCCAACCCCAGCCTCAGCCTCAGCCCCAGCCCCAGTCACAGCCCCAGCCTCAGCCCCAACCCAAACCTCAGCCCCAGCAGCCCCACCTGTATCCGCATCCACATCCACATCCACATCCGCACGCTCATCCGCATCCGCACCCGCACCCTCACCCGCACCCGCACCCGCATCCGCGCCAAATACCGCACCCGCACCCACAGCCGCACTCGCAGCCGCACGGACACCGGCTTCTCCGCAGCACCTCCAACTCTGCCTGAAGGGGGCAGCTCCCGGGCCAGACAAGGTAGGGTCCCGGCACTCGCGCTCCCGAGGCGTGGGTCTCAGGGTGTTGGGAGGAGTAGGCAGCCTGTTCACAGGTTCGGCTCCTGTGTGGAGAAATGAGAACTCTTTCCAAGTTTCTGGGGAGGTGGAAAGAACAGAAAGAAACTGGAGCCAGAAGGGCCTGGGCAGAGAGGGGAAGCTGGGGGAGACCTGGGCCAGGCAGGGGGCCTCGTGGACCGCGCCCGCGCCCATCATGACTTTCCTGGTCCAGGGGTGCCCCCCAGCCCTACTTGACTGTGTGTCTGGGCACTTGAGGGCGAGACCCCGGTGTCTTTTTGAGCCTGCTTTGTCAGCAGAACTGGCCCGAACAGAACTGGTCTCGGAGGATTCTTAGCCACCTACTTGACTCGTGTCATTTCTTTCCAGGTTTTGAGGACTTGAGGAAGTGGGACGAACACATTTCTATTGTCTTCACTTGGATCAAAAGCAAAACGGTCTCCCCGCCCCGCACCAGATCAAGTAGTTTGGACATTACCCTACTGAAAACTTGCGATTCTTCTTAGTTTTCTACGATGCAGGAAACGATTTCAAGTCAAGAAGACTTTATTTATGAACCTTTGAAAGGATCTTCTAGCACGGTGAATTTTATAGGAGGGATGATGTACTGTAATTTTATTTTAATGTATTTTGATTTATGGTTATTTATTAGTATTTTTTTAAATGCGTATTCTAAGACATTTCTGAATGTAGGCCATTTGTCAAAAAGGAAACATTATTTTCAAAAACCTATTCCATAGTAAGTCCTAATCTCGGAAAATAAAAAAGGGCGGTGGAGGGAAACACATTAAGAATCTATTCATTATTCCTAGAGTATTTTCAGAAGGTCTGACACTTTTCATTGTTATGCCAGGTGGTTGAAATTAAACTCTGATACTACTTTTTTTGAGTTTTTTTTCTTTTCCTTAGACATAGAGTTTGTATAGAAGTTTTAAAAAGCTAAAAGTTCAAAATGGTGTAATTATGAAAATCTAACAGTCGAGATAGTTTCTAAAAGGAAATCAGTAGTAAGGATACCTGATTTCAAAATATTTAGAACATAACCTAACTGATGGTAGGATGATTATATCTTGAATATGTGGTAGGGTCACATCTGCTGTAGGAAAACCTAGCTTATATCTTCTGTGTGTAAAGGGCTTCATAAGGAGATAGGGCCTTTTGACTGGTTTATGAGTATAAGTACGTTTGCTGTTTTATTTCAAAAGTATTGTGGAGGAAAAGAGTAGATTTAACTTGTGTAAGAGACTATTTGTGCTCCTGTCCAGGCTGGGGGGACCTTTCTCTGAGAGCTTTGCACACTTGACTTGAACCACATTTTCTGATCTCTTTACTTTGTTTTAGAAACACACCGAAAAATCTTATTGTTTAAATTACAATTTGTAGATATTTCAAAGGTCTAGGAGTCATAACTTTTTGTTTTAATATGGAAAATGATGTCTATCAGAGAAACCAGCTTTTGTGCTTTTCATTGCTCGGTGAGAAATGTGAGGATTCTGTTTTGTTGTTAGGTTAGTTAAACTCAGAGATCGAAAAGGAAAAGACTGGATAAACACAGGATTTTCAGTAAGAAAACAACCCCAGTCTTGTCTTAGAAGCCACTTGTTGAGGAGTCCGGGGGGGGGGATAAAAGAGGATGCGCTTTTAAAGGTAGAACAAACCTTCTTCTATGTTAAATCAAAAGGATGGTTAAAATCCACCAGGGCAGATGCTACTTAAGTTTAAATGGAGCCATAGATGATACCAAGTCCTCTTGGGGCTGAAAAATCACTTCCTATCTGCATGGCTTTACTAACTGGTTTCTGTTTTCCATTATCTTTTTCACAGAAAGTCTTGGTCAGTACTTTTCCGGCATTTAAATGGAAATGGTCAGTATTAGACCACTGCTAGGTTATGTAGTCAAGAAATAAAAAACAGAATTGCATGCTACAGATGTCTTTATTCTCCTTCCATCTAGAAAGGAATTCCAAGGTTAAATTACTTTTTAGTGCAATAAATGATGACATTTTGAGATCATAATTCCTATCCAAAAAGTTGCAGGGAAAATTAAAGCAAATGGCAAACAAAACTTAAGCGGACTCCCCACTTCCAGTGGTTGTGTAGGTTGCAGTTATGAAAAAATGCTGCCAACATTAAAAAACTCATTTCATATGTATATATGTATACACATATATGAATATGTATGTATATATGTATACATCTGGAGATGTAGTGAAAAGCATATATATATGTATGTTTGCGTATATGAATACATGCATATACATATATGTATGTGTATATGAATACATATATAAATATGTATATAAGAATACATGTATGAATATGTGTATATGTACATGTGTGTATATATGTATATGAAATGAGAGCCAGATCTAAAAATTTCTAAAATCAAGTTTGGTTCAGCTTCCTTAGGACTACAGGTGTACTTTTTGAGGAGTGCCTCATAGTACTATACTTTTAATACATGCAAATCATAATAACTCCAAATGAACCACAGTTTTTTCCCAATGGAGAATTTATCTTTTAAATTCTTGTACTAAAAAAAAAAAATCCTTACCAAATACCTTACAAATTAAGATTGATGTAGGTTTTAAAAAGGGCATATTTATGTTAGCTTACATATAGGGCTAGGTAATTTCATTGTTTCAAAAAATATGCCCAGGCTACCTCTTGGTGGCTGGATTTTTTTCCCCCCATGGTGGCTATGGTTCTTAATAGGGCCACCAGAATCAGTTTCTTGTTTTTCTATAGCCCTTGTTCCTTAGTCTGCTGTGATATTTATGTTGACTTGACCTTTATGACTTTCTAGTCTGAACCCCTCTTAGCATTTAACTGTGAAATCTAAGAAATTAGAGAGTAGAATGGCTTTTATTATTTTGACACCTTTGAAATTATTATTAATAATTTTCCAGAGCAAAAAAGCAAACACGCTCAATAAGACTAAACAAAACAAAATACAAATATACATCATGTAATGTCTCAGTGGCTCTGTTCTACCTGTAAGAAATGATACAAAGCACCTACGGTATTTTGAAGCCTGACAAATCAGCTTCATGGAAAAAGGTAAATGTCTTTTTCAACCCAAGGAAAAGAAGACTGAAAGGGCAGATCCAATAGAAAACCCACTCCTTAAATAAATGTAAACTGTAAAAAGTTGGAAAATTAAGAGTCATGCTTCATCTGGAAACTGAACTTTTGTCCTTGAACTTGTGTTGGCACCAAGCCTCATACACAGTGAGCTCAATAACTATTTATTGGGGCAAAGGAAGGACAAAAGGTGTCACTCCCCAGCATCTGGGTGGTGCTGTCTCTTGCTTCACTGGGTGCTTCTTTTCTTTGCTCTCATGTCATTCCCTGAGAACAATTAATTCTGGGACAGGCTAAACATGATGAGCTTCTTAAATAGACTTTCACAGACTTTCTTAGTGGAAATCCATTTAGATCAGTGTATGCTCTATAGAAAGTGCTGACGTCAGAGAGTAAATGTCTGTCAGGGGCCCTTTTAAAATGAACATTTTCCTCATTGAGTAAGCTGGGATCCTCTACTCATGTAGAAATAAAGGCGACTTTATAATTTCACTTCAAATGTTTATGTTTTTTTTTTTTGTCTCCAATGATGGTAAAAATAAAAAATGCACGTTACTTAAGGAGTCTCGCTGTCATGTAAACACTGTTAGGAAGTCTGGATTAAGTTGAAAGTCCTGTGTTAACTCCGTTTTTGCTCTCATCTACCAAACACTTTGTATTTCTCTTCAAGAAGCCCTTTCTCTTAAGAGAAAGCCCTCATTTTAAATCTGACACTAAAGTTTGCTACAAGTGTATGAGTTCAAATATATCCCTTGTTTTCTGTCTCTAGGAAAAAAGTCATGTGGTTTTAGCATGGCTCCAATGTTAACAATATTATATTTAGTAGCAGGCTTACAAGAGTGGTCTGCGACTTGAACCTGGAGCAATCCTATAGCACAGAATCCTGTGAAGATGATAGGTCTGTGATCATTTGTTTTCTTTTTTTGTGTGTCAAACTAATTTATTTTTGCTTTGCCAATAAAATATCCTAAGCAGAATACATTTTAAATATGAAAATTATAGATCTTGGTATTGAATCTGTCAGTGATTCAAGAGATACACCTATTTGCCTAAAACAACCTAAGATGTATTTGTTATGGAATTATGCTGGCTAGGTTCTTAAGGCCTATTTCCTCAATTCTTGACACAGTTTTCAAGGATGACTTTTTGATTTGCATGGTTGAGCAGCCAATCCAGATTTACCTAACATTGGGTAAAGAAAAGTGATTTGTGACTTTGTTGGCAGGGCATTTACTAGATGGAGTACAGGATCTAACAGGGTTTTCTTAGAAAGGGCAATATTGTCCAATGAAGGAAGCAGGAGGACTCTGGGTTAGAAGCATCTGCATAAAAGCTGGTGATACCTTCTCTCCACTGCTCTGCAGCTGGTCGGCTGATGGCAGGCTGAGCAGTAGGGAAGCAGGTTTTAACAATACGTAATCCTTCCAGGTCACTGTATGTTGAGAAGAAACATAAAACTGTTGTCTGTTACATTCTGAGGTCAGCCTTCTGCTTAACATTTCATAGTATACAAATGCCAGCTTCTGGAAAGCAAGTATTACCATGTACCAGATGCTTTATACACCATCACATTTGTGAATTTATTAGCATGGTCAGAACTTGTGTAAATATATCTCTTAGAGGATTTTGGGGAGATGTGATTTATTTTTCATATTTTCAAAATGCATTCCATTTCAAATAAAGTATCTATTGAGACAACTGACCTGTGGACCTTTTGAAGGCCTCATTCAACTGGCACCTGCATTGTGTGTTCCTGTGAAACAGAGAATCTGAGTCGCTTGGCCATTCTGAAAAAAAAAACCGTTTTTGAGGTTGGGAATTCATTTTTTTTTTTTAATTCACTGGGAATTTGGAATATGAAAATTCACTCAGGTTTGTTGCTGAAAAAATTAGCTTTCAGAATGCTAATGAACTTCAGTTGAATTTTCCATAGTTTCTCAAAGGACCAGAAACAGTCCCTAGTGAATTAGCTCAACAGGAATTCCCTCTTGAGTCCTAGAGGTAGTCGAATTCTCTTGGGTCTCTTGGGAGGGTAAAGCTTTGACTCTGAGTCATCCTTCAAACAGGTATTCATAAAGCTTCCTATTTTGTGTTGAAAGCAGAAGAGGGACTTGATTCTTTAAAGAAAAATAGCATTAACTTTATTCTTACAGTCCTCACTGGCATCTAAAAGCCTTTAAATCTCAAAAGACTTTAAAATAGGAGACTTGAAGGCATTCTGTTCTTCTCCCTTAGCATAGTATTACATGGACAGCTTTATTATTCAAGTTTTTTTTTTTAAAGAAAAAATATCGAGAAGACAAATTACTGTCATGCTGAGGGGGACTTCAGGGGCACTGTGCAAAATAAATGTCTATAATAGGTGGTAACCCAGGATTGGTAAGAGCCAGGATTTGAGAATCATAGTACACAGGTTCAAGTCCCAGTTCCACAATTATTAGCCGTGTAGATCTTGAATTACTTAAACTCTTGGAAACTCAATTTCCTTTTCTGTAAAATGGAGTGAATGAAGGTACTTATTTCAGGGTTATTGAGGAGATTTAATATGTTAGGATACATAGAAGTACTTAGAGCAGTGCCTGGCATCACTATGAAAGAAAGAGCCTTGCATTAGGACAGATAAACAGGTGGGGAATTGTTATAGCCATACTATATAATATATGGTATTCTGAAGCTAGGCATTGTATTTTCTGAGATCTCAGCACGTCTTTATTTATTTATTTATTTATTTATTTATTTATTGAGTCAGAGTCCTGTTCTGTTGCCCAGGCTAGAGTACAGTAGTGCCATCTTGGCTCACTACAACCTCTACCTCCAGGGTTCAAATGATTCTCCTACCTCAGCCTCTTGAGTAGCTGGGATTACAGGCATGTGCCACCACACTGGCTAATTTTTGTATCTGTAGTAGAGACGGGGTTTCACCATGTCGCCCAGTCTGGTCTTGAACTCCTGACCACAAGTGATCTCAAGTGCTGGGATTGCAGGTTGAGCCACCATGCCTGGCCTCAGCACTTCTTTTTAAATGGTAAGAACAGTATGTTTGACCACATCCTTGAATTCAACTTTGAAAAAAGAGAAAAATACATTATACAAATACCATTTAAAATTGTATTGTTATTATTATTTCTTTTGAGGCGGAGTTTCACTCTGGCGCCCAGGCTGGAGTGCAGTGTAGCACAATACTGCAACCTCAGCCTCCCGAGTAGCTGGGATTACAGGCGTGCACCACCATGCCTGGCTAATTTTTGTATTTTTAACAGAGACGGGGTTTCACCACGTTGGCCAGGCTGATCTCAAACTCCTGACCTCAGGTGATCCACCCACCTCGGGCTCCCAAAGTGTTGGGACTACAGGCGTGTGCCACTGCTCCCAGCCTATTATTATTATTTTTTAGACATGATCTTGCTCTGTTGCCCAGACTGGAGTTCACTGGTGTGATCATAGCTCACTGCAGCCTGGAACTCCTGGGCTCAAGCATCCTCCCACCTCAGCCTCCCAAAGTCCTGGGATTACAGGCATCAAGCCACCATGCGTGCAAGCACTACCATATTAATGACAATTTTTATTTGCTATTACTTTCCGGTCTTGGTCCACCTACTCATGTATTTTAAGTTACTAAAAATTATTCAATAAAAATAATCATATATGTAGCTGTGATGCCCTTCCCAGATTGCTGCTTCAGGACAGAAAGGGCATCCAGTCACCATACGTGGAAGTGTCAGTGGCTATCATGTTCTCAGCAAGTCCTTTCCCTGAGAACCCACTGTCTCCTGGAACACACCCTCTCCTTGTGGGTAGCCCATATCCAGTGATGGGTCTGTGGGGAATGGACGAAGACCAGGCCAACTGTAAAGGATTATCCCAGCTGCAGAGCTCCCTGTGGAATTGGCTGAGGCCTCTCACAACCAGTGGGCATTGCACTCAACTCTCACTCTGCCCAATTCTGTTTCCCATGCTTCCTCACAGGTGAGGTTCCCAAAAACACTACTTGGGGTGTGAACACTTGTTCTCCCCCTAACCTCCTGCCATCAAATCTCAGAGTCTCAGAACCTGTATCTCAGGGAATCCTGTCTATGACCATGTCTGTTTCTGTATGTGAATGTATGTTCCCACCACCAGGTTCTGTAGGAAGGTTGGTGGTATTGGGAGGGGAGTATACAGTGTAATGGTGAAGTGCCTCTCAACCTAGAGCCATTTTGTTCCCCAGAAGACATCTGGTAATGTTTGGAGACATTTTTGGTTATCCCAAGTGGTGAGTAGAGGCCAAGGATGCTGCTAAATATCCTACTATGCACAGAACAGCCCCACCTACAACAAAGAATTACCTAACCCAAAATGTCAGCCATGCTAAGGTTGAGAAACCCTGCTTTGGAATCAGATAGTCTCATTCTTAGGAGCTGACTTGCTTCGGGCAAGTAATTTAGCTTATTTTAGCCTCAGTTTTCAGTGTGTGTAATGCAGACAATGATAGTACCTGCCTTACGGAGTTGTGAAACCAAAATTAGTTTGTTCACATAAAAGACTGTGGCTGTTCCTGTTGCAAAGTATGCATTCGATAAGTGGTAGCTATCATCATTATTATTACTGTGTAGAGTCATAATGTTAATGACAGCATAATATACCATTTAGTTGGTGTATTATTTCACTTATTTGCCTGTTGCCATCTGGTGATTTTCTGTTGTTATGCTGTTAACAATACAGCTGCAATAAACATCTTCATGCATATATTATATTGAATAAAGCATCAACTGGAATTCTAGCTCTGATTCTTAGGCTTCTGACATTAGCAGCTCATTAAATCTCTACCAGTGGTTGTCTGCTCATCTGTAAGTGGGAATAATAGCCCTGCCTGAGAGGAGCTATTGTGAACATACTATGAAGTGGCAGTAAAATCTGCATGAGTTCAAGTCCCAGAAGCACCCCTTAGCCACTTTACTTACAGTAAAGCATCACGAAAATGCAGACATTATTATTATCTGGATACTATCTTAAGAGGAATTAGATATTATATATTCATATACATATGTGTATTTCAATCCAAATAATCTGGTTTTAAGAAATAAAATGGGCCGAGCATGGTGGCTCGTGACTGCAATCCCGGCACTTTGAGAGGCCGAGGCAAGAGGATCACTTGAGGCCAGGAATTCAAGACCAGCCTGGCAGCATAGCAAGACCCCCGTCTCTATTTTTTTTTTAAAGATTCTGACAAAGGCTTATAAAAAAAAGAAAAAAAATTAAAAAAAGAAAAGGAAATAGGCTGTTACTGTAACTAAAAACAAAATAGTATCAAGGAATTTCTAGTTTTTTATAGAATTTGACCCAAATTTATATTTATGTTAAAGTGTCGTGTCAATACAACATTGCAGCCACCCAGAATTATTGACAGAGGAAAATTATCAGCAAAATATCCTTACTTGCTTTTTTCTCAAAGAACTGATGGGAAGCCCTCACCAGCTACATAGAAAGGCCATACTCAAATAAATGTTATGACGCAAATGTTCTACAGCTCTAGCCTTACTTGCCTACAAAGTAAGTCTGGTTATCAAAGATGGCACCAGTGGGGGCCAGAACACTGTGGAAATTTAGATGATCTGGGATAGACTGTTGCTATAGGCAAAGCTAATTGGTTTGAGGATTGTTCAGAATCTGATTTTATCTTGAAGGGATTGTTAGGACCTGAAGATAAAGAGGTCCACTTTGTCATTCCTAGACATAGAGTCAGAATTAGCTGCTTCTGAGATAGGGTCGTTGTGAGAATGGCTTATTTTTTGCCAGAGCATTCACCTGAAGCATTTGATGTTTAGTTAGACTCCGGAAATGAAAACTTGACAAAATAGTCAATGTGGTTATGTTGTATACTCTTAAGGCCTGCCGAGGTCATTTATAATGGAGTGAGCAAACATGTGCTGCCGGCCTTTAAGACCAGACATCCTGTGCGTCCAAAGCAACTGATAGATGAGTGTGCAAGTATCGGAGAGGAAGAAACAGGAAATGACCCGTGGGGGAGTTTCAAAATTTTAATTATGTCACTATCCTCCACTGACTTTCTCCTGAAGCTGATAGTTCATACACTTGACTTATTTTGCAAGTATTTTGAAGTTTGCTGTAGCAAATTCTAACCAGTAATGTGCCTTACCCCGTCAGGGCTGACTCATAACCTCAAAACTGTAGACCAGCTTTGTGACTAATCACAGACAAAGAAGCCAAACTTGTAACAGTTTTAGGCATAGTCTCTTTTTTTGGTTTTTAGTTGTTAAAGAAATGTTCAACAAAGCTTGGCTGCAGTTGGTTGGCTGTAGTTGGTCAACACCTGCCTTCAATGATCCTTCCAAGGAACCCCCAAATAGATATACATTGTGTGTGTGTGTGTGTGTGTGTGTGTGTGTGTGTGTATTATAATTACTATTTTTACTCTTGTTGCTAGTAACTTTTCATGGCATATGAAGGCGGGCTGGTCAGTTTTTTGGTGCAGAACCTGATTTCTAAGAATTTGCAGCAGTCCTGGGCAGAGTGGCTTCCTTAGCGTTCTGAGCGCTCTGCTTTGAGGGTTAGGCCTATCCTGCCTGAATACCTATTACAAAGCCGTGGTCTGTGGTGGTGCCAGGTCCCGTTGTAATTTCCTGTTGCCACATTTCAACACCACCGCTGGAGGGGGATGGCTCTGGTCTCAGTGGGAGAACAATTCAGTGACTTACTCTTTGAGTTCTGACAGAAAAGGAGAGTCCTAAGGTGGATTGCATTTGTATATGGGTTGCATTTGCAGGCATGAGAAAGCATTTAATCCTGGCCACAATGTGCTGGCTCACTACAGAACAATTGTAATTATTGCCAGAGGTGTAAATGAAATCCCTGATGCCTGTAAGTAGTGCCAGGTAGCTACTGGAAGACCTGAGTTTCGTGGCTGTCTTAACAGCTGGTGGACCCTGGTTTGAATTTGTTTTCTATAAAATGTTAGGCTCTCTCTCCTACCTGCAGAAATACTGAGTTTGAAATCAGAGTTGATAATGGCATTTTGGAAGTTTAGCTGATGTAGCATCCATCCTTCCCCATTTTACAGTGGGAAAAAAATGAAGCTAGGAGGTGTCGGCCGCCCAGGGTTACACAGGCAGTTAAAGACATGATTAGAACCCAATTCCAGTTCCCTTGATTTTTAATTAATGCCCTTTCAATACCGTATTACTGCTTCGTAAAGCTTGAAAGACAATTTACATAAATCCAAGGTGTTATTCTTGCAAATAATCACTCGAAGCATTCAGACATCATTTATAATCTTTTCGGCACTTAGATGACAAGATTCATCACATCTTTTCCCCAAAAAGTATAAGTGAGATTGAAAGTAAACTGCTTAATTCTATTATTTTAAAAAGGGAATCATGGCCAGGCTCAGTGGCCCATGCCTGTAACATCAGCACTTTGGGAGACAGAGGCAGGAGGATCACTTGAGATCCGGAGTTCAAGACCAGCCTGGGCAACAAAATGAGAACCCATCTCTATGAAAAATAAAAAACGTAGCCCGAAGTGATGGCACACACCTATGGTCCCAGCTACCTGGGAGGCTGAGGCAGGAAGATCACTTGAGTCTAGGAGTTCAAGGCCGCATTGAGCTCTGATTGTACCACTGCACTCCAGCCTAGAAAACAGAGTGAGACCCTGTCTCAAAAAAAAAAAAAAAAAAAAAAAAAAAAAAAAAAAGGTTAATCATGGTTTAGCGTTTTCAAATATAATCCATATGGATTAACAAAACTTAAGGAAACAGGCAAATTCGCAAACCAGTGTGTGTGTGTGTGTGTGTGTGTGTGTACCCACACATTTTATTTTATTTTTTCCCTCCTCTTCCTCTTTCTCCTCCAGAAGTATATTTTTGAAATGGACTTATTTTAAAATGTGGTTGTTAGAATATATTCTTTAAAAAAGCCATTTGGAATTGATTTTATCTTATGACTCTTGAGATATTCCTGGAATGTTTCCTGTTGCTAGTCACCCTCAGGTCTTGAAATTATCTGTGGAGTTGAAAAATGTTGAAGTGATTTGAGTGTTTATACAGTTACTTGAGGAGGTAGCTGCCTAGCTTTTGTAGCCTGTGTAGGTGTTGGGAGAAATAGTTTCTGAAGAACGTTTGTTGAGGGTAGGGGATCTGTAGGCACTGGTGAGATCCTAATACATGGGGTGATAAAATTTGTTGCTGCCCTTCTTGGGAACTAGGTGAATGCAATTCACATAGCTCCAAATGAAACCATAAATAACAGTTTTTGACGTATCTAAGATATTAAGTACTTCAAACCACACAATGTTTTCTTGCATGCTTCTTTTACTTAAGGATTGAACTTGGAGAGAATTTCAGAAATTGTAGTAACTTTTAATGAAAGGATGGGGGAGAAAAAGGAGCAGGATCCCTAATAATTAGATGTACTTCTGCATCCAGCAGTCCAGCTTTTAATTCAAAATTGTGTATGCACTCTGGGTGACGCCAGTATTTCCTCTTATATAAAGTGACCTTTTACAGGGTTTCATTCATAGTACTTGGCTCCCTCCGGGAGTCACAGTGCTTGTCACAAGGCAGCAGGCTGCCTGCTGGTTCTTATGCAAGTGATGACTGGGAGGACTGATAGGGGGTAATACGGACAGCCTCTCTCTCTGACAGCAGATTGTCAGCATTCTTGACCCGGGCACTCTAAGAGCCTGGGAAAACACTTTGGTTTCAGTGTGGCTTTAAAAAATGACATTCAGTTGAACCAAATGACTGCGTAAAATAGGATCACAGGGTGGACCGGGCACGGTGGCTCACGCCTATAATCCCTGCACTTTGGTAGGCTGAGGCAGGCGGATAACCAGAGGCCAGGAGTTCAAGACCAGCCTGGCCAACATGGTGAAACCCGGTCTCTACTAAAAATCTGAAGAATTAGCTGGGCGTGGTGGCAGGCGCCTATAGTCCCAGCTGCTTAGGAGGCTGAGGCAGGGGAATCACTTGAACCCGGGAGGCAGAGGTTGCAGTGAGCCGATATCATGCCATTGCACTCCAGCAGGCCTGCTTTTGTGGGATTAGCTGTTTCCCTGTGCCCTAAACAAATTTATGACTATGTCAGTGTCATAATCAGGGTACCTTCTCATTTGTATGCATTTAACCTGACATATATAAACAATACTCTACCTCAAACTCATTGCACAGAAATGAACATATAGAACCGGGACGAGAGACAAAGCGTGTTTGTGAATTAAAAGTATGGAAATAATCAGGCTGGCGAAACCCCGTCTCTACTAAAAATATAAAACAAAAACAAAAAACAAAAAACCAATAGCCGGGCATGGTAGCACACACCTGTAATCCCAGCTACTCAGGAGGCTGAGGCAAGAGAATTGCTTGAACCTGGGAATCGGAGGTTGCGGTAAGCCAAGATTGGGCCACTGTGCTCCAGCCTGGGTGACAGAGCAAGTCTGAGTCCCAAAAAAATCAACAACAACAACAAAAAACAATCAGGCGGAACGTGACGGCTGACGCCCATAATCCCAGCATTCTGGGAGGCCAAGGCAGGCAGATCACTTGAGGTCCAGAGTTCAAGACCAGCCTGGGCAACATGGTAAAACCACGTCTATACTAAAAAGACAAAAATTATCTGAGCATGATGGTGTGTGCCTGTAATCCCAGCTACTCAGGAGGCTGAGGCACAATAATCTCTTGAATCTGGGAGGCAGAGGTTGCAGTGAGCAGAGATCATGCCACCGCACTCCAACCTGGGGGAGAGAGTGAGACTCTGTCTCAAAAACAAAAAAAGAATCAGGTGTGAAATGGAAGTGTGTGAGCTCTAAGAGTCCTCGGAAGGATTCCATTCTTCTGATAGATGAGGCCAGGCAAGGGGCTCCCAGCAGACCTAGGAAGTGAAAAGTTCCCTTTTCACTTTACTCATCGTTACTCAAGATATAAACTTCCTATGGATCTTTAAGGGTTTCATTTGTTTCTAACAGGTGATTAAGAACATCTTTTTTTTTTTTAAAGAAATGAAGATTCTTTTAAAGGAAAAGGGAGGTGAAGAATTATGGTTTCCTTTCCAAATCATCAAATTGTATACATTAAACATATCTTTTTTTTTCTTTACCATGTATCATATACCTCAAAAAACCTGTGAAAAAGGAACTAAGCTTTCTTCTCTTTTGAAGACTTTGGTTTCTTCCCTAAATGACTCTAGGAAAAAAAGAAACAAAAAACCCAGAATACAGGGAAACTTCTGAGAGTTTTCTACTGGCTCAAATCCCTTAGGAAATAGTCTCTGTAATTTGGCTTGAGTGTGAAAAGGCAACATTCATTAGACTAGTACATCCTCCTAGATCCTTACAATAAGAAATGGAGATGATCATACCTCTCCCACAGGACTGATATTAGGGATTAACTCAGACAAAGCAAATGCATTGCTTAGCCTAGTGCCGAGCTCATAGCAATGCTCAATAAAGAATAGCCACCGTAATAAGAAGACTGCTAAAAATGTGTGACGGTGCGTGATAGACAGCTTTTGGGTCAAAGTGGCCAGAATTTTGTGGTGCTTTGCACATTAGGTTTTTTGTGGAAAAAAAAAAATAGTGCTTTATTAAAAACATACCTTAGGCCGGGTGTGGTGGCCCAGGCTGGAGTACAGTGGCATGGTCTCGGCTCACTGCAACCCCACCTCCAGGGTTCAAGCGATTCTCCTGCCTTAGCCTCCTGAGTAGCTGGGATTACAGGCGTGTGCCACCATGCCTGGCTAATTTTTGTATTTTTAGTAGAGACGGGGTTTCACCATGTTGGTCAGGCTGGTCTCGAACTCCCGACCTCAGGTGATCTGCCTGCCTTGGCCTCCCAAAGTGCTGGGATTACAGGTGTGAGCCACCATGCCCGACTGGGAATGCTCTTAAAGACATTAGTTTAGAGTATTTTAGGAATTCTTGTAATTTTTACTAAGGTTTACAGTTTCTAATATGGTACTGTTGTAGTGATTTTCATTTGGTCCTTTGTTACATCTCAACAATTTAAATAGAACAAAACTAAATTTCAAAACAGAAACACATAGTTGCTTTCAATGCTTTCCTGTCAGAGTGATATTGACGTGGTAAAGATACAAGAAAGAGTCGAAGTTTCTTAGCAGAAACTGGAGCAATAAAGCCAAAGACACCATCAGCGGTGCTAGGTGACTTTTCAGAAGCCAGCTCCCTTAGAGACCTCATGTCCAGCACCATTCACAGACTATCACAAGATCCAAACCAAGAAAGCAGCAGAAGAAACCCATGCTTTTCATTCATGCTCAACAAGAGGAACATGCTTTTATGCTATCCCGGGAGGTTCCTCAAGGGTCAACAAAGAATAGTAGAAAGAATCCTAGATTCTAGACTTGGATTTGCTGTTAATGAGTTGTGTGACCCTAAGCACATGATTTTGCGTCTCTGGACTTTAGTTTCTTTGTCTTTAGAGTAGAGATATCTTCAATTGCCCCATTTCAGTTGTAATAGTTTACAATCAGTTATTTCTCTACTCATTTGCCTTTCTTTGGAAAGACTACGACTTTGAATTTGAAGGACCCGGATGTGAATCTTAGCGCTGTCTCTCATAAGCAGTGTGTGTTTGCACAAGTCACCTAACATTTTTGAACCTTAGTTTAATAACCTGTGAAATAGGAGTAATAAATCCTGCCTCATAGAGCTAGCGTGAGGATTAAAATAAATAATGAGATGTGAGAGCACTTGGTATAGTATAGATGATCAATAAATATGCCATGAACCCATTCCAGCACTTTCTTTTTTTTAGTACTGAATGCTTAACATCTACTTTATACACAAATAAGATAGGGTTTTTTGTTTTTGTGTTTGTTGTTTTTTTTTTTTCGTAATCTCTCTCTGCATTGGAAGAGATGAGAAAGGAATGGGTTTACAATAGTAGCTCTTATCCGTAAATCAAAAAACAGTCTCTTCAGTTCATCTAGTGAGTTAGAGAAAATACTAACGACCTCTTTCCCTGCTGAGAAACTTGTCTCCATTCAGCCAAAATATCTAGAGAGTACTTGTCTCCACTGTCTGCTGAAGAGCATCTCCATTTCATGATTCTTTCTATTTCTCTCTCTTTCTTTCTTTCCTTCTCTTTCTTTCTTTCATTTCCCTCCCTCCCTTCCTTCCTTCCTTTTTCTTTCTTTTCTGTCTTTCCTTCTTTCTTTTTCTTTCTTTCTTTCTTCTTTCTTTTCTTTCTTCTTTCTCTCTCTCTCCTTCCTTCCCTCCATCCCTCCCTCCCTTCCTTCCCTTTTCCTTTCTTTCTTTTTCTCTCTCTCTCTTTCTTTTCTTTCTTGCTCTCTCTTCTTTCTTTTCTCTTTCTCACTCTCTCTTCCTTCCTTTCTTTCTCTTTTTTTTTTGAGATAGATTCTTACTGGGGTACGGTGGCATGAACATGGCTCACTGCAACCTTGACTTCCTGGGCTCAAGTGATTCTCCTGCCTCAGCCTCCCTAGTAGCTGGGGCAACAGGCATGTACCAACACGCCCAGCTAATGGTTTAAATTTTCTGGAGAGGTGGGGTCTATGTTGCCTAGGCTAGTCTCAAACTCTTGGGCTCAAGCAATCATCTTGCTTCAGCTATCCAAAGTGCTGGGATTACAGGTGTGAGCCACCTCACCCCGCCCTTTTAATTTCAATCTCTCAGTGCCACATGCAGCAAACATCTCCATCAATTTACAAAAGCATCTGGTTGTACTCTTCCCCTTTCTTCCTTTAGGAAAAAGAAGGGAACTCTAAGATCTGCTATTTTATGGGATTTTGTTTTGGTTCTGGTTCTTTTGACACACAGTGTGCCTTCAACCCACCTATATAATGAGAACTACTTCTTAGAATAATGAAAGGTGCTAAACAATCGAAGTACATCGTTGCTTGCTAAGGTCGGAACATATTCCAACTTGATCTAGAATTATTTTCTACACCGTGACCTAAAAGTGAAAATGGGTGGTTCTGAAAGGCTTGATTTAGGCAGAAAATTTATGTAAGCCAAATCCTCTCTTACCTGCACACTCTAATGAGCAGTGTTTTACTTCAGTTATGTAAACAGAGAGAATAACGATTGAGGAAATATAATAAAACTTGAACAATAATAGTTTCCATTTTCTAAGCATTTATTTTATGACAGGTCGTTTATCATAACAGTGCCTTGAGATAGGCATTGTTATCACCTTTTACTGATAAGAAAACAGAAGCTTACAGAAGTTTGAGAAAGTTCCCAAGAGTAGAGGGCAATTATGTGGCAAAGCTGTGATTTGATATGGATCTGAGAGTCTCCAGAACCCCTATTTCTTTCATGGCAGGAGGCTGACTCTCAACCCTTTAATGTAAGCAGGCATGGGGGAGACGGGCAGCTGGGCTCACCTTTCCTCTTGAGAAGAGAGTGGCGGGGGGAGAGGGCAGCTGTGATTTTCCAGCAATGAGTTTGGAGCGACAGGCGGGCTCAGGCGGCATCTCTCCCCCAGACCACCCTGCAAAACCGTGTGTGGGCTTTGGAGGCATCGTTTTATTTGTGGAATGGTGGGGTTATGAATTGAGGGGAAAAAACAGAAAGACTAGTTTGATTTAGCATTTATTCAAGAAAAACAGATGACTTGATAAGGAGTGGGATGGAAGTCATGTGTCCCAACTGCAAACACTGCTGCCTGAGGAAGTAATGAGAACATCTCAACCCAGAGGCCCCCCACGGCGCTAAGCCTGCGCCCAGGTCCCCAGCTGAGGAAAATGTAAGAATCATGGTGAGTGGGTAGGCTCAGTGGAGAGCTGTTTAGCTGATGGGATGAGGGGGAAGCTCATCACATCTCAGCAAAGGGATGGACGTTCAAGCTCTTCACCCAGCCTTCACCCTGCTCTTGACGTTCCTTGCTTTTATTTGATATGTGTGTGTGTGTGTGTGTGTGTGTGTGTGTGTGTGTGTGTGGGGAGGAATAATTTATCAAAGCCCCTTCTGGAGCTGTTGTTTCTCCCCTTTTAAAAAGAACTTTCTGGCTGGGTGTGGTGGCTCACACCTGTAATCCTAGCACTTTGGGAGGCTAAGGCAGAGGGTCACTCACGCTCAAGAGTTCGAGACCAGCATAGGCAACTTATCTCTATTTAAAATAAAAACCAAAAAAGTTAAAAATTGAAAAAATGAACTTTTTTGTTCTTTTTTTAGACAGGATCTCACTCTGTTGCTCAGGCTGGAGTGGAGCAGTGGCACGATCATAGCTCACTGCAGCCTCAAACTCCTGGGCTCAAAGCATCCTCCCACATCAGCCTCTCAAGTAGCTGGAACTACAGGAGCATGCCACCATGCCCAGCTAATGTTTTTAAGTTTATATTTTGTACAGATGGGGTCTCACTATGTTGCCCAGGCTGGTCTCAAACTCCTGGGCTCAAGTGAGCCTCCACCTAAGCCACCCAAAGTGTTGGGATTACATGTATGAGCCACTGTACCCTGCTAAAATAAGCGTGTGTGGGTCTTTGTGGCGTTGTGAAAGTGCTGCCACCCCTCCTGTCCCGGCTGTCTCATCTGACTGCTTTTACCCTGTGTGTGTTCTCTGGCTGCAATGAGATCACCAGGAGGCCGGTCAAGTTGGCTTCCTGCAGCTCCTTGGGGATTATTGGGTTTGGGCCTAATCCTAATGGGCCCAGGCCCTAGGCGTTCAGACGGGGCTACCACTCAGCTGCCGAGGCTCAGCTTGGGAGCATGAAAGGGGCAGCTGATCCTGACCCTTCTCCTCCCAGCTTTAAGTCTCATTTTACTTCAGGGACTGCAAAGCCCTGAAGCAGAGCTGCCTCCCTCAGTCTGCAGAATCCACGCTGCTCTTTAGGTAGCAGAGGCACCTTTTTGTCCTAAGGGATCCCGCTTACCCCCTGTGTTGGGGGTTGGGGGAATTTTTGAGTGTGTGCAGTGGGGTATGTGTGGAAGACACTTTCCCAGGAAGACCAGGTTTCTAAGGGATGTAGGAGTTAAGGAGAAGGCAAAGATGCAAAAAGCAAGACAGAATCTGCCAGGGAAGCAGACGGGGAGGGATTTTGAGTACAGATGCTAACTCCAAGTGTTACAAAGACGCTGAAAGCAAATAGCCTGGAAGAGTCATGGCAAAGCTCTCACACTTTCACTTGGTCCTATCCATGCCTTCTACAGGAAGTGATGGTGTTCCCCCGCAGTGAGCATCTTTCTAAGAGCTCTGCATCAGTACTTCCTCCTCTCCCCTCCTCCATCTTCTCTTTGGTTTGCCTGCAACCTCATCTCTTTGAGGACCTTGCTCGGGACATCGGGACAATCTGCCTGTTATGTGGATAGAAGCTTTATCTGTGATTCCTGCCCAGGGTCTGTGCCTCCCCCTTGCCCACGCCACTTCTCATAATCAGCTCTGGGTGCACATCTGACCACCCAGCATGAGGTGCTCATGGGACTTTCCAGAAGGAGGCTCCTCTCATGCAATGCCTGGGGCTTAAGAGCATTCCAGGAACAGGGCAGGTCCAATTTCCCTGGTGGCAAGTATAATTGGAGCATGTGATGGCACATCACCAGCAAAGGAATGAACTTGGAGATGAAAATGGATTTCAATGGAGAGTCAGACTCACGGCTGAGAAAGACAGAGGCCTCGTGGGGGAGCTGAGTGGGGTTAAGTGCAGGTGGCAGGAAGAGGATAGGAGCTGACCTAGTCCTCACAGATAACGTAGTAAGAAATCGGAGTGTCCCAGATCCCAGCCCCTGCCCGTGGAGATCGCTGCGGCTTGGGCAACAGTGACAATAGTATTTGGTTTGATCTCCCCCGCCCTCTCACGGTTATCCTTATCTCCTTCCCCCGCAGGGTCCAGGCAGCTCGTTGAATACCTGGTGTGGACCCTTAATGGACAAAGCTACTATCCACCACAGCTGCTGCTGCGGCCTCCATCGCAGGTGAGCCTGTCTTTTCCAGTTTATAGTGTCATCCCCTGAGGAACTTAGAAAGGCTGCCCTGGGCCTGGGCCAGGTGCCATATGGGGCCTCATCGTGTGTGATATTGATTGACAGGTGTCCATCAGTTTGGCTCTCCCGGCAGGCCCTGCCCTTGGCTGCCTTTCCCTCAGGGTGGTTCCTGATAACCAGTGTGTCTTCTTTCTTTCCTCCTCCTCTGCTCTCCAGAAAAGCAGGGCAGCCTTACATCTCCTCTTAGCTCAGGAGTGCTAAGCCCAGTTTCCCAGGTGTCTGACTGTCAAGGCCAAAGTCCCGTTGCTATTTCTCCTTGGAGGCTTGGGGGTTCCTCACACAGATAGAGAAACCCTAGTAGCCATTTTTCAGTTTCCAAAATAAGCATACAGATTAGCACCCGACAGTGACATATAATTTAAAAAGCAAGTAGCAAAATAATTCTTTATGAGTGACTTGTAGAGACCAGGCCAGACTTGTGTTTTTAAGCAAAAACAGGGACTCTTTCAATGAGGTTTTAGTAAGCCCCAAGCTATTTTTGAGGTTGAGTGCTGGGAATCCTTTTGAGCACAAAGGCAGAGTCCCTTTGGGCACATTGGACCACCCCTGGAGTCATGAAGTGGATTAAAGAGGCATTCCAAAGACAGGATGGGAAAAACCTGACAGGAAGTATTCCCAGAACTAGCTACTCCCAAAGTCCCCGTTGGCTAATGACTAGGGCATAATTGTAAACAAAGCAGACCAGCTTCAAAGAATAGCGAGCCGCATATGAGCATCCCCGCTCAGCAAACAGGAAAATGCCCTCCTGGCTTTTGGCAACTCACAGCACCCCTTCTACCAGAGCATTCTGACTCTAACCAGGAAACACACATGTGCGATTACCCTGAGCCATGTCCAAACCCACCTCCAGCCTCCCAAGCCCTCTCCTCAGCCCCAGTGTTCTCCATCTCTCAGCCAGATTTTCCCAGGGTAGGAAAGAAGGGAGATGGCAAGGATGTGAGGAAAGCGGAGGCAGAGGCCAAGATGGCCAAGGTGTTGTGTCTCCTTTGATGTCCAAACAGGATGGCTTTCCAGTGGTTAAGGTCCTGAGACAGCCTTGCTCATTGACCAGTTAATCCAGCTCAGCACAGCCTGGTGGCACAGAGCAAGGCCTACTCGAGCTACGGAATTAGTCCTAGACCACATCTCAGCTCTACTGCTTAGAGGACTTACTATTTTACTGAACCTGTTTTCTCGTTTGTAAAATGGTAATGATAACTGTTGATCTGTGAATAGGCCTTATTTTGAAATGATAAATGTATATAAATAAATACATTTAGTGCCAGGCACGTAAGTGATAGATACAAGTATTACCACTTCTAGCACTTCTGCAAGTAGCCCCTGGTTAGTGACTGCTTACCGTATGGTGGATATTGGGTTAAATACTGTGCATAGACACATTTTATGGTCTCTACTTCTCTTATAAAACTATTTTTTTAAACCATGATTTTAATACAATGGAGTATTACTTTATATCAATTAAATTAATAAATCTCAAGCCAAGGAAAGGAAGTTTGAATAGACCAACATTTCTGTTTGATTTTGCTTACCCGAAATTCAGTCATTATATTTGACAAGTAATCTATTCTTGAGATGAGAAACAATATCACATTTCAGCAGGTTAATCCTGACTGTGCCTAAATTCTAAATGAGTATTAAGAATTGAGACAGTTTGCTCTATCAGCTAGATTAAAAACCCACTTTTAAGTAAACACTCAGGTACTCGAAACGCATGTATAGGTATCGACTGTTATTTTACCAACTGATACAATCATTCTTGTCTCTGCTTCTATATAGATGCAACTTTCTTATGCCACGTTACGTTTATCCAAAATTTTTGTGCTCTTAATAAGCAGAAAGGAAACATTTGCTGTTCTTGACCGTATCTGTAAGAAGTCAAGAATCATTAGCTTTAATACATCATGTGCCAGTAACTGGCGGAATCAGTAGCTTTGATGATTCTCATGAAGAGTGCCTCAAATCTAAGTGAGAAGAGGAAGAGTGACTTGGCTACGTAAATTCTCTAGGTGAGGTGTCACCAACCAGTAAGAGGGGGTAGGTCTGTGCAGGACAAACACCACATCACTCTCTCTGCTTTCCTGCAGTGTCTGCTGAAGACTATCTGCCTGTGTTGCCTACGGGATAGAAATATTGCTTTTGTTTTAAAATGGTTCAATCTGGTCAACAGGTTAAGGCGATCTAGTTTTTTTGAGTCAGAGAAATTAACACAATTTTTTTTCTGACATCTGGCCAATGGATGAGGGCTATAAACAGTGGGGTGGGAAAAATGAAGAAGACTTCAACTGTCACCGACCCCTTCCTGATGTCTGACACTATGGTAACAAGATGCTTTGTGTGTTACCTTTTTTTTTGAGGCAGAGTCTCGCTCTGTTACCCAGGCTGGAGTGCAATGGTGTAATTTTGGCTCACTGCAACCACCGCCTCCAGGGTTCAAGTGATTCTTGTGCCTCAGCCTCAAAAGCAGCTGGGATTATAAGCATATGCCACAATGCCTGGCTAATTTTTTGTATTTTCAGTAGAGGCAGGATTTGCCATGTTGGCCAGGCTGAGACTCCAACTCCTAACCTCAAGTGATCCGCCCACCTCAGCCTCCCAAAGTGCTTAAATCTCTTTTTTGTTTTGTTTTGTTTTGTTTTGTTTTAAGAGACAGGGTGTTTCTGGGTTTCCCAGGCTCAAGTGATCTTTCCACCTCAGCCTCCCAAGAAGCTGACACTATAGGTGCACACCACCACGCCCAGTTCGTATGTTACCTCTTGTAATTCCTACAATAAACCTATAAATTCATTATTGTTATCTGAACTTTATAGATGAGGAAATGAAAGAGGTTAAGGAATTTGCCCAAAATAGCCTGTGGCAAAATCAGGATTTAAACCATGGTCTTTGGACTCCCAAGCCAATATTCTCTCCGCTATTCCAGATAATAACTGGCATATTCAGAATAGTTGGTGTACTGGTAATAAGAACCTTTACTTTGTTGCCAGGTTTTATGAATTTTAGTTCCCGTTTGCCCATTTGGTAAGTGTAGGCCATTTAATGTCTCCAAGACTGAGTTTCTCATCTATAAAAAAGAACAACAATAATAATACATACCTTAATGAATTGTTGGGAGGATTAAACAAGGAAGTGAGTGTAGAGCATTGGCATAGTAAAGGCTTAAAATCTATCAGCTGTTGTTATTCGACTTTTATTTACCTGGTACATCAGTAGATTTATGGTCAAGGATACCATAATGCCTCTGTTAATTACACCGTGATTTTTCATAACATCTTGTTAGAGACTCCATTACCAGAGGTGAAGATAAGAGAAGAGGTAACAGTGTTTAATTGAGAATGACAGAGTAAGGGGTAGCAAAACATTCAGTACTGACTGGAGGGAATTTATGTGTTGCCGAAGCACAAAATATATGCCTGAGTGTCTTGAGTAACAGGAAGGTTGGACTGACCTGTGTTTTGGGGAGATTAGGAAGGAGCCCTGCCCTACTCCTGCCAGTGAAGGGAGGAGAGTGGCGAATTCCTATTCTGAAGGAATTTAGTGACAAGGGCTAGCATCACTTGTCACCTCCTATTCCAAGCAGGGGGTCCCTTGTAGCCATTCCTGAAGCAGTTCTTAGAAAACCATGTGTGTGTGCAGTGTGTGCCTGTGTGTATGCGTGTGGGTGATATGTATGTGTGTGTGATGTTTGTGTATGCATGCACTTGTGTGTGTGCATATGTGTGTCTTGGTGATGTGTGTTGTTTATGTGTGTGTGATGTGTATGGTGTAGCATGCACTTATGGTATATGTGTGATATCTGTGTGGTGTATATGTAAATGTAGTGTCTGGGTGTATACATGTACTTGTATGTGTGTGTGCGTGTCTGTGTATGTGTGTTTGTGTGTGTGGTGCCTGTATGTAGGCCCTTGTGTGTTTGTGATGTGTATGTGTTTATGTGTGGTATCTATACGCATTATATGCATGTACTTGTATGTCGGTGGTGTGATGTGTATGGCATCTGTGTGTGTCTATGCACTGTGTGTGTTCGTGTGTGTGTTGTGTGTGATATGAATGTGTATGTGTAATGTCTACATGTGCATGTACTTGCGTGTGTGTGCACGTGTGTGAGAGAATATTTGAGGGGCAGGAAACCACTGTTGTGTCGTTCTAGTTCATCATCACTCTCCCCTTTTTAATTTCCTTCAATAAACATTCATTGGATATTTCCTGCTTGCCAGGAGCTGTGATAAGGTCTGTGATAAAAACTTGAGTAAGACACAATCTGTGCTCTGAATGAAATCACCAGCACATCAATCAATCAATCAATCAATCAATGTGACTTCAGGGGTCTAGTGGGAGGCTTTTCAGATAATTAGCTCTCTACCTGTCAGGGGACTACATAAATCTCAGTTAATAGGGAACTATGGATTTTACTCCCAAATCAAACATAGATAAAAGCCTTAAAATACAAATACTGTTGAAGAAATGGATTAAAATGCATTCATGTTACTGTATAATCAAACAATGTGGCTGAAAATGACTTACTTAAATCCATCCTGATTTGGATGGGACAAGGGGCGGGGACACAGGTGGAGAGTGACAGCTGCTGGGAGGAGGCACAGGCGTGGAGACGAGGCCGGAGCAGAAGACAAGCCTGCCAGCTGCGCCCAGTACTCGCTCTTCCACCCTCAACAAAGGACAGCTGTTGGGGGCCTGCCTCAATGTCTTTTTGTGTTGTTGCTGCTGCTTTTCTTTAAAATAGAAAAAAGACAATTTATTATAAAGTAACTTCTTAAAGATTTGTTCATGAACCCACGCTATTAATTTAATGCCTTAGGAGGTCCCCTGTCTCGGTTTGAACCACTCTCATAGGAGAAACGCTGATAAAAAGCCTTGAATCCCCTCAGGAAATGTAAGATGTTCTCACAGATTGGTGAAATTCAAGCTCATTATTTATTCTGCTGGAAAGCAGCAATAAATCTAATGAAAGATGGAGAGGTAGATTAACCCACTGAATAATTAGCTCTGACAATAAAGGGTAAATCGCATCTTCCCGCTGCCTCTTTAGTTCCCAAGAAGCCTCCAGGTTGAGCTCCTGAGCTGCAGACTCCGAGGGAGCGTGGCAGGGTGAGAGGACACAGGCTCTGGAATTCTGGGGTTCAACCACCGTGGCTGCGACTTCCTAGCGGTATGTCCTTAAGTGTACTCAGGGTTCCTTAGTCTTGGTTTTCTCATCTTCAAAACAGGGGATGATGACACCTACCTCATAGAGTGAGTTGATGAAAGAACCGAATGAGGTTTTATATATGGCTGTGTGGTCCTGGGCAAGTTATTTCAACACTTTCTACCTCTGTTTATTCATCTGTGAAATGTGGACAATGATAGTACCCACCTAATAGAGTTCAGAGAACTAACAGTTAATATTCATAAAGTGCATGCAACAATTCCTGGCACATAGTAAGAATTATATAAGTTATTGTTATTATTATTTATTATTATTATTTTTTGAGACGGAGTTTCCCCCTTGTTGCCCAGGCTGGAGTACAATGGCACAATCTCAGCTCACTGCAACCTCCACCTCCCGGGTTCAAGCAATTCTCCTGCCTCAGTCTCCTGAGTAGCTGGGATTACAGGCACCCACCACCATGCTGAGCTATTTATTTTTATTTTTATTTTTTTAGTAGAGACGAGGTTTTACTATGTTGGCCAGGCTGGTCTCGAACTCCTAACCTCAGGTGATCTGCCCTCTTTGGCCTCCCTAAGTGCTGGGATTGTGGGTGTGAGCCACCGTGCCAGGCCAGAACACATTATTTATACCTGTGTTTGTTGCCTGGTTCTCAATCACATGGCCACGCTTAGCTGCAAGGGAGTCTTGGCATATGATCCACCTATGCCCAGGTACATGATGAGACCATGAAGTCTGGAGAAAAGCTGGCAGCCTCCGCCTTATTAAGTCACACACCAGCAGTAAGTTCTCCTGCCTTCATGATCAACAATCTATCACTTTACCTGGCCCTACCACCACTGCTGCCCTTAAACCTCATGGTACAGTCCAGCACAAATCCTTCGCTCCTATTGGCCCAGTCTCCTTGCTGCCAAATAAAAATGCTGTGTTCACATACTCATGTTTTCCCCTACCAGACTCTCTAGACATTTGCTTCAGAGTCAGCTAAAATTTGCAGACCTACTATGTGCCAGTCACTTCTATAACCCCATGTAATCTTCACAACAATCTATGAGGTGTGCATTATAACACTCATCTTATGGATGGGGAATCTGAACTCAGAGAGGTTAAGGAATTCACTTGCAGTCATAACTTGCCTACTACTCTCCTCTTTCTTCCAATTCCATAGCACTTAGGGTATTTACCAAATCAGTTAGTACCCAGTTCTCCATGGTTTTGTAAGAATATGTCCTGCCTTTCAACCACCATGGAGTTAAAGCTTCTAGGTCAAGCATAGAGCCTTCATACAGAGTTATGCATCACTAAATGATGGAGATATGCTCTGAGAAATGTTCCCTTAGGAGATTTCATTGTGTGAACATCACAGAATGTACATACACAAACCTAGATGGCCTGCTACACACTTAGGCTATATGGTACAGCCTATTGCTCCTAGGCTACAACCTATACAGCATGTTACTGTAGTGGATATTGTAGGCAATTGGAACACAATGGTATGTACTGGTATATCTAAACAAAAAAAGGTACAAAAAAATACGGTATTATTATCTTTCCATCATTGACCGAAATGTCTGTTATTTGGTGCGTGGCTGTAGTGTTTTGGGTCTCTTGAAGATTTTTACGCAGTGTGGAGAACACCATTGATACATAAGATTCATTGAACGTGAGCTCAGCAAAATTCTGATTGATGAATTTACTAATTGTTCTTCATAACTCAGGTGTTAGTCTTGTTCATGCCAAACCAAAAACGGTTCAGACCCTAAGTCACCTACAACCTTCTTTCTTTTTCTCCTTTTTGGTGCTTATTGAAAAAAATGCTATGTCTTGAGGAAATGACCCCCCCAGCCCCGAGACTGATTTCTGACCGCTCATTACGTGGCACATTCGTTTGCTCTCGAAAAAGCAAACTTAAGCAGAAATACCCAGCTGTGATTTTTCTTCTCTAACGTCCCGTGTTTGATGTGAGGTGTATAGGCTGGAAACGCCAGCTCCCTGGCTGCTGAAAAGTACTCTGCAGTCTCTCCTTTGTGATCCTTTTAGCTGCTGAAAGATACCATGTCTTCAGTGCCAGAGAGTTAATGAGAAACGACTTGGCCTCAGATAATAATAACCCCAAGTGGCTGGTCAAGAATAAAGAAGTGGCAATGGTGAGTTTTATTGCTTTTGTTATGTTTCATTTCTCTTTAGGGATTTTTATTATTATAATTTAAAGATATTTACAACAAAATAAACAGTTGCAAATGTGAGGGAGATTGTGTTGCACCGGGGTTCTCTCCACAGCTGCAAGTGTTGCCTCCTACATGTTGTTAATTTAGAGGTAATCAGGTTTGCATTTGCAGCTGTGCAGCATCTGTTTTTCTAAAACAGTCATGGCCATGGGCACCAGAACAATTAAAACTGGAAAAAATGCCAGGAAGCATTTTTTTCTTCCTCTGATAATCTGATAATGTTTTTCTTTTAATTCTTGTTTTGAATGGTTTTATCATTAAAGAGAATAAAGCAAACTTTTTTTTTTTTTTTTTTTCACACTGGCTATGTGTTTGAGCTAGTTGCTTTTCCTAAATGTTATTACATTTGAATGTACTATCTTGGGTTTTTTTTTTTTAATGGTTTAATTTTATTAGTGGAAAGAACAGCTAAGGCCTTTCGGTAGGAGACAGTAATACCATGTCAGACACAGTAGAACATATAGTGTTATAGCAGGACTGTTACGTCAGGGAAAAGCTGATTAGATATTGCTGGTTGGAAGTTGCTATTTTTTTTTCCAATTTCAATTGAATTCTAAATCATTCTTAGATTACTCTGATAGAAAACTCCTTATTGCCATAATCTGATTTCTGAGTCAAACACAAAAACCGTCTTTACTTTTTGAATAATCTTGTAGAATTGAACAGATTATAGATTTCTTTGAAGTAAATTTGAACTGAGTTGTGATGTATAGATGGGAAATAAACCCGGAACAAGGCAGCAGCAGAGAAGTCCTGAACCACAGGCTGTTCTTTTGGTATCTAAGCATCCCTGTTTCTTCCTCCATGCAGTGCAACTTGTTCGTTCTCTTGCATTAACTAAAACTATCAATACAACTACAACTCACTTGAAGATTTACCTAGCTAAATTAACCCCTGTAGGAATTTGTATTTATTCAGTAAATATGCAATTTTATTTGTGTTATTTTCTATTTTATTTATTTTCTTTTCATTTTATTTTATTTTATTTTTTGAGACAGAGTCAGCTCTGTTGCCCAGGCTGGAGTGCAGTGGCATGATCTCGGGTCACTGCAACCTCCACCTCCGGGGTTCAAGCAATTCTCCTGCTTCAGCCTCCTGACTACCTGGGATTATAGGTGCATGCCACCACACCCAGCTAATTTTTGTATTTTTTAGTAGAGATGAGGTTTTGCCGTGTTGGCCAGGGTGGTCTCCAGGGTTTCACCATGTTGGCCAGGCTGCTCTTGAACTCTTGACCTCAAGCGATCCAGCTGCCTCGGCCTTCCAAAGTGGTGGAATTACAGGCGTGAGCCACGGCGCCTGGCCTATTTTCTATTTTCTAAGTTAGCATTTTGTAAGCTTTCTGAATATTATGAGCATGCTGACATGCTAAAAGATGGTCTATTTCTGGGGTTGGCAGACAACAGCCCTGGGCCAAATCCTGATGCCCCCTGCCCATTCATTTTACTTGTCTATGGATTCTTCTGCACTGCAATGGCAGGGGTGAACAGTTGTAATAGACAGGGCGGGTTTCACAGGCGTGAGAACCACACAGTCACAGAAAGCCCCAGCCTTTAGAAGGATCTCATGCTTGGTCTAATGCTCAGCAGCAACTATCTTGCAGATATTGATAGTTTTTTAAAGTGGGACTCTGCATTTTTATTTTGCGTTGGGCCTTACATATGATATAACTGGTCTTGGTGACAGAGGCTGCAAAGCCTAAAATTCTTTAGACCTATAAAACCTGTCTGACCTTTAACAGAGAAAGTTTGCTGACCCCTGACTTAGATGATCTTCTATTTTCTTATACTTGTAATTATTTAAATTAGTTAATGAGTTAAAAATTACCTGGAGAGAATGATTAAAATGTAAATACTTGGTCCCCACACCGAGAGATTCTGGTTCAACAGAGGTCTTTTGTGTGACTCAGGCATCTGCATTTTTAAAAATCGTAATAGGCCGGGCGTGATGGCTCATGCCCGTAATCCCAGCACTTTGGGAGGCTGAGATGGGCAGATCACCAGGTGAAGAGAACGAGACCATCCTGGCCAACACGGTGAAACACTGTCTCTATTCAAAATATACACACAAAAAATTAGCTGGGTGTGGTGGCGTGTGCCTGTAGTCCTAGCTACTCAGGAGGCTGAGGCAGGAGAAGTGCTTGAACCTGGGAGGCAGAGATTGTGTTGAGCTGAGATTGTGCCATTGCACTCCAGCTAGTGACAGAGTGAGACTCCGTCTCAAAAAAAAAAAAAAAAAAGCCGAGTAATGGTTTTTTATTCAGCTGCTCCTAGTAGCACCTGGATAAAAGCTGGTGGGCCCTTCCTGCCTTGTGTTTGGAATGTCTCAGTAGCGTCTTAGGACTTCCTTGCCACTACCCCTTCCCTTTTCCAATCCATGTTTTAGACAACACAGGCATACCTCGTGTTATTGTACTTTGCAGATATTAAATTTTGTGCAAATTGAAGGTTTGTGCAATGCTGTGTCAAGCCAGTTTGCACTGTTTTTCCAATAGCATGTGCTCACTTCGTGTTTCCATTTCCGTCATTTTCACAATATTTTAAATTTTGAAAATTATTATCATATCTGTTCCGGCGATCTGTGATCAGCGACCTTTGATATCACTACTGTGATTGTTTTGGGGCACCAGGAACCGCACCTGAAATTTTATCGATAAACGTTGTGTGTGTTCCGACTGTTCCACCCCAACCTGCTGTTGCCCCATCTCTCCTCAGGCCTTACAATTCCCCGAGACACAACAACATTGAAATTAGGCCAATTAATAACTTACAGTGTCCTCTAAGTGTTCAAGCGAAAGGAAGAGTCTCACGTCTCACTTTAATCAAAAGCTGGAAATGATTACGCTTAGTGAGAGAGGTATGTCGAAAGTGGAGGCAGGTCAAAAGCTAGACCTCTTCTACCAGTTAGCCAAGTTGTGAATGCAAAGGAAGTGTTCTCGAAGAAAATTAAAAGTGCTATTCCAGAGAGTGCACAAATGATAAGAAAGTGAAACAGCCTTCTAGCTGGCATGGAGACGGTTTTAGTGGTCTGGATAAAGAACAAACCAGCCACAGTATTCCCTTAAACCCAAGCCTAATCAAGAGCAAGGTCCTAATTCTCTTCCTTTCCATGAAGGCTGAGAGAGGTAGGAAGCTGCAGAATAAAAGTGTGAAGCCAGCAGAGAATGGTTCATGCGGTTTAAGGGAAGAGGCCATCTTTATAACATCTAAGTACAGGTGAGACAGCAAGTGCTGATGTAGAAGCTACAGCCGAGTTACCCTGAAGATCTAGCTAGGGTAACTGGTAAACACAGCTACATTAAACAACAGATTTTCAGTGTAGACAAAACAGCCTTATATTGGAAAAAGATGCCATCTAGGACTTCCATAGCTTGAAAGGAGAAGCCAATGCCTGGCTTCAAAGCTTCAAAGGACAGGCTGACTTGCTAGGAGCTAGTATAGCTGGTGAATTTAAGTTGAAGCTAATACTCATTGACCGTCCCAAAAGTCCTAGGGTCCTTAAGAATTATTCTAAATCTACTCTGCCTGTGCTTTATACATGGGACAACAAAGCCTGGATGACAGCTTATCTATTTACAGCATAATTTATTGAGTATTTTAAGCCCACTGTTGAGGCCTACTGCTAAATATATATATATAAATATATATATATATATTCCTTTCAAAATATTACCTCTCTTTGACAAAATAGATCTGATCACCCAGGAGCTCTGGTGGAGATGTACAAAGAGATTAATGTTTTTATGCAATATGCATTCCTCAGCCCATGTATTAAGAAGTAATTTCAAATTTCAAGTCTTACTATTTAAAAGATATATTTCATAAGGCTATAGTTGCCATAGGTAGTGATTCCTCTGATGGATCTGGGCAAAGCAAAATGAAAACTTTCTGGAAAGGATTCATCATTCTAGATGCCATTAAGAACACTTGTGATTCGTGGGAGGAGGTCAAAATATGAATTTTGTCAGGAGTTTGGAAAAAGTTGATTCAAACCCTCATGGATGACTGACTCTAAGAGGCTCAACACTTCTGTAACTGAAATGTGGTGATAATAGCTAGAGAACTAAAATTAGAATTAGCCTGAAGATGTGACTGAATTGCTACAATCTCATGCTGAAACTTGAATGGATAAGGAGTTGCTTCTTACGAATGAGCAACGAAAGTGACTTCTTAAAATGGAATCTACTCTTGGTGAAGACGCTGTGAGCATTGTTGAAATCAGAACAAAGGATTTAGGCTGGGCATGGTGGCTCACGCCTGTAATTCCAGCATTTTGGGAGTCCAATGCAGGCGGATCACTTGAGGTCAAGAGTTCAAGAACAGCCAGGCCAACATGATGAAACCCCCATCTCTACTAAAAATATAAAAATTAGCCAGGTATGGTAGCACATGCCTGTAATCCTAGCTATTTGGGAGGCTGAGGCAGCAGAATCATTTGAACTTGGCAGGCGGATGTTGGAGTGAGCCGAGATTGCACCGTTGCACTCCAGCCGGGGCAAAAAAGACTCTGTCTCAAAAAAAAAAAAAAAAAAAAAAGAACAAAGGATTTAAATGATAGAGCAGTGGCAGGGTTTGAGAGGATCAACTGCAATTATGAAAGAAGTTCTGTGGACAAAATGCTATCAAACACATTGCATGCTACAGAGAAATCCTTATGGCAAATTTCACTGTTGTCTTATTTTAAGAAATTGCCATAGCTGCCCCAACTTTCAGTAATCACCACCCTGATTAGTCAGCAGCCATCAACATCGAGGCAAGACCCTCTACCAGCAAAAAGATTATGACTCACTGAAGGCTCAGATAATTGTTAACATTTTTTAGCAATAAAGCATTTTAAAATTAAGGTATGTGCTTTGTTTTAAATATGTTATTGTGCACTTAAAGACTACAGTATAGTGTAAACATAACTTTTACATGCTCTGGGAAATCAAAAACTTTGTGTGACTTGCTTTATTATGATAATTACTTTTTTGTGGTGGTCTGCAGTATCTCAAAGATGTGCCTACCCTGTGGTCAGGTTAATTGCCTCCAAATACTGCTTTTCATGTCTTAATACCTTGCTCAACCTCTTTTAATAATTACCCGATCTCCGAATACAGCTCTAACTCATCAGTTTTGCATTCCAACGCCACCCACGCTGACTTTTACAAAGTCTCATTCCAAACTATTTTTTTCTTTTTTTTTTTTAGACAGAGTCTTGCTCTGTCGCCCAGGCTGGAGTGCAGTGATGTGTGATCTCTGCTCACTGCAACCTCTGCTTCCTGGGTTCAAGAGATTCTTCTGTCTCAGCCTCCCAAGTAGCTGGATTACAGGCACGAACCACCGTGTCTGGCTAATTTTTGTATTTTTAGTAGAGACGAGGTTTCACCATGTTGACCAGGATGGTCTGGAATTCCTGAATTCCAGTGATCTACTCGCCTCGGCCTCCCAAAGTACTGGGATTACAGCCGTGAGCCACCACGCCCAGCCCCCAAATGATTTTTCATCCATTTTCTGTCAAAGACAAACATTTGTCTCCATATCTGGGTGTTGCTACTCATTAGCTATGGATCCTTTTCTGAGCCTCAGAATCTTCATCTTGAAAATGAGACAATAGGCCGGGCACAGTGGCTCACGCCTGTAATAACAGCACTTTGGGAGGCCAAGGCGGGTGGATCACGAGGTCAAGAGATCGAGACCATCCTGGCCAACATGGTGAAACCCTGTCTCTACTAAAAATACAAAAATTAGCTGGGCATGGTGGCGCACGCCTGTAGTCCCAGCTACTTGGGTGGCTGAGGCAGGAGAATTGCTTGAACCCAGGAGGCGGAGGTTGCGGTGAGCGGAGATCTCGCCATTGCACTCCAGCCTGGGTAACAAGAGTGAAACTCTGTCTCAAAAAAAAAAAAAAAAGAAAGAAAATGAGACAATAACTTAATATGATGCACTAAGAACACAGCATCGTTTTTCTATGTTTGCCCAAATTGTATAAGTTCATTCTAATCATGAGAAAACATCACACAAACCCAAATTGGAGGACATTCTACAAGATAACTGACCAGCACGCTTCAAAGGTGTCAAGGTCAGGAAAAGCAGGGAAGACTGAGGGACAGACACAGAAGGAAACTAAGGTGACAACAAAGGCAATATAGGATTCTGGCTGGATCTTGGGCCAGAAAAAGGACATTAGCAGAAAAACTGGTGAAATTTGAATAAAGTCTGCTTTTGAGTTAATGATGCCTGCACCAATGTTAATTTACTCTTTGATGATTATACCATGGTTACGTAAGATGTTAACATTAAAGGAAGCGGGGCGAGGGATGTAAGAAAATGCTCGTACTATTTTTGCGACTTTTACATAAGTCTAAAATCAGTTCAAAATCAAAAGTTTAAATTGAGATAATAATATATACACTATAGGAGAAATGATGAAATATACTAGACCCCTGAGGGTATTTATTATGTCCTAGCCACAGGAACTGTACATGCATTTGGTCATTATGACAACCCTATGTGGTAGGAAATACTTTCTCAGATACGGTATCTGACACTTAGTAAGAGTCCCCCCGAGTTCCAGCAAACTTTTTTCTATTCACTGCTGCCCAAACATGTCTACTTTTGGAGTTCTGCAAAGTCTCTTGAGGCCCCTTTTGCTACTCTGGACATCTGGAACTCCTATGCCTGCAATACTCATTCAGCACTAATTTTGTGCAACTTGGTATTGTGAATTTTCTATGTCTTGTTATCCCAGCCAGAAGAGAACTCCTTGAAAGCACAGGACTGAATTTCACAGACATTTGGATATCTCCCAGTATCCGGCACCAAGAATCTTGGATATCCCACCATGCCTTTTATCAAGAATTTCCCATGTGCTTCACCATCCTCAAATCTCCAAGAATAACTCATGTTGGCTGGGCCTAGGACCAGGTCTCTGGCCTTTCTGGAGTTGTAGACATTGGATTCTGGTGTGGGAGGAAATATTAGCAGTTGGCTTTCTTGGATGATTTCCTGGACAAGCGCACATGGCAATCTGGCTTCTAGAGTAAAATTCAGCAATCATACACTTTAAAAAAATGCGGTAGAAAACACATAATGTAAAATTTACCATCTTAACCATTTTTAAGTGTACAGTTCATTAGGGTTAAGTATATTTCCATTGCAAAACAGCGAGTAATCATACATTTTTTAATTTCAAAAACTACGTTAGCTATTTGGAATATATCACAGAACCTCACCACTTAATAAAAAGAGAACAAGCAATAATAACATCCAAACATGGGCTAAAGATTTAAATGGACATTTCACCAATAAAGATAGACAGATGACCAATAAACACATGAAAAGATATTCGGCATCATTAGTCATTAAAAAAGGTAAAGTTAAAACCACAATAAGATACCTATTAGTATGGCTTAAAAAAACTTAAGCCATGGAGTGCTTGGCAAGGATGTGGAGCTACTGAAATTCTCATACATTGGTGGTGAAATACAAAAAAGGAAGGGTACTTTGAAAAAACAGTTGGCAGTTTCTTATATGTTAAACATACACTTAGCATATAACCCATCATTCCCACTTCTGGATATTTACAGAAGAGAAATAATGACTTATACCCACACAGAAACCTGTATGTAAATATTTACATCAGCTTTATTCATAATCACTGAAAATTGGAAGACAGCCCAAATATCTATCCACTGGTGAATGGAAAAGATGAACAAATTGTAGTATATCCACACTACTTCTCAGTAGAAAGGAATGGACGATTGATACTACAAGCACATGGATAAATCTCAGGTATATTGTGCTAACTGACAGAAACCAAACTCAAAAGCTACATGATTTTATTCCTTTGATACAACATTTGGGGAACATGAAACTATAGGGACAGATTGGGTGGGGAGAGGGTGAACTATGTAGGGCACTTTTATGGTGAAATACCCTATATCTTAATTGTTGTGGTTACACAACTCTTTATGATCGTACAAATTTCTGAACTGTGTACCTAAATAAAGTTATTTTTTACTGTGTAAATAATAGTTCAGTTGACCAAGCTTTAAAGAACTGCATTAGCTATTTAGTACTTCAAATATAATTGGCCACTTAATTTATGGTGTTGCCATCAGAAATAGCTGGATTAAGGAGAAAAACCTAATATGTGGGGTAGATTCTTGCTTCGGACAATTCAGCTAATGACTATTTTTCTGTTGACGCGGTTTAACATTTGTCCTACGTAATAGAGACCTAGTTTGGATGGTAAATTACATAGTTATGTTAGGGTTAGAACAGTCTGGGAAACATAGCGAGACCTTGTCTCTACTAAAAATTTAAAAATTAGCCTTGTGCAGTGGTGCGCGCCTGTGGTCCCAGCCACTCAGAAGGCTGATGCGGGAGAATTGCTTGAGCCCAGGAGGTGAAGGCTGCAATGATCTATTATCATACCACTGCTCTCCAGCCTGGGTGACAGAGTGAGACCCTCTCTCTAAGCAAAACAAAACAAAAAAGCGATGTTCTCAAAGTACTTCGGACAAATTCTCGAGATAGCAGCTCACTAACCAGATTTTTTAAGGGCATCAGCCAAGTACTAGTCTTTCTCCTGAGGAAAAGGGTAAGTTGTGGAATATCCTCAGTGACGCTCTGGTGTAGTTTAATGGATGAAACATGTGACACAGACTTTGGAGTCCCGTACCTTCAGGATTTAATACTAGGACTTCTAAGTAAGTGGCCAGGATATTTAGTCTAAGTAACCCTGCCAATAAAACAGGTGTTGCAAGGAAGTGACTTAGCAAATTGCTTGGTGCAAATTCAGTGTTCAGTAGTTGCTATGATCACTGTTGTCACTGTCATTGTCATTGTCATTATTTGCTGTGAGTAAAAAGAACTCTTTTTCCATTTATGATGAGCTGGTTCACCACATCAAGGGCAAAAAGATTGTGCCATGAAATGTGTACACGGTTTCCATTCACTTTTGTGATCGCGAAGTCATATGTGCGTTGGCGTTTGCGGCTGCTTTTCTTGCTCATAAAAGGGACTTGTTGAAGGCTTATTCCTCACCTAAAACCGGGCCCCCCTCTGTAGAATTACCGGTTGCACTGTTAAGTGTCTCCCATCTCCCGGGCTGTCCATGTGCTGGTTGATTTTTGTTGTCTGGTGATTTCAAGACAGGGTGAAATGTATTTAAAGAATTTTAGGAATGCAGCACACCCAAGGCTTAAGAGCAAGAAGCATGCTTCACTTGTGTCCTTCCCTTGTCACTCTGAGTGTGTTTAGATCACTCGCTTAGATACTGGCGTTAGGGAGTCAGGATACTTGAACAAGTGTGACGCTCAGGGATGATTTAATTGAACCTATGGAGAAAAAGATTGCTGCTGAATGTTTTCTTAATTTTTCATTTTTTTCCTGCCATGTTAGACAATGATATTGCTTTAATGTTTTACTGAGCATTCACAATGCGAGCCACTGTGAACCTCAAGCAGTCAGCCAGACGAGTATTTTCTTTGAACCGAGTGTTGTGTTATGATGCAGATAGGAAGTAAAAAGAAACGTAACATCCAGAACCTGTTTTGAAACACTGTTGCTGGGAAGACAAATGGAAATATGGAAATACACAAATCAAGGGAATCATAACATGGAATAGGATTAAGTGCTACATGTTGTGGTATAGCCCTGAAATAATACAAGGTATGAGTGAAAGGAGAGAGAAATACAAATGGGAAGCGCTCAAGGCAGGTATTTTAAAACTCCCTGCATATGACTACTAAAGTCTCGCTACATGTGGTTTAAGAAATTAATTTCTGATTACCAACTGGGATTTTGGTAACATCCTACTCCTGTGCCAAAGCTGAACGAGAAGCAGTTAATGTGGTTAGTGTTTGAACTAAATTCAATTAATTGTTAGCAGATGCAAGATTGACTGGAGTGGGAGACAGCGGGAGTAGGGAAAGAGAATACCTTTCAGATTTAAAAAGCCTATTCATGAACATTTAATAGCAAGCTGCTATGGAAACTTCTGACAATTTGTTTTTTTGTTTTAATAAATTATGGGAATTCTACTTTGCTGTGAGGGAGATGGGAAGCAGAGGTCGTTTAGAGGAATCTTCAAAGGGCAAATAAGCCTTTTCTTTGATAATTTGTCTCAGATAAAGTTGCTTCAAAGAAGACCGCATGCAAGAAGAGTGTTTGGTGCTAACGTGCCCTGAGCCCCTTCAACACCAAAGTTCTGGGAAAGGCTCAGGATGAGGGGTGCAGATGTGTTTGTATCATCTCTTGGTACTATTGGAGTGAAACTAAACAGTGATTTTTTTTTATTTTATTTTTTTGAGATGGAGTTCCGCTCTTGTTGTCCAGGCTGGAGTGCAGTGGTGCGGTCTCAGCTCACCGCAACCTCCCCTTCCTGGTTCAAGCGATTCTCCTGCCTCAGCCTCCTGAGTAGCTGGGATGAGGGTTCACCATGTTAGTTAGGCTGGTCTCGAACTCCTGACCTCAGGTGATCCACCCACACCGACTTCCCAAAGTGCTGAGATTACAGGCATGAGCCACCACGTCCGGCCTAAACAGTGATTAAAAACTGTGTCAATGAGTGAGGATCTATTTGTTTATCTTTTGCTATAATTTAAATTGAATGCACTTGATGGCAGGAATGTAAGAGTGCAGCACTGTGAAAAACAGTATGATGGTTCATCAAAAAATTAAACATAGAATTACCATATGAGGCCGGGCGCAGCGGCTCTGCCTGTAATCCCAGCACTCTGGGAGGCTGAGGCGGGAGGATCACCTGAGGTCAGGAGTTGGAGACCAGCCTGGCCAACGTGGTGAAACCCCTTCTCTACTAAAAATACAAAAGATTAGCCGGGCGTGGTGGAGAGTGCCTGTAATCCCAAACTCAGGAGGCTGAGGCAGGGGAACCCGGGAAGCGGAGGTTGCAATGAGCGGAGTTTGAGCCACTGCACTCCAGCTTGGGCAACACAGCGAGACTCTGTCTCAAAAAAAAAAAAGAAGAAGAAAAGAAAAAAAAGAATTACCATATGAACCAGCAATTCCATTTCTGGGTATATACACAAAAGAATTGAAAGCAAGGACCTGAATTGATATCTGTACAACCATGTTCATGGCAGCATTATTTGCCATAGCTCAAAGGTGGAAACAACCCAGATGTCCATCAACAGAGGAATGGATGAACACAATGTGATATGTACATACAATAGAATACTATGTAGCCTTAAGACGAAACGAAGATCTGACATGCTACAACAGGGATGAACCTTGAAGACATTATGCCAAGTGAAATAAGCCAGACACAAAAGGACAAATATTGTATGATTCCACTTACGTGAAATTCCTACAGTAGTCAAATTCACAGAGTCAGAAATAGAATGGTGGTTGCCAGGGCCTGGGGAGAGGGGGGAGCTGCTTTTCGGTGTATAGCGTTTCAGTTTTGGAAGATGAAAAAGTTCTGGAGATGGATGGTGGTGATCGTGTTCAATGCCACTCAACTGTATACTTAGAAATGGATAAAATGGTAGGTTTGATATTACATATATTTTACCACAATAAAAAACTCCAGACATTTCACATAAAAGATATATATATGCTTATGCAATTAATTTTTTCCCTTGAATAAAGAGCTCAATATAAAGCATGGTTGAGAAGAAAAAGCGTTTCTTCCAATTCAATCAAGCATTCCTTTGGGAATCCTAGCTAATTAGATTACAGTGCCAAGTGAAGCAGTGGTTGCTCTAATTGAGGATAAAGGAGCCTGGGGATTTTAGCCTTGCAAGCCTAAATCTAGAAGAGATAAGGTAGAGAGTGCAGCACCTTCACCTACATTTAATGTACTGATGGATTCACTGGTGGGTTGAGGGTATTTTAGTTGAGTGGAAAACAATGGGCAAGGCGTGCCTGCAGGAATGAGGGTATGGTGGGGAAGGGTGGGGAGTTGAGGGAGGGAGATGGGGTAAGGGACAGTGAAAAAGCCATCCTGTTTGAAAGGGAGGTTATATGACAGCAAGTAGTGAGATAAAATTGTGGATTTTGTGAAATCCAAAGGTGAAACTGTGAGGCAAAACTACAGGGGGAGTTCAGGTTTGGTGTGTTAAGTACTAGGACTCCATGGCAGGTTTTTATTCTGATTTTATGTACAATGCATATGTCAAAATACAAATCGTTTCTAATTTTTTTTTCTTTTTTTGAGATGGAGTTTCGCTCTGTCACCCAGGCTAGAGTGAAATGATGCAATCTTGGCTCACTGCAACCTCTGTCCCCCAGGTTCAAGCGATTCTCTTGACTCAGCCTCCCAAGTAGCTGGCATTATAGGTGCCTGCCATCACACCCAGCTAATTTTTGTATTTTTAGTAATGATGGGGTTTTGCCATGTTGGCTAGGCTGGTCCTGAACTTCTGATCTCAGGTGATCCACTTGCCTTGTCCTCCTAAAGTGCTGGGATTATAGGCGTGAGCCACTGTGTCCAACCCTTTTCTAATATTGAGTCTGCATTTTTCAGAGAAGAGGAAAAGATATGTCTCTTGGCCTTTAGAATTTCTCATCCTTTTCATCAGGGTTCTGCTATGTCATACCAAGATGTAGCAAATGCAAAGCGTTGTGCATGTAGAGCTTTCAAATGCAAAGCTTTGTGCATGGAAAATGAAGCAATTGCAAAGAAGGCAAATTGTATTTCACAGCACACCATGACTACACTCCAGTGATCTTAGTAAATGACAAAACTGATAACTGAGTTCCTGAAATTCATTCTTGTGACAAACTACACCATTTCTAGTTATCTGATTTGCTTTTCTTGAAAGCTGAAGTGAAGGTCACCATGTATTGACTTGTGGCATAAATACAAACGTTTCCTTCCATTTTTCTTCTGACATCATCCACTAGCTGGACAACATGGAGATTTTTTGTTTGATTTGGAAAAGGCGGTGTATTTACCAATGCCTGAAGAGTGATTAAGAAATAATGTAACTTCAAAGAGTATATGGAGAGAGGCCTAGATAAAGATTGCATGGATCTCTTCTAGATACTATGGAAAGTTGACTTAGATTAAATTTGAACAAGTCCTGTTGAATAGGTCATTGAAAGTTAAGAATGGGCTCAAGTGTCTCTGGTGTTATAAAAACATTGTCTACAATGGTAGTCCCTTGCATTGCTTAAGAGGTTGACTATATTGTCAGGATCTTGTATAATATTGTCAATGTGCATCCTGGGATTGTGAAAGGTCTTAAGCTTCCTTCAAATGCCTGTGAAGTAGGAGCAAACATTTTCATATACTGCAGTTATTAAAGATAGAGTGATCCATTCAAGTGTGATCAATAAATATTATTAACAAAGGGAAAGAAGATGTCAAAGCTGGTTCTACATGGGAACGTTACATGTTGGGGAAAATTATCATTAAGAAACTATCATTAGAATGAACCGGCAACCGACAGAATGGGAAATAATTTTTGCAATCTACACATCTGACAAAGGGCTAATAACCAGAATCTACAAAGAACTTAAACAAATTTACAAGAAAAAAACAAACAAACCCATCAAAAAGTGGGTGAAGGATAAGAACAGACACTTCTCAAAAGAAGACTATGCAGCCAACAAACATATGAAAAAAGCTCATCTTGTGTCAGTTTACTGAGAATGATAGTTTCCAGGTTCATCCATGTCCCTACAAAGGACACAAACTCATCGTTTTTTATGGCTGCATAGTATTCCATGGTGTATATGTGCCACAAACACCGCATGTTCTCACTCATAGGTGGGTGTTGAAAAATGAGAACACATGGACACAGGGAGGGGAACATCACACATGGGGGTCTGTTGGGGGGAAATAGGAGAGGAACAGTTGGAGGTGGGGAGTTGGGGGAGAGATAGCATGGGGAGAAATGCCAGATACAGGTGATGGGGAGGAAGGCAGCAAATAACACCGCCATGTGTGTACCTATGCAACAATCTTGCATGTTCTTCACATGTACCCCAAAACCTAAAATGCAATAAAATAAAATAAAAAGCTCATCATCACTGGTCATTAGAGAAATGCAAATCAAAACCACATTGAGATATCATCTCACGCCAGTTAGAATGGTGATCATTAAAAAGTCAGGAGACAACAGATGCTGGAGAGGATGTGGAGAAATAGGAACGCTTTTACACTGTTGGTGGGAGTGTAAATTAGTTCAACCATTGTGGAAGACAGTGTGGTGATTCCTCAGGGATCTAGAACCAGAAATTCCATTTGACCCAGCAATCCCATTACTGGGTATATACCCAAAGGATCATAAATCACTCTATTATAAAGACACATGCACATGTATGTTTATTGTGGCACCATTCACAATAGCGAAGACTTGGAACCAACCCAAAGGCCCATCGATGATAGACTGGATAAAGAATATGTGCATACATATGCCATGGAATACTATGCAGCCATAAAAAAGGATGAGTTAATGTCCTTTGCAGAGACACGAATAAAGCTGGAAATTATCATTCTCGGTGAACAAACACAGGAACAGAATACCAAACACCACATGTTCTCACTCATAAGTGGGAGGTGAACAATGAGAACACATGGACACAAGGAAGAGAACATCACACACTGGGGCCTGTTGGGGAGGTGGGAAGCTAGGGGAGGGACAGCATTAGGAGAAATACCTAATGTAGATGATGGGTTGATGGGTGCAGCAAACCGCCATGGCACATGTATAACTAGGTAAGAAACCTGCACGTTCTGCACATGTATCCCAGAATTTAAAGTATTAAAAAGAAAAAAAGCTACGTGAATTACGATAGTGCAGAAAGGGCCAGACTATAGTTTCCATTTCCAGCAAAGCCACAAAAAATGTCAAAGGGTAGGCGGTCCAGCTTTCTGTGTAGCATGCTAAAAGTGCTTTGCCAAAAAGCAAAGAACCAGAGGGAAAATGTTTTCTTTACTTTTTAGGCTATTGTTGCTATGTAGACCCCTACCATCCAATATGGTAGTTACCAACCATTTGTGGCTATTGAGCAATTGAAGTGAGACTAATCTGCACTGAGATGCTCTGTGACTGTAAAATGCATCCTGGATTTTAAAGACTTGGTACAAAAAAGAAGAAGGAATATAGAATAACTTATAGATGATATTTAATATTCATTTCCTATTTAAAAGATATTTCGGCTATATTGGGTTAAAACTAAATACATTACTAAAATTAATCTCACCTGTTTCTGTTTACAATTTAATGTGTCTAGTAGAAAATTTAAAATTATATAAGCAGCTGGCCTAATTTTCTGTTAGACAGCACTGATGTAGGTGGTGCCACATTGACTTTAAGCCTGCTAACATTTTTCCCAGATGTGCTTTGTTCCGCTAGCACAGACAGAAGCATAAACTCTATTAAAAGTAGGAATCAGTCTTTTTAACCCCTAAATTATTGCCTTAAAAATGAACTGCTTTATCTTACAGAGATCTTCAGAAATACCCAATGAAATTATCTTTTTACACTTTCTTCTGCATTTGTTTAATTGTTTTTTCAGTGTGCTATCATAATGATAACTTTCTATTCTTTGGAAAAATTAGATCAGATGATTAAATCCCCTTCTGAGCAGTTAGAAGGGGGTAGCCAAAGAAAGCTATTTGAATACAGGGAATAAACAGTAATTAAACTGTAAATGTTGATTTTCTTTTGAAGTCCACTGGCGTGTTTGCTGTGAATAAAGAGTACATTGTCAGTTATTATTCCTGCTGCCACAGTTATGGCAGATGAGAATCGTTGAAAGGCTAAGTTAAATTGGGGAGTTTCCCAGGGCTGCTGTGCTGAGACTTCCTTTGTTTATATTAAAGCCTGAATTTTTTTCCCTCTCAAACAGTACACATTGATTTTAAATAAAATCTGAGAGTTTTTTTTCTCTTCCCTTTAAACTCATCTGCTGTGCTATATTCCGGAGAGGAGCTTTTAAGACCTGGAAACGTGGCTTATCATAGGACACTAAAAAAGACTTATTTCACTGTGCATTTTTTTGGGGGGGGGGGAGCCTTTAAAATAGTAATTGCAACCTCATCTGTTTATTAGACTCACATGAGGAGGTTTGAAAACTTCCAGGGTCCAGGTGCACGCCAGTCAATTATGTTAGCAACCCTGGGATGGGGCTAGGGATCAGTAAGTAATTGTTAACCACCCTCAGGTGATCCAGTGAGCAGCTGAGGCTGAGAACCACTTCTGCATTAACAGTCTGAGGAACACCTGTGTCCACCAGCTTTTCCCAGAAGCACTCACGGAACCCGGCTTGTAGTATACACAAGAGTTAAGTTTCTAGATGGCTTTTTTCCTTCCTCTGCTTTAAAATTAGAGGGGCAGTACATTGGTTCACTCTGAAGCACATAACAATGTATACGTTTCTCACTTTCTAATATAAACACTGAAGAGACTTTGATGATTATAAAACCGACACAAGTTCAATAATTACTTGAGCTCACTGTATTCAGGATATGTGAGATAGGCTATTTGTTTTTTAAAGCCACGCACACAATAAACACACATATACACATACAGAATCAAAGTATATTCTGCCAATATATTTTCACAAGTTATGACAACATCAGCAATTTCAGCTGGATTCTAAAAAGGACATTTTCGGCAAGGTGAGTATGGTAGGCATTGTGCTGAATTATTTTGGGTTGGGTATTCCTGTTTTTGCAAATGTAATTATTATCATGGAATCCAATTTTTTCCATTGTGAAACTGTTCCCCCTTGAATCTAGTTCTATTGCATCTAAGGCCTTCGACAGGGGTTGATGTGGTAAAAATATTTTATAAACTGTAAAGCGCTAAGCAAGGTAAGCCAATTCATGATATGCAGTTTGTGAAGTTGGTGGTTTTGTTTAAAATCAATATCAAATGAGAAAATCTCTTTTGTGGGTAGCCAAGAAAGGTGATTTATTCTGGGGTTGCTCTGTTGGAAGGAGTTGGGCTTTTTCTGTTGTCACGAAATGAATGGAGGGTAGAGTATAAAAGTCTTTGACGCAGTGGCAATTTGTTGTTGGCCATTTATTATCAATAGCTTTGTGATGTTCATTCGTTCATTCATTCATTCAACAAACACTCACTGATGGCCTCCCAGGTGTCAGTATTGCTCTGGGTGCTGAAGACACAGCAGTGAGCAAAGTAGAACAACAAAACCAGTCCATTCCCCAGGAGTTAACCTGTGGTTTGTGGAGAGCAACAATAAGTTAATAAGTTATGAGAGAAAAATAAAGCAGAGAAAGGGGATAGGAAACACCAGATTATAACTGTTCATGTGACTAGAGCCAGCCTCACCTAGAAGGTGACATTTGAGAGAAGGATTGAAGTAGGTAAGAGAGCAAACCACACTAGTATCAGAGGAAGGGTGTTCCAGGCAGCAGGAAAAAGCAGTGCAAAGAGCCAGAGGTCAGCGGGAGACTGGGGCTTGCTGGATGAAATACAGGATGCCCAGTTAAATATGCATTTCAGATCACACGTACACACACCCGTGCATGCACACACAGAGGCACACATGCACATGTGCACATGCACACACACACATACATTTAGAGATGGAGCCTTGCTCTGTCACCCAGGCTAGAGTACAGTGACACGCTCATAGTTTACCGCAGCTTCAAACTCCTGGACCCAAGCAATCCTCCTGCCTCAACCTCCCAGGTAGTTGAGACTATAGGCATGTGCTGTTGTTCTGGGCTAATTTATTTTTTTTTTATAGAGATGAGGTCTTGCTTTGTTGTCCAGGCTGGTTTGAACTCCTGGCCTCAAGTGATCCTCCTCCCTTGGCCTCCAAAAGTGCTGGGATTAGAGGCATGAGCCTACTTTTTAAAATATAAATATGTGCCATGCCATATTTGGGACATACTTATGTTAAAAACTTACAGAATGCCCTGTATTTTTATTGCCTAAATCTGGCTAAATCTGATAACACTGGGTATACTTATCAGGTTTGTTTTTTTGTTTGTTTGGTTTTTGAGATGGGAGTCTTGCTTCCTCCTCCACTACAGTGCAGTGGTGCTATCTTGGCTCACTGCAACCTCCAGCTCCTGCGTAAAAGTGACTCTCCTGTCGCAGCCTCCCACTAGCTGGGATTACAGGTGCCCACCACCATGCCTGGCTAATTTTTGTATTTTTAGTAGAGACGGGGTTTCGTTATGTTGGCCGGGCTGGTCTCAAACTCCTGACCTCAGGTAATCTGCCTGCCTCGGCCTTCCCAAATCCTGGGATTACAGGACTGAGCCACCGTGCCCAGCCTACCTAGCAGGTTTGAAAGTGTGAAAGGAGTCCCGTGGCTGGAGTGGAAATGAGGAAGAAGGAGAGCCCCTGGGCACCAGAATGAATGGAAAGGGTCCTTAAGGCCACTGTGAGGATTTTAGCTTTTACTCCAACTGAGACGGGACATCACAGGAGAGTTTGAGAGCAGACGTGCTATGACTGCTCTTGAAGTTTAAGAGGACCAGGTGGCTGCTGTGCTGTGTGTCAGAGAACAGGAGCAGAAGCAGGAGACCAGTTGGGAGGTGACTGCAAAAGGCCAGGTGAGAGGCGATGGAGATGGTGAGCAGTGCTGGGGGCCTGGTATATTCTGAAGGTAAACCAACAGCATTTGTGGATGGACTGGACGTGGGGCATAAGCAAAAGAGAAGAGTCCGAGGAGGGGTGACGTTGGCATTAAGTGAAAGGAGGAAACTTCAAGTGCAGCAAGGTTTTTTCACGGGGGGATAGGGAAGATCATAAATTCATTTTTGATGTGTTGAGTCTTACATGTCTATCTGACATCGTGTCCAAGTGGAAACAAGTTGGCAGTTCCATATGTCTTTTCAAATAGTGAAATCTGGAATTATATCCTTTTACCCAAGTGGAAAAGGAAAATGAAAGTACGGGTGAGGAATGGGTGAGAAAGGCTGTTGGGAAGAAAGAGATGCTCTTCACCCTGCTCTGGGGGACCTGATGGAGGTCTGTGACTGTCTTTGGGAACTGATAACCAGGGGATGTTGCCAGTGCTTGGTGAGCTCTCAGATCCCAGGGAAGACAGGCCGTCAGAGCTATCCGATGGCAGGTGGAAGAGCTGAACTGAGGGTCACGTCTCCATGCTTCCAACTGCCAAGGCCTGGTGGAGTCACTTAATGCCACCACCTCCCAGTTATCTGCCCACAGTCTTTTGTAGTGTGTCTAGGTCAACCCATTCTCGCCACTTCCCTTCGTAACAGAAAAGCTGTAAGAAAATATATATGGTGCCTGGGCATGGCTCACATCTGTAAACTCAGCACTTTGAGAGGTCAAGGTGGGAGGATCCTTCATCCCAGGAGTTTGAAACCAGCCTGGGCCACATAGGGAGACCTCGTCTCTACAAAAATAAAAGAATTAGCCAGCTGTGGTGGTAGGCACCTGTGGCCAGGGATCCTTTCACCTTGACCTTTGCTGAGGTGGGAGGATGGCTTGAGCCTGGGAGGCAGAGGTGGCAGTGAGCAGTGATCATGCCACTGCACTCCGGCACAGTGACACCCTGTCTCAAAACAAAACAAAAAATGAAAGCAAAGAGAAAGAAAAAAATATTTAGGAGTTACTCTCCCTACACATTACCTCAGAAGGAAAAACAAAAAGTCTTTTCATGGAGGAGTGGAAAAAATATTTTTATTTTTACTTCATTTAATAGAGATGGCGTCTCACTATGTTGCCTGGTCTCAAACTCCTGGCCTTAAGCAATCCATCTGCCTCAGCTCCTAAAGTGCAGGGATTATAGGTGTGAGCTACCTCACCTGGCCAACAAACACCTTTATATGATGTGCGTTGTTGCTATTGTCCACAACTGCAGTCATGTTCATCGCTGGGATGTCTAAGAACTTGCTTTTCCTCAGCACAGCCTCAGACATCTCCAGGAGCCTTCTTTTCTCCAAGGCCACTCCTGACTCTTTCTTCCCTTCAGAGTTAGGCGCTGGCCCTGCGGATGTTATCATTTCATCTCTCCAACCCACCCACTAAAACTTGGCTCCTCCTCAAGGCGCTTTCGCATTTTCCCACACTTTTCTTCTTGACTCTTCCTGTCAGCTTCTATGTTCTCTCATTCTCTGTAGATTCTGTGAGAACTTGGCAATTTTTCTCTTTGGCCTTTTTTGCTATTTATTCTCCCCCTCCCCTCCCCTGTTTTATTTCTGACAGCTTGTTATATACTGAGAGTTTGCGTTTATGTTCTATCCTCCTCTACGCCATAAGGCTCAGAATGGAGAATTTTTTTTTTTAAGCCTTCATTATATTACTTGTGAGTTTCTCAGTTTCATTCAGAAATCAATTATACACACCTAATAATGAAACTTAATTTGGGCAAGTTTTGGTGATCGTCTCTATGCCAAGTTCATGACGGACAACTGGGATAGGATATGTAACAATTACGTTTAATATTTTGTTTCAAGATGATCAAACTCTACCTGCAAGTTTCCCACTAGCTTTATTGTGGAAAGAAGGTATTTGATGCAGAGATTTGGATGTGGGAGAGCTACTTGGTTCATGTTTTTTAATGACTCTGGGTTCACTCGAACTCAGACTACAGTTCACATGGTTCTTGGGCTCCCTTTGTCTGACCCTCTCTTTCTGCCAATTAGCTGGGTCTGATTTCAAAAGCCTTTTTCTTTTATGCCAATTATTGTTGATTATCTTGGCAAATTCCCACCTAATGCTCAGTTAAGGGCGAGTTCTCAATCTTTCTCCACTGGTGTCTCAACAGGTTTTCCATGGGGAATATGATATGGGTAAACTTCCTTGGGAATGAGTGCCTCAGTAATCACTAAGCTCCTTCGGTTGGGCCCTAAATAGACCTTCCTTATAGCAAAATCTGCTTTGCAGCCAGTATTTTTGTGTTGAGTGTTTATTGTGCTTCCAGGCCTTATCTCATGTAGGCCAGCCTGTCTTTGACATCTGTAGTTTGCAAATTGGTAATCAGAAGAATACCTCCCTCCCTCCCTCCCTCCCTTCCCTCCCTCCCTTCCTTCCCTCCCTCCCTCCCTTCCCTCCCTCCCTCTTTTTGTTTGTTTGTCTGTAAGCTGCATGTATTGAACTCTTACTCCGTGCCAGGCACTGGGATAGTGCTTTAAACAGAAGATTCATTTGTTTCATACAACCCATTTTATAGATGCAGACGAATGCTTAGAGGGGTTAAATAACTTGCTCAACTCACGGCTAGGAAGTGTGGGAACCAGGATATGAACTAGATCTAATTTTAAAACCTGAATCCTTGAAGACAATTCTTCGTGTTACACTATGGGGTTTAAAACTAAGTCAGCGAAAGAGAATCGATACAACTCATTTCTCTTTTCCTAAAGATTTTAGTTTCCCTAGAACATTTCTAATGACCATGACACTCATTTGAAATCTAAAAGTTGGGTTGTCTGCGGTACCCTTTCTCTATTCCCAGAGTCAGAACTTTGATTAACCTAAAACAATCTTGAATCTCTACGCTGCTGATTAAAAAAGAAATATGTATCTATATCTATATATATGTACCTATGAATGTATGTATGTATGTATTTTCTTGAACATAATGAGGGCCTGAACCAGAAACCAACTTTACATCTGCAATAAACTAGCTATGAAATGCCAAGCTATGGGGAACATGCACTAATTAAAGACAGATCGTCTAATTCTTCTGTGATTGCTACAAGGTAATCATGATGGTCTCAATGCACAGGACAGATGCTCACTAAATTGCTGATAGGTTAGTTCAGGTTTGAAACGTCGGGAGAAGAGGAGAGAGTCATTTATCTTATCTTAAATGTTGTTCCCAACAGCAGGTCGGACAGACGATGAATTCCCAATGAGAAGTTGAACCCAATTGGCCCCTTTCTATGTGTGCTTGATGAGGTGTTTCTGATGGGGCTTGTATTGGTCAAGCTTGAAAGATCATCTTTTCAGAAAGGTCAAATTCCCCATTATCCAGGAATAGGGAAATAAGGCTACAAAATGCTAGGGATTCTGCTGCTGTCTTTCTTCGTTTCTCATTTCTTACACATAAGAAGAAAATAGTGAAAATTCACAGATGACAGCTGAGATGTCCTCATGGAAATAAGACTTCGTTATGTTTCCCCCTCTACTGCCTGCTGATTACATAAAGAAAAGGTGACCAGAATCACTGTAGCAACAGATATAATCCAATTGCTTCTTGTCCTGCCCTCAGCCTCCTAGCGCCTGTCGTATGGTGGCTGAGAGCTCAGATTCTGGCGGTGAACATCTCTGGGCTTAAATCCCAGCTCCTTTCCTTTTGGCTTGATTTTGGGCAAGTTACGTAATCTCCCTAAACTCATCATTTCCCATCTAAAGTGGGGATGAAGTAGTACCAATCTAATATGGTTACTATGAAGATTAAAAGGATTAATGTTTGTAAAAGAAATTAGCAGTGTACCTGGCATACGGTAAATATCAAATAGATGTTAGCTATTTTAAAAAATTATTATTGTGGAAAGATACTCATTTATTAGTTGCATTTACTGAGAGAACTGGGGATGGAACTTCATAAGGGAGTGGAAAGATAATACTAGTACTCCCTGATACTGATTGTATGTAAGTCAGTTAACAGTGTGCAAAGGCTCACACTGTAATTCTGTGCTGTGAGAGAAGACTGAATCACTTCCATTTCCATTGGTAAATGCTGAGGGCAATGACAGGGTGCGGAGGAATAAATGCCTCTCTACGTGGAAATGACTAATCTCCTCTCTCTATTTTAATAAAGTAAAGTGATGTTGAAGTGGGTAAGAAGAGAGAAGAAGAAGGTAGCCAGAGTGAGAAGTGGGATGGAAGAGAGAGGGAAGGTTCTAAGATCAGCCCCGTCTCCCTTCTCGAGCTATGACCAGAGCATCATCCAGCATCCAATGTCTTCTGTCAGCCTGAGTTACCAAGCACAGAAGAGAGCTCCATATTAAACTGTGTGACATATGAGTGCCTAATTCCCAGTCTTCCAACTTTCCAGGGACAAGATTTCCTAGCCAAGTTTATCCTGAGGGCAAAGGACTGGGTGATGTTTTTTGAGGGATGGTATATTCTTTTTAAGAAGATATTTAGGAAGCTGTACTACTATTTGTAGACCCATGTGAGAAGAGAAATTGCATTAAAACTCACCTTGGGGTGAAGGGAAATGCCTTTGAACTCTGCAACTCAGCAGGTAGTCACATCTTCTCCTCACCATTGATGGGTGAGCAGACAAGCTGAGAGCAATCACCCCTCAGCAAACAGTCGTGATGCGCGTATATTCAGTAACGTACATAGGCAGTTTGAGGTTTGTCCTCCTGTCCTGTCTTGGTGTTTGCTTTCTACTCTGTACATGTTTTAGGATGAACTATATTTAGCTTTCAAGTTAGCGTTTTAAAGGTATTCTGATTTTGTTTAACACAAATCACAACCTGAAGTATTAGACTATGGCGGTAGATACACTTCAGATGGTGTTAGTACTCTTGGCCTTTTCAGAATGCAGCCGTTGGGCTTTCATCTTCTTAAATATGACTCTATCAAATCCATTCCAACTTTCATACTGGCATTAGTTTGGTCTACTTCCTCTAACGCAAGCCAAGCAAATTCTCCAAATACCAAGTATAAGATGGAGATTCAAAGGTCATTGTTCTCCTCCATGCCATTCCATTCCACCCCCACCCCAGCCAATGGGGTAAGGGTTCAGATTCCTGCTTAAAACAACAGGTCAGTGGGCACTGCCGAATCATCCTCAATGCCATTTCAACTGCTAAGTTTTCTGTATCCTAAAATCAATGTTTATCCTGTATGTGCAACCCCTGAGCTGCGTTCTCTTGCCCTGATTCTCTTGCTCTCCCCTGCCAATGAATTTGCATCATTTCTGTGTGTGCTTTGTTTGACTGCCCCCGTCTCCAGTTCTGCTGAGACTGTCTGTGGGTGGTTTCCCTGTGCAGGGATGACAAGTGCAAAGGTCAGAATCTTCCATGATTCATTTCCGCTTTGCTGCACGCAGTGGATGGTTTTCTGGGTGAGTCACTCAGATGCCAAACACAGGAGGGATTTTCTTCACATAGAGGCCCTGAGGCTTTGCTATGCCCTGAATTGGAGGAGGAACTGAGTTCTTAATATCTCCTTAAAAACTGTGTATTTTTTCCAATGATTTCATAAGCCCATTTGTATTCCCTTTCTTTGCATCTGATGGCTCTGATTTGTGAATGTTGCCTACCCCTTGGAGAACATTTTGGTAGCTTGTAGAGCTTAACTGAGTTCTGACTCAAGAGTAATTGAACTCTTTGAAATATACCCCAAAAGGCTGGGTGCAGTGGCTCACACCAGTAATCCCAGCATTTTGGAAGGCCAGGTGCGAGGATTGCTTGGGGCCAGGAGCTTGAGACAGCCTGGGCAACGTACCAAGACCTGTCTCTTTTAAAAAAAAAGTTGTGTGTGTGTGTGTGTGTGTGTGTGTGTGTGTGTGTTGTGTTTATGTGTGTCTATGTAGTTTGTGTGTTTATACCTCAAGCATATTCCTGTATTAAAACATTCCCTGGTATGTTATCTATATAGGAGTATTAACAGCAGACTATTGTGGCTCCTCAAAAATCTACCCTCCTAACCAGGCATAATGGCTCATGCCTGTAATCCTAGCACTTTGTGATGCTGAGGTGGGCGGATCACTAGAGGTCAGGGATTCGAGACCAGCATGGCCAGCATGGTGAAATCCCATCTCTACTAAAAATACAAAAATCAGCCAGGTATGGTGGTGGGTACTTGTAATCCCAGCTACTCAGGAGGCTGAGGCAGGAGAATTTCTTGAATCAGGGAGGCAGAGTTTGCAGTGAGTTGACATTGTGCCACTGGACTCTAGTCTGGGCGATAGAGTGAGACTCCGTCTCAAAAAAAAAAAAAATTCTACCCTTCTCTTCTTCGAGAATAAAAATCTATGGGAGGAACAAGAACATCAACTGAGGAAGATAATGTTGCAATACCAAGAGCTGAGATCTACAGCAAAGCATTATTTTCTCAATGAAGAGAGGTTATTATTTTCTTTTTTTAAACCTTTAAAAAATTATGAAATAAAATACACAAACAGAAGACATAAATGTATAGTATAATGAATAATTACATAGTGAACACCCTCCATCAAGAAGTGGAACATGGCCAGCCCAGACGTCCCCTCCTTTTTTTACCTTCTAGACCATACCTCCCTCCTCCTGTCTTGAGGTATCCACTACCCTGATTTTTGTAGTAGTCATTTCCTTGCTTTTCTTACCATCTACGTATGCAAGGTTGTTATTTTCTAAAGCAATATCACTTCCATCTTCTGCCAGTGGCACTATGTAAATCACTTGTATTAAGTAGCGACCACAGGATGACTTTGGGCTAGAGGGGTATATATCTGTCCTCTCCCCCACCCTGAAATTCCGCAGAAATGCTTATCTATGTCTAGTGTGTCATGAACTAATAATACTCCTGCTCAGACACATGTTTATAGTAATGAGGGTGAACAGGGAAAATAAACATGGACTTTCAGTGGTCTCTCTCCTGTGTTCTGGGGTTCCTGAGCTGCATATAGAGTTAAATGATCTATGATGGGAATATAGGAATCCTCCCCCCACCCCCACCCTGCCATCTCTTACTATCCCCTCTCTCTGATTTCCCTGGAAAATAGTCCAGCAAGTTATAAAATCTGCAGAACTTGGGGGGTGAAAAGGATCTTTTTACAGGTCCTGAACATCCTCCTCTTGGCTTCTTACTTTGAGAACATACAGGCCGTTTTAGCATATTTCTTCATCATTGCAATTCACCCCAAGATTCTTTGATCTTCTTTAGTCTGACATGTTTTCTGCTGAGCTAGGAAAGGAAGCTGAGTGGAAATGGGACTTAAAAAGATAATTCTTAAACATTTTTACTTCCTTGCCTTCCTTCACTTCCTTGATTGGCTCAAGCAGGTTTGTGGAAGAAGGGAAGGAAATTAACATTTATTACACCCCTGTTTTGTGCCAGGCGCTTTTGAGTCCATTATCTTATTAAATACAATGCCAGGGGATACTTATTTTCTTATTGGCTCCATTTTGTAATGGAGGCCACTGCATTTCAGAGCACGTAACTAATAGTGATCATGTAGTTAGAAATGGCCACAATGAGCAATTAAACGGTCTAACTCCAAAGCCAAGTTCTCTTTCTCTTTATCAAGCTTTCTCTTATTTCATTTGCCTGATGACCTTGGAGTGCCCTTGGCAACCACTTTTTAAAAGATGGTCTATTTTTGTTGGCAGAATGAAAAGTTCTTGGGTTTATTAGCAGCAATGGGTTCAAGGTCTCAGAGTTTTCTTCTTTTTTTTCTTTTTTGAGACAGGGTCTTGCTTTGTCACCCAGGTTGGAGTTCGGTAGCAGGATCATAGCTCACGGTAGCTCCAACCTCTCAGCTCAAGTGATCCTCCTACTTCAGCCTCTGAGTAACTGGGATCATGCCCGGCTAATATTTTTATAATTTTTAGTAGTAATGAGATCTCGCTATGTGTCCAAGCTGGCCTGAAGCAATCCTCCTGTCTCAGTCTCCCAAAGTGCTGAGATTACAAGTGTGAGCCACCATGCTGACCTCAGTTTTCTTCTTAAGAACACTGGCCTAGGGTTGAGTGTGGTGGCTCACACCTGTAATCCTAACACTTTGGGAGGCCAAGGTGGGCGGATCATTTGAGGTCAGGAGTTCAAGTCTAGCCTGGCCAACATGGTGAAACCCTGTCTCTACTAAAAATACAAAAATCAGCTGGTGTGGTATTGCACACCTCTAATCCCAGCTACTCAGGAGGGTGAGACAGAAGAATCACTTGAACCTGGAAGGCAGAGGCTGCAGTGAGCCAAGATCACACCACTGCACTTCAGCCTGGGCAACAGAGTGAGGCTATGCCAAAAAAAAAAAAAAAAAAGAAGCACTGGCTTAGGCTTGGGAGCCATCAGGATGAAAGGCTTCAGTTACGGTAGTTTCATAAGGGACGGAGGAATACCGTCACTCTTTGAAGCTCATGTTTGATCCACGGCCACTTTCTGTGTTTCCTTATATCACAGGTCTGGCTGCCTCTGTGATCTGGTGCCCATAGTCTGTAGGAGGCATTATAAGCTTAATGTAAGAAACCTAATTAGAAAACAAAGACAACATGGTGGGGATTACCCTGGAAACATCCACTGTGCTATAATGCTATTCACTGTAGAGTACAATTTAGTGAAATGCCTGCCCCTCTTGGACCTTATCCAAGGAATGTTACTAAAGCAGCACAAGAACTTTGTTATATGTTGGTCTTCTGTGTAAGGCAGCTCCCCAGTGTGGTGGCTGTAGCCAGCGTTTTCCCAGAAGAGAGGTGAAATGCTTACGGAAAACAGTTTGGTCAGTTGAAGAGCAGGTGTCGGGAAAATAAATGAGGCAGGAATTTAATTATGGAGTATGTCTGGAGGTGGTATTTACAGAGCGCATAGAAGTTATTTTTGGAGGTGCTTATGAATTGTTTAAGTCCATGTCCTTAACTTTAGGAGGAAGTAACATCTGTGTCACACTAAATGTGGAACCTGAATGAGGCTCATAGCCTGTGACAGAGGCCAGGACCTTGGGCCGGCAGCTTTGCTCACCATGTGAGGTTCAGTGTCAATGTTGAAGGGCATTTTTTCAGAGGAGGAAGTTGGAGAGGGAGGAGTGGTAGCAGCTCCTACTTCAACCCAGCTCTGGGATGATTCCCTTTTAATCTGTGAGACATGAGGAACAATCTTTCATCTTCTCACCAACACAGGCACTGAAGTGATCATATTGTTGTTATCCTCTTATGATACACTTTTCTCTCTTTTGTAATATCTGTGGCCATTCATTTGTTCATTCTTGATTCATTTGTTTAACCAAAAAATATGTTTTGATCTCATAGTAAATGCTAGGCACTGTCTTAGACCCTGGTGATACATAACAACACAGATGAACGTCATAATGTGTTTCATTTTAAACCATTTCCACTTTTTTCTGTGAATTTAAAAAACACAATTATGTAATTGCAAGAAGTGTAAAAAGAAGTTGCTTGTTTGTCATTGATAGGAATAATTTAAAAAATGCCACATGTAAAACTCAAAGTTAGGGAAATAATGTGGATTTTACCAGGAGATGGAGCAGGAACTTGACAAGAATAAAGCCACATGTGTCATTTTCCCTGCTCTTGTCGTTACTGTTTCTACATTGGCAGCAAAAACATGGGTTACGTTTTCATGGATATTAGTCTCTTTTCCAAGTCATTGTAGAAGCATCATTGATCTGTTTTGTCATTTTGTGTAAGTTACCAAATTTTTCCATATATCTGAAATAGTTTAGGATCACACAATGTTAGAACTGGAAAGGCCCTCCCATGTTTATCTGTGGGGAAACTGAGTTTCAGATAGAGGTGATTTGTCCAACATTAGTGGCTAGTTAGTAGCAGAGCTAGTTCTTCTCTTCTTCCTCCAAAATTGAATTCCTCAGTTATTTGTTCTCCCAAGATCTACTCCATGACTGACCAGACTACACTATGCTGGAAGCTCCTCTCTATCTAACATGTGTATTTACTTAATAACTGTGGTGACAATATGGCAATATATATTGAAAATCTACTGTATAGTAAGTGATGAGCTGAGAGCTTTACACACATGATGGTATTAGTCTTCACCCTAACGCTTTAAGAGAAATATTTGTTATTGTTTTCATCTTATAGATGAGAAAACAGAGAGACTAAGTCAACAATTTCCTTAACTAGCTTAAAAAAAGTTAAATTATCCAAGGCCAGGTGCTGTGGCTCATGCCTATAATCCAAACACTGGGAAGTCAAGGTGGGAGGATCACTTGAAACCAGGAGTTCAAGACCAGCCCAGACAACAAAGTGAGACCCATCTCTACATACACACACACACACACACACACACATACATACATATATATATATATGTATGTATATATGTGTGTGTGTGTGTGTGTGTGTGTGTGTGTGTATATGCCAAGCATGGTGGTGCATACCTGTGGTCCCAGCTACTCAGGAGGTTGAGATGGGAGGATCATGTGAACTCAGGAGTTCAAGGCTGCAGTGAGCCAGAATTGCACCACTGTACTCCAGCCTGGGTGGTAGAACAAGACCTTATCTCTTTAAAAATTAGATTATCTTGAACAATAAAATAATGACAGCACTGAATTAAAACTTAGGATAAAATAAATATCCATGAGTCCATACTGATATTGATAAGTAACTGAAAAAATAAAGTTGAAGAGAAGGCACAACTTTTCCTTACAGAAGTCTTGCTTGAAAATTCTAACTAATAAAGGAAGAAGGAAGGATATAGAAACTCACCATTAGTGAGTTTATAGATATAGAAACTCACCATTAATAATTGTTGCAGACATCAATGTATGGAAGTTTGAGGAGAAACACAATATTTACTCTCTCAGACTATCTCCCCTCAAGGTTATTAATAACAAATGGAAAAATACTAACTTGACAGTGGAAAAACCCAGCAGACACCACCTTAATTAAGTGATCTAGGTTAACCTCACCAGTAATGAGATACAATGATATCTCGTACTCCCGATACGATGCACTGAGAAGGACACTTCACTTTGATGGGATTCTTGCTAAAAATGTAAAACATCAGTCTCATCTTGAGGAAACATCAGACAAGCACGAATTGAGCAACATTCTATAAAATATTTACCACTCATCTTCAAAAGTGACTAGGTCATGAAAGTTAAGGAAAGACTAGGAAACTGTCATAGTTTGGTGGAGACTAAGGGACATGATGACAAAATGTAGAATCCTGTAAAGAGAACAAAGATTTTAGTGGAAAAACTGGTGAAAATTGAGTAAGTATCATTCCAGGTAGGTCCAGGTAGGTATAGCATTGAGCCAATGTTAATTTCTTATCTTTGATAATTGTGACATTAAAAGAAGCTAGGTAAAGTATATATGGAAACTACTATTTCTGCAACACATTTTTTTTCCTTTTTTTTTTTTTTTTTTTGAGACGAGGTCTTGCTCTGTCACCCAGGCTGGAGTGCAGTGACCTAACTCACAATAGCCTTAAACTACCGGGCTCAAGTGATCCTCTTGTTTCAGCCTCCTGGGCAGCTGGGTAGCTGGAACAGGTGCATACCACCAAGCTCAGCTAATTTTTAAAATTTTTGTAGAGATGTGTATTAGTCCATTCTCATGCTGCTAATAAAGACATCCCTGAGACTGGGTAACTTATAAAGGAAAGAGGTTTAATTGGCTCATGACTGGGGAGTGCCTCAGGAAACTTACAATCACGGTGGAAGGCACCTCGTCACAGGGTGGCAGGAAAGGGAATGAGTGTCCAGCGAAGGGAGAAGCCCCTTATAAAATCATCAGATTTCGTGAGAGCTGACTCATTGTCAAGAGAATCATGTGGTAAACTGCCCCCCAAGATTCTATTATCTCCACCTGGTCCCTCCCATGACATGTGGGGATTATAGTAACTACTATTCAAGATGAGATTTGGGTGGGGACCCAGCCAAAGGATATCAGATTGGGTCTTGTCATGTGCAACTTTTCTTTAAGTGTAAGTGTATTTCAAAATTGAAAGTTAGAAAAATACATTTCCAGGCCCCATCTAAGACTTATTAAACCAGAATTTTGCCAGTTGGTATGACCTAGAACTCTGTACTGGGTGACCCCTGTGTCTGAGTTCACATATGGAGGAGGTGGTAGGACCAGGACTTGAACCTAGATCTGCCTGATTCCAAAGCTCTTCACCAGAGGAGGCTGCCTAATAGAGACTCGAAGTTAAGTGGAAATCCAGATTTAAAATATCAACAATATTTGAGATAAAAACACTCAGTGAAAATTGTATTTTTATATCTTTCTCTTTTAAAAGTACAGAGATGTATATTTGGTGATTAAATTGAACTAAAGACTGAATCCTCTTCCCGATCATAATTCGCAAGTCATCTTCATTTATTTTAAATAGCCAGCATAATTATCTCAAGCAAATAGGCTATTTGTAAGTTATAATACCAAAACTTGCTCCATTGTTGGTAGAGAGGAACTCAAGACTATAATTGCAAATGTCACTGCTGTAAAGTATGGTCGAATCATAAGAATTTAATGATATATACATTTTGGACAAAGTAAAAAGAGCAAAATCAAATTTTAAAGGTAATTATCCAAGTGTGGTAAAAAGTCAAGGCCTGTTTAATGTGTTTCTCTCTCATTTGGCTCAGTTCATCTCTCAGATGGCCTCAGACCCTGGCAAGTAGAAGTTCCGCGCAGGCTGGAATTACCCACACTTGGGAGACTGGTTGCCAAAGAGGTGTGGCTAGGAGGGTGATGAAAAGGGCTCTGTGCCCAAGGTTTCTTCCTTCTCGCTTTTGTGCCAGGCACCCTATTAGTGCCTAGAGATGTAGAGATGAATATGGCACAATCCCTGCCTTCAAGTCCCTCCTGGCTTAGTTTGGGTGAAAGAACTATGGATGGTTCAGAGCTGGCGATTGGACATGTAAGGTCAAAAGGAAAGGGAAAAATTGCTATTGGAAAAAACTGATCCTCACCATTTCACTGGGAGACCGACATGAGTTACCCAGGTGTGATGGCTGTTGGACTTAAAAATTAAACTTGAACTACTCCTTTTTTGAGTAGTGGGCCTCCCCCCTCCTCTGTGGCTGGGCCTGTGGTCTGGAAGGAGAGAAGGAGATTGACAGAAAGCTTTTGTCTCTGCATAACAAAGCAGCAGGAACTGGGACTCTCACCTGGCGTCTCAAAGGCTACTGGGAATGAGTAGGGGTGTGGAAGCTGGGTGCAGCCTGTGCTGACTCAAGACAGGCAACCTCCTCCGCATTTCCCCCAGATTTGTCAGAGAAAGGAGAACCTTAAAGGGATGGGTGAATGGATACTTTGTCACATGGGAAAGTGAAGAATTACAGCGTAATGCAGTGGAGTCATGTGCTGCTTCGGATGGGATCACAGAGGAGGATCTGCCTAGCTTTGATAGGGCAAGGGTGGGGGCTGGAGGTGTGAAAACTTCACAGAGGACATCATGCTCAAGTTTATACTAAAGTATGCATAGGAGTTCATCAGAGGTCTAAGGAGAAAAGCGCTTTCCAGAAAAAGGGCTCAAACATTAGTGAGTAACCCCTTCCCCATCCCACCCCTCCCCCATTTGAGTTTTTTCTTTGGGTGAGAGATTGTATCTGTATAGGGCTCCTGCCAAAATACAAATAAGTTTTCTGGGAGGGTATTATGATTTTGTAGCAGCAGTTTTAGAGGAATATACTGGTAAGTTTTGTCAAAGGAAGAGAAGAAAACCAGAGCACTTAGCTCTGGGAGGTCAAACCCCACCCCACGCCTACTCCTACCCCATCTGGGGCTGAAATGGTGCTCCTGGGTAGCCAGAGGCCTCCAGAAGGAAGGAAAGTGGTGCTTGAGGAAGGAGGTGGTGGGTCGGGGAGGAGAAACAGCTGAAACAGACTCTGGAGGCAAACATTACCTCTCCAGTCAGGCTGGCTTTGACAACTGGCTTTTCCCTAGTTTAGGTGGGAAGGACCAATAATTTGACCATTTCCAATTATTACCATGTTTGAAATGAGCAACACACAAAACAAAAAAATGTGATATTGACAATAAGTTGTGTCGTAGTTACTAAGAGGTCATTGTGTACTTATATGCAATTTCTTCTTTAAGCCTTTCCACCAGCTGGTGAAATAGCTTTGATTTTTAACATCGTCATTTTACAGACGAAGGAACAGAAAAGGGGTGAAGTCACTTGTTTATGGTCATTGAGCTGATAGGGGCGGGTCCTGGATCTCAGTCCAGGCTCTTAACCACTAGCCGAGCTGCTTCTCTGCTGCTGGAAAATTCAAGCCTGAGATTTGGGCATAGTCTTATCTTCTGTGAGTTTCCCTTCCTGGTGTTTTGGGCAAAACAATTGTTGCGTTGGACTGTCCTGCACAGTAGTTCCACAGGTCCTGCTCACTAACTGCCAGCCACTCCCCCAGCCACTGTCACCACCTAAGATGTCCACATGTGCCCATTTCCCCAGAGTCCCCTGGGAGTGCACTACTGGTGAAGAATGATGCTAGGCTCATAAGGCAGAACTGGAGCAGATAATAACTACACATCTGACAATTGGCAAGAGCTTGGGATAACCTGCTAATTCTGGGCAAGTTTTTCAAGTTCTCCAGCCTCCAGCAGGATAGTGAAATTGGTTCTCCAGATGCCACAGGATTTTGGTGAGAAGCCAACAGGTTCCTCTTATTTCAAAAATGCTTCAAAATAATTGAAGTAGAATCTTAGATTTAAAGAAGAGTAAGAAAGAGCTGCTGCCCACGAGGAACTCACAGTATAGCAAGGCAAGTGAGGACCTCAACTGACCCTCATCCGCGATGAGGTGATGTAGAGCTTTGCTCTTCTCAAAGCGCGGTGCAAGGCCAAGAACATTGGCATCAGCGGATGTTAAAAGTAGAGAATCTCAGGCTCCATCCCTAGGCCTATGGAATCAGAATCTGTCTTTTAACAAGATCCCCACCCAGGTGGCTTGGATGCACCCTCTTTTTGAGATAGAGTCTTGCTCTGTCGCCAAGGCTGGAGTGCAAGTGGCATGATCATAACTCAATATAGCCAAGACCTCAGGGCTCGAGCAATCCTCCCACCTCAGCCTCCCTAGTAGCTGGGATGATAGGTGTGCACCACCATGCCCAGCTAATCATTGTATTTTTTTATAGAGATGGGATTTCACCATATTGCCCAGGCTTGTCTTGAACTCCTGGGCTCAAGTGATTCGGCTGACTTGGCCTCCCAAAGTGCTGGGATTACAGATGTGGGCCATTGTGCCCAGCCTGGATGCACATTTAAACGTAAAGATCTCTGGTTATAGAACACGTAGGAGAAAATAGCTAAGTTTGTTGCAGTCATCAGAGAAATCTTCCAGAGAAGAGAACAGTAGACCTTGAAAAAACAAGTAGGCTTTTTTAGTAGGCAGAGAGGGAATAAAAGCCTACTAGTTAGGAACACAGAATTTTTTTCCTTTGGAATTATGTATTGGTTTCAGACATTGTAGCTCCCAAAGATATCTACCGAAAGGGAGGAAGATTTACGTGTAATCATGGAAACAAGAGTCTTTTGGTCCTCACATCGATGTCTGATAATAATATTAATCCAGTTTGACAAATATTATTAAGAAACTATTATCACTCAACACATGGATGTTTCAGGTATGTGGTTGAACAATGAACACAACAGATGTATTCTTTCCCTGAGTTCTGAGTCCAAGTTAGAATCCTAGGAAAACCATGTATCAACTATCTAAACCTGGACATTAGTTAGCCTCTCCTTTCTTAGTTTTCACATCTGTAAAGGGGGGATCATAATGGCACTCACCTCATTGAATATATATGAGGATTACATGAGTAATACACTTAGAGCAGAAAAATAGTCATAGGAGCATACAGAAGTTTATTGAGCACTTTCTGTAATGAGGGATAGCATGGTCAGAGTAATTTAAATTTTTGAAGTAGGTTAAACGTTTCTGAAGAACTTTTGAGATTCCCTGGATTACCAAATCTTCTTATATCACTACATTGTGTATGAAGACTGGTTGAGGTTTTATGTTTCCTGATACCTGACAACAGAGAATATTAACAAGAGGCTAGATAATGTTCATGATGATGTGTAGTTATGAGCCCGTTCGAAACTTTCCTCTTTAGCTGTTTCATCCTGGCTTGTTCCTTGCTAATTGTGTGACCATGAGCCAGTAATTTTACTTCCCAGGCTTTGGTTTCCTCTTCTGTATAATGGGGATAATCAGTGTACCTGCACCTAGGGATGTTGTCAGGATTAAGTTAATTTCTGTAAGTAAAGTGCATTAAGCAGTTGATAAATCTTAGCTACCATTGTCATCATCATTCTTATTTTGATTATTTCCCTTAAAGAACTATCTGGAAGTGAAGCCCAATATAGGGAAGTCATTACTCACATGTTAAGTCAAGGCTACCTTTCATAGTAGAGTGTCCTTTATGCTAAATTCCTTGGCTGTCCCCGCCTCTTCTGGCTTGAGAGAAACTTGATTTGGTTGGTTATTAGGCCATAGAGAGTGTTGTTAGTCCATACCTGTCATATGAACAGACAGAATAATGGGTACTGCATCTTCACAATAATCTTTCAGTTAAAAATGGCCATTGTCTTGCCACCATCACCCCCAAAACTTTGTCAGACACACTCTGTCTGCAATTTGAGTTTGAATATTCTTTATCAAGTTTATGTCGTTAACCCTGGTGATTTCTTTAAAAGGCATAGGTGGGCTAAGGGCATTTATAGAGATGTGCACCTTGCCTTTCAAATATGACAGCCGCTCTGAAACTTCCAACCAGCCAAATCTCAGATCTTCTATCCTGCTGGGCTGGATATTTCATTGTCTAACCTTTTGCACTCGCTTTTCATTATTACACAATGTACTATTTCACCATGAGGTGAAAATGGAACACCTGTTGTAAGTCTTTGAGGCTCTTGTTCAGTGTTTTCTTGTAAAGTCAAACCAGAAACCCCAGCTGGCAAAATTAGCTGTGTCTCATATTTAAACACACACTATAAAGTGTCAGGGAAAGAAAAAGTGACTTAGCCAGTGAAAACAGTGCACTGGGGGCCAGAATCTGTTTTCAAGATTTATGAGCTGAAAGCAAGTCACACTTTAATGAATGTTAAATGAAACTCATCTTATTCTTGGAAGACAGGCTATATTTTCTTATGAACATGACCAAGGAATGCCTCTCTTCTGAAACTCTGAGTTGTTCCCTTAAAACGATAATGCATGTGAACACATTACAATCAATCTTCTGAGAACTAGAAAATAGATGAGAGTTTGGCACTATAAAAATCATTTTTTTTCCCCTCTAAAGCATGTCAGAATTTTATCTGTGGGGGAAATGTTACAAGTGAAAAACAGGGAAAGAAGCAGTGTCTTATATTTCAAACTATTTTGTCCTTGGTTTGAAGTATTTGTGACTTTGAAAACCAGGCCCAAATTTGGTATAGGGGGTCAGACGTGGGCAATATCTGTCCCTGGTGGCCTCAGGACTTTTTTCTATGTTCCAAATTCTCCTTCAGTTGTGGCTGCCACAAAGTGTCTCTACCCTCACTCCCCTTCCACTCCCACCCCCAAATATCATCAGGAAAAGATTTGACTCTTAGTGTGAATATGATCTTTTAGAAGGGTATTTGCTTTTAAACTTTTCTAAATGCAGAAGGAAAGGCTCGTGTATGTGGGAGCGTTTGGGAGTATGTAAGGAATTAATAGTGTATTGTGGGAGAGGAGAGACAGAGCCTCTTCTCCCAGGGGCACTTGTCACATCTTGTTGTCTGTGCCCTGGGAGATGGGCAATGCAGTAGCCTTGGAGAAGGAGATGTTACCATTAGCTTCTCAGTGCTTCTGAAATCATACTAAAATACTAAATAGGATCCTACCTGTGTGTCCTGGCTATGTGTAGGAGACAGATAAAGAAACATCCTGAAGTGAGGCAAGGCCAGCCTGACAACGAAGTGAACTGAAATATCTGTTAGAAATACTTCCCTCAGGCAGAGAGGGAACCTGTGCAAGAATAGGGGGTGTGGCCAGCCATGAGTGACAGACACTCATGGACTTCCACCTTAGTGCTGTGTTCAAATTGAGGTCCTAGGCTTCTAGAGTTGTACTTCTAGAATAGAGTCTGAATTTTCTAGAACTATCTAGAAGTTTTTCCTTTTGCTTGTGAAGGGTGTTGGCAGGGTATATCAGGCTATAGTCTCCAGTAAGTTAGGTTGTCAGTCCTCCAGGTTAAGGTACACTGTACTAACTGGGATGACTGTTTGATCCCTAATTTGGGAAATGATACACGTAGTGGCAAAGAAACGGGATTTGGAATCAGACTGAAGACAAATCCCTCTAAGACAGGAATAGCATCCATCTTGTTTGTTGATAACCAATACCTACCTTCACTGCTTCTTGGCACAGTGACTGCAAATACACTCAATAACTATTTTGAATGTTGAGGGAATGAATCGATGGGTATATGAATGAATGAACTAACCTGTTTGAAATCCCAGAGCTTCTATATTGGAGCCTTATGGCCTTGGACAGGTTACCTAAGATCTCTGAGTCTTAGTTTTCTTATTTGTAAATTTGGAAAAATAATAGTTTACAGGGTTGTTGTGAGAAATAAAATGATCTAACATATCCATAGCCCTTGGCATGCCTTAATAAAGGCAAGCTGTCATAACAGTGATAGTAGCAGTATTAATTAATGTCCGTAGCTCCCCATACTCACAGAGTTGTCTTTCAGTGGGGGAGGAGGTGGGTAAAATTTGGACATAGATCCTTATGGCTGCCAGTGAGAGATTAACAGAGGAGAGTTGCGGTGGCGTGGAGAGTCTGGACAGGGTTGTTTTATGAAGTTTAGGTGAGAAAGTGTATGTGCCTTGACCTTGGCAAAGAAGGTAGAAATGACTGGGGTGAAGCTTTAGCAAAATTGGGTCAATTTGAACCAATTTCGTTGGGAAATCACCGCTGTGTCTAGCCTCAAAGCTCAGACCATTTCTACCACATTGTACCACACACTCCTACCTATGTGAAGAAAAGAGGGGGATAAACAAAATGTAGGTCTCTCTCTCTCTCTCTCTCTGTGTGTGTGTGTGTGTGTGTGTGTGTGTGTGTGTGTGTTAAAGGCCTGGAAGGTACTGCCCAGTTGGTAGTGGAGACAAAGTTCTTGGGAGGTAGTCAAAAGAAGGATTGGTATCAATCAGAGTAAATTTCTGCCTTTCCCTTCTGGCTGGGCCCAGCCTTACCTCTGGATGGGAAGCACAGCTGATATGCTGCCACACTAGGTTCTCAGCCCATGCTTTCTGGAGGAAAGCAATGATGTTTGCCATCATGTGATCTTACGCTATTTTGCAAGCCAATTTTTACAGCCTTTACAATGTAGTAAGTACTCATTAAAAGGGAATATATAAAATGCTTGAAGGGAGAACCATGAGAGAAGTTGGTGCCATGAGTGTATCTTATTAGGTATGTTCTAACGGGCATTGGACTAGATATTTTACATACCTTATGTTTTATTTTTACAACCCCTCTCTCCATTATATAGATGAGGATGCTGAGACTTGGAGAGGTTAAGTAACTTGGTTACTAAGTTGTGCGGTCAAGATTCCAACCCAGATCTTTTTGAATTCTGAAGCTATTATCTGACCATATTCTATTAATGTATGTGAGGATTCAAAGCTAAATGAGCCTTTCACTGTCTGCCTTTTGTCTTCTCTCTACAGTTACCTTGCATTATATGGAAGGGCTAGCTCAGTGATGGGAATGGATGTATTTATGGAAAAGAATCACCTGCTATTCCAGGGACAATGGTTGTATCTTAACATAATAAAAGGAGTGAACAAGTATTGAATCCTTAATATGTGACAGCCGATATACTAAGAGCATTAACCTCACGATCTCATTTAATCCTCACCGCAAGCGCATGAGCTGAGCACCGTGCATGCATGCTCCTGGGAGACAGTAGGTGGGACCAGTATAGGCTCCTCCAGCTCACTGCCACGCCTCGGCAGAGTGAGGTCCATTGCACTGGCTTCCATGCCGGATGTTATAGGAAAATACACTGGAGGCTGGGTGCAGTGCCTCATGCCTGAATCCTAGCTCTTTGGGAGACTGAGGAGGTGGGCAGATCCCTTGAGCCAGGAGTTTGAGACTAGCTTAGGCAGTATGGCAAGAGCCCATCTCTATGAGAAATCCAAAAATTAGCCAGCATGATGGTGCATGCCTGTTGTCCCAGCTTACTCAGAAGGCTGAGGTGGGAAGATTGCTTGAGCCCAGGAGGTCAAGGCTGCAGTGAGCCCAGATTGTCCCGTGGCACTCCAGCCAAGTGAGACCCTGCCTCCAAAAACAAAAACAAAATACACTGAGACCTGGTCTTAGGTTCATAGCATTCTCCCGTGGAGCATAAACAGCTAGTGTATGACCTTTCTTCCTCCAGAAAACAGTGAGTTATGAGTGCAGATACAGTTCATTGACAGTCAATGTGATCCATAGGCTGGGTGGGACAGTGGTTTCTGCAAGGTCACATCCCACCTTATTTTCTTCTTCCCTGTAGTAGCTGTGAGAGTATCAGCTCATATTTGTTGAGCAGTTGCTGAGTTCCAGACACTGTCCTAGTCATTGTACATGCATTCTCTCTAATCCTCACTGCTACTCCCTGAGGGTGGAACTGAGAGAAAAAAATTAAGTCCATTTGCCCAAGGACTCACAGCAAATGGAAGGGCTCTGATTCAGACCCGAGGGTATCTGTTTTTAGAGGCTACATGCCTCATGGGGGGTCTACAGCTGAAAGTCTCAACCAGACTGTAAATAAGGAGCATTGTGTTTTATTCACCTTCCTGACACCAGGTCAGGTACTGTAGGGACTCAGTAAGACTCGTTACTCAAGACCAAGCATAATGGATCATGCCTGTAATCCCAGCACTTTGGGAGGCTGAGGTGGGCGGGTCACAAAGTCAGAAGTTCGAGACCAGCCTGGTCAATATGGTGAAACCCCGTCTCTAGTGAAAATACAAAAATTAGCCCGGCATGATGGCGGGCGCCTGTAGTCTCAGCTACTCGGGAGTCTGAGGCGGAAGAATTGCTTGAACCTGGGAGGCGGAGGTTGCAGTGAGCCAAGATTGCACCACTGCATTCCAGCCTGGGCGACAGAGCGAGACTCTCAAAAACAAAAACAAAAAAGCCTTGCTACTTAGAAGAACCACCAAAAGGTGGTTGTTTTGGGAGATTGGCAATGGTGTGGAGTATACTGTATGTGCTAAGTGCTTTTTAACCAACTTGGATTGAGGCCAGGGTTATTTCCTATGCTAGATCTGACCTGAAAGTGTTCCCTTTGGCACATTGGATTCAGTTATTAGGGTGGTTTCACCTTTACCTTTCCCAGCAGTAGTTTTTTTAGCCTTAGCATTCTGCTCACATTTCACTTAACTAAGTCTCTCTTTAGCAATCTGCTCAGACCTCTTGCCTGTGTGAATAAGGTTTGATTTTCACAAGGGGCACTTTCTAGTCAAAATTCCATACTTGCTGCTTTCTGGGCTGTGAAGTGCTGACCTGGGTGGAGGAGGCATTGCTTCCTTAGAAAGGACAGCGCTTGAAGCCCTTCATTCATCTCAGGGCCCAGCTCTCTCCCGTTGGAACAGTATCAGTCAGACATACTTCATTAGAGAGACCCTGGGCTGGTTCCTAGGAGCTTCCTGGCTGCCAGCTGCTACAGTGGGGTTGGCAGGTACCAGGTGTGGCCAGCAAACATACCTGCCTCAGAGGCCTGGGTCCTTTGAAGTGCCGAAGGAATGTCACACTTCAAAGAAACCTCACTGCAGCTGTCACCTGGCTATCGAGGGGAGGTCAGAGAGTTAATAAGCAACCATGAAACTCCCACCTCCAGCTAACACCTGCAAAGCTGAAGCACATTTTTTTTTTTTTTTTCTGGTGCGCAGGATTTGAAAGCATTTGTTCCTAATTTATCTCAGCATTGTTCCTAATTTATCTCAGCAAGAGCTCAGTGCCCTGTGTCTTCAGATAAAAATCCATTGTACGTATCTGTCCAACAATAAAATAAGTAAACGAGCTGGATTTTTCTTTTCTGAATAGGAATTATTTAGTAATGAAGTAAGTATTTGCAATTACTATTTGCAGGAGTTTAATTATGGGACTAATTTGTAATAAAAATTAGCAAGGCTTTGTACAAATGCAGCATCTTTTATCTGAGGATCACAATGTGTTGTATGCAAATGAATGAACTCTGCTGACAGCTCTGCTTGATATGCACTCAATTACTGTTTTAAATTTTCCTTGGGCATCCAGCACTCTGGGGCTGGGGTGGGAAGCCAACATTTATTTATAAATTGCAGCGAGATGGATGTAGATTAGATCTAAAAAAGGACTTCCTGGTTGTGATGTTACTAAATGCTGGCCTGAATTAGTGTGGCAGTTTTTAAAGACTTGCATGAACAAGACTTCCTGCCACTTTGATGGTACTCTTTTTATTGCAAAACCAAACCCATCATCTTCCAGTAGAAGAAGTTGAGTTTTCAACTTAAACACAAATAATAAGCCATCAAAGAAAAGAAAAAGAGGGTTGGAGTGAGTGATTACAAAAGCCAAAATTCTGGCAGACTCTCCTTTAAGGCTCTGGACTCTGCTAAAACCTGGACAGCATGAAGGTATGTCTCAATTAACATCAAAAAGGCCATGTTTTGCCTGGGGGATAGCCTATGTCACAGTTTCTAGCCTCAAAAAAAAAAGCAAACAAAACTAGCTTCAACTTCCTTTCGGTCCCACCCTTACTTATACATTCCAGTAAAGATTTGTGTCTAAAAAATAAGATGGACAAATAGGGAATTTCATTATAGATGGCTACCTAGTGTTGACAGATAAACCAGACCCTGATGACCTAATATTCCTTGTGCATTTGTATTATTTGAGCTTCATGTTTCTTCTACCTACTCCTCCTTGGTCAGGGACAGAAAAGATTTTAGAAAAGAACAGGTTCTTTGCAAACTGCCTATGACTACTCTGATGGTGGACCCTCCTTCACCCTCATTCTCTGCTTCCTAATCTCTTTCCTGCCCCAGTGTCTTATGGTTTATTGAACCCTCAAAACTTTCTGTAGCTTTGGTGCTAAATTTTGCAATCAGTTTTCTTCCACACTTAGGGGTCAGTGCACCTGGACTCATATTGGGCTGCAGCAGAGCAAGGGGAAGATCAGAGAAGTTGAAAAAAGAGTTTCTGGAATTGGGCTGCTTAGTTCAAAATCTGGTTTATGAACCACAGGAACTAGGGCAGGTTTCTTCATCTCTCTGCCTGGTTTCTTTAACTGTCAAATGGGGACAGTATTAATTCCTACCTTAACAAAAATCATGAGAGTTAAATGAGATGATATGTGTGAGGTCTTGTAGGCCTACTGAAAGTGCCATGAACTACCTCGTAACCTCTGTGACCTGCACGTACATTCCAGATGAGTTCCTGGAACTAGAAAGTCTGAAGTAACTGGAAGACCACAAAAAGAAGAATGATCAACCCCTGCAGTGCCTAATTAACTTTCAGACATTCTTCTATTGTTCCTTATTCCTGCCTCAACTGATAAGGCAACTGGACTTTGTAATCTTGGTCAACCTTGTCACTCCAGACCCTACGACCCCCTCCCAACTTGCAAAAACTGCCCTAACTGTAACTTCTGTAACTTTCCACTGCCAATCCCAAACCTATAAACCAACTCCTATCCCACCGCCCTGCACTGACTCTCTTTCCGACTCAACCTTCCTGCACCTGGGTGAATAAACAGCCATGTTGCTCCCATGAAGCCTGTTTGGGGTGGTCTCTTCATACAGGCCACACTTTTTAACAATATGTGTATAATACATATTTAAAATTACATAATACAGATTTCTGTTAGTTAATTAGACTTCGGAAACATAAGGATATTACTTATATCTCATAGCATTTTTGAATGCTTTTCACATGCTTCTTAAGTTTTATACACATATCATCTTATTTAACTCTCATCACTTTTCTATAAGGTAGGGATTAATAGTGTCCCCATTTGACAGTTAAAGAAACTAGGCAGACAGACAAAGAAATCTGCCCAAGTTCCCATGGTTCATAGACCAGATTTTGAATGAAGCCCAATTTCAGAAACTCTTCTTTTAATTAATTAGACTCCGTAAACATAAGGATGCATATACCTAGATTTCTTTCCTGGATCTAGAGTATCTTCAGTTATTATGGTGTTTCTCTGACTATGGGTTGGGTATTATTAGTGGTTCAGGAACTCAACTTAATTTGGTATCAACTAGCCTATGAAAAAAGGAAAAATATCTGTGTACAAGGCAGGTATTAAGGGTACTATTGCCAGATATGATAACATATTCCTACAGTCCCAGCTATTCAGGAGGTTGAAGTGGTGGGATCACTTCGGTCCAGTCCAGGAGTTCTGGGCTGTAGTGTGTGATGCCGATTGGGTGTCTGCACTAAGTTCAGCATCAATGTGGTGACTTCCCAGGAGCAGGGGACCACCCAGTTGCCTAAGGAGGGGTGAACTGGCCCAGGTTGGAAGCAGAGCAATGCAAAACTCCCGTGCTGATCAGTATTGGGATCGCACTGTAAAGAGCCACTGACCTGTAGCCTGGACAACATACTGAAACCGGCCTCTTTTGAGTTCCCACCTTATAAAGTATCCTTTCATCTCATGCATCTATCGTAAGACAATAGAAAGTACAGTATGTGAGTTTTTTTTAAAAAAAAGAATAGTACTGTTTTAGAAAACCTTTATTTCTTTTATACACGCATACTTATATGTGATATATACATTTACTTACATGCTTTACCTATATACTTACATAAAGTACACTGAATCATAACGTAAAATATTATTTCAAGCACAGTCAAAAAAGTAAAAAAATGCAAGAGTTTTTTTTCATACAAATTGAACAGAGTTGCCTGCTGCAATCCTGTGACTCCTCTGCTGGATACTGAGGGATGACTGTAAATAGTAAGCATATAAAAATATCTTTGGCTTCATTACTAATGAAGGAATACAAAGGAAAACTGTGAAGTTATTTTTTTATCTATCCAATTAACAATTTTGTTTTATGACAATATCTAATGTAGAGAAAGTTATAGGGAAATAAATACATCCATAAAAGACTAGCAGAGATAAAGATTGGGATGACTTCTTTGAGGGAGCAATCTGGCAATTTGATTTCAAAAGCCATAAAAATGTATATACCCTTTGAGTTAACAATTCTACTTGAAATAATTTGTCCTAAGGCCATAATAAAGGAGTTTCACAAACATTTAGTCATGAGGATGTTCATTATAGTACTGTTATAGTAAAAAAAAAAGAATTGGATGATAATTTTTTTTAAAAAAGACAATTGATAAAATAAACTTTGGTACACTGACTGAAGGGAATAAGAGACAGTCATTTAAATGATGCGGTGGTATGGTGTGAGATAATTTCCTTTTGTGTAGGGTTTGGTCTCTGCAAACAAAGCTTTGGACTTCTCTTCAATTAGTTAAAGACTAGGACCTTAAGTTTTGCAACTTTGCCAACGTGCAATAGACTGAATTTAGGCAGAAGGGCTAACTTGAATAGTAAGAATGTGATGGGCTTTAAATAACATACAGTGTGGAAGAAATTGTATGTTATTTATACAGTGACCAAGTAGTGCACACCTGCCTGCTGTTCTCTGTAAGAGCCATAACCACACCCAGTTAAGCTCTGGCCTCCCTGCCTGTAACCTGATAAAAGGGTCAAGCCTGATGGACAGTGTGTTGTTATTATACTCATTGATGGAATTTTCTCTGCCCTGCCTGGACAGGTGAACCCAAGGCTATGAACTAGGGCCTGTAGACATTGGAAGCTATCATGATGCTGCCGCCTGTGTTCCTGAAGTCAACTGGAAACTGTGGGGCCTGCAGCACTTGCTCTCTCCTGGCCAGCAGCCCAGAGGGTGAGGAGGGCTTGGGGGATCCACTGAATTTCCTTTTTGTTGTCTTCATTTCTGTGGAGTCTAACTCACTTGTTAGAAAGAAAAAAAGTCTTACTAGTCATACTTTTGGAATTAGGAAATTACTGTTTAACCGGACTGCAAATATGGCTTGCACCTGTAATCCCAGTGCTTTGGGAGGCCGGGGCCTGAGGATTGTTTGAGGCTGGGAGTTTAAGACCAGTCTGGACAACACAGTGAGACCCCGTCTTTACAAAGAATTAAAAGCAGCCAGGTGTGGTGGTGAGAACCTGTAGACCCCACTACTTAGGAGGCTGAGGCAGGAGAATCATTTGAGCTGAAGATTTTGAGGTTGCAGTGAGCTATCTTTAAGCTACTGTATTCCAGCCTGAGTGGCAGAGCAAGATCTTATCTCTTAAAAAGGAAAAAGAGAAAGAAAACAGATTGAAAAGGAGAATGTATATCCCATGAAGTTAACAGTTGGTTTTGTTTTTGTTTTTTCTTTCTGGTTGGGAGGATTCAGGTGGTTACTCTTTCCAGTTTATCTCCACTTGATAATTTTTGTTCCCAAGCATATATTACTTTAACTAGAAAGGCAAAAGAATCTTTTTGTCACTGTTGTCTCGTTCTCTGCTGCCAAGGTTCTAGAATGGTCTCTATAGTAACCTCTCAATAACTACCTGTTGGAGAAGTAACTGCAAGAATAAATACGGACAGTCATTGCTTCCATTGGGAATGGAAAGCTTTAGTAACATCAGATTTTTTCAATATCCTCAGCGTTTTAGGATCACAGATTGGAGTTTTAGTAGCATGTGTTAAAAAACATAGTTCCTGTTTTCTTAAAAAATCCTGTGACTTTCAAGAAACCTATGACTTTGGGCGTCCTGTGTGCTGTCTTTCTTTCAGTACAGATGGTTCCTGACTACTGAAAAGTGCTGGCTATTGCATCTCAGCTAACCCACTCAACCTTCTAGAGGCTCAGGGAGATATGGATGTGACCAAGAACTTGGCCCTTGATAGTCAACCCAAGTCTGGCTAAAGGTTGCAGGGAGGAAAAAAAAATCTCTCCATGAGTCATAGCTGTTTGCATATTCAGTGTCTCTAGGCAACTGGGAGGACATTCAACCTTCATCCTCCAAGAATGCTGAGTAGCCCTTCATACATGTGATTCACTTTGGGGTAAACTTCTGTCCTTACTAATGAGCCTGTAATGGGAGTCAAGTGAAAGGAATCATTAAATCTGGTTTTATTCAAGTTACATAATTAATTCTGGCACTGAAGTTGACTTCCCAAGTTTTATACATGGCCTGAGTTTGTCCATTGAATTAAAGGTGAGCATGAAGAATAATTTAGTTAAAGCACCTCGTGCAGGGTTGGGAACGTGTTAGTGATCAGCAAATAAAATTTCCCTGTCCGTTGCCTCTTTTCCCTCATGACCTGCTACATGTGAGGTTTTTTTCCCTTGGAGGGTGGGACAGCTGATTGCCCAAGCTGATGTGGGAATTTAGCTCTGGAGATTGACTGGCAGATCAAAACTTGGACTGTTCTGACCAATGGGGTACAAGTCTCTACTTCATTAAATGTCTTTGTGGCATTTTGTCTTTCTCTCTCCTGGCTAGTCACACACCCTTCTCAGAGACTGCCACTGTGGACTCTGAAGTTTTCACAATACCAGGCTGTTTGTGGGAACTGAATAAATTGCTTCAAGATCTAACATAAAAATAAGTCCTGGCCTGAATCCTAAAAGAAGTCACTGGGAACCCAATCAGTGCTGGGCAACCAGCCCAGGCCCAGGCTAATGAGATATTTACATGCTAGGCCTCTCCCTGCATGTTGGTCTTCACGGTCATCATTTGTGAGGAAGTCTGGAGTATGTGTGCTGTAGGCAGAGGCCAGTGCTTCACAGCTTGGGGCCATAGACTCCTGTAGCACATCGGGGACATGGTCAAACACCACAAAATCTAGCACATTCAACAAATGGCAAATTCCCAGCCCAAAGCAATTCCTTGCTTTTTTTTTTTTCAATTGTTTTTCATTTACATTCTTTTCTGAGTTTTGCATGTTTTACTCTGAGAAGAGGTATAAACAAGCAAAGGAAATGTAATCTCATCTTCTTTCAGTATTTCTGGGAATGCATGGTCCTAGGAGTTTTAGGAGAGCATTTTCATCTATCAGATTAAGACAAATGTAAAAGAGTCCCCAAAGAGACTTTAGAATTGGAAAACTAAACCTGGGAGGAAGTTAAAGGTACAGTGATGATTTTACTTGGAGAGTAGTATATTGGCTTTCCGATAAAATGAGGGTGATCACTGAGAAAGGTCGTTGATTGGTCATTAGCGTATGGCAAAGAGAGTGAAGGCGCATGTTTGCTTAAAAAGAAGCGTTTTCTCTCAGGTGGAATTTGTTGGACGTTAGTGTGGCAGATGGTGATGTTTCTTCCTGAAAGTGGGAAAGCCATTTGTGTAATTCGTGCTCATGTGCAGAGGAGAGAACCAGACGGCTTTTGCCGTAAACTTTCAGGGCTTTACGGGAAAAGCGAGAGACAAAAGGGAGGCAAACTTGGTGGCCTGTGAGATGGAGAATCACTGTTTCAAATCAGGGGGTGAGAATAACCCAAAATTTGGGAATGGCTTTTCAATAGTAGCTCTTCTGATGTGTAGTACTAGAATCTCATTTTTATTTGTTTTAAGCACAGCTTCAGTGGTTTTTTAAAAAAAAAATTCCAAACTTGGAAATAAAGAAAAAAAAGGAACAGCATGTCTTATCAATGTCACATTGGGGAAATGTTTAAAGACCACCAAGGATTACTCATTATTTAATACTGACTGACAAGGCCTAGACTCTGTGAGGTCACGTGCTCATTTGTAGATTTATGTCTGGTATAAAAGATAACTTTAAAGATGATGGTTTCATTGCCCTGTAGGACATTCACCAGTTTTGATTTAACCTAGTAATCTTATTCATACATGCTCTTTTACAAATTTCACTAATTTATCTGAGTACCCAGGTCCCCATATGGCCTTGAAACCAGCTTGATCATTCTTCCGACTCCCCATCAGTGAATTGACTATGTGTTAACACGTGTTCATTATTTGAGTCATGTCTGTAACCAACTTTAAATTGCTCTTTGACAGTGGAATTTTATCTTTTATTGTTTGCTGAGTAAGAGTTTTCGTAATAACTTCTCTTCTGCTCTTTGATTAACGCTGAATAGAGTCATGATTTTACTAACATTTATTTCTGTGGCAGCCTCATGTGTAATCCCACCTGTATTCTTCAAAAGCATTTGTAAATAACCAACAAAACTATTTCCTGGTGAAAATCAGTGTGGAAATTCATTCTTGTTCTTAAAGGAAGTTAAAGTGAATGAGGTTTCTTCACAGCAATCCAGGATTTTTATCTACAAGGAAATATCAGTGTTTATGTAGTTTTGTACTTACTGTCAACCAACAGGTCTTGTAAATATAGGGGTTTTGCCAGCTTTTGTGTTAAAAATGGCATATACTCGCATAAATGGTTTGGGAAGAAAGACTGAATTGGTTTGGAAGGAAATCAGTTATTTTTTTTAAAAAACAACCTGAACCCTAAACAGTTGAATTCAGTCAGCGTTGTTTATTCGTTGCATGAAAAAATTTGACCCCTTAAATGATGAGCCACATGAATTCAACTACTTTTTGGTGTAATACAGCTGCATCTTTGAAATGTTGGAGATGCAGCATGATCTCAAATGGTTGTAATTGCCTATTAAAAACAAAACAAAACACAGGCATGAGAAACTGTGCTGCTTTAAATGCAATAGATACACATATTTGGGACTGTTTCAGTCTCTTCCATCTAGAGAGGTAAGATCCCTTTATATAAATAAATACCTGAGGCTGGTGTGGTAGCGCACTCCTGTAATCCCAGTACTTTGGAAAGCTGAGATGGGAGGATTGCTTGAACCCAGAAGTTTGAGATCAGCCTGGGCAACATGGAGACACACTGTCTTCACAAAAAATACAAAAATTAGCTGGATGTAATGGAGCGCACCTGTAGTCCCAGCTACCTGGGAGACTGAGCCAAGAGAATTACCCGAGCCCAGGGAAGTTGAGGCTGCGGTGAAGCTGATTGCACCACTGCACTCCATCCTCGGTGACAGAGCAAGATCCTGGCTCAAAAAAAAAAACCCAAAAACAAAAGATCATGACAAATGAGTTTCAAATGCTTTCCATAGTGTTTCAAATGCTTTCCTTAGTGTTTCAAATATTTTAAACCAAAACAATGCTAATGGTTTTTATAGACAACTAATATTTGTTTCTTTAGAATAACCATTCTATAGTTAAGTAATTAAATTCTAGTTTAGATCTGTGCATAAATGAACTGTTAGGAACCATTTTCATTTTGTTTTCTCATCAAGGGCAGTGGGTAATGACAGAAAATAACAAGTGAGTTTTGTTTGTTTTAAAAAGCAGTATTGGCTAGGCACGGTGGCTCCCGCCTGTAATCCCAGCACTTTGGGAGGCTGAGGCAGGTGGCTCATGAGGTCAGGAGTTCGAGACCCGCCTGATCAAGTTGGTGAAACCCCATCTCTACTAAAAATACAAAAATTAGCCGGGAGTAGTGGCGCATGCCTGTAATCCCAGCTACTTGGGAGGCTGAGGCAGGAGAATCACTTGAACCTTGGAGGCAGAGGTTGTGGTGAGCTGAGATTGTGCCACTGCACTCCACCCTGTGCGACAGAGCAAGACTCCATCTCAAAAAAAAAAAAAAGTATTCATCACTTTTTGCTCTTCAAATCTATTGTTTCATAAATAATAAAGGCATTGCCCTTGTTTAAAAATTGAGGTAAGCATTATACTCCTTATTGTAGGAGTTCCTGTAGCAATCTGTTTCCGAGATGGAGTATCAACCAGTATTTGACTAAAGAGGGAATCTTTAATTTTTAAAGTCATGTATTAAAACTTGAAGACCAAGAGGAAAATTCTATACTCCCATGATTGGCAAATTAGAATTGGTTAAAAAATAAAAATGTAGAATTGCAATATAATTTTTAACATGATTTTACTAATCAATATGGAAGTTGTTGTTATCTTTAAGACTGACATTCCTGGTACTGGAGAATGTTTGAAGGCATCTAAATTAGAATTTCGAATAGTTTAAAATGGGCAAACACATAAACTTCTCAGATTTACAAACCTGTTTACAACTCTTGTTAAAAGCTTCCTAGGCCAGGTGCAGTAGCTCACACCTATAACCTTGGCATTTTAGGAGGCCGAGGTGAGAGGATTGCTTGAGTCCAGGAGTTCAAAACCAGCCTGGGCAACATAGTGAGATCCCAGTTCTACAAAAAATTTAAAAATTAACTGAGTGTAGTGTCACATGCCTGTAGTCCTGGCCACTCTGGGAGGCTGAGGTGGGAGGATTGCCTGGTCCTGGGAGGTTGAAGCTGCAGTAAGCCATGATTGTGCCACAGCACTCCAACCTGGGTGACAGAGTGAGATCTTGTCTCAAAAAAAAAGACAAAAAAGGCCAAGTGTGGTGGCTCACGCTGTAATCCCAGCACTTTGGGAGGCTGAGGCTGGCAAATCACCTGAGGCCAGGAGTTTGAGATCAGACAGGCCAACATGGCAAAACCCCATCTCTCAAAATACAAAATATTAGCCAGGTGTGGTGACAGGCACCTGTAATCCCAGCTACTTGGGAGGCTGAGGCAGGAGAATTGCTTGAACCCAGGAGGTGGAGGCTGCAGTGAGCCGAGATCACACTACTGCACCCTAGCCTGAACGAGAGAGACTCCATCTCAAAAAAAAAAAAAAGCTTCCTAATAATAAAGATTTTTATTATTTGTTTCCATTTTGACCTAGTAAGGAATTATAAGTGAATACAAATAATGAAAAATCTTTGCTCTCAATAAAATATTTTCAAATTTAAAAAAATGGGGTTTGAAAATGCTAAAACCAGTTTCTAGCACCATTTCCACTCTTCAGGCTTTTGTACTGTCTTGGTCTTTAGAATATGGACATCCAAATATAGACTACTTTCACAGCTGCTTACCTGAACATTTAAGTTCATCTGTTCTGCAGGTATTATTATTATTCTTTTGAGACAGAGTCTCACTCTGTCACCCAGGCTGGAGTGCAGTGGCACAATCTTGCTCACTGTAACCTCCACCTCCCGGGTTCAAGCGATTTTCCTGCCTCCGTCTCTCAAGTAGCTGGGATTACAGGTGTGCGCCACCACACCTGGTTAATTTTTGTATGTTTAGTAGCGACAGGGTTTTACCATGTTGGCCAGGCTGGTCTCAAACCCCTGACCTCAAGTGATCGGCCCACCTCGGCCTCTCAAAGTGCTGGGATTACAGGCGTGAGCCACCGCACCCAGCTCTCTGCAGGTATTATTAAATGTTATCACTGAGGCTCAATTACTTCAAATAAGCAGTGTTTACAAAGTCCTTTTCTGACCACATCTCATCCAGCTTTGATCTATTTTGGAAAAACGGAAATGATCTGTGAGCTATCAACTCTTAGAACAAGAGAGTTGGTCAGGTTTTTGATGTTTGTTTTTTAAAATGACTGTTACAGTGGCCATGTGTATTTCTAGCTGAATATACAGAAAAGATTAAAGATCTACGAGGGCTCAGAGTCAATCCACAAGGCTAGATGCTACTATCAGCCAGAGAAGCACCTGTTTGTCTTCTGTTCAGCAACTTTGAAGAAGGAGTTTCTGTTACTTACAACCCAGATACATATTCTTAAAAACATTGCCCCAGGTTATTATTTTTTAAATTAGCAAAATAGTACTAAATTTGAAAGGAAAATGATACGGACAAATTAAAATTCTTACCACTTTAGACATTTCAACATTTTGTTCATGTAGCAGCGTCACCTGTACAAAATGGCCTGTAACAGGTAACTCAAAAAAAAAAGTTACAGGCACTATTTTACTCTGAGTAGCTGAATAAATCTTCAACTTAGAATAGTTTTTACCAAAGGGAAAAAATATTTTCAGTTTCTTTTTAAGGTCATTCTTTAGAGTAGTACACAAATTATTTAGATGACTTTCCCACAATACAACTAGCTTAATTCCTTCAAGTAAAGATTTAGGATTAACTTATTTTGAATATTCTTCAGAAAAGCACACTTATCATGTTTTGTGTCAGGAACTTGATGAATCTAACATAATCATAGTCATTCTGAAGCAATAGTTCCAGTGACCAAAAATTATTCTTTCTTTCTGTTTTGAGACAGAGTCTCACTCTTGCCCAGGATGGAGTGCAGTGGCATAATCTCAGCTCACTGCAACCTCCGCCTCCTGGGTGCAAGCGATTCTTCTATCTCAGCCTCCCAAGTAGCTGGGATTATAGGCATCCACCACCATGCCCAGCTAATTTTTTGTATTTTAGTAGAGACGGGGTTTCACCGTGTTGCCCAGGCTGGTCTTGAACTCCTGACCTTGTGATCCACCTGTCTCAGCCTCCCAAAGTGCTGGGATTACAGGCATGAGCCACCACACCCAGCCTCTTTTTTTTAAAAAAATAGAGACAGGGTCTCGTTCTGTTGGCCCAGGCTGGAGTGCAGTGACAGGATCATGGCTCACTGCAGCCTTAAACTTCTGGGCTCAAGTGATCCTCCCACCTTAGCTTCCAGAGTAGCTGGGACACAGTCATGTGTGACCATGCTCAGCTAATTAAAATAATTTTGCTTCTTGTGGAAATGGGGTCTCGCTATGGTGCCCCAGACTGGTTTCAAATTCCTGGTCTCAAGCAGTCTTCCAGCCTTGACCTCCCAAAGTGCTGGGATTACAGATGTGAGTCATCACACCAGACATGTTCTTTTCTATGAAAGAATGTAGGGGAATTAACATAAATAACATAATTCAAAGGAAATAACATAATTCAAGGAATTTGGCGGGGGGGATCTGGACATTTCAGGAGTTTTCAGCCTTCAGAATTTAACAGGTGGAACAGGCACCGTTTGTGTTGCTTAAAGTACTTGGTAAAAAGACTTTTAGTTCTGCTCCAGCCCACATAGAACTGGCCGGTGTCTTTGCCCTGATTGTCTTTCTTTGCAAACAAGCTCATGGACTCTGAGTTCAAATCCAACATGATCTTGGGCATGTTGCTTAAACTCTCTGTGCCTTTGTTAACCCATATGTAAAATAGAGCTATCAGTAGAACCTATAATAGTCCTTCCTTGATATTCACGGGAAAATTGATTCCAGGACTGCCTGTGGATACCAAAATCCATGCATATTCGAGATCTGCAGTGGGCCCTGTGGAACTGTGGATAAGAAAAGCTGGCTGTCCCTCCATATTTGCATCCCATGAATACTGTTTGGATGCAGATACAGAACCTGATGTGGAGGGCCAAGCATATATATTGACAAAAATTTGCATATAAATGTACTCACAGGGTTCAAACGAGTTGTTCAAGGGTTAAGTATACTATGTAAATTGCAGTATTTGATATAACAGGTGTAAAAACATTAGAAAAAGTAGTGATATTTTTCTAATTATTTTTCTAGTTATTATTTTCAGAATTTCACCTATGTTGTCCTACAACTCTCTTTACCTTTGTTTCCATGTGCCTGGGTATGTGCTTTTAAATTTATTCTGTGCATGTGATAATCACATATCTAGTCTTCTTTTTTTTTTTTTTTTTTCCTGAGATGAAGTCTCAGTCTGTCACCCAGGCTGGAGTGATCTTGGCTCACTGAAACCTCTGCCTCCTGGATTCAAGCGATTCTCGAGCCTCAGCCTCCTGAGTAGCTGGGACTACAGGCGTGCACCACCATAAGTGGCTAATTTTTGTATTTTTAAGAGAGATGGGGTTTCACCATGTTGACCAGGCTGGTCTTGAACTCCTGACCTCAGGTGATCCACCCACCTTGGCCTCCCAAAGTGCTGGGATTACAGGCGTGAGCCACATGCCCAGCCATCATATATCTAGCTTTAACTGTACATTCAAAAACATTTTTGATAAAGTCAAGAAGATTGGAAGATCTTCTTAATACTCTGAAATCTTACCAGATAAGAACAATCTTCTTCAGATTCACAAATGACCAGATAAGCAAAGTTAGGGAAAATTCCTGTTTAGAGAGCAAAAGACCTCTGTGTCCTGGGTAGGGTTTTCCTTACAACCCATGAGAAGAATTACTTGATAAAACACTGAAGAGAGAAAAACACTCCTTTCTGAGGTGACACGGTTTTCCTTTCTTTTATGAGCTGGATCTGAGGCATTCTAGTTCCTCTGTATATCCAGCTCTGGCTTTCTCCTGAGTCTTGCCTTTTGGAAGTCTTTTCTTTACGTCTACTTCATCCTTTAGATAGCAGCTTGGAGGACGCTATTTCCCCGAGAAGATTGCCCCCTTCACCCTTCCTTGAGCTCTGAGAATAACCTGTTCCACCTCCCCCAACCTGCATTACAGCGTTTAGCATTGGCATTGGAATTACCATTCTGTCAGTGTCTCCCATTGAACCGTAGCACCCAGGGAATGGAGAATGATCTATTATTTTCCTTATTTTTGTAACTGTGGCACCTAGCACAGTGCTTAGCACATAGTAGGTACTCAATAAAATATTGTCATATTATGTCAAGCCTCCCAGGGCCTTTAAACTTTGGTGTTGGTGGTTTGTGTTAGCTGTGAATGGACATGGGAAGGGTTGGGTGAGTCTGAGACTTTGCTGAACCATAGTTTCACATTCAGGGCTTAGAGGAAGGATGAATTAGGCCTCTAGAGCTCCCAAGGTAATGGGAATGTGCTTCGATTTTCGACTTACTTGCTCTTTTTCTTCCTACTTTACTCTTCAAATCTAGTCTTCGATTTCTGCAAAATGAATCAGCTTTAATAAATCTGTCTCAGGGGCTCAACAAGACTTACAGTAGGCATTGGGGTGGGGGGAGAGAGGCAGTCACTTTCCCGTACACTTGTGCCATCTCAGAATACCACTGTGGTTGTCCTTTAGTTGAAAGGTCAAGACCCTGTGCAGAGTCCTCATGTGAAGATGAGCCTGTGGCTAGCCCCTTTTTCATTTTCTGACCATAGCCTACTCTGAGTTTATGAGTAACTTAGCTGCTGTGAGTAACAGGGGGGTTAACTTCCTTTTGGAGGAGATAAACCTCACCTGAGTCATTCAAAGGCTTCTTGTTATTCAAGTTCCTCTGTGTCAGGTTAACCCTGGCTGGACCTGTGCTTTCCTTGTATCATCTCATCTGCCTGTTAATCTCACTGGTTCATTCCCCGCTGCTGAAGGAGGGTATGAGCTGGCCAAGCAGTGTGTAAACTCTATGCAAAACGATACTGCTGTTTGGTTAGAGCAAGGGCCTTTTACCTTCTTGTGATTTGAATGAGAAGAAAACGTCTGTTAAGAAGGTTTGTGCTGGGTAATGACTATGTGCCTCTATCTCTTTTAGTTCTTGCATTTTAAAAGGAAGTGACTCATACTCAGATAAACTGGACTCGAAAAAAATGTCTGGCTTATGCAAAGCTCTTATTTACATACTAGTCTCTTTCATTCACAAGCAAATACGGACTCTAGGACTTTGGTTCTGGAGTTCCTCCTTTTTTATTCTTGTTCTTTTATAGGCAGTGAACTAAAATGATCCCTGGAAGGATTTTCTCTGCTCTTAGCAGGTCCCCAATTCAGACGTTTTTTCTTTGCTCAAAGTAGGAATTTCATCAACATAAGTCCAGGGACCAGAGAGAGGGTATAAAAATTTCCTGTCTACATTTCTAACTCCTCTAAGTCTCAGACATCCCACCACTGGTATCTCATGTCTTCTTGTCTGTCTGGATGGAGCTATATTTACATCCTACGAAATCCTTCAGAGTTCAACGAAGCAGTTTAGTGCAGAGGTTAGGAGTGCATGCTTTAGTGTCAGCTAGACCTGGCTTGGTGCGTGCTCTTGGGCAAGTCATTTAATCTCTTGAGTCTATTTCCTCACCTACAGATGGGAATCATAAAACCTGGATCCTTGTGCTGCTGTGGGAGTGATGTGAGAATTTATGTGAAGCATAAACTTGCCCAATATTTGAGATTGTCATTAATAAGAATTTCATTTGTGACCTGATTTAATGTCTAATCCTTTTTTGATTTTAAGTTTCTTCCTTATGTCCTTTTCTAAATCACTTCTTCAATTGAAGCCACTTTTTCTCTCATTATTTTCTGGGTTGATGAAGAAATGGTTGTGGTTTATGCTTTCAGTTACAAGAGCCTACTAGATTCTCAAAAATTCAGGTTTGTTCTGGAGACTCCTGGGCAGGCAGATGAATGCAGGGTAAGGAGTTTATTCTATTCAACTACACAGTTAAAAGTTCCTAGAGGCCAGGAGGATTCCTTGCACTGCCCATCGGCTTCTGAACCGGCAATGACCTTAGGCTGGTGTGATCCAGAACAATCCCACTTAGACCTGCCTCCGTCTTCCCACAAAACAGCATCCAGGCAGGGCACTAGGCAAACAATCTCTTGTGTTCACCTCCTTAAAATAACTCTCCTGTACTCAAAGACAATTATTAATCTAGTCACAGCTTGTAGAGTGGTTCCGGTACAAACCACTGTTAAAGTAAATGCCTGGCCAGGCGAGATGGCTCACGCCTGTAATCCCAGCACTTTGGGAGGCCAAGGCGGGTGAATCATGATGAGGTCAGGAGTTCAAGACCAGCCTGGCCAAAATGGTTAAACCCTGTCTCTACTAAAAATACGGAAAAAAAATTTAGCTAGGCGGGGTGGCGGGTGCCTGTAGTCCCAGCTACTTGGGAGGCTGAGACAGAGAATCGCTTGAACCCGGGAGGAGAGGTTGCGGATGACGGAGCTGAGATCATGCCACTGCAGGCACCAGCTTGGGCGACACAGAGCGAGACTCTGTCTCAAAATAAATAAATAAATAAAATAAAAAAATTAAGTGAGCTCCTTTGAGTTTGTCTCACATGTTCTACTTTTTATTCCGTTAATTTTCTTTTGCTTTTGGAATCTGCTTTTGGTGCATATTCATTCACTTGTTCTTTCCAAGCTTTCCTCTTGCTCCCCCAAACTAATTATCTAACTGTTGGGGAATGGAAATTTTGAAATTAAAGAGTTAGTTAGTCCTTCCACATATACCATGCATTCTCCAAACATTTTAAAAACATCTTTGTGGCTGGGCGCAGTGTCTGACAACTATTATCCTGGCACCTTGGGAGGCCAAGGCCCACCGCTTGGGCCCAGTAGCTCCAGATATTGCTACAAAAATTAAAATTAAAATTAATTAGCTGGGTGTGGTAGGAAAGTGCACCTGTAGTCCTTGCTACTCAGGAGGCAAGCAGTAAGCTGTGATTGTGCCACTGTAGTCCACCTAGCTTGGGTGACAGAGTGAGACCCTGCCTCAAATAAGTACATAAATAAATAACATTAATAAAAATGTCTTCTCTATGTCGAGTACTGTACTAGATGCTGGGTGTATATCAAAGAGAGAGAGAGAGAGAGAGAGAGAGAGAGAGGAGACAAAGAGAGATAGACACAATCCTTGTCTTTATGGAATTTATAACCTAGCATCATCATTATGGGACATTTCAGTGTTCCATTAGCACCCATCCAGCAGCCATCTGACAATTTCATAACCTTCTTAATTTTGTCTGACTTTCACCTTCTTTCCGCTTCAGCCATCCTTTCACATAGGCACTTCATAGGCATTTACAATTACACTTGACCTTGTCATCAGTCAGAACTGACATCTTAAGTTTAAGACTGGCTGGCTACCCACAGCCTCCCATCCTCCCAGCTTCTCACCCCATTTTCCCGGTCATACAGGACAGCCAGTTCCTTTTTTTTCTTTTAGTGTATCAGTCACTCCCATGTTTTCCCTTTCTCTTCCTATCCAGTCTAAACAGGATGCTGGCTTACTGTTTCAATTTTTCCCTGGTTAATACATCACATCCTTTGCGTCTTCTTCTGCAGTCATGCGCTTTAAGATCTGTACTCTGTACCAATGCAACTTTTTCGCTTTCACTTCAAGGCTTCTGAATGCTGCTAGGAAAAAAGTCACTTGACTTTGTCGCAACAAATTTACTGTCTTCACCTTTAGCCAGACTTACAGTGCTTCGCCATACTCTTTCTGCATGCCTTTAGTTATATCTTTCTTTCATTTCCCATCGGTTCAATACTTTTTCTTCTGGCTTTAAAAAATGTATATTTTTTGGTTTAAAAATTTTTATTATGGAAAAATTCAAACATGTATAGGAGAAAAATTAATGTCATAAACTTTTATGTATCTGTCACTTACCTCACAGCCAATTTTGTTTAGGGCCTTTATCCCACCCCCAGATTGCTCTAAAACAAATCCTCGACACCATATTATTTTACCTGTAAATATCGTGTGTAGTCTAAACGATGAGGGCACTTAAAAAAATTAACCACGACAGCATTATCTAAGCAAAAAAGTTAACAATAATTTCCTAACACCAGCAGACATGCAGGCACTTTTTGTATTTCCCTGATTGCCTTTTGATTTTCTTTTAAGCCTGTTTGAATCATGATCTAAATGAAGCACACGTTATTGTGATGGGTTAACATGTCTGTTAAGTTTCTTTTTAAGTAAAGTTTCCCTGCCCCTTTTCTCTTTTGTCTTGCTCTATGTGTGTGTGTGTGTGTGTGTGTGTGTGTGTGTGTACATATCGAATCTCATGACAGCATGACTGCTTTTTGAAACCGTTACTGCATCACTATGACAAACTCTCATTCCTGACAGCTGATCAGGATTTATGGGAAGAGTCCCTTTACTCACTGCCCTTCTGTCTGTAACCTGATTAACATCGGCATACATCATTCCCTCCTCTGCTAGTCTCCAAGAAAAGTTGTCCTCTTCCTCTCACCTAAGGTTAATTTTTCCATCAGTATGCCCTGGTCCCCCTCCCCTACTTAGGGAGTGCGCTTCATTTGTATCCTCCCTTTTGGTATATACCTCTCCCTACTGTTTCCTGTCAGCATATAAACGTGTTCAAGGCGCTCTCAATTGCATAAAAAAACTAACCAACCAAATAACCACCCCTCAACACTGACCTACACCTACTCCCCCAGATTTTCAGGATTGTGTCTCATTCTAATTTTGGCTCCATCTCTCATCTTCCTTTCAAAGCCAAGCTTCTATAAAATTCTCTTAAGTTCATTTTTTCTACTTTGTTAATTTCCATGTACTCCCTAACCCACCGCTCTGGCTTCGGTTTCTATCACTCCTCAGAAATGGTGCTTTGCTTTCCAAGCTCCCTAAAAAACATCCTCTACGCTAAATGCAGTGGGCATTGTCTGAGTCTTTATCTCACTTGGTATCTCAGCCGATCTGCAGTGTTGGCCCCGCACTGCTTCTTGAAACATTCCTCTGGGGTCTGCCTTGGTTTTTCTCCTACCTCTCTGATGGCAACTTCACAATTCCTTTGAAGGTTTTTCTCCTCTCTGCTTTAAGTATTTTGTGAGTTCTATACCATTTCCTTGCATGATCTCATCAGTTCCTATGAATTCAACCTGTATCTTTACTGGGACTCCCAATTCATATCTCTGGCTCTGATCTCTTTCTTGTGAGAACTGGACCTCTGTAACCCACTGCCTATTGGACAAACACTGATGTTCCTTGGACAACTCAGGCTTAACATAGCTAAAGATTGATCCATGCTCTTCCCACTTAATTTCTTCTCCTTCCTGTATTGTCTGTCTCTGTGAATGACAGCCCTGTCTACCTAGGTGCTAAAGCCAGAAATTTGGTAATTATCCTTGATGCCTTCCTCTCCCTCCCTGCTATCTTTACTCCCATGTCTAATAAACCAGCAAGTGATATTAATCTTAATCTTACTGTCTTTTCATGTTATCCTCCCCAAAACTCCTCATATTTTACATAGATTCCTGCAGTGGCCATGACAGGGCATTCTCCCTCCTGTCTAAAACCTTCAATCTACTTCTCCACACTGCGTGCTGAGCAATCAGGTTACCATGCTGCATGAAACTCTCCAATAGCTTTCCATTCCCTCCAGTGAAACGAAGGGACGTGGTGGCGAATATATAAAGCTCTGTTGATTTGGTGAAGTCTTACCTCTTCAGCTTCTTCTTCAGCCATTCCCCCATCTCTTTTCCTATAACCCAACTCCTTGCATTTCCAAAAAGGTTCTGTTTTTTTGTGACTAAGCCTGTGTCCTTCCTTTCCTTTGTTTAACTCAACTTTCTTCCCCATCATACCCCAGACGGATGGAGTCTTGCTCTGTCGCCCAGGCTGGAGTGCAGTGGTATGATCTCGGCTCACTGCAACCTCCACCTCCTGGGTTCAAGCAATTCTCCTGCCTCAGCCTCCTGAGTAGCTGGGATTACAGATGCCCACCACCATACCTGGCTAATTTTTGTATTTTTGGTAGAGATGGGGTTTCACCATGTTGGCCAGGCTGGCTTCGAACTCCTGACCTAGTGCTCTGCCCGCCTTGGCCTCCCAAAGTGCTGCGATTACAGGCATGAGCCACCATGCCTGAGCTAAGGTCAGAGGAGGGTCACCTCTACTAGAAATTCTTCTCTAATCCCCAGTCCAAGTAAGGCACTCTTCTTAGCTATCTGCCTCGAAAAATTCTCTCATGATAGGCCATGCTCACTGCTTTACTCTGTCCTTTACCTGTTGATGTATCTGTGGTCCTGGCCAGTGCTCAGACCCAGCTCCCCAGGTTGTGGAATGTCCCAGCTGGAAATGACTTTGTCTTCATTTTGCAGATGATGATTTGTTTGTGGCCTACTGTCTTTAGGAAAGGAATCCCCCAGGTCATGGAATGTCCCAGCTGGAAATCACTTCCTCTTCATTTTGCAGATGATGATTTGTTTGTAGCCTACTGTCTCTAGGAAAGGAATCTAAACTTCCTGTTTTAGCAATTGAAAAACTGTTTACTAAGGGCCTGCCTTGGGCAAGGTGCTATGTTAGGCATCTTCAGAGTATATAGAAACCCTTCTCTTAAGTTGTTTTTTTTTAATAAGTAAAATACAACCAGTAAAGAGGTAAACGAGAGTAGAGATAAAATGCTTTGAGACCTCACAGGACGGTATGATAAAGGACCCTGAGGTCCGCAAAGGGGTCAAGGAAAGTCCTGTGGAGTATTGATGTAGGAGCTGAGCCCCGAACAAGGGTGGCAGGGAATAAATTGTAAACGGGGTATTTGGGGCAGAGGCTAGTAAGAGGAAAGGCAGAGGCTAATTGAATTTTAAGCAATGGGCATAACTTGCTGTATATCTGTCTGAGAGTTAGCAGGCCCTTTCATGATCTTTTTTTTATTACAAACATTGTGTACACCAGACTAGGACCTTTTGCTACTTGAAAAATATTTAGATAGCCTAGATGTATTATCCTGTGCCATCACGTTCCTTCGGCTGTCTCTTTTCCCAGCATTCAGAGGATCAAAGGTTTGTAACATTTATTTATTTATTCAGTAAACAGTTATTGATCTTCACTAAGGGCTGGGTGTAATGGCATTCACAAAGATAAATAAGACAAAATCACTGCTTCCAAGAAATCACAGTATCGTGAGTGTGGTAAGAGATAGAAATGTTACAGGATGGTTAAAAACCAAAGTAGGCCAAGTGTGTTGACTCATGTCTGTAATCCCTGAGCTTTAGGGGGCAGAGGCAGGAGGATTGCTTGAGCCCAGGAGATGGAGACCAGCCTGGGCAATATAGCGAGACCCCATCTCTACAAAAAATAAAAGAATCAGCTAGGTGCAGTGGTGCATGTCTGTAGTGGGAAAGCTGAGACCAGAGCATCACTTGAGCTCAGGATTTAGAGTCTGCAGTGAGCTATGATCACACCACTGCACCCCAGCCTGGACAACAGAGCAAGAGCCTATCTCTAAAGCAACAACAATAACAAGGCAATAAATACTGTCTGTGACACAGGTATGAGCAGGCTGCTATAGGAGCTGAGCCAAGGGAGCCCCCTACCTCTGGCCTGGGGGCAGGAGGAAACATTAAAGAAAATATGAAACCTCTGAAATAGGCAGGGATAAAAGTATCCCAGAGATAGTTACACTATGTGAGAAGTAAAATGGGAGGTGAGAAAATGGAACCAACGTGGGGTAGCTTTTTGTGCATTCATAGATCGCCACTGGGCTTCAATACTATTTCTACCCTGATCTATGTTATTTTTAAAAGAAGAGGAGGAATAGATCAAGGAAGAGGAGAAGGAAGACCTGGTTCTGTAGATCTGGGTTTGCAGTTTGTGTGCTGTGTAATAAAGAAAAGTTAGTGTCGGTTTGGACATGGGCCAAATGAGTTTTTTAATCTCCTGTAGCAGAAATGACTTGGACTCCTGTGTTCTTCTGATTATGAAGCTGGGCATAAGTATTCTGATGGAAACAGCCAAGATATTTAAGCCAGCATTTGCTGAGAAACACTGAAACTCATTTTCAGACATCTTTCTGCCATGACTGAGAAGTGTTAGATTTTTGCCCACCGGCAGTAGCTGTTCATTGCTGTTTTCCTTAGAGAGGGAGGCTTTTTATTTCTTCACATTCTGACACCTTTTTTTTTGCCTCAGTATCAGTATTGCTCACAAACCACATCATATGGCGATAAGAACTGAAATTACTCATTGACGTTATCATGGGGCTATTTTGAAAACATTATCTCATTTCATTTCCTAGAATGTCATCAAGTCTCCACAATACCAGTTCCTTAAAAGAGAATATTTTCGTTCCAGCTGAAACCAAAATATTTTAGTAAATTTTGTCTTCAGTATTGCTTTCTTCCTATTCTAATACTGTGGCTGAAAGCATAACTTTTGGCAAACTCTTTGCCATAGCACATTCTGACTTAGTTTGCTGAATTTGAAATTAGCTGTTTTCAGTAATTATCTTTACTTTTTATGTAGATTATCTGCGTTGCAGATTACTTATTGTAATTTTCAAATCCTGGACTGAATTTCTTTCAGTATTACCCGTGGATTTGTCATCTTTTTCCTCATCCCCCCCACCCTCTATTCAGGCACCATGTAACCAGGCAGTTAGACAAAGAATCGTTTCATAGGTGAATCCACCACATATTGTTTTTTTTAAAAATATATTCCCAAAGGTATACAAATGTTTTCATATTGTTTAAGAGTTTGACTTAATATAGAAAACTAGTTGTCTAACAATTAGACACTCCTTTTGTTTGATCTTGAATCCTTTTTCACGGACCAGATGGAGTATTCATTAATGTTCCTATGAAATAATCATTTTAAAAACTTTTACCCAGATTCAGGTTTTTTGAACTCTTCTGATGCATTCATCATTCATGCATTCACTGACTATTGTGCTCTAAACTGGTATATTCGAAGCTAATTTTAGGCAATATCCTTAAATACATTTAAAGCGATAATAATTCAGGGGGATGAGTGTTAGCAGCATTTTAGGATATACAGAGAAAGAGGTACAGAAAGACATCTTAGAGCTTCTGAGAGGCCCAGGGGCTTGATGGGTAATGTTTCAACCATCAGAACTTGTTTCAGCAACAGTCTTGGCTCTACTACGTGAGTCATAAACACCAGGATAGGTGATGCCTTCAGCCAGATGCAATGGAAAAGAGTTTGTTAACATGGAAAATATGGGATGGCTATACCACATATGTTAGTAGGACTCCCAGAACTGAGTCTTTTAGACTTGTTAATTACTTTTTGAGTGAATTAATGTATATGAGCAAGCACATTTAGGATGTTGCTAGCATTATTAGCCAATGAACAGAATTTCTTGCCAGGCAGATTAAGACTGAGACCAGCTAGTTAATGAATTTACTGAAAGGCTCATTTATAAGACTGCTTCACGAGAATTTAGCAATAAAGAATTCTGCCAACTCTTGATCTTTCAGCTATAGCCTTTCTTCCTGTATTTCTTTGGAATAACACATAATTAACATACAGCAATCAAGTTTTTGCTTGTGATTTAATATGCACATTTTTCTTTTGTGTCTTTAGTATCTTTGCATATCAAGCAATGCTTTTAAAGATTATGCAAGGATTGTAGTTTGGACTCTATTTCTCTATAATTTTTCATATCATCCTGCTGGGTAGACATGGTGTGTGGGAAGAAATACAGAGAGTTTTATTGAACACTGCTTTGTTTTTAGATGGTGTTTAATATTTAATATGTTGGGTCTAATTTAGGAGAAAAAAAGTATTCTTTGGATTTTTCTTTTGCATAGGTTATTTTAGTTGCCAATCTTTTCTAGGTCTGAAGCGTCCAAAATGACTGATAAAAATAGGTTAATAGCAATGAATGTGATTGTAGGAAAATAGGAATTGATGATGAGATGGAAGTGTTAATCTCCTATCATCAGTCAATATTCCTGGGTTTCGTGTCACAGGAATTTGACAGCCTCCTGAACTTTAGCCACCTCTCAGAAAACCCTGTTCCTCTTTTGATTAATGACTCCAGGGCTGGAAGATGGGTGATGCATCCGCTTAGTGTGTCAACAATGTGGAAAGGACCATGGTGGAAAGTCGACTAGGAGCTCACAGTACTAGTTAAAGAAAAGAGGACTTTGAAAAGGAGTGAGAACAAATGTCAGCAGTTGACTCCAAGCAGGAAATTAGTGGAGGATGAACTAAATTAAAATTCAGGATAAGCAAAGAACAAAGGTACATTCTATGGCCAGGAACCAGGCTGGTTGTGTAGTAAAAGTGAGGCTGTTGTATTTACTAAGTGTATATTCAATGTGTAGGGGTGTGTGTGTGTGTGTGTGTGTGTGTGATCAAGTCAGCTGCTTTCTTTTGAGCTCCAGTTAGTTGTCGACATGTGGGTCTAATGTTACTGGGGCATCCAACTTTTCAAAGGAAGTGAAGAATCCAATATTTTATAGGAAATATGTCAATTTTTTTTTTTTTTTTTTTTTTTTGAGATCTGGAGTGCAGTGGCATGATCTCAGCTCACTGCAACCTCTGCCTCCCGGGTTCAAGAGATTCTCTTGCCTCAGCCTCCTGAGTAGTTGAGACTACAGGCACCCACTACCACACCTGGCTAATTTTTGTATTTTTAGTAGAGACGGGGGTTTCACCATGTTGGTCAGGCTGGTCTTGAACCCCTTGCTTTGTGGTCCGCTTGCCTCAGTCTCCCAAAGTGCTGAGATTATAGGTGTGAGCCACTGCTCTCAGCCAATTTTTTTTTTTTTTTTTTTGATACGAAGTCTTGCTCTGTCACCCAGGCTGGAGTGCAATGGCACGATCACTGCTCACTGCAACCTCTGCCGCCCTGGTTCGAGCGATTCTCCTGCCTCAGTCTCCTGAGTAGCTGGGCTTATAGGCAAATGCCACCACGCCCAGCCAATTTTTGTATTTTTAGAAGAGACAGGGTTTCAGTATCTTGGCCAGGATGGTCTTGAACTCCTGACCTCATGATCGGTCTCCCAAAGTGCTAGGATTACAGGTGTGAGCCACTGCACCCAGCCAATCTGTCAGATTTTAAATGTAGCACTACATTAAAAAAAAACTATGTGAACCCAAATGACTATCTATGAGCTGATAGGACACTTTGGTCGTCAGATGGGTCACCTCTCATTCAAAGCTGATTTCAGGATTACATGGTGCATGCTGAGAATTGTGCTACTTAATAACTGGGCAATCTGAAAATCACCATCTGAATAATGTGCTCTAAGAAGACTTAGCACATAGGGTTGTTTTGAGAATTAAATAAGATGATTGATATAAAAGCCTCTGCTACAATGTAAGGCAGATAATAAGATAATAAGCATTAGCTGAATTTGAATCAGCAACCTCACATAGTGCTGAGGGCTGGGTTGGTCTTTTTCACATCTACATTCATGACAAGCTGAGGAGGAATCAGTGGGGATTTCTGTTATGTGATTTTACAATGGCTCCCTCCACAAGTCTCTCTTCACCTTTGCCTGCCGAGATACTTATTTGAGGTAAACCTTTGCAGCTACAGATAGGTCTCTATTGAATAGAAATGCCTGCTGTCTCTTGGGTGAGTGGGCATGGAGGTGTAAGGTGGTAGAGACCACATGGGTTGCATAGATGTAGCTATGGTGCCTTTGGGGCCTTCTGCCTCTCCATCGCACAATCTCCTCCTTGAGAGACCACTTATCCCTAAAGCTTACTTTCAACCATCAGCCAGACACTTGAGACACTTGAGGCAACTAGTTATCTGAATATAACTAAACATATAATTAGCTACTGCTATGAATCAGGGATGTCAAGGGAAAAAAAAAAGATTTGATCGTCTGTGTTTGGGAAGCATCTAACTTTCTTTCACAGAAAGGTACAGAGAAAACCTCTTTGTCTTCCCCAATTTACATTTCTTGCTTGTTTTCCCCCAATGTTCCCTTCTACCATATCCCCGCTATGACACATATTAGGGAGCTGTTCCTTAGTGTTCAGAGGGTGTCACAAGGCTCTTAGGGCCAGGTGGAGAAGCAGCTTTATCTTGCTAGCCAGCTCCAGGTGCTAGGCTTATGAGCTTCAGTGTAGAATGATGTCCCAAACTATCAGTGATGTCTTCCATGGGCCCACGAGTGGAGAACAGAGACTCATGCTAATTCTGTGCCTAGTAAATATAAATATTCACTTATATTTGATTTAAAAACAAGGAAAGAAAAGTAAGTTTGCCCATATCTATCCCTGGGCTTGTTTTGATGTGTTAGAACTAAAGGAAGGAGTCTGTATTTTTAGTGGGCTTTATTATATATTTCCATCTCATTTTGGCAAGTATGAGGAATCTTTATTTTTGAAATGACTAATAAGGAGATTACGCCTTGTCCTCTATAAATATTGTTTCTCTCCTCCCCTCCCCTTTTCCTTCCTTTCCTGTCATTATCCTTCCCTAATGTCTGTGTATTTAAGAGATGTCACTTTTAGCTCAATAAGCCACATTCTAGATAAAGAATAGGTTCTGTGTCTGAAATGATTCAAATAGTAAAAGATCTGGAAATTCTGACTTCCAAGTTCCTCATGGTCTTTCTGCTAACACTTGCCCAGAGAGCCAGTCTTTCTCTGCCTAGAGCACGTGTAGTTTTCCTAGGTAAATATGAAGTTCTCTCATCGTGGAGACCTGGGGTGGTGATTTGAAATGCCCACAGGGACCAGGTAGAGTGTAAAGGGGGATGGCTATGGGAAGGCAGAGGCCCAGTGGGATAATAAATGGCACCTGGCCCTCGACTGGGCATTGCAGTGAGCTGAAGGGTGTGCTCTTCTCCAGTTGATTGCTGCAGTAAACCTGGGCCCAGAGCTGCAAGAGCAGACATTTAGATCTTTTTGTGGATGTTAAAATATAATATGGGGTAGATATAACATGTCTAGTGAACTGGATTTAGCCTTAGGGCCTCCAGTTTCTGATATGTAGCTAAATTAGGAAGTGATCAATGACATTAAGAGCAGGTTTTCTGAGATCTTAAAGAATAGGAGGACCTGAGATAAATACGTATATGGGGGGGAGATGGGAATGGGTAGGCAGTACAGAGAGGTGATGTCTTAGGGATAAGTCAGTACAGTGTCTTGAGCTCAACTGCGCTACACGGAAGCCCCTTAGAAGAAAATACATGCAGGGACAGCAGCAGCAGCAAGATTAATGCTACACAGGGGATATACAAATGCAGGACAAACATAGCAAGGAAAAGAGACGAGAAAAGAAGGGCATGAGTAAAAGGAAAAGAGCTTACACATTTTGCAACCAATGCAGCAGAGACCTTTCAGGAAAATATTAAATATTACAGAGGGAGTCACTAATGGTCATTTAACATATACAAAGAAATGATCGACAGTGAGCCAGGAAACAGAAATGACAGGATTGAGAAACCAATTACTCGGAATTGACTAGAGAGCATTTACTTGCTACTAAGAAGGAATAAATTCAGAATTCAGGTATGGCATGCCCTTAATTTTTTGTTTAGGATAGTTCTTTAGTCTGTATGTGTTGCTATTAAGGAATACCTGAGGCTGGATAATTTAGTGAAAAAAAAAACCAACTTTTTTTTTGCTGGGCATGATGGTCCATGCCTGTAGTCTCAGCTACTTGGGAAGCTGAGGTGGGAGGATCACTTCAGCCCAGGAGATTGAGGCTGCAGTGAGCTGTGATCATACCACTGCACTCCAGCCTGGGTGACAGAGTGAGGCCCTGTCTCAAAAAACAAACATACATATAAAAAAAAGAGAAGAGGTTTATTTGGCTCATGGTTCTTCAGACTGAACAAGAAGCACGGCACCAGATCGGTTTCTGGAGAGGGCTTCAGGCTGCTTCCAATTGTGGTGGAAGGAGAAGGGGAGCTGTCGTGTGCAGAGATCACAGGGCAAGAGAGGAAGCAAGAGAAGGGAAGATGCTAGGCTCTTTTTGACAACTAGCTTTTGGAGAAATTCTTGAGGGAAATAAAAGAGAGAACTCAGTTATTACTCTGAGGAAGGCAACTAAGAGATTCATGAGTTATCAGTTCCAATGACCCAAACAACTTCCCATTAGGTCCCACCTCCGACATTAGGAATCAAATTTCAACATGAGATTTGGAGGATCACGTATCCCAACTATAGCAGATGGTATACTTAAATGTTTATTGACTATCCATAATTCTCTAGAAGATTCCTTAATATTGAAAGCCCCAGGTTGGTGCACCACCTGGATTGGTTATATCTCAAACCCCCAGATAATGGGGTTATAAGGGTGGAAGGAACCCTAGAGATCATATAAGTATAGTACTTCCTTTTTGCAATAAGAATCTTTGACCAGAGGGGTTGGCAGCTTAATCAATGTCACAAAGCTTGTAGTCCATCTGGGTCTAGAACATAGTTTCCTGCCTTAGATCCAGTCCTGATTTCCAAGCTCAAATCCTAACAAGAATTACTATCTCTAGTACCCCTCCCTATCCACCCAGTGGAGAAAAATTAGGCAGAACCTGAAGGGGAGAACTGGAATTGCAAACTAGCATATGAATGAAGATCGCACATATTTGTTGTGCCTTTGTTTTCCTCTTTCTTAACTTAATGACTCCTTCAAATAGGATTCCTTGCTGGAATTATCTCTGATAAATGAAACAAAGTTATTGCATGTAGGTGGAGTCTATCAAAGAGTTATTTTTACTCTTCATACAAATTCATGTTAATTTTTTTTGTCTCATTGAATGGGAGCCTGGTATGGTTTGGCTCTGTGTCCTCACCCAAACCTCATATTGAATTGTAATCTTCACGTGTCGAGGAAGGAGCCTGGTGGAAGGTGATTGAATTGTGGAGGTGAACTTCCCCTTGCCGTTCTCATGATAGTGAGTGAGTTCTCATGAGATCTGGTTGTTTGGAAGTGTGTGATACTTCCTCCTGCACTCTCTCTCCCCTGCCAACATGTGAAGAAGGTCCTTGCTTCCCCTTCACCTTCTGCCATGATTCTAAGTTTCCCGAGACTTCCTAGCCATGCTTCCTGTTAAGCCTGCAGAACTGTGAGTCAATTAAACCTGTTTTCTCATAAATTCCCCAGTCTCAGGTAGTTCTTCATAGCAGTGTGAAAATGGATTAATATAGAGCCAATCCCCTGCTATGTTTTAGGATCTAAGTCATGCATATTCATCATATCAAAGCATAATTATTGATTATGGGGTTTTAAAAATTATAGTTTTAACTTAATATATAGACTTAGCTTTTAATTAAAGTATTTTGGTTAGAATATGTAGTAAGATGATGGAGAAATATTTATAATTTATTTTAATTTTCTACATTTGTATTGTGGATAGTAATTTCTAGAACAGAGATTCTTAGCATGCCATTTAATTTAATCAACATTTACTTAACTTCTGTGCCTTACCAGGGAAGTTATTCTAAAGGAAAGAGGGTAGTAGGCACTCCAGAGGTGTATCTGAATCTGATTCTTGGTGGGTTGGGTGGTGGAAGTCCCATGTAGTTTGAAAATGCTTTGGAGAATTTACGACATCCTGTTGTGGGAGGTGTGTTGCCTCTTAGTTCTGAAAGTCCCTGTAGTGTTTGTTCCTCTCTTGGGATACTGGCTAAATTAGGATTATCAAGGGTCTAAAAGGATTCTTAGAAAATGGTCCTCAACCTTCTGGTTAAAGAAAGACCTTATGGATACCCTCTGAGTTAGAATGATACTGTGTGTGTGTGTGTGTGTGTGTGTGTGTGTGTATTACCAAACTAAACTGGATTCATTTGCCCACGTACATTGGAAAGCCAAACACTGAAGCACTGGGTTTTTGCAGTGAGAAAGGTTTATTGTAAGTTAACTGTCTAGGAGACAGAAGGAAATGCTCAAAAATGTCTTCCTGAGCTGGGGACTGGGTCACATTTTATAAGCATAGGATAATCAGGTATGAGCTGATTGGATCTTGTAATGAGGTGATGACAGAGCTTGATCTGATTGGATCCTGGATCCTGCTATGCAATGTCTACTTCTTAATACAGCCCCTGTTCCTGCTTCTTTGTTGGAGCACTTAGATTCCCCTGTAGTTGCATGCTTGGTTCATCTGGGCATGCTCAGGTTACATGACCTTCAACCTGGGGGTCCATGTTGACTGAAAAACAACTCACAACTTTGTTACATAAAAGTTGAACAAGATTGGTCTGCTGTGGCTACGTCTGTGTTGGGAGGAGTGGGTTAGGAAGGGGAAAAGTTGGAGGAAAGAGTACCCCAAAGTAGCTCAGACTCCAGTAGCTGAAGGGGCTTTTTCCTCTCCTGATGTGAGCCTCTGTAGTCTACCAGTTGATCCCCAGACTTTCAGAAGCAGCTTGGGTCATATTTCTTTTCTCTCTGGTTCCTTAAAGATTAAGAGATTGGGTTAGAATGGAAGAAACAGATTAGTCAAACATTCTAAAGATTAAATTTCAATTTTGTATTTTGATGATCGTTGTTATATGTGAGTTTCATCTGCTGAAAAATAAATCCAACGATATGTCCCTGCAGGTTCATCATTGTAACAAATGTACCACCCCAATGCAAGATGCTGGGGAGGCTGAGCATGTGTGAGAGGCAGGGCCTATGGAAAATCTCTGCTTTCCATTTAATTTTGCTGTTAACCTAAAACTGCTAAAAAATAAAGTCAACTTTTAAAAAGCACACCTTCTTCTAGTTGCCTTTCAGCACGTAGTGTCTTATAACTTCATTGGTATTTGTGGTGAAAAAATAAATTGAGGCTCCTGTGCTGGAAGTGAAACTGCCTAATTGTCTCATAGAACTGTTGTTTATGGTTTCTTCTGGATAAACATAGAAATTGACCTTTCCAGTCTTAAAACTTGAGAAAGTTACATTTGTCTTATCTGAGTTCCTTTCTCAGGAAACTAACCAGCAAGCTCCCAGATAGTATTATGTAACTGAAACTCACCAGATCACTGCATCTGGACAATGAGACACCAGATCCCTCACTGGACATGATTACCTAACTGACCACCAGCTTTCTGTTGACCAATCTTTTTCTTTACTCCTCCCTAATTCCTATTTTTCCACACAGTTACATTCTTCCCCCTGCTATATAAACCCCTACTTTTAGTTGGTTGAGGAGATAGATTTGAGACCAATATCCCATCACCTCAGATGCAGCACTTGAATAAGCTTTTCTTTCCTAGAAGTACTTATTGTCTCAGTGATTGGCTTTCTGTGCAAAGAGCAATGGGGTCTAGTCCAAACTCCTGGTGTTTTGGTAATAGAAGAAATATGCTGACATATTTCTTTTTCCTTCTTCTCTACTTTCTCTGCTCTCTTACACTTCTTTATACAGCTGCTGGCTTTTAAACCTGTTGCCCTATCTCTGAGGTTCACTTAGGCTCAAGATAGTGCCTGGTATGTAGCAGATGTCCATAAGTTTTATTGACTGACTGCAAGAAAAGCAGGAATAAATGACTGATTTGAAGGTTATAAGCTTTGGTATAAAATTAACCTTAAAATTCAAATTCAAGGGGCATTTGTTACATCTCAGGGGAACTCCCAACAATTTTAGGATTTCTAGCCCATACGTTTTTGTTAAGGGTGCAAATGAATCCTAGTTTTAGAATAGGTTGTTATAAATGGAAAATGGTTTTAGAGATCATCTAATCAAGTACAAGCATTTTTCAGATTAGATTTTGTATGTGTGTGCTCTTGTGTTATTGAGAAAACAGAGATCAAGAGAGGTTTACTGATGCGTTCAAAGTGCGTTCAGTGGTAAAGCTGGTGTTTTGAAGTTCAGTTCTCCTGACTCTTAGTAGCACATTCATGACATGATTATTCTCAGAGGAAAACTAACCTAGGGAGATGTTCTGGGAGATAACAAATGCCACATTGATGACTTGGATTCTATGGTGACATGAATATAACTTGTATATTTTTCTTATCATCAAGCTGATTTCTACTACTGAGAATATTCCTCTTTCTAAGGAGGGCTCTGTGGCTTCAGGCGCTGTGACTTCTGAGAAGGGTTCTGTGGCTTTGACCCTGAACAGAAGTTTTTAATGAACTTGTTATATATATAAAGTCACTTAAGTTTCTGATGTCAGGAAATTCTAACTGTGAGCCCATGTAAATTTGGATTCCTACTAGGAGATACTAATTCAATAAAGTAGGCCCTGCTGATAACCTACAAAACATTATGTTATATCTGAAAGATCAAAATGGGGTGTGAGTAGAAACACTTATCTTAGACTCACTCAAGTTAAGCACTTTCATTGTGATTGGCTTGAAATCATTGCCTGTCTAGAGGTGAAACAGAGTCTGCTAACCTGTATGCCTGCAACAGAAACAGAGCAGGCAATCAATCAGTTGAAGTGATATCTTCAAGAGCATCAAGGTGTCATTCATAGAAGGCTTGGAGGCCTTTGTAATTAAATGGAGAGGTTGAATTCACTTTATGTTTAATAGTCTAGAGAGTCTTTGGCTACCAACCTTGCTAAATTACTGTGATCCTGGCTGCTTACTGGTCTCCCTACCTCAGCCCAAACACAGTAGAGTTATTTGGAAAAAGAAATGATTAACTCTTATGTTAGCTATGGGGACCTGCAGATGTTTGGACTGATTGAAAGAAGAGGAAGAAACTAAGCCAATGGGGTAGGTGACCGATGAAAATTATTTAAGTGGTAGGAAATCCACAGCTCCTATTTTAGACAAAATGTAATTGTTTAGTCATCTTCATACCTCTCAATGATTCCTCCTTATTACTTCTAGGAAGGCACTAAAATTGCATTTTATACTTTAGTGTAAATTACATTAGTTTTATTATTTTTAATATGTTTTTCTTTTTTCTTTTAATTATAAATGTGATAGTAAAAGTACATTAGTTTTACTCTATTTTTTGCATTAAAAAAAGCAACTAGGACTTCAGCCATTTTTGGCCTCATCATGTACACCTAAAGAAGAAAAAATTTTCTGGGTTTAACTAAATTGAGATTTGATAAGATTCTAGCTTTAATACTTTTTCTCCCTTCGTTCCTTCCTTTTTTTGTCCTTTCCTCATCCTCTTTCTCTTCCTCCTTCTCCTTTTCCTTCTTCGTTCACTTTCTCTCTCTCTCTCTCCACCCTCTCTCCCTTCTTTCCTGTCAGGAGCGGAAATGGAAGGAGAACGGAGGAGCTGGAAAATGTGCTTTATAAATGCTTTATCTGTGCCAGGATGTCAGATATATGACAATTTACCAAGAATAAAATTCAGATCCTTGAATATATACCATTTCCCTTATTGACTCTGCTTTTTATCTACACTTTAAAGCTGGGTAAACAAGGTGTGGCCAGAGAAATTTTGCAGTGCTCCAGCCTGCTTTTCCACTGGAGCAATCTCTTCCCTCTCCTGTGAAAAGGCCGGGGAGGAGAAGCTCAGGCCTTTCTCCATCACACTGCGTAAGAGCTTGGCACTTGGACTCCTGGACATCCCCTCTCCTGGAAACAAGAGCACAGAGTGAGCCTCAGCCCTGGCCATCCTTCAGCCCTCAGCTGAGTGTAGGTCTGTCTGAGGTGGGGAATATGCAGGCAGCAAGTCCAGCTGCTTCTCTCTGCAGCCTCTCCCATCATTAGCCTGCCACAGTGCTTGGAAAGAACTGAGAAAAAATTGTGAGAACTTGTTTATTGAATGAGGTGTTAGGAGATAATTTTAGGATGTTTGGAGCCATTTCCTCAATCTCTCAAAAAGTTTTTGTTATTTTCCTTCTGGTACTTCCATCTGGTACTATTTACTTTTTATCCTCCCACCTGTTATCATTCCTCTCACCCCTAAAACATAACAAGACATCTCTGATAATATTTAATGTTTATCCTTTTAGTGAGAGGCATTAGATAATAGATAAATAAGAAGGGGAGTTTTAGTAGTTTTCCCTAAATATAATTTAAAGCAGGATTTTTTTTTTTTTACAATGTTTGGGTACACTTTATTTTTATATGACTTAACATTCTGCTATATTTCATTTCATTCGTTCTTTTGAGAAACTGAAAACAAAGGGAAATCAGAGTAATTGGTAGGTGATTTGAGGAAAATTTCCAACCAATATGTGAGTCTTGAATGAAACACTCTCGCAGTATTTCATTATATAACCCTTTCTTCCCATTATTATTTATTTTTTTTGCAAATAAGTCATTTTGACCCAAATCCAGCATAAATGAGCTGTAGTCTTGCTCTGTCGCCCAGGCTGGAGTTCAGTGGCAAGATCTCTGGTCACTGCAACCTCCGCCTCCCGGGTTCAAGTGCTTCTCCTGCCTCAGCCACCTGAGTAGCTGGGATTACATAAAGCATGATTTTTAAAAACTGAGAACCTTAATTCATTATTGGGGTATCAACTCAATATAGTGAACTTCAACTTGCAGCAGCGTTTTTTTTTTTTTTCCTAAGGAAAAAATCGTGTAGAGTGTAGCGAAAGTCAACACAGTTTTGTGAAACTTGCTTCAGTTTGCTACACAGCCACGTGGGAGTGTAGACTTGGGTGTGATGTGAAATGCATTTCTTTCGTTTTTTGAGACAGGGTCTCACTCTGTCATCCAGGCAGGAGTGCAATGGTGCAAACATGGCTTGCTGCAATCAACCTCCCTGCCTCAAGCAATCCTCTCACATCAGCCTCCTGAATAGCTGGGACTACAGTCATGTACCACCATTCCTGGCTGGTAAAATGCATTTCTTAGCATGGGTGCAAAGAATATGAAGCTATTGATTTGAGGCATTCGTGCTTTCTCGGCTCAATTTAAAGTAGCATATACTGTCTGTAAGATCTTAAATCACTCAGTTAACCACTAAGCTTACATTTCCAGAGGAACCACTTCACCTGACTGGTAGGAAATCCACAGGGCCTATTTTGGATAGGCTGGAAGTAAAAACTTATTAGAGAAAAGAGCTGAAATAAGAAGTTTAAATAACTATTTATACCAGTGGTACCATCTGCTTGCCACTGCTCCAAGTTTTTACTCATTTGATTTTTGTAAAGAGGTCACCTGCTTATTTAAAATATCCTTTTGTAATGTATTGGGGAGGTATGAGAACATACTAAAATGGTTGTCAATGGAGACGGAAGGGGCTTTATTCTCACTTAAGAGAGCCCTGGGAGGAATAAGGTTTTATCTGGATCAGGGTATCCAATTGCATTGGATAAACATGGCCTAAGGCAGGAGAAAATTTAAAAACACAATAATAAACCTCCTGGTGACATCCTCTGTTCCTTTTATAGTCCCTCAGCTGGCTTGTTTGCAGGGTGCAGGATAGGTGACCACCTGACATGCTTATATGGTCAGTAAGTTACCTGAATGGGGTCTCTCTAGACCCCCTAGAACTTGTGAAGCTGGGATGTATTATAGGAAATGCAAGCTGAGCTGGTGTTCACAGCTAGAGAGAAGGAGAGTGGGTAGATGCGCACCTGGCTCTGCAGGAAGCCCATCTCAGGTTGCTGCTGAGGACAAGAAGCTGGCTCTGGAACGATTGGAAAGGTTGTAAGAGCTCCACACGTCACCTGCTCCCTTTTGGGTATGTGGTGCCCAGACCTGAGCTGCTATTTAGCCTGACAAAGTAGAGGTTCCCCACCTCCACCCTGCTTTGGGCAACCTGCCCTGTCTTGTACAGAGGAAGGCACAAATAAGTCAGTGATTTATAGACCCTCTGTAGGGAAAACAAAAAAAGCAAAACAAAAAAGCCCAAGAGACTCAAGCAACATTTTTCCATCAGCAGCTGGTTTTGCCTTTCTTGGAAATAGCATTTCTTACATGCAATCCAGCTTTAGAAATTCCTCCTGTAGTCTAAAGACCTGTCGTCAGACAGGTCAATGGGGTAAAGCTCATTGGAGCTGTTTTTATTCTGTACAAGAACTTGCCTGCTTATTCTTCTCAGACATTATAATGGGTCCCCAGACTCGAGCTGGTGATGACTTACGAAAATATATTGATGTCCTATTTGGAAACTGACCTTTTAGTTTTATCCTTGTTATCCTTTTTCTTCTTCCAGTCTGTTATTTGAGACAAAGAAATGCAAGAGGAGAGACCATAGCTTTCTGGGATCTCTCCCCACCTCCAATAAGCCACAGGACATGTCTGTATACTTAGCGAAGAGCCTTTGAATATGTTTTCTGCCAGTCTGACTTCTTTTTCATGTGCAGACTTTAAAAGAAAAATAAACTGACATCTCATTATGGGAAGACTTCACCTCAAGTAGGGACAGCAGAGAGAGGCTTTGACAGAAGTATGCCTCCTGCCTTCTTTTTCCCCAGGATCCCAGTCTTTACCCTGAGCTCTTTCAATTGTTGCTGATGGTGGTAGTTAGAAAGTGAATAAAAAGGAGGCACTTTATATACTATGGATGAACCCATAGAACTTTTCATTCAGTGGAAGAGGCTGGTGTAGGGGAGTGAAACGAGGCTTCCCCTTACCTATCTAGGTTCCTTGTCTGGGCTAAAAATTAAACTGACATCAGACAGATTAACAGGAGAAAAACATATTTAACTATATACATATGCATGGGAATCCCACAAAACATGGGACTCCCCACAAAATATGGGACTCCATGAAGAGTGAGATGACTGAAGCTTATCTAGCATCCTGAGCTACAAAACAATAGGGACCCAGGACTTCTGGTGGGGGAGGCAGCAACAACCCTCGGAGAGGGTGAAGGGAGGAAATGCATGGTGAACAAAGACTGTCCGGCTATGCAGATACCAAATCTTCAGGTAATACAAATTATCTCAAAGCAGCCCTCTTGCTGATACCAATAATTTATTACCGTAGATTTTCTTTATGAAAAAATTTCTTTTATAGATGTAAATTTCTTTTACAAAAGTTTTTCAAAGCTATTCCAGTGTTAGCAGTTTCTCAGAATAACCAGCTCAAAATGAGCCAAAGGGTTATATTTTGGGATGGCATATTCTGGTCCCTTACAGTCATATTTTGGGGTGGAGTATCCTGAGCCCCACATTGAACACTCATGAGGGAGAAGGGGATGGGTGAGTTATGCCTTGATTGTTAATTTGCTGAAATATCAGGTCTCTTGATTTCTTGTCCTCCTGCTATTTGGTCATTAACCCAGCTGCCCAGGAATTCAGTGCTGAGAGGATGGGGGAATAAAATTAAAACAAGAAAGCATTTCCATTAGAGAGTAGACAAATCTGATTTTATTAAAAAAAAAGAGAGAGTTTAGCTCAATTTTATTTTTCACAATGGTAAAAAGAGTGTCCCATTAGTCTTTTCTCTACGTTCCAGTGACTGCATTTTAATAATCTGATTTCTCAGGATATCTGACTAGTCAAGTATTTCCTGACCCCAGTTACTGAGGCTAATTGAGAGTTAATTACATGTCTGCTCATTATTTTGCTTACTTCCTAGTCTGAAAACAACAGCAGTTGCTCACACTCTAGAACTGGGCCAGGAAGTAGCATCATAGGGTATGATTTGAGATGTGAGAACAGCTCCCCTCCTCGCTATCTTTCCCACCACCTAATCAGACTACCTGAAATGAGACCATTAGAGAGTTATTATACAGGCTAAAACCTGGGTTTGTGTTTTTCTCAGGAAGAGACAATCTTATACATTTTTAAAAAAAAGTTTTTCACTTTTTCTTTTTTAAATTGGTGTACGTTGCAAGTTATAAATCTAGTATTTCTTCCTAACAAAGTTTTATTAATTTTAGAATGCAGTTTTAGTTGATGACATATTAAGCTATTATTAATTAATGATATCCAAGTATAAAGTATTTCAGGATTTCACTACTGAAAAACTACCTGAGACAGGGACACTGTAGAATTTGGAATGCTGGAAGGATGAGGGATGGAAATAGCATAATACAGAGTATATGTAAGCTCAGGCATCTAGCTGTCAGGTAGGGAAAACTTTTTCTCTACCCTCTCATATTCAGTATGTGGGGGACCTTCATATTAAACTAACAAAAGACAGAGCAACAAAAGAAAAGGCACATTATTTTGTTAACATTTATATGCTTGAGTGTTCACAGAAAAGAAGTGAAACTTAAAGAAGTGATTCAAGTTGAGTGGTTATAGACCCTTTCCTTTTAACAAAGGAAAAAAGGTTTGGATTTCAAAGTATGATAAATTGTGGGGAAGTGAGTACGAAGTACGTGGTAGGAACTAATGGAATATAAAGGCTGTTTTGGTAAGGTCTATTTATGCAGACTCACCATCTTTGATAAGAATTTCAGGTACATAAGGGGAAGACAGAGATCTCCTCCTGTATCTTTTGATTCTCAATTGCTTTCAGCTCAAAATAATTCTTAGGTCAAAGTAACATATTTTGAGTAGCATATTCTGATCTCCTTCAGAGGCAAGTGAAGAGAGTGATACATACAATTAGATGGCTTTAAAGACCCCAAGGCTAAATTATATAGTTCCATAACATTTACCTAATACTGAACCTAATCCTTAAAATGGGAATGTTGGGTGACTGCTGTATTAATGAATAGACATGACTTTATTCAGTCAGTTTGAGGACGTAATTTGTATCCAGACTTTATTGTGGTTTGCCTTGGTTGATGTGGCTTATACAATTAATACCTATACCTGAGTACAGGTCCACTGGGCCTAAGCTGAAATCCAAACATATCCAGGCATGTTTCTGGCAGGGTGATAACAAGGACCTAGAAGGTGATTTGTTTGAACTGAGGAATTTGTAATGGATATAGAAATAAAATGTTTGGTAGCTTGCAGGCATTTGACTGGGCACTGTGGTAAAGCCTGCATAAATAGATATTGAAAGAGCTTTTATTCTGGAGGGCTTCTGTTGCTGTGGGGTATAGTTGAGAAAGTACAATTTACTCTTAAACAGACTTTAAATTTTATGTGTAGGCCATGCACAGTGACTCATGCCTTTAATCCCAGCACTTTGGGAGGCCAAGACAGGCAGATCACAAGGTCAGGAGTTGGAGATCAGCCTGGCCAATATGGTGAAATCCTGTCTCTACTAAAAATACAAAAATTAGCCGGGCATGGTGGTGTGTGCCTGTAATCTCAGCTACTCAGGAGGCTGAGGCGGGATCATTGCTTGAACTGAGGAGGTGGAGAGGTTGCCGTGAGCCAAGACCATGCCACTACACTCCAGTCTGGGCGACAGAATGAAACTCTGTCTCAAAAAAAAAATTTACTACGTACCTTGTGATATACTAGCAACCTCTTTAATATCTAGAGATGAAATATTACAAAATCAGGACTATCAGTACTCATTTTTCCATTATATACAGCATATATGCAGCAAAACGAAATGCACAAAACATACAGAAAAAATAGTGTCTGAAAATGTTCTAGTATGAACACGCTAGCCTATTACCATTACCCTTTGCAATTCCTTCCCTCCTACCTTTTCTAAACCTTTGAACAGGCATAGAGTACTATACTGATCACAGAGGTGGTTTAACAATTTTATTTCATTTGAATTTTAGCAAAAGGATATCTACAAAGTGATATTTTACTACATCTGCATTTAATATATGTTGGGCACTTCTAAAGATCTAGGTAGACTAGATGTTTTAGATAAGGAATTAATTTGTTCACAATTTACACAGCAGTCTTGAATAAACTGCACACATATAACAATAGTTATAATTTGAAAGAGCCTTCTTTCAAATTATAATTATAATTTGAAAATTATAAACATTCTGGCTTAGAACCTTCCCATCTCCATCAACCCAGTGGGTTATAATGCTCAGATTTTCATTAGAGAATCTTTCTCAGAAATTTTAAAACAAAATATACAAAAGATATTAGTTTACTAACTGTACTTTTAACATACACCGACAACCTCTTTAACATCTAGAAAGACTAGATATTCTAAATTAGGACTCATTTGTCCTTTGTATACACTATGTACACAGATAAAACAAATGTGCAGACATAAGGGATGATGGTTAATCTTGCCTCACTATAAGCACAACAGCACAGAGCTCTTCACTCTTTCTTCTCCTCCCTCCTCCCTTGAACCAGTGCTCAAACACAATGTATATTACTTAAGACGTGGTTTGGTCATTCCCTGCCCTGCCCCTGCCCCCCAAACCCCCTACCCTGCTGCCCTAAACTGACATACCATATGAATTTTAGCAAAAATATATTTATGAAATGTTAAATATACTTTATTGGACAGTGTAATCTTTATGTTACTTTGTTTTCATATATACTCTGGGGCAATTAATTAGCATTTGAAATACATGGTGGGTGGTTTGCACTTGAAAACATTTTTTATTATAAAATATTGCTGTTTATGGAGGGCGGGGTGGAGTCTTGCTCTGTTTCCCAGGCTGGAGTGCAGTGGTGCGATCTTGGCTCATTGCAACCTCTGCCTCCCAGGTTGAAGCAATTCTTTGCCTCAGCCTCCCGAGTAGCTAGGATTACAGGTGCCCACCACCACGCCTGGCTAATTTTTTTTTGTATTTTTAGTCGAGACTGGGTTTCATCATCTTGGCTGGTCTTGAACTCCTGACCTCGTGATCCACCCGCCTCAGCCTCTCAAAGTGCTGGGATTACAGGGGTGAGCTACCACGCCCGACCTAAAATGTTGCTAACTTTTAAGGTGTGATAATGATTTTAAGATGTGGTTATGTTATCTTTTAGAGCTTCATACTAATGCATCTATGGATGAAATGATGTGATATTTGGATTTGCTTCAAAGTAAGTCATTGTTTGGGTTGGGTATGAGGGGGAGAGGAAGAATGGCTGAATAGAGATGAACAAGCTTGGCCTGGGATTAATAATTGGCACAGGTGGGTGATGGGTTAAGGGCAGTTATTACCCTAGTCTCTAGTTGAGACTTCCATAATTAACCTATTTTTAAAGCATAAAATAATAAAAATAAGTGTATGAAAGAACCTACCTACTGCAAGCACTTTGTTTCTGATTAGCCCTGAAGGATATGATAATTAAGGTAAAGTATATTAGCAATTATTTTCCTTTTGCTGAAACAACAGCTGTTTATAAAATGTGAAATTAGCAGAATATTGTACAGGCATCTCCAATGTCATAGGAATAGGATTTAAGAATCTGGCAAAGGTAGTAGACTCCCCGTCGGACTGGTGTTCTAAACCTAGGGCATACTGGGTCTCTTGTCAAGTGCTTAATCGAGGATTTTATCTTGAGTCTGACCAGAGGGGAGCCGTACCTGCCTGCTACCAGAATACTGTCTATATTAGTCTGTTTTTGCATTGCTATAAAGAAATATCTGAGACTGGATAATTTATAAAGAAAAGAGTTTTAATTTTTCACAGTTCTGCAGGCTATACAGGAATCATAGTAGTGTCTGCTTCTGGAGAGCCCTCAGGGAGCTTTTACTCATGGTGGATGGCAAAGTGCCACCCAGGATCTTATATGGCAAGTGCAGGAGAAGAGAGAGAGGGGAAGGTGCTACACATTTTTTAAACAACCAGACCTCATGAAAACTCACTCTCTATAAAGTACCAAGGGAGGATGGTTCTTATTCCTGAGAACTTTGCCTCCCTCTCACTAGGTCCTACCTCCAGCAACAGGGATCACATTTCAACATGAGATTTGGGTGGGGCACAGATTGAAACCACATCATTCTTCCCCTGGCCCCTTCCAAATCTCATATCCTTCTCACACTTCAAAATACAATTATGCCTTCCCAACATTCCCCCAAAGTCTTGCCTCATTCCAGTATTAAAAGTCCACAGTCCAAAGTGTCGTCTGAGACAAGGCTAGTCCCTTACACCTATGAGTCTGTGAAATAAAAAACAAGTTAGTCACTTTCAAGATACAATGGAGGTATAGGTATTGGGTAAATACTCCTATTTGCAAAAGGGAGAAATTGGCCACAAAAGAAAGGGGCTATAGACCCCATGCAAATCTGAAACACAGCAGGGAAGTCATTAAATCTTAAAGCTCCAAAATAGCCTCCTTTGACACTATGTCTCACATCCAGGGCATTTTGGTGCAGGGGGTGGGCTCCCCAAGGACTTGGGCAGCTCTGTCCCTGTAGCTTTGCAGAGTTTAGTCCCCACAGTTGCTTTCAAGGGCTGGCATTGAGTGCCTGAAGCTTTTCTAGGCACAGAGTTTAAGCTGCTGGTGGATCGATCATTCTGGGGTCTGGAGGCTGATGGCACTCTTCTCACAACTCTGCCAGGCAGTATCCCAGAGGGGACTCTGTGTGTGGGGGCTCCAACTCCACATTTCTCCTCTATACTGCCCTAGTAGGGGTTCTTTGTGAGGGCTCTGCCCCTGCAGCAGGCTTCTGCCTGGACATCCAGGTTTTTCCATACATCTTCTGAAATCTAGATGGAAGTTCCCAAGCCTTGACTTTTGCATTCTGTATACCTACAGGCTTAACACCACGTGGAAGTCACCAAGGCTTATGGCTTGCACCTTCTGAAGCAGTATCCCAAGCTGTATGTGGTCCCCCTTTTAGCCACAGCTGGAGCTGGAGTGGCCCGGATACAAGAAGTAGTGTCCCAATGCTGCTCAGGGTAGTGAGACCCTAGGCCTGGCTCAGGAAATCATTTTTCCCTCCTAGACTTCTGGGTCTGGGATGAGAGGGGCTGCTAAGAAGGTCCTAAAATACCTTTGAGATCCTTTCCTCATGTCCCCCACTGTTAGCACTTGGCTCCTGTTTACTTATGCAAGTATCTGCAGCTTGCTTGAATTCCTCCCCCTAAAAAATGGACTTTTCTTTTCTACCAGATGGCTAGGCTGCAAATTTTCCAAGCTTTTATGCCTTACTTCCCCATTAAATATAATTTCTAGTTTTAGATCATTTATTTGCTCACACATATGTGCATAGGTTGTTAGAAGCAGGCAGGCCACATCTTGAATGCTTTGCTGCTTACAAATTTCTTCTGCCAAATACCCTAACTCATCATTCTCGAGTTCAAAGTTTACAGATTCCCTAGGGAAGGGGCACAGTCCAACAACCTCTTTGCCAAGGTGTAACATAAGTGACCATTGCTCCAGTTCCCAATAAGTTCCTTATCTCCATCTGAGACTTCCTCCGCTAGGTCTTTGCTGCTCATATCATTACCAGCATTTTGGTCACACCATTCGACAAGTCTCCAGGAAGTTCTAAAATTTCCCTCATCTTCCTATTTTTTTTTCTGAGCCCTCCAAACTGTTTAAACCTCTGTCTATTAACCAGTTCCAAAGCTGCTTCCACATTTTCAGGTATCTTTATAGCAATGCCCCACTCCTAAGTGCCAATTTACTGTAGTAGGCCTGTCTCACATTGTTATAAAGATATACCCAAGACTTGGGTAGTTTATAAAGAAAAGAGGTTTAAGTGGCTCATGGTTCTGCAGGCTGTACAGGAAGCATGGCAGCATCTACTTCTGGGAGGCCTCAGAAAGCTTTTACTCATGGCCTAAGGCGAAGCGGGAGCAGACATTTTACATGCAGGAGCAGGAGAAGAGAGAGAGGAGGGAGGTGCTACACATTTTTAAACAACCAGATCTTGTGAGAACTCACTCACTATACAGTACCAAGCAGGGATGGTGCTAAACCATTCATGAGAACTTTGCCCCATGAGCCAGCCACCTCCACCAGGCCCCACCTCCAGCACTGGGGGTTACATTTGAATATGATACTTGGGCGGGGCACTCATCCAAACTATATCACTGTCCCACGTGCTGCTAGTGAAATTTGCAGGCAACAGCCTTTTCAGAGGCCAAAATCGTCAGTGCACTGAGAAAGCCTCACCCACCCTTAACTACAGACACAGGGAGTTTTAAATAGCCACTTTGGCTTGGACTGGGCTCAGAATGGACACTGGGGACATCCTCCTACTTCTGCGTTAGGCACAGCATGTCTGCCACACAGTGAGGGCTCAGGAATACCTGGACAACAGCAGCTCATCAAGAGTGGTGTCTGTGTAAGCCCAGGGCCAGCACCCTGCTGCAGCCTTCTGCATCCACCTCTGCTTAGGCCTCCCACAAGTGGGAGAGAATGGAACAAAAAGGAGTGGGCACATTGAGAGCATTTTTGATAACCTCTGATACTGCCTAGTGACCCACAGAACAATCTGAAGAAAATAGCAGTTCTGGAAACGGGTCCTAAAGGGTGTGGGTAGTAACAAGAGTGAATGAATTGGTGTAATTACTCTTGATCTGACTCCCATGTGTACTCTTAGCTTTATAAGGCTTTGGCAAACTTGTGTTACACAAATTAATATGAGTTGTTTTTTTTTTTTTTTTTTTTTTTTTGAGATGGAGTCTCGCTTTGTTGCCCAGGCTTGAGTGCAGTGGTGCAGTCTCAGCTCACTGCAACCTCCTGCTCCTGGGTTCAAGTGATTCTCCTGCCCCGGCCTCCCAAGTAGCTGAGACTACAAGCATGCGCCTCCAGGCCTGGCTAATTTTTGCATTTTTAGTAGAGACGGGGTTTCACCATGTTGGCCAGGCTGGTCTCAAACTCCTGACCTCGAATGATCAGCCTGCCTCGGCCTCCCAAAGTGCTGGGATTACAGGTATGAGCCATCATGCCTGGCCAAAATGAGTTTCTTGTTCATCTGTACATTGTCACTAATTTAAAAAATGTGTGTGTGTGTGTTGTGTTGTGTGTGTGTGTGTGTATTTTATGCAAAGTCATGTATGGCTGAATGATGGGGATACATTCTGAGAAATGCGTCCGTGGGCAATTTTGTGATTGTCAAACATCACAGAGTGCACTTGCACAAACCTAGATGTTATAATCTACTGCACACTTAGGCTTTACGGTATAGCCTGTCACTCCTAGGCTACCAACCTGTACAGCCTGTGACTACGCTGAATACTGTAGGCAATTGTAACACAATGGCATTTGTGCATTTAAACATATCAAAACATAGAAAGCATACCTAAACAGTAAACATACAGTACAAAAGATAAAAAAATGCTACACCTGTAGAGGGAATGTACTACGAATAAAGCTTGCAGGGCTGGACGTTTTTCTAGGTGAGTGAGTGAGTGAGTGGTGAGTGAAGGTGAAGGCCTAGGACATGACTGTATACTACTGCAGACTTTTTCAACACTGTACACTTGGGCTAAGCTAAATTTATAAAAATATTTTACTTTAATAATAATTAACCTTAGCTTACTGTAACTTTTTTACTTCATAAACTTAAAACATTTTTTAAAACCCTTTTTGACTCTCGAAATAGCACTTAAAACACAAACACCTTGTACAACTGTACAAATATATTTTCTTTCCTTATATTCTTATTCTGTAAACTTTTTAAAATTTCATCGTTTTTATGTTTTAAGCTTTTATGTTAAAAATGTAGACACAAACACACATTAGCCTAGGGCGACACGGGGTCAGGGTCATCAGGATCACTATTTTCCAGCCTCCACATCTTGTCCTACTGGGAGGTCTTCATGGGCAATAACACACATGGAGCTGTAATCTCCTATGATAACAATGCCTGCTTCTGAATTATAATATGTCCTGAAAGACCTGCCTTAGGATGTTTTACAGTTAATTTTTTCTTTAAATAAGTAGGAATATTCTCTAAAATAACGATAAAAGTATAGTATAGTCATTTATTATCAATATTATATACTGTACCTAATTGTATGCAGTATACTTTTTTTTTTTTTTTGAGATGGAGTCTTTCTCTGTCATCCAAGCTGGCACACAGTGGTGTGATTGTGGCTTATTGCAAACTCCGCCTCCCAGGTTCAAGCGATTCTCCTGCCTCAGCCCCTCGAGTTGCTGGGATTATAGGCACCTGCTGCCATGTCTGGCTAATTTTTGCAGTTTTAGTAGAGACAGGGTTTCACCATGTTGGCCAGGCTTGTCTTGAACTCCTGACCTCAGGTGATCCACCTGCCTCAGTCTCCTAAACTGCTGAGATTGCAGGTGTGAGCCACCACGCTTGGCTGTATGTGGTATACTTTTATATAAAGTGCAATAGGTTTGTTTATCGCAGCATCACCACAAACACATGAATAATTAGTTGTGCTGTGGCATCACTAGGCAATAGGAATTTTTCATCTCCATTATAATCTTTATTTGTATTAAAAAAATTTTTAACCTGAGATAGGCTCTCAATCTGTCACCCAGACTGGAATGCAGTACACAATCAGAGCTCACTTTAACCTCAAATTCCTGGGCTCAAGCAATCCTGCCTCAGCCTCCTGAGTAGATAGGACTACTGGCATGTACCACCACACCTGGCTAATTTTTTAATTTTTTGTAGAAACAGGGTCTTGCTATGTTGCCCAGGCTGGTCTGGAATTCCTGGCCTCAAGGGATCCTCCTGCTTCAGCCTCCTAGAGTGTTGGGATTACAGGTATGAACCACTATGCATGGTCCATTAAATCTATGGGATCACTGCCGTATATGTAGTCTGTCATTGACCAAAACACTGTTATGTAGCACATGACTCTGTGGGGTGTGTGTGTGTGTGTGTGTGTGTGTGTATTTAAATTCATATATCTTGAGTACCTTTTTATGCGTCGGCCTCTGCTTTTATTAATATGATCTCACTTGATCTTTAAAATAACCCTACAAGATAGGTGTTAATTTTATTATCATAAAACTTTGGCTCAAATAATTTGAATAATTTTTATTTATTTATTGAACAAATATTTATTGAGCATCTACTAGGTACTAGGAATCATTTTAAGTGCCAAGGATTCAGAGATACATAAAGCAGATATTGTCTTTGTTCTCAGGAAGCTCACCATGATAAATAAGCAAACTGATATTTGTGAAATAATTTCAAATACTATTTTGAGTGCTATGAGGGAAATACATAGGATAATGCATCTCAGAGTAGCAGATGGTTGTGGGGGGTCACCACTATATAGGTGAAGGGAACAGCAGGTACAAAGCGCTGAGGCTTTGCTTGAGGCTTTGTGACTTTTCAAGGTCACCCAACTGGTAAATGACAGCTCTGGGTTTTAATCCATTTCGTGGAACAGCAGACAGCAGGGGCATGGAAAGTTTAGCTTATTTTAGGTGAAGCCTGGAGAGTTACGGGAGCATGTTAAAATGATATTTGCAGGGCTGGAAGGGCTCCAGAACACCTGGGCTGTGAGGTCCCCCATCACCACTCAGAGCACCAGGGACTTCAGAGGAAATATTTGTTTTAATCATTTCTGGAAATGTGATTGCTCTTTGATATTTTCTCATTCTGTTTGCCTGACAACCACACAAGAATCAGACTTTTTAAAGGTCTCTCTTGCCTAACCAACTAGATGCTTTGGAAAAAAATTTGCCAAATGATAGAAATATTTCTCTTTCAGCTTAACTGCTGACCCAGACTAGTGAAAGAAATGGCCTTTCAAAGAATAAATCTATGAAATTCCATTTCTGGGGCAAGTGCCTTGATTTGCATTGAGCATTGTTGTAAATGTCAACTGTCCGGCTCCCACTGTCAGCTTGAATGGCCATCAGTGTTTACCCTCCCAAGACAATTGCACTAACTTATTCAGCACATGGGTGGAGGCTGAGGCCATACTGTTTCTTGTTAATCTCAACCACGTCCCCCTTTCCTCCTTCCTTTTTCTCCTATGAGACACTTCTAGATTTTTCAAGGTTATGATGAAATACTGAATCTTTCACTTAGCAGGGCTGTTAGTTTTCCTGAGCTGCCTTGCCGAGCCTGTATTCCCATGTTTTTCCTGGGAGCAGGTGAATGTGAACCCGTTGAAGACACTGAACAAAGGCACAAGCAGTGGCAATTTCCTTCCCTCGCCACTGGAAATCGATGCGAAGAGCCAAGAGGACAAATTTTTTCCAAATCAAAAATACCAGAATATACATGCTGTCTTGTTTACCAGTATCCCAGGGACCCAGAACACAGTAGGTGTTGAGTAAATACTTACTGAATGACAATCACAGCAAGTTGTCTCTACCAGCTTAACCATCCTCCCATGGCCTCCCTCAGTCCCTTCCTCATTGGACACTGCTGGATTTTTGCCAATTGTCTTCTCTTGAGAAAGGGGTTGGGGGAGAAAGGGAGAGAAGGCTGGACATACTGCCTGGGCTGGATTGGCTGCAGCCATTGTGACTCTTTTCCAGCTGCAGAGCATTTTGTATGTGATGAATGATACAGAAACATGCCTCCAGCAGCCAGCTGGCCCCTCACCAGTTCTTTGTAAATACCAGCCAGAGGCAGCTCTGGTCTTCCGCAGGGTAGATACGGTGGAAGCAAATCTCACAGGTTCCTCGCCCTCACATGGGGCTCATCAAGACCCTACAGCTGTTGTTTCAGCTCCAGATGAATTCTTTGTATTTTTCCTTTAGAGAATCTACTAAGGAAATGTCATCCCCCCATTTCCCCTCTGCCTATATATGTTTGCTCTGGCAGAGAATTACTCTGCCTTCCTGTCTTCTCCAGTCTCGTCCTTTTGATCCAAATGTTTTCTCCTGCTGGTTGCTTCTTGTCCCTGGAGGTACAAAACACATATTTGGTTTAGATATCAGGAGAATGTCTGAATGTCTTAGGTTGCTTCGGGGGGTCTTGATTAACTTCGCTGTGGATTTTAAAATCTGTTTTACCTGTTCTTCTAACAGCAGCATTATCGTGAGCCTGTCTAGGGAAGACACTTTTATAAATGAAAGATTTGGCCCAATTTCTGGGGGATTATGTTGCTGTGTTTTGTTGCTTTTGAAACTCATACATTTTCATGCTTTCACACCTCAGAATTTGGGAGGCAAATTCTTCTTATCATAGATACACACCACACATTAATCAGTAGTACTGTTTTTTCTTCTTTGGTAGATAAAATGATATGTCTTATAATAGATGGCATCTTAGATTTGATGAAATAACAGTAGTTCATTTTGGCCAGAAATATCTCAATTTATTTATTTATTTTGTTTGGTTCTTGATTTGGAGATTTATTTTCTAGTTTTTTTTTTTTTTTTCTATTTGGTGTTAATCATTCAGACTAAATATTTTTAGTCTAAATATTTCTATAATCAACCTATTTTAAAATGTGTCTATCATGATAATTTTAAATCTATGTAGATAGATTTATATAAAGGAAGAAAGGATCCAGAAGTGAGAAAGCTGAGGTTCTAGTTCTGCTTTTGCTTTAACCTTGGATAAGTAATTGCCTTTTGAGCTCCTCTTTCTTGGCTATAAAATAATGGGTAAGAATGCAATGATTGCAAGACTTTGATTTCATAGTGGCCCCTCCTCCCTGCTGGTTGTTATTCAGAGTCAAAGGCAAGAGACGGGTAGCAAATCTGGTTAATATCTCCTCAGAGTAAGGTTATGTCATAGTGACTTGTGAGAACCTGTCAGGCCAGACCAAATTAGTTTTCTCTGTGAGATAATGATCCCATAGCATGAATGAATGAGAAGAACTAATAGTTGAATGACATCAAAGTGCCAGGCACTGTGCTATGTGCTTGCTGTGGATTGAATTGTGTACACCCCCAAAATATTGAAGTCCTGATTCCCAGGGGCCATGACTTTATTTGGAAATAGGATTGTCTTTGTTTGTGTTGCTATAACAGAATACCTAAGACTAAGCAATTTATAAAGAAAATAGATTTATTTAGCTCTTAGTTCTATAGGCTGAGAAGTTCAAGGGGAAGAGCACTGGCATCTGCCCTGCCACTGATTAGGGTTTTTGTGCTGTTTCCGCTCACGGTGGGCAGCAGGAAGGGTAGGCACATGCAAAGAGGTTACATGGGAAGAAAGGGATCAAGAGAGAAAAACTGGGGAAACCAGACTCTTTTTAACAAGCTACTCCTGCGGGAATGAATTCATTCTAGAGAATGAATTCATTCTAAGAGAATGAATCCAGTCTTGAGAATGAGAACTTACTCACTACCTTGAGAATGACACCAAGCCATTCATTCATGAGGGATCTGGCCCCCCATGACCCAAACACCTGCCACTAAGTCCCACCTCCGAACACCACCATGTTGGAGATCAAATTTCAACATGTGTTTTTGTGGGGACAAGCAATATCCAACACATAGCAGGTTTTTACAGATGATCAAGTTAAAATGATGCCATTAGGATTGGCCCTAATCCAATATAATTGTCTTCTTATAAAAAGGAGAAATTTTGGCTGGGCACAGTGGCTCATGCCTGTAATCCTAGCACTTTGGGAGGCCGGGGTGGGTGGATCACAAGGTCAGGAGTTCAAGATGACAAGGTCAGAAGTTTTACCTGACCAACATGGTGAAACTCCATCTCTACTAACAATACAAAATTAGCTGGGTGTGGTGGCGTGCACCTGTAATCCCAGCTACTCAGGAGGCTGAGGCAGGAGAATCGCTTGAACCTGGGAGGTGGAGATTGCAGTGAGCCAAGATTGCACCACTGCACTCCAGCCTAGGCAACAGAGCCAGACTCTGTCCCAAAAAAGAAGGCGGCGGGTGGGGGGAATTTGAACACAGAGACCGACAAACACTAAAGGATAGTGTCTTGTAAAGACAAAGGCAGAGATTGGGGTGATGTGTCTACAAATCAATCGATAACATCAAAGATTGCCTGCAAACCACCAGAAGTTAGAGATGTTTGGAAGATTCTCCCTCGCAGCCCTCAGAAGGAATCAGTCTTGTTGACACCTTGGACTTCTGGCCTCTGGAACTGTGAGACAATCCATTTCTGCTATTTAAGCCACCCCATTAGTGGCGCTTTATTATGGCAACCCTTGGGAACTAATACACTGCTGTAGACATACTGAATCATTCTGTCCTCACAACGATACTATCCATTTATCCTCAATGTGCTAGCACAAAAGCAGGAAACAAATGGAAAATGTTCTGCTCTTGTGAGAGAAGCCAGATAAAAAACAAACAAGTAAATATGTCATATATCAGAGGATGAGACACGTGATGGAGAAAAGTCAGGCATGATGAGAGAGACAGAGTGTGTGGTGCGGAGGTGGGCAGTGTGGGGTTACTGATTTATATAGGGGAGTCTGCAAAATACTGTGTAGAAAGAATATTGCAACTTCACAGCAACTAACATGAAGGCATATTCTTGGTGTAGTCACCAACCAAGTTTCTTTTTATTATTTTTAAAATATTATTTTTTAGAGATGGGATATGGTAGCATGATCATAGCTCACTACAACCTTGAACTCCTGGGCTCAAGCAATCCTCCCACCTCAGGCTCTTGAGTAGTTGGGACCACAGGATCATGCAACTATGCCGGGCACATTTCTTTATAAATCTGTTTTAGTTTTTGTTTTTGTTTGTGAGACAGGGTCTCACTCTGTTGTTTAGGCTGGAGTGTAGTGGCGCAGTTACGGCTCACTGTAGCCTCCACCTCCTAGGCTGAAGTGATCCTCCCAACCCAACATCCTGAGTAGAACTACAGGCATGCGCCACCATTCCTGGCTAATTTTTTATTTTTTGTAGAGATGAGATCTCACTATGTTGCCCAGGGTGGTCTCAAACTTTTGGGCTCAAGCCATCCTTCCTGCCTCAGCCTCCCAAAGTGTTGGGATTACAGACATGAGCCGCTGTGCATGGCCTATAAATCTGTTCTATGTGTGAAAAGTTAGACATGTGGAAATAGTTGCTTAGGGGTTATATAGACAGCAAACGGAGGAGTTGGCATTTAACCCAGATATGTAACTGCAAGCACACACACTCTTAATCACAAGGGCTATTTGCTCACCCTGTCTTTTTTGATTTCAGTATAATTTATATTCTGTTTAGCCAGTCTAGTTGTAGAGTTTCTATGATTAGGCAGGTAGAAAATTTCTCTGATGATTCTCCCAGAAGCGTAGTTTGCAATGACGTGGTATCAGTGAGAGGAGCAAATATCAAGTGGTTTTATCGTTCTTGGAATCATTGATGTCTTGATTAAAGATGCTGAAGATATGCTTTTTTAGCCTATAGGTGATGTAACATCAAACAGACCAACGTGATATTATTAAATAGGAAGCACTACCCTAGGCAAACAGGATGAAATCCAATTATACAAGGGTGAGAGTAAGGACTTATGCATAATCCATAAAAATTATTATAGAATCGGCTAGCCACAATCCCTGCTTTAAAAGACCTATGGGTCAGGGCTGATCATTGTATGAATCAGCAATATCATGTCATTGTGGGGAATAAAGCTAAGACCATTCAGGGCAGATGCCATTCTTCCTCTATGCTCTGAGAAAATCAGCCATGACTGTGCTATGAATAATATTGCTCCCTGAACTTAAAAAGAAAAAGACTCAAATGTTAGCCAATAAAATCGGCAAAGTTAAAAAATAATGCTCTGTGTTAGGGCTACTTTGAAGCAAGTATATTTTCATATACTTCTGATGGGACTCCCAATGATACCACCTTTCTACAAGGCAATTTGACAACATGTATTAAAAACCTTTAGCTGTGAGTGTTTTTGGAGCAGTTCCAATTTCAGTATTTTTTTTTCTCAAAAGAAATCACTGGAGACAGATGAAAAATTTAGCTACAAAGTGTTTATTACAATATAATTTATATGGCAAAATTGGTTAATATGGTAGAATGTTATATGGCTATTAAAATCGTGATGCTAAATAAGAATTGTTAACTGTTTTCAGTTCATACACCCTTTTGGGAATCTGGCAAAAGGAGTCAACTTGCTTCTTGGGAAGAAAGCACGTATGTACCTACATAAAATTTTGTATATAATTTTGTGTATAATTTCATGGACTATGTGAAGTCTATGCACAGACTCAGGTTGAAGATACCTACACTGTATGAGTAATAATTAGTGACACGAGAAAATAGTCTCCAAAGCACATACGTGCATTGGCTTATGAGACTAGAAAGCTATACATCAAAATAGTTATTAGCTCTGAGAAGCAGGATTATGGGTTTTAAAAAATTTGTCCTTTGGGCTTTTTCATATTTCTCATTTTTCCACCATAAAAATGTATTATTTCAATATGATTTGGGACTATTGTAGTATGGAGCAAAGAAAAAAATCCAAAATTAAACACAGGAAGCTTAGAGAAATCCCCAAGAAATATAACAAAGATGATACATAATGAAAAGTGCAAAGAAACAATATTGCTTTGCCTGCAGTAATAGGTATTACTATGAGGGCGCAATTTTCTAGGTTCACGGAACATTCAAAGGAAATGGATTTAATTTAAACTAATGTTCCACTTGGGCAGAAAGAAGAATTGTTTTATATTGGTATGAAACACTTAGATGGGAGTACCCAAGGACAAGATGGACGCTTTGTCCCCAGAAGTGCAAAAGATGTAGCCAAAAATTATGGATCTAGGCATCCATCTCCCTGAAGGCAGGAAATGGTATTAGGTCATTTATCTTGAGCCTTTCTGCTCAGTTTGTTTATGGCTTTGGAGCAGGGACAGTGGTACACAAAAGGGAAAGACACTGCCAGTACCCAGCCATCTGCTCTATCCTCACCTGCTTCAGGGATGCCCCCGCCTCACTCAGCACCAGGATGAGGGTAGAGAGTGTTGCTTCTCTATTAAGGTGCTTTGGGCCTCCTATTAATCACATTGACAACCAGGGGGATTGGTGATCTGATTTCAACAAAGCTGAAATTCATTTTTGTTCCTTGGTCTGATCCACAGCACTAAGTGAAGTATTCAATAGGCAAAGTCCAGCCAAGTAAAATTCTTCTCCATGCTCATGGTTATTAATGTTAATGACCCCTCTGGGGGAAAGTATTTTGTTTAGTGGATAGACCGAATCCTCTGGAGACCTACTGAATCTGTAGGGGAATTTCATTAATCTGCACTGTAAGTTTGGCAATTCTGACCTTGTGTGTGTGTGTGTGTGTGTGTGTGTGTGTGTGTGTGTGTGTGTGTGTTTTATCATGCTTCCCATTCTTTTTTGTGAATATTAGGTACTGCTGCTAAAAGTATATGCCTTAGGACAATTCTGTTTCTATGCCAATGTGTGGATTGAATATCATTGTAACATAAACACACACGTACACATGTATACGGTATATATAGATGTAGAAAGTCATGGTTAAGAGCCTCAGGTCTATGGACAGAATTCCAGGTTGGGTCTCTGGTTCTACCATAGCTTTGTGAACTCGAATAATTTATTTATTCTTGAGAAACTTCAGTGTCCTCGTCTGTAAAATGGGCATACTAATGATTACTGTCCTCAGAGAGTAGCTGTGATGATTAAATGCATTAATAGTAGCACCATGATTAGAACATTACCTGGACTGTAGTGCATATTTGTCAATAGTATCAACACTTCTAATAAGAGACTCTGATTTCTTAGCCCTCTTAGTCCCAGGACACAAAACTCTTGCATGTTCCTAAGGTCACGGGAACCAGGATTTCCCTTGAATATTATACCCTTTCTTGGTACTAGCATCTCTAGGGCTGGTACTCTCCCAGCTGCCTTTACTAGTGCAAGGTCGTTGCGTGGGCAGGCTTACTCAAAGGAGTTCATGAAGTAGACAGAGCTCCCACAGCTCTGGCAGCCTCTGGAGTCCTGCTAGCTAGCTATCTCTAAGTTAGCCTACTTGCCATGGCTACCTGAGGAAGAGGTTCCATCTTAGGCTCTTGTGTTTTTACTGGTCTCCAGGCTGACTGCCACAGACTGGGAGTATAGAGTGTCCTTTCTGCTTCATAGCTTCACTGTGTAATTGATTATTTCTTTGTGTACTCTCTGCTTTCCAATGGGATACCTGAGTTTCTCTTGGGATTCTTGTTCTTTGGGATCCCAGACTTACTAACTTTTCTGGATGAGCCAGGCAGCTGATTATATGGACATGCTGCTAAGGACAGCTCACAGAATCATGGATGAGTGTAATTCCCTTTCCACAGAAGTACATTTTCTAGATTTGTAACCCAAAGAACAGTTTGTTCTTTCTCTGGGTAAAGATTCTACCATATTCTCAAACAATGCATCAAACACATAACAGTATTCTCTATAGCGTATGTAAAGCACTGTAAATCTTGTGAGGAAGTTATCAGAGAAATAGAAATTTTATTTGTCTTCATTGAGTCTGTGTTTTAATGGGGGAGTCAGGGAAATAACTAAATGAAGATTTCTTTTTTAAAAAATTTTTCAGTGTACATGATCGTGTTGTGAATGTTCTCCTGTTGTGGCGAGTAGATATGGTCTCTGCCAAACCTCATAGAGGTAAATCTGCAATATTTTTACTATTTTGATTTTTGGAAGGCTGCATACCCTGGGTTTTCTAGGGCAGCAATTACCTCATGTAATTTTATCCTGTTTAATAAAAGTGATTTTTAAAATCGATACCAGTGCAACTTAGTTATGTAGTCATACACAGCTTTTCATGCAAATAAAAAATGAAACAACACACCTTTGATGGACTTCAAGTTCTGGTATTTGGCTTTGAAAAATCTGATCTTTTGGATTCAGACCCCTTTGAGTTTCATGGGTTTTAAAAAAGTATTACTGAGACAAGGAAGCCAGAAGAGTTTGGGCATCTGACAGTCTCCACTGAGGTGAGGACAGTGCTTTCCAATTTGTCTGGGACGTCTTGGATGTAAGAGCGCTTTTGGCACAATCATGGGGCATTGTGACCTCTGTACCACAAGTAGTGGGCCTGTCAGCCTTCCATCTGTCAGAGAGGACCAAGGACAACATTTGAGTGACCCTGCAATTGTTTATTCCTGGCTCCTGCTTCCTCTTCTCTCTGTTACCCACAGCTGCTCGGTCATCCTTCACTGGTTAACTCTCACCTGGGACACTTGGAAAGCTGGGTGGTTCTGAGATGGAGCAAGGCGTTATTGAATGTCTGCCCCCAGTCAAAGGGAGATGCTAGAAAGCCTCTGCTCTATTTTCTTTTAAAAGGGATTGAAGAGAACATTTGTGTGTCATGTGTCACGATGTGAATTTGGCCTACAGTGCCCCTATTGTCTAAACTGAGAAGCAGAGAGTTCATTGTTCGTCTTCTTTGTGTCTTCAGGCTGACAATTCTTTAGCTGGTTTTGTCCTTTGTCTAGAGGAGTAAATGTTACACGTGGAGCTCAAAGGAATTTTCCTGCTTATGATTTAGTAGTACAAATAATAACTTTAATGCCGTACAGAAAAGACATTTTGATGACTGACAGAAAATCTTTAGGGCCAAACCATCCCTGGAGTTAGGGGAGAAGAGAGGATGGGGTTTTAATCTGTCTAGATCAGAGTTGCAGTTTTGCAGTTCCCCCTCTGATTCATAAGCTATATGTGCTTCAAAACATTTTAGAAGTCTTAGCATAAAACATTCTCTAATGTGCCTCCGAGTCGTCTCGAAATAATTTTCCTTAATTAGGTCTAATGGACTGTCTCATGAACTGTATGACTCTCCATTTGGTCTGGCAGAGGTAATTAGCCATGAACAATTGTACTTGGCCATTTTTAATTGTACCAGTGTGAGAATTATGCTTTCGTTTTTACAGCTGCCAATTGAAGAAACCTGAAGACTTTACCGAAGTAAATATCCTATCTTTTTTTTCTTTTAAAACATGTATTTTAAATGAGGACACTGACTTCTGAGGTCTGCCACATCCCCATGTTCTGACCGCCAGCACTCACTGGCTGTGTGGTCCTGACAAGTCACTGATACTGTTTTCTCAGCTATAAAATGAAGCTAATAATGATTCCCGCAGGATTAAATTAAATAGTATTGTGATTGCATTTCATGAATAATGCCATGTCATGTTGTTTATATTATGAAAAATAATAATGAGATTTCCAGAGGCTTGAATAAGTGATGTTTTTAAAACGGAGGGTTGTATCCCATTATTGGATCCTGAAATCAATTTACTAGGTTGAGATGAACAGGTTAAAACAGTGAAATAGAATAGGATAGAACACAGAAATATGCTTCATAAGTAGTATGGACCAGTGTTGTTTCACTGAAGATTTGACGTGTGTTTGTGTATAGGATTGTGATATGTGGATCAAAGGCAATAATATTTGAGAGCCACTGTAGAAGGTGTGACTTATAAATGGAAGCTACATCCATTGTTGAGCATTTTAGCCACTGGAAAAGTTTAATACTGTATAACTTTTTTAGCTGCCTTCCCCTGGGTTTTTATTGAAGACAAAATGTCAATTTTTTGAAGTCTTAGACCAATAACATCTTTTTTTATATGTATGATGGGAGAATACAGATTAATTGGAAAAGAAAATGAATTGTCACCAAAGATATAAATGTTACATGGGGAAGTTTAATGCTATAATTGTCTATCAGGAATATCACGTTTACCCCTTAGGGTTTATTTTTATACTATAATTTCAAGAATTTAAAAATCATATTTTCTATGCAAATAATAAAATTATTCTTTTTTCATATCAAAAATGAATTCTTTTATATGAGTTTTCCACTTCAGCACAAATTGTTTTATTGCTAAATGGCTTTGTAAGATTGCAGAAAATGTGCTTACCTCTTTAATGTCCTTTTAGACAAAAGTGGAATGGAATCCACAGGGAACATTTAGTTATGTCAATAGGATGGGAAATTTGATTAACTTGGTGTTTTCTTCTGAAAGTGTTGAGAAAGGAAATTTTCTTTTTCATCCCCATTTTTATTTTAGATTTCAGGAAGTATGTGCAGGTTTGTTACAAGGGCCTGTTGTTGTGGTGCTGGTGTTAGTCTTCTATTGATCCTGTCACCTAGATAGTGAACATAGGACTCAATAGGAAGTATTATAGCCCTTGTCCCTTTCTCCCTTCCTCCTTTCGAAGTCCCTAGTGTCTTTTGTTCTTATCTTTATGCCCATGTGAACCCAAGATTTAGCTACCACTCAAGTGAGAACATGGAATATTTGGATTTCAATGTTTAGATTAGTTTGCTTAGGATAACAACCTCCAGCTGCATCTGTGTTCTGTGAAGGACATGATTTCATTCTTTTTTATGGCTGCATAGTATTCCATGGTGTATATGTACCGCATTTTCCTTATCCAATCCATCATGTATGGGCACGTAGGTTGATTCCATGTCTTTGCTATTGTGAAAAGTGCTGTGATGAACATATAAGTACGTGTGTTAGACCCATAAACTCTTAATTAGATGCATTAAATGACACTTTTGAAAGCACAAATATTTTATCTCTATAGCAGGCAATTTTGCTTATCTAATTGCCAGATTCCTACAACTTCTTCTTCCTGATTGCCACCTCCTTCTCCCATAAATCTCATGGAAGATTCCCTCTACAGGTCTAGGGGTAAAGACTGACAAGTCTAAACCAATTATAATAGTTTCATTTCCTTGCTGGTGATTGGTTTAGGAATGGAAATGTGACATAGTTCCTGCCAGTGGGATCTGAGGAGAGCTCACCTGGGAAGCTTCTGAGATGGTTTCGTTGCTGATAAAAATGAGTTACAGGAAAACTTACCCCTCTTTGTTGACTACATGTGTCATCCGGCAGTGCCTGGGTCTGTGACAGACATTTTTAAACTCAGAGTAACCAGCTGAGCACATCCCAGGGAATGGCAGAGCTAAAAGAAGGAATAATCTGGCTCATTGATAATGATGCTGAGCCCCAAACTTGGCACACTTGAAGCTGGTCTACTCTAAGACTTCTTACAATCGGAGATAATACATGTTCTTTGTGGTCTAGCCCCACTAAGTCAGGATTTTCTGGATCTGGAAATGAATACCATCTGGATTATGTTCCTTAGAAAGGTAACCACTGCCACCGTATATCCTTGGACTGTATTGAGCTTTACCATGTGGCTGTTTCCAGCCTGAGAGCCAGCTGTGAGTCAGCAGATTCTGCCTCATCCTCTTCTAAATCATTATGCCTCACGTTCTTTGGAGTAAATTGTTTGAGCAGATATAGATTACACCTACCTCAGGCCAGTCACCTCTCTATAGGGATTGTTGATGTTGGCATGTGAGGGAAAAAGACTCTTACTGCCTGCTGTTGGTATTTGTAGTTCGTACTTTTTGAAATAATTTTACATCTATGTTTACCGAGCATTCATTAATTAAAAATTACTTATTGAGTATCCACAAATTCCTGAGTGTTGTTAGGCTTTTAGGCATTGGATATACAGTGGTAAATATAATCAACATGGTTTGTCTTCACAGGGTACCTAAAATCAAGTTATTCTTAATAATTTTGTGAAATAGGGCAACTATTATAAAATTTATTAATGTGTGCATTTATGCATTAATTCACCATTTTTAAAAAAAATTCGATTTTATTTTAAGTTCCAGGATACATGTGTAGGACGTGCATGTTTGACACATAGATCGATATGTGCCATGGTGGTGTTTTGCTGCACCTACCAACCCATCACCTAGGTATTAAGCCCTGCATGCATTAGCTATTTACCCTGATGCTCTCTCTCCACCAACTCCCTGACAGGCCCCAGTGTATGTTGTTCCCCTCCCTGTGTGCATGTATTCTCATTGTTCAGCTCCCACTTGTAAGCGAGAACATGTGGAATTCACCATGTTTTTGGTGAGATTCTGCTGTATCTGGGAATGTGCTGGGGGAATACAGTGGTAACTAAGATAGCCATGACTGCTTACTCCACAAGGAGCTTAAAGTCTAGCTCTTTATGATAATCTTACAAGGTAGTATCTATTACTAATTAATTCACTCAACAAATATTTACAGAACATCTTCTATATACTAAATACAGATGAGAAAACTGAAGCCAAAGAGGTGAAATGACTTAACCAACTTAATTCTAGATAGTGAGAAAGCTCAACCTAGAACATAGAAATCTCTTGTATTCTACATGACCTTCTCACTTGATCACATTGTATTTTAAACAATACAAAGGATGATTAGAATTACTTCTTAAGCATATCTTGCCAAGTTTGTAAAGAGTCAGCATCAACACCGTCCTCTCAAATGACGCATAGACGGTTCAGTGGACTATTCTTCTGAACTTTAAATGTAGCATCTACTTTTATATTCCAGGGGTAAAACGAGCCCAAATATTTTTAGCCCAAAAGACTGGGGCTCAATAAAAATGGAAAGTTTGCAAATGAATTAATAGGAGTACTAGGGTGCTAAGAAAAAAATAAGAATTCTAGGATTTATGGAGGTAAGACTACAGATCAGTGCCATTGTAGCTATTCACTCAGAATGGGTATTTCTTTATACGCTATAGTTTTAGTATACTCTCTGTAGTATACTTTGCTAAGGAGTCCATGTATCCTATGTGGCTGTATAGTGGGAGTTCCTGCAGGCGATTGTCTCGTTGTTTGTGTTTTTCTTCTCATCAAACCTTTCTTTGGATTCCTTACTTTTTCTAAAGTTGTTTTTGAGCTTGATATTTTATCCAACCTCTGACTCATTCTAATTCAGAAGGACAAGAAAGGATGCCTTAGGGCCATCAACTATAGAATATTTAAGGCTTCAGGGGCTACACATTTCTAAATAGCACCGATCCTCAGAATTTGGAGACAGGGTTGGAAAATGTCATTTTCTGAAATGGTAACTAAGAAGCATAACACAATATGACATTAGTCACCTCATGGAAATAATCTTGGGAAATAGCATACCTGGAGAGAAGAAAGACAAAGATGAAGAGAAAGGCGAGGACAAAAATTACTGAATTAATCAAAGAAAGAAAGAAACTGGGGGAAAATGGAGGGGATTAGCAGAGGACATGGATTAAGAGGTCACCTTTTAGGTCAGACTACATGAGTTGGTTTCAGGAGTAAAAGTGGCCACAGTCGTGTAAGGAGGTCTTGCCTCTCTGATCTGCTTGTGGATTCCAGGTGGCTACAGGAATGCTAGAGAGCTCTTGGGAGAGAATAGAAAGGAAGCCTTCCTATCAGATGACTAATTCTCTTGGAGTCACCTCTTGTTCAGAATGACAATTCTTATATAGAATTTTGTCCTATGAATGGTACTGATGACACTATATCTTGCAATATAGTTATAAGTTAAGTAAATGGCCTTCCTGGAATCTTCTAGACAGTGTTGTATTGGTGCATTGTTAGTTCTATTCACATATTCACAGCTCCAAACATAATTTCTGGCACATGGCAGAGAGTCAATGCACGTTCTTGAAAGTTCAATCAACTAAATGGAACGTGAGGTGTGACTGTGCACATATCTCAAGTGGAGAGGTGAAACGTTGAAATCTGTCATTCTATTTTTATTGTATTTAACTTCCTCAGTAGTTGTAGCTTCTGTTATTGTGGTTGTTGTTACCTCCCAATTTAGCAAATGATCAAATAGCTCAATATTGGAAAGCCGATTTCCTAACGGAGGCAGAGAAAAGTGAAAGCAGCAAGATGATGACGAAATGAGCATCAAAGGAAATGCCGTTAATGGAAACTTACTCTGGCCCATGTGACTTACTTGAATTGGAGCATATGTGGGCAGACCAGCCAGCATAAATTGTTTCTATTATTATTTAATTTTAAGTTCTGGGATATATGTGCAGGACATGCATGTTTGTTATGTAGGTAAATGTGTGCCACTGTGGTTTGCTGCACCTATCAACCCATCACCTAGATATTAAGCCTCACATGCATTAGCTATTTATCCTGATGCTCTCCCTCCCCCTCCCCCCACAACAGACCCCAGTGTGTGTTGTTTCCCTCCCTGTGTCCATGTGTTCTCATCTTTCAGCTATTATTAATATTTTGTTGAAATTTAGTTATCACAGATTTCCTGGTTGTACCTCTGGTTGTATATATGCCAGCGTATCCACATATATCAAAGTTTGTTTCTACTTAGAACTATGCTCATATTCATAGAAAATTAAAACAATGTCAAGGTCACAAATAATTCTTTGGTTAAAATCAGTGGACTAATATATGATTGCAAAGCTGAGATCTCAACTGATTAAATGTGAAAACAGAGGGCTTGGACTCTGCAACGAGATATCTGAGCTTGAATCCCAGTTCTGCCACTTACCAGCTCTTTGGCAAGTTATAGCACCTCTCTGTGCCTGTGTTTCCTAATATATAAATTAGAAATGATAATAGGTCTACTGTATAGGGTCATGTGAGGATTTAATGAGTATATGAGTAATTAACATATGTTAAGTCATTAGAACACTGCCTGGCACATAATAAATGTTGGTTATTATTATTAACAATTAATAAACATTACTAGCAATAACTGTGTCACAATTTAATAATAGTAATATTAATATTAAAAATGTAGAACCACAACAGGTTATAATAGCAAATGTTGACTGAGAAAATAGACAATGATAAAAGCTTCTATAAATTAAATAACATTTTAAAATATATTTTATTAATCAATAGCATATATGTAAATTATATATATAATTTGAAACATAGCAATATTGCATACATATGAATATATGTGACTTTATCTGTGTATGTTTACATAGCATTGTTCATTCAGCCCTCACATGAATCATAACCAGTGCATGAATTCGTAGTTCTTGAGACCTCCAGGGTATGTATAGTCCTCAGTTTGTGAACCACTGGCTTCATGAACCTTTATGTTTACTCTGTATATCAGTTGTATAAATTAGTGGATTCTTTTCCTAAAAAAAATTCCATTGAATACAAAAAAATTAGGCTCTAGTTGGTGAAGAATCAAACACACTTAAATATAGTTCAAAATAACAAACAGAACTCGGATGGTATCTCCTTTAGGCTAGTGGAGTTCACTCTGTGATAACAGGGACCTCACGGATCTGTTGGAAATAAGTGAAGGAGGAACCAAGTGCCATTTTTTGAATTGTGGTCATGTATAGGGCAGAATGGTTAAAGCTCACAATAACCCTGTAAGGAAGGTGGTATTATTGTCCTCTTTTACAGATTAAAAAAGCTAAGGCCCAGAGAGCTTCTGTAACTTGCAAAAAGTCTTACAATTGTGCTAAGATTCAAATCCAAGATTGGTAGATGCCCAAGCTCTGCCCTTCTATGCTATAGTCCTTATAACGATGGCTTTCATTTTAAGATATCATCAGGATTATGCAGGGTTTCTGTTGTTGTTGTTAGATTTTTATTTTGCCAGACTCCCAGAAAACAGTGCATCCATATAATAGAGATAGAGATACAAGAACACAGCATGTCAATGTAATAGAAATAGAAACACCAGAAAAAGAAACATGCCTATTCATCATGGCAGCCAGCTGCAAAGGCCTGTGGGTCTTCCGTGAAATTCTTTACCGGCCAGAGACTAAAAGCTAGGTTATTCAAATCAATTACTCTGGCATTGCTGGTCAGTAAAGATTAGGCCTACTGGGTCTGCTTAAATGCCTACGGCGAGTAAGGTAAAGCAAGATTGGACTTCAGTCCCCTGCTGCCAAGGTGGCAGGGGTAGAACTGACAGAGTGGTGAGAAAGAGGCCATTCTGAGTGGTTGGTTATCTCTCGGAGGATAGCAGATGGATAAAGCCCTACCAAGACCAAAGAATTCATGTCCAGGGGTTATAAAGGAAGAGAAGGGAAACAGCTTCACTGAGATACCAGGAAAGGAAGGAGGCTGACAGATGATGTTCATTAAGCCTCTGTGGAGTGAGGGAGTCATGTAGGTTGTAATACAGGAGTGAGGTGAGGAACGGGACTCTTACTGATAAAGTCTATTCCCTGTCTTTTGCAATTGCTTTAAGCTCTGAAATGGCCCTTGGGGTTCTGGGCTTGTCTTAGATCAGCACTTTCTAAGATATTTATCTCTTATTGCTGATACCTGGCCCTTAGTTGTTCCCCTCTTTTCTACGGTTCCCCCTCCCTGCATCTTGTTTTAGAAGTTTCTTCCTTTAGGGTTCCAGGGCCCACTCTCCTATTGTCTTATTTTATTAAATGTTATTCCTGTGAATGAGGTCTATTAAGCTCTTTCCCTTTGTCTCAAGTCCCCCTCCGCTGAGTTCCTGAGGACTCTGTAAAAGAGTAATGATACATGAAGATGGACAATTACTTGTTGAGCATCTACAATGTATAAGGCACTGGGAAAACCATGATAAATAAAACATAGTCCTTCCCTTAAGGAGGTAACATCCCCTGATGAAGGTGACACTTTAGAGGGGGAAAACAGAATTACAAACTAATATGTACACTACAGTGTAAGAATATTAAAAACATGTACCATGCAGAATATGATCCATTTTTTCTCAAGGATCCCCCCTCACCCTATGCCAGGGGAATCTATTACATTTGAGGGAAATTCTATCTGTTCGAGAGGTCAGAGTTTATGGGTGGACGTGGTGGATCACGCCTGTAATTCCAGGACTTTGGGAGGCTAAGGGAGGAGGATTGCTTGAGCCCAGGAGTTGGAGACTAGCCTGGGCAACAAGGGAGACCCTGTCTCTACAAAAAAAAAAAAAAAAAAAAGAAAGGAAAAGAAAAAAGCCAGATGTAGTGGTGTGCGCCTGTGGTCCCAGCTTTTTGGAAGGCTAGGTGGAAGGATCACTTGAGCCCAGGAGTATGTGGGTGTAGTGAGCTATGATCGTGCCACTGCACTCCAGCCTGGGCGACAAAGTGAGACTATCTCAAGAAAAAAAAAAAGTCAGTTTCGTTTAATTGGCAGCAGGGTAGTGCAACAGCAGAGGAATGACAAAGCAAGATGGAGGGAATGAGTGAGGCGCTGTGAGCTAACGCTCTCCCTTCTATGAACAGAGGACTGTGTGGGCCCGGAGCTGGCTGCTGAGTCTACTCAACCAGGCTCCTTAACTTTATGGAAGTACAGAAGAAATGAAAGTTACAACACCTGATATAATCATGCTTTCCCAAAATAAAGAGAAAATGTCTTGATACCATCTCTTCCTTTCTGTTAAAGAAAAAAAATCTAGTCAATGATACTTGTTAAAATACAGGAAGGGAGACTTTATTCAGGACCATCTTAATAGGTGTAGAGATCACTGCAATCAGATTTTACAGTGGGGGGGGGGGGATTGGGCTCAACTCTGAATACAGCATTGGCAAGTGGGAATTTATAGGTAAGAAGCAGGGTAGGGGTCAGTAGATAAAAAAAAAATACTAAGAGGAAACTTCGGGGGCAAAGGGGGGATTCTGGCTAAACTGACCTAACAGGATTCTTACTGAAGACAGGCCAGGGTGAGCAGATTTCACCTGGGGGATGGTGGAGGAGAAGGAACTCAGCCAGATACAGAAGGTGATTGGTTATCGAGAGTGAGGGTGCCTGCTAAACTGATTCCGCAGGCTTCTTTGTTAAAACTGGACCTTACAAGAAAGTACACAGATGAGCCTAGGAGAAGTTTCAGGAGCCTGCCCAAAGTTTGGTCAAGCAAATAATCTTTGTCCTCTCCTTACTTAGATTCAAATTGGGTGGGCTAGCCTCAACATTTTTGTGAAGAAGATTCAAAAAGAGACTGGATGAAAACTCGTCTGGAAGCTAGTTATGAGATCATTTTGAGGAAATGGTGATTCCTGGAGCCTGGGCCCTGCGTGCTGAGGGAACCCTCTGAGAAAAATGGGCAATGATCTAGGGAAGAGATCTAGGGAACAGAAGAGATGTTCGCCGCGGGGTACATTGACAAGAAGTGTTGCTGGGAGCTCTGGGACCCTCTCCACCCTAGGAACAGCTGACACGGGGAAAGGTTGACTTTGCAAACAGGAAGAACCAAAACTTGGCACTAGCTTTTGGAACCGCAGGCTAACCAATGCCATTAGACATAAATGAGGATGTCTCAGAATTTAAAAAACTTCTAAGTAATAGGAGGAATCAGCCTACTGTTGGAATGACATCTAAATGTCATCTATTAAAGAATCTCCATTTATTTCAAAGTTAAGAACTAACACGAAGGGGAGATGTTAAAATATTGTGTAAATACCAAGTTAGAGAAGGATTTCCACAAAAAGTAACCAGGAACATCAATGGAAAATAAATTGTTTTTGAGAAAACTCAGGGTTTTCTTTTCTTTACTTTTTTTGTTTTCCTGGGATAAATGCTTCAAGTGGAAATGGATTTTCTGAAATGGGGACTTGCAAAAGTCTCCAGAAACCCCCAAGGAAGAGGGTTGACTCATCCAGAACACTGGGAGAGGGAAAAGGGCCACAGAAAGCTGTTGGCTCCCTTCTGTGCGGACAGGAGAGTTGCTTCGGGCTGTTTTAATCAAAGGCACTACATAGAAAATGAGCCAGGAAAGACACAACCAGCTAGGAGCCAGGCACTGTTTCTATGCTTGTTTTACACCCAAAAGAACTAGAGGAAATTGCAATTTAAAATTTTGGTGGAATTCCTGGAGTTATGAACAATGCCATTTCAATAAATAAATATTTATGGAGTGTGCATCTCCGCCCACCCTGTCTTTGGCACCGTGAAGCTACGCTGAAGACTGTGTGATTCTTGCACAGCTGGGATGTGATTTGTGAGTAGGATTAAATATGTTGAGATTCTTTTTTTTTATTTGAGACGGAGTTTCACTCTTGTTGCTCAGGCTGGAGCGCAATGGCACGATCTCGGCTCACTGCAACTTCCGCCTCCTGGGTCAAGCAATTCCCTTGCCTTAGCCTCTCGAGTAGCTGGGATTACAGGCATGTGCCACCATGCCCGGCTAATTTTGTATTTTTTTAGTAGAGACAGGGTTTCTCTATGTTGGTCAGGCTGGTCTCGAACTCCCAACCTCAGGTGATCCACCTGCCTCAGCCTCCCAAAGTGCTGGGATTACAGGCTTGAGCCACCTCACCTGGCAAAATTCTTTGATAAATCAAAAAATATTCCCTATAAGACACTGTGATCATAAAATTATTCACAGATAGTTGATCAACATTTTTGAGACTCCAGAGCTTGCTTGGTAGCAAATGAAGCATGTCCAAGACCCTCAAACTGCATCTCTGAAACGTTGTATGTTTTTGTTTCTCAAATAGCAACTAGAATTTGGGGGTGGAGTGGGGTAGGACGTTAGCTAGAAGACATGTATCAGGCAGAAAAGCCATTTCCAAATTGAGATCTTTGTTTACTGAATATCTGGCTTTTAGTAAGAGTATTTAATCCAAAGTGAAATTGGTAGATTTCACGGATGTATTTATCCCTCTATAATTAGAAGATCAGTCCTGTGAGTTCTTTTCTTGAAAGATTATTCCATAATGTGAATAAACCATTCTCAGAAATGACAGCTTCTCTCTTCTGAAACCTTTCATCTCTTCCTCAGCTGATTGAAAGGGCTGCTCATGGTCTTTTCAGCTGCTTATAAGGAATATAAAGCAAACCGGTGCAGCAGAAAGAGATGAATAAAGATTCCTTTGTTCCCGATCACGTGCCTGAAGAGAGAACACCATTGCCCTTGAGGCGCTCTGCTGAGTGGGTTCAGGATCTTCCCTCTTCCTGTGGCACTAGATTCTCTCCCAGGGCTGCATGAAAAAGCAGCACTGTTCCCTTCGCGTTGAGCCCCCGCCATCGCCATCAGAGCTGCCACCACCACCACCTCCATTTCCCCTCCACCCAGACAACAGGGTGAGACTGCTAACAGCACTGAGTGTGTTTATTTATTCTCTCTGCCTAGTGGAAACTTGCTTCAAAGAAAGTAACAGGAATTGCCTGGTGTTAAAAGATTCAAAACATTGAAATACACTTGTAGAATGATTTGGCTGTCTTCTGTGAATGTAAATAGCATGTATTTGGGGGAGTTGCAAAGGAGCCGATGAGCGTATTTGTCAGGGAGGGAAGGAGGCAGAGGGAAAGATTTTTCTCTCTTTGTGAGGCATCATGTGACTATAGTTTGCCCATCACATCTGAATATCTGTTCAAACGATGTGATATGTTTATTTCGATTTCCTGAACTGATAAAATGTTCTGGAAAAAAAATAGGGCAACTGGTCTTTATAATGCTTTTTCTCTCATGCTCCTAAATTTTTGATTTCTGTGATTTCTCACTCTTCCCTTTTCTTAAAAATCCTCACGATCTAGTTTTCCGGTGGACAATTCTTAGGTTTTTTGCTATGTTGATGCTTTATCGTCATTTGTAGCTCTGGCCCTTACTACAGAACCTTGCACATAGCTAGATGCACAATAAATGTTTTCCTGAAAAAGTGAATGAGCGGAAAAATGAAAATGAAACATAAATGGAAAAATGAAAAACATTAAGCTCCTTTGTGAAAATCTGATGAGTTAGCCTTTCTCCTTAGAAATTCTAGCCTTGGTTCCAGGCTCAAATATTAGGCTTCTCTAAAAGAGTGTACCCAAGGCTGCTTTCCCTTGGGAAAATTTGGTCCTACTCTTTCTCTGGAAAATTTTTAGGTATTTAGCTACCCACCTGAGATTTATTAGGCTGTTAATGTTTCTTTGAGTGTAAGGAAAAAAATAAGGGGGGAACATTGATGATCTAATTTAATTTACTGAAGAATGTGCTTCTCTTCTTGTGAAAGTCCTAAATCTGACCACCTGTATCAGTGGGACTGGGCGTGTGGGTGGCTACAGTGGAACACTGTGTGAGCCACCGATATCGTGTGTGTGCGGGAATAGGGCACGCTTTCCACCTACTCCTCATTCTAGCAGCAGTGGGTATGGAGGGCAGCAATGCCATTTTCTCCTCGAAGGTCATAATCAGGAGAGGCATCTCTTCGTGTGTTTGTTTTCTAGGGCTGTAATAATAAAGTACCACAAACTGGATGGCTTAAACAAGACATCTATTTTCTCACGGTCCTGGAGGCTGGAAGTCTGAGATCACAGTGTCAGTGGGATTGGTTTCTTCTGAGGCCTTTCTCCTTGGCTTGTAGATGGCTGTCTTCTCTCTCGGGTCCCTGTGTGATCTTCCTTCTGTACATGTCTGTGTCCACATTTCTTCCACTTATAAGGACATTAGTCATATTGGATTGGGCCTGCCCTTGTGATTTCATTTAACCTTAGTTACTCACTGAAGGCCTTATCTCCAAATACAGGCACATTCTGCTGTACTTGGGATTAGGACTTCAACATATGAATTTTGAGGGGGACACAATTTAACCCATAACAAGACACTACTGGCCTGATCTTTGTTCTGCTATTGGATTTTATAGCTGGAGGAGAATGAAACTATAAAAATAGAGAATAGAAAACTGCTTATTATAGACAGGAGCCACCAGACAGAGTTGGAAATGGACAGCTGACTATAAGGTAATAATATAGTTCAGTGTAGTTCATTAAAACAAAACAGCCAGGCACGGTGGTTCACACCTGTAATCCCAACACTTTGGGAGGCCAAAGGGGGTGGATCACCTGAGGCCAGGAGTTCAAGACCAGCCTGGCCAACATGGTGAAACCCTGTCTCCACTAAAAAAACAACAAAAAAAATTAGCCAGGTGTGGTGGTGCACATCTCTAATCCTTGCTACTTGGGAGGCTGAGGCAGGAGAATCGCTTGAACCTGGAAGGCGGAGGTTGCAGTGAGCTGAGATTGCACCATTGCACTCCAGCCTGAGTGACAAAAGCAAGACTTTGTCTCAAAACAAACAAACAAACAAAAAAATCAAAATAATACCACCATACTTCCCTGCATTGAGGTGAAAAAGTGATTCTTATCATATAGGGAGAACAAGGAAAGTTTCTACTCAAACAACAAATTAGGCTTCCATATTATTATAGCACTTAAAGATGGATAATTTAAAGGCTAAAGAAAATGACATAGGTGTAGGAAAACAAACTATGGAGAAAAATAAAGAAGAATCAAAATTGTTTAGCTCAATGAGAGCTGAGAGGTAAAAGAGGAAGATTTGGGAAGGTCTGAGGATGGTAGGGTTAGACTATGGGTTATGGAATGTAGTGAACAGAGGGGGTGTTCATTTTCACTGATGTCAAAAAACTTCTTTCAGGAAATTATAAAAGGAATAACCACTCATATAAATGAGGGTTTTGGTTGATGTAGAGCTTGAAGGCTGATCTTCAGGATGTCCTCAGAGAAAGACAATAAAGTTGAATTTTGAGAGTCTTACATTCAAACACATTAGAGATAAAGGTTTGAGAGTCTAAAATCAAGAATAGGAAATCACTGGCTATTAGGGCGAGAAGCGATGCTGTGATCTTCTGATCTAACTTTCTTCTTTTATAGAGACTCACAGGGGTTTGGATTCCAACCCAAGGTCACTTAGCTAGTATGCAGAATTGCTGTGACAAGTCTCATTTTTGTTCTTTTACTAACTTGTTAAATGGGCTTAGGCAAGTTATTTAAATGCATAATATTAAATATAGATAGGGTAATGCATGAACTGCAGGAAGGTGTAATGAGAATGTAATGATTTAAAATATTGATTCCTATGTAATTGAAAATGCACATGAGTCCCATGTGGCCCAAAATCTTAGCATTTAAAAAGAGGTAATTAAACTGAAAATGTGAACATGTGGCACTTTATTTAAAGTCCTTTTTGTAGAATCAGAACCTGAGGGGGAAAATCTGTGATTTAAATGCTCTGCAGGCTCCCAGAGCATCCCATGTAATTGTGCTTTTATTGAAGCTATCTGATTTTCCAGCAAGAAAGCAAATACCATAGGGTTATTTATTGTAAAAGGGCCTCCTATTGTTTCCTACGCCTTCTTCTTCATACATAGCTTGGTTTTGCCATTGTGAGGAAGTTTTATGATAAGAAAAATTTCCTGCTGTTATTTCTTTCAGAAGGGCCAGTATTAAAACTTTAGAAAAGAAACTTGTGTGCCATAGGATTTTCTCTATTTTAATAATTCATTCTTCTGTTTTCCTTCCCTCCTTATTCAAATCTTGCTGTTGTTGAACAACAGAATTATGTTCTGTGACTTGCTGATCTTGAAAGTAGAGCTGTGCTATTGGTACCTAAATTGAAAATATACCATAATATCTTTATCCAATTAAGTTTTTGAACCATAATTTAAAAAGTAAGCTTAACTTAGACGTAAGAGACATTTTTGAAAGGCATAGACTGAAATTGATTTGCTGAGCTTTGATTATGGTTCAAACTTTTTTTAACCTTTTTTTTTTAACCTTAGACATGATGGAATATATCAAACTAAATCTTTAAAAATAGTACCCCAATTTTGGTAGAGCACATTCTTTTTAGCATACCGCTTCATATATAATTTGTTTTTATATTTCTCTTGGCATTTGGGAGAGTTTATTTTCATCTGTACTCTTTTTTTTAGAGTGGTTGGATTCTGAAGATTTTATACCTTTTTATTTCCTTCAGTCACTTTGTCACATCTCCTTAGCAACTTATAATTACCTACTGAGGAAGACAGTGCTTACAGTTTCCTAGTGAGAAAGTTGAGTATCTGAAAATTTGAGCTTAGTGTTAACCAAGGCTATTGCTTTTTGAGTTTGAAGGGTAAGCATAAGGTTAAGTGACAAAGTTTGCTGTTTCATACTTTCTTCTTGTGTGTGTAATGTGTTTTCTGAGCTAAGCTTAAGGCAGGAGATTTGGGCTGACTGGGGGTCTTATCACCATGGAGAACTGACGGGTGGCCTAGGACAGCACAGAAAGAGAATGGTGACCAAAACGTGAGCACCAAAACAGTGAAGGTAAGACTCAAACAACGAGCTCCCTCAGCTTCTTGGGGATTATCCTTTGAGGCAAGGAATTCAACCAAGGTTAGAGATGGGAGAAATCCAGACTGCATTCTAGGATGCTGGTTTATTGTCTTTGAGAGTAACTCTCCAAGTTGTGACAATCCGAGACACTGTTCCAGTTTTTTCTGCATGAGAGATAAGAATAAAGAGGGCAAGGACATTCTTTTGTAAGCCGAATAAGTATTTTAATTTTGATAGGGAGAGGAGCCTCTTTCACCTTAGGAATGTTCATTTGTTCATTCATTTATACACAGATAAAGCTATATGGCAGGCATTGTTAGAGATGCTGGAAAACTTGGCAGAACAAAACTTCAGCCCTCGTGAAACTTGCATTCTAATAAGGGAGGCAGAAAATAAGCATATATCATACAGTAAGAAGGGTTACATATAAAAATAAGGTGGGGCTAGGACTGGAAGTATGGTAGTGGGCAGGGGGCAGGAATTAATTGTAGAGCTCAAGGCAGACCTCTAGGATAAGATGACCTGAAAGAAGTGTGAGAATGAGTCACAGACACCTGGGAAAGAGGATCTCAGCATGTGAGAAGAGGACCATGCTTAGCGTGTGCAAGGAGGAATATGGAAGCCAGTTTGCTGAGTCCTAATGACTGTGGGGGCGGGGTGATGGTATGGAAGAAGGTAAAAGAAAGATGGGGTTGTGAGAGAGTCAGTGAAGGATCTTGTAGATTCTTATAGGAAATTCTGCTTTGACTCTGAGTAAGATGGAAAGCCATTTGACGATTTTGATCATAAGAGTGACATACTCATGTTTAAAAGGACCATCTGATGACTGAGTGGGAGAATAACTCTAGCGGGGCTAGGGTAGAAGCAGGGCCCCCATTAAGAGACAATTACAATAATCCAAGCAAAAGGAGATGGTGGCTTGGATCAGGGTGGTAGCAGTGGAGATGTGAGAAGTGGTGGAATCTGGATCTCTCTGATGGTGGATTCAAAAAGATTTGCTGATGGATTGGAGCTCTGGTGCGAGAGAAAGAGAGTAGGGAAGGATGACTGTGACTGTAAAATATGGAGCTGTCCATCATCGAGATGGGGAAATCGTTGGAGAGGCAGGTTTGGTTCAGTTTTGGGAAACAAGTCTGATGTGATAATTGGATACCTAAGTGGAAATGCTGACCAGGTGGGTAGATGAGTCTGGGCATTGGGGAAGAGGTCGGGGGCTCAGCATCTTAATTTGGGAGTTTTCGGTATGTAGGTGATATTTAAAGACAAGGCAGCAGTGGTGAGAGGAACAATAGGATATTTGCTAATAACAAGGAAGGAGCAGCTTGGCACAAGATAAAAAATAGCCATGGATTAAGGCTTTTGGCAGCAGATGGAGGGGAGGAAAGTCAATAGCAGTGGACGAAAATGTTTATAACTATCTAAGAGGCTGGGGACTTTGCAAAGGGAAGGCGAGCAGGCCAGTTTCAGGGGAGTAGGGGGTCAGTGACACAGCTTAATGAAGGTGCAGATCCTGCTGCAAGCATGATTTTTACTCAAAACACATGACTGTTTTGCTAGGCAGGTGTGGCCTAGTAAGTAATAGGTACACCTTCGCAACTATTAAATTACAAAGTACTTGGGTTTTGAATAATTAGCTTTAAGTCTTCTATTTTCTGATTGTAAGCTCTTTAAGAGAAGATTCTGTGTTTAAATTCATTTTTATATTTTGTATGGAGCTTAGAACAGAAGGCTTTGTATATTGTAGGTGTTCGACAGATATTTCTTGAATGAATTGATGAAAACATTACCAAAGTCTTCAGACATCTCCCAAAGGTGCTTCAACAGGTGCAGTTCCCATGAGGATTAGCCATGCTGGGGTCTCCTGGACACATGGCCTGTTTTGATTAAAAAATTCCCCGAATATGTCTAGAAGTGTCAGGCTCCTCTGAAATCGATTACAGTGGGATTGGCTGCTTAGGTATCATCTTTATAGGACTAAAGCTATAGTTTATTCAGCAGCTTGTTTTAAAGTGTTGGTCTCAAGAAAAAGTTTTGCTGCGTGTTATGGCAGAATTATTCAAAAAAATACATCCTTACGTTGAGGTTTCCAAGTAGGCTTTTGTAAAAACAGGCAATTACTTGCTAGAGGCAGTTAATTGCATGCACAGATGGGTACCTATGTTACAAATTCCTTATTTGCACTTGGGATTATCCATTTGCAATAATTCATGAAATCTAGGGAATTCTTAGGTACAAGGAAAAGTTTTAGGCATTTAAAAAAATATCACTACCATCGGAGGAGATGGGAGGAAATAAACAGCTAAATATAAAGCGCTATTCCAAATGCTATGTTTAGAGAATGTTTTCCGAAGCTTGTGGTTGTTGAGGGTAGGAGGTTTACCAGACTATCTTGCTCAAGCTGTTGTTGCCATGGACTCTCTCACCTTAAAAAAAAAGAAAGAAACAAAGAAGAAGAAAACAGTATGTCAGCGTTTCTCATTTTATTTTATTTTTCATATAACTTCCCGCTAATGGTGGTCTCTGTCAAAATGTTTCTAGTTTGATCGTAAGTCTGGTTAGAGGAGTTTTTTCTGAAAGAAATGCCCTCAGAGTTATTTGAAATAACATAAAATCATACATCTGAGTGAAAAGTGGAGAAAAATCCCCCAGTCTTCCGAGGTTGTGGTAAAATGTCAAGGAGTCTTGTTTTTAGAAGCTGTTATCGTGACAACCCAGTGCTATGATAAATGAACAGCGAATATAAACAGAAAATCAAAGAAATTCCCCTCTCTATCAAAATAGGAGCACTGGCTTTAAGAAATATTTCTTCTTAAAAATATTTAATTTTTATAGAGGTAATTTGGAAGAATTGTGAAGAGCCTGAAATAAATGTTTTGTGAGGAAAACTGTCCTACACCATCCTATACCAAGATGTTCTCATGTGCTGTGTCAGCCTTTAGTACTGAAAAGGGAATGAACCTGTGAAACTTTGTATCCTATGGAAGCTATAAACAACTTTTACTCCTGATTCCCTCAAGGTACTGCACATGATTTGTTATTTTATTTTGACAGTTGGATTGAATGTCCAAAACATTTTGGGGAAAGAAGGCAGGGAATAACCCATCTCATGGAAACAATTTAATTGTGGGGACAATGGGTTGAAAACCTACAGACCCTGAGTATTCTTTTGGCTTTAGAGTACTGCTTAGGGATTCGGGACTGAGGAGCTAGGGTCTTCAGCCTGAGGGATCAGCATAATCCTTGATTTGGGTAATTCCCAGTGAAGATCGGGTCAGGTCTTAGAGTCTGTTGTGGTAGTCTATTCTTGTGTTCATTATTCCTGCATCAAGAAGGTCCAAATTTATGAAACATTTTATCAGTCAAGATAAGGTAAGCAGTGCTGCAGTAACAAACTATCCCCAGATCTCAGCAGCCTAAAGCAACAAAAGCTTAATTCTCTGGTGCTTTTGGTTCATGTGTCCATACCTGGGAGCTGGGCTCACTCTGGACTTAGATAGATAGAGCACTATCCACCATTAATACTTCTGGGCCAAGCGCAGTGGCTCATGCCTTTAATCCCAGTGCTTTGGGGGGCTGAGATGGGAGGATTGCTTGAGCACAGGAGTCAGAGACCAGCCTGGGTAACACAGCAAGATTTCATCTCTACAAAAAATAAAAAACATTAGCCAGGCTTGGTGGCACATGTCTGTGGTCCCAACTACTTGAGAGGCTGAGGCAGGAGGATCCCTTGAGCCCAGGAGGTTGAGGCTGCAGTGAGTTCTGACTGCACCAGTTCACTCCAGCTTGGGTGACAGAGCGAGACCCTGTCTTAAACAAACAACAAAAACCCACTTCTGGTCACTGTGCTGGAAGAATGAGAGAGCTCTTAAAAGTCTTGATTTATCAATTAAATGCTCTATCTATGAAGGAGTTTATTTCCCTTCTGCTCACAACTCATTGACTATAATTAGTTATGTGGTTTCACACAACCATGAGGGAGCCGGAAAAGGCAATCTTATCCTGTGCCTGGAAATAGGGAGAGCCGGAAATATTTGGCAAACAGCACTAACAATGATCACAAGTAGTTTTAAATTGAAATGAACCCCATAAGATGCTCTTTCACTGATTCCGGGAGCCACAGAACCATCGCTTGTTGTAGCCAAACTGGTGTCCATGAACTGTCTGCTTTTTAGGTGATTTTTATTTCATCACATGATTTCCTAGAAGGAGGATCATACTGTGGTATTGAATGTTACATGGTACACATGTAAAAAACTTAACTTCCATGATGGGTAGTTGATTTTAAATAATTTTAGTGCCACCTCTTAGGGATTTCTATAACATTTGAAAAGAAATCAAATTGTGTTATTTGTGATTGTATATAAGATCATCAGAATTCTAAAGTCCCCCCTCAAAGCATTCAAAATTATTTAAACACCAGAGTATTTGGGCTGTTTCTCTTTGGTGGGTGACCTCATTTTATGTTCTATCCTAGTTTTGAGGCATTTGACTATTTTGTTTTGGAAAATGTCAATAGATCAAGAATTGTGCTAAATCTAAAGACTCAAAATAGAATTGAAGTGTTAGCCAAACCAGCTCACAAAGTAAAAAATTAAGGCAAAAATAGATAGGAGAAAAAGGACACCAAGATAAGTATTTATTTTCTGTGGATTTTTTTTTTTTTTTGGTGGGGGGGATAGAGTTTCACTCTGTTGCCCAGGCTGGAGTGCAGTGTCACGATCTTGGCTCACTGCAACCTCCGCCTCCCGGATTCAAGCGATTCTCCTGCCTCGGCCTTCTGAGAAGCTAGGATTATAGGTATGCACCCCATCACAGTCAGCTCATTTTTGTATTTTTAGTAGAGTCGGGGTTTCACCATGTTCACCAAGCGAGTCTCAAACTCCTGACCTCAAATGATCTGCCTGCCTCGGACTCCCAAAGTGCTGGGATTACGGGTGTGAGCCACCGCGCCTCGCCAGTTTCTTGATTTTTAAAAGCTGCACTCTAGCTTTGGTGACAGTGTTTCTTCAACAAGGTAGATAGACCACGGTATAAAAAAAGATTTTGAGCTGATGTCAATATTGATCTCTGGTTTCTTCTCATAGCGGACCTAGTGATAACAGCAACCGGTATGGCTAAGGTAACGGTCTCTATTGTAGTCCAGTATGGTTCATTTCTTTTTATTACTGTGGTCAACTCTAAGAAATCTCCTTCTTGCTTTATGATCTTTATTGCTAAGTGTTAGTCTTTGCTTAAGTATTGCTTAAAGTGCATTTTGAATACTGGCTTTTCATTCATTAATTTTTATGGTACCCTTTACTCCCCTTCCAATGCGAATCACAAATTCTGACTGTGGATGTGTAACGTGCAGATCTGTTTTCCCAGCCTGAACTTGGTATTTCACCTCCTCCCCAGCAGCTGCTTGCTTTTGCAATTTATATCGTATGTTCTGAGGGATTAATGTTCTTTCTTGGCCCGTGGTAATAGGTGGTATTTAGATGCCCTTTTCCTGGGAAGATTTACTTCCTATTTGGAATGGATGCTGAAATCTGTTTATTTGCATAGACCCATGATAGTTTCTTGTTTGGTGCTATAGGGAACCATTAATATTCCCTGGCAACAGTGATTCCAGATGAAACTCTTTAATTGCTTATTGACCATTATAGTTTGTGTTACAAAAGCATTTTCAAATATATTATTCATTTTTATTGCTGCCTCTGCTACTTAATGGCTATACTACATTGAAAGAATTATCAGGATTTCTCTTTTCCAAAATCTATAAAATCATTCAGCCTTTCAGATTTAAAACAAAACCTACAAACTTTGCTTGTGCTGAACAGTAACCCACATGGCACTATGCATGAGTGAATGCTTAATACATTCATATTTTTGATGGTGAAGGTGATTATATTGAGGAAAATCATCATGCATGAACCAGTTTTCCATTTTGTATAGTGGTCTGCATTAATGAGTTCATGTACTGCAGGAAATTGGGCTATCTGTGATCACAGAGAAAGGCCATAGAATTATGGAAGGTGAGAATTGGAAAGGACAGAGATGCTCTTTCAAATGTATAAAACTATGAAACCCTTTCTCTGTGGAAATCCAATATGTAGACAGATAAGAACTGACCTGTTGTGGCTGAAGTATGTGGTGGGAATGGGGTCCTAGAGACCCATGTATTCTTTTCCAAATTTGTACCCTAAATACATGGTGTACAATTTGAAAACCACTGAGGCTCAGTCAACTTTTGTAGATAGAAAGAAGGTACGTGACTTCCCCAGGGCCAGGACGGACCCAATATCATACCCAGGTCTTCTCAGCTGCCTAATTTTGTCCTTTTCCATTATACTATGTGGTCTCTTAGCAATCAGAGAGTGTTTTGTGTAAACAAGAAGAGAATGAACGTTTTGTGTTATTATTATTGCTACTCAAAGAAAAATGTGAAAAGAAACATCTTTTAGGATCATTAAATAAAGATTTCTTTTTGTTCTGGGAAGTTATCTCAGTCATGAAAAAGAAGCAAGCTGGCTTCAGCAAAGTCCTTGTAAAATCAGCGAGAGGGAGAGTGTTCTGTGCAATCAGCCTCAACCTTTTTGCTCACCCTGAAGTCCTGCTTACATTGTTCTTCTGATTGTGTGTGACCCAGTGTGAAACTGGAATGGGAATTTGTCAGAACAAGCTCGTGGAGCTTTCCTGCTCAGAAAGGGTTTATCTCAGTTCTTGGAGGAAAGGGAAAAATAAGAAAATGAAAAATATGAAGCAAAATAACCAACACTCCCACTGTTACCATATCCAAAACATGAAACCCGAGGCCGTTAATGCATTTTAACAACTCCTCGTCTAGAGAAAATTATATGTATTCTGATTTACACACAAATCAATAGTTGTCTGCTATGATTGAACTATGCACTAGAGAACTGAACTGTAATTTTATTCATGCCAGGCATCAAGGACAAATCCCCTGGGTTTTGAGTAGGTGTGAGACAGGAAAAAATTACCAGCCCAGCCATAGAAGATTAAAAAAAAAAAGTACCCACAAAGCTTTTCTTTCAGAATGGTGGGTTTAATTACATAGTCTTCATCTAACAAATAACAGTTCTCAAACCCTTGCTAAAATCATTGCATTTAAAATACACGTGTTTTGAGGGAAGAGCAGGAAGGTTGAAGCTGATTGCACAGAAAGCTTTCCCTCTCCTTGCTTTTACAGGGACTTTGCTGAAGCCAGCTTGCTGCTATTTCATGACTGAGATAACTTCCCAGTAAAAAAAAATCTTTATAAAACAGTTTTATTCACATCTCTGTGGATTCTCAGTTGTTTTTACATCTTCCTAGTGGGATTAGATTTTTCTCCTGCTTCTTAAACTATTTTAAAAGATTTTAATTTTAATCTTTTTTCTCCATTGTGACATTTTAAAGTGGAACAATACAGTTTGTGATTCTGAAATTGCGAATCACACCCCTGCCCTGAAATTTCACATTGCAATTTTCTGGAGAAGTTTTGGAACCACTCATTGAGGATTAGACCAGGAATTTTTCCTTTACTATGTCATATAATACAAAAACTGCTCTGCTTAATCCAACAGCCTGCCTACTACGTGCCAGGTGCGTGATTGATTCTCTGAATACGCAGTGAATAAGATCTAGTCCAGCTTTTGAGAGGCTCTTGGTCTACTAAGTGATTTGGGCAATAATTAACCATATTAATTATGATCGTCTTCCTTACATACAAATAAACTGTCCCCTTCTTCCTTCTCTGGCAGACACAGAATTCTCGTTTCCTCCGTCGCTGTTGCTGGGAATTTCTCTACCATCCTCACGGTTGTCAGCGCCTACCATTTCAATCACCAAGGACACTTAGTATCCTGTGAGGGGATAGTGAACATCCCCCTGGGGTAGAGGGTGGTGTGAAAGGAAAATAAAAACTCAGGACTCCAATTCACGATGCCAAAAGGAAAGAATTAAGCTGAAAGCCGAGTCAGGCCAGAAACTGCTTTTCCTTTTGTTCCTAAGCAGAGAGCTACAGATAAAAGGTTAAATATCGCCACAGGTAGCTACTCCATGTTCATCTTATCTTGAGATGAATATGTAATTAACTATTCCTGAACCTGCTCCTTCTCTTTTGCAACATGTAGGTTACCATTCCCTCCCCTTTTCCCCTTCAGTCCACTTTTTCCCTTTAGATATGGAAGCCCTCAAAATCATCTTTGGAGAAAGGCATGGATCATGCGCTGTTTCTGCGATTCTGTGTTCTTTTCTCCTGGGCGTGTCATCCTCAGCCTGGGAAAAAAAAAAAACTTCTAAGTTGATGGAGACCTGTCTCAGATACTTTTTGGCTCACAGCAGGCTCCCACTTGCTCTGTCCAGCGAGTTGAGGGTTGAGACATACTCACATGCATGTAAAGTTTTAAGATGTGAGTAGCAAGTACATTTTAGCTTAGCTTTCTGAGTTGTGCATGAAGACCATGAAGAGTATTTTCTTTTTTTTTCTCTTTTTTGGGATGGAGTCTCGCTCTGTCACCCAGGCTGGAGTAGAGTGGTGTGATCTTGGCTCACCGCGACCTCCGCCACTCATGTTCAAATGATTCTCCTGTCTCAGCCTCCCAAGTAGCTGGGATTACAGGTGCCTGGCACCACGCCCGACTAATTTTTGTATTTTTAGTAGAAACGGGGTTTCTCCATGTCAGTCAGGCTGGTCTTGAACCCCTGACCTTGTGATCTGCCTGTCTTGGCCTCCCAAAGTGCTGGGATTACAGGCATGAGCCACCACGCCTGGCCATGAAGAGTATTTTCTGTGAGGGAAACATTTATTATTTTTCTTTTATTGTTATTATTTCAGTAGTTTTGCTGGAACAGGTGGTATTTGGTTACATGGATAAATTATTTACGTGTGATTTCTGAGATTTTGGGGCACCTATCACCCAAGCAGTGTACACTGTACCCAATGTGTAGTGTTTTATCCTTTGCCCCCCTCCCACCCACCCCCTAAGACACCAGAGTTTATTATATCATTCCTATGCCTTTGTGTCCTTATAGCTTAGCTTGCACTTGTAAGTGAGAACATACAATGTTTGGTTTTTCCATTCCTGAGTTACTTCCTTAGAATAATGCTCTTCAACATCTTCCAGATTGCTGCAAATGCCATTATTTTGTTTCTTTTTATGGCTGAGTAGTATTCCTTGGTATGTGTATGTGTATATATATATATATGTATATATATATACACGCCACTTTTTCTTTACCCACTTGTTGGTTGATAGACATTTAGGCTGGTTCCATATTTTTGCAATTGTGAATTGTGCTGCTATAAACATGAGTGTATAAGTATCTTTTTCATATAATGACTTCTTTTCCTCTGGGTAGGTACCCAGCAGTGGTATTACTGGATCAAATGGTAGTCCTACTTTTAAGTTTTTAAGGAATCTCCATACTGTTTTCCATAGTGGTTGTACTAGTTTACATTCCCACCAGCAGTGTAAACATGTTCCCATTTTACCACATTCCCACCAACATCTATTGTTTTTCGATTTTCAAATTAAGACCATTCTTGCAGGAGTAAGGTGGTATGGCACTGTGGTTTTGATTTGCATTTTCCTGATAATTAGTGATGTTGAGCATTTTTTCATCTGTTGGATGTTTGTCTATTTTCTTTTGAGAATTAACTATTCATGTCCTTAGCTCACTTTTTGATGGGATTATTTTTTTTTTTCTTGCTGATTTGTTTGAGCTTCTTGTAGATTCTTGATATTAGTCCTTTGTTGGATGCACAGTTTGCAAATATTTTCTCTCACTCTGTGAGTTGTCTGTTTACTTGGCTGATTATTTCTCTTGCTTTGCAGAGGCTTTTTAGTTTAGTTAAGTCCCATCTATTTACCTTTGTTTTTGTTGCATTTGCCTTTGGGTTCTTGTCCCTGAACTCTTTGCTGAGGCCAATGGCCAGAAGAGTTTTTCGGATGTTATCTTCTAGAATTTTTATGGTTTCGGGTCTTAGATGTAAGTCTTTGATTCACCTTGAGTTACTTTTTGTATAAAGTGAGAGATGAGGATCCAGCTTCCTTCTTCTTCATGGAGCTTGCCAGTGATCCCAGTACCATTTGTTGAATAGGGTGACCTTTCCCCCCACTTTATGTTTTTGTTTGCTTTGTGGAAGATCAGTTGGCTGTATGTATTTGACTTTATTTCTGGGTTTTCCATTCTGTTCCATTGGTCCATGTGCCTGTTTTTATACCAGTATCATGCCATTTGGGTAACTATAACCTTGTAGTATAGCTTAAAGTCAGGTAATGTGATGCCTCCAGATTTGTTCTTTTTGCTTTGTCTTGCTGTGGCTATGTGGGTTCTTTTTCTGTTCCACATGAATTTTAGGAATTTTTTTTCTATTTCTGTGAAGAATGATGATGGTATTTTGAGGGGAATTGCACTGAATTTATAGATTGCTTTTAGCAATATGGCCATTTTCACAATATTGATTCTACGCATCCATTAGCATGGGATGTGTTTCCATTTGTTTGTATTGTCTGTGATTTCTTTCAGTAGCGTTTTGTAGTTTTCCTTGTAGAGATCTTTCACTTCTTTGGATAGGCATATTCTTAATTATTTTAATTTTTTTGCAGCTGTTATAAAAGTGATTGAGTTCCTGTTTTGATTCTCAGCTTGGTAGCTGTTGGTGTATAATAGTGCTATTAATTTTTATACGTTGATTTTGCATCCTGAAACTTTACTGAATTAATTGATCAGATCTAGGAGCTTTTGGGATGAGTCTTGAAGGTTTTCTAGGTATATCATTATATCATTGGCAAACAGAGACAGTTTGACTTCCTCTTTATCAATTTGGATGTCTTTTATTTCTTTCTCTTTTCTGATTGCTTTGGCTAGGACGATGAGGAAGAAATTTAACAGAAGATTAAGACAGACAGAAGTTTGATTATATGGGTTTACTCTTCTCAGAATTGGGTTTGGCTTTCATCAGTGTATAAGGCAAAGGTTGAGTCCCAGTTGAATATAGTTAGAAGCTGTTTTGTTTGTCCCACAGAATATGGTGGTGTTGCTTTTTAAGAAATTGAGTAAGAGCTGGCCGGATGTGGTAGCTTATGCCTGTAATCCCAGCACTTTGGGAGGCCCAGGCAGATGGATCACCTGAAGTCTGGAGTTCAAGACCAGCCTGGCCAACATGGTGAAACCCCGTCTCCACTAATAATACAAAAAAATTAGTAGGGTATGGTGGTGCCCACCTGTAATACCAGCTACTTGGGAGGCTAAGGTAGGAGAATCACTTGAACCTGGGAGGTAGAGGTTGCAGTAAACTGAGATTGCACCATTGCACTCCAGCCTGTGAGACGAAAGCAAAACTCTGTCTCAAAAAAAAAGACAAAAAATTTGAGTAAGAGGACAACTTTTTTTTTTTTTTTTTGAGGTGGAGTCTTGCTCTGTTGCCCAGACTGGAGTGCAGTGGTGCCATCTTGGCTCATTGCAACCTCCACCTCCTGTTCAAGCAATCCTCCTGCCTCAGCCTCCTAAGCAGCTGGGATTACTAGTGCACACCATCACACCCAGGTAATGTTTTGTATTTTTAGTAGAGATGGAGTTTCACCATATTGGTTAGGCTGGTCTCAAACTCCTGACCTCGTGATCTACCCTTCTTGGCCTCTCAAAGTGCTGGGATTGCAGGCATGAGCCACCACATCTGGCCCAGGACAACTTTTTACATTTGAGGAATTTTACATGAAATCTAAGGTCTGGCTTTTCTTGAAAAGTCAGATCTGGTAATGTATACAACACATGTTAGCTGGTAGCAGTTGCTTGGTATAAGGACTATGCTATTTCCATTTTGCTACCAGGGTCTCAGTGATTTGTGTTATTTGAATGATACCCAAAGACTTTTCAGATTCACCTTTGTAGGCTAGTGGTAGGTTCCACCGTAGTCAATAATCAATAGAGAAATGGTTGCTCCTTGAACCGATCTGCTCTGAAAGTTTCCACTGTATTGTTTTGATTGGGTGCTCATTATTTCTGCATAAAGCTGCTGTGGCTTTTTCCAGCTGATATAGAGCATCCAGAGCCATCTAGACAGATCACATGTGAGCCAAAGCACCATCCGTCTCCCACCCAACTCCCCTTTGTCACAGTTACTCTTCTATTTTCATGGTCCGAAGTGTCTACTAGGAAAATAATAGTATGTATGGGTTGGGAATGGTGTCTCATGCCTTTAATCTTAGTACTTCGAGAAGGCAAGTCAGGAAGATTGCTTAAGGCCAGGAGTTCAAGACCAGTCTGAGCAAGACCTCATCTTACAAAAAAAAAAAAAAAGAAAAAAAAAAAAAGAAAATTACAAATATAAAAAGAATAGTATGTTTGGCAAGATGGAAATTTAATAGCAGAAGACATTGTCCCTGGTGTTATGGTAAATGTAGGTGGAAGTTCTTTCATATTTTTTTTTTGAGAATTAATATTTGTTGAGCCCATACTTGGTGCTAGACCCTGAAGATAGAGTCACGAATAAAAGGGATAAAAATATCTGCCCTTCTTCTTTTACATTCTAGAGAGGGAGACAGATGATAAATAGCATTATGTCAGATTATACTAAGTATATAGGGGATTATGTATAGTGTTGAAGGGGGTGGGAGGATAAGGCAGGAAGAAGGAAAGGACATATCAGGAGTGGGTAGTTGCAATTTTAGATAAAGTTGCCAGGGAACTTTATTCAAATGTCTTACTCAAATGTCCCTTTCTGAGTAAGACTGGAAAAAAAGTGAGGGAAACTGCCATGCAGATGTTGCAGGGAAGAGAGTGCCGAGAGCAGAGTACCACATCCCAAAGAAGGAGCAGATCCGGTGGTTGGAGGCTAGAAAGTTCATGGGAGTCCTTTTTGTCTACACAAAGAGTCAATCTCTGTAAAATGTTTGAAGATATTTATTCCAGGACAAAGATGAGGACCAGTGGCCTGTAACACAGCCCCAGGAAATCCTGAGAATATATGCCCAGGGTGGTCAGGTCACAGCTTGGTTTTATACATTTTAGGGAGACAAAAAACATCAATCAATACATGTAAGATGTACATTGGTTCAGTATGAAAAGGCAGGACAACTGGAAGTGGTGGGGCAGGGAGTAGTTCCAGTTCATGGGGGATTCCAAGATTTTCTGATTAGAAAATGATTGAAAGAATTTGTATTAAGACCTGGAATTCATAGACGGGAGTGTCTGGGTTAATATAAAGGGTTATGATCCCATGGTTCTTATTATGCAGATGAAGCGTCCAGGTAGGCTTCAGAGAATATAAAATTGTAAATGTTTCTTATCAGACTTAAAAAGATGCACTCATAGCTAATTTTCTCCTGGATCAGGGAAAAGACCTGGAAAGGGATTCTCTACAGAATGTAGATTTTCTCCACAAAAGACAGCTTTGCAGGGCCATTTCAAAATATATCAAAGAAACACATTTTAGGGTAAAATACTTTGATGTCTTTCAGGGCCTGCTGTCATGTGATGCTATGCTACAGTGAGGCTGGAATTTGGTGTCTTATTGCTACAAAAAGTCTTATCTCTGTTTTAATGTTAACAATGGTCAGTTCTACCTGCATTCCAAAGGGAGGAGGGTATAATGAGGCATGGGCACTCCTCACTTCCCATGGAGGCCTGAACTAGTTTTTCAGATTAACTTTGGAATGCCGTTGGCCAAGAGGAGGGGTCCATTCAGATGGTTAGGGGCTTAGAATTTTATTTTTGTTCTACATTGTCATCATAGTCTGGATTTCTGCTTTTGTTCCAAGTAGCTGGGCAGCCATGGTGGGTGGGGCAGTGGAGGAAGACATCTTCTCAGTGTGGGCTGCTCAGCAGGGTCACTGTGACTGCTGTGCTGAGAACAGACTGAACAGCAAGAATGGGAAGAGGGAGAGCAGTCGTCAGGGGGCTGCAATGATTCAGGTGAGGGATGACAGCCGGGAGGACTAAGCTGGCGGTATATTTGGAGTATATTTAGAGAGTAGAGCTGATGGACTTTGTTAGTAGACTGAATGTGAAGTGTGTGACCAAGAAGGGAGTCAAGGATGACCCCAAGGTTTTGACCCAAATGATGGAAAGAGTGATGGCATTAACTGAGTTGGGGAAGACTGCAGGAGGATAGGGTTAGGAAAGAGTGAATATCAGGAAAGGTTTTTTTTTTTTTTTTTTTTTTGATATGTTACATTTAAGATGCTTATTATTATTATTTATTTTTTTCGGTTCTCACAATCTGTTCCCATGAGATGCTTATTAGACACTCAGTTGGATGTTGAGAAGTCAGTACATTCTGGCTACTTCAATTAAGGTACTTTGCCTGTACAAATGTGCTATAGAAATTCTAAATAATAATTCAGTGTAACCTTATTCTCATGCAGTTAGGGAAAGATATGGTTAAAAAAAAAGATCTTTTCAACATTCAGAAAACTTGCAAGGGGGCTAATGTTAATAATTTTCAATTTAACACTAGATTCTTCTATTATTAATGCAAATTTTAAAAATCATCATAAAAACTAAATAGTCATTAGAAATCACCTTGGGCTGAGAGCTAGGAGAATAATTTTTTACTTCAATAGACTTGAAATAAATATTTAATGCTGATGATAGAGATGCAGAAAGTCACTGGGAAATTTGCATGACTCACAAATTAGGCATAAAGGGCTTTTTGATCAAATTGAATCCTTTTACAATAAAAGTTCTTTGAATTTTCCTATGATTTTTTGAAGTGAAAGGGTTTCTTAGAAATAATCTCATTAAGCTGTAGTGAGACTAGCCAGGACACATAATATTATTTCTAATTTATAGATCTGGCTGGGAGGAAGAGAGGATTCACAACAGAGTCTATGTTTCTGGCGACTCAATGGCTAAACAAGGTTTAGAAACTGCATTTTTTTTTTCATCTCAGATAGGTTACTTTCTATCTTAACTAAATTGTTTTCTTTCTTTTCTCTTCTGTAATAAACAGAAAAATACAGAAAAGAGACATTGTTTCTTTTAACGTTTCCTACCCTTTTAACTCTAAAGGGTCATATGCAAAAGATTTTCACATTAAAGGAAATATTTGAGCTCTGTTTGAGTATAACTTAGTTTTCAGTCTCTAGGTTTCAAGCTGTGGACAGACTTACGCATTCTTCCCTCAAAATGTGTGTGAAGGACAGTTGTTTCCTCTAAAGATTCAAACAGCTAAAGTGAGTCTATTTCTGTTGTCAAATTATGGCAAGAATATTGTACTATTTTTAATATTGACATAATATCAAGTGTGGCCAGAGATGTAATTAGTTGGTGCCCAATTTTCAGCATTATGTATATCCGAATGCAAGAGATTAGTTGTTAACAACAATGAATGAGTCTCTTGTTAAACAGAAAACTCCAGTCAGAGAGGCAATGGCCTTCAATAGAGATAAGGCCAATGTGCTCTAAAAATATATCAAGATTCTTTGATTATGTGGTGAACATGGCTGTAAATAACCCCTGTACCACATCCTTCTATTTACCTGATCCCAGAGACAAAAAAAACAACCTTCCTTGCTTGCCCTAGAACAACCAAGGCAGGGCAAGGTCTCTTATTGGCTAAGTGTGTGTCACATGGCCACTTCTTGGACCAATCACTATCACAAGGGCCGGGGTGCTGTGATTCATTGAATCTAGGTAATGTGGCTGGAGGGTGGCAACTGTAATTAAAGACACTGCAGACTCACACACAGAGTAGGTAGTGTGAAAAGAGCCATTTCTCAAAGGAAAGAGGCGTGAGGCCATTAAGGGAAGGGAGGCTGAGAAGGCCATAGCAATTGATGTTTGATAACAAGTGACCAGTCAGTGCACCTAGAAAGGGAGTCAGAGATGGTTTCCTGAAGGAGGTGTTACTCAAACTGAGGAGTTTTTTTTTTGAGATGGAGTCTCACTCTGTTGCCCAGGCTGGAGTGCAGCGCGCGATCGCAGCTCACTGCAACCTCTGCTTCCTGGGTTCAAGCGATTCTCCTACCTCAGCCTCCTGAGTAGCTGGGATTACAGGTGCTCACCACCATGTCTGGCTAATTTTTTGTATTTTTTAGTAGAGATGAGGTTTCACCACGTTGGTCAGGCTGGTTTTGAATTCCTGACCTCAAGTGATCTGCCCACCTCGGCCTCCCAAAGTGTTAGGATTACAGGCATGAGCCACTGCACCTGGCCAGACTGAGGAGTTTTAAAAACATGCTCTAAGTATTAAAGAAAGAGTAGGCATTCTCCAGGTGTTTATATCTATATTTGTATGCAGACAGGGAAGAGGTTAGGGTGGACCAGGTAGAGGGAACAGTGTATATAAAAATATAAAGGTGGGGGGGGAAAAGAAAGTGACCTTTTTAGAAAACTAAGGGGTTGGGTATGGCTGGAGCAGAGATAGATGATCAGTTAGCAAGAAATGGAGAGCTCTGATACTTTGGGATGGGAAACCTCCTATTTATTGAATTTAAATCAGCGAATATTTATGGAATGGAGTACTTCTTAGTGCCAGTGCTCTTCTATGCATTCACATGTAGTAGCTCATTTAATCCTCACAACAACACTATGGAATAAGCAAGGGCAAGTTAAAAATATTTACCAACTGGCATGGACTAGTCCTCATTGGCAGTCATCCTAGCAGGATAGACTCTCATTATTCTTGTTTTGCAAATGAGAAAGCTGAAGCACAGGCTTGTTAACTTGACCAAGCATGCCTGGTCTAAAGGAAGAACTGGGCTTCAAACCAAAAGCATCTGGCTCCAGACCACGTGTTGGCAAGGAGTGAATATCAAATTCATTTGTTAGAAAAAGAGTGTGAGAGAGTGTAAGTCTCTTGAAGGCAGGGACTATGTCTGTGTTTGTTCCTCATTGTATCCCAGCACTGTTCCTGATACATAGTAGACACTCAGAAATATTTATTGAATGTTATTTACTTATGACAGAAAGCTCATTGCAAAAAAGAAAGTTCTGAGAGGGCAAATAAGGCTAAGGCATTAGCCCAGATGAGGAAACAATAAAGGCTTGAAGTAAAGAAACAATATCAAGTGTACACCAATCAGAATATGTTAAAGAGGTATTAATATTGCAGAATGTAGTGATTGGACATAAGCCCCAGGTTTCTATTGTGGACGACCAGGTGGATGGTATTGCCATTCACTGGGATAGGAAATATTAAAAGAACAAGTTGTTAATGGTGGTTAAGTGAAGGTGCTAAGAGCTCCTTTTTCAGATGTAGAGTTTGAGTGTTTATAGCTGCCTAGGAGGCAATTGTATCTGGAATTCAAGAGAGCCACCAGCACTGGTGATGTAGATCAGTAAAAAATTAGGATATGGGTGAGGTTTAAAGGCATGGGGGTGGATAAGATCATCCAAAAAGGGTAGGCAATTGACCCTTGAACAACGTTGGTTTGAACTACTGGTTCACTTACACATGGATTTTTTTATGTATAAGTGAAAAATAGAAAATACAGTGTTCAAGGGATGTGACACCCACTTATATGGAGGGCCTACATTTTCTATTCAAGGGTTTCTGTAGGGCCAACTGTGGGATTTAAGTAGGTGCAGATTCTGGTACAGGATGGAGAGTGGGTGGCCGTGGGGTGGTGGTTGCGGAGAGGAGTGAGGAGGATGGTTCTGCAACTAATCCCCCTCCTATCCCATATCCACTGTGTAGACCGAAGAGGCTGGAGGATGGGCCCCTGGGGCCAGTGAAGAAGAAAAATCCCAAACAGAGAATGAGAATGAATATCTAGAGATAGAAGAGAGAAACCAGAGAGTGTGTTGTCAGTGAAGCTGAAATTTGTAGGGGCATCAGCATGTGTGGTTTTCTGATTTTCTCCAACAGCACTGAGCACCCTGGATCTAAATGTGGAAAAAGTAGACAAGCAGTGAGATTGATCCAGAATTTGGATTTTGCTGGGCAAAAGGGGCTGACTATAGGCAAGGGAGCTGCGAATACTAAGAGACACCGAGTGTTGGATCTGAGGCCAAAGCAGGTAGGGCAGGAAGTGAGTGCAGGAGGAATTTAAGTAGAAGTTGGTCAAGGATGGGAGGCCAAAGGGAGGGTATAGTGAATGTAAAAGATGCAGGGAGCTGAAGGTATAGGGAGTTGTGGTCAGAGTAGGGTAGAGGGGTGCTGAATTTCAGATCCAGGTGGTAACAAGGTCCAAAGGTGTGGTCATGGGTCATGGGTCATGGGTGTGAGGGGCTAAGGTGCAAGGGAAGTGTATTAGGATTATGCAGAGAAACAGAACCAATATGGGGTGTGTGTGTGTGTGTGTGTGTGTGTGTGTGTGTGTGTGTGTGTGTGTGTGTGTCTATCTAGACAAAGAGAGAGAGGCAGAGAAAGAGAGACATGGAAACTGATTATGTGATTATAAGGAATTGGCTCATGCATTTATAGAGGTAGGAAACTCCCAAGATCTGTAGGATCAGTCAGCAAGTTAGACACCCAGGAGAGCTGATAGCGTAGTTCTAGTCTGAAGACCAGCAGCCTTGAGACCCAGGAAGAGCCAGTATTTCAGTTTGAGTCTGATGGCAGGAGACTTCTCTTTTACTAGGAGGAAAGTTTGCCTTTTTGTTCTCTTCAGGCCTTAGGAGGATTGGATGAGGCTCACCCACATTAGGAAAGGCAAACTGCTTTACTTGGTCTGCTGATTTAAAAGTTAATATCATCTAAAAATACTCTAACCAAAATACCCGAAATAATTGTTGATCAAATATCTGGGCACCTTGAGACTCAGTCAAGTTCACATTGCCTGGTAACCATGCTGGAAATGACTTGTTTACTCCAGAGTTTCTGTACTTGCTCTGGTCTTCTTGTTCTTGGCCTTCTAGATCCAGGTTCCCACTTTAACTCCCGCCTTTGTCTATGGACTACAGAAACTAGTCTGCCCATTAGAATTGTGATGGGAAGCTTCTGTGCAGATTGAGTTTGAGACATGGGAGCTGGGTCTGAGTTGTGACCCAACTCTACAAAGAATGCTTATTGGTATGCTGTTACAAGGCATGTCTAGAAGCATTGCTACTAGTAATTGTCTTATCTGTGCCCAATACACAATTCCCATAGGAAAATCAGGATTACATTAGCTCCTCAGAGCATTTAAGGACCAAAGAAAAGATTGCAGGTACATTACTTTGTGTCACATGTGATACTTTATAATATAGATATAACAAATATGTATATATGAATGAAAACATAGCTATGGTTTATACATATGAATGAAAACATATATATAGTTTATATATATGAATGTCATGGTTTCTGGCTTGTAGCTTCCCTTAGCCTTTTACAGTTCTTTGCTATAATGCTGGGGCACTTTAGGTCTCAGGAGCAGGCCTCAGGAAACAGAATCTCTCTGACCTTCTCCTTTCACCTGCCCAAGGCAGGACTCGAATCTGCTTGTGGGTCATGAGACCTTCCATTCCAGAGAAGATCCTGACTCATACCCTAGAGGAAGGAAGGCTGCACAGAGAGGCCAAGAAGAATCTGAACAGACAGGCCACACTGGGTTTAGATCATATCTTTTTGTCCAGTAATATATTTGCATGGTTGTCTGTGCTTCAGTTATGCCTATCCAGTGGAGTTTGCATAAAAGGCCCAGGAGGACAAGATTTGGGGGAGCTTCCAATAGCTGAACACATGGAGGTTCCTGGAGGGTGGTATACCTTGGGGAGCTCTGCCTCCATACCTCACCCTCTTTATCTCTTCATCTGTATATTTTGTAATATCCTCTATAGTAAACCAGTAAACACATTTCCTTGAATTCTATGAGCCACCCCAGGAAATTAATTGAACCCTAAGAAGTGGGTTGTGGAAACCCCAGCTTAAAGCTGGTCAGTCAAAGTTCTGGATGCCTGGGCTTGTGACTGGTGGCTGAAGCAGGGGACAGTTTTCATGACTGAACCCTCTACTTGTGGGATCTGACACTGTCTGCAGGCAGATAAAGCCAGGATCCAATTGGCCCAGCTGGTGTCTGCTGCAGAATGGATTCCTTGTTTGCTAGTGGGGAGAAATCTTACATGTTTTGGGGTCACGGAAGTCTTCTGTGTTGATTGTTGCGGTGTTGATGTGGGAGCAGAGGAAAAACATGGTTTGAGTTTTCCTGAGCACCACCCCTTGGGTAAGCTTGAAGGAACAGATAACAGATGCTTTTGGCTATATCTATGTGCACACTGAATTGCCCTCCTGAAGGCTGAGGACTGTTGAACACATTTCACCTGCTGGGGGCTACCCAGAGAGTAGATTATGATTAGGCTTCTTGTTTTCTGAGCAGAGCAGTATTATTGGAAATAATGAGAATTCTATTAAGCTGGAGGCTTTGGACTAGCAGGTGAATCATGGTAAAAGATCTCGGCCTTCCTTTAGTGATTCTCATTGTCTCAAAATGTATTAAGATTAGTAAGTAAGCTATCTCTTCAGGAGCTAATAAGATTTTTGAAAGGTTACATGTTCTGAGCCTCCAGTGATTTGTTTTATAGATGTGACCCTTAAGAGAAAAGTTTGAACAATTGGACAGTATTTTGGGAATAGGCCTTGGGAGAGACACATAGTATTCTGGATCTGGATCCGATTTTCTTTCCTCCTTTTGATTCAAATTGGTTGTATTCCCAACCACACCTACCACTTTGGGACATCTCCTTTCCTGTGTGAACTTCATGGAACTGGAAATCCTACTTGTATGCCAGACTTCGTTAATCCCAAAAGAACTTTCACAGGTGTTCACTGATTTTTCTCTGCTTCTTGACTCAGATATTAAATGATTGGCTTAGATTTTTACCTTTCTCTCTCTCTGGGATTAAATCCTGGCCCCCTTTTTAATATAATGTGTTATCTTGGGAAAATTGTTTGACTTATATGGATGTCAGTTTTCTTATTTATAAAATCGTGATAATAATAGACTCTACCTTTTGGGTTAGTGTGGAGATTTAAACAATATATTCTGTATTAGTGGGAGATCTACAGAGAAAGAGAACCAATAGGATATATATAGCTGTAAGAGGGAATTTATTAAGGGAATTGGATCACGTGATTATAGAGGCTGAGAATTGCTGATACGTTGTCTGCAAACTGGAGAACCAGAGAAGCTGGTAGTGTAATTCCATCTGAGGCCAAAGGCCTGGGAACAGGGGGAGCCGACAGTGTAACTCTCAGTCCAAGACTGAAGTCCTGAGAACCTGGAGTTCTGATGTCTGAGGGCAGGACAAGTTGGCTAACCCCACCCCAGAAGAGAATTATTTCACTCTTCCTCTGGCTTTTTATTCAGCAGATGTGGGTGGTCATCCTCCAGTCGGTTGAGAGCCCAGATGGAAGTCTACTGATTACTAAGTCTACTGATTCAAATGCTTATGTCTTTCAGAAACACCCTCACAGACACAACCAGGAGTAATGTTTTGCTCACTACCTGAGTATTCCTAACCCAGTCAAGTTGACACTAAAATTAATAGATTCCATATTATTAGTGCAATGTTTGGTGAACAGCAAATATTCAGTGGATGTTAGCTCTAATTTTTATTTTGTCATCCTACACCTCAAATTCTTTCAGGTTGTCTTTGTAAGTATATGACTGATCTATGTTTATTGACTCATTAACAATAGAGTATTTACCTAACCGTGAATCATGTTTTATTTCCTATAGGTGGCTATTTTATATTTGAAAGTGGAAACAGGAAAATCATGCTTTTTTTGAGACGGAGTCTCGCTTTGTTGCCAGGCTGGAGTGCAGTGGCGTGATCTCGGCTCACTGCAACCTCCCTCCACCTCCTGGATTCAAGCAATTTCCCTGCCTCAGCCTCCCAAGTAGCACGCCACCATGCCCGGCTAGTTTTTTATACTTTAGTAGGGACGGGGTTTCACCATATTGGCCAGAACGGTCTCGATCTCCTGACCCTGTGATCCACCTGCCTCGGCCTCCCAAAGTGCTGGGATTACAGGTGTGAGCCACCACGCCTGGCCGAAAATCATGTTTTTTATAGTCTGCCTGAGTAATCTGACTTCATATTTGGGCTGTAAACCTCAATTCCCAAATCCTATTTCTCAACTTTCAACGGTGCAGGAAATCAGTCACTGCATTTCTGATACTGATGACCTCTTTGGTCCTGACTCATCTGAGATGATGCCATACAGAAACCATGGCTCTGCCAAATGGACATATAATTTGTTTCTTGGACTTAATAGTATACAAATTGGGATACTCTGAGCACTAATCTCCCTAACAAGGACAATTCCTGGTTGCAAATTATTTAGTCTACATATAATTTGGGAACTTGGGAATGTTTAGATATTCAGCTGTTTCATAAGCCAGACTATTCATGTTCAGAGAATTTCTGCTGAATCCTCTGATTTGGTTCAGATTATATACATGCTTAGGCGATTCTTTCGTGGAAGGTACTGAACAACAAGGCAATGAATCTTATGGCTTGGTGAACTCTGCCTTAGGTTATTCAGTCATTCATCAAACATTCACTATACAGCCACTGTATGTCAGCCCTTGGGCTCAGTACTGAGGACATACACAAATGAATGTGCTACCATGTCTGTTCTCTGGGGCCTCAAGGGTGGATAGTACCTTTGTAGGAAATATTCTGTGGAAAAGCAGGGAACAATTATCCGTCCATTCATTCAACAAGTATTTATGAAACATTTATGTGAGCCAGGCATAGAGTTAGGTATAGGTGATTAGGCAATGGACAATACAGATGCTCCCTGTCCTCCTAGACCTGTTATAACTCATGGGAGAGATAAACAACTAAACATAAATTTATAGTACCTTGGGATAAATGCAAGATAAGGGAGCCATTTATACTATATTGTGACATATGCAACATAGTGATAAAGGCTAAATGCTCAATTCAGAAGTAATTTCTCTCTCTGCCTCACCTGAGATTGGAAAGATTGGAAGCTTTGAGCAGGACAGTTCCATTTGAAAATGGTCATTTAAGAGGAGTGTATCTTTAGACGTTTCCTTGGTTATGTAGGTTTGTACAAAAGCAATTAGGAGTACAGATTGGAACAGTAATAGAAATAGAGTTGATGACTTAAATGGAGGAAATCCTGTGTATTAGGCATTGGACTTTGAGTAATGATAGACATAAAAAACTCGGAGTTCTTTACAATGAGCATATTAGCAGTGACAACAGGAAACAGCCAAAAAAGACCTTCATGGATGAAAATTATAAAAGAAGATGAAGATTTGGACTCAGACAAGGACAGAGTCTCTCTCCTAAGTGGTCCTAGCTAAGGGCTTTACCAATGTTCTAGAGAGGAGGGCATTTAAACTTGTGATTATTTATATTTTGCCATACATATTTCTGCTTACAATAACTCTAAGTTAAGATATATGGATTCAATTCATTTATCACAGGAAGTTGTATTTCTTTATATATTATCCCATTTTTGTCATCAGGTCTTGCATTAAAAAAAAGTTTTCTCCTCCTGTTGGGAAGTTCCTGAATCAAATAGAACAAACCAACACTACTGTCCTAGTACCCTAAGCAGGTAGCTGGGGGAAAAGCCCTCACTAATTTTTGGTACAAGGCCCCGAACACTGAGAATGTCTACAAAGTCAGAAGTTCTCAAGTTTACTTGTATGTCAGAAACACCCAAGGAGCTTTTAAAAACCCATCCTGCAAAATTGTGATATAATAGGTCTAGGGGAACTAGCTGGGAATATATATATCACAATTATATATATGCACATATATAAATTATATATTATATATGTGTGTATATATTATATATGTATATATATGTAATATGTGATCTCAGCTCACTGCAACCTCCGCCTCCCGGGTTCAAGTGATTCTTCTGCTTCAGCCTCCTGAGTAGCTGGGATTACAGGTTGGTGCCACCACACCCAGCTAATTTTTATATTTTTAGTAGAGACGGGGTTCCATCATGTTGGTCAGGCTGGTCTCGAACTCCTGACCTCTTGATCTGCCTGCCTCAGCCTCCCAAAGTGCTGGGATGACAGGTGTGAGCCGCAGCACCCGGCCGAGGGAATATATTTTTAAAAAGACTTCTCAGGTAATTCTGATGTACCTAATCTGCATGGATTGCTGTTTCAGAACCTCTGTACTAGGTTAACAGTATGATTTTTATTTATTCCCACTTTTAGATGGGTCACTCATATTCAAACTTAAAAATATAGTTTTTATCAATGGTAATTAAAAATTCTTATTCCCTTTCTTTGTCCCACCCTCTTTTCATTCATCTCTTCCACATTTTTCACAGAATTCTAAAATACATTGTGATCACCTTATCCAAACCCTGTTTTGAGATAAGAGGGGATAAATAGCTACCATTTAGATAAATTATTTTACTTATTATTTTTTGAGACGGAGTCTCGCTCTGTCACTCAGGCTGGAGTGCAGTGGTGTGGTCCTGGCTCACAGCAACCTCTCTCTCCTGGGTTCAAATGATTCTCCTGCCTCAGCCTCCCTAGTAGCTGGGATTACAGGCATGCGCCATCTTGCCCAGCTAATTATTTTTTGCATTTTTAGTAGAGATGCGGTTTCTCCATGTTGGCCAGTCTGGTCTTGAACTCCTCAGGTGATTCATGTACCTCTGCCTCCCAAAGTACTGGGATTACACGTGTGAGCCACAGCGCCTGGCCAATCACGTACCTATTTAGCTCAATACATTTTCCTGGAAGTCTTGGTATGAGCTGACAATTCACAAATAGGGCAGCTTTACGATGAACTGCATGGCTGCGAGAGATGTACGGCAGAGCAGTTGATCATCTGCTGAGATCCATGCATTGCCCAGCTGGTCTTTTCAGACCCTTCCTTCTTGCCTGCAGTATGCTGTTTCGGGGGGTTACACCCTGACCCATGACTCATGACTTGGCTTTTTGATCAGGCAACCTTCTCTTTGTGGTCCCCTGGCTTGGCATTTGGTTATGGCTTTCCTTCTAGGGCAGGGCACTCTCTAGGCCACACTCTGCCAACTTGGATTTAGCCTATCAGCCTCTTTGTCCCTTTCCTGGCTTCCTCATACTTCAGCTCCCTCCCTGGGCAATGGCCTTGTGGACTCACAGTACCCAACAAACTCTTTTCCAGCATTTGATCGGCTTGATAGCCAAATAATTTCTTCTTTATTTTCAGCTGGGATCTCCTGTGGATCAGCTGAGATTACATTTGTCCTAATGTAAACCATTATCTCTGTCTGGTCCAGTATCCTCATAGGGCCAATTTTTCATTCCTTTAATCTTTTCTCTCACTTGTCTGTAACTTTTGCTCTGTTTCATTAATTGAATTAATACGTATAAAATACTTTGAACAGTACCTGACATAAACATTTGCAGGTGATATTATTTTCTTCACATCCTTTTAATAGTATTTTAACAACCTACTTCTGCATTAATGCTTTTCTTAACACTTTGATTCAGTTTCAGATTAGACATTTATGAGTATTCGCTGTGTACACAGGTACAATGCTAGTTAGTTCATGAATAGCATAGCATTTAATTCCCACAACTCTTTGAGCTACTATTACACACAGGTACATATACTTTTTGAAAACAGATGAAAGTATAAGGCTCCCTTGCTCATGGTCATATAGACAGCAAGTATGGACCCAGGATTGAAACCTGATTCCTTTGACGCCATGTCCCCCAGTTTTTCAGTAGACCTTGGTGTCTCTCTTCTGCAAAGGATTGTTTAGAAAGGGTTGCTATTTACAGATTGTAAGTGAAAGGACTAGTGCTATGGTTTTCAGACGTTTAAAAATATCATAAAACCTGGCCAGGCCCAGTGGCTCATGCTGGTAATCCCAGCACTTTGGGAGGCCAAGGTGGGTGGATCAGCTGTGGTCAGGAGTTCAAGACCAGCCTGGCCAATGTGGCAAAACCCCGTCTCTACTAAAAAAATACAAAAATTGGCTAGGCATGGTGGTGGGTGCCTGTAATTTCAGCTACTCAGGAGGCTGAGGCAGGAGAATCGCTTGAACCCGGGAGGTGGAGGTTACAGTGAGCTTAGATCACGCCACTGCCCTCCGGCCTAGGTGACAGAGCGGGTCTCCATGTCTCTCTCTCTCTCTCTCTCTCTCTCTCTCTCTTATATATATATATATATAATAAAACCTGTTATTTAAATGAAATCTTGTGAAGAAGCCAAAATGTAAACCAGCTAATACAAAGTTGCTTAAAGCAGGTGGAGGGTGTCCGCTATCATCTCTGTTACTTCCCTACTTCCCCGCCTACAGTCCCTCAAGGCCTGCTGAGGAACACAGTTCCATAACCCTGAACTAGTGTAATCATGAATACACATCCATTTAATTCAAATGGCTCTCAAAGGGCATGCTGTGAGAGACCACCACCCTTGCCTGGTCAACCTGCACCAAATTCCTCTCCCTGGAAGCAATGGGACAGTGTCTGCATTCTTCTTATTTCTTATGTGTCTATAAGCAGATGCGTATAGGTATCTTTTTTAAAGAAACCTTTTTTGGTGAACAAATTGATTTAATTTGCATTTACGATCTTATTCACTTTCCTAAACATCCTTTGGAATCCCAAAGATCAAACCAACATTTTGTTAAGGTGCTTTGAAAGGCGGTGCCTATGCATGGGGTGACCAGCCAGCACAGTCTTGGACCAAAGGGTTACTTGGGACACTGGATTTTCACTGCTAAAACTGTGTCAGCCCCCAGCAAACTGGGATGGTTGATCACAAAGTCCTGAGGTCACAAAAATTGGCCTTTAAGGACCACTAACCAGGGTCCCACAAAACCACTACTCCCATGACCTGGGCCACTTCGTTCCTGGTCTTGTTGATCAGGTGAATTGCAGGTCGTTTTGAGTCTAGTTAACACTGTTAAGCCATTTCAAAGAGATTAAAAAACACCTTTTTGTTTTTAAGGCATAGTTAGGATATGGGCACTAGCTTTCTCTTTTCCGTCCTTTTTTTTTTTGAGACAGGGTCTCACTCTGCAACCTGGGCCTCCCTGGGCTCAAGCAATCCTCCTATCTCAGTCTCCTGAGTAGCTAGGACTACAGGCGTGTACCACCACGCCTGGATAATTTTTGTATTTTTCGTAGAGGTGGGGTTTTGCCATGTTGACCAATCTGGTCTCAAACTCCTGAGCTCAAGCAATCCACCCACCTTGGCCTCCCAAAGTGCTGGGTCTTATTCTTTAGATATTTTTAAGGCAAACTAATAAATAAAGATATGTTAAGGTTACCTGTAGAGAAGTATTTTTTTTTATTTTCTATGGATTTCATTTATCCTTTATCATTTGTTAGTATTAGGCATAAATGAGAGTTAACCCACCCCCCGCAAAAAAACCCAGAAAACAAAAACCCTTTCTTAGTTGCAAAATACAATAAGCTATATTGTCTGGGAGTGCAATTACGGGGGAAAAACAGGCCAGGCACAGTGGCTCGCGCCTGTAATCCCAACGCTTTGGGAGGCTGAGGCGGGAGGATAGCTTGAGGCCAGGAGTTTGACAGCAGCCTGGGCAACATAGCAGGACCTTGTCTCTACAAAACAAAGATAAAAAGTAGCCAGGTGTGGTGGTGTGCACCTGTAGTCCCAGCTGCTTGAGAGGCTGTGGGAGGATCAATTAAGCGCAGGAGTTAGAGCCTGCAGTGAGCTATGATCATGCCGTTGCACTCCAGCCTGTGTGACTGAGCGAGATTCAGTCTCCAGAAAAAAAAAGAGAGAGAAAAGAAAAAGCAAAGGCTTAGAGCTATGTACAGACTGTAAGACATCGGAAAGGTCCCTTAAACTCTCAGAGCCCAAGTTTTCTCATTGGCTTAATGGAGGTAGTTACACCTGCCTAACAGGATTAGCATGAAATGTCAAAGTGCTTAGAAAATTTCATTTGCGCGGTGGCTCACGCCTGTAATCCCAGCACTTTGGGAGGCTGAGGCGGGTGGATCACGAGGTCAGGAGTTCAAGACCAGCCTGGCCAAGATGTTGAAACCCCATCTCAAAAAAAAAAAGAGAGAAAATTTCATTTGCTCGATAAATATTTGTTTTCTTTTCTACCTGGAATGGTCAGAGTTCTGTTTAATCAAATATTCTCATAAATAGAAAGTTAGCAATAAAATATGTTTACCATTAAAAATGAACCAAATAGCATGCAGGCATAAAGGAAATTTCTGGATGATAGAAATAGTCTATATTTTGATCTGGATGGTGGTAACATGGGTGTTTACATATGTAAATATTCATCAAACTGTGTACTTAATAGTTATATATCTTACTGTAGGAAAGTTATTCTTCATCTAAGAAAAGTACTTTGTACATAAAGGTCTTCTAAAATTGATTTATATGATTTTTTTTAAGAGTGGAGGGGGCACATGGAAATCTATTGCTGTACTTTTAGTAGGGCAGAAATACCATTTATTAGTGTTTAGTGATTACAATGTTAGCTAAGCCTGATATTATGATTCATACTACCATATATGTATGTGTGTGTGTATATATATGTGTATGTATATATAAATGTTTACAGAGTGATGGGCTTGGCTGTGTTCTGGGTGCAGTGGGGACAAATGACACTCACTCCAGGTCTAAATCAGTGGAAAAATTGTGCTTTTTTTTTTTGGTTTTGCTATCTGGCTTTCCAGGGAACCTCAGCTAACCAAACTTTGTGATAGCATCTTTATTATCTAATATTTGAATTTGAGAAAAGGAGTCAAAGTCTGTACTCCATGGAGCAATGGCCTCATAAATGATTTTAGAAAATGGATTTGGAAAAAGGCTTTTGGCACTGGGCCTACACAGAACTCACTCACAGACCTCTGGTGATATCATTTAACGCAAAACAATTGGCTCGAAGAGAGAAAAACACTGGGATTTCGAAACTAATTTTTACATCATGCCATTTATTACAGTCTGTCTCTCTTTTTCTGGCATCCTGTGTTTAAGGAAATAATGTTATCATCTATTTCCAGAAATAGTTTGGATAACAACTTCTTGGAAACTCTTCCCCACACGTTTGTATTTCGGTAGCTCTCCGTTATTTCTTATTGAGACAGACTGGCCACAGGGGCATTGGGAGACTCTCAGGCTGTGGAATGCACCAGCAACCTATTTTCACGTGCCCGGGACACACGTAGGATCATCTAAGAAGAGCAGGGAGCATTCAGAATGTGGAGGGGAATCTCTGGCCCAACTGTGGGAAAACATAGCTATTACCACCGCCACCACCGCCACCACCACCACCATCACCACCATCCCTGCTACCACCAACTCCTCATGGAGTGAGGAGATTCAAGGGAGTGCCCAGGAACATTTCATGAGATACAATGTCCAAGTCCCTGGCTGATGTTAGCAGTTTATCTCAGAATGGTAGCTGGGCAGGAAGTCCAAAGAGCAAACATATTTCTTGGAGATACCTTCAGGAGAGTGGCCGTTCCCCCGGAGCAAAACATATCTCTCGGCCTCATCTTTCTTGGAGATACCTTCAGGAGTGTCCACTCAAGAAAATATGAGACCGAGAGATATGTTCCAGCCTATCAGAAGGAGACTAATTATTTCTATGATAGAAAGTTTGCCAATGACTTAGTGATGACTGAAAACTTAAGCAAGGGGGAAAAATGATTAATTCTAAGAAAAACAAAAAAGTTTGTAAGAAAAGAAAGATAGTAACAAAACTACATGATGCAGCTGTGAATGAAGTCATATAATCATAATAATGTAATACTGAATGTTCGACTTAACCCAAAAAATTATTTTGGGAGGATGAATGAAAAACCGAGTTGTATGCTTGTGTATGTACGTGTGTTGAATGATAAGAAAGCGAATTCCTCATTTTTGGTAGTAGACAGTCAATACATAACATCTAAATTGAAAAATCAAGAACTAGCAGTATAAGCCTACTATTGAGAAATACGGAGGTAAGAAAGAGTATTGAAAGTACTTGCCCTCAGGATATAGGGATAGAATGTAACTGTGATCATTGAAATTAAGTTAAAAATTAACCCAAATTTATCTTAAGTCATTTTAGTTAATCCAGTCATTAAAATTAAAGGCTTTCCTGAAGAAATTAGAGTAAACAAAAAAGTGCTTTCTGTGGGTTAGTCAGCCAGCAGGTAGAAATTTTCATTGAGAGTAGAAAACAGAGCCCAGAGTTCTTATATCAATAATTACGAAAGCTGTTAGTACACAGGCTTCTCAAAGAGACTCCAGTAAGAACAGGAAGAGCTGGAAAGAGACTTCAGCAGCAGGTTCCTTTCTTTCCGCAGGCTGTTGAAACTTTGAGTATGTGAAAAAGTGCTTGACTGGCTTGAGAATATTAGTCAGGGTTCAAAATAGTGGCCAGAACATTTTGTCTGTGGTTTGGTTCATTAGTTGCTTTCATTAAAGTATAGCCATGCCTTCCCCATTATAGAGTTTTCAGTAGTAGATGATAACTACTTCCACACATTTTCCCAAATTCCAGGTTGTTGTAGTGATATCCCTGACTATGACTTTGGACAATGCAGATTCATTTCTTGCTCTATTCTACAATTTCCTCTTATCACAGGTCTAGTAACCTGGGGACTACATTTTCAGAATTCTTTCCCAATAGTGATCCCCCTGCAGATTCTGTCACTAGAAGGCACCTGTGAGAGATCGGGGCCAGAAGAGGAGCAGAGTGATAGACATTTTTCCTCCAGTGGTAGAGAGTAAGATATAAAGGCTTTATGGGATGTGAGGTGTTGTAGCAATCTCTAATCTCCTGGAAATCATTTGCTGTGCTGTGGCAGGCAGCTGGAATCACTGGTGGTAGTGATTTGTGATTCATTCGGCTTCTTGATTCTCAGAAATCAGTGGCAAACTTGAGAGCTAGTGATGGTTTCCCTGAAACCTCAGATGCATAAAGACCTGGGTTTGAATTTTGACTCATATTAATTATGCAACTCTGAGGTAGGTATTTTATTCTTTATTAATTTTTTTCAACTGTGCAATAAGGGTAACACCATTTATCTTATGGATTATGTGGAAAAAATATGATAATACATATAAAAATGCCCAGTGAAAGACCTGTTCTCACAGTAGGCATTCAACGAATGGTAGCTATTGTTATTTTTATCCTCTGTTTGCCACCTGCCACTGTTGTTATTTATGCTGTAGCTGCTGTGCAATTGCTAGGCAGGAAACCCATGTGCAGGGTGCTGGACTGAACAGCTGGGATTCCTCTCCCACTCCTTACACAGGCTTTTCCTTTAACAGATGGGAAATGCCCACAACCTCCCTTCTCCCTACCTCTGAGCAGAAGCCTAAGTCTGCCAGATACCCAGACTTGTCTGGCTATAGAAAAGCAGGACTGATCAAATCAGCTGTGACCTTGGCACATGTGTTTTGGTTTTCTCATGTTTTTCTTAGTTTGCTTCTTTTAATAACCCAGGGATAAGGGATAACCTTTTTCTCCAGGAAGCAAGATCATATTTGATTGAGATCTCTGGTTCTGCTTTTTTAAGGGGGCCAATCACCCTTTTCTACTTCCTGAGGTTTCCATGCTTGAGCAGGTTCATTCTTACACCTCTATAGGCGTTCTCAACAAATTCATTACAAGGCAAAACCCCATCTAGGCAAAGTTGTAGAATTGGGGTATTTTGGGGCTTGAATATTTCTTTCCTAGCCCCCTTTTATATGAGAAACACAAATGTTCCCACTGATAAGCCCTATAAGTGGTTTTTCCCCCTCATTGATTTAAAAAATTGTACCCTGACTCTATATAGCACATGATCAAGCACTTTAAAATATATAATTAATTAAAGTGTTTACTGAAACTGACACGCAGGCAAAACAAACGCAAATTTATTTTGCTTGTAGATCAGGGAGTTAGCGAGTGCAGACATGGAGGTTGGTACAATTAGTATGCAGTTCCTCCTTTCTTCTTGCTTAAACTACAGGTTCCTAGTAGAAATTTATGGTCTCTCCCTGTCAAAGCAGATGCGATAACAAGGATGGAGAACAAAAAAAAAAAATGAATGTGTAAAGTTGTGATATCACTGCTCTATTCCATTTCCCCGCTATTTCTAGTTTCTCTCTCTGTACTGAATTTCTAAGAGGCTCACGTAGGAACCAGGGAAAGGTAAGGTGCTGTGGGAGGAAAGTATCCTGAGTGTCCAGGTCTCTTCTCTCTCTCTTCGCCAGAGACCCTAAAACTAGGATAATGGCATGTGATGCTATAATAAACAGAATCTGCTTTCTTTCCTGCACACACACGTGGGTTTGAATTCTGGCTCTGCCATTACTAGCTGTGTGGTTTTGGGCAAGTTACTTAACCTCTCTGTATCTCAGTACTCTTGCTTTTATTTTTTTTATTTTTATTTTTTGCAAAAAAACCAGTATGTTTCATGCTCTTGCTTTTAAAATGTAAATGATAACAGTACCTACCTCATAGTGTTGTTGTGAGGATTAATTAAGATGAGGCAAGCAGACTTAACACTGACAGTGGCGCCTAAGTTATTATGTTTATATTCTACTCAGATGAGCCAAGCAGCTCCACCAGAATCTTAATTTCCTGTACTTGTCTCTCAAAATCTCCCCTTAATTTGCCTGAGATGTCAAAGGCGGGTTCTTTGGCTGGGTCATATGAAAACCCTCCTCTGATTAGGGAGAGATGTGATCTTTATAGAAATGAGAGTCCCAGTGGCAGAGAGTACCCTGCAATTATTTGAGCTAGCTACTCACATCCTGGCAGCACAGTCTTTCTGGAAGAGAATCATGTGAGTCACAGAGGGAATGAGACCATCTCACTGTGTTACTGAACCGTGACCAGTGGTTTGCCAATCACAAGAATGGTTCTCTGTCTTCGTTCAGTACAAGTTTTTACCTGCTTTATTATTCTTCTGACTTGGGCTTGTCTTTAATTCTTTCATCTGGAAAAAACTCTGACAAGAGGAGATATTAAGCTGCTCCCTTAGTTGGTATGAGGTTAATTCCACCAGACTTGGACTGTTTTGCTGTAATTGTCTGTGTGTGAGGCAGTGCCTATTGGTATTTTTGCATCTGTGCTTCAACAATTTTCAGATCTTCCTTGGGTTACCTTTTATCACCTTCTTTTACTAAAAGTACAGATGTTAGAATTCAAAAGAGCTCAGCCAGGTGTTGGTGAATTGAATCATTGCTTTTGGATGATTGAATCATTGTGTTTTGGAATTTTATGTTTCACCTAAAATTCTTCTGTTGTCTATTCACATATCCTTTTTCAACTTCCTTTTTCTTATATGTTAAATGGGAATAATAAACACTCATCTAATTATCTTTGTCTCTCTGGACTCATGTATTACTACTTCCGGTCTTCTTACCCAGCCCTCTTCATGCAATGCACATGTATCTGGATGAATGGAAAGATTTTGTAGTCCTGTGATCATTTTAGGGTTGCTGTGGAGTTTATATCAGATCAAATATATGAAGACACTTATTACCATGTCTGGCATAGTATGGATATTTCTCAGATCTCTATATTTAAATTCCAAAGCCTGCTATAAGTTACAGAACACAGAAGCTTTAGAAGACTTGAGGTAGAGTCCCAGCTCCGTCACTTAATAGCTGTGACACATTTACTTCCCCAAACTTTAGTTTTTCATTGATAACATGATAAAAAAAATTGCCCTGGGTTATTAGATAAAATGCATGCAAAAGTGCTTTCTAAACTGTAAAGGATAATGCAGATATAAGATGCTGTATAGGTACTTGTAATAATTACAGTAGCTTTCAGTTGGAAGTGACAATAAAAAACTAAATGATATTTCTTTATTTTGATTCAGCTTTACTCCATGGCTCCAGGACACTCATTTAAACATTAATAAAACAGGAGCACTCTAGACCTTGCTTTACAATCAAAGCAAATCACACACAAGCCTATATACACAGCCGTGAAATGCACTCAGTGCTTCCAGACTTGCGCTGGGGAAAAGGTGGATGTGGCATCCCAGCAGGTAGAAGGGTGAGCTGGTTTACTCCATTAGCGCCCTGGGGCCAAGTGCTGACAGTGAAAAGCTAAGAGAGGAGTCAAGGACAGCACCAGTTTCAGCCAGAGAGGAGAGGCTGGTTAAGTGCCTGTCCTGGCCATCCTTCCCTGTTGCCTAACTTAAAAGGGGTTAATTACTCAAATTACTCAAATGTGTTCCCTGAGTCTCATCTCATTGCAGTTGGGGCAGTGGTTGGTAGATGGGAGGTCTGCTGCTGCTACTCCTCATTCTCCTCTTCCTCTAATCCAGGGAAATTGGGGAGAGAGTGGAAGGTAGTATGAATCATCTGTAAGAGATACTTACTTCTCCAGGGCTTGCTTCCCTATGCACGGGGGAGACAACTCCAATGTCGTGAACTCTGGAGAGAATAAGTGAGTCATCATCATCCTCTCAGGCATCACATTTATTTGGCTTCTTTTTCTCTCCATGATTTGGAGGCATGAGGTCACACAGGATTTCAGAGAGACAGAAAAAAAAAAAAAGAGAGAGAAAAAGGATACATAGTAGAGAATGTGGTATGCTAAGAAGCGTACATGACCAGGTTGGTTAGATGTCTTAGTGGTAAAAAGAATCTCTGGAACCTGATGGTTTAGGCAAGGCTAAGGCTTGTGTGGTTCCAGATGAAACAGCTGAGTGTCATAGATTAGTGTAAAAAATTGGGTAACAAAAAGTTACGCTGATTAGCTGGACATGGTAGCGCACACCTGTAGTCCTAGCTACTTGGCAGGCTGAGGCAGGAGAATTGCTTGAACTTGGGAGGCAGAGATTGCAGTGAGCCAAGATCGCGCCACTACACTCCAGCTTGGTGACAGCAAGACTCTGTCTCAAAAAAAAAAAGTTACTCTGGACGTTAGTTGCAAAAAGGAGAGCAGAAGAAAAGCATCTACTATGTTTTAGGCACTTTGAAGGGTACTTTTTAAACGTAATTTTACTTAATCCTCATAGAGATATTATGAGGAAAGTCATACGAGGAATTTCAAAGATTCAGAGAAGCCTAAAGCCAGTAGCTTAAATGGAGGACATTGGTTTGATCCCCAAGTCCCTTTCCATTCTTTCTTGTATAGAGAGTCAAGCTAAGGGATATCACCAGTGGGTAGGACTTTCGCTTCTGTAAATCAGTAAGACTGTTACATTACAGCTGCTTCAGTTGTGGTAAGAATTTTGCTGTCCTTACCCCGAAAGCACTGTGGCAGCACCGACACTCTGGTTCTCTGCCAGGTAGGTTTGTGTTGCCCCACTCCTTGTGATTTATTTTGACCAACAGCGTATGCATGAAAATGACTTGTGTCCCTTCTAGAGAGAAGACTCTAAGGGCCAATGGAAGATTCACCATGTTTTCTTCCATTGGCTACAGCAACCCTCTGGATGGTAAAGTCTCTGAGACTAGTGAGAAGACACGGAGCAGATCCCTGTTCATTTAGCCTAAGGAATAAAACTTAACTGCTAGAAACCTCTGAGATTTCTGGATTGTTTGTTACTGTAGCATAACCTAATCTGTCCTGACTGATACAAACAGGAAATGATGAATTTCCTACTATGTCTGATTTCAAAAAGTGTGTTCCCACATTGGAAAAGGCTCATTGGAGTAAGAAAAAATGTAAAAACTCAACAAATCATCTCTTTTGTTTGTGTTTAAAACCAATGAATAAAGTCTATTGAGTTTTAAATTGTGTGGATGTTTTAGGTGGGGGATAGTTTCTGAAAAGTAGGAGGTCAGTGACTATTAGTTTGCTTGGGCTGTCATAACAAAATGCCACTGACTAGGAGGCTTAAACAACAGAAATTTCTCTCCTCACAGTTCTGGAGGCTGGCTGGCTAAGATTAAGGTGTTGGCAGGGTTGGTTTCTTCTGAAGCCCCTCTCCTTGGCTTGTAGATGGCTGTCTTTGCCCTGTGTCTTTCTTTCTATTGTCTTCTTTTTTTTTTTTCTTTTTTTTTTTTTTTTTTTTTTTTGAGATAGAGTCTCACTCTGTCACCAGGTGCCAGGCTGGAGTGCAGTGGTACAATCTCGGCTCACTGCAACCTCCACCTCCCGGGTTCAAGCAATCCTCCTGCCTCAGCCTCCCGAGTAGCTGGGACTACAGGCGCATGCCACCATGCCCAGCTAATTTTCGTATTTTTAGTAGAGATGGGGTTTCACCATGTTGGCCGGGATGGTCTCGATCTCTTGACCTGGTGATCCGCCCCCTCAACCTCCCAAAGTGCTGGGATTACAGTCTTGAGCTACCACGCTCGGCCTCTATTGTCTTCTTGTACATCTGTGTCCTAATCATCTGGCCTTAGAAAAACACCAGTCATACTGAATTCGGACTCATTCTAATGATCTCATTTAACCTTAACTACCTCTTTAAAGACCATATTTCAAAATGTAGTCACATTTTGAGGTTCTGGAGGTTAGGACTTAAACATATGAATTTTAAGGGAACACAATTTAGCCTATAACAACTATGGAACCATATCTACTACATAATATACACTCAGAAAAAGATTTTTGAATGTCTTTTGCTTCAGCCAAGATGTTTCCTATATATTCTCCTCAGTCAGGAATCAACCCAAGGCTCTGGTGAGAGGGTCTGAACAGACCCTCCCACAGGGCAACTGCGTTGTTTGAATCTTTACTGATCTAACCGTACACCAAAATGAATCTGGATGGGGGAAGACCTCTGAAGCATCCTGTAATTGCAAGGAGGGCACTCCTAGTCCTGTTTTAATAGCTCAGAAAACTGGAGCTCAGAGATGTGAAGTGACATCTCCTAGGTCACACAGTCAATGCAGGTCAAAACTGGGAATTACGTCTGAGAATTTCAAGCACCTGGAATTGTCTTCCCATTAGGTCGGAGCTGATGAACTTGAACAGAGCTTGAGCTTTGAAGCAATGAGTGTGTACTAGTTCTCAGAGAAGACTTGCAGCATGCAATGAGAAGAGAAAAGAGGTGATTCCAGGTGAGTGGAGGGACATGAGCAAAGCAGAATCAGAAATAGTAAAAGGGGCTCCTTATTTCATGCTACTGTCCACTCTCCCGTCTGTACAATGGCATATATTACCATTGACATTGAAATTAGGTGGACAGTGCCCTCTAAATAATCCAGGAAATAATGAGGCATCTTGGATGTGTCATCAATTTATTTACTGGCTCATTGGGAAAGACATTATAGTTATTTATCAGCTGCTTTATATTTGCAAAATGGTTTGCCATAATTTTGATTTCTCCGTAGCAGACCAGCTCTGGGTGGTCACTGCAAGCTGCTCAACTCACTAAGGAAGCATTTAAAGATATAAAGTCATTAAATTGGCCAAAACCCACCAAAAGCAAGAGCTAGGATTAGGAATTGGAAACTTCAGAGAGCTGTCTCTGTTTTGCTTCGGGGGGCCAGCTTTTTCCATAAACAGGCTTCTGGGAAGCAGAATGATTAGGGGATTCCACGAAGAGCATGGCATTTTCTATAACCATTTATTAAAAATGCAAGTCATCAAATTAGAAGAAAGGCATGCCAGGGAAGCAGAGAGACCCACACTCTGGGCCAAGGTTTTAGAGCAAGGGTCCTGGACCGGGTTCTGTGTGACACATTTGTATTGACGACCATGAAAGGATTCAACGTCTTGAATGAGACAGCTGCTTGTACAGAGGCGTTTTTTATGAGCTGACAAGTTAGCCAGAAACAAAGCATGTTTGTAGGAAGTAAATTGTTGCCAGTTTTAATCTGAGCTTTTCATTCAGCTGTAGCTGGAGACAATTGAGTTTTTAATGTTCCGTGTGAAGTTCCTCGATTTGGATTTTGGTCAGAACGAGGCCTGGGATTTGGTTTGGCTTTAGGTGTTCCATTTTCAAAATTCACCAATATAAATGAAAACAAAAGTGATGCTGGTTGTTTTCATTTCCTGCTGATCATAACTGTTCCAGGGGATAGGGTCTGGACAAACAAAGCTGCCTGGGTACAGGGTGTTTATGTTTCTAGCTCCAAGACTGAGCTTAAAGAGGGTAGATAAACAGTTGACATGTTATGATGTGAAAATGATTTAAAGTCCACACTAAGATGAGAATTAAACTGAGATCCTCACTGGGGTCTTGAAGAGTTAGAGGAAGTTGCTTTGAGTCACATCAATGAGAGTGAAGAATTGCCTCTTTCAACGGGTTTCTTCTGGAGAGAGGTTTCTCCTAAGAAAAATTCCCAGACAGCTGAAAAAAATTTCCTTTAAAAACACTAAAAAAAAAAAAAAAGTATGGGGCCGAGTGCAGTGGCTCACGCCTGTAATCCCAGCACTTTGGGAGGCCGAGCAGGGCAGATCATGAGGTCAAGAGATTGAGACCATCCTGGCCAACATGATGAAACTTCATCTCTACTAAAATACAAAAAATTAGCTGGGTATGGTGGCGCGTGCCTGTAATCCCAGCTACTCAAAAAGGCTGAGGCAGGGGAAGAGCTTGAACCCAGGAGGCGGAGGTTGCAGTGAGCTGGGATTACGCCACCATACTCCAGCCTGGTGACAGAGCGAGACTCTGTCTCAAAAAACAAAGTGTGTCTGTTGAAAATTATTTTAAAATGCATTATATATTTTTCTGCCTTATCAGCAAGCATGTAGACTACACTATTCCCTTGTTCTTGATGACTCGGGGTTGTCATTACCTTCACCAGCTCAAAAGTAGTGACCCCTGTGGGCCCTGGCAGTGTTGGCCTGCACCAGTTCACTGGAGGAATCTGCAGAGTCAGTGGATGATGGTTGGGTGCCACTGAGGATTTGTATTTTTATGGTGGACCATGAATGGTATTCTTTCACCAGAACATTGAAATTAAGATAGTGACTAAGCATATCCAAATTTTGCTAAGGGAAAGGTAACTAGATTTACTAAGCCAACTAACATTTCAACTAATTGCAGGTTGATTGGGTTGGTTTGACTAGCAGTGCCTTCTCATAAGAGAGTTATTCCTGAACCTCAGAGTTCCCTATGGCCTGAAGTTTTTCACTGTTTGTGTCTTCATGTTCATGTAAGCCGGGACCTAAAAAACTGCCTCTGGATTTGCATAATGTGTTATTGTACCACAACTCAATCCTGTACAACTTGAATTCTAAAAACTAGAATTTTGCTGCCTTTTAGACCACATTCCCTGATGATCATTTATCTCTTTTAAAACTGTATTCAGACTTTAGGGATCTCTTTGGTATCTCACCTTTGTACCAATGAACCTTCTTAGGGATTCTGTCTTAGCTTGCTGAACAGACAGTCAGTAACCCCAGTGGCGAGTTATTCTCTGGTCATGTTGAGGTCCAGACTACACTAACCAACACAGTCTATCTGTGGTCTACCTGGCCTGAATTGTCTTACCGCTTTCCTAAAGGGAACAGATATCATCTCTACCTGCAGTTTTAGGTGGGAAAAGATTGGTTTTGTGGCTGAATACCACTAGGAAGACTCTCTTCCCTAGGAAAAAAATTAATCTGAATTTATGGTCTTCCCAGGTATTGGACTTTGAAATAGTCTTCTTTTAATCCTGAGGGTTGTGTTAAAAAGTAATATACTTTTGACTTACTTCAAACTATTGCTTTCCCAATAGTGAATCCTTCTGAAAAATTTAACCCTAGGATGTCTCGCCTACTGGTAGACTTTGTGGTATCTATTTTGCATTATTTTCTGATTCTTGGCTGTTGGATATTTAAATTTCCTGGATAAAAGATCCCTGGATAAGAGAAAAACTATTCTTCATGATTTTAATTGACTTTATTTGGTTGTTTGCTACAGATTTATTAAATCAAAAGTCCTAAATCTAAGGCTGAATAATGGCCCCCAGAGAAATCAGGCCCTAATCCCAGGAACCTGTAAGTGATATCTTTCAAGGAAAGAGGGACTTTGCCAATGTGATTAATTTAAAGATTTTGAGATGGGGGAGATTTTCCTGGATCATCTAGGTGGACCCTAGGTGCAATTACAGGCATCCTTATGGGACAGAGGCAGAGGGAGATCTGATGCAGACAAAGAGGAGAAGGTAACGTGACCAGAGAGGCCAAGCTTGAATGATGTGGCCAAAAGCCAAGGAATGCTGATAGCCACCAGAAGCTGGAGGAGGCAAGAAACAAATTCTCCCTTAGAACTTCGCAAAGGAGTATACCCGTATTGACACCTTGATTTTGGCCCAATGATACTGATTTCAGACTCTGGCCTCCACAACGATGAGAGAATACACTCCTGTGTTTTTAAGTCACCAAGTTTGTGACTTAAAAAGTCATTTTAAGTTACATTTGTTACAGCAGCCATAGGAAACTAATACAAAGGGCTTATTAACTACTCTTAAATTCCATGTTTAAAGTAATGAGTCATCTGCAATACATTCTTAAAATGCACCAAGTTCTGTGTTAGTCCATGTGGAAGGCAGAGAAGAAATAAAGGACATGGTTCTTTCCCCTCAACGGCTTTATGGCCTCACTGGGGAGACAAGGTTCAAAAGACAAGGGCAGGTGACACAAGGAAGGGGTATCATTAAATGCTGCATTATTTTATAGGCTCATAAGAGCTGATGAAGTTCGGAGAAGAAGTTGATGAATCGATAATATATAAGGAAGGATTATTGGAAGAGAAGGGATGCAGAGTATTTCCAGGTAGAGACAAGGAGGGTAAGCGTTCCTGCAGAGAGTATGAGTGACGGTGGAAGTAGAACTAAACCTGATATGCATTAATAGGGCAGGGACCACGATTGCATCATTCACTATTGATCTCCCTCACCTAGTATAGTGTGTGGCACATAATATGTACTCTATAAATATTTAATAAATAGATGTTGTCTTTGTAGGACATCACCATTCTAGCTGGCCTGCAGGAGCAGAGAACATACTTTAGGAATAACGGGGAATTAGTTTGGGTATGTAGGGTAGGACCCATGAAAACCAGGGAGAAGAAAGTCAGTATTTTAAAGCACCAACATACTAGAGGTGGATTATTCGTTTAGAGGGTTTGAAAGACATTTAAGGAACATACCTCCGTGACTCACTCCCTTCCTTCCTTTTTTGTCCACCAGACCTCCAGCCTTCCTATGAGACTGGGTTGGAAAATACACAAAATTAATTTGACAATCTATTTGTGCAATCTGAATTTGCCTTAGTTTCATCTGGAAAGTGGAGGTACTGATGGGCTTTCGGAATCCAGGACCAGCCATCAGCCCAAGAGTCATGCCCCTCATGTCATGGCTTCTGAAATCTACAGACCGTCTGTGTTTCTCTTTTGCCTGTCCTCTCTTCACTGAGCCAAGCTGGACAACAAGAACTGGCAGCTTTACCAGGACAATTGGACACATTCTGGCTTTATTTTCTTGGCACACTGAAGACATTCACCAGCTTCCAAATGATAAGAAACTTGGGAATTTTGAGTACCAAATCTGAGTTCCTTCTCACAGAAGGGGGTTTCCATTGTTTGAAAAGAAGGGTGCTAGCTGCTCAGTGACATGTTCTTTATCCACGATGACAGTCCCTGTTGGCACATCACAAGCACTTGTTTCAATAATAAAATTATCCTCGCTGCCAGCAGGGCCAGCTTCTTTAAAATGAAGTAACAATAGCATGTTTCATATGATTGTTACTTCTTGTTGATCAATTAATTCTAAATAGTACTTAACAAAGATTTTTCTCTCCCTGATTGTTAGGTATCACAAAATGCACAAATATAAAACCAACACAATAAAAAACTTTTGTTATGTTAGTTTGCAATCCCTTTCATACAACTTCAGATCTCTTTCTGTTGATCGTGTTTCACTATCTTTCATGTTAGCCAACAAGAATGCTCTGTTTTTTCTAATCCTAAAACAAACAAACAAAAAACTTTCCTCCAGTTCTACCATTCTGGCAAATCACCATTCTACCTTTCTCATTTTTCCATTGCTAGACTTAATGGAGACATAGTGAATTCAGGAGGTCTCAGACTGGCAGGCAGCGAACTGGATTAAGCCTGAAAGCCTATTTTGTCGGCTTACATCATGTTTTCTTTCCAATGTTTAAACTTTAGGAGATTTGCATACAAATCGAAATTTCTCTTTCTCTTCACACATTGGGGGAACTGGTAACACTGGGCCTACATTCTCACACGACAACAGTCTGTTGAAGCTGAGTTTCTGCTTCTGCCTTCAGATGGGGCATCTGTTCTCTAGCTCACCATAGACCCCACCATTCCCTATTGTCTCTGACACTGGGACAAAGGATCAGTTGCCATTTATCATTGCCTTGCACTCTTATTTTCTTAGATGCAGAATTATTTCACTGTACTGATGCCTCTGTCAAATATGGGAAATGAATGACAGACCCAGAGTGCTGCATGATCGTCTTGCACTCAGCCTGCTTTATCCTTGTGTGTTATCTGTCTGGCCCCATCTGGGTTTGCAACCCCTGACCTGTATTACACTTTTGTCGGTTTCCAGCATTCTTCACCACCTTGTTAGTGGGCTTTTTCCTTTTCATCTACCATGACCTGTCTTAACAGTAGCTTCTCATTTAATAAATTAGATGAGCTTTTGTCAATTCTTTCTCAAAGCCTTCTCTGCCTGCCTTTCCCCCCCTCACTTTCCCTTCATCTTAAAATGCCTTTCTTCTTGGCTTCATTTCTACCACCTGGCATTTTCTGATTGCCCTTCTTCTCACATCTTACACTGTGCTGTGCTTCTCAATGTTTTATCTTGATGTACTTGGTCTTGGAAATTTTCCTCATGTCATGGTTTTCATGATTTCCTCTATGTGGATGACTTCTAATTCCATGTTTTCCTCTGACCTCTCTCCTGAGCCCTCATGCTATAGAACAGCTCCATGAGGGTTCTGCTGGCCCCTGACTCTCTTCTCCTACACACCTACCACATGTATTCAGTCGCTTCTTTCTCACATCACATCCTTTTTGTTGCTCCAGAGCATGACATTATTCCATTCTGATCCTTCTCCATGTTCATTCTTTCTTTTCTCTCTCAGTGTCCTATTCAGGCTTTTTTTTTTTAACTTGTTTTTTTTTTTTTAAATCTGTTGGTTTCATTTTTTCAATATCTCTCTCCTTCAATCTATTATTATGCTGATGCTTGATTAATTTACCCTAACAAATCTTTTATTGATTCACTTAGTAATTCATTCATTAATCATATAATGCCTGTAAAATTTATCATCTTTTTTTCTCCACTTAAAAAGTCATTAGTGGCTCTGCCTTGCTAAAAGAATGAAGGTCACAGTCCTTATATTATTGGCCTTGAAGCCACCCAACCTCACCGTTTCTTTCTGGTCTCATCTCCTGCTCCTAAGTATAAATCTTTGCTCTTTGAAAAATGTCTGGAAGGGCTTAAATGTAAAGCCCTACAGTCTGCCTTGACTGGGTCTTAGCTCTGGCACATGTAGCTGTGTGACCTCGGGCAAGTCATGTAACTTCTAAGGCCCAGTTTCTTCACCTGTTTAGCTCATAGGCTTATTGGAAGACTAAAATCATAATAAGCCATTAATATTATACCAGGCATTATATTGCATTGCTTATTATGTGCATATATTACACCAGGCATTAAATGAGAGTTCAGTAAGTATTAGATAGTCTCATCCAGCCAACCCATAGTTTGTCATACATTCTTATGTGAAAGAAAGCTAGACAGAGGCAGACATTCTAGGACCAGGGCTTTTTACATGTCTGAATCTTATGCCATCACTTAAGGCCTAGGCCAGACTGTATGACCTCAGTGGAGCCTTCTCGGGCTGTACCAGGTAGAAATACATTCTCTTCTTGGATCGTTAGTATAGACAAGATCACTTTATAATTTGCAAGATTGTGTTTATATACAGGTCTCCCCTAACCTACCCTACAGTAAGCTCTTTGATTGCTAGGGTCTTAATCCTGTTTTTGTTGTTTGTTTCACCAGATTGCCTTATACAAAGTAGATGCTCAGTAACTATTTGTTAAATGAATAAGCTTTCATCTGAGTGGTTATTTTCTCGCAGTTATTTATTTTTATTCATTTAAGAAAACATGAAGAAGTATTAATCATTTGATTTGAGAAGCGTAGCATGTTTTTCAGTAATTTTCCCTCCTTACTCTTATGCTATCCCAACACAGGTGTCTTTTGAGGAACTCTGCATCTATTAATTGATTCAGAGCTTATACCCTACCTTCTCTCAAAAGGATGTGAAAGAAAATACCAAATTAAACCTAATGTGAAATAGGACAATTATGGCTAAAAAGAGAACAGAGACCATCTCAAAGAAGCAGGGAGCAGATGTTAGCAGGCACCTGGGATGAGCTAATTACTATACTTGGTAACTGAATTTGGCTCTGCATTTCTTGGCAGCTAGAGCTGAAAGGAAACACATTGGGTTATTCATTCAGCAAACATTTGTTGACTATCTTTGATAAATGGGGCACTGTGCTAACCCTGGGATTCTAAAGTGAATAAGCCTGGGTCCCTGGCTTCAGCACATCACTTAGCCTGAGTTAAGTGACTGGAGGTAGATACAAGGAGCAATGGAAATACAGGGAAAGGACACTGACTGTGTTTGTAAAGAGAGCCAGGGAATGCTCAGGGAAGAGCAAATGATTTCACTATGCAGTTCAGCGGGGGAAATGCATTTCTCGGTGTAAGGAACAGAATATCCAGAGACCAGGAGGCCTCAAAGACGTGTTTGTGGAGTGATCCATAAGGCAAAGGAGTAGCAGAAGGTGAGGTTAGAGGGTTCAGTAGGGGTCAGAATATACTGGGCTTCATATGCCACGTGGAGGAATTTGATGCTGTTCTCTTGGCCAGTGTTTCCTAACATGGCTGCACATGGGAGCCACTGGGGAGCTTCCTGAATCAGAATCTCTGCAGGCGAAAACTGGGAATTTCTATTCCCATAGCATACCTTGGTTGATTTTCATGCAGTCAGCCTTGGCACCAGTTATTGGATCAAGTTTGTGAATCACTGTGGCATGGGCTAGAGATAAACCTCTGCAAGAGGGGGAATATCTTAGAGATGTGGATTTTAAAAACCACCCCTGGTGTGGAAAAATGGGTCAACAAGAGCAGACATAAAATTGGAGGAAGGGACCAATATGGGCTTATTTTTCTCACTTGATATGAGCACTGAGTACAATACCTGGCTAAGAGAGGTACCCAAAAAGCAATGTAAAAGCTGGTTTTACTTACAGTGGTTCTGTGACTTCTGGGAACACGTAGCTGATTCTGGACAGTTGAGCAGAAGTGAGATGCAATGGATCTATGGGGTCAAATAGTCCCAGGTGCAGATTTCAGCTTAATCCCTGGGCAAATTGTTTTAAACTCTCAAAGTCTAAATGACGGGAAGAATAATCCTTAATTTATAGAACTACTGTGAGGATTAAATAAGGTAACACATACAGCATGGAGTGGCAGAGGACTAGTTCTCTTTCTTCCTCCCATTTCATTCATGAAAATAGCCAGAGATGCTTTTACTGTCTCAATTCTGTTCTGATTATCTGTTGCTGTATGTTCCACAGTGAGCAGGTCTATGAAAACCTACCCTCAATGGCTGAGGGAGTTGAGAGGCTGAAGAAAGAGCTGACAAATGCAGTTTCTCTGAACGGAACATTTAAGAGAAACTTAGGAACAGAAGCCATGTCTTGAGATGCCCTCTAGATGATGGATCCCCATACCTGCCCTCTAGAAAGTATTCCTTATTTTGCAAGCTTTTTTTTGATAAAATGTACAACTGGTCATGTCTCTGACCCTCTTGTGAAACTCATGACTACTAGGGAAGTTAGTTCAGTATTTTAATGAGGGATTATCTATGCTACAGGCATTGTTTCTTTATGAGGGTTATTTATGCTATAGGCATTGTTTCTTTATAAGGGGTTATCTGTACTATAGGTGTTTCTTAACCTTGTACAGGAGTCAGACATCAGTCATTATGGTGGTTTTGCTTCAAGATGGCATTACTCTTGCCATGCAATAAGCTGTTTTCCTACACTATATAGCAAACTATACCAAATTTAGAAGTATAAAATAACAGCCACTTTATTATACTCGTAGATTATGTGGTCAGAAATTCAAACAGTACAAAGTAGTGACTTTGTTTCCGCCCTATTATATCTGGGGACTCAGCTGGGAAGAATGGAATGACTGGAGACTGGAACTATCTTGAGGGCCCTGGTGGGAATGACATGAAGTCTAGGTTCAGACAGGACTATCAGCTAGAACGGTCACTCGCTTCTAAACTGTACATGTGAGTTAGGCTTCCTCACAGTATGGAGGCTTCAGGATATTTGAATTCCTTACATGGTGGGACATGGCTTTAAGAGTAAGTGTGTTTTTATTTTGCCCCAGTCACAATGTCCATCGTTAAAAAGTCAAAAAACAATAGATGTCAACATGGATGTGGTGAAAAGGGAATGTTTATACACTGCTGGTGGGAATGTAAATTAGTACAACCTCTACGGAAAACAGTATGGAAATGTCTCAAAGAACTGAAAGAAGATCTGCCATTTGACTCAGCAATCCCACTCCTGTATCTACCCAGAGGAAAATAAGAAATTATATCAAAAACAACAACAACAATGACAAAACCACCTACACACATATGTTGATTGCAGTGCGAGTTACAATTGCAAAGAGGTGGAGCCAACCGAAGTTCCCATCAGCCAATGACTACATGGAGAAAATGTGGCCTGTATACACCGTGGAATACTACTCAGCTATAAAAAAGAATAAAATAATGTGTTTTACAGCAACTTGGATAGAACTGAAGGCCGTTATTCTAAGTGAAGTAACTTGGGAATGGAAAACCAAATACTGTATATTCTCACTTATAAGTGGGAGTCAAACTATGGGTATGCAAAGGCATACAGAATGTTTAAAACTATCATTGGAGACTCTGCGTGACGGGTAGAAGACACCATAATGGTCACAATGTATACTACTTGAGTGGCAGGTACGCAAAAATTTCAGACTTCACCGTTATACATTCCATCCAGGTAACGGAAAACCCCTTATACTCCTACAGCTATTGAAATTGAATAAAAATGAGTAGGTGTGTTTAGAAATAAGGTGGAAGCTTATAGTATCATATAGTATCATTTCTACCTTACTCTGTTAGGTTAATTAATCACAAGGCTGCCCATAACTATGATGACAATACATAGACCTGAACTTTTATCAAAATAAATACCAAAGAATCTGAAGCCTTGTTTTAAAAGCACTACCTCTTTATCTGAGCATTTTTTTAAAAAGACACTTAATGGACTCTAGTAGTTTTAGGTAATTGTCCTTGTATTTGTTTGTAGAAACCAAACAAGGAAGTTATAATTCTTTTTAAAAATAATTAATTTTTCATTGACAAATAAAAATTGAATATATTTATAGTGTAAAAAATGATATTTTAAAATAGATATACATTGTGGATTGGTCATATTGAGCTAATTGACATCTGAATTACCTCACACTTTTTTTGTAGTGGAAACACTTAAAAATCTACTCTCTCAGTGATTTTCAAGAATATAATATATTGTTATTAACTGTAATCTCCATATTGTTTCGTAGATCTCTTGAGCTTATTCCTCCTATCTAACTGAAATTTTCTGTCTTTCAATCAATACCTCTCTCCCACCACACTACAGCTGCTGGTAACCACCAGTCTACTATCTGCCTCTATGAGTTTGACTGTTTTACATTCTACACGAATGAGATCATGCAATATTTGTCTTTCTGTGCCTGGCTTTTTGTATTTAACATAATGTCTTCCACCTTCATCCACGTTGTGGCAAATGGCAGAATTTCCTTCTTTTTTAAAGCTAAAAAGTATACCATTGTGTATGTAGGGCACATTTTGTTTTATCCCTTCATCCATTGACGGGCACTTAGGTGGATTCCATATTTTGACTCTTATAAATAATGCTGCTGCAATGAATATGGGTGTACAGATATCACTTCGATATACCGATTTCACTTCCTTAAATACTCAGAAGTGAGATTACCGGGTCATATAGTAATTCTATTTTTGATTTTTTTGAGTAATCTTCATACTGCTTTACATAAGGGATGTATAGAAATATATCCCTTATGGAAAGCATATATCCCTTATGGAAAGCAGTATAAAGGTTACATTCATTCAACCTTTATACTGCTTTCCAGTATAAAGCGTGCAGCAGTGTGCAAGTGTTCCTGCTTCTCCACACCCTTGCTAACACTTGTTATCTCTTGGTATGATTCTTTCTTAACCTTGTTCTCTGTGGTTACAGTTCTGTCTGTCCCAAATCGTTGGCCTTACCCACCCTTGTTTTTCTACTTTTCTCAAGTATATTTAAAGCAAACTCAATCTTTCATGTGGCGTTAGGCACTATTTACAAACCTTCAGTCCTTCTGGGATTCTTTATAAAGAGAAAGTAAAATAAGTTTTAAAAAGAACTTAAACTCTTCAAAAGGAAAGAAAGCAAGTAAATGGAACTCTTTCTGGGATTTGCTAGAGACCATAGCAGGAGGACTTCTGATTTATTTGGCCTCAGTTTCTCTAGGTGCTGAAGAGAATTAGAGGATTTGAAATCAAATGGGAGGATCATTGTGTCTGCTTAGAGCTCATCACAAAAAAGTGATGCATAGTTAATGACCTTTTGTGACAACCTTATTCTTACAAACTAGTGGGGCCATATGTGCCCTGCAGTGACAGATGGTCCCAATCTGCTGTTGCCAGATAATGGCTCGTTTAGAGGCTTGGGGTGACTGTGTGACAAGTTCTGGCTGGACCAGCTGTTTCCGTTGCAACTCATGCCTGGTCTGGCTGAATGAATGTAGGCAACAGACTTTAAAAGACTGCTTCTACTACATGGAAGTATCCACAATTTCCCTGGCAGGAGAATTGATAAATATATTTCTTTGAAAAATTGTACACCATTTTCCCCCTAAGAGCACTGGTCTAGGGGTCAAGGAATCTGGGTTTTAATCTCTTCCTGTTGCTAACTAGCTGTGTAACTGTGGATGTATCATGTCGATTCCCTGAGCTGCTATTTCCTAAAATGGGTTTGAGTTGGATAATACTTGAAGTCTTCAAGTCTTTTATTTTTTTGAATCTTTTAATCCAAAGTGTGGACCAAAAAATTAGTGTGGTAAGTATTAAACAGTATTTAAAAACTTTCCAAGTATTGGGTTCTACGCTTAGCTCATACTAATATTGTTACTTAACAATCCTGATGGCCCAATTGCCCACGATCGTTATTATTCACTATGTTAAAGATGGGGAAACTAAGTAACAGAGAATCACATAACTTTCCTAAAGTCAAATGTGTGGGACAAGGCAAAGCTGGGATTTGAACTAGCTCCTCCTCTTTGTCCTTGTGCTATCCTATATACTCGTGTGAGCTGGAAAAGTAGGCAAGGCAATACTTGCCTTGATGCAAAGATGCAAACAGATGATGTTGTGGTACCTCTGTTTCCTCTGCCTGTATGTTATCATTGGTATTTCCATATTTGTAATAACTCGGGGCAAATGTCCTAATCTATTTCAAGACCACACCAAACTAACCAGGGACTTGGCCCCCCTGAGGCACCAAGGAAGCCCTGGGGAACCACCCCACTGGTGCTCTCATGTGGTTTGTTTGGAAAAGCCCCACTGATGTGTAACAGTAGAGGACACTTTGGTATGGGATGGACTGGGTATGGGAGGATACGCTTTCCTAGAAAAAAAGCAAAGGATTCACAGTATGCTGTTAATATATCTCTGGGCTTAAGTCACATGTACAGATTTGTATCTCTAAGTCCACTTTATTTAGTTCACATTTCTGAAACCTCTCATTATATTGGTCTTGTGTTTCCTGGTCATATGAATTTTAAGACAGTGATCCCTTTCTGTGAAGAATGACCTCATTCTCCTCATGGAAAAATTACTTTGGCATTTGAACAAATAAGAATTAAATTGAAACCTAAGCCATAGCTTCTCCACCCAGCAGCTCTTTGGTGTTTTGCTATGGACATTGGGTTATGTATTTTTTTCCCTAGGCTCAGGTTTATTTTAAGAATATAATATGAATACTGTTTAAATAAATCCCTCCCTGCCAAACACAGGATGTAAAACTTGATCATGCTGTGAAAAAGACTAGATACTTAGTTGACCTTGGGGTTACTGGATAAGCTCTTCACTGCCAGCTAAATTTTCAACTGGGATTGGAGTCTCAAGATACTTTTTCTTGTTTTAAAGAGAGCTTGTGGGTATTTTCAAATACGGCAATGTTGAGTTCAGGAAAGAAGAGGGTATTATGGCTCCTATATGATGCTGCCAGCCCTTTTGTATATTTGTTGATAATTTTGCTTTGATCACTTGTTCTCTCATCCAGCATTATTGGGTTAGCCCCCTCCTGTGCCTGGTGTGGGGAGGGTAGAAGAGTCTTCAGGGGCCTGCAGAAAGGAATGATGGGATTTAATTGATGGCAAGATCTGTAGCCCTGTGGTCACCCATACATAAAGCCTGCTTGCAGCCCTCAGACATGTAGGTAATATCAGAGACCATTTGAATTAGGAAGAAGGAAATTGAGTCCAGGAGGTGAGGCCAGTACCTCCATTTAGTGAGGTTTGAGTGGAGCTGGAACAGAGGGATATATATTAAGTTGACATCTTAAATCTAAAAACTGATTTTCTGTAGACATCAGCGAGCACAGGCAGCTGGGTAAATTAGTGAAGTATATCATTGCCTGTGTCTCACATCTACAGTTCATAGTGTTCCTGTGGTTACAGTATAGATCAGTTACATTGACAGATGTGGTCTGGCCAATAAAGTTAGCGCGCTCCGTGCACTGTCTGTGGAATATTCAGCTTAGGTTGGTGTTCTCTGCCTGACCGCTGTGATGTCAAGGTTTCTCAACCTTTTCACTCTCGATATTTCGGGTCAGGAAAGCAGAGGGGAGCTGCCCTGTGCCCCGTAAAAGCTTAGCAACATCCCTGGCCACGACCCACTAGAGAATGCCAGTAGCATTCTCCATTATGACAACAAACATGTCCCCAGACAGTGCCAAATATCTATCCCCTAGCATGGCAAAATTGCCCTCCTCCCCATCCAGGAACCACCATATCAGACTCACACTGACCCATAGGATTAAAGAATATATGAGTTTGTGTGTGTTTATGTGTACACTTACACACATAAACATACACATATCCCCAAATTGGGCTGATACATTGAATAGGGTCTTTAAGCATCTGTGTATCATGTCGTAAGATTTCTCCTTTAGTTGTTTTCCATTAGTATAAATATAAGAGTAAATCAATCCTCATTGGCTCAGGTTTCTAGAACAAACCCTTCCTTTCTCCATTTTTAAAACACAAGAAGCCCAAAATGCTTCTATTCCCCTTTCATCATATTTCCATAGAGGAACAGGAAATTTACTCCATGCCCTAGGAAGGCAGATACGGGAAGGACCACTTCCAGGGTCTCTTGGCCTCATTAGTCACGCTCATTGGAGCAGCACTTTGATGATTAATGAGTTTGATTAATAAACATGCTCAGTTAAGCTCCTGCATGTCTGTTTACCCCTGTCTGTCTGCCCACTAAGAGGGTGCTTTCTCATCCGCTCTCTGCCGTGAAGCAAGATGCTGCTCTGGGCAGTGTCTGTGGACAGTGAGTGATGCCAGTGATCGGGGGTAAGGCTGCATGATGGGGTGGCACATAAGGAAGCTACTGAGGCTGCAGAGAGGAGACACACCCTTCAGTTTCACTTTAATCAACAATAGGTGTGTTATGATCTTCACTGGGCTCAGATTCGGGTCTTCTGTCTGTTGTTGGTTCTGAGCTAGGTTAGGGCAGAAAGCTGTTATTTATTAAAGAGTCATCTACCTGTGAACTTCAAGTAAAAGGACTTATTGTCTCATAAACTTCAATGTGAAAGATGCCAATAGATTTTTTGAGACAAGGTCTTGCTCTTTGCCCAGGTTGGAGTACAGTGGCATGATCATAGCTCTCTTCAGCCTCAAACTCACAGGCTCGTGATCTGCTCACCTCAGCCTCTTGAGTAGCTGGGACTGCAGGTATGCACCACCACGCTTGACTGATTTTTGTATTTTGTTTTTTGTAGAGATGGGGTTTTGCTATTTTGTCCAGGCTGGTCTCAAACTCCTGGCCTCGAGGAATCTTCCTGTTTGACCTCCCAAAGTACTGGGATTATAGGTGTGAATCACCATGCCTGGCCAAGATTTTAATATAACAAATATTCAAAGTTTTTCTGAATCCTGACAGCCAGAACTTTTAACCATAGGTTCAAACTTTCAGATAATTTTGTACACTGACAACTGATATTCTACAAAAGCAGCAGAGTGTGGACGTAAAGATTATGAGTTTTGAAATCAATCAGACATGACAACAGTTCCCAGCTTGACCCCTTATGAATAGCACTGGGTTAGTTACTCAGGTAGCTTTGGGTAAAGTGAGGTCTATACATGAAGTGCTTGCATGGTGCCTGGCACAGAGTGGGTGCTCAATAGAAGCTAGCTGCCATTTACCTTCCCCATGCCACATGACTCCAAGTTAGCCAGAGTGGTCAGTCTCTCCTAAGAGCCACCTATTATGGTAATTAACATATGTATTGTTCTTTATACCTATTGAATGCATTTGCATATACAGTCTGATTTCTCGAAACCGCCATGTGAACATGTGAGGTAGGTGCATGGGTGGAAGTGATCCTATGTCACAGATGAGCAAAGGCGGCTCACATGGTTGATTGATTTGCCCAAGGTCAGTAGAGTCAGGTCTCAAAGTCAGGTAGGATTCTAAATCCAGCACTCTTTCCATCATGTCTTACAGCCTTGTGTCATTCTGTTTGAGAAGAATGTTGGCATTTACTGGTTATTCTGACAGATAGGGGAACTGGAAGACAGAGTATATGCATATAAAATCCAAAGTAAGTGTTAGAATAACTTTTGGATAAGTTTTCTTACGTTATTTAAGTATTGCTTCCCCACTAGGTCCTTTCCCTATAATCTTTCTTTTCCTAAACGTTTACTTTCTCCATTCATTCCCTCATTTATCGTGAACATTTCTTGAATCTCTATTATGTATATCAAGCAGCATAACAGGGTCTGAGGGTATAAAAAACCCAAGATGGGATCTCTGCCCTCTTAGGGTTGCTGGGGAGAAAGCTGTTCAACCAATAATCATAATTACTGTGTGATGGTTTCCACAGAGGAGGAACAAATCAGGTGCGATGCAGCTCAGAGGAAGGAGTGATAGAGGAAGCCTGGAATAGGTGAGGTCAGAGGCAGAGGCTTCTCAGAGAAGATGCTTGAATCAGGCACTGATAAGGAAGGAAGAGTGGGCTACTCCTCTGAGCCACAGCCACTCATTTGTGAAAGTGGTAATATTAATAACTACCTCATATGGTTGTTACTGCCTGTAAAGTGCTTGGCTCCATGTAGACCTCAATAAATGGTGTTTGTTATTACTATCACAATTCCATTCAGGAAAAAAAAATTCTATTTGTTTATTTAACATTTTTTTACTTTATTTATTTATTTATTTATTTATTTTTTGAGACAGGGTCTTGCTTTGTTGCCCAGGCTGGAATGCAGTGGCACAATCATGGCTCGCTGTATCCTTGACCTCCCGGGCTCAAGCAATCCTCCCATCTCAGCCTCCTAGGTAGCTGGGACCACAGATGTATACCACCACACTCAACTAATTTTTAAGTGGTTTTTGTAGAGATGGTTGTCTCACCATGTTGCTCAGGCTGGTCTTGAACTCCGAGGGTCAAGCAGTCCACCTGCCTCAGTCCCTGAAAGTGTTGGGATTACAGGCACGAGCCACCTCACCCAGCCACGCCATTTCATTTTGTAATTCAGACTTCACACAGGACAGTAGGATAAAGCAAATACCTTTAAATTCTTTACGTGTTGTTTCCAGAGATGAGCTTAAAATGGCACAAATATAAGAGCCCCAATCCTGGGTAGTACCAGGGAGAATAATCTTTAAATTTTATTTATAAAAGTTTGAAATAAACAGGTTCCTAACCTCTTCTTTCTCTTCTTTTTTTTTTCTTCTATTGTTTGTGACAGGCAATATTAAAATGGAGCTTTTAAAATTTCCTGTCCAGAAACTCTGCTGCTCTGTCCAAAGTGTTTCTGGTATATCTGAGGTAGTTAATCTTAGTGTGCTTTATTCCCCTAACCTTTGGGATCTGGTTAACCTTTGCTAAATTCTGTTCCTTCACCATGGGCATTTGTGTGTTTAATTGCAATGAGAAAACTTGGGAGTCACATGACTTAATCCTTAAAAGCAAACTTGGTCCACAGGCAAATGGTTTCTCAGGGTAGTGCACTTCTGAAAGTTCTGAAGCTACCCGAGGCCTTTGTGCAATGAAGCTTTCTATTAACTAACCATATTTATAGATTTCTCATTCTATTTCCTTCTACTTTCTCAAACTGCCTCAATAAAGCTGAGCTGTAGGTATTAGAGGTGTATATATATATATGCTGTGGAAGGCATTGTGGGTAAACTTGCTGATTTCATGTTGTGTAGTAGTCAGGGAGGGATGAAATGACAACTCAAGTAATACTCCTGAGGAAAATGATGACTAGGGTGGCTTTGTTGTGGCTTTGTTATGTCTTTTCTGGGAATATGGATTCAGATAAGCCAGTGGCCAAACATGAACTTAGCCCAGCATTTTATCTTACTTCCGCTTTGATAACAGTTCACATCTCCAAAATCCAACATAGAGAGCATGGCTCAATTGGAATTTTAAATATCCAGAATGGGTTGGTGTGACAGCTGTATCACATTTCGCCCCTTGAGAGAGGAAATGGTAGGTTGCCAATAGCAATACTGTTAACGTTAGTGGGGCCAAAACATAGACCATGTGAGAGAAAGTGTCAAAGCTCTGTGAATTAGGCATACATGATCAGAGGTGTCTGTTTAATCCTCTCTCAGGCTCCTAATTGGAATATATTTCTCTTCTTTACTTCCTAGGCTTATCTAATGATACCTTTGATGTGAAATACAAAAAAAGTTGATGTTTATATGTGAATATAATTACAAAATATAAGCTTGTCTTTTAACAGCAATTACATTTTAAAATCACTACCTATTCTATTGGTGATACTAATCCGATATTTTAAATTTTAATATATTTTATTTTTACTTACATAATTGTCAATTTTAGGAAAACTAAAATTACGCTAGAGGCAATGAAGGGTGATTTGCAAAGGACTGAGGTATTCTGGCAGTTATTGTGCAATATGTCAGCTACTGGAATTAGTAGAAAAATACCTGTCTTACACTTTATTGTATGCTTTATTACATTGTTTGCACTGCCAAATCAGTGAACTTGTAAAATAATGATACTGTTAGGTATGAGGTTTAATGAAATTTTATTTTTATTATTACTATTATGGTCAATAACATTTAAGAAATAGGTTTCATTTCCAAAGAATATTTTACAGTGTGCTTCAAAGACGCTAAAACTAAGTTATACAAATATCTAAAGACAATGGAAGTCAAGATCAGCATAAATATTTTACAAGGTAGGAAATAGATATATTAATATCTTCTATTAGATTAAAACACTTGCATGTTCGAATAGAGTCTTTTCCCCATTGCTTGTTTTTGTCAGCTTTGTTGAAGTTCAGATGGTTGTAGGTGTGTGGCTCTCTTATTCTCTTCCATTGGTCTATGTGTCTATTTTTGTGCCAGTACCACACTGTTTCTGTTACTGTAGTCCTGTAGTATAGTTTGAAGTCAAGTAACATGATGCCTTCAGTTTTGTTCTGTTTACGATTACCTTAGGTGTTTGGGTTCTATTTTGGCTCCATATAAATTTTGAAATAGTTTTTTCTACTTCTGTGAAGAATGTCATTGGTAGTTTAATAGAAATGGCACTGAATCTGTAAGTTGCTTTGGGAAAAATAGGCTTTTAAATAATATTGATTGTTCTGATCCATGAGTGTCAAATGTTTTTCCATTTGTTTGTTTCAACTGTGATTTCTTTGAGCAGTGTTTTGTGATTCACACTGAAGAGATCTCTCATCTTCCTGGTTAGCTGTATTCTTTGGTATTTTGTCCTTTCTGTGGCAGTCGTGAATGGGATTGTGTTCCTTATTTGGCTCCCGGCTTGGCTGTTGTTTGTGCATAGGATAGCTAATGATTTTTGTACCTTGATTTTGTATCCTGAAACTTTGCTAAAGTTGTTTACCAGCCAAAGGAGATTTTGGGCCAAGACTGGGATTTTCTAGATGTAGAATTATGTCATCAGCAAACAGGGATAGTTTGACTTCCTCTCTTCCAATTTTTTTTTTTTTTTATCTTGCCCGAATCCTCTGGCTAGGACTTTCAATACTATGTTGAAGAGAGTGGTAAGTGAGGACATTCTTATCTTATGCCAGTTTTCAAGGAGAATGCTTCTAGCTTTTGCCCATTCAGTATGATGTTGGCTATGATGTTGGCTAAGAGTTGTCTATGTTTTCCAAAGACAGCTCTTATTATTTTGAAGTATGTTCCTTTTAATGAGAATTTTTAACATAAGAGCTTTTGCATAGCAAAAGAAACTATCAATAAACAGATAATCTACAGAATGGGAGGAAATTTTTGCAAACTATGCATCTGACAAAGTTCTAATATCCAGCATTTATAAGGAAATTATAAATTTACAAGAAAAAAACAAATGACACCATTAAAAAGTGGCCAAAGGACATGAACAGGCACTTTTCCAAAGAAGACATGCCTGTGGCCAAGAAGTGTCTGAAAAAAGCTCAGTATCACCAATCATTAGAGAAAATTCAAATCAAAACCACAATAAGATACCATCTCACACCAATTATAGTGGCTATTATTAAAAAGTTAAAAAAAAAGGTGCTGGTGAGGTTGTGGAGAAAAGGGAACACTTACACACTGTTGATGGGAATGTAAATTAGTTCAACCACTGTGGAAAGCAGTGTGGCTTTTCCTCAAAGAGCTAAAAACAGAACTACCATTCAACCCAGCAATCCCATTACTAGGGATATACTCAGAGGAATATAAATCATCTACCATAAAGACACATACACATGTATGTTCATTGCAGCATTCTTCACAACAGCAAAGATCCAGAATCAACCTAAATCCCCATCAGTGGTAGACTGGATAAAGAATATGTGGTACATATACATCATGGAATACTATGCAGCCATGAAAAGGAATGAGATCAAGTCTTTTGTAGGAACATGGTTGGAGCTGGAGGCCATCATCCTTAGCAAACTAATGCAGGAACAGGAAACCAAATGCCACATATTCTCACATGAGTGGGCGCTAAATGATTAGAACACATGGACACAGCAGACACTGGAGTCTACTTGAGGGTGGAGGATGGAGAGTGGGAGGAGGGGAGAAGATGGAAAAAATAGCTAATGAGTACTAGGCTTAGTACCTGGGTGATGAAATAATCTGTACAACAAATCCCTATGACATGAGTTTACCTATATAACAAACCTGTACATGTACCCTGAAACTAAAATAAAAGTTAAAAAACACTTGAACTTGAAAAAGATTTGTTTTAGAATTTAGCTCTTTTTCTATTTTTAAAATAAAATTGCCTATAAGTTAATTGCTTGATAACAGCAGAAAGGCTACTTTATTTTAAATCCCTCCAAGTAACAGGAAGAGCAAGAAGCAAAAAGACTCACATATAAGATAGGTATATTTTGGGATGCCTATGCTTTATTATTAAATATGCTTTATTATTAAAAGCTCAAACTTCAGCTCTGGAATTAGGCTTTGCTTCGAGTTCAGCGCCGTCATTTACTAACTGAAATTAGAAAAAGGTATTTGATCTCTATTAGCTTCAGTTTCCTCTTCAGTAAAAATGGAACTAATAAAGCCATTTCATATAGTTAGAAGAAAAACTAAGATGCTTAACAGACAGCTTAATAATAAACATGCAGTGAATGATAGTTCTTATTTATATTATTTTGGATGGGAGGTTTAAGTGTGCTAAGATCTTATTGATATTATTTTGAATGAGGGGCTTTAAGTGTACCAAGAAACAGCAAAATCTCATGAGTTAATTCAAAGATTACTAAATGTTCTAAAGAAGGATTATGTCTTTTAATAAGGAACATTTTGCTCTGCTTATAATGTCTGTGGAATTCTGTAAAGCCAAAAATATAAACATAAACATCTATACACAATCCATATTTGTCATGTTATAATACAGGAAAGGCTGTCAGACTTTTCTGTACTTTTATTTGTGAGAACAATTAAAATTAAGTGGTGAAGATTTAGAAAAGTTAACTCTATTTCTATATTTTTTCCCCTTTAAGGTGGTATTTAGTTCTTAATGAAAATCATCCAGAGCCAGGATGAGTTGGGTAATTGTAAAACTATCACAACCACAGATATCATGATATATCTAATTGTGTATGTTTATAGAAAATGTGTGGAATCAGTCTAGCTGGTATAAAGAAATAAAAATGACAGTAGCAGTAAATAAAGCATATGGTAACTAGAAAAATGGACTTTAAAAGTGTAATTATTTTCATTTGAAACAAGTCTCCATTCTGAAGCTTTTATAATTATCTGTATTTATCATCACTGTCTGCATCCTGTTACATCCTTAGTGCTTTTTGAGAAAAGGAGCCCAAAGTAACTCAAGCTGCTGAAAGTTACTCTGGCTTAGGCCATGTGCACCAAAGGGAAGAAACCATCGGCCACAATGGCTCACGCCTGTAATCTCAGCACTTTGGGAGGCTGAGGCAGGCAGACCATCCGAAATCGAACCACCCTGACCACCATGGAGAAACCTTGTCTCAACTGAAAATACAAAATTAGCTGGGCATGGTGGTACACTCCTGTAATCCCAGCTAATCAGGAGGCTGAGGCGGGAGAATCGCTTGCACCCAGGAGGTGGAGGTTGCTGTGAGCCGAGATTGTGCCATTGTACTCCAGCCCAAAAGAAAAGAAAAGAAAAGAAAAGAAAAGAAAAAAAAAGAAAAGAAACCTCAGTATCCTGGTCCTGGTTGTGGGTCAGTGAAGGATATCTGATCTAGATTCTTTATGATTTGACATGGGGAAGGCCAACTGCAGTGGTTGTGGCTTAGTGTCAACTGGCAATGGGACTGATTCACACTCAATGAGCACATACCCCATTCAGATACTGGGATGGATAAATGAAAGGGGCACCAGAAATAGTCAGTTCCTTGTGTTTATGTAATGTCCAAAGTGGCCCTTTGCTATTATATCTCTCTCTGTGAGACCAGCTATGCATTCCAATCTCAGAAGCAATTGGAAACAGAGGTATTTTGACTGCAAGATGCCACATCTGTGATCACATCCTGGATCACGGGTCATGATATGGTTTGGCTGTTCCCCCAGCCAAATCTCATCTTGAATTGTACTCCCATAATTCCCATGTGTTGTGGGAGGGACCCAGTGGGAGATAATTGAATCATGGGGGGCGGTTTCACTGTTCTCATGGTAGTGAATAAATCTCATGAGATCTGATGGTTTTATATGGGGTTTCCCCTTTCACTTAGTTCTCATTCTCTCTTGCCTGCTGCCATGTAAGGCATGTCCTTCACCTTCCACCATGTTTGTGAGTCCTCCCCAGGAGGAATGGACTGTGAGTCCATTAAACCTCTTTTACTTTATAAATTACCCAGTCTTGGGTATGTCTTTATCAGCAATGAGAGAACAGGCTAATACAGGTCACATCCTGATGTTGGAACAGCAAACACTTTGGGAACCAAACATTATTCTGTGAACTCTTCTGACCAATAACCAAAGTTATTTCTGCATTTCTTCATACCTGAGTGTGAGTTCTCTTGAAATTCTGGCACTGCTGAAATATGCTAACAAGAATGTGCCAAGCCTGAAGCCAGAGCTCCTACATCCCATTCCCAGCTGCTCCACCAACAACTGGGGCAGCCAGTGGTAAAAAAGGGGCAAAAGGATTAGGGCTAGAGGATTGGTTTAGATAAGAGAAAGGATACTGTCTTTGGAATGGGTGGGAAGGAGATAAGAAAAAATGCTGATAAAAATATGGTTGTATGAGTGGAAGGTGGAGATGGACAGAAAGTTAAGGGAATTTCTACCTGATTGCTCTGTTTTCTTGGTGAAGACAGAGGTAAGGATATCTATTGTAAATAAGGGGATAGGTCACTCGTATGTAGTAAAGATTTGAAGCAGCCTTTGTAAGAAATGATGTTGTAAAATAACAATTGATACATAAGAAAATCATTGAGGTAATATCTAGGGATACAGACTATGGATCTGTAGAAGCATGTTGTGGAAATCTCTGCCTGCATTGCCTGAGTGTAGAATTGGGAGAAAAACTGATGTGGGAATGAAAAAAATTCAGGACAGTAGTGGACTCATTTGGAGGAAGCACAAGGGAGCAGGAAAATTGAAATCATTCATAAGTGAATGATTAAAGAGATGGTTTAGGCCACAATGGGGAGGAAAGTGAAGACAGGGAGGCACTGACTGGGGAAATGGGAGCACGGGACAGTGGATCAGAGCATTTTTTTTTAATGAAGTTGAAAAACAAGTTTAAAGGAATTAGCAGAGAATAGGAAATTTAAGTAGGTTGTGTGGTCAGGCTGTGGTTTATCAGAGAATAAATTTTCATTAGTAAAGCAATTCTGTGGGCTGACAAGTTTCAGGGTGTGGTTATGCATGTGGGTGACAAAATTGGAGTAGAATTGAAGGTTATTGGAATGAGGAGGCCCAGGAGCTGTGGGGCAGGGCATTTTATGGGGTGTGCACACCGAGTCGGAATTCACCCAGGACGATGGTAAGACTAGGGGTGGAAAGGCCCCTGTGACTCAGGTGCTGCTTAATGTTTGGAGCTGAATGTGGGAGAGTTGGTTGATGATAGTGAGAGAAAGGCATTCAGGGTTGTGTTCTATAAGGCACAAGCTTGCAGAGTGCAGGGGTTGTTCATTAAGGGCAGAAAAATTTGAGAGTGCACAGAGAACTAGGAGAATACTGTTCCACTTCTAAGCCCCATGTCAAGGGAGGTTGGAGAGACCCAAAGCGGCACCTACAGAGGGCTGTAGAAGAGAAGATCACCCAGAGGGAGGTTCAGGTTTGGGTTCAGCAAAGAAGTGGTGGAAGATTTCCTTCTGGAAGTTGAAAATGCACTAAACTTTGATAATTAGGAAATGGGATTCTAAAGGAGACAGCAGAAAGATTGGGGAGTGAATAGGGAATGTGGACATTTGCTTCTCCCGGATCCAAATATTAGTTCAGTGTTAGTTATTCTGTCCTTTCGGTTAAGGACAGAATAGGTGACTGCAGAGGCTTATCTTTGGGACAGTGATTAAAGATGACATGAATGTGAGGCATAGGAGAGTTCATTGACCTCAAGGTTTCAAAAGCAATTTTTATGCGAGATTGTTTCAGTGTTGAATCTAATGTTCCAAATGCTGCGGAAAGCCTGATAACTCTAGAAACCTGTGAACTTGCCTGCTTGAGACCTCTTTCAGCTCAGGAAAGCCTATGGCTATTTCAAATATCAATGAGTAAAGTATTTTTTCTTCCTGATTGCTAAGTTGTCTTCAGAGATTGTTTCATGTGTTGTAATTCATAAGCTGCCCATGAAAGTAAAGGCAGTCCACCTGTCCCATGATAGGGCCAGTGTAGAAGCATGGATCCAGGCAAATGTGGGAAACCACAGGGTACCAGTGGAATGCCCGTGGCAACAGTCCATGGTTGAGCCTCTTTTTATCCCTTTAACTGTCTCCCTGTCAAACTATCTGCCAAAGTACCACTTGGCTGGAAGTGTATGAGGTGGAGTGTTACTTCTTCTTCCCTGAATTCCATCATTAGAAAAATTTTATTTCTTCATTGGTGAGAAGATTTTCTCTGAAATGGGTTCATTATTTTTCCAGAAGAGTGACGATTTCAAACCACACATTTCTGATGCGCATCTATTCTGATGCCTGTGAAAATAACAAGATGCAGTAGCCATCCCAGGGTTGTTTGTCTGGCAGGAGGACTTTGGACCAATTGCTTTGTCTCTGTGTGACTCAGTCTCCTCTTCTTGGAGACAGTTAATAACACAGGGCTCACCTTGCAGGGTTGTTTAGATGTGACCTCTAAAGTTAATGTATGTGAAGTTCTTAACACAGAGCCTGGTCTATATTGGGTATTTAATATAGGGTGGCTGTTGCTTTTACAAGAAAGATTATACCAGAATCATGCTAACATTTAACACAAGTAAACTAATTGCATCTTCAGAACTGTTTCGTGAAATGGCTATTAATGATGACATTTGTCATATGAATAATTTGAGATTTGGTGTGATTCCATAGATCATTCAGGGTCAAGAGCAAATCCTAGTAAATTGCAGAGCTGAGACTTAGCCTCAGGTCTATTTGATTCTAAACTCAGTGCTCTTTCCAATACAGTTAGATCATCCTAGGCAAATTATTTAGAATTTAGAGAAGAAAATTTCAAAATATTTCATTGTTGCCGTGGCTTATTGTCACCCCTACAATTAGGTGATTTTCTTGCCTCAATCTTAAGCCCCTTATGCAGAACTGTATGCCCTTTTTATCCTTTTCAGTTTTCAGGGCACAAGGAGAGATATGCATATGAAAGGTTATTTTCTAGGTAAGGAAAATCACATTCGGAGCGGTTGGTTATTCATAAAGAGTCCAGCAACTAGGTTCCAACTGGATAATCAAAGCTAAGCGGAGGGAAGCCACAGTCGATTTGAAATATTGAGAGGGAAGAGTAGGGACACTAAAAATCAGAAATATCATGCAATCACACATTTCCTCATCCAAGCACATCAGAATTCATTTGGTTAATAGTGAACAGAGGCACCCCACTGAGTTCCTTAATTATAACACCAGGAAACTTTATAGAAATATGAGAGCAATGCCTTTTCTGGCAATTCATAAATCATGTAATTTCATTTCCTCCCTTGGGTGGACATTTTATTGCAAAGCAGAGTAGGGATTTTGCTGGACATGCAAACTTCATTCACTTAATCATTGAACATGAGGAGCTCCATGTTGCTTGTGGATGATTTTTCATTATCCACAGTTCTTTAGCAGTTAATGTTCCTTCCCATCCCAAGCCTGAAGTATCCCTGTGTTTCTAGTATCACGTTCTGGAGACAAAGTTCTGAGCTGGATACCCCAAGTTTCAGAGGAGATCTTGGAGAGCATGGAGTTCTGTCTTTTTCTGGCAAAAATGAAGAAAATGGGGCTGCAAGAAGTTTAATGACTTTTCTAGCATTACATGGCCAGAAAATTGAAAGGTTAAACATTGAAAAGATTAAAACTGGAGGCTGGCTGAGCGCAGTGGCTCATACCTGTAATCCCAGCACTTTGGGAGGCTGAGATGGGCAGATCACAAGGTCAGGAGATCAAGACCATCCTGGCCAACGTGGTGAAACCCTGTCTCTATTAAAAATACAAAAATTAGCCGAGCATGATGGCATGCACCTGTAGTCCTGGCTACTCGGGAGGCTGAGGCAAGAGAATGGCTTGAACCTAGGAAGCAGAGGTTGCTGTGAGCCGGGATCACACCACTGCACTCCAGCCTGGTGACAGAGCAAGAGTGCAGTTTGAGACCATTTATTTATCGGTTTCAAACAAATAAACAAACAAACAACTGGAGGCCATATCTTGATGAGGAAAATCAGCGTTATGGGACTGGGCAGACTTTGGAGACAGAGATATGGTAGTATTTTCGGGAGAGGGAAGAAGAGGGAATTACGTAACCTCTTTGAGCTTCACTGTCTTCTCTATAAAATGTCTTTCTATCTGCCTCGTGAGATGGTTGGATAGTCAAATGAAGTTGTGAGCTTAGCAGAATGCCTGGTGTATGGGGTGTGCTAAATGAATGATCAATTTTATAAATCTGTCTTTAAACTTTGTGTTATTAGATTTAAAATAAAAGAGGACATTTGTTCCATTTTCTTTGTATTTCCAGCTGAATTTACTGCCCTTTACTAATCACCCCAGCTCAAACCTGTTTCAGAGCCCATCTGGATTGTAGTGGTGAACCAGCCCTGACACTCACAGGCTGTTTCTGCTGTTGATTTATTATAGGAAGCCTGGAGACAGCCTTACTCTCATCCTCTTGTCTGCTCCACCCTTGCTCGTTCCTCACTCTGCCCCTTACCCATGCCTGCCATACTCCATGTCATGCTGCCAGGCTGCCATGCTTAAGAGACAGATACATTCAGCTTTCTGTCTCATTCTCTTCCAAATATTCTTGTTCATCCTGGCACTCCAGCCCATCTCTCACCCCAGAATCTTTGGCTGGAGCCATAGCCTGGATTGGACTTGAGTCAGTCATTTCCTGCAGTCCCAGAGACGTCTACCTGGGATGCTTGCCCAATGATAGCCAATCCTGGAAGTCTCAAATGTACCCTCACAAGTTTCTCAGTGTGTCTCCTAGGCCTAGGGTGATCTAGGTCCCTAGAAACATAGAGCGCCAGTGGGATGTGTAATTTTATGACACATTTGCCTCATAGACACCCACAATAAGTTATTCTGTGCAAGAATGTGAAAGGGTCAGCTTCCTTTCTACCTGGGTCATGTGGACACCTGGGGTTTCTCTCTTATGATCTAGAGGTTGATGTCCAGTGGGAATTTCTTTGGATATCCTCAGATGATCTGGCTGGGTTTTGATCCCTGCTTTGTTCCCATTTTTCCAGTCCGTGACATGGAGTGGGGATTGCAGTGGGGTCTTGCTTCTTCTCTAGCATCTGTCTTGAACAGAGAACACATCACTCTCTGGTGACTGATACTCAGTGCAGCCTTAGGGGCAGTTCTGAGATTGCAGATCAGGTTGCCCCCTGACTGATTCCCTGAATGTGGTTGCCTCCTTTATTTACACATGGCTTGGACTTGAAGAGGTCATCTGCCTCTATGTCCTTTCCCACTGCTTTGGACTTGGTCTTAGACTATCAGCTGTTAAGTTAAAAAATTTATTTTCATACTGCCCTGAAGATTTGCCAAAAGTTCTTCTAGACTAAGTAACCAATAGATAGGGCGTTTTGTGATTTTTGCTCTTTAGCTATACAAGGCATGAAACACTATAAAACATTACAAGCTACCATACTTTGCCTGTATCAAAAATAAAAATAAAAATTGTTACAGATTAACTTTTCCTTTATTCAAAATGGCAATAGCTATAATGAGTTCCCTAGTGGGAGATTATAGGCAATTGAAATGTCTGCTTTGTTGAATAGAAGAAGGTGAGTAAGAACATTTACGTTGCTTTTCAACCCCGAATGTTAATCTGCCGGTGTATGTGAGAAGTGGCAACACAGACCAGCTTTTTTTAGTATTTATCTTGACCCTGGCTCTTGGGCTGAATCACTTGTATCATAAGATTTGGGTTGCTTATCACTGCGGGAGGCACCTGTCTCTTCCTACCTTACTTCCTCTTGCCATGATCATGGGGAAGACTGACTCTGCTTTACTGAAATTCCAGTGAGGCAATAACTCAGGAAAATGGCCGTGTCAGTTAAAAGGCACCATTAAAAACCTGTTTAGTACAAGAGCTGTTATGAGATTTTTAAAAACCATTGCAAATCACAGTCCTCCTTTAGCACTGAGTCCTCCTTGACCTTCTTATTATTTTTCCCCCAGTTGGTGGGAGTACTGAGCCTGTGACTTCAGCTTGTAGACCATGCTTGGCCTGGGATAGCCAATGAGGCAGGAAGATGCAGCTATTCAACAGGGCAGCCAAAAATATAAGCGTAAAAGATGGTCGTATTTTCCCTTTTTGATTGGTTTACATTTACTCCAGATTCATGAGCGTATTGTTTAAACTTGCTTTTCCAAATCCCCATGAATCTTTGCTATTGGTTCATCTCCTGCATCCAAACATGACCTCACCCCAAGTGCTGCCCAGGGGTGAGCAACTCTGAAGTATTTTCTCTTCTCCATCCAAGGGAATCAGGGTGGAAGATCACCGAGTTGGTGCTTGTTTAGGAGCTTTTCAAAATGAATCATTGGAGTGTGGGGATTTGTTGTAGATTACTGGCCAAGTAATTATCAGAAGATATTAAGTATTGGAACTCGGGCTTTCGTATAAGTAGAATAAAAGCCCATGTCCTGGCATATGAGCTTGTCATTTGGGAGTGATCAAAATTATATATGCTTGTTAGCGTTTCTCAGTCCTTTTTGTATATTTCTCTCCCCATTTACCTTCCCTGCTAGTCAAAAGGTGATTTTGGGGTAAGATTCAAAGTCTTGAACTGAGGGCTGAATACAAGGTCATAGTTTTACATTTGGAGTCTAATCTCTAATCTTTATTCTCCAAGGGTACATTGACTTTTCTCTTTCTTCCCTCTCAAATGATAAAGAAACTGGATGGTTAGCCCAGAGACTAAATTCCTGGTCCAAGGAGCCACACAAGTCACTCTTAGCCCATGAGCTATAAGTTATATCCTAACATAAATGTCTAAAGGTGGAGCCACTTTCATTTTTTTTTTCCTAGAAGATAGGGGTGTTACCTTTAATTTTATGATGACTCTTTTCATTTTTAACAGATGCTACAGTTAATTGAGTCCTCCAGGAGTTCAAGCTGTTATCCCTTGTTAGATTTGCGTAGCACGTTGTGCTAAATAACTTTCATGTCTGAATGCCCCCAGAGACATTAACACTGGAACCTTTTCATAGTCTAAAACCTTTTCATAGTCTAAAAAGTCATCTGACTGAATACAGTGAATATACATATACTCGCTGAATTAAGAAGTTTATGGAGAGTAGTCTAAAGAAACGAAACTAGAGCATTTCTCCCAAACTTTATGGTAAACTTTTTAAAGAGACAAGAAACATATAGAATTTTTCTTAAAATGAATTTAGTTGAGGAAGAGAGAAATTAGCAGCAGGAGAAAAAAAACACCCCAGGAACTGGCAAGAACTGGTTTCATCCTGTGATTTGAATTTTCATATTTTATGTATGTATGGTTGTTCCTTTCAGATATGCCAGAGGGAAATACAAAATAAGCAAAAGAAATCCCTTTTACCTGCAGGGGAAAAAGAACAAATGACCAAGAACAAACACCCCCCGTTTCTTCATCTCCCATGGGGGGGCTGACTGTACGCAGAGGGTGATTGGTATCATCACCTGGAGGCTGACCACTAACACTTCTGTAGCTCTCTTTAGGTACCTGTGTCACACGCTTTACATGCCTCATGTAATCCACTCCACAACCCTATGAGCTAAGTACAGTAGATTAATATCCTCATTTTGAAGACACTGAAGCTCAGGTTTAAAGAAGTAAAATGCCTAAGGTCTCATGGCTGGGAAGTGGAAAAGCTAGGCTTTGAACCCATTCTGCCTGATTCTAGACCATATGCTCGTTAAGTGTGTCCAGCGCTATCTACATCCTTCCTAGAGGATATGAGTCCTGTGCTCCTTTGGAGGCTGGTGCCTGTCCAGTGTCTGTAAAGAGATAAGTTAGCTCTGGGTCAGCAAAGAGACCAAGAACATCTCCCCTGTAATACATCACTCACCAGGCCAGTTCTCTTTCACTAGGCATTGGAAACTTACTTCTTCAAATGTTATTTGTAGAAGATTTTAACAAGTTATCAACATAAATAGGATTATAGCAGTGAACTTTTTAGTATGTTAGGATCAATCAGTAAATTGGCAAGTATGTGTTATACTGCATACTTAAGGTTGTGCTAGGTGCACATGGGGGTTGAGGGTGGCATTTCAATGACACATATAAGCCCTTGACAAAGAAGCTTATAAACTCCACCATATGACATGAAACTACTAAGGGTCAAAGGCATATATTCAAATGCTAAGTGCTATGATTCTGAATGTTAAGATGCTCAGGGAAGGGGATGATTTGTATGAGTCTTTACTGTGCTATTTGAAGAGTGGAGAAATACTATGTCTAAGAGATTTGAAAGAATTTAGAAAGCAGAAGAAACAAGCCCTGAAGCGAAAAGTTGTTTTTATTATTTATTACATGCTGCCTGCATAGCTGGTGGTGAACAAAGAATCAAAGGAGAAGACTGCTGGAAACACTGGGGAAGGCACCAAACTGGCAGGCTTTTATTAGGTATGAAGATGAGTGTCTCATCAATTCATTGTCTTCTGTATCGATATTAGGATGACGGACTGAGGGCATCACATTTGGTTTGGTGCTTGCAAAATGTTTGTGTTTAAACTCTAAGATAGTAATGTCTAATGTGCTAATCCATTGCATTATCAAGGCATGCAATCAAGTTTTCTTGAACAAGACACAATCGTAGAATGTAATTATGTTTAGGGAAAGGCGAGGCGGGGGTCTCTGCTTGTTTGGCAGGCTCATCATGTAGGCCTGCGGCGGCTCCCTCACTGGTTCATGTGGTGAATGAGAGGCCTCATGTATCTCTTTTTGAAGCTTTTCTCAGACATTATTTCTTCTCTCATCAGTATGCTCCCATTGCATTATTTTTTTTATAGTTTTTTTAAAAAAATTATTCTTTAAGTTATGGGGTACATGTGCAAAATGTGCAGTTTTATAACATAGGTGTACACGTGCCATGGTGGTTTGCTGCACCCGTTAACCCGTCATCTACATTAGGTATTTCTCCTAATGCTGTCCCTTTCCTAGCCCCCCACCCCCAACAGGCCCCAGTGTGTGATGCTCCCCCTCCCTGTGTCCATGTGTTCTCATTGTTCAACTCCCACTTATGAGTGAGAACATGTGGTGTCTGGTTTTCTGTTCTTGTGTCAGTTTGCTGAGAATGATGGTTTCCAGCTTCATCCCTGTCCCTGCAAAAGTAATGAACTCATCCTTTTTTATGGCTGCATAGTATTCCATGGTGTATATGTGCCACATTTTCTTTATCCAGTCTATCATTGATGGGCATTTGGGTTGGTTCCAAGTCTTTGCTATTATGAACAGTGCTGCAATGAGCATATGTGTGCATGTGTCTTTATAGTATAATGATTTATAATCCTTTGGGTATATACCCAGTAAGGGAATTGCTGGGTCAAATGGTATTTCTAGATTCTCTAGATCCTTGAGGAATCGCCACCCTGTCTTTGTCTTCCACAATAGTCAAACTAATTTACACTCCCACCAACAGTGTAAAAGTATTCCTATTTCTCCACATCCTCTCAAGCATCTGTTGTTTCCTGACTTTTTAATGATGGCCCTTCTAAGTGGTGTGAGATGGTATCTCAATTGTTGCCAGGCTGGAGTGCAGTGGTACAGTCTCAGCTCACCACAACCTCTGCCTCCTGGGTTCAAGTGATTCTCCTGGCTCAGCCTCTTAAGTAGCCGGGACTACAGGTATGCACCACCACACCCGCCTAATTTTTGTATTTTTAGTAGAGATAGAGTTTTACCATGTTGGCTAGGATGGTCTCAATCTCATGACCTTATTACCTGCCTGCCTCGGCCTCTCAAAGTGCTGGGATTATAGGCGTGAGCCACCATGCCCGGCCTCACTGCATTTTTTGCATAACCATTTCTTTTCATTGTCAGAGCAAGCAATCCAAGAGACAAGATAAGTTTCTGTGCCTTTTATGGCCTAGCCCCAGAAGTCATGCACCATCTCTTCCATGCTATTATACTGATCAAGGCAGTTAAAGGCCTTTTCAGGTTCAAGAAAAAGAAAAATATACCCTGTCTCTTGATGGAGGATGTAAACATCAGATTTTAAGAAAAGCATGTGGGATGGAATGTAATTCAACGTGTTCGTATTTGGAAAATGCAATCTGATACAGCATGGAAACCAAGTAACCCACATGAAGTACTTACAAATATTAACTATTATTAATATTATTCAACAAATGTTTTCTTCAAGAATAAATTGATATATATTTCTTTCTGCCTAGTACTTTGAGCTGTAGTTAACTAATTCGACTTGTGAATTGTCAGTTTGAGCTTGCCTTGTTTGCACCTACCTGCTACCTGCATAAGGACCCGTTTGAATTGAAGAGTTTCTAAATTTTACTTTTTAACTTGAAATCATTTCAAATTTACAGAAGTTTTAAGAGTAGTACCAAGAACTAACTCTTAAACCCACCTGAATTGTACTGTTTTAACATTTTGCTTCATTTCCCTCCTTTCCCGTTCGAGTGTTAGTTTCAAACATAGTACTCCTTTTCTCCTTATAGACCCATAGTACCAAGATCAGATTCAGGACATTTAACATTGATACATGCTAGTATTTAATATATAGATCATATTCAAATTTTAATAATTGCCCCAAAGTGTTTTTGTAACTGTTTGTTTTCTCCCTGAACCAACATCCAATTCAGGATCGCAGGTGGCATTTAGTTGTCATGTCTCATTAATCTCCTTTAATTTAAAGCAGTTCCTTAGCTTTGTTTCTTAGGATGTTGACGTTGAAGTATACAGGCCAGATGTTTGGTAGAAATGTCATGTGATTTGGGTTTGTCTCAGGTTTACTCATCATTAAGTTCAGATTATGCGTTTTTGGCAAGCACACCGTGACAATGATGTTGTGTCCTTAACAACGTACCACCACCTAGAGGCACACATTATTGGTGACATTAACTTTCATCACTTTGTATAAAGTGGTGATTGCCAGGTATCTCCACTATAAGCCTACCATTTCTCTTTACAATCTACAGGGAGATATTTTGAGGCTATTTAATATCCTGTCCTCTTCAAACTTTTACCCTATAGCTTTAGCATCCATTGATGAATCTTGACTAAATCAGTTATTACTATGATGTCTTTTTAAAAAGATGATTGATTTACTGGCTAGTATTATTTCTTCTATGTTTATTAGCTGGATTCTTGTTTTTACTCAGTGAATTAGATCCAATGCTGCCATTTAATTAATGTTGAAGCTCAAATTGTCTCAAATTTAGCCAATGGATACCCTTAAAGCTGGTCCTAAGTCTTTTTGACATATCCTTCATCATTTTTTGAACATTTTTTAGTATAAGATATTCCAAACCCTTCTTGTCTCACTTTGCCCTGGCCCTCCTCCCTCCAAGGAATCCGGGCTCCTTCTAGTGAGGAATGGTACTTGGAAACAAGGTCTGTGAAGAAGTGTTTGTTCAGGTTATCCAATGTTGAGGTTATTAAAACAAAAACAAGTTAAGTATTAAGTTCATCAAACAGAAAGCCTTAGATAGTAAGTGTGAAGAAAAGTGACCCTTGTTTAAGATGTTCTATATGCAATTTCGTTTTCATATCCAGCCAATCGCAAAGCATTAGAAGAGCCATAGTCCTGGGCTCACTGGAAGTTAGGCTTTACTGAACACTGAGCCAGGAGAATAGGGAAATTCCAAGATAGCAAGAAGTCAGGACCACAGAAGGAGCTGCGGCACTTGCGGGGCATTCACTTTTTAGAAAACTGGTCAGAACCAGCAGACAAACAGACTCATTTTGAAATAGTGGTTGTTTGTGCCATCTGGACTTAACCAATCATAAAACCCAGTTGACACTCCAAGTCTAACATGGTCTTGGAGATCATTTGTGGGTTTTGGCTTAAACCCCATTTCAAGGAAGCCAACCCCTTCTTGTGAGATCAGATTTCCCTGCCTCACACTGAACTTGTTTAGTCCTTGTCCATCCTAGAGCTTCACACAACTCAGTCTCCTGGTTAGTTAGGTTGGGAGATATAGTGGAGCTAGAAGGAGACCTGGCCCTGGTACTTACTAACTGTACCCCTTTCATGATTTTCATTGACTTACTGTGTCTCTAAGTTCCTTTAATTGACTTACTGTGTAGTTCTAAGTCCCTTCTCCTTTCTGGACCTGAGTTTCCATATTTGTAAAATAAGAAGGTGAGGCTAAATCTCAAAATGTCCACCTAGCTTCATGTTCTATAACATCTTCTGTGCTTAAAATCTTTAAAGTGCTAATTAAACGTGTAGATCAAGATAAATGACCAGAGGAGCTGGACCCGTTACAGAATTAAAGTCTTCAGAGCCCCAGCAAGCCTGTTTTTTGGAGCGTGCTTTCTTTTACAGCTGTGAAGAGAGGAATCAGCACATGAGCTATAACTTCATATGACTAATGGTAACCATGGCGACCACTAAATATTCCTTCTAGACCTTGCATCTGCACAGCTCACTGAAGCAGAGGAAATAAATGTTGCTGCTTTGAAAAATGATAAAAATAATCTAAGCCAGCTAGAGGCTAAGAAGCAAAGGAGAGATCTTCCACCTGAAGGTCAAGCCATTTCATCTCATTATCTTTTCAGGGCTTTGTTTAACCTCAGGGGGCATTCGGTACCAACTGAATGAATAGGTCACAGGCTGCAGGGATTTAGTATCAGGCAACTGAAACACTTGACTAGTTTTTAAAGAAGCTTCCAGGGTTCTGACAATGTTTGCCAGGTTGGTGTGATGACCCCTATGTTAAAATGCAATATGTCACCAAAAGCAGATCCCCCAGCAATTCTGGATGTCAGGTCCTATTATTGGTTTAAGAGAAGGGCAACTAGAAGACTGGCCAAGGTCAGACAGGGGCCTGAGAAACCAGGCAGAGAGCAATAGTGAGGAGGTCTGCATGCACAGGAAGGTAGAGAATGGAAAGGCACAGCGAGGCAGACTGGGTATCAGCAATCATGCTCAGAGAGCAGAACACAGGCAAAAGAACTGGGCCATGTGAACCCTGCACATTAGACAAAGAGAACAGACAACAGGTAGATTGCACTTTGGGTAAAACATGAGGCAACAACCAGGAAAACTGAAACCAATAGTATAGTCAAGAAGACAGATGCAGGAAATGTAAAGGAGTGACTTGGCCATGAGTGGGTGGAGTCTATCTAAAGAGGGCATCCTATTGTCGCCATGGGGGGTTGTAGGTCCAGAGCTCTCATTTATCAAGAGAAGCAAGAAATCTGGATTTAAAAAAATGTAAAATTCCTTAACTGTTTAATGGTAACATGGTGTGGATTGGCATTTTTCATCCTCTAGAATCATAGTTACCTTCTGAGAATGAAAACAGGAAATGCCAGAGAAAGGAGATTCACAGTTAGCAGAGTCCACAGTGACACACACAGCATGTTGTGTCCAGCACCTGAGGCTGTGAGCACCTTGCCCAGTGGCTAGTCAGTCTTCCTAATGTCATCTGCTCTACTCCAATATTTTTATCCTGAGTTGCAATAGACGCTAGCACCAAGAACCCAGCACTGAGTTGCTCCTATGCTTTAATTTAGTCTGGGGTCTACAGACAAGTCATAAACATCTGACTATGGGAGAGAGTGAGGGGACAGAGAGCAAGTGAACCGTTTCTGACGTTCTTACATAGGTGAGAAGCCAACCTGTGCAAACTTGACCACCATCCTATTTGCTGTGTGGCTCCACAGGGAACTAGTCTGGATAAAACTTAGTTTCAGCCCTTAGTGCCTGGGCTGATGCAATAGATTATGTTACCCTTTTGAAAAGTACACTTACTTTCTGGATTACAAAATTATTAAAGGGAAATCTGAAAATGCAGAAAAAGAATAGTAGCTTATAATCATAAGGTAAAACACAGATGAAGCCAATAAAATGTCTTATGGGAAATTACTGTGATGCAATGATAGCCTGCAAGTACCATACCAGGCAACTTATTACAGAGGTCACAGAACAGAAAGGCTTGTAGCTGGAATGTATGTTGGAATCTCATACTTCATTGAATCAATTCAAAGCAGAGCAAGAAGCAAGGGCAAAGAGGCTCATAACTCTCTTAGGGCAGGATGCACGCAGGTAGAAAGACCATGCTAACCAAATCCTGTGTTATCCAATGTTCATACATCCTGTCTCTCTTCTACACTAACCTTCCCTCTTGGTGATGTGGGTATGAGGACCAGAGTAAAGGCAGAGCAAGAGGGTTCAGCAGATGAACCCTCATTATCTTTTCAGGGCTTTGCTTAACCTCAGGGGTTAAAGGAGCTGAGACTTAGCTCCTCCTTGGGAGGGATGCATAGACAGGCACATGTGGACATAGCTACCACTCAGATTAACCTGATGAGAACTTCTGTATAAAGGATTTGTAGAGCCAAATGGGACCATAATGGGTATCACAAGTGAGTGTTTGATTCAGAAATGATACAGTCTTCCATCTGGAAGTGACATGATTTGTGCTTTACTAATACTTAAGTTTTACTTGTGTAGCTTTTGAGCCATTGACATTGGTGGTGGGGGGGGGGCGGGATATGTTCTGGCCAGGTTTGGGGGTGTCCTGACTCTTTGCTAGGAAAGACTTCAGTTGGAAGGTGGGAAATGGCAGACAGATATAGAGTCACTGCTGCTTTTGTGTGAAGAGAGTTTGGTGCTTGGTCATGAAACTCTGAATGGGCCCATAGAAAAAGCAGCCCACATCAGAAAGGGTCTAGTATGAGTCCCTCTCTTAAGAATGAATCCAGCACCATTTGCATGGCCCTTTAGGCCTCAGCTCATCTTACACCATATACATATTCTCTCTCGTTTGCAGCCCCAAACCTGCAACAGGAGAGTAAACATGTGGTGTAAGATGAGCCGAGGACGGAAGTGGAGGAAACACCAACATTTAAAGGGCAGGTGGAGAAAGGGGAATCCATGAGGGGGGAGGAGAAAAAGAACAGTCAGGGAGTTTGAAGGACCAGGAGAAGATGCTATCACAGAAGCCCAGGTGCTCCATAAATTCCTGCTGAAGTTCAAGTGGCTGCTCAGGTACTAGAGGTGAGAATACCTGAGTGAGAAGTGCACCTGTCTGAAAGGGAGAGCCAAACAAGGCCAAAGCACGGAACGTAAGGGAGAGAGAGACAGCCTGATCCCCCAGGGCTTCTGACTGCCTGCTGGGAAGGGTGGTGGTGGTGTCAGAAGCCGAAGTACCATTTTGGGTTTCCCTATTAGAGATCCCATTACTTCAGAGTGGACTTTATAGCATCCTGCTACCTGCTACTTTCTTTCATTCTGCACTTTTAAGAGGTTTGCCCATGTGCACATTTGTTTTCAGATGTCTAATTCTGACTCAGAAAATTGCTGGTTTCAACTCTTTTGCCAGATGGCTGAGGAAAGAGCAATTGACTGTTAGCGCTAAATGCCTGTGTCAGAGCCCAAAGCAGCCGATTTCAATTAACATAAGAAGCAGAACAGATCTCCTATCGTGCAAATGTAAAATGACGAGAGAATGAAACCTCATCCTAGCTGAAAAAGGCAAAACACACTGCGTTTTTTTCTCCTACCAGATGCTGGCCACGCTGTCAGGTTACTAGGGTCTACATACAAATGGGAGAGGAATATAAATCAGTTCCTATATGACTAATTCCCAGAACACCACCTGTGCCCTTGCTATCTTTCTGCTTAGCTGGCAGGGAGTGGTCCTCGAAGTCACATGGCAGAAATCTTTTGTTTATTTGTTTGGGTGCCTGGAGCATACCATGGGGTTGTTTTCAATGCAATTTCCTGTCTTCTCAAATGAGATGTATTTTATAGAAGTTAAGTGCTCTCTTGCTATTTTTCCAGTTTCTTTCTTTTTTTAATTTATTTTGTTTTAGAGATGGGGCCTCATGATGTTGCCTGGGCTGGAGTGCAGTGACTATTCACAGGTGCCATCATAGTGCATTATGCTAATTTTTAAGTGGGTGATACAGAAAAGGAGATTTTAATTTTTTACTTTTGTTTTTGAAAAACTTATTTTTTTTTCTTTTCCTTTTTTTTTTTTTTTTTTTTTTTTTTAACAGGGTCTTGTTCTGTCACCCAGGCTGGAGTACAGTGGCATGATCTTAGCTCACTGCAACCTCCGCCTCCCAGGTTCAAGTGATTCTCCTGCCTCAGCCTCCCCGGTAGTTGGGATTGCAGGCAAGTGCTACCATACCTGGCTAATTTTTTGTATTTTTAGTAGAGACGGGGTTTCACCCTGTTGGCCAGGCTGCTCGATTCCTACCTGAAGTGATCTGCCTGCCTCGGCCTCCCAAAATGCTGGGATTACAGGCGTGAGCCACCATGCCCAGCCTAAAAATATATTTTTTGATATGTACTGCACTTTACAAGGTGAAAATAAAAACAAAATTTAAAAATCTAGATTGAGATATGTTGCTCCCACCTTGCTCTTCATCTACCCTGTTTCTTTTTGCTCCTCGTAAGTCATTTCAATTAGTCTCTTACTATTTTTCCAGTGTTTTTAATTTTATTTTAGAGACAGGATCTCATGACATTTCCTGGGCTGGAGTGCAGTGACGATTCCCAGGTGCCTTCATAGCGCACTACAGCCTTGAGCTCCTCGGCTCCGTGATCCTCTTAGCCTCTCAAGTAGCTGAGGACTGCAGGTGCACACCATCATGCCCAGTGCCAGTGTTTCTTATTGCATGTACAAACATATGTATATATTCTTATTTCCTCTTCTCTTTTTCCAGAAAAGATAGCATATTACACCATGTTGCACCAAGCTTTTTCATTACAGAACAATGTATTTTGGAGATCTTGCCATATTGATACACAGAGAGCTTCTTCATTCTTTTTTAATTTGTGTATCATATTCCATTATACACATACACCATAGTTCTCCAATTGGTCCCCTATTTTTGTACACTTAAGTTGTTTCCAGTTTTTGCTATAATAAACAGTTCTCTAGTGGATATCTTTAAACATCTGTGCTGTGATACATATGTAACAGTAACTGTGGGATAGATTCCTAGGAGTAGCTGTGTAGTTCAAATACATCTGTAAGTTTGGTAGATATTGCCAGATACCCTTCCATGGGGGTTGACCATTTTGCCTGCTTTCTAGTGCAGTGTGAGAGTGTATATTTCTTCGCAGCTTTAGTCACTGAGCATTTGCAAACTTCTGTTTGGGGATTTTTTGTTTGTTTGCCTTGTTTTATTTTGATTAGTCAAATAAATTAGCTCAAAGTAGTTCAATCTGTATTTCTCTTATTATTCTTTCTTGAGGTAATAGTGTATTCTTATTTTTGTTTGGTTTCATGATCCCCCAGAGAGGGATCATGACGTGATGATGGTGGGGTGAGAATTGTTGGGGTGGAGAATCCTTCCTAGATTCTCCGCTCTTGGGCTGTAAGGACTTCATGAGATTCCGGATCCTCTCTCATGTCCTTGTGTGTTAATTTTGTTACTCCATGTTTTCCTGTAGCAATTAGTAATTGCAATACTAACCAACAGGTATTGAGTGCTTCTTACATTCTAGGTATTATATTAAGCACTCTCTATATAATTCATTTACTCTTCAAAAAAAGTGGATAAGGAGGGTGTTATAATCTATATTCAGATGAGGAAATGGAGGCACAGCAAGGTCAGTAACTTGCCTAAGGCTGCAAAGATAGAACCTAGGCCTTCTGACTGAGGGTGAACAACACCCTGGGTTTTTTTCTTTGCTTTTTTTTTTCCCCTTGGGACATTCCCTTGGTTTTTGCCTTAAAAGTCCCATGTCTCTGAAAACTCCTCAGCCTGGGCAAACTGGGACTGTTGGTCACCCTAGTTTGACCCTAGAGCCCTTGTGTATCATTATTACATTTGTCTTACACCCCAAAGAGCATGCATGTATGTAATCAGAGGAATAGAGGAGAGAGCGTTGCTATAGCAGTATGTGTGAGACTTTTAATTTGTAGATTCCTATTTTTATTCAATTAGCCTGACACCAAGGGAGCAGGAAAAGAGAGCAGGGCCATTCCCTCAGTCAGGTAGCCGCAGAAATGAGAAGTAGCCACAAAGAGAACAGCTAATCCAGCTGTTATCATGAGAAATCCATGTGGAGGTCTAGTAAAAAATAACACACATATATATGGTCTTGTCACTATGGTAAGTGGGCAATTTGCATGCACTATTTCAATTACCCCTCAGAGTAGCTCTGTGAGATAGGTACTAGTATCACATTCATCTTCCAGATGAAAAGAGGTAAAGAAACTTGCCCAAAGCAAGGATGATAAGAACACAATCTGTCTGCCTGCAAAATCCATGCATATTTTACCTAAATATAAGTGCATATTTGATTCCTAACTGGGCTGTTAATGACTAACAGTAGGAAAGACTCTTGAAATCCTGAATCTCTGGGCTTGCTGCAAGAGATGCTGATTTGTGCTTGAATGAAGTAGCCTAGCAGCTAAACAATTAGAGATGCTTTTAAGGATTTCCAATAGCTTTGGGAACAAGGCCTTGTTTAAACATGTTGAGGCTGTGAAGAGCAACAAATAAGGTTCTGCTCTATTTTTGCCACCAGGAGCCATATGGTCTTGAGCAAGACTTATTTAAACTCTCTTGGTTTGGGTACTTATGTATAAAATGAGGATAATTGTTTCTTACCTGCTTCAGAGATTATCTTCTGAAGACCCTTCTTTCTCTAAGATTCATCACAATTCATATGTCCCTGACTTCTCAAGCTACATTATATTTGTATTAGTCTGTTCTCATGCTGCTAATAAAGACATACAACACATACCCAAGACTGGGTAATTTATAGAGGAAAGAGGTTTAATTGATTCACAGTTCAGCATGGCTGGCGGGGGGCCCAGGAAACTTATAGTAATGGCAAAAAAGGAAGCAAACACATCCTTCTTCACGTGGCAGCAGGAGAGAGAGAGTGCCCAGTAAAACGGGAAGCCCCTCATAAAACCATCAGATTCCATGAGAACTAACTGACTATTACGAGAACAGGATATGGAAAACAGCCTCCATGATTCAGTTATCTCTACCTGGTCCCTCGAATGACATGTGGGGATTATGGGAACTACAATTTAAAATGAAGATGAGATTTGGGTGGGAACACAGCCAAATCATATCAATACCTGAGAAAAAGCAAGTCCCCAATATAGAAAACTTTATACTAAGTAGGCAGTATATATAAATTTATGTAATTCAAGAATGAATTTGGCTAGGGTCCTATAATAAAATTTCCAAAGGTAGAATTTCTAAATGGGTCCCCCAAAGATGCTCTGCCTAATCCCCCCAGAACCTGTGAATGTGATGAAATATCTCTGATTATGTTATATGACATATTTGACCATGAAATAAGGAGATTATTCCGGGTTATTCAGTGGGTTCATTACAATTACATGATCCCTTAAAAGCAGAGAGCTTTCTTTGATTGGTGGCAAGTGGGGCTGAAGTAAGAATAATGGTATTTGAAGAGATTTGAAGCAAGAGGGTCATTTGACACCCACTGTTGACTTCGAAGATAGAAGGGATATGGGTGGCCTTTATGATCTGAGAGCAGGTCTCAGCTAACAGCCAGCAAGGAACCAGGAACCTCAGTCCTCCAAGCACAAGGAAATGAATTCAGCCAATAACCAGAATGAGTCTGAAAGTGGATGCTTCTCTAGAATCTCTAGATAATATCTCAGCCTAATCAACACTTTGATTCCAGTCTTGTTAGGTCCTAAACACAGAACTTAATGAAGCCCGCTTGGATTTCTTACCTGCAGAACTGTGAGGTTATAATTAAGTGTTGTTTTCAGTAACTTAACTTGAGAGTTTTTTGTTAGATAGCAATAGATAATTGACATGTCTCCATCTAGATTTCTTAGAATCCTGATTTTTTATCTCCTACTCTTGTGGCCTTTTGTGCTGCATCCTAGACTGAGAAAATTGTTGCAGTATTTCCTTATTCTCTCTTGATTTCAAGCAGTTCCACAAAACTAGGAGTCTCCAATCACATCCTCTCGAATCAAACTCCTGGCAGGATGCTGCTGCTTGACTTTGGTTGTCACCGTCTCCGTCCCTTCCCTTACCGCTGCTATAGGCCACTGTTTCACTTGTTGATCAACACCTTACTATCTCACCTTTCCTACTTTATATTAGAACTATTAAAACTAATCAATAAAGTCATTAGAACTGATTAATAAAAGAATTCAATAAAGTTGCAGGGTACAAAATAAATGTACAAAAATCACTTGCATTTCTTTACACAAATAATGGTCTCTCTGAAAACAGAATCAAGGACATAATCCCATTTACATAGCATCCAAAAGAATAAAATAGTAATAAATTTAACCAAGGACATGAAAGATCTTCACACTGAAAACTATAAAACTTTGATGAAAGAAATTAAAGAACACACAGATAACTGGAAAGATATCCCATGTTTATGAATTGGAAGACTTAATATTGTTAAAATGTCTATACAATTTGAAGTGATATATGGATTCAATGTAATTCCCATCAAAATTCCAATGCATTTTCACAGAAATATAAAATATTTTAAAATTTGTATGAAACAATAAAGATGTCAAATAGCCAAAATAATTTTAAGAAAGAAAAACAAGGTTGGTGGCATTATACTTTCTGATTTCAAACTATAATGCAAAGAAATAGTAATCAAAACAATATGGTACTGACATAAAAACAGACATCTACACCAGTGGAGCAGAGCCCAGAAATAAACCCATGCATAGATGGTCAACTAATGTTTGACAAGGCCACCAAGAAGATACCATGGGGGAAAGGCTATTCCCCCTCAATAAATGCTGTTGGGAAAACTTGGTATCCAGGCAAAAGAATGAAACTAAACTCATATCATACAGAAAAATAACTCAAATTAGATTAAAGACTGAAAGATAAGACCTAAAACTGTAAAACTCCTAGAAGAAAACATAAGGGAAAGGTTTATTGATTTGGCCTTGGCAAGGATTTTTTTGATATCTCACCAAAAGCACAGAGAACAAAAGCAAAAATAAACAAGTGAAATGACAGTAAACTAAAAAGCTGCTGCACAGCAAAGGAGCTAATCAACAAAATGAAAGAGCAGCTTATAGATTGGGAGAAAATATTAGGGAATCATGTGTCAGATAAGGGGTTAATATAAAAAAACAAGGAACTTACCCAGTGTAATAGTAAAACATCAAATAATTTACTTAAAAATTGGACAAAATACATGAATGGACATTTGTCCAAAGAAGAAATAAAATGGCCAACAATTATATGAAAAAGTACTCAGCATCATTAGCTATCAGCGAAATGCGAATCAAAACCACATTGAAATATCGTCTCACTCCTGTTAGAACAGCTATTATCAAAAAGACAAGATATAAAGTGTTGGTAAAGTTGTGAAGAGAACTCTAGTACAGTGTTGGTAGGCATGCGGATTGGTGCACCCACTGTGGAAAACTTGGAGGTTTCTAAAGAAATTAAAAATAGATTTATCACAAGACCCAGCAGTTCCTCCCATTTTTTTTACTTTAAGTTTAAAAAAAGTTTTTAAAAGTGTCTATTAGATGAAAGGAGAATATAGGACTTATGAAAAATTCAGATGCTTTTTTGTTGGTCAGATGTTACTAGGAAGACGTTGTGGTGACAGAGTCAAAGCAGAAGAGGTGACATCAAAGTGACATGAGACTAAGATTAGAACCAGAATCATTGTGAGGAAACAAATTAACACCAGGTGATAGAGCTCAAGAGTAAAATGGAAATGGAAAAGAAAAAGCAAGGTCAATAGCTAAGAACAGAGCAGGACTAAGGCTGTGAAGGCAAATTGGTGCTTGGGTGTATACACCCTGGGGTGTGTACTCAGTCTGGACATAGAGTGTATAGTCCTGTCCTAAAGTTCAAGTCCTAAATATGTACTAGGTGTTACTAAAGTACTGTGGGTATATGTACGCAGGGAGAGGGAAAGACGAGCAGTTAATGGAAAGATGTTCATACAAGATGGAACAGAGTGGGAAGCTATTTTTAAAAAGAATACAGATTATATGTGGATACAGGTTGATCCTCTCTTTTAATAGTGAGTTTTACTGATTTTATCTAAACCCAATTTACTCTTCAAAGACTCTGAGGCTATGAAAAGAAACCTGTTTTATATTAAACACTATTTTAGCTACAAAAAAGAAAAAAGGTCTTTGGCGAAACTAGCAACGTAACCCTTGGGCCCAATTCATGAAAATGTGTATACTCGCAGAACAACTCTCTCTAGCTGTTAAGCTGTCCCAGTGCCTGCTCAGTCAATGTTTTAAAGTATTCTATCACCCTGGTGGCATTCTACAATGCTTTCAAAGCTGATGCTGGAATTTCCTGAGGCTAGCTCTGTAAATAATTGAGTTTCCATCCCATAGACTTTACTTCCGTTTTTGTTATGTCTAGCTGGAAAATTTACTGACACCATTCAACTTTCTTCTTTTCCTCTAGGTTTCTTCCAACACCGACTCTGGCCCATTTCTCCTTTAAAAAATTAATGTGGAAAGAGCTGAGATTAGTTTCGCCTGCTAAAAATGGTGCCTTTGTGGGTAAGCTTCACCAGTATTATTGATAAGATTAAATTGTTTTATAGACCTCGAAAGAATTTTAGTTCTGTTAGGAGCCTCTAGCTTGAGAGTTTCAGCTGGACCTTTGAAATTTTGTAGGCCTTAGGAATAGGTCTAGACAGGAGGATGTTGGGTTTTGTTCTGTAGATGCAGAATTCATTTTTTAAAGATTTGGGCAGAAAGCTATTTTTTGGTCTTATTAAGTCATGCTATTGTGCTTTGATGACATAACAGCTTCATTGCTTTTAATTATTGATGCAGGTGATGATGGTGATGGACTCTCTTGAGACTAGGTGGCCTTAACAGATTTTAACATTGGTTCCTCATTCCTATTCCACCAGCCTGACTTTCTCTTGATATTTTCCATGTTGTCAAGGTCTTGGGTTATTGGAAATGAAAGACAAATAAAAAAGAAAATCTCACCCAAAATTTTAAGATATTTTCATTCATAAAGTAATTGTTTTTGCAATCCTGGGGCACCGTATTTAATCTGATCAGTTTCACTGGAAGCAAGTCTATTGCGTATAGTTAGTATTTATATGGTTGATGACCAAAAGAATTGGTAGGCAATCCTACTTTTGGGTTATTATCTACTGCAATCTTGTTTTAGGTTATTATCTATTGAGTGTAAAATCTAACTTCTTCAATGTCAGATCTTCTAAAAGAGTGAAGATACAGGGAGTATCATTTATTTACTCATCTACTTATTTAGTTAATAATATTTATTGCATATCTACCCTATGCTAGATACTCTGTTAAGGTACTGGAAATACATCAGTAAAGAAAATGGACAGGCTCTCATGGCACTTATATTTTAATTGGGAACACAGAAGACAGTAATGAAATAAAGTAAGACACAAGCACTACTAAGATAAAGAAGACAATACTGTGGTTAAGAGTGATTAGTCACTAAAAAAAGATAAGAATTTCTAAAAAGGTACGTAGATAATATATCTATAAAAACTAATACAATAAGCAACAGGAGTATATCATATAGCTATCGACCATCAGGATACATTGTGTTTGCTACAATGACTTTCTTTTTCTTTTAACTTTGATTTCCTATTTTTTTCTATCCTATATTTCTTCAGGTTTGATTTTCTTTTAACTTTTGATTTCCTATTTTCCTATCATATATTTCTTCAAGTTTCCTATTAGAGAAGACATTGGGGATGGGGGTCGATAGGATTGGAAAATTTTAATCTAATAATATTTTAGAATGATCTAATTTCCTTAACTTTGTAGATGATGAAAGTGGCGCTCAGAGAAGTTATCAGACTTGTTCAGGGTTTACAGCTAGGTACCGCTAATTACAAGTACCCAGTGCCCATCTAATTACAAAAACCCAGTGTAGATTTCCAGTGAATGGTGCATCTCTAGGTTTTTAATTTATAAAGCCCCGAATCTAAACTTTCATGGTCGCATATGTGATCAACACTGAGATGACTCAAGTTCTCCAGGGGTTATTTTTTATTTAATACCTATTAATAGCACACAGGCTTTCTTCCTACCCCCCAAATCAGCAAGAAGTCTAGCCTTTAATGGGCTCTTACTTGCCTCCTCTCTGTCTGGCTTAATACTCTCTAGGCTTCAATATGGGTAGATTCCAGCAATTTCAAACTGCTTCCCCAGGCTGCTCTGGATCTGCTTACATTGCTTGAGTCTCAGTGTGGACACAGTTAATTTTGTAAGCATTTCTAAGACTAGACGATATAGTTAGCAAAATATTACCAAAGATTTGGGGATAACAGAAGAGAATTATTTTGCAGAAGAGGAAAAGGAACCTGGATATTAGTGGTCACTAGAGTTCACTGGCAAAGCCCTCAAGAAGAGTTCCCTCATTGCTATCTCTCTCTCTCAACCTTCCAGTCCCACCACCATAGTGCAGGAGTCAGCTTACATGATAAACTCCTTACATGAAAATCTAAAGAATTTCCCCCACTACTTCGCTGGTACTTAGCTTTGCTTACCAACTTCACAGTGTGTTTTAAAACCCAGCCTTCTCTGGGAGGCAGCTTATCCTTGTGTCCTTCTTTTTCTTCTTCTTTTTTTTTTTTTTTTTTTTTTGAGGCGAATTCGTGTTCTGTTGTCTAGGCTGGAATGCAGTGGCACAATCTTGACTCACTGCAGCCTCTGCCTACTGGGTTCAAGTGATTCTCCTGCCTCAGCCTCCCGAGTAGCTGGGATTACAGATGACTGCCACTATGCCCAGCTAATTTTTTTGTGTGTTTTTAGTAGAGACAGGATTTCACCATGTTGGCCAGGCTGGTCTTGAACTCCTGACTGCAACTGATCTGCCTGCCTTGGCCTCCCAAAGTGCTGGGATTACAGGCATGAGCCACTGGTTCAACTGTTATCCTCATGTCCTCATCAGCACTTTATTCTCGGCACTTAGCTGTTCAGTTTGGATGCCATATTCACCTATTATGTCATTTGTACATATGTGTTCTCCTCCCAATTGCAGCACAAACACTTTAGAGACAGTTACTTTGTGTCATGATTCCCTGAACTCACGTTTTCCACATCTCACAACAATGCCTATTTAGTACTCAACAAATATAACCTATTTCTTGGCAGAATAAAATCTATTGTTTGTCCCCCAAACATTGCCAAAGGCCTTACACTTACTGCTTTGTCATTTCTATTTTGATATTGTCCTTCATTTCACCTTCCTATTGAATTTGTCCCAAGGTCAGTGTTTACTGCTTGTCATAGGGATTTGGAATGAAATCCAGATGAAATTCCCATTAAAAGGCATAATTAAGATCTCGTTTGACATGAGAAATCTTAATCTTTACATTTTATGCTATAATTTTCTATTGTATAACCCAGTGGGAAATAGTACGTTGAGAGGTTGGAGATTGAACTGAAGACAGAGTGTCACACTGGTGACACTTTCTGGGCTGCTTGAGCCAAGAAAGCTACATGGCCTTGTGTGTAGTAGTGGGGGATGCTGATTCTCTTAGGAGGCTAGTAGAGCTGTAATCAGGGCCTGAAAGCCATGGAAGGGGAGTGCACAGGCAAGGGGGTCTCACCTAATGAATGGGTCTTTCTGAGAACAGGGAGATGGGCTAAGAAAGAGTCATGGGCCGGGTGTGGTGGGTCACGCCTGTAATCCCACCAGTTTGGAAGGCCGAGGCAGACGGATCATTTGAGGTCAGGAGTTTGAGACTAGCCTGACCAACATAATCAAACCTCATTTCTACTAAAAATACAAAAAACTTAGCCAGGCGTGGTGGCACATGCTTGTGGTCCCAGATACTTGGGAGGCTGAAATAGGAGAATCGCTTGAATCCAGGACACAGAGGTTGCAGTGAACTGAGATTGCTCCACTGCACTCCAGCCTGGGTGACAGAGCAAGACTCCATCTCAAAAAAAAAAGAGACATGGAGAGGGTGTGGGTCACTACACCCTGAGGCCCAAAAACACTCAATAGGAGGAGAGGTGGAGAGAGAGATCAAGGAGTGAGGAGTACATTTTGCAGGTGTTAGCAGAACTTGGTGTGTTGTTTCAAATTTTTTAGGTCAGTAGATGGTAACTCATCCAGTATATCTTAACTACTCACCTTTGTGCCCAGTCTCAGCCCATCTTCCTTTTAATAAATATAAAATAAATAAATTTATTTATTTATTTATTTATTTATTTATTTTTGAAATGGAGTCTTGCTCTGTTGCCCAGGCTAGAGTGCAGTGGCCCGATCTCAGCTAACTGCAACTTCCACCTCCTGGGTTCAAGCAATCCTCCCCACTCAGCCTCCCAAGTAGCTAGAATTACAAGCATACACCAGCACACCTGGCTAATTTTTGTATTTTGTTTGTTTGTTTTGAGACAGAGTCTTGCTCTGTCACCGGGCTGGAGTGCAATGGTAAGATCTCGGCTCATGGTAACCTCCCCCTCCCTGGTTCAAGCAATTCTCCTGCCTCATCCTCCTGAGTAGCTGGGTCTATAGGCATGCACCACCACACCCAGCTAATTTTTGTATTTTTGGTAGAGACCAGGTTTCACCATGTTGTCCAGAATGGTCTTGGTCTCTTGACCTTGTGATCTGCCTGCTTCGGCCTCCCAAAGTGCTGGGATTACAGGTGTGAGCCACCATGCCCAGCCTAATTTTTCTATTTTTAGTAGAGATGGGGTTTCACAACGTTGGCCAGACTGGTCTTGAACTCCTGACCTCAAGTGATCTACCTGCTTTGGCCTCCCAAAGTGCTGGGATTAGAGGTGTGAGCCACTGTGACTGGCTTCTTTTAATATGTAATACCATGTGAAAATCCAGGAAGCTTTGCCTTTCCAGAATTTGAATTCATCAATATGCTCAAAATAATGATGATATCTTTGAGGGTTTTGATTATTTACCTAATCTAATTGTATTTTTCTTAAATGGAGGAAAGTTATCTTTGATTAGGAATAAGCAAAAACGAATCTATGGTGGAAATTTAGAACCTACACATCTATTATGATTTTAACATTAAGTAGAACCACTTCTCTGGGTGTCAAAACATATGCATATCTATACATAGTTGATGAAACTGACATCAGCCAACAGAATGCAGAATGGATGCATTTGGGGCCAAACAGCTTGAGTTTCAACCCCATCTCTACTCAATTAACTGTGTGATCTGGGCAAGTTATTTTGCCTATTTGAGTCTCAGTTTTTTCATCTGTTAAATGAAGTTAGTTCACTTGACCCTTGAACAACATGGGTTTGAACTGCATGAGTCTGCTTACGCAAGGATTTTTTTCTTTTTAATTTTTTCACTGAGAATTTTTTATTTATCACTTCTATTTGGTTTAATTTGCACTGAGAATTTGTGAATAAATATAAGCATTCTGCACCTAAGTTTTTTTCAAACATACAGTTACTACGGCAACTGCAACATCGCATGGGCTCTAAAAGATAGAAAGTATATTTTACAAAAAGTGTGTTATCCAAGTGTCATATTAATTTTTCTACTTTATACTGTGTAGGATTCAGAAGACTTTTTTCTGATGCTACATAGATATCTAACGTTTATTCACTAAAGGTTACTTTTCCCCCCTGAATGTTCCAGGTTGCCTACAGAAGTCTTTCTGTATTCTAAATATATGTGCCTACATAAAGGTAGGTCAAAAATAATTTGCCAACTTAGATGGAAAGTTAAAATATGACAATTGCCTATTTTTAAAATAAGTTGGCTATTTTTTTTCTTTATTTTATTTTATTTTATTTTTTATTGCATTTTAGGCTTTGGGGTACATGTGAAGAACATGAAGATTGTTGCATAGGTACACACATGGCAGTGTGATGTGCTGCCATCCTCCCCATTACCTATATCTGGCATTTCTCCCCATGCTATCTCTCCCAAACTCCCCACCCCCCCAGACAAACTCCCTCCCCTATTTCCCCCTGACAGACCCCAGTGTGTGATGCTCCCCTCCCTGTGTCCATGTGTTCTCATTGTTCAACACCTGCCTATGAGTGAGAACATGCGGTGTTTGATTTTCTGTTCTTGTGTCAGTTAGCTGAGAATGATGGTTTCCAGGTTCATCCGTGTCCCTACAAAGGACACGAACTCATCGTTTTTGATGGCTGCATAATATTCCATGGTACATATGTGCCACATTTTCCTTGTCCAGTCTATCGTCGATGGACATTTGGGTTGGTTCCAGGTCTCTGCTATTGTAAACTGTGCTGCAATGAACATTCGTGTGCGTGTGTCCTTATAGTAGAACGATTTATAATCCTTTGGATATATACCCAGTAATGGGATTGCTGGGTCAAATGGAATTTCTATTTCTAGGTCCTTGAAGAATAGCCACACGGTCTTCCACAATGGTTGAACTAATTTACACTCCCACCAACAGTGTAAAAGTGTTCCTATTTCTCCACATCCTCTCCAGCATCTGTTGTCTCCTGATTTTTTAATGATCGCCATTCTAACTGGCGCGAGATGGTATCTCAGTGTAATTTTGATTTGCATTTCTCTAATGACCAGTGATGATGAGCATTTTTTCATGTTTGTTGGTCTCATGTATGTCTTTTTTTGTAAAGTGTCTGTTCATGTCCTTTGCCCACTTTTGAATGGGCTTGTTTGTTTCTTTCTTGTAAATCTGTTTTAGTTCTTTGTAGATTCTGGATATCAGCCCTTTATCAGATGAGTAGATTGCAAAAATTTTTTTCCCATTCTGTTGGTTGCTGATTCACTCTAATGACTGTTTCTTTTGCTGTGCAGAAGCTGTGGAGTTTGATTAGGTCCCATTTGTCTATTTTGGCTTTTGTTGCCAATGCTTTTGGTGTTTTGGTCATGAAGTCCTTGCCTACGCCTATGTCCTGAATGGTTTTGCCTAGATTTTCTTCTAGGGTTTTTATGATGTTAGGTCTTATGTTTAAGTCTTTAATCCATCTGGAGTTAATTTTAGTGTAAGGTGTCAGGAAGGGGTCCAGTTTCTGCTTTCTGCACATGGCTAGCCAGTTTTCCCAACACCATTTATTAAACAGGGACTCCTTTCCCCATTGTTGTTTTTGTCAGGTTTGTCAAAGATGGTATGGTTGTAGATGTGTAGTGTTGCCTCAGAGGCCTCTGTTCTGTTCCATTGGTCTATATCCCTGTTTTGGTACCAGTACCATGCTGTTTTGATTACTGCTGCCTTGTAATATAGTTTGAAGTCCGGTAGTGTGATGCCTCCCGCTTTGTTTTTTTTTTTTTTTTGCTTAGAATTGACTTGGCTATGATGGTTCTCTTTTGGTTCCATATGAAGCTTAAGGTGGTTTTTTCCAGTTCTGTGAAGAAGGTCATTGGTAGCTTGATGGGGATAGCGTTGAATCTGTAAATTACTTTGGGTAGTATGGCCATTTTCACGATATTGATTCTTCCTAACCATGAACGTGGAATGTTTCTCCATCTGTTTGTGTCCTCTCTTATTTCGTTGAGCAGTGGTTTGTAGTTCTCCTTGAAGAGGTCCTTTACGTTCCTTGTTAGTTGTATTCCTAGGTATTTTATTCTCTTTGTAGCAATAATGAATGGCAGTTCGTTCTTGATGTGGCTCTCTTTAAGTCTGTTATTGATGTATAGGAATGTTTGTGATTTTTGCACATTGATTTTGTATCCTGAGACTTTGCTGAAGTTGCTTATCAGTTTCAGGAGATTTTGGACTGAGACGATGGGGTCTTTTAAATATACAATCATGTCATCTGCAAATAGAGATAATTTGACTTCCTCTTTTCCTATTTGAATATCCTTTATTTCTTTTTCTTGCCTGATTGCTCTGGCTAGAACTTCCAGTACTATATTAAATAGGAGTGGTGAGAGAGGGCATCCTTGTCTAGTGCCAGATTTCAACGGGAATGCTTCCAGTTTTTGCCCATTCAGTATGATATTGGCTGTTGGTTTCTTATAAATAGCTTTTATTATTTTGAGATACATTCTGTCAATACCTAGTTTATTGAAGGTTTTTACCATAAAGGGCTATTGAATTTTGTCAAAGGCCTTCTCTGCATCAGTTGAGATAATCATGTGGTTTTCATCTTTGGTTCTGTTTATGTGGTGAATTATGTTTATAGACTTGCATATGTGGAACCAGCCTTGCATCCCTGGGATGAATCCTACTTGATCATGATAAGCTTTTTGATGTGCTGTTGCAATCGGTTTGCCAGTATTTCACTGAAGATTTTTGCGTCTATGTTCATCATGGATATTGGCCTGAAGTTTTCTTTTCTTGCTGAGTCTCTGCTGGGTTTGATATCAGGATGATGTTGGTCTCATAAAATGATTTGGGAAGGATTCCCTCTTTTTGGATTGTTTGGAATAGTTTCAGAAGGAATGGTACCAGCTCCTCTTTGTATGTCTGGTAGAATTCGGCTGTGAACCCATCGGGACCTGGGCTTTCTTTGGGTGGTAGGCTCTTAATTGCTGCCTCAATTTCAGACCTTGTTATTGGTCTATTCAGGGTTTCGACTTCTTCCTGGTTTAGGCGTGGAGGATGCAAGTGTCCAGGAGTTTATCGATTTCTTCCAGGTTTACTAGTTTATGTGCATAGAGTTGTTTGTAATAATCTCTGATGATGGTTTGTATTTCTGTGGAATCTGTGGTGATATCCCCTTTATCGTTTTTTAGTGCATCTATTTGATTATTCTCTCCTTTCTTTTTTATTAATCTGGCTAGTGGTCTATTTTGTTGATCTTTTTGAAAAACAAGCTCCTGGATTTATTGATTTTTTGAAGGGTTTTTTGTGTCTCTATCTCCTTCAGTTCTGCTCTGATCTTAGTTATTTCTTGTCTTCTGCTAGGTTTTGAGTTTTTTTTATATTGCTCCTCTAGGTCTTTCAATTTTGATGATAGGGTGTCGATTTTAGATCTCTCCTTGCTTCTCATGTGGGCATTTATTGCTATATGTTTTCCTCTAGAGACTGCTTTAAGTATGTCCCAGAGATTCTGGTATGTTGTGTCTTCGTTCTCATTGGTTTCGAAGAACATCTTTATTTCTGCCTTCATTTCATTGTTTATCCAGTCAACATTCAAGAGCCAGTTGTTCAGTTTCCATGAAGCTGTGCGGTTCTGAGTTAGTTTCTCAATTCTGAGTTCTAACTTGATTGCATTGTGGTCTGAGAGACTGTTTGTTATGATTTCTGTTCTTTTGCATTTGCTGAGGAGTGATTTACTTCCAATTATGTGGTCAGTTTTAGAGTAGGTGTGATGTGGTGCTGAGAAGAATGTATATTCTGTGGATTTGGGGTGGAGAGTTCTGTAAATGTCTATTAGGTTTGCTTGGTCCAGGTCTGAGTTCAAGTCCTGGATATCCTTGTTAATTTTCTGTCTCGTTGATCTGTCTAATATTGACAATGGGGTGTTAAAGTCTCCCACTATTATTGTGTGGGAGTCTAAGTCTCTTTGTAAGTCATTAAGAACTTGCCTTATGTATCTGAGTACTCCTGTATTGGATGTGTATATATTTAGGATCGTTAGCTCTTCTTGTTGCATTGATCCTTTTACCATTATGTAATGTCCTTCTTTGTCTCTTTTGATCTTTGTTGGTTTAAAGTCTATTTTATCAGAGATGAGAATTGCAACTCCTGCTTTTTTTTGCTCTCCGTTTGCTTGGTAAATCTTCCTCCCTCCCTTTATTTTGAGCCTTTGCATATCCTTGCATGTGAGATGGGTTTCCTGGATACAGCACACCATTGGGTTTTGGCTTTTTATCCAATTTGCCAGTCTGTGTCTTTTGATTGGGGCATTTAGCCCATTTACATTTAGGGTTAATATTGTTATGTGTGAATTTGATCCTGCGATTTTGATGCTAGCTGGCTGTTTTGCCCATTAGTTGATGCGGTTTCTTCATTGTGTTGACGCTCTTTACCATTTGGTATGTTTTTGGAGTGGCTGGTACTGGTTGTTCTTTTCTATGTTTAGTGCCTCTTTCAGGAGCTCTTGTAAAGCAGGCCTGGTGGTGATGAAATCTCTGAGTACTTGCTTGTTCGCAAAGGACTTATTTTTCCTTCACTTATGAAGCTTAGTTTGGCTGGATATGAAATTCTGGGTTGAAAGTTCTTTTCTTTAAGGATGTTGAATATTGGCCCCCACTCTCTTCTGGCTTATAGGGTTTCTGCTGAGAGATGTGCTGTGAGTCTGATGGGCTTCCCTTTGTGGGTAACCCAACCTTTCTCTCTGGCTGCCCTTAGCATTTTCTCCTTCATTTCAACCCTGGTGAATCTGACGATTATGTGCCTTGGGGTTGCTCTTCTTGAGGAATATCTTTGTGGTGTTCTCTGTATTTCCTGGACTTGAATATTGGCCTGCTTTGCTAGGTTGGGGAAGTTTTCCTGGATAATATCCTGAAGAGTATTTTCCAGCTTGGCTTCATTCTCTCTGTCACATTCAGATACACCTATCATACGTAGATTAGGTCTTTTCACATAGTCCATATTTCTTGGAGACTTTGTTGATTCCTTTTTACCCTTTTTTCTCTAATCTTGACTTCTTGTTTTACTTCATTGAGTTGATCTTCGACCTCTGATATCCTTTCTTCTGCTTGGTCAATTTGGCTGTTGAAACTTGTGTATGCTTCGCGAAGTTCTCATGTTGTGTTTTTCAGCTCTATCAACTCACTTATATTCCTCTCTAAGTTGTTTATTCTCGTTAGCATTTCGTCAAATCTATTTTCAAGGTTCTTAGTTTCTTTGCTTTGGGTTAGAACATGTTCTTTTAGCTCACAGAAGTTTCTTATTACCCAGCTTCTGAAGCCTGATTCTGTCAATTCATCACACTCATTCTTCATCCAGCCTTGTTCCCTTGCTGGTGAGGAGTTGTGATCCCTTGTAGGAGGAGAGGTGTTCTGGTTTTGGGTGTTTTCATCCTTTTTTCACTGTTTTCTTCCCATCTTTGTGGATTTATCCACCTGTCGTCTTTGTAGTTGTTGACTTTCAGATTGCGTCTCTGAGTGGACGTCCAGTTTGTTGATGATGAAGTTATTTCTTTCTGTTTCTTAGTTTTCCTTCTACCAGTCAGGCCCTGTTGTAGGACTGCTGAGGTCCACTCCAGGCCCTGCTTGCCTGGGGATCACCTGCAGCGGCTGCAGAACAGTAAGGGTTGCTGCCAGTTTCTTCTTCTGCTATCTTTGTCCCAGAAGGATACCCGCCTGATGTCAGTCTCAGCTCTCCTTTATGAGGTGACTCTTTGGATATACAGGGGTCAGGGATCTGCTTTAGGAGACAGTCTGTCCTTTATAGGAGCTCAAGTGCTGAGCTGTGAGCTCCATTGTTCATTCAGAGCTGCTGGGCAGGTACGTTTACGTCTGCTGCAGCAGAACTCATAAACCCCCTCCTTTTTTCTTTCCCCCCCAGGTGCTCTGTCCCAGGGAGTTAGGGCTTTATGAGTTTCTGTTGTGCTGCTGCCTTTTTTCAGGGCTGCCCTGCCCAGCAAGGAGGCAGCCTAGTCACTGTCTGCCTGCAGAGGTTTTGCTGAGCTGCTGTGGGCTCCACCCAGCTTCTGTGTGAACTTCCCTGCAGTCCTGTTTATACGGGTACAGTTAGAACTGCCTCGGCAATGGCAGCCCACCTCTGTAATGGCGGACTCTCTCTGTAATGGCAGGCTGCCTCGGCAATGGCAGGCTGCCTCAGCAATGGCAAACTACCTCCATAGTGGTGGACTGCCTTGGTAATGGCAGACGCCCCTCCCCTACAGAGCTGGACCATCCAGGGTTCAGCTGTGCTTGCTGTGAAACTCTCAATCCAGAGCGTTTCAGACTGCTGTTTTTTGTGGGGGGTGGGACCAGCCAAGCCTGATCACCTGGCTCCCTGGCTCCCTTCCTCAGAGTCTTTTTTTTTTATTTGAACAGTCAGCTGTTTCCCAGGTGTTCCAGTCTCCTGTTGAAAAGGCACTGGGATCTGTGTGATTTTCCATGCGGTGACCCACTGTGCCGGCTGAAACAGCTGCACTGAGATTCGTGGTGCTTTTTTGCCTGGAATCTCCTGGCCTGGCTCCCTGTTTCAGTCCCCTTTTTAATCAGATGAGCGGGCGACTCTGACTTCCTGGAGCTCCAGTCGCCAGCTAAAATGGTGCCCGGACCCATGTATTTGTACGGAGACCCTCCGCACCGGGGCTCAGGCAAGACAGCCACGCCTGCCAAAACAGCCGCGCTGGTGACCCGTGGGGCTCCTCTGCCTGGGAATCTCCTGGTCTGTGGGCAATAGAAATCCATCTGGAAATGCGGCGTCCACTCACCCTCCCTGCTTTCACTGGGAGCTGCAATCCTGAGCTGCTCCTAATTGGCCATCTTGGATCCCTCTCCCCTGGATTTTTTTCAATAAACATATAGGCAAATTTTTTTGAGATTTGAGACAGTTTGAAAAAACTTGCAGATGAACTGCATAACCTAGAAATATTCAAAAAATTAAAGAAAGTTATGTGTATCATGAAACCATAAAATATATGTAGATATTAGTCTATCTTATCATTTACTACCATAAAATATACACATAACTATTATAAAAAGTGAAAATGTATTAAAACATATGCACACAAACACAGACCATACGTGGCACCATTCACAATCAAGAGAAATGTAAACAAATATAAAGACATAATGTTAAATTATAACTGTATAAAATTAACTGTAGTACATACTGTAATAATTTCATAGTCGCCTCCTATTGCTATGCACTGAGCTCAAGTGTTGCGAGTATCTGCTTAAAACACTGTGCGATGCTAGAATCATCTTCACATGAACAGTTTGTCTCTCCAGTAAATTGGATATTGCAGCAAAAAGTGATCTCTCACAGTTTTCATGCATTTTCCATCATGTTTAGTGCAATATTGTAAACCTTGAATAATACCATGGGTTCCCTATGAAATGCCACTGGTGATGCTGCCAGAAGTGCTCCCAAGAGGCAGAGAAAGTCATGACATTACAAGAAAAAGTTGAATTGCTTGGTAGGTACTATAGATTGAGGTTTGCAGGGATGGTTACTGCCATTTCAGACAGATAATTCATCTCATAAACAGATGGCATAAACTTATGGTATCAATAAATATACTACCATAAATGCATTTTTTCTTATGTTTTCTAAATAACATTTTTTCTTTAGCTTACTTTACTGTAAGAACACAGTACGTAATACATATACCATACAAAATATGTGTTAATAAACTCTTCATGTTACCCCAGGTTTCCAGTCACCAGTAGGCTATTAGTAGCAAAGCTTTGGAGAGTCCCGTTATATTTGGATTTTTGACTGTGTGAGGATTGACACCCATAACTCCAAAACTTCTGCATTGTTCAAGGGTCAACTGTATTTACCTTGTAGGGGTAATGAGAGTTTAAATGAATGAGTATGTGTAAAGTTTGTAGAAGAATGTCTGGCACACAGTACCAAATAAGAATTAGCTATTATAATTACACTCCTGTGGTTTACTTTTGTAGTGAGCTCGTGTTTAAAGTGCTTGGGGGTGAAGAAGATCTTACTGTTAATCACTTTTACAAATATTGAAAGTTGGATTTTCTTTTCTTCTCCTGAAGAATGTGTGTGTGTACATACATATATATTATGTGTTTGTGTATATAGTGATCTTTGAAAAGTGGGGGCTTGTTAATTTCTCTATTACCCAATCATGGATTGAATTTTCTCTTTTGGTAATGCTGAAAATGTTTTACTAATAGGGCAGGTTCTTTCCAATCTTAATCACCAGAGAGATAATGTAATTCAAATGTGGAAACAATTTCAGTGAAGGTGTGAGCCCATAGAGTTTTCTTTATATTAGGGCCAAAGGAACAGTTTAATTTTCTCTGTTATGTTCCAAATACATCTCAAGCTGTATTGGGAATATCACCATAAAATAAAGGGGCTCTTGCAATTCAGCACCTCCTACGCACAGCTAATTAAATAGAATAAGAGGCAAGGAGCAGACAAGCATCAAGCTCATACATATTACACATTTTCATTAATAATATACAAATGATCTTAATGAAACCTGCATTTTCCATGAGTAACAATCTCACACACGGGTTTGTTCCCTTGTCCAGAAGCTCCAGAGGGAATGGAAGTGTCCTGGAATTTTAATGGCTTAACAGACTGTTCTTGTGATTCTCTCACTATTTTGCAGCCTCTCACTCTAGCTTCTCCCAGTTTTTAGGACCCAAGTGACTAAATGAAAAACCCATGTTTCCTCTGAATTCTGTATGAGCTTGTGATCCTAGAGACTTTTAGATACAAGTCTTGGCATTAAAAAAAAAAAAAAATCTCAAATCAAAACCCTAATAATTCACAAAGTCTAAACTAGGTCTCTCTGTTTTCTGTTCTCCTTACTCCCTTCATTGTGTTTACCCAAATTTGTGAGTATATATTTTTCCTGTGATAATTTTTTTAAAAGTCCGTCTTGGCCAGGCACAGTGGCTCATGCCTGTAACCCAGCACTTTGGGAGGCCGAGGTGGATGGATCACCTGAGGCCAGGAGTTTGAGACCACCCTGGCCAACATGGTGAAACCCTGTCTCTACTAAAAATACAAAAAAAAGTAGCCCGGTGTGCGGGCAGGTGCCTGTAATCCCTGCTACTCAGGAGGCTGAGGCAGGAGAATCACTTGAACCTGGGAGGCAGAGGCTGCAGTGAGCCGAGATTGTGCCACTGCACTCCAGCCTGGGCAACATAAGTGAAACGCCATTTAAAAGAAAGAAAAAAGTCTGTCTCTCACTGTAGATGCCAGCTCCTGAAACCAGGTGTCATGTCTATCTCCGGCAATTGCCAGAGCTATGCATACTTCTGACATACTGTAGGTTCTCTATGATTTGATGTGTGTACCAGGGGATGCTACAGCTAGGCCTTTTATGACATCTTATTCTTTATTAAATTGAAAAATTATTTATACATAATACAATTTACACTTTGAAGCGTATGCTTTCATGTGTTTGACAAATGTATGGAGTCATGTAATCTTTACCATAATTGAGACAAAGAAGCGTGACAACACTCCCCAAAATTCCTTCATGCCTCTCTTCAGTCTTCTACTTCGCTTTCACCCCTACCCCCTGGAAATACCAATCTCTGTTACCTTCCTATAGTATTGCCTTTTCTAGATTATCATATAAATGACAGGATATGGCTTCTTTCACGTAGCCTAATGCTTTTGAAATTCATCTATGTTGTTTTGTGTATTAGTAGTTTGCTACTTTTTATTACTGAAAAGTAGTATAGTAGATTCTTAATAATTATTTGTGGGAAATATTAAAAGGAAACAGATTTGGAAATACACCTGCAAATGGATTAAGTGAGAAAATGTAAACATCTGTATCTGTAAATCCTTGCTGTGTGTCAGGATAATATGTTAATAATATTTTAATGGTAATCATTGCAAATGTTAACACTAGGTCTTGTTTTTAATCTTCAGATTTTTGACGGAATAGTTGTCCAAATTATTGGACAATTTAATTAATTGAATAATTTAAGCATAATTTCTAGTGGAAATGAAATCATATTCTGTTTCTTTGATACGTAGACATTAGCATCAAGATATTGTCCCATGAGATCTTTAATGGAGACTCTGATACATAAAGGAGGCTGATCTTTTCAGCATCAATTATCCCCATTGGTACAGTGGGCACTGCACTTTTCATGTGAAAATTTCACATTTCAGCTAAAATGATATGAGAATTATCTTAGTTTGATGATGAAAAAACAACTTCAAATGCATTGTTTGCCCAATCTTACCCTTAGAAAAATAAAAACTAATATTGGATGGTTTTGGATGAATCCAGGTTTCATCTTGGATTCTTTTTAAAAATTATTATTTATCTATTTACTTATGTTTTAGAGATGGGGTCTCGCTCTGTTGCTCACGCTGGAGTGCAATGGTGAGATCATATGTAACTGCAGCCTCAAACTTCTGGGCTCAAGAGATCCTCCTGACTTTCATCTTGGAGTCTTGAAGAGTATTTTCCTGAGTGGCTGCTAGGACTATGACAAAGAAAATATTGCTATTTCAAAGAGTGCTAATGTTATGTCATTGAGAAAAAGGAAGATCACGTCTGTCCCTTTGTCATGATATAAAAGATTAAGGAGAAACAAAATGTGTGAGAAAAAAGTACTGAATTAAGAATGAGATGTGGATTCTACTTAGCCAAAGTGATTGAACCTCTTGTAACAGCAGTGTTCTCTGGTAAAATCTGGACAAATAATTATTAAGTCCTGCCTCTCTCTTGGGGTTGCTGCTCCTCATTTTAAAATGCCACTAGCGATGATATTCTCTTTGGTTTGCCTGTTCTTTTACTAGAAACACTCCTGTGTTAATAGTTGAACATGTTGACCTCTCCCCTAGCACAGCGGTAGAGATCACTGTGGGGAAAGTTATTTCTTCCTTCACTCTTTTGCTGTAAAGGCCTTCATGAACACAGAAGAGTCTTATAAAAATATCTTGTGTTTTAACTCAAAAAGATATATGACAATATACAAGCTTCTTTGTAAAATTCTCCACATTGGCTTTGGAAAACTACTAAATAGACAGTAATTCCCAAGATCTTGCTTATTTACTTACTATGTACCTGGCAGCGCACTAGAAATATGACATGTATTAACTCATTTAACCTTTACAACAATCCTCTAGGGTAGGTAATGTTATGGGTCATATTTTAGAGATGAGGAGACAGGCTTAAAAATGTCAAATAACTTGCTCAAGGTTATGAATAATAGAAATGGGACTGAAACCCAGCTCTCTCTCTGTTTCAATTTTTTTTTTCTTTTTTTCGAGATGGAGTCTCTTTCCATTGCCTAGGCTGAAGTGCAGTGATACAATATCAGCTCACTGCAGCTTCCACCTCCTGAGTTCCAGCGATTCTCCTGCCTCAACCTCCCGAGGAGCTGGGATTACAGGTGTGCACCACCATGCCCAGCTAATTTTTGTATTTTTAGTAGAGATGAGGTTTCACCATGTTGGCCAGGCTGGTCTAGAACTCCTGACCTCCGGTGATCCACCTGCCTCAGCCTCCCAAAGCCAGCTCTCTTTAATTTCAAAGGCAGCCCAGACTCTTAAGCAGTGGTATGCTGGTAAACTAGATTTCTAGTTTCTACTTTTTGGTTACCATGAATAATGCTACTATGAACATATTTTTAATTCTCTTGGGTATATACCTAGAAATGGAATTGCTACACACATGGTAACTCTGTTAAACTTTTTGAGGAATTGTCAAACCATTTCCTAAAGCAGCTGAAATATTTGACATTCCCACCAGTAATGTATGAGAGTTCAAATTTCTCCATATCCTTAAAAACAATTCTTACTGTCTGGGATTTTTACTTTAACCATTCTAGTGGGTGTAAAGTAGTATCTCATGGCTTTGATTTTATTTCTCTAATGATAAATGTTGAGCATCTTTTCATGTGCCTATTGGACACTTGTATATCCTCTTTGGAAAAATGCCTTTTTATCTCCTTTGCTCGCTTAAACATTATATCCTTTTCACCTATGTCTATTTTTATGACAGTAACAACATTTTGATGATTATAGCTAGGTAGAAACTTTTAAAATTCAGCAGGTGAGTCTTCCAATTTCACTCTTCTTTTTCAAGATTTTTAGGTATTTCATTCTTTTGGATGCTATTATAAATTGATTAATTCTGCCTAATTTTATTTGTAGGTTATTCATTATTTGTCATTTTATGCTTCAGTTTTAAGAGTTCTTTACATATTTTGAATATGGGCCCTTATCAGGTACATGATTTGTAAATATTTTCTCTAATTCTGTGGGTTTTCATTTTCTTGATGGTGTCCTTTGAATATGAAAATTTTAAATTTTAATGTAGTCTAATTTATCTGTTTTTGACTTGTTGCTCATGCTTTTGGTGTTACATCTAAGAAGCCATTGCTGAACCCAAAAGGTCATGAAGATTTACACCTATGTTTTCTTCTAAGAGTTTTATAGTTTTAGCTTCTACACTTAGGTCTTTGATCCATTGTGAGTTAATTTTGGATATGATTTGAGGTTGGGGGTCCAAATTCATTCTTCTGCTGTTCCAATAGCAGTTGAAAAGGCTATTAGTTCCTTCATTAAGTGATCCTGGCACCCCTTGTTGAAAATCAATTGACCATAAGTGTACAGGTTTATTTATAGATTTTTAAATTCTTTTCTGTTGACTTATATGTCTATTTTTATGACAGTAGCAAAAGTTTGATGATTATAGTTATGTAGTAATGTTTAAAATCCAAAAGTGTGAGTCTTCTAACTTTACCCTTCTTTTGCAAGATTTCTTTAGACTGTATTCTAGGGTTGCTTATGTTTCCATATGAATTTTAGAATTGGTTTGTTAATGTCTATTAAAAATGGCTGCTGCAGTTTTCATAGGTATTGCGTTAAATCTATACATTAATAGTATTACCATCTGAACAATATGAAGTCTTCCAATTCATGAAAATGGATGTATTTCTTTCTTTTTTTTAGGTATTTATTAGTTTCTTCCAATGATGTTTTGTAGTTTTCAGCATACAAGTCTTATACAACACTGATAACACTGATAAAATTTATTTTTAGGTATTTTATTCTTTTGGATGCAATTATAAATAGATTTTTTCCCTTAGTTTTATTTTTTGGTTATTCGTTGCTAGCATATAGAAATACAATTACTTTTGTGTATTGATTTTATAGCCTGCAGTCTTAGCAAAATTCTTTATTAGTCTGAATAGGTTTTTTTCATGGATTTCTAAGTACACTGTATATATAAGATTATGTTAACTGTGAATAGAGATATTTCTTTCTTTCCATCTGGATGTCTTTTATTTCCTTGCCTGACTATACTGTTTAGAACCTACAGTACAATAGTGAAAGAAACTGTGAGAGCAGACATTGACCATTTGTTTCGTATTTTAGAGGAAAAGTTTTCAGTCTTTTACCATTAAGTATGATCATCTGTGAGTTTTCATGTATGCTTTTTATCAGGTTGAGTAAATTCTCTCCTATTCCTAATGTGTTTAGTATTTTCATCATAACAGGGTGTTGGGTTTTATCAAATGCTTTGTGTCTTTCGATATGATCATGTGGTTTCTGTCCATTATTCTATTAATATGGCATATTACATTGATTGATTTTTCTCCCCACAGTTAACCAAACCACATTCCTGGAATAAATCCTACTTGGTCATGTTGTATAATTCTTTCATATGTTGCTGAATTCAGCTTGCTCCTAATAATATTTTGTTAAGGATTTTTGTGTCTACATTCATAAAGGATATTAGTCCATAGTTTTCTCCTGATATCTTTTTCTAGTTCTGGTCGCAGAGTAATATTGGCCTTATATAGTGAGTTAGAATGTGTTCCCTCCTCTTTTGTTTCTTGAAAGAGTTAATGAAGGATTGGTGTTAGATCTTCTTTAAATACTTGATGGAATTTTCCAGTGAAACCCTCTGGACCTTTGAGTTTTTCTTTCTTCTTGGTAAGTCTAGCTAAATAAAGATTTGCCAGTTTTGCTGTTTTCAACGACCAACTTTTGGTTTCTTCAATACTCTCTACTTTTTTTATTCTCTGTAGCATTTATTTCTACTCCAGTCTCTACTGTTTCCTTCCTTCTGCTTGATTAGGGTTTAATTTGCTCTTTTTTTTTTCCAGGTGGAAGATCTTAAGATGGAAGGCTAGGCTATTAATTTGATATTTGCCTTTTAAAATTGACATTTATAGGTATAAATTTCTGTCTAAGCACTTTTTAGCTGTATTCCACGTTTTGACACACAGTGCTCTCATTTCATTCATTTCAAAATATTTTAAAATTTCCTTCTGATTTCTGTTTTATTAGGAATGTATTGTTGAATTTTCATATATTTGTGTATTTCTCAAATTTCCTTCTGTTACTGATTTCTAGTTTTATTTCCTTGTGGTTAGAGAACATACTTTGCATGATTTCAATTTTTTAAAATTTACTGAGACTCACTTTAGGCTAACACATGGTCTGCTCTGGAGAGTTTTCCACTGTACTTGAAAAGAATGTGTATTCTGCTGTTGTTTGATGGAGTGTTCCATAGATGTCTGTTAGATCGAGTACGCTTATAATGTTGTCAATGTTTTCTATCCATTTTCTTGTTGGTCTTCTGCCTAGTTCTAGTTTTAGCTGTTTTTCATGGTTACTGCTATTGTGAGCCTATCAGTTTCCAAGGCTATTTCAGAGTTGTGGAAGGTAATATGGGAAAAGGGCAAATTAAATCTCCTAAAATCCTGCTGTGCTTTTTTTTTTTTTTAATTGCATTTTAGGTTTTGGGGTACATGTGAAGAACATGCAAGATTGTTGCATAGGTACACACATGGCAGTGTGATGTGCTGCCTTCCTCCCCATCACCTATGTCTGGCATTTCTCCCCATGCTATCTCTCCCAAACTCCCCACCTCCAGCTATCCCTCCCCTATTTCCCCCTGACAGACCCCAGTGTGTGATGCTCCCCCTCCCCTGTGTCCATGTGTTCTCATTGTTCAACACCCGCCTATGAGTGAGAAAATGCAGTGTTTGATTTTCTGTTCTTGTGTCAGTTTGCTGAGAATGAGGGTTTCCAGGTTCATCCGTGTCCCTACAAAGGACATGAACTCATCATTTTTGATGGCTGCATAATATTCCATGGTATATATGTGCCACATTTTCCTTGTCCAGTCTATCGTCGATGGGCATTTGGGTTGGTTCCAGGTCTTTGCTATTGTAAACTGTGCTGCAATGAACATTCGTGTGCATGTGTCCTTAGAGTAGAACGATTTATAATCCTTTGGATATATACCCAGTAATGGGATTGCTGGGTCAAATGGAATTTCTATTTCTAGGTCCTTTAAGAATAGCCACACAGTCTTCCACAATGGTTGAACTAATTTACACTCCCACCAACAGTGTAAAAGTGTTCCTATTTCTCCACACCCTCTCCAGCATCTGTTGTCTCCCAATTTTTTAATGATCACCATTCTAACTGGCGTGAGATGGTATCTCAATGTAGTTTTGATTTGCATTTCTCTAATGACCAGTGATGATGAGCATTTTTTCATATGTTTGTTGGTCTCATGTATTTCTTCTTTTGTAAAGTGTCTGTTCATGTCCTTTGCCCACTTTTGAATGGGCTTGTTTGTTTTTTTCTTGTAAATCTGTTTTAGTTCTTTGTGGGTTCTGGATATCAGCCCTTGGTCAGATGGGTAGACTGCAAAATTTTTTTCCATTCTGTTGGTTGCCGATTCACTCTAATGACTGTTTCTTTTGCTGTGCAGAAGCTGTGGAGTTTGATTAGGTCCCATTTGTCTATTTTGGCTTTTGTTGCCAATGCTTTTGGTGTTTTGGTCATGAAGTCCTTGCCTACGCCTATGTCCTGAATGGTTTTGCCTAGATTTTCTTCTAGAGTTTTTATGGTGTTAGGTCTTATGTTTAAGTCTTTAATCCATCTGGAGTTAATTTTAGTGTAAGGTGTCAGGAAGGGGTCCAGTTTCTGCTTTCTGCACATGGCTAGCCAGTTTTCCCAACACCATTTATTAAACAGGGACTGCTTTCCTCATTGCTTGTTTTTGTCAGGTTTGTCAAAGATGGTATGGTTGTAGATGTGTAGTGTTGCCTCCGAGGCCTCTGTTCTGTTCCATTGGTCTATATCCCTGTTTTGGTACCAGTACCATGCTGTTTTGGTTACTGTAGCCTTGTAGTATAGTTTGAAGTCCGGTAGTGTGATCCCTCCCGCTTTGTTTTTTTTGCTTAGAATTGACTTGGCTATGATGGTTCTCTTTTGGTTCCATATGAAGTTTAAGGTGGTTTTTTCCAGTTCTGTGAAGAAAGTCATTGGTAGCTTGATGGGGGATAGCGTTGAATCTGTAAATTACTTTGGGCAGTATGGCCATTTTCACCATATTGATTCTTCCTAACCATGAACATGGAATGTTTCTCCATCTGTTTGTGTCCTCTCTTATTTCGTTGAGCTGTGGTTTGTAGTTCTCCTCGAAGAGGTCCTTTACATCCTTTGTTAGTTGTATTCCCAGGTATTTTATTCCCTTTGTAGCAATAATGAATGGCAATTTGTTCTTGATGTGGCTCTCTTTAAGTCTGTTATTGGTGTATAGGAATGCTTGTGATTTTTGCACATTGATTTTGTATCCTGAGACTTTGCTGAAGTTGCTTATCTGTTTCAGGAGATTTTGAGCTGAGACGATGGGGTCTTCTACGTATACAATGATGTCTGCAAACAGAGACAATTTGACTTCCTCCTTTCCTATTTGAATACCCTTTATTTCTTTTTCTTGCCTGATTGCTCTGGCTAGAACTTCCAGTACTATATTAAATAGGAGTGGTGAGAGAGGGTATCCTTGTCTAGTGCCAGATTTCAAAGGGAATGCTTCCAGTTTTTGCCTATTCAGTATGATATTGGCTGTTGGTTTGTCATACATAGCTTTTATTATTTTGAGATATGTTCTGTCAATACCTAGTTTATTGAGGGTTTTTAGCATAAAGCGCTGTTGAATTTTGTCAAAGGCCTTCTCTGCATCAATTGAGATGATCATGTGGTTTTTTTCTTTGGTTCTGTTTATGTGGTCAGTTATGTTTATAGACTTGCGTATGTTCGAAGAAGCCTTGCATCCCTGGGATGAATCCTACTTGATCATGGTGGATAAGCTTTTTGATGTGCTGTTGCAATTGGTTTGCCAGTATTTTATTGAAGATTTTTGCATCTATGTTCATCATGGATATTGGCCTGAAGTTTTATTTTCTTGCTGAGTCTCTGCCAGGTATTGGTATCAGGATGACGTTGGTCTCATAAAATGATTTGGGAAACATTCCCTCTTTTTGGATTGTTTGGAATAGTTTCAGAAGGAATGGTACCAGCTCCTCTTTGTATGTCTGGTAGAATTCGGCTGTGAATCCATCTGGACCTGGGGTTTTTTTTTTTTTTGGGTGGTAGGCTCTTAATTGCTGCCTCAACTTCAGACTTTGTTATTGGTCTATTCAGGGTTTTGGCTTCTTCCTGGTTTAGGCTTAGGAGGATGCAAGTGTCCAGGAATTTATCCATTTCCTCCAGGTTTACTAGTTTATATGCATAGAGTTGTTTGTAATAATCTCTGATGATGGTTTGTATTTCTGTGGAATCTGTGGTGGTATCCCCTTTATCGTTTTTTCTTGCATCTATTTGATTATTCTCTCTTTTCTTTTTTATTAATCTGGCTAGTGGTCTATTTTGTTGATCTTTTCAAAAAACAAAATCCTGGATTTATTGATTTTTTGAAGGGTTTTTTGTGTATCTCCTTCAGTTCTGCTGTGATCTTAGTTATTTCTTGTCTTCTGCTAGGTTTTGAGTTTTTTTTTTATCTTGCTCCTCTAGGTCCTTCAATTTTGATGATAGGGTGTCGATTTTAGATCTCTTCTTGCTTTTCATGTGGGCATTTATTGCTATATGTTTTCCTCTAGAGACTGCTTTAAGTATGTCCCAGAGATTCTGGTATGTTGTGTCTTCGTTCTCGTTGGTTTCGAAGAATATCTTTATTTCTGCCTTCATTTCATTGTTTATCCAGTCAACATTCAAGAGCCAGTTGTTCAGTTTCCATGAAGCTGTGCGGTTCTGAGTTAGTTTCTCAATTCTGAGTTCTAACTTGATTGCATTGTGGTCTGAGAGACTGTTTGTTATGATTTCTGTTCTTTTGCATTTGCTGAGGAGTGATTTACTTCCAATTATGTGGTCAATTTTAGAGTAGGTGTGGTGTGGTGCTGAGAAGAATGTATGTTCTGTGGATTTGGGGTGGAGAGTTCTGCAAATGTCTATTAGGTTTGCTTGGTCCAGGTCTGAGTTCAAGTCCTGGATATCCTTGTTAATTTTCTGTCTCATTGATCTGTCTAATATTGACAATGGGGTGTTAAAGTCTCCCACTATTATTGTGTGGGAGTCTAAGTCTCTTTGTAAGTCATTAAGAACTTGCCTTATGTATCTGAGTACTCCTGTATTGGGTGCGTATATATTAGCATCGTTAGCTCTTCTTGTTGCATTGATCCTTTTACCATTATGTAATGTCCTTCTTTGTTTCTTTTGATCTTTGTTGGTTTAAAGTCTATTTTATCAGAGATGAGAATTGCAACTCCTGATTTTTTTTGCTCTCCATTTGCTTGGTAAATCTTCCTCCATCCATTTATTTTGAGCCTTTGTGTATCCTTGCATGTGAGATGGGTTTCCTGGATACAGCACACTGATGGGTTTTGGCTTTTTATCCAATTTGCCAGTCTGTGTCTATTTAGGGTTAATATTGTTATGTGTGAATATGATCCTGCCATTTTGATGCTAGCTACCTGTTTTGCCCATTAGTTGATGCAGTTTCTTCATTGTGTTGATGCTCTTTACCATTTGGTATGTTTTTGGAGTGGCTGGTACTGGTTGTTCCTTTCTATGTTTAGTGCCTCTTTCAGGAGCTCTTGTAAAGCAGGCCTGGTGGTGATGAAATCTCTGAGTACTTGCTTGTTCGCAAAGGACTTATTTTTCCTTCACTTATGAAGCTTAGTTTGGCTGGATATGAAATTCTGGGTTGAAAGTTCTTTTCTTTAAGGATGTTGAATATTGGCCCCCCACTCTCTTCTGGCTTGTATGGTTTCTGCTGAGAGATGTGCTGTGAGTCTGATGGGCTTCCCTTTGTGGGTAACCCAACCTTTCTCTCTGGCTGCCCTTAGCATTTTCTCCTTCATTTCAACCCTGGTGAATCTGACGATTATGTGCCTTGGGGTTGCTCTTTTTGAAGAATGTCTTTGTGGTGTTCTCTGTATTTCCTGGACTTGAATATTGGCCTGCTTTGCTAGGTTGGGGAAGTTTTCCTGGATAGTATTCTGAGGAGTATTTTCCAACTTGGATTCATTCTCTCCGTCACATTCAGGTACACCTGTCAAATGTAGATTAGGTCTTTTCACATAGTCCCATATTTCTTGGAGACTTTGTTCATTTCTTTTTACCCTTTTTCTCTAATCTTGACTTCTCGTTTTATTTCATTGAGTTGATCTTCAACCTCTATATCTTTTCTTCTGCTTGGTCAATTTGGCTGTTGAAACTTGTGTATGCTTCACGAAGTTCTCGTGTTGTGTTTTTCAGCTCCATCAATTCACTTATATTCCTCTCTAAGTTGTTTATTCTTGTTAGCATTTCATCAAATCTCTTTTCAACGTTCTTAGTTTCTTTGCATTGGGTCAGAACATGTTCTTTTAGCTCACAGAAGTTTCTTATTACCCACCTTCTGAAGCCTGATTCTGTCAATTCATCATACTCATTCTCCACCCAGCCTTGTTCCCTTGCTAGTGAGGAGTTGTGATCCCTTGTAGGAGGTGAGGCGTTCTGGTTTCGGGTGTTTTCCTCCTTTTTGCTCTGGTTTCTTCCCATCTTTGTGGATTTATCCACCTGTTGTCTTTGTAGTTGTTGACTTTCAGATTGGGTCTCTGAGTGGACATCCAGTTTGTTGATGATGAAGTTATTTCTTTCTGTTTCTTAGTTTTCCTTCTACTAGTCAGGCCCCTCTGCTGTAGGACTGCTGAAGTCCACTCCAGGCCCTGCTTGCCTGGGGGATCACCTGCAGTAGCTGCAGAACAGTAAGGGTTGCTGCCAGTTTCTTCTTCTGCTATCTTTGTCCCAGAAGGTTACCTGCCAAATGTCAGTCTGAGCTCTTCTTTATGAGGTTACTGTTTGGATATATGGGGGTCAGGGAGCTGCTTGAGGAGACAGTCTGTCCTTTATAGGAGCTCAAGTGCTGAGCTGTGAGCTCCGTTGTTCATTCAGAGCTGCTGGGCAGGTACATTTAAGTCTGCTGCAGCAGAACTCATAAACCCTCCCTTTTTTCCCCCTCCAGGTGCTCTGTCCCAGGGAGTTAGGGCTTTATGAGTTTCTGTTGTGCTGCTCCCTTTTTCAGGGCTGCCTTGCCCAGCGAGGAGGCAGCCTAGTCACTGTCTGCCTACAGAGGCTTTGCTGAGCTGCTGTGGGCTCCACCCAGCTGCTGTGTGAACTTCCCTGCAGTCTGTTTATACCGGTATAGTTAGAACTGCCTCGGCAATGGAGGCCCACTTCTATAATGGCGGACTCTCTCTGTAATGGTGGGCTGCCTGGGCAACGGCGGGCTGTGTCAGCAATGGTGGACTACCACTGTAGTGGCGGAGTTCCTCCGTAATGGCGGACGCCCCTCCCCTCACAGAGCTGGACCATCCGGGGTTCAGCTGTGCTTGCTGTGAAATTCTCAATCCAGAGCGTTTCAGACTGCTGTTTTTTTGTGGGGGGTGGGACCAGCCAAGCCTGATCACCTGGCTCCCTGTCTTAGAGCCTTTTTTTTTTTTTTAGTTGAATGGTCGACTGTCTCCAAGGTGTTCCAGTCGCCTGTTGAAAAGGCACTGGGACCTGTGTGATTTCCTGTGCAGTGACCCACTGCGCTGCCTGAAACAGTCGCACTGAGATTCGTGGCACTCTTTTGTCCAGGAATCTCCTGGCCTGGCTCCCCTGTTTCAGTCCCCTTTTCTATCAGTTAAATGGGCTACTCTGTCTTCCTGGAGCTCCAGTCACCAGCTAAAATGGTGCCCAGACCTGTGCATTTTCTACGGAGAACTGCCACACCGGGGCACCGGCCAAAACAGCCACGCAGGCTGAAACAGCCACGTTGGCGACCCATGGGGCTCCTTCGCCTGTCAATCTTCTGGTCTGTGGGCAACAGAAATCCGTCTGGAAATGCGGCATCCACTCACCCTCCATGCTTTCGATGGGAGCTGCAAACCTGAGCTACTCCTAATCGGCCATCTTGGATCTGTCCCCTTCTGTGCTTATTATGATTCAGCCATTTATGTTAAATAAATGCTTCTCAGATTGTTGTAAGCCTTTTGCTAATTTCCAGAGGTCTAAAGAAGTTGATTTTCATCAAATTGACCCATATTCTGACTGATTTTATAGAGGAGAAACTTTTGGAGATCTTCTTTCTAACATTCCCACTGATATCCTGGAAATGATAGTTTTTAGTATAGAAGGTGATGACTGATCTGAGCCATTCCTTTAAAAAGAAGTCGTGTAAATAAATTCTAAGTACATAAATACATTTAGTATAAGGCTGAATTGATAAAAGTATGGTTGAGGATAGTCTCCATCAGAATTACCTGAGAGTTACATTAAGGATACAGATTATTGTACCATGCCAGGCATATTAAACCAGCTTTTCTAGAGGAAGAACCCAGTACCTTATTATTTTTCACAACTTTCTTATTTATGTATATGTACAAACTAAAATTGAAAAAATCACTGCCATGTGGTATTCTATAACTGATGTAATTCAGTGCTTACATACTGTCTATTGAGTTGTAAAATTGATTCTGAACATCTTGAAATTCAGCAACAGGAATTTTGGCAGATAATAACACTTCCCTTAAGTTTTACATTTATCGATTATACTTTAACATTGTTTTAACGTATTGTTTCTTGAAAATATCAAGAGTTATGCATCTACCATTTGGTAGTGGCTCATGGGCTTTCATTCTGTCACTTAATTCTCAAAGGTATGTTGGTTTTTGTTTTTTTTTTTTTTTTGAGACGGAGTCTTACTCTGTTGACAGGCTAGAGTGCAGTGACATGGTCTCGGCTCACTGCAACCAGCACCTCCTGGGTTCAAGTGATTCCCCTGCCTCAGCCTCCCAGGTAGCTGGAACTGCAGGCACGCACCATCATGTCTGGCTAATTTTTTTGTATTTTAGTAGAGACGGGCTTTCACCATGTTGGCCAGGATGGTCTCGATCTGCTGACTTTGTGATCTACCCGCCTCAACCTCCTGAAGTGCTGGAATTACAGGCATGAGCCACCGTGCCTGGCCAAGGGTATGATTTTTTACCCCTATTTTAAAGGCAAAGTACCGGCTGAGGGTCATGTGACTGATAAATGAAAGAACTAGAATTTAAAAGAAGTATTCCTTGTACTAAATCCCATGTTCTTTCTGCTTTACCTTCCTAGTTCTCATAGGCTACATCTTTATTAGACATTTCTCACTTGAACATAATAATTATTTTGCCAATAGATTCACAGCACGAAGTCACTTCAGTTTCTTTTAAAATACTTTAGCAATTAGATGTCTTTCTTACCTCTTTGTAATGCAATTCAACCTCTCTTTGTCTGAAAGCTACAGAATAATTGGCAAATAAAAATGACTTGTATGGCACAGGCATGAAATGTGGTATGCATGAGCAAGGAGGCAAACAATTTGGAGTCTCTCTGTGGGCCAAGGGCTGAATTTCACAGCAGCTCTAAAATGAAGGTGAAAGAAAGGAATTGAGGCCCTTAAGCAAACCAAATCAAATTAGTTCAAAGGAAAGGAAATGACTTTTCAGATTAATAGAGATGAGCTGGCCGGCATGCACATGCTAAACACCCTCACATTTTCAAATGACTAAATGTCACTTTCTCAAGGCTGTGGGCAATGGGTGTATATTTTAAAAGATGATTTCAAAAGAACACATTTTCTCAGTGAGCTGGCCAGCATTTCCTGGTGTAATTTTTTTTTTTTTTTTTTTTTAGCTATGGGGCTATTTCTTAGAATTCTGAATTTTGTTCATCAGTTGTCAAAAGGAGACAGCATGGCACAAAGGGGTGCCCCTGCAGCCCTAGACATACCTAGAAAATTTGATGTCCCCGCTTCAGAGACTTTTAGAGCTGTCAGCTTATGATTTTGTTCTCACCCTTTCTGTGCCTGTGCAGAATTCCTCAGGTAAATTATGTGTGATAGAGGACTCAAGAGAAAACCTACTCTACAGAATTAATTTTGTGCTCTGAATTTTATCAGATTGGTTCATGTATGGGTAGATATTCCTTACTCAATGCCAATTTTTAGCTAAATAGACTCAAAACTCTTTGAAAAGAGGGACTGTGCCTCATTTAATCTTGAACTATCAAAACCTAACATGGTGCCTTGCTCATAGTGGGCACTTGAAGCGTTTGAAGAATAAGCAGCTGTATTCATGATTTATGAATACAAATTCACAGATCATGCTTCTCTTCTCATCTGTTCTCAACCTATTGCTTTAGTAGAAAATAGAATTGTAAAAGTATAATAATAATTCAGTAAGTATAGAGGCAAATAATACAAATAAAATGAAAATCTATGTGCTTACCTACTTTGAAAAAAAAAGAATGTTATAGTTAACTTTGACGTCTCCTGACTAACACTTTTCTCTCCACTGTGTGCCCCACCCCCAGAGGTAACTACCATCCTTAACTTTGATTTTATCATTCAGTCTAGTGCCTTTTGTTTTGAGATGGAGTTTCACTCTTGTTGCCCAAGCTGGAGTGCAATGGCGTTATCTCGGCTCACTGCAGCTTCCACCTCCCAGGTTCAAGCGATTCTCCTGCCTCAGCCTCCTGAGCAGCTGGGATTACAGGTGCCCGCCACTACATCCAGCTAATTTTTGTATTTTTAGTAGAGATGGGGTTTTACTATGTTGACCACGCTGGTCTTAAACTCCTGGCCTCAGGTGATCTATCCACCTCAGCCTCCCAAAGTACTGGAATTACAGCATGAGCCACTGCGCCTGGCCCTAGTGCTTTCAGATGAAAAATAATTGTGCTTCAATCATTAGGGAAATGAAAAATCAAAACCGCAATGAGATACCATCTCATGCCAATCAGAATGGTGATTATTAAAAAGTCAAGAAACAAAATATGCTGGCGAGGTTGCAGAGAAAAGAAATGCTTTTACATTGTTGGTGGGAATGTAAATTAGTTCAACTGTTGTGGAAGACAGTGTGATGATTCCTCAAAGACCTAGAACCAGAAATACCATTTGACCCAGCAATCCCATTACTGGATATATACCCAAAGGAATGTAAACCATTCTATTATAAAGATACATGTATGTGTGTGTTCACTGCAGCACTGTTCACAATAGCAAACACATGGAATCAAGCCAAATGTCCATCTGTGATAGACTGGATAAAGAAAATGTGGCACATATACACCATGGAATACAATGCAGCCATAAAAAGGAATGAGATCACGCCCTTTGCAGGGACATGGATGGAGCTGGAAGCCATTATTGTCAGCAAAGTAATGCAGGAACAGAAAACCAAACGCGGCATATTCTCACTTACAAGTGGGAGCTGAATGTTGAGAACACATGGACGCGCTAGGGAGAGCAACACACACTGGGGCCTGTTGCAGAAGTAGGGAGAGGGAGAACGTCAGGAAGAACAGCTAATGGATGTTGGGCTTTATATGGAGGTGATGGGTTGATTTGCACAGCAAGCCACCACGGCACACATTTACCTATGTAGCAAACCTGGACATTCTGCCCATGTACCCCAGAACTTAAAATATAAATTGAAGAAAAAACAAGTAATAATTTGTTTTCTCATTATTAAAACATTGCTCTTTTTTGTAGAGAGGGTATAAGTAATTTCTGTTTAAATTATCAATAACCCTTATTGATGGGCTCTAAGTCCATAAGGGGTGTGACAAAGAGGTCAAAGGGGCTTGCCTTTTCAAAATACTTTTAAATCTAAATAGGAATTTTCATAGTCTCCCCCCCAGTGGAGTCTGTAATATGGGATGAGTAAAGGAGAGATTTTTGGCTGAGAGCTGTTCTTGGTGTTTCTGTACGTTTTCACTTGACTTCACGTTCTGCTGTTGTTAATGAGACTCTTCAGTGGCTGGAGAGCTAATGCCCCCCTAAGAGCATGGGCCTATGGCATGAGGAAACGGGGCTACAATTCTTATTATTTAAATAGCTACTTCTCTTGGATTCATTGATTATAACAGCTTTATCACCTTGTAGATTTGATAGGTACAAGCCACATTAAAAGGTAGGCTTGATAAGTCAAAGTTGTTTTCTCACAGAAGATGAAAAAAGTGATTTATAGTTTACTCACAGAGAAGAGTTTGAGACCACATGAGAGAAAGGCCTTTCTTCTAGGAACCTAATAGACTTTCCAGAAGAGGAAAGCTTTGCTGTGGTTGTTTTTTCGCATGGGGCGTAAGATTTCCTACTTTTTCACAGCTTATTTTCCTTGAGTAGGACTAGTTTTTTGTTGTTTGTTTTTGGGTTTTTTTGTAAGACAGAGTCTCACTCGGTTGCCAGGCTAGAGTGCGGTGGCATGATCTTGACTTACTGCAACCCCCGCCACGCAGGTTCAAGTGATTCTCCTGCCTCAGCCTCCTGAGTAGCTGGGACTACAGGCATGCACCACCATGCCCAGCTAATTTTTTTTTTTTCTATTTTTAATAAAGATAGGGTTACACTATGTTGGCCAGGCTGGTCTTGAACTCCTGACCTCAGGTGATTCATCTGCCTTGGCCTCCCAAACTGCTGGGATTACAGGCATGAGTCACCATGCCCTGCCAGGATTAATTTTTTTCTTTGTTCATCAGAGTGAACAAATACAATCTTTCAAATACTCTCAAGAGTAGGCCTACCTCAGTTTTGCTTGACATTGAATGAATATGATTCAACTCTCAAATGCCTTGGTATTGAAAGTGGGGTATAGGTGTTCTATTATATTGACAGTATTCTTACATTAGTCTTATTCATGCAGCACATATTTATTGAGCATGTAATATATGCTAGATGCTGGCAACATAACATTGTATAGAATAGACATAGCCACTGCCTTCAAAAAGTCTACAGTCTATTAAGTGAGGCAGACATTAATTCTAATTGCAGTAAGTGCTATGAGAAAAAGTGTACTTCATTTTGCTAAGTGTCATGGAGAGGAACCTCTTTTCCGCCTGCTTCCTATCTCCTTGTGGCGAGGTATCAATTAATGTAGCACTGCTGGCTTCTCTGAACTGGGCAAGTCAGCTTAGCCCTTCCCATCCCTTTGCTCTTGGGATGGGCTTGTCTATTCTGAGCCTCTGCCTCTGAGTGGGAGTTAGGGTTGGGTCCTTCCAGGTTTCCAGTGCTGCCATGACTGCATAGGTCTATCTAATTCTACCATTTTAAATTCAGAAATCCACTGATACCCTGCCCTTAAGTACAGTCCCCAGCCTAGCCTTTATTAGTATTTTGTTGATACTTGACCCTCATCTGTTTGAGCCCATTGTCTCTTTCAATTAATTCAGAATTTGGGTGCTATAGGTGGTGTTATTATTGGGTCCCTCAAACCTCAATGCTAAGAATCAGTTTGATGCTTATACCAGGGGAACTGACAGAGTGTAATTTCTGGACCAGTGTAATTTCTGGACCAGCGGTTTTCAAAATTATGCTGCTCACAGGAAGGTGGATTATAGTGAGCTGACAGAGCCAAACCCTGCCCCCTTAACCAGTGCCTGCAGTGACAGCAGATTTGTTTTGATCTATTTTACATATTAAGCTTCCACATAAGAATTCTGAGCTTAAAAATAGTTTAAGGCTGGGCATGGTGGCTCATGCCTGTAATACCAGCACTTTGGAAGGCCAAGATGGGCAGATCATGAGGTCAGGAGTTCGAGATTATCCTGGCCAACATGGTGAAACCCCGTCTCTACCAAAAACACAAAAAAAGTAGCCAGGTGTGGTGACACCCGCCTATAGTCCCAGCTACTCGGGAGGCTGAAGCAGGAGAATCACTTGAACCCAGGAGGCAGAGGTTGCAGTGAGCCAAGATCACACCACTGCACTCCAGCCTGGTGACAGAGCGAGAATCCATCTCAAAAAAAAAAAAAAAAAAGTTTAAAACTAGCACCTTGAACTTACAGCTTTCAAACCACAATCCTCAGTCATAGTTACATTTTATATTATTCAAACTCACATATATTATATACATGTGTATACTGACCTTACTATCTGTGGCATAGTTTATTGCATTCCATTTCATACCATCAGAAAGAAAAGTTTGGTTAAAAGTCATGGAATTGATTCCACAATGCTGATTACATGAAGTTTAAAAAATTCTGCATAAGACCATGCTTATTTTATCTCAGACCTGTTGTCTATTCATGACATGACCTTCCCCTCATAGTATCCCTTTTGCCCCATGCGGCTTATTTCTTTTGGAGCTCAATATATGATTCATTTTCTGCATACAAGTACATTAGGGTTAAGCTTATGAAATTACCATCCCTTCTGAGAAAGTACTTTTTCAACATTGTTATTATTGCTGAGGATTTCAACAATAGCAAACTAATGTATTACATTCCGAATTTGGCAAGTGCTACTAAATATTTCTCTTGAGGCTCATTTTCAACCATATTATTATTACTGGCCTGCTTTGTTTGGTTTAATGAGATAATTTTCTATCAAATCACGGTAGCGAACAAAGCTGACACAGATTCTCAAGTTCATGGTGAAGTTTATACTCCATTGGAGAGTTTTCTTTTATATAACAATATTGGCAGGACTCATGTTTTAGAATGAATTATTTATGTGAGCCCATTCACACCGCCACCCCATTCTACACAGCATGACATCCAGAAAACGGCAGTTTTGATGAGGATGAGGAAGGCAGTATCATTTTTGTGCTTAAGGCAGTGCCTGGAAAGTTTATGTCTGGGTGGCATTCTGAGAAAGTGAGCAAGGTAGCGTGGTGATGCCAGGCACAAGAAGGTGGAGATGTCCAGAGGGAAGTGAGATGCTCTGTAAAAAAGTCAGAGGAGGGCCACCTTCCTGATGTAGCTTCCAACAGTCCTGTCCCCTAATCCCTTCCAGCCCCCAAATATGCGAAGCTGACTTCAGAGAGATAAACACCAAGAAGTCAACCCATTACTTAGCATTTGTTTCCAAAATACAACATCTTCTCCTGAGTAGCTGGGACTACAGGCACGCACCCCCATGCCCAATTTTTCTTGTATTTTTAGTAGAGACGGGGTTCCACCAGGTTGGCCAGGCTGGTCTGGAACTCTTGACCTCAGGTGATCCATCTGCCTTGGCCTCCCAAAGTGCTGGGATTACAGGTGTGATCTTCTAGTTTCTAGTTAGGAGAGCTTCTGACAGAGGAAGACAAGCAATGTGCATGCTCAGTAAAACTTGGCCTCAGCAGATGCCAGGCTCAGAGAGTCCTCTTTCCTGCCTTTCTTGCGTCACTGCCTGTTTGCTTGAAATGAGCAGCAGAAATAGTCAAACACAGGTGCTGGCTGCATTGGCAGCACAGCCGCTCCTCCAGATTCAGGCTCTCCCTGGATGGCACTGGCTGGTAACCACAGAGTTTATATCTAATCAAGCCAATGCTGGCTCCCTGCCCACCACTAGCTGGTTTTATTCAGCTTCCCCAGTGTTGATAATAAAACACAAGTGAGTCTTCAGTTTCTTGCCTGCTGGTAACCAAACTAGCATTTGCTGCATGCTCTCTGACTTGCGATGTTGTGGCATCCTGGACAGGACACCTGCCTACAATCAGCAGACCCAGCTTCTTTGTCTAGGTTTTGCCTTCAACACACGGTACACATCACTCAGCCTACCGATGCTTTATTTCAAATGGAGATTCTAACCCCTAATGTTGGCCAAGCTTTGTGATTTTTTTATCTCAGAGATTTATCAGGGTTGAAAGCAGAAAAAGCTTTAATGAAATTCAAGACTCTGTCCTAAGATCCTAAAGGGCTGAAGTTTGTCCTGGAGGGGGCTGGAGTGGAACAGGCCTTCCGAGAAACAACAAGGCTGGAAGGAGAGATTTCTGGTAACTGGGAGGGAGAGAGTCCTGCCCTCAGAATTTGTACCTGACTCAGGTTGTGACAAGCCTCAGGAGGGAAGTGTTGACAGGAGGGCACCCGTAGGAGGCTTGGGTTCTCCCACTTGTGTTCACCTGTTTCATCTGAGATTTCTAGACTTGACAAAGAGGGCAGCAGAACCTGGGATAATGGGTGTCTCAGCCACAGCCAGTGTGGACCCGCAACTGACAACTTGAGGGAATTCCTCATCTTGAAGCTAGTAAGACCCCAGGACCTTTACCCATTTGCAGGAGGAAACCCAACAAAGCATAGTTTTGACTTCTTCCACGTCTGGCAGGAATGGAGCTTGGAGTCAGAATTACATTGATTTCAAGAACGTAAAGAATAGGTATCGCACACTTTTTTGCATACCCAAGTGAATGGACTGAGGTTCGTAGTCTATATGCGTGTCACTGTATTTACTGAGTTAACGCTCAGAAAACCTTGTACTTCTTTTCTGCACACACTGAGCTTCTCTGCCAGGTGCCTTCTGAGGACATGAGAGCTTCATGCTAGACTGGGCTTCACGCAGTGTGGGCAAGGCCTGGAGCAAAGAGCGAGATGAAAGTTGGAGGCTTGAAGTCCTGCCCATGGGTGGATGAGTGGCCCAGGCAGGCCCAGACAGCGCTGAAAGCCCATCAGTGCAGAATCATCCCATCAGGGGCAGCACTGGGGTAACAGTCAAGCAGCAGCTCTTCGCTGGGGCTCCTGTTGCACCAGCTGTAGCCATTTGGGGCTGATATGTTCTCAGGGCTTCCTCAGCCCCCAAGTCCATGCCCCTGTTTGTGCTTAAGGTGAACAGATGTCTCTCCCTTTAACAGAGGGGCAGGAACCCAGAAGACTGCTGAGCCAAAACTTCTCCCCAGCTGTAATGCTTTCCCCAAAAATAGAGACTTTGCCTTGGCTCCTAAACCCAGCTCCATACTTTACAGTTCCCAGTCAGTCATGGAAAGAGGACGGTGCCTAAAAATAAGCACCATCTGGGCCCACAAGGTTCAGCAGGGCGCTCTCACAGCTAATGGAGAAAGTTTCAGTCTGCCTTTGTGGTCCTGAAAACCCAGCTGTGATGCCCTTGCCAGAAGGGCCCTTCAAGCCGTGTTATTCTGAGAGTCTCTCAGGGCAGCCTTTGCAAAGGCAACTTTTCACTGCCTGTGAGTTCTTGAGGTCACCCAAGGATAGCAGCTTCAGGGAAACTATGAGAAAAAAATGTATTTTTAGTGCATTTTCTCATGTCTTTGTGTTGTCCCCGTCTCTCTTGCATGCTTCTGCAGCCCCTGCTCTGCTCCACATTAGCTACCTAGCTTCTGTGCCTGGTTCTCTTCCCAGATGCCCAGAGACATCTATGATGCCCCGAGCCTCCCTTTCCTAACACCCCTTTGATTCTCTCCTTCCCAAAACTGACACATCTGTCCTTCAGAGAATGAAGCTAATCTGATAAACGAATTTATAACAAAGTGTAAAGGAGGCTGGTTTAAGATGACCTGTTATACAGAAGACGGGTGCATTTTTATCGTGGTTAAAGAACATATCATACAATTTATCAACTTAGCCATTTTTAAGTGGACAATGGTGTGAAATGGATCCCCAGAATGTTTTCATCTTGCACAACTGAATCTCTGTAGTTACTAAACAATTCCTTCCCCCTTCTCCTAACCCCTGTAACCACCATTCTACATTTTCATATCTATAAATGTGACTAGATACCTCATCTAAGTGGAATCATCCAGTTATTGTCCTTTTGTGACTGGCCTATTTTACTTGGCATACTGTTCTTAAGGTTCATTCCTGTCTTAGCACATGACAAGATGTCCTTCCTTCTTAAGGCAGCCTCGTATTCCATTGTATGTACACAGCACATTCTGTTTATTCATTCATCTATGAAGGGACATTTGGGTTGCTTCTACCTCTTTGCTGTTGGGAATAGTGCTGCTAAGAACATGAGTGTTCACATATTTCTTTGAGATTTTGCTTTCAATTGTTTTGGAAATATACCCAGAAATGGGATTTCTGGACCATACTGTAGTTCTATTTGTAATTTTTTAAAGAGCAACCATACTTTTCCATAGTGGCTGCACCGTTTTACAATGCAATAAACAGTGCACAGGAGTTCCAACTTCTTTACATCCCCTGCCAACACTTGTTGTTTTCTGGGATTTTTTTTTTTTTTTTTTTTTTTTTTTTTTTTTTTTTTTTGGTAGTAGTGATCTTAACGGATGTGAGCGTATGATTGCATTTTAAGGGAAGATTTTCATGCTTCATCCTGAAAGAATGATGGTGGTGTTGTTGATTTCAGGCTCTGGCATAAGCCACGAGGAAATATTAGATATTTTGTTCAGGAGATTCTCATTGCATCTTTCAAATCACTTGACATAAGCCTCAGCAGAATCATTATATATATATCACTTGAGTGAGAGTTAGCTGGGTCACCTGCCCCTGAGGTCTAGATAAGATTAACTTCTCCATACCCCATTCTAGAATTGAGAAAAGTCTGATTCATGACACAGGGTTACGCACATTCTGGAGGGTTTATTTGTCATGGCCTTAACTCTGTTTTGTGGGGCCTGCACGTGTTATGTTTTTTTTTTTTCTCCCTCTCCTGTCTATACCATTCTTGTTTTGTTTCACATGAATGCGGACCTGGATATGGGCCACTTTTCTTGGTTTCCCAGAGAGTCACTCACTCAAAGTCCTTGTATGTGCAGCAGATTTCACTGATGTTTTAAGGAGGAGTCTATATTGCAAAAAAGCAAGCTATTTAAAATGGAATATTAGCTCTCCCGCTTCCAGAAGTTCTTTCCGCCATCCTGCCTCAGAGAACTTGCTTCCCCTGCTGTCAAGTCACTCTCTACAGCACCATTCACCATTTTGCTAAATTCTCCTTTCCTTTCCCGCTTATCTTTTCATCCGAGTCCTTTCTAACTCCTAGTTCGCCAGGGCTCTGTGCTGTACCAGCTAGAACTATGTGGGACTAATGGGCTCTTGTCCCAGCTTCATGCTTCATTTCTTTTCCAAGGTCAGCAGTCATCCCCTCCTCTTAAGAGAGAGATACAAGAACCCCAAAGCCTGGGCCAAAGCTTCTCTGCAGCTGCAATGGTTTCCTGAAGCTGGAGAATTTGCCTTGACTCTTACACCCAGTCCTCCTTCTATACTTTAGAGTTCCCAAGGATGCCAAATTCTCCTCTCTTTAGGATGCACAACAAATCAACTCCTTTAAATTCCATTGTAAGTAAGCCCTCCTTTGCCAAGCCACATCTCAAAATATTCACCTAAATAAAATACTCTTTCTCCATTTATGAGCTCAAAACACCAGTGGAGAGCTTGAGTTTGCTTTTAGAAGGTCTATCCACCTTCCTTGAGAAGGTAATGGTTTAAGAAAGCATTTGCCTTTCTTCTTATACCCCAGAAAGCTCTGTGATTCATTGTTGCCGACAACCATTCTGACCACATGCTTTCGGGAAGGCTTCTTGGAGTGGCTGTTTTTGAAAAAAAAAAAAAAAAAAGGTGGGATTGTGACAAATGTGTTTCTTTTCTTTTTCCATCGCAGCTGAAATCAAGGCTAGCTGGGGACATGGTTAACAGTGTTTGCTAAAGCTGTTTGACTCTATTTACTTCGAGGACTCTCTTTTGCACTACCCACGGAAACTAGACTTCCAGAGTCCCTACAATATTGGCTTTCTAACTTGAGCAACTGTTCTGTGCCTTATTCACACACTGGTTGCCATTTGTGGCAGGAGGCTAAACAGGATGGTAGACCCTGTAGCACTTGGCTGTAATTATATACTCCTTGACCTCACCTACGTGGTTGAAGCCCCTGATGCCTCCCTCCAGACAGATATCCTAGTGGGGGAGTCTGGCTGAACATTGAAAGGCTGTCACAAAAGTCACATTTAATTGCTTCCTCTTACTATATATGGTAGGCTGGAAATGATATCATGAAGCTAATCTCGTAATCCTTTTCTTCCTGAAAGGAGAACAGTGGAATTCTGTGAGCCAGAGAAATGCAGGCAGCTGGGAGTTGAACTTAAGCACCAGTATGGAAGGCACCAGCCCTCCTGTCCAGTCTCATTAGCCCTTCGATGGTGATAATGACGTAGTCAGAAGGCAGCTGGAGATTGCAAAGGAGCCAGACTGCAAGGTCCCTGGGAGGGGCAGAACATGGCATAAGGGAGAAGAAATGTAAAGGAAATAATATTGTCACTAAATTTGAGAGCCGAAAAAAGAATTGCATCTAAATATGGCATAAGCTCACAGATGTTGTCTTAACTATCCTGTCTACATCAAAAGAGGTTGTAAATAGGATATAGCAGTGGGAGAAAAATCTCCTTGCCCAGGAGTGAGAGGCAGCTTGTGTTTCTGGAATGCCCCTCGCTCCATCTATCTGCTAATCTCACTTTCTCTATCTGAAGCAACTTTCTACCTGGTCTCACCTCCTCCCCCATGCTGCCATTTCCCTTTGGGTTACTTCTACTGGTCCTTCACATGTCAGCATAGATGGCCTTTCTTCTGGGAAATCTCGGGCTGCTGGAGACTGGGTGAGGTACCAGCACAGGTCATAGAACATATACACTAGCTATTGTAATTGGATCTGTTCTTATTTATCTTTTCTATTAGGTCAAGACTAAGGGCTATGTTTTGTTTATTGCTGTACCCACAATGCCTAGCACAGTGCCTGGAATACAGAAGGCAGTCAATAAATATTTGTTGAAGGAATAGATGATTGAATAAATGGGCTAGTAGAAAATAGTCATTTTCATGTCTTTTGTGGACCAAAACCAAATCCTTTATCAGTCCAAATCTTTTACTGAATGTTTTCTATGTGGAAAGTCTAATTTAGGATTTTTGAGAAGCTATGTAAGGGTTAATTCTGGCTATAGAAAATCGCTTTATTAAGAGTGGAATCTTTGGAGAGTGAACCAAAAAAGGTTAAACATTCTGTGAAAGAATACAGTAGCTAGAGAATTTTTTTCCCCCAAAGGCCAATGTTGTCAGCTTTGAGTCTCAATTTCTTTTTTATCTTTGATCATTGGGTTATAGAATCTCTGGTTATCATCCAAACTAAAGGGAATGAAAGCTTTGCTCTGAAGGAACTGGGTCCAGTGAGTATCTTAGTTACTTTTCTACACGCCACATAGATGACAAATACATATCATCATAAAAATTTGTAGATTAGAAATACAGGTTTTTGAATGTGGGAGACCTCATTTTTTTTTTTTTTTTTTTTGATGGGGAGTCTTGCTCTGTTGCCAGCCTAGAGTGCAGTGGTGCAATCTCGGCTCACTACAACCTTCGCCTCCCGGGTCCAAGTGATTCTCCTGCCTCAGCCTCCAGAGTAGCTGGGACTACAGGCGTGTACCACCATGCCCAGTGAATTTTTGTATTTTTAGTAGAGTCGAGGTTTCAACATGTTGGCCAAGATGGTCTCGATCTCTTGATCTCATGATCTGCCCCCTTGGCCTCCCAGAGTTCTGAGATTATAGGCATGCACCATGACGCCCAGCTGAACTCATCGTTTTTATGACACATAAAGTTTACAAGATCTGGCAATATAGAATCACTTTGGATTGATCTTTTTTAAAAATATATATTTTTAATGGATTCTTAGAAATAAGGTCTGGCTATTACTCATTCCACTACTTTTCCCACTATTTATTTATTTATTTATTTATGAGACAGAGTTTCGCTCTTGTCACCCAGGCTGGAGTGCAATGGTGCAGTCTCAGCTTACTGCAACCTCCACCTCCTAGGTTCAAGCGATTCTCCTGCCTTAGCCTCTCCAGGACCTGGGATTACAGGCACCTGCCACCATACCCAGCTAATTTTTGTATTTTTAGTGGAGACGGGGGTTTCCCATGTTGGCTGGGCTGGTCTCAAACTCCTGACCTCAGGAGATCCACCCACCTCTGCCTCTCAAAGTGTTAGGATTGCAGGCATGAGGCACCGTGCCTTGCCTTTTTTTTTTTTTTTTTTTTTTTTGAGATGGAGTCTCACTCTGTCGCCTAGGCTGGAGTGCAATGGCATGATCTCAGGTCACTGCAACCTCTGCCTCCTGGGTTCAAGATTCGCCTACCTCAGCCTCCCAAGTAGCTGGATCTATAGGCATGTGCCACCATGCCAAGCTGATTTTTTTTGCATTTTTGTTAGAGAGGGTGTTTTGCCACGTGAGCCAGGCTGACCCTGTGATCTGCTCACCTCCGCCTCCCAAAGTGCTGGAATTACAGGCGTGAGCCCTGGCACCAGTCCTTCTCACTCTTTTTGAATGCTCATTCTGTAGTGGTCAATCTTGGCCTTGACATAGACGCTGCAACACTTTCTATATATTATTACCATCAAATGGAAATAACAGAAAACATTAATTCCAAGAATAACAACGACAGCAAACTATTATATTTTGAGCTATCACTTAAACTTTTTATTGATACATTTTAATTTTTTTTTTTTTTTTTTTTTTTTGCTTTTAGGAAACATTTCAGGCATACAAAAAGGATAGACTAGCATTTTATTTGAAGTTAAATAAGCCATTACATACACTTGAATTTTTCCTTATCTAGAGCACGTTTTCCCTTTCAATGTTTGCCAAAATTATCGAAAAACATAATTATTTCATCTGACAAAAGCATGATTTCCGAGATAGTTACCAAAATTTTTATCTTTTTGTGAAACATTTTAAAATAAGATTGCAGTTAAACACAGTTCCTTAAAAATATGCTCCCTGATTATATGAACCAGGATTAGAAAATTAAAATCCCCATGCATTCCAGAATTATCAGTGAGAAGCCACAGTGAAAATTTTATTTTTGAAATTCTTCCATCATCCAAATACATTTATTTTTAAAAAGCAAATGAAGGGTAATCTTGACACATCAAAAACTCATAGAAGAACTAAAGCCTCAGTGTTTTTGGAACACAGCATATGGACTTTTGGGTAAGTTCTAAGCTTGCAAACCATAGCTGACCATCTTTCTTGATACATTTTATAGAAATGATACTACATTTTATTCTTTCACTTACATATCTAATCCGTATTTATTGACTTCCCTTTAGGTGCTAGGACCTGTGATAGGTGCTGAGAGAGATCATTGGTTGGCTGTGTCTCCTGCCCTTATGCTGTGTACTGTTTAGCATGATTCTCCTTCCACCCGAATGTTAGACTTCCCCTTGGTGATACAGTGCAATGAACTAGATGATAGAATTATTCCTCATTTTTAACATGGTGAGCATAGTAACTGTCTTACATGGTTGTTATAAAATATAAGTGCAATAATACATAGCAAGTATTTAGAACAGTGAATTGCATGTAATAATGAGTGTAATACATTTTTTAGTTAGCTAATAAATAAACTTAAAGAATCATAGAACTGTAGACTTGTAGGAAATCTTACATTTTTTTAACAATCCAAACTTTTCTCTCTCTGTGGTTGAGGAATCTGATTCTCATTGAGGTTAAGTAGTTTGATCAAGGTTACAATGTGTTGTTAGCAGGAGCGATGGAACCCAAGATTCCTTGATTGCTACCTCACTGAAATTTTCACTGTAGTATCTGCCAGAGAAGTTGTGGGTTGGGGGAGAACTAGAATAATAGCTCCCAGCACATGGCAAATACTCAACAATGCACACTGCAACAATATTGGACAAAATCATTACCTCAAGGGAAAAATTCTAGCAGCATAAGGACTTTCAAAAACTTGATGACACCCAGTTGGATGTTTTTATTCTGATTGAGCATAGTCTGATTTCTTAAAGATATCATACTGGCTGGTGGTTTATGTATGGCTTAATTTGCTTGGGTTGGGTCCATGGAAAACATGCCCCATGAAAACAACTCCACCATTGTTTATTGATCAGGGGCAATCTCCTGCCTATTCACGACACTGGCCATGAGGCATGTTCCCTTTGGCAACACTTTCCAAGATTACCAAAGGCATCCTCTTGGCTATGGAGATCTGAAAAGCTAAGAAAAAGTCTTCCTTATTTTCTTTCTTTCTTTTTTCTTTTTTTTTTTTTGAGATGGAGTTTTGCTCTTGTTGCCCAGGCTGGAGTGCAATGGTGCGATCTCGGCTCACTGCAACCTCCGCCTTCCAGGTTCAAGTGATTCTCCTGCCTCAGCCTCCTAAGTAGCTGGGATTACAGGCATGTGCCACCATGCCCAACTAATTTTGTATTTTTAGTAGAGACGTGGTTTCTCCATGTTGGTCAGGTTGGTCTCAAACTCCTGACCTCAGGTGATCCATTTGGGAGGCTGAGGCCTCCCAAAATGCTGGGATTACAGGTGTGAGCCACCGTTGTGTCCAGCCAAAGTCTTCTTTATTTTCAACCCAATATTTTTAGCCCCAGAAAACATATAAAAGCTGTGAAAAGGATTGTGTTCTGAATGCTTTTCTGTGCTCAGCATTCAGGGAGAACCTGAGTGGCACCATGTAAGCACATAAACCTTTGCAATCCCATGAACCACAGAACATTTTAATCTACTATTTAGGGAACAAGGCAGCAATACCCTGCTGAAGGTGGAAAGGGAAAATAACTTTCCTTTTTAAGGGAACATGAAGTTCTGTTTGTGCTTGCCTCTCCTCACACCTTCAAGGATGTGAAAGGATTTTGAGGTGTCTCATGCATTTTTTTGAGATCGACCTCAGTTACTGCTTAAGAAGCTGCACACCTCTTCATATCCTTCACCCACTTTTTGATGGTGTTGTTTTCGTCTTGTAAATTTATTTAAGTTATTTGTAGATTCTGGATATTAGCCCTTTGTCAGATGGATAGATTGCAAAAATTTTCTGCCATTCTGTAGGTTGCTTAGTCTCTCTGATGATTGTTTCTTTTGCTGTGCAGAAGCTCTTTAGTTTAATCAGATCCCATTTGTCAATTTTGACTTTGTTGCCATTATTTTTGGTGTTTTAGTCATAAAGTTTTTGCCCATGCCTATGTCCTGAATGGTATGTAGCCAACAAACATATGAAAAAAATCTCATCATCACTGGTCATTAGAGAATTGCAAATCAAAACCACAATGAGATACCATCTCACTCCAGTTAAAATGGCAATCATTAAAAAGTCTGGAACAACAGATGCTGGAGAGGATGTGGAGAAATAGGAATGCTTTTACACTGTTGGTGGGAGTGTAAATTAGTTCAACCATTGTGGAAGACAGTGTGGCGATTCCTCAAGGATCTGGAAATAGAAATACCATTTGACCCAGCAATCCCATTACTGGGTATATATCCAAAGGATTAGAAATCATTCTGTTATAAAGACACATGCACACGTATGTTTATTGCGGCACTGTTCACAATAGCAAAGACTTAGAACCACCCAAATGCCCATCAATGATAGACTAGATAAAGAAAATGTGGCACATGTACACCATGGAACACTATGCAGCCATAAAAAAGGATGAGTTCATGTCTTTTGCAGGGTCATGGATGAAGCTGGAAACTATCATTCTCAGCAAACTAACACAGGAACAGAAAACCAAACACCACATGTTCTCACTCATAAGTGGGAGCTGAACAATGAGAACACATGGACACAGGGAGGGGAAACATCACACACTGGGTTCTGTAGGGGGTTGGGGGCCTAGGGGAGGGACAGCATTAGGAGAAATACCTAATGTAGATGATGGATTGATGGGTGCAGCAAACCACCATGGCACATGTATACCTATGTAACAAACCTGCATGTTCTGCACATGTATACCAGAACTTAAAGTATAATAATAATAATAATAATAATAATAAAAAAGAAACTGCACACTTCTTTCAGTGTCTCAGTTATAGGCTTAAAGGGATGAGCAAAATCTCCATCTGAGCCAGCTGAGGGTCTTAGGTGAGCAATTTTCCAATTTAGAAAAAGACAAGAGAAGAAGGACCCAAGACAGCAGAGTCTATTGTCAATATTAATTATAGTGGGTGAGGATTCATTTGATTAATGATATTAATCCTTGAACTTTAACTACTTTCTATGACTGTAAACGTAGTTATTCTTTGCTGTTTTAATGCAGTAGCAATATAGTATAGGGCAGTGAATCTCAATGGGTAGTAATAACATGCCTCCCAGGGGATATTGAGCAGTGTCAGGAGACATTTTTGATTGTCACAATGCAGGTAGTATGGTATTACTGCTACTGGCATCTAGTGGTTGGAGGCCAAGGATGTTGCTAGTCAGCCTGCAACACACAAGACATCTCTCCACAACAAAGAATCATCTGGTCCAATGACTACTACTGTCAGTAGTGCCAAGGCTAAAAAACCCTAGTGCAGAGGCTAAGAGTTTGTTTATAGAGCCAGACCAATTGGGTTTCACTTCATAACTGTTGACATTCTGCAAATCACTTATTCTCTATTTCTTAATTCCCCATCTGTAAAATAAGATAATAACAGTACTTTCCTTATAGAATTTTGATGAGGATTAAATGAGTTTCTATATGTAAGGTCTTTAAACAGTGCCCAGCATATGGTCAGCATTATGTGAATATTAGTTGTTATTTTTGGCAAAACAGCAGAGGGTATATTAAGAATGATCAGAACAATGAAATCTCTGCACAAGTATGTTTTTGAGGGGAACTTGACTAAAAACCATCTTGAAAGGAATTAATCCATATAGATGAACTAATTTCATGCAACCCATAAGATATTGGAATCTACATGATGAACTGTATGTAATGACAGTGTCGTTACTCTCTGCTAGTTTCTTTTTGCCAGTGTTGTGCCATACTGTGGAAAGGAAAGAAGAAATATCACTGCACAGTCCTAACACATTGTATATGCTTGGGTGGTATTTGAGATTAGTTAGTAATAATGTTTGCAAGATTCTTAGAAGATCAAAGGGGATGTCAATTCCTTATGTGGATATGGAGCTGTGAGATAGGAAAGACCAATGGAAATACAATTGAAAATTACTCTGCTGGGTGCAGCGGCTCAAGCCTGTAATCCAAGCATTTTGAGAGACCGAGACAGGAGGACTGCTTAAAGCCAGGAGTTTGAGACCAGCCTGGGCAACAAAGTGAGACCCCTACACAGAAAAAAAAAAATAATAATTAACTGGGAACAGTAGCATGCATCTGTAGTCCCAGCGACTTGGGAGGCCAAGATGGGAGGATCTCTTGAGCCCAGGAGTTTAAGGCTGCAGTGAGCTTTGTTGGCAGATTGGGCAATAGAGGGAGACCTTGTCTCTGAAAAAGAAAAAAAAAAATCACTCACTATAGGGCCGTTGGTATCTGTAAGAAGTGGAGGTAATTGACCTTTAAGATAACAAAGATAAAACTCTAAAAAATGGGACTCTGTCCTCGAAAAACCTTGAAAACCAAAGGTGGCAATATTTGTGGACGGAGCCAACAAATTATCATATGATTTATTCCCCCCATTAAGTGTAGAGTTGAAGCTGCCAAGAAGGGACATTTAAGTACCTATGACAAATTATAGGTATTCAGCAGGGAAAAGAGGCCTGAATTTGCTGAATTGTCCTGTCTGAATACTATGCCCAGAATTATATTTAATCTTGTGGTTTTAATTTGCAAAAGAGTCTGAAAATATCTCTCCTAAGCTTGGTTAAATAGTCCTTGACCTTGAGGGTTTTCTCTTTTTTATAACCTGGATGGTTTCAGCAGCCAGGGAACCCACTCTGGCTTTTCCCTATTTTAGATTCTTTCTCTCAGAATGAAAGTTTTAATTAAGACAATATTTAACATTAGAGGCTGTGAAACTCAGGAAGGCAATTTCACAAGGCCTCTGGAGACTAAATTTAAAGTCACAGTTTTAGGACCCTGTGATAAGTGCCTATTTACTTTAAGTATTTGTGAACATAGCAAAAGATATTCACAGTATTATTGAGCTCCTCCAAGATTCCAGGAAATGCATCTTTACATTATATACTCACTTTTAAGCTCAAATGGCTGCAGTTTACCTGGGTCTGGTACAGTCTCATCAGGAAAGTGAAAGGGGTCACAGAGAGCAAGCTCAGAATAGTAACTACCCTTCTTGACTGCCTAATATATGTATAATCAGACACTGTGCAAGATATTTTAGCCATTTAAAATATTTTAATTTAAAATATTTAAAACTATTCTTTCTAGTTTGTAGATAATCAAACAAAGGTTTTCTTTGGTCATAGAAATTAATATTCACAGACCAAGTGCGGTGACTCATGACTATAATCCCAGCACTTTGGGAGGCTAAGGCAGGTGGATCACCTGAGGTCAGAAGTTTGAGACCAGCTTGGCCAACATGGAGAAACCGCATCTCCTCTAAAAATACAAAATTAGCCTGCTGTGGTGGCACATGCCTTTAATCCCAGATACTTGGGAGACTGAGGCAGGAGAATCACTTGAACCTGGGAGGCAGAGTTTGCAGTGAGCCAAGATCGCGCCATTGTACTCCAGCCTGGGCAATAAGAAGCAAAACTCCATCTCAAAAAAAAAAAAAAAATGAATGTTCAATGTAACAGAATTACAAATACAACATCCAGTTCTGCTGGCTTTTAACTTCAGTCCAAAAATTGTATTGTGTTTTACAAGTCTAGTGAATTTTAACAACTACTTTGATGGGTTTTTTGAATGATACTTAGTCCCATTTAAAATTTGGCTATTTAAATGCCTTTAAACATTTGAAATTATATTTCTTCATTTTATTTTATTTTATTTTTTGAGACAAGGTCTTGCTCTGCCGCCCAGGCTGAAGTGCAGTGGCATGATCATGGCTCACTGCCACCTTGACCTCCTGGGCTTAGATGATCCTCCTGCCTCAGCCTCCTGAGTAGCTGGGACTACAGGCATGTGCCACCATGCCCGGCTAATTTTTAAAATCTTTTTGTGAAGACAGGATTTTGCCATGTTGCCCAGGCTGGTCTCCAACTCCTGTGCGCAAGTGATCCTCCCCTTTGGTCTTCCGAAGTGCTGAGATTATGGCTGTAAGCCACCACGCCCAGCCTCTGCCTTTTACTGATTTGAAACTTCTAAAAAACTTTAACTGGCTATCAGAGCTTTCTGTATACTTTAGTACTTATGAATCTAAGACGTACATTTATAAATATAGAGTAACTTGAGTCTGCTTAAGAGTTTTATTACTGTACATAAATTTAGGAAGAGTTTGACTCAATTCATAAATCTGAATCAATTTCTCAAGCACATATTTCAAACTGGGATAAACAAGCTGACCTATTATTCTAACATTATTAAACATTACAAGAAGAAAAAATTTCAAATCTCGCACAGCTTTCTCCACTGTTTATCACTCAATAACTTATTTCTCTACTTTTATCAATCGAAGACCTATATGGGATTGTTACGACTACTGATTAGCATGAGCTAAGTGTGGGGAGGGAGGGATGCCATTCACTGTCCCTTAACTCTTCTGTGGGCCCTTTGGCTAGGTCTGGGAGCCAAATCAATGCAAGGCAAATGAACAAGAGAAAAGCATGCATGTTTTACATGGATGTGGGGGGATCTCCTAAGAGTTTGAAGTCCCAAGAAATGCCCAAAGCATTATAATTTTTAGACAAAAATAAATATGTGCAGAAATGACAGGACAAAGAAATCTGGCTGGGGTGGTAAATTCTAGAGGAGTCACCAGGAGGTATATGCGGGGTGTGAAGCTAGTGGCAGAGTTTATGAGTTCAGTCCTGTTGCTGTGCCAAGTCCCAGGCTCGAATGTTAAGAACTATTCTCCTGTCCTAGTGGTGGGATGGCACCTGTCTCAAAGAAATCTTTAAGGCTTGCACCTGACAGGAAAAGACAGGTCAGTCTTTTCCTGAAACTACAGTTTCTCCAATGTTTTCAGCTTGAAATAATCAATATGGCATATTTGGGTATAACATGTCCTTGACTGCTTCATAGGAAATAATCTCCATAGTGATTTGATAGTTTCAGCCAAAGCAGAGGAAATGGGGGTGCTCATTAGATATATTTTTGTTTGCCTTATCACAAATTAGTTCTTTCATACTCACCTAGTGTTTAAAAAGAAATACAGATCTGGTCTGGGTAACGGTGGCTCACACCTGTAATCTCAGCATTTTGGGAGGCTAAGGCGGGCAGATCACTTGAGATCAGGAGTTCGAGACCAGCCTGGCCAACATGTGAAATCCGTCTCTACTAAAAATACAAAAATTAGCCAGACATGGTGGTGTGCTCCTGTAGTCCAAGCTACTTGGGAGGCTGAGGCAGGAGAATCGCTTGAACCGGGAGGTGGAGGTTGCAGTGAGCCGAGATGGCACACTGCACTCCAGCCTGGGTGACAGAGTGAGACTCCGTCTAAAAAAAAAAAAATTAATTAAAAAAAATAAAGAAATACAGATATCCAAGTTTCCACACCCAACAATCTGAAATATAATCTGTTGGGGTGGGAATCTTTTTTCTTTCCTTTTGAGATACAGTCTTGCTCTGTCACCAGGCTGGAGTGCAGCGGCACGATCTCGGCTTACTGCAACCTCCGCCTCCAGGGTTCAAGCAATTCTCTTGCCTCAGCCTCCCAAGTAGCTGGGACTACAGGTGTGTGCCACCATGCCGGGCTAATTTTTGTATTTTTAGTGCAGACGGCGTTTCACCATGTTGGCCAGGATGGTCTGGATCTCTTGATCTGGTGATCTGCCCACCTTGGCCTGACCAAGTGCTGGGATTACAGGCGTGAGCCTCTGCACCTGGCAGGAATCTTCATTTTTAACAAGCGGTGTCCTTATCATCCAGGTGGTTTAGACCTCACTATTCCTTGAACAACACTTTGAGAAGCAATCCAGTAGAAATTTTAAAATATTGAAAGTAGTTTCTCAACCTTCCTCTGAACTGACTTCACAGGTCTGGTGACTTCAGATTGGGAACTTCTGGAAGCGGGAATAATTGCCAACTCAATTCAGCTGTTCAGTCTTGGATACTGCTTCAGTTGAAGCTCAAGAAGCTATGACTAAGTTGACCTTTTGTCATATCTCTTTTCCTCCCTGTTTATTTAAGTTACCATCTTAACTGCCTGCTGAAGTCAAAAGTGCTTTTGTTCTCTGCATGAATGGTTTGATTCACATCACACCAATATAGCTTCAAAGGGAGAAAAGTCTTTTACCTTTGGATAATCTTTCTCTCCCCCTCCAAATGCCACAGCTTGGCCAAAGGATTTTAAAGATTTTACATTTTAACTGTTTCAGACTCTTCAGGTTGTTTTTTTCTCCTTTTTCTTCTTGAAAGAAATAACATCCACTTACTGTATTTTTAACAAAAACGAATTCCTGCACTTAAGGCAGTGATTCACAAATTAGGAACTTAAAAAGCACAGACTACAGGAGCCACCTCCAGAGAGCCTGATTCGGGAGGTGTGGGACGGGGCCTGGGAAACTGCATTTTGATTCAGTGATTAGCTAGGTCTGTGAATCAACATTTTAGTGAATGAGTCCCAGCAGATCACTTGCTCAAGGTTGGATGACCAAGAAGTGACAAATTCTGACTAGGAGTACTGTGTTCTCTTCACTATCTCATGCCGTGGTGATGATGGAAAGAAAAAGAAAGGAAGAAATCAAAGGCACTCCAAGCTACTTGCTGTTTGTAAAACCTCATGTTCTCTCATTCACTTCTCCCCCTACCTCCTTGCTCGTTCCATGTTTCAGCTACCCTGGATTTCTTACACTACATGGATGATCATGCATGACTGTTTTTTGTCTTCCTGCTTTTATACAAGCTGTTGTTTCCGCCTGGGATTCCTTTATGCCCAACTCCCTTTTCTCCCTGGTAAACTTCAAGACTCCATTCAAACATAACCTACTTTGTGAAGCTTCCCTAACACCCCAAGCTGAGTAGATTCTTCCCTTCTCTGTACTCGATTAGATTTTTGTACATGCAAGTATTGTGGTGCTGAGAAACTCAAGTTCTATTGCCTGTAATTTATTTGAAATACTTCTTCATAAATGATATGATTATGCATGTGTGTCAGTTAGTGACAAACTCTACATCCTATTGGCAGGTTGATAAAGTATCCTAAGTAGGTACAGTCTCAAGAAGTGATGAGTTGACATTTCCAGGCTTGTATAGTCTACATTCTAGCAGAGTTATTACACCCGGATCACTTGGAAATTACTATCTAAATTGAGATCAAGGGATGATAGAAAATTTTTTCATGGGTGAAATGGATGGCATTCAAGATATTTATACTACCCAGAATGATGGTACAAACATCTCTGTCTTCCATGAATGGGATATGAGGACCTGGCAAGCCCAGCAATCTTGTGTTCACCCAATTTAACAGGAACAATCTAGATTAGATGGTTAGCTGAAACCTGCTGCTGGAACATAGGCCCCTCTGCCACCAGAACACCTTTCATGCAAGGTGCTGTCCTAAATGACTAACGACAGAAGCTAGGACTTCACTGAGCCTACAGGGACAGATTGTATGACAATGCATGTATTTGATTGTTTCACGTCCATACTAATACATGGATGCTTGGCAGAATTTGTTCTGAGACTTGCTTTTATTGTAGCATACAAACAGTACCGAGGTTTTGTGGGAGAACACCAATAGCTCTCATTTACCTCTGGTGTAAAGGTTTAGCAGAGGCTGCCAAGAGAACCTGACACCTGTGAATGACTACATTGTCTTGAGACAGCAATCTTATTTATCTTTGTATACCTGGTGATGACAGTGCCTGATATAGTAAGTGCTCAATAAATGCCTTTTTTGTCTTTAATTCATATAAATATAGTACAAAAAGTTGGACCAATTTAATGATCTTTGTTTCATAGAATTTTATAATCTGTGTGAACATTTCTATTTCAGCTGTGAAGGTTTTCATTTAAGCAGAGTGGCAACGATCAGGTTGTAAATAACAATTTTGTTTATAGACTCTGCTTATTTGGGGAAGCTTTGCATAAAAATTACTACTACCAGCTTTTGATGAAGCCACTGCTTCAGGTGAAGTGCCTTTTGAATAGAAATAAAAATACATTAAAATAATGCTAATACATATGTTTTATTAAGTTTTTATGCTCCTCACCCGCCTCCCCAAAACACCACTATGTAATTGCCCCGGAAAAAGGCAGCTTTAAGAATAGCTGGTGGGAATGCATGATATACTTATTTGCAAACAGTGGTATTCATTCTTCAACACTGTCAAGAAAATTCATCTAAAGAAGTCATAAGCCTAAAGAGTTCCTACATTGGCAATTTATCATTAGAGGCATTTCACGCAATGAATAGGCTTTGCAGGTTGTTAAGCATCTCCAGGAACATTGCTCATTGAAATTTGTTGGAAAGGTGATTGAATGTTACTTAAGTAGAACTTTACACACAATAAATAGTACATTTGCAGACTGCTCAGAAAATTGATGAAAAGTATAATGTTCCATTTTGGACTCTAAACAAAAGGCAATCAATTAGCAGAACCAGTTTGAATAATGTGAAAGAAACTGCCTAGAAACTCTCCTGCTGAAAGATCAGACCTCAGGCTGAAATAACTGCTTTTGCATTAAAAAGATCTATGGCTTGGCATAAACACAACACAAAAGGGAAGTAAGAACAAAATCCATTTCTGGATGGGCATTTCTCCCAAAGCTGGATTTCTCCTGAGCTCACTTTCTTTTCATTGTCTCACCTTTATTACGGGCTGCATTTCAACTTCCTGTTGTGTCCGTAGCCAAACTCTGGGCCAACCTTTCATGTGTCCTCCCTAGCAGAGATTTTAAGTGATCTAAGGAGGGATCATTAACAAGAAGTCTAGGGAGTGTTACTGACTTCCAGAACTAGCCTTACAAAAATAGGCAGCTGACCCCTGCTCTACATCAAGGGATCAAAATTACTGTGGAACGAGTCACACAAAACAGTTTTAGATCATGGACACGTATTTATAAAAAATAACTATTATCTCACAGACAATTTCATATTACTTGCATATTGTCTTTGCATCATAAATTTAATGGATTTGTGTATGGGAAATCAGAAGTGTTAGAAAAGAAGTTATATTCTAAAACAAAACAAAATACCACCCTAAAACACATTGAACTCGAGCGATGTCAGCTAGGAAAGTGAAATCTGCTGATTATGTAGCTAGTATTTCTCGTAACTGACTTCAGTTAATGAGCTAATGTATTGGATTAACTGACACTCTCCATTTCCTCTGTAAAACAGACTACCTGAAGCCAGGCACAGTGGCTCACACCTGTAATCTGAGCACTTTGGGAGGCCAAGGTGGGTGGATCACCTTAGGTCAGGAGTTTGAGACCAGCCTGGCCAACATGGTGAAACCCTGTCTCTACTAAAAATACAAAAATCAGTGGGGCACAGTGGCATACGCCTTTAATTCCAGGTACTTGGGAGATTGAGGCAGGAGAATTGCTTGAACTGGGAGGCAGAGGTTGCAGTGAGTGGAGGTCGCACCACTGCACTCCAGCCTGGGTGACAGAGACTCCATCTCATAAATAAATAAATAAATAAATAAATGACCTGATTCTCACACCACATGGAATGTTCAAGATAGTAATCTTCATTCTAGTACAGTATAGTCATCTGGCAAGCTTTTACAAATCCTAGTTGCAAGGCCTCACTCCAGACACTAAATCAGAATTGCTCAGGGTGGGAGGCAGGTGACTCTTACATGCAGCTAAAGGAGAACCACTATTTTTGTGCCTTGCAAAGCAAAGTGTGGTCTGTGGACCAGCAGCAAAATCACCACTTTGGAGCTTGTTAGAAATACAAATGCTGCCTCATCCCAGACCTATTGATGCCTGTAATCCCAGCACTTTGGGGGGGATTGTGAACTAGGTTATCCTCATTATTTATCTCTTACACATAACACAGTACTTGAGACAAAGAGTGAGGCAATAAATATTTGTTGAATAAATGAATGCAGTAAGTTTGCTTCACATAGATTTTTGTAAACTCTGCAGGACAAGCAAGCCCCCAAATTGGGGCTTAGCCTGGCAGAGTTCTTGTCTTTGCCCAGGAAAGAATTCAAGAGCTAGCTGGTAGTGTTTAACAGCAACTCACCAGCAACTTCTATTGAAGTGGCCGCAGTAACTAACAGCAGCAGCAGAGTTACTGCTCCTTACAGAGCAGGGTTACCTCACAGGCAGTGTGCCCAGAATCGAAGCTCAGAAGCTTGCTGCAGTCATATTTATACCCACTTTTAATTATATGCAAATTAAGGAGAAGTTTATGCAGAAATTTCTAGAATAAGGGTGGTACCTTCCGGCTTGTTGGGTCATTGCCATGGAAAGAGGTGGTAAGTTCCAGTTTGCCATGGAGATGGTAGACTGACATGGCACACTGGTGGGCATGTCTTATGGGGAGGTGCTTCTGCCTCAACCTATTTTAGCTAGTCCTCAATTTGGTCTAGTGTCTGAGCCTTTCCTCTAGAGTTGAGTCCTGCCTCTTACTTCGTTATGGACTCAGAATTTGATTTTAACAGGATCTCCAGGTGATTCATATGCACGTTAAAGTTGAGAAGCCCAGCTCTGGTGGGTCCATGCATTTTTGTCACTGCCTGTTAAATAGCATGCATACCAAGAGTTAGTTGTATTTTTTTTTCAAATTTGCTTAAGTATTGTAATTATTTATGTACATGTTATATAACTGATTAATTATAGGTACAAAGAGAGTTGTTTTCATAAAAACAAAATGTAATGTTTTGAAAGGAAAGATGAGTAGTGTGAAATTGCCTGTGAAATGAGGTGAGAGATAAACTGTGTAAACTGGGGAAAATTATAAAATTCTCAATGGATTGTGAAGTTTCCTTACTTCACAAGTGTCTTTGAGTTGTTCACCTTTAATAAAACTAAACAAGGGCTGCGCGTGGTGGCTCAGACCTGTATTCTCACCACTTTGGGAGGCCAAGGTGGGTGATCACCTGAGGTCAGGAGTTCAAGACCAGCCTGGCCAACATGGTGAAATCTCATCTCTACTAAAAATACAAAAATTAGCCGGGTGTGGTGGTATGCCTGTAATCCCAGCTACTCGGGAGGCTGAGGCAGGAGAATAACTTGAACCCAGAAGGCGGAGGTTGCAGTGAGCTGAGATGGCGCCATTGTACTCCAGCCTGGGCAACAAGAGTGAAACTCTGTCTTAAAACAAACAAACAAACAAAACTAACCTAAAGAGGTACCTGAGTTTTGAGTTTTGGGTGTGGTTCGTGCAAGAATTGCTTGAAACTAACCACCAGATCCTTAGTCAAAGAAAAGACCCTCTACATAGGTTAACGTACTAAACAAATGTCTTAAGTTAAAATATAATAGATTCAAAATATGTACCTTTTTATGCTGTCCCATCTTAATTGATTTCTGATTAATTCACCACTGCTCTGGATTACTTTGGGTTAACAATCAAGGCATTAACCAGCTTGCCTATTTCCTCTCTTCATAGTCCAACTGGTCTTGTTCCATGCTAATGGTTCCCGGACTTTCAGATTTCACTGACAAGGAAAATTTCAGAAGTATTTTGGAGAACTCACATTGAGTTGCCTACTGTTTATTAGACCAATTAAGGGGAAAAAAGCAACTCTTTCATCTGTGGTTCATGATCTCAGGAAAGACAGAAAAGTAAGAAGGGCACTGTCTCAGAATGAAGGAGGTCTTCAAATGGAATAAAATTAGCTTTACGGAAATAAATTTTTAAAAAATATATCTCATTTTACTATGAAATGGCAAAACCACCCCAGCTCTGCTGACAATCATTTGGAAACCACTCTTTTATAGGTGCCAGGCGAGGTTAGAAGCACAGGATCGCTGAGGTTTATGCTTCCCTAGGACTTTACCCTGATGCTCTGGACACAGGTAAGCATATTCTTCTTTCAGCCTTAGACACTTCTCTTAGCACTTACTTCCTCCTTCTATCTTACCCCTGGATTGTGAACTGGGTTATCCTCATTATGTATCTCTTACACATAATACAGTAATTGAGACAAAGGGTGAGGCAATAAATATTTGTTGAATAAATGAATGCAGTAAATTTACTTCATATATGTTTATGTAAAAGGGAAAATGAAACACATTGCAAGGAAGAAACTATTCTGTCCCTCTAAGATTCTGGCTGAATATTTATGCTGAATGATCAGTAAGATGGTAATATATGACAGTAATTAAACACTATAGAGTTGGCCATAACTGGTTGCATTTTTTGATCACTTCTCCATTATGAATCCATTTATTATTATATATTTAATTAACATTGATTTTAAGATTGAGGGAATTTGGGGAGAATAAAAACATTGTATTTATTACATAGATTTTCATTAAATAGTAATTTTTGTAGCAAAGCTCTGTTGTTTTTTATTAATATGACAAAAGGAAATATTATTATATTGTTATAATCACTCCATAAGATAAAATATTGAAAGTGTACCATGAGATTTTCCTCTTGCAGAACTAACAGAGGAAGAGGTGTAAATAAATAGAAGTACTCATGTCTTCTGAAAATAAGATATTAAAGAAAGAATCAACATCTCCAGTTGGTTCATGGAAAAACAATTCTTATATTTGAAATTATGTAGTTATCTCATGTTTTTTCATCAAACATCAATCACAGTGTCAATTACGGCTGTTTATTGTAATTGATCACAGTACCTTGTACTAATGTTCTATTTATAAATTTCAATCTTAGAAAGCATATATATGGGATTCGGTTTAGAAATAGGAGAATACATTCAGGAAGGATTCTTCCATAACCTTTGTGTTCATCTTCCTGTGGTTCAATAAGAATGAAATTTGGAGTGTTTATTAAACATTTTTATCTTCCTGATAGTACTATTGCTCTGTCAGCTAACATGCTGTCCTTCATATGTGAAAATTACCCTTCTGGTTTATTGTGAATCAAGTGTGAGAGCTAAGATGTCTTTTCCTTCCTGGTGTGCTATCTACCCATGTTTTCTTGCTCGATTCCCTTTTTGACCACTGGAATGAGAGGGCTGCCCAGTGAGTGGCACAGCTATGGCCATGAAGCAGCACAGGCTGACTGCTTCTTGTGGGAACAGAGCCTAGGTTTGCTCAGCCTTCTGAGCACTTTGCTTTGACTCTTCTAGCTATTGCCTTAGTGAGAGGCACTAGTAGAGCTTGCTGCTTAGAATGACAGGAATTTTTCTACATGAAGATACCTGGTATTCGTAACGGACTTCTTTGTATCTGAACACTCTCCCTTTTACTTAAAACTTGGAAGTATATTGACTTAATACTCATTTTAATTTAAAGTTATTTTTCTTTAGGTAGGAAAACAATTCTGAAAATGCAAGGCCAGATTTATTGTTCTCTCTCTTTTGAGGCCTTTATGGATTATTTCTTTCCATGAAGGAAACCAGTGTCCTTCACACATAGAATAGGTGAGATGGATGCAGGCATCCTTTCTGCTATAGTCAAAGCTTTCAATATAGAAATATAACTTAGTGACTCAAGCTGCCGTGATGTGCAGGGTGTGCCTAAGGCAAAAGCTGAGTCAAGAGCAGGCTGGTTTGCAACCTTAGCACAGACAGAAACATCCACCATATAAACCAGTCTGCCTGGACCATGCCATCAGGGAAGGGCTGGAGGGACTGGGAAGGGGATCCTAGCCCAGAGTTGGTTGAAACACAAGGCACATTTGGAGTTGCAGCTTTTCTTTCTTTTAAGTCTTTCCTGTTGAAGTCCTATAATGAAGTAATTTAAGTTTATTGTGGCTTTATTCCTCCTGAAGGGAAACAGTATTTTTTTGTCTTTTTTTTTAAGGCGGAGTCTGACTTTGTCGCCCAGGCTGGAGTGCAGTGGCGTGATCTCGACTCACTGCAACCTCCACCTCCCAGGTTCAAGCAATTCTCCTGCCTAGCCTCCTGAGTAGCTGGGACTACAGGTGCGTGCCACCATGCCCAGCTAATTTTTTGTATTTTTTGTAGAGGTGGGGTATCACCGTGCTAGCCAGGATGGTCTTGATCTCCTGAGCTCGTGATCTGCCTGCCTTGGCCTCCCAAAGTGCTGGGATTACAGGCATGAGCCACCACGCCTGGCCTTATTTTTTGTTTTTCTTTTTGTTTTTGTTTTTTTGGCTAACCAGGTGTCTACAGGGCTGAGGGCCTGCTTGTGGAAGGAATGTTATGTCATCCACTTAAATTATTTATTTATTCAGCACCTATCATGTGCCAGACATTGTGCTTAATGCTCAGAATGTAACATAAAAGGCAGAGATGTACTTGCTCCCGTGGAACTCACTACTTCACTCTGGTTTAACTGTGGAGGTCTATGGATAGATGAAAAACAAGTAAGTTTACTTGTTTAAATTTTTTTAAAATTTAAAAAATCTGTATTCACAGCTTGTGAATGAAATAAAAACCAGTAGAGGATCAGAGGTCTGTGTTGACACTGGTACAAATTTTTCCTGACATTGAGCACCCCAAGATCAGGATTTAGGGTACCCAGTACTGGGGTGGCCTGTAAGACAGTGGAAAAGAGGGATCACCTTCCTTGTCTCATTGCCGAGGCTCAGAGAGATGTCCAGTAGGCAAGGTGAACTTTCAAGATGTTCTTCCTTTGTCATTTTCCTATAAGGAGAAAATTTGAATTTCCTAAGCCATTTACTATCTCTTGCAGCTTTTTCCAATAATTGTTTCAAATGGCCCAAGGGTAAAGTTTCCGTGTTCTTAGCACAGCCATAAAGGTACTCAACTGTCACCTTAATGACTTTATGTACTGCAAAGTTAAATGGAAAATGTACCACTTGGATGAAACCAAAGAAACCTGAAAATGGGGTTTAGAGAATTTCACTGTTCCTATGGCAATATCATCTCCTTGGCAATTGAAGAAAATCATTTAATATAGGTATAAAACCCTAGTAAATATTGGACAGCTTTATGGAAATGTAATAAACTGTAGTCATATATCAAAAAGCACTAAAACTCATTTTGCATTTATGGCACACAGCAAAATTATAATACAGATGAGGACTAAATGACCTATAAATGTTAAACACATAGTTAAGCATAGAATATGTCACCCAGAGTCTTCGTGGTTTTTCTGTGCAGTATGTTCAAGTCAGATGCAATTGTGTGGAGAAACACCTGCCTTTTTCTAAGCCTGTGTATATTTTGGCCCCTTTTGGGGGCAGAAAGGCAGAGCAGAAACCATATCCATTTGCTTGCAGATAATCAGGTAAAAAAGATATGTGAAATGAGCAAGGCTCTGTCCTTGCATATGAATTTAACAAGGTAAATGCTGATAACATTGTTAGCCTAGTCCTGTTACTGCTCAGCCTGATGCAAAATATAATTGCATTTTATGTTGTATGCCACATAGTCTAGTTTGTAAGGAAACCATTGATTTTATTCACAAGACGTAGCTGTTGTTTTGAAATTTTTCAGATGCCACTGTGAGAAGCTGAGCTTCAAGGTGTTTTGAATAACAGTCCTGGAATATAAAAGCTTTTCCATTTGTAGGGAGCATTTTATACTGCAAAGAAACAGATTTCTCCCCAGCAGATGGTTCAGATTTCCTGCAGGAAAAAAAAAAAAAAAAACACAAACAAAACTGAAAGGGACAGGGTCTTTCTTGGACGCAAAGAGGAGGCATTTCTAGCTAAGAAATTGAAGGTGAATGTGCATAGTTTTTACCATGTAATTCAGGCAACTACTCTGTGATAATCAAGGTGGGATATAGTGCTTACTCATAAGATGGCCAAAGTGAAACAGTCAGTCAATTATCATATTCTCAAAATGCAAAACAACAGAATTGACTGTATGGTTTTCATTGAGTCAGCCAGTGAGCTAAAGCAAAGTCACCAGTCTAGGAACTCCATGTGGGCAAACCATAGGCACTATTTTTATTTTTTATGATTCATCCTCCTAGTATCTCGCATGTGACTTTGAAGGTTTCCATGCTCTGTTTCTTTGATTCCTTTGCTTGAAAAGTTCTCAATGACTCTGGTTCCAGATTCTTAAGACAGCTTTTGCACTCTTTCAGCACTGGTTGCTCTGCTTTCCAGCTCTGCAGGTAAATCACTCAATGCATTTCCTAACCTCCTTTTAGGATTCCGTTGAATCCTGTACTTGCTTAAAGGGATCTATTGCACAGAAGAAATGAGAGTGGCGTTTTCTGAAGAGCATTCTTAGGCAAAATTGTTGGCTTGGCAGGGTACAAATGAAGTCAAAGAACTGCAATATAATTAAATGTAAATGATTGGTTGTTTTATTTTCTATTAGAATATAACATTTGAAGTGAGACGTGGTGATGGGGATGATACTGTACAGGTAGAAAATGACAATGGGAACACTGAAGGAATACTTTCGAAATACTAGGCATGAAGAGTTTTACATGGATCATCTCATTTGATCAGTAAAAGTTTTAAGGTAGGTATTAGCTTATATTTTTCAGAAGAGGAACTAGGTTAAAAAAAAAAAAAACTTGCTAAGGTTACGTAACAATTAAGCAACAGTACCAGGACTCAAACTCATGTTTACTTGAATCTAAGTCCAAGCTTTAAACCACTACACTATGCTAAGGTAAAACTAGTCTATTTGTAGCTCTGTAGTATATAGCAATCCCTTTAATGGAAACAAAGGGAACTATAATTATGCCCTATCATAAAATTAAAACATAGAGCATCATCGCACCCTTAAATCCCTGAAAGGCCACGCAATGCACATCAGGGCTGTCCTTGGGGGACAAGAGAGCTGATGCAGAGCCACAAGAAAGATGTCAGAAAACTGATGGTCAGCCCAGCTCAATATTAAGTTAGAAAAGTGAAAATGAACAGTGCACTGGGAAATAAAACCATCGATCAGAGACTGGGAAGGAGGTATAAATCAAGACATGGCTAATGTGAACATAAAAAGTTTGATTCAGACTGAATGTTGCAAAATCAGAAATCTGGCTGATATTCAATCCCATTGGGCCAGGATCAGCAGCACCTGGAAGAACCTTAATAGAAAGGAAGAAAGAGAGAGAGAGAGAGATAGAGAGAGAGGAATTAAGTTGGATATGATGTATTCTTATTATTTAAAAATTAGAACATTCAGGGACATTTTTTCAAAAGAAAATTTATCATAGTTTCTACTTTGTAAAGAAAATCACAGTTGTAACATTTTGATGTATTTCCTTCTAGACTTTTTCTCCTCTAGGTAAAAGATTTACATACATCTGCACAGATGTACCAAACTATATTTGCAATTTAGTGTCCAACTTACTTCTTTTAATATAACATACTCTACATTATTATAATTTTATAAGCATTATTTTATCCATGTAATATACTATCATTTAAGTGTACAGTTATTAGCTTTTTCCTTTGATTAGATGTTAGAGAATTAGCATTTAATTATCTTAGCTGGTATCAATATCAATTCTCTGATATTTATTGCTTTTCCTTTCCAATTTAGGACTATTTCTTCACAGATACCATAGGTAGAATTTGTAGGTTGAAGGTTAAAGACAGGTTTTGACCTTTGACACATAGTACCTAATTGTTTTTACTTCCTCCAGTAGTGTTTAAGGGTACTCTTTCACGACATTATAAGTGTCGAGTTTTTATAAAAAAGAAAAAAAATATTAACACAAACATTAGGCAGAAAATGATAATGTATTGATTGAAAAATTACATATCTTTGATTCCTAGTAAGCTGGATATTTTCCCCAAAGATGGCTAGTTGTTTGCATTCCCACTTTTTGTGGATCTTTTGTACACATCCATTTCCCATTTATCTGGTAGAGATATTTTCCCCTTCTTATTGGGAAGTGTATGTGGTATATACAGAGGAGTATATATAACATATGTACAGCTTGAAATATAATTATACGGAGAACTGTGCAACCAACCAGCCCTCAAGTTAGGAACCAGCATGTAAAATGTTGTTTTCCCATCCTCCTTCCTGTCTACTGGCCCAAGGCCCACTTTCCCGCCTAGACCATCACCTTCCCTCTTCCTGCCTCCCCTCCCTGACCCAAAACATGATCCTGACTTCGGACCATCAATCCCTTGCTTTTCTTAATATTTTTATTACCTATGTAGGGATTCATAAATAATTTCATTTATTTGTACCTGTTTTTGAACTTCATAAAAATGGAATCATACTCTGAACTCTCATGAGTGGATCATTTTTTGTAACATTTTGTTCATAGGATTCATTCATGTTAAGGTGTGAAGCTGTAGCGGACCACAATAATTATTCTATCTATTTATTTCAGCAATTTCAAATACAACAGAAAATGTTCTCTATCATGTTTAAGGGAAATGTTTTCACAGTTTTAAAAATTTTCTTGTAATTTTGGTTATATTTTAACATACAGATAATTTAGACAAGTTTACATAGTAAAATCTATTGATTTTTTTTCCTTTATGAATTCTTTTATTCCTTTGAAACTTAGAAGGACCGTCCCCTCTAGGGTGTTGATCAATATTTGCTTTTATTTTATCTCTTTCATGCTTTGATTTCTTTCTTGAAAAAAAAAAACAACTTTAGAACTCTAAGCCATCTGTATTTATTCTGGCTTATGGTTTGATTGGACATGCAGATCGATTTTCCCTCCAAATAGGTAACTGCTTATTGAGTAATCCTTTCCCACACCCATTGGGGCTGTGTTCTTTGGGTAGCAGAGATGAGGCAGAGCTAGACGTACAGATGTAAGGCAAGAAAGCAAGTAAGTCCAGGCATGGTGTTGGACAGAGAGGGAGTGACCTCTTTTAAGATCTAATATTAAGGAAGGAGGGAAGTAAAGTTGCTTACTAGCCATGGCTTGTCTTCCCACAGACTCTATTTATGTAAGAAACGCACTTCTTCCATTGCTATTTTGTCATTTTTCTCACTTGCAGCTGCACCTAATTTTAACAAATTCTGAATCACCCTATTTGCTCTTAATCATTAGACAAGAAATGCGGCATTTCCGTCTCTTTGTATATGTAAAAAAGCCTCTCAAATAATAGATAAGAAATATTAGACTTTGTCTCCATCTTCAGTGTTAAACTCTGCAAAGCCCTTTTTTGGCCATTTCATCCAGATTGCTTTTTCTGGAGTTGCAGAGTTTTCTTTTGGCTTCCCAAAATATGTCAATGTTCCTCCAGCCTGGGATTAATTCTGTGTAGAGTGGAGGATTGTTTGGTATTTTCTTTAATATAGATTAATTTTTATTTCTGAATTTTAGGGTGGTGTTGGTATCTTTTGGTTATTTCTTAAATGAGCATAATACTTGTTTAAAAAATAAGGTTATAGTTTTCATTGGCTCATTTGTTTTCTGACTTGTATGCATTCAAAGTCAGTAAGTGAAATCCTGGCCTGGAGAATCACTCACCACTCATCATTTGGTGCCTTGTTGTGTACACAAGAGCTGGAGAGCATAACAATAATACCAGGTGAGGGCCAGAGAGAAGGTGATGAAAACTGCATAAGAAACAGTGTACATCTCTGCTTATTAGATCTGAGTGTCTAATTCAATAAAATGATTTTTTAAGTGTATGTAAATTAATGTCTCCTGGTCCTGAGCAAAAGACAATTATGTCTTCATTTCACTCAGAACTGCAATTTAGAATGAGTTTGGGAAGTAAATATTAAATAGCAAATTCATACTAGCTTAGAGAGGTAACCATTTGCCTGTTCATTGCTTCTCAGAGAATGTGAGATGAATCACAGGTTCTATTAAGATGATTTGTTTAGTTGAGTAATTGGGACTTTTGTGCTTTGCTTGTCTATTTCCTACAACTTTTCTGGATTGAGTTATTTATTTGGTTTACATTCCCCTAAACAGAATTCTCTTTTAAGCTTCAGAGTAAATACTGGTTCACTTCAATAGACACATAAAAAGTTATTGAAGAGTCCAAGTGATGTGGAGCATGGAGTTTGGAATCAGGAACCCCTGGTTCAAAACCCACTTCTACAATTGACAAGGCACCCGACCTTAGGCAATCTATTCGATATCCCTGAGTCTTCATTTCCTTATCAGTAAATAGAAAAAGTGGTATCTTATTTCTAGTTTTGTTCTGATACTTTGTCTTTATTTTAGGATTTCCAAGTTACTAGAGTATGGGTAACCCATAAAACAACTGGTAATATAGTGCCTACTGATTATATGGTGCCTGCAGCATAGACTTACCAATTACTTGTTAAATAAAGGAGTGGCAAATACGTTTCTATACCTCTATACTTTATATTTACTTTCCCTTAGAATTCCCACAAAACACATACAGTGTGTTGCCATGAATGGCCAGTTAAGGATGGAGTTGGGAGGATGGATAAAGATTTCGGGTATGAGACAGGATGGTGTGTGTGTGTGTGTGTGTGTGTGTGTGTGTGTGTGTGTGTGTGGTGTGTAAAAATTCAGAGCTCACCAAAGACATCTGGGCTTGCTTTGGTATTTCACTCACATAAGGAAATGTAAACAGAGGGCTCTGTTTGGGTTATGACTTTTAAAAGCTATCAGCCTATTTCAGGTATCAGGTGGTTTATAGTTTTGACATTGGCTCTACCTGTCTGAGAGATATAAACCATCTCAGGTGCAGCATTATAACATTTAGATTTTTTTCTTGAGATTCTGAGCCAGAGGAAATAAACTGAAGAAATTAAGTGGGGCCAACAGATTATGCATAAAGATGGTCTCCTTCCTGGAAGTAAGAGTCAGGGAGCTCCCTCTCTCCAAAATGAATGGGCTGATGTTCCCCACATTCACCATCAGGAGAATTTGAGTTAATTACTTCAGAAAGCTACTTCACAAGAACCTTGTATGATGGTGACTTCTTTGATTACACATCTGCTAAATTCAGTGTCTGGAAATCGCAAGGTTTAAACCACAGCTTAAAGTACACATAGTTCATTGAGGTACAAATTGACTGGAATCTATAGCAACCCTTCAACTCCATACCAACCAATTTTTATTAGGATTCTTTAATTGTATGTCTGACCTTTTTTTCTCCCCTTTGTCTTCCATCCTTTGCTCTCCTTAACGAGATAAAACAAGATAATATATGAGAAAGAAACTTTTATTTAAAGGCAAAGTGCTATGTACACATCAGAATAATCACCTATTGATTTATTTAGCCACCTAAATTAACCTACGACTTGCTCCCCAAAGCAAAACACACTTGGGAAAAAAAAGGTTTCTAGAATGAAAACTTTTTTCTGCTTTGTGAACTTTATCTTTACAACCAGACCCACTGAGAACATGTGCTTCATCTTCCTTGATACTTTGTTCCTTGGTGGTCTTACTGCATCAGACTGGACCATGGCATCCCTCATTTTATGCATTTCTGTTTTCACTGCATCAGTAGCTTGGCTTAGACCTCAAAGTTCTGAAGTGTGAGGTGACCTGAGCTATGGATGATGGTGTGTCTAAGAAAGAAAATAACATTTTCTCTATATCTCATGGCTGCTCTTGAATCATTTGATCACAGTTCATTTGTCTTTTTCATCACTGAGAAAACATTTAATAAATCTGTGTGCTCTGCCATGAGGCTTTCATGGCTAAAGAAAAGGAGATTATTTTCTTAATTTTAATTATTTCTCAGATTTAAAATCTTAAAGATGAAACAGATGAAATGGTAAACTTCTAGTGACTCTTGTAGGACCCTACAATATGTTATGATTCAAATGTTGATTGAAATATTGAACTATGACTAATATCAATGAATGATATTTAATCATTCATTCAAAATGACTGAATTTTTATTAAAACCTAAGTGTCTGGCAAATAGGATCTCCCAGACATGACTTTAGTTTGAGAATTCTTCTTGGAACACAGATCTATGCTCGGGATATTTTTGTGGGTTATTCCTTGCTCAACGTAAGTGTAGATTCCATGCAGAAGCTGTAATATAAACTGAATGAGTAGTTTCTCTAAAACATCAAGGCACAGGTAGTCCTATTTTGAAGATCCTTTTTTAAAAGAGAAAAGCAAGAGAAGATCTGTTCACTCCTCTGGAGACCATGATCGTGGCACACGAGGGTTTTAGTGTGCTTGTGGAGCACTAGCAGGTGACGGCAGGTGACTGCAGGTGAACAGAGCAGCAGCCACCTCCAGTGGAGAAGGAAACCTTGGACTATCTCTCTTGATGGTGGTAGAGGTTAGGGTGGGGAGACTTCTTGAGGTCAGCGTACTGTCAAGAACCCATAAAAGTTGTCTTATTTATTTATTTATTTAGACATGGAGTCTCATTCTGTCACCCGGGCTGGAGTGCAGTGGCACAATCTCGGCTCACTGCAACCTCTGCCTCCCAGGTTCAAATGATTCTCCTGCCTCAGCCTCCAGAGTGGCTGGGACTATAGACATGCATCACCATGCCCAGCTAATTTTTGTATTTTTAGTAGAGACGGGGTTTCAGCATGTTGACCAGGATGGTCTGGATCTCTTGACCTAGTGATTCACCCACCTCAGCCTCCCAAAGTGTTGGGATTACAGGCGTGAGTCACTGTGCCTGGCCAGTTGTCTTTGTTGTTAATATGATCTGAGACTGGTAGAGTTTTGGGATATTTATTTATTTATTTAGAGAGAGAGAGGAGTTTCACTCTTGTTGCCCCGCCTGGAGTACAATGGCACAATCTTGGCTCACTGCAACCTTTGCCTCCCGGGTTCAAACAATTCTCCTGTTTCAGCCTCCCAAGCAGCTGAGATTACAGGTGTGCGCCACCACGCCTGACTAATTTTGTATTTTTAGTAGAAATGGGGTTTCACCATGTTGGTCAGTCTCGTCTCGAACTCCTGGCCTCAGGTGATCCACCCACCTTGGCCTTCCAAAGTGCTGGGATTATAGGCATGAGCCACCAGGCCCGGTGAGTTTTGGGAAATTTAGATTATGCATGAAACTAGAAATTAGAAGAAAGGAAAAAAGAAAAAATAATGAAAGAATACAGAAACTGTCTTATGTCCAAATTTTTATTTTTTTCCCCAATTATATATTTTCAACTGCCATGATACATGATACATAACTGGATATTTTACAGGCACCTCAAAGTCACCATGTCACAAACCAAAATTGTCATTTATCCTGTTTCCCTGTAGAATCCCTAAGTTGTTTTTGTTTTGTTCTTTATATCTATAAATGGCATCTTTATTCTCTAAGACATTCCGAATTGAAAACCAGTATATTTTTATTCTTTTCTTTCCAGCATTCAATCAATTGACGAATCTCATATCATTACCTCTGTAATCTTATTTACACGTTTTTTTTCAGTCTGTTACCATGACACTACTTTAGATTAAGTCTTCAGTTTCCCTTGCTTGCCTTTTGTAAATAAGTAGTCTCAGCTACTCAGGAGGCTGAGGCAGGAGAATCACTTGAACCCAGGAGGTGGAGGTTGCAGTGAGCCGAAATCATGGCACTGCACTCTAGCCTGGGCGACAGAGTGAGATTATGTCTCATAAATAAATAAATAACAAAAAAAAATTTCCAAATTTGTCTTTGCCATCTGTCTCTTGGCTCTTCTACCTATTTTGTATACTGCTGTCAGTCTTTTTCTCAAACACAACCTGTGTCTTGTTACTCTCCTGCTTGATGAACTTCAGGGGGTCTCATTCAATGAGCTGACCACAAACTACTCACTGACATCCAAACCCGAACACACACACAAAATCAACATTTCTAATTGTCTCTCCAATCATCACCTCTACTGGTGGTCTCTACTTCAGAGATAAGTAGTCTTAGAGCTACTTATCATCATTTCACTTACCTTCTTTTTTTTTTTTATTTTTGAGGTGTAGTCTCCCACTGTCGCCCAGGCTGGAGTGCAGTGGCACGATCTGTGCTCACTGCAACCTCCTCCTCCCAGGTTCAAGCAATTCTCCCATGTTCAAGTGATTCTTCTGCCTTAGCCTCCTGAGTAACTGGGATTACAGGTGCGTGCCCTACACCCAGCTAATTTTTGTATCTTTAGTAGAGACGGGGTTTAACCATGTTGGTCAGGCTGGTCTTGAACTCCTGACCTTGTGATCTGCCCACCTTGGGCTTCCAAAATGCTGGGATTACAGGCATCAGCCACCATGCCCGGCCCTCACTCATCCTTTTAAGACCCACTTTAGATACAATTTCCTCCATAAAATATTTTCTAGCCCCATCAACCCAATCAGATATGAATCTTCTGAAACCCTGGTATATCAGTTTACATCAATATTACAGAACATATATCCCTACTAAAATTATTGCTATTGGTATACTTGTCTTTGCTGATACATTGTGCAGCTGTGATGTTCCTGGCATTATGCTACGCACTTAATTTACATTATTTCATTCAAATTTTAGGGTTTCACCTCAACTGTATGAACTACATAGAATCTCTATTTTATAATGAAAGACACCAAGTTTGAATAAGTTGCTCAAGGATAAGTCTTAGATCCAAATCCGGATCCATTTTCCACCAAAGCACATGCTTTCTCTATTAGACTATACAGCCTTTTTGTGGTCAAAGCTCTCTTACTTAGATGTATGCCTCTTGTAACTCCTCAAACAGTGAAAGTGATTTGTATGTAGTGGGCCTGGGAGGGTGTAGGCTGGGAGATGCCGGCATATGTCTTGTATTATGTGGGCCTTAAGATGGAAGTCAAAATAGAGGAGCACTGAACCAAGAAGAGAGACTAGGTCTGGGTGACATTACTTTCGCGTCTGCATCAACCCAGTTCTATCTTTGAATTCTTCCAGTACATGAACCAGTATATAGTCCAGTATGTACTGGATTTACTGTTTAGTCATTTTTCTAAAATGATAGATCAGGGAAATGTTGTAGGCTTTGATGTCACCAAGGTATTTGATAAAATGTGTTAAAATATGTTCATGGACAAGAAGGTGAATTGTAGGTTGCCTAATATATGCTCAAATTATCTTTATGGAGAGATAGCACTCTGGAAAAGTTCTCCATTGGTAGTTCATGATTATCAATGCCTCAGAAGAAAATATAAGTGAGCAAATATAAACTCTTATAGATCTTGAAAATAATGCTTGTACATTGGATATCCAAATTCTAAATAAGCAGGAAGCGCCTCATCCAAATGCAAAGGAAAAAACTAGGATGCATAGGTTGGTGTTGGAAATCAGAGAGGTGGCAGAGTCTACCTGAGATTTTGAGGGGCAAAGTTAAAGGCAAGAAGCCAAGGCCAAAAAATACCCAGAGGCAGCATTAGTATTAAAACCATTCAGAAGTAGGTTGAAATCATACTCTTGTCAGTGAATAACTGCGTAACTTAAAGATATACTTAATCACTGAGCCCTTGTTTCTGCACCTGTAGATACCTATCGACTGGGCTGTTGAGGAATACGGGGAGCTGTTGAGGAATAATGTTTCCTATGTGGAAGCATTAGGTAATTAGTAGATGCTCACTACATATGATTTGTTTTAAAGCATATTGTTTACTAGGAGCTGGCTAATAACATATGGGAACAAGGAGGGAAGGACAAGGACCTGGGAGTCAGGGGAAGCAGGAACAGTCACAAAGATGCATGAATAATTCTGCAGAACATGGTCTTTCTCATCCAGGAACAAATTTTTCCCCCATAACCTCTTAAGTGCTCTGCTTAGCACCTTGTAAGAAGAAAAAGAACCAAGGTGATGCAATCAAACTTAACAGGGATAAATGTTAAGTTCCACAATAATAATAATAATAATATAAGACAATTTAAACAATTATAGAACGCAGTAAACTTGGTGGTGTAGATTAATAATAACTTGATTAGAGCTCACACAGTGATAGAGTTTCTAAAATGTTTGGCATCCTTGGGATGTTTTAATAGAAACAGGGAGTACATAGTGTAAGAATTATTAAGTAGCTTACTATTTGACCAGAACAATTTAGCTGGAAACAATTTGATCATCATACCTTGGTTGACATATTGATGTAGCTGAAGTAGATATTCCCCAGTCATAGATTTTTGGAACATTGGTAATTTTTCTATCTAATTTTCAGCCATTGAATCTTACTCTGCCTTAATTTTTAGAGTGAAAAGTTGAGACAGCACCAGTGTTAGTATCGGAATTCTCCATGGTTTTAAAGAGTACTTATCTTTCACTTATTATGAAAACAAACCCATTATAGAAAAGCTAGAAAATACAAGCGGAAGAACAACAAGAAACCCCTTATTTCTCCTGCCCTTAGGTAACCACTCTTACTGTCTTGGCTTATATCATTCCAGGTTCTTTTCCATGCCTACCATTATCTGACAATGGCAAGGGCTGTGCTACAGAGTAGTGAGCTCTCCATTTTTAGAAGTTTTTAAGCAGAAGTAGGAAAATCTGTCAGAGATGTGTCAGAGGTATCATACAAAAGAAAGGTTAAAGTTTATAATGTCTAGTTTTTTTCAACTTTAGGATTCTAAGAAAGAAATACAATAAATGCCATTACAATGCTCACAAAGATTATTCATTTATATTGTATTTGTGGGATTCAGCTGAAAAATAACTTCTAAAATTCCAGCTCTGATCTGCCATTCATTCTGTCATTTCTGAGGTATTGGCTTGAGTGCCTATATTTGATTTCTGTGCTTGAGTAAACCCACCCACTGGCCAGACTGAACCCCAGTGTGTTTGACATTTTCCCTTTTGAACAGCATCCAGCCTAATGTAGCTTACTGGAAAAAATCTTCACGGTATGACTCAGAAAGTCATGCAAGCATTTCTTTCTGTGGAATTCTTTTTTTTTTTTTTCAAAATGAGAATAGATCACATTATTTGAGGATAAACAAATCTGAAAGTGTTTCCAGTAATATCTTTTTATGTATAAGCTTGGCTAAGATCTTGCTTCCTACCTAAATGTCTCAGTGAATACTGTCCTATTGAAATAAAATTTAACTTTTCAAATTCTCCAACTGAAAATAGAAAGTGAAGTCCGACTTCCCAGAAGGAGGAGTCACAATTTCTTTTTGTTTAAGATGTCCGTAAATTATCCAACACAGGGTGAGCCATGCCGTGCCCATTTAATGCCCTCTAAATGAAACTACGTAAGATAAAATTAAAGCTTATGAAAAACCACGTAAGCTACATGGTCTAACAAGATCTGGATTCTTCTTCCTTTATCTTCCTTTGTTTTCTGATAAATTGCAGGAAATACTCCCAAATAAGCACATGTATTGTCAATACTCACAATTTGAAAATCATTACCATTATTTGTTTTTTGTTTTAATTTTTATTTTAGGTTTGGGGGTACATGTGAAAGTTTGTTGTTACATAGATAAACACGTGTCATAGGGGTTTGTTGTACATATGCTATATCACACAGGTAGTAAACCCAGTACCTTATTATTATTTTTAAGGAGTTGTATTTTAGATATGTTTTTAAAATTACTAATGCAGTATTATTAGCTGAACATGCACATTTGAGATGTTCTTTAGGTAGAAAGATTTCTATGCAACTAGTCAAGTACTTTCAGAAGATATTGACTGTTGTAATATTGGCGGTATAAAACAAAGGAAGACAGGACCATAAAGCTTGAGAGGATGGGAGGGGAAAAGAAGCTACAGAATGTTTGATCTGATCAATAAATAATAAAGCAGTAGCTAAATGTATTGAATATCTACATTGTATATGTTGGATACTAGGGAGTGGTTTGTATATACACTGCCTTTTATAGCCACCCTACAAAATAGCATTATCATCTCCAACTTACAGATGAATATTCTGAGGCTGAGAAGACCTGGGATTCATAGTTTGTTCCCTGATAAAGCTTACTTTCTTCACCCTATACCATGTTGTCTCAGATGTGTCATAAATAAAACCAGGAAAGACAAAGAATAAAAATGAACTCTTAAAATTCTCATAACTACAGTAAACAAAGCAAACAGTCCAATTAGAAAATAGGTAATAGACACGAGACATTTCACTGAAAAGATGAACAGAAGGCAAATAAGCCCATGAAAACATGTTCTACATTGTTAGCCATTAGGAACATGCAAACTAAAACCATAGTGAATTTAAAATTTAAATTAAAGTGAAACCATACAGTACATCCATCAATGGCTTAAAACGAAACAGTGGTGTAACCGCCCAATGGGTTCACCTTTCCCACTGCCTAGACAGAGCCAATTTATCGAGACAGGGGAATTGCAATGGAAAAAGAGTAATTTATTCAGAGCCAGCTGTGTGGGAGATCAGAGTTTTATTTACTCAAATTAGTCTCCTGGAGCATTTGTGGATCAGAGTTTTTAAAGATAATTTGGTGGGTAGGTGCTTGGGAAGTGGGGAGGGCTGATTGATCAGGTTGGAGATGGAATCATAGGGGGTCGAAGTGAGTTTTTCTTAATGTCTTCTGTTCCTGAGTACAATGGCAGAACTGGTTGGGCCAGATTACAGGTCTGGGTGGTGTCAGCTGATCCATCAAGTGTAGGGTCTGCAAAATATCCCAAGCACTGATCTCAAGCTTCACAATAGTGATGTTACCCCCAGAAGCAATTTGGGGAGATTCAGACTCTTGGAGCCAGAGACTGCATGACCCCTAAATTGTAATTTCTAATCTTGTAGCTAATTTGTGAGTCCTGAAAAGGCAGACTGGACCCCAAACAAGAAGGGGATTTTTTTCGGAAACAGCTGTTATCAATTTTGTTTCAGAATCAAACCATGAACTGAATTCTTTCCTAAAGTTAGTCTGGCCTACACCCAGGAATGAACAAGACAGCTTAAGGATTAGAAGCAAGATAGAGTCAGTTAGGTCTGATTCCTTTCACTGTCATAATTTTCTGAGTTATAATTTTATGAAGGCAGCTTCAGTGACATCACCAGTGTTGGCAAGGATATAGAGAAACTGGATCATTGTCACATAGCTAATGCTACAGAGACTCTGGAAAAGTTTGCAGTTTCTTTAAAACTAAACATGCAATTACCATATGGCTCAGTAATTGTAATCCAGGGACTTTGTCCCAGAAAAATGAGAGCTTATGTTCACACACAAAACCTGTTCACAAATGTTTAAATAAGCTTTATTTATAATAGCCCATAACTAAAAATGACTCAACAGATGATATTCTTCAACAGATGCATGGTCAAACTGCAGTATGTCAGTACCATTGAATACTACTTATAAATAAAAAGAAATGAATTATTGATATATGCAACAATCTGGATGACTCTCCAGATAATTATGCTGAGATTTTTTTAAAGTCCATCCCAAATGGTACATACTCCATTATTCTATAGGTTTAATATTCTTGAAGTGACAGAATTATAGAAATGGGTAAGAAATTAGTGGTTGGCAGGGTTGAGGGGGTATGTCTCTTGTGAAAGGAAAATATCTTGGGCCCCCAAAATCACTAAGGAAAACTCAAGCTGGAAACTGCTTAGGGCAAACCTGCCTCCCATTCTATTCAAAGTCACCCCTCTGCTCACTCAGATAGATACATATATATCTGATTGCCTCTTTGGAAAGGCTAATCAGAAACTCAAAGAATGTAATCATTTGTGTATCACCTATCTGTGACCTGGAAGCTCCCTCTCTGCTTCCAGTCTTTCTGCCTTTGCTTTAAGTTGTCCCCGCCTTTCCAGACCGAACCAATGTACTTCTTACATGTATTGATTGACGTCTTGTGTCTCCCTAAAATGTATAAAACCGAAGATGTGCCCCGACTGCCTTGGGCGCATGTCATCAGGACCTCCTGAGGCTGTGTGTCCGGCGCATTCTCAGCCTTGGCAAAATAAACTTTCTAAGTTAACTGAAACCTCTCTCAGATTTTCTGCATTCACAGTCTTAAAGGGCAACAGGAGGGATCCTTGTGGTGATGAAAATGTTTTGTATTTTGACACTATCAATATCAGTTTCTTGGTTGTGGTATTGTACCATAGTTTACAAGTTAGCATTTGGGAAAACTGAGTAAAAGGAACGTAAGATCTCTCTGTATTGTTTCTCACAAATATATGTGAATTTACGATTACCTCCAAAGAAAAACTTCAATTAAATGAAAAAGAAGTGAATATTATTAAACATGAATAAAATGTATTTCTCTTTTATTTGAATAAATTTATTTGAACTTGTTTAAGAGATTTATGATAGCAAAAAAGATTGGATTGAACAGGTAAAATGCTTTGGCCCGAGACAGCATTTCCTGCCTTAGCGAATGTCAGTCAAGGTAATAGGGCCAAGATTTTGGTGCTCGTCTCTGAATCCTCTCTTTCTAACTGCTATATCTGATCAACTGGTTTCTTCCTCAAAAGTCTAAAGTATACTCATCTTTGGCAGGGCCTTTAATGCTGCCCATACATATGGTGACTTTGTGAGAATAACAAAAGGATACCTTGTGTAGCTGATGAATAAAAAAAGGGTTCCTTTCATCCTCCTGCCGGGTCATAGTGTTGGCCAGGAGATCACAGTCTGATTTTCAACAACCACCTACCCCTTGGGAAAGTGCTTTGTGCAGGGCATGGCTTTCTGCATGGATGTATAGGGTAGCCTTTGCCTTATTATTTCCTGCCACCCTTATCTTCACCATGATTCAAGTCAGTGCCATTTCTCCCTGGCAGCATTCTCTTAATTCTCCCTACCTCCAATCTTGCTTTGCTTCAGTGCTTTCTCCACACCGCAGCTCGAATTTGCTTTCTGAAATACATCTCTGATCATGCCACCTCACCAACAACCCGACAAGAAGCCCCCTTTGTCCCCAGTATGGAGTCTAAGCTCTCGGGGTATGGCAAACGTGTCATCCTCTTCCTGACCCCACCAGCCTTTCTCCTCTCCTCTTTTTCAACCCTCTTATCTTCTACTGTCCTGCAGTTCACATGAGCCGAGTTCCCTCATCTTTGATATTTCTCTGCTTTGAATACCTGTTCTGCTCTTAACCTCCAGCCTTTTATCCGGCTGACTTCTACATGTCCTTCAGAACTCGGTTTAGACATCCCCTCTGGGAAACCTTTCTAATCTCATGAGCTTTAGCTGCATGGTTCTCTGTGCTCACACGGTGCCTTTACTCACTCTGAACCGTAGTACTGAAAACACTGGTTTGTAATGCTCTCTCTGTATCTGCCTTTCCCATATAGCTGCTAACTTCTCCAGGACAGGAACAATGTCTTATTTACTATTGTAACCCAGGGATCTACCATAGTACTTGGCACATTGAACAACATCGACTGTCAGCTGGTAACACCATTTTTTTTAAGTGAATGCAAAACCATTTTGTTAACTGTTCCAGAAAATGTGAAGCTAGGGATAAGGGAAGAAGGGTGGAAAGGCAACTACTTTCTGGACTTTACCTGTTCAGTGCCTCTTTGCAACTTCTCTGGAAGCTTTTTGATCAACGGGCTCTGACTTCTTTCTCATTCTGGCAAGGAATTGGAATTTGAACTATTTTTCACACCTGCTTTAGTGACTCCGAAGGAATGTATTAATTAAGCAAAGAGCAAGCCACTAGAAACAGTTCTGACAGGGTTATTCCAAAAGGATCTACATTGGAAAACAAGGTCTGAACTGTTATCTTTAATGTCTAACATAGCCATAAAATCGGGGAATGCGGAAAGGCCTGCAGGTGGGTGGCTGTTGATATTCAAAACACTGAATTTTGGAATCTTCAGACGGTCCTTTAAATGGAAGAATTATTGCCCAATGGGGGGAGTATTCATTTAGCTCTGCAGAGCCCGAAGGTGCCTTTTCCCCCCTCTTTTTTCAGCTGTAGGAACAAGGACCTGAGTGGAAACAGTGCCCGTGAAATTACTGACCCTCAAATCCTCCATGATTTCCTTCTCATTTCTGAACACCCAGGATGATCTTGCTCCTCTCACTATGTTTAAAACCTACCCCTCTGTCCTTCCAAGGGGAAAAATCAGTGGCCATGAAATGGAAGGAATGTATTTGATTCTTTCTTCTACTCTGCAAAGACTATACCAATAATGTAACATGTGGGATCATAGAAGGGTGTTAGCACCTGCTGTGGGTACACAGGAGAGAAAACATTTTATTCAGGTCTTTATTTCTTTTCTTCATAGCTCATAACTTGCGATTATTTTTTTTAAATTGATTTTTAATAGTTGTACATATTTTTGGGATGTGTGATATTTTGATACCTGTTTACCATGTGTAATTATCAAACCAGAGTAAGTGGGATGTCCACCCCTCTTTATTAAAAAATTATTTATGTTTTTCTCTCTGGAACAAGGGCCAAAAAACTTTTTCTCTAAAGGGCGAGATAGTAAATATTTTAGAATTTACTGATCGTATAGTCTCGGTCATAACTACTCAACTCTGCCATTGTATGCAAAAGCAACAATATCTGAGGGGATTTCATAAAGTTCATGAAAAATTGAATTAAAAAATAAAAACTAAAAATATAAGTTTTATTTTTCAGCATAAGCTTCAAGTTCAAAACATTTTTCTTAGTGATGATACCAGTCATTTAGTTCATCTCTACAGAACCGGGAGTCCTGGGAATTTACCATGTCAAAGTAATGTTTTTTACATTATTAACTGAAGAAAAATGGGTGCCTTTTAAAGTTTTTTTATGATTATGAGGCAAAAATAAGTCAGAAGAAGCTGAATGAAGACTGTAAGGTGGAAGCCTAATGATTTCTTACCGAAACTCTTGCAAATTGCCCTTGTTTGATGAGAGGAATGAGCAGGTGCTTTGTCGTGGTAGAAAAGGATTCTAGTGGCGCTTTCCTGAGCATTTTTCCGCCAAAGCTTTGGCTAACTTTCTCAAAATACTCTCATAAGAAGAAGATATTATTGTTCTTTCATTCTCCAGAAAGTCAACAAGAAAAATGCGTTGAGCATCCCGCTAAAATTGTTGCCATGACCTTTGCTCTTGACCAATTCACTTTCGCTTTGACTGGACACCTTCCACCTCTTGGTAACCATTGCTTTGATTGTGCGTTGTCTTCAAGATTGTATTGGTAGAGGCTTGTTTCATCTCCTGTTACAATTCGTAGAGGAAATATTTCAGGATCTTGATACCAAATGCTTTAAATTTCCATTGAAAGCCCTGCTTTTGTCTATAGCTGATCTATGTGCAATAGTTTTGGCACCCCTCTGAGTGGAAAGTTGTTTCAACTTTAATTTTTCACTCAGAATTGTGTAAGCAGAACCAGTGGAGATGTCTGTGATGTTGGCTATTGTTTCTGCTGTTAATCATCAGTCCTCCTCAATTAAGGCATGAACAAGATTAATTTTTTCCTCACAAATTGATGTGGATGATCTGCTGCTGTTGGCTTCATCTTTAATATCATCTCATCCCTTCTTAAGAGGAGTGATCCATTTGTAAACTGCTGATTTCTTTGGGGCCTTGTCCTATACACTTTTCATAAATCATTGATGATTTAGTCATTCTTCCACCCAAGCTTCACCGTAAATCCGATGTTTGTTTTCACTTCAATTTTAGCAGAATTTACATTGTTCTCATAGGGATTCTTTTCAAACTGATGTCTGATCCTTGTTTATATCTCAAACTAGATCCTTTTCAGGTATGTTGTAACCAGTTGGCACAAGTTTATTTTGGTACAAAAAAATTTGAACTCCACACATAGTTTTTTTCATAATATACATTTTCCATAAACTTTATAAGGATGCCTCTCATACAAATGAATGGTTGTGTTGTGTTCCAATAAAACTGGACACTGAAATGCGAATTTAATATAACCTTCATGTGTCATAAAATATTATTTTTCTTTTGATTTATTTCCAAGCATTGTTTTTACTTCACAGACTGTTCAAAAATAGATAGTGAGCCAGATTAGGACTGTGGGTTATAATTTGTTGGTCTTTGCATTAGAATGTCAACTAGAGAGGGATGGGATCTGATTTGTGCTTTTAACCAGTGCATGTGGACCATCTGGGTTCTGTTAAAAATGCAGATTCTGCTGTAAGAGTCTGCATTTTTAACCAGCTGCAGGACCATACGGGTGCTGTGGTTTGCTGACCACACCTTGGCTAGCAAGGTTTTCAAAGATCGCACATTGGTATCCATCCATGCAAGAGAGCTTGGATTGTAGAGACCGGTTGGGGGATGGGGGCTGAGCAGTGAAGATGAGTTAGGAGGCTTTGTAATCGTTCAGGAGTACACTGATGAGGGCCCATCCTAGGTCAGGGCCAATGAGGTTGGAGAGGGACAGATGAATATGAAAGACTTTTGGGAGATGAGCTCGGTAGGTCTTGGTTGCTGAGTGGATGTGAGAGACGGAGGGAGGAGAAATTGAGGTTGACTGCAAGATTCTGTTGGTCAGCAGTGCACTTAGCAGAGATCCCAGTGATCCATACAGAAGTGGATACAGAGTAGGTGCTTAATCAATGTTTGTTGTTTAAGTGAAAATGCAAGGGGAAGAGCAAGTTGGGCTGTAAGGGGATGGGAGAGAGAAGAGATTTTACCTCAATTTGGGTTAGTTTCAGTTTGATTCTTCAGAAACCAAGAGGAAGTTGCAAAGGCAGGTAATGTTTTGAAGGCAGAATGCTGCCTCAAGCTGCTGGTCTGGGAATGGGTTGTTTTCCATCAACTGAGAATTTGACTCAGAACAACAGCATTGCATGTTAGGTGTTCCTTATCTGAAATGCTTGGGACCAGAACTGTTTAGGATTTCACCTTTTTTTTTTTTTTTTTTTGGTGGTGGGGGTGAAGATTTTGGAATATTTGAATATATACAATGAGATATCTTGGAGATGGGACCCAAATCTAAACACAAAATTTATTTGTTTCACATTCAGCTTATACACATAGCCTGAAGGTAATTTTATTTAATTTTTTAAGTAATTCTGTGCTTGTGAAAAAGTTTTGACTGCATTTTATCTGCAACCCATCGCTTGAGGTCAGATGAGGGATTTCCCGCTTGTAGGGTGATATCAGTGCTCAAAAAGTTTCAGATTTTAGAATCATTTAGATTTTGGATTTATGGACTAGGGATTCTCAACCTATACCAATCAGGAAGAGCATAAGCTATACCAAAAGTATGCTGAGGGCATTGCCACCTTGTAAGGGTTCTTATATAAATGTTTAACTTTGTTCTTATTTTACAATAGAAATTTTATTACAAAAACCATCAAGGAATCAGAATTTGCTTGCAAATATTTTAAAGCTCTGGCCTAAAAATCAACTTAATTTGAATATTATACCATAAGACCTGTTGTCTCAGGTTTTCTCCACTCCTATGTTTAATTTAGTTGTTCTGCTGAAGACACTAAATATCTCTCATATATGAAGGAATTTGTTGTTTGTGTAATATTATGTAGTGCTTTCTTAAATGAAGCAGATTCTCTTTCCGTGTTTTTTGAACAAAACAAAACGCTTTTACCTTTGCAAATTCTGATGAAAAAAATTTACCTGAATTTGCTGGTGATCTGTCTGTCACTGGCCATAGAGAAAGCCCAAACATACCAGTGATGTTTAATCAACAACCTCCTGAGTCTTTCTCTGTCTCTAGTCCTTCCCTCTTTTAATCCACTTTACACATTATTGCCCAATTAATATTTCTGTAGCTTATCCCTGATCCTATTACCACCTTGTTCAATAAACTTAAATGGCTCTCTGTGGTCTATCCAAGTCCACACTCCTGAGCCTGCTTTTCAATGTGCACCACCATCTGACTTCCAAATACATTTCCAAATGATTTCCTATTACTCACTTTTACCCACCCCCCACCTGACAACCAAATCAAACTCACTGCTCCCTTGCAGGTCCTGCTCTTCCCGGCCTCTGGGCCATGATGCAAGCTGCTCCGTCCACCCACTCTTCCAGCCAACTCTGAGCCCTAAAGTTCTTTGACATCCAGGCCAAACTTCTGCTTCTCCATGAAGTATTCTCTGATTTCCAAGTTGAAAATAATATATTTTTTTCTGTTTTTAATTTCCAAAGTTCTATATCTGTGCAGCAAGGTGTGGCAGGAAGGGTATGGATCTCTAGAATGTAAGCTCAAGGTAGGACCTGGTCCACTTAATTCATTGCTGTATCACCACTGCCTAGGTAAATGCCTGGCACATAGTAGGTGCTGAATAAATATTTATTTATAAGTAATCAAATGAATAGATGGGTGAATAAATGAAGATATGAGTTTGCTTTAAATTCAAGGCTACCATCACATGCAAATGCCTAAGACATGGATTGAAACAAGGTAGGGGTTTAAAATGTTAGATTCCTGTCCCTTTATTATCTCTTTTATGGCAGTTGTAAATTTCAAGTACATTTATTTCTGCAGTGTCTGGGGCCTAGTGTCAGAGGTAAAAGAAATAAATCTTGAGCACTTACTGTCGGTCAGGTTCTGTGCTAGGTACCTTATATTCACATCTTGTTTTAATGCTCTGTAAGAATTATATAAGGTAAGTATTATCCTTTCCATTTTACTATGGAGAGAAGCTGAAGCTCAAAGGCATTTGTCATTCTGGGAACCCAGGAGCAGCCTGGGCAACATGGTGAAACCCTGTCTCAACAAAAAATACAAAAATTAGCCAGACATGGTGGCATGTGCCTGTAGTCCCTGCTACTCAGGAGGCTGAGGTGTGAGGATCGCTTGAACCTGGAGGCAGAGGTTGCAGTAAGTCAAGATCATGCCACTGCACTCCAGCCTAGGTGACAGAGCAAAGAAAAGAGAAAAGTAAACTTGTTATAGGTCACAGATTTTATAAGTGGTAGAGCTGAGATTTTAAAGCCTAGCCTGCCTGATCTAAAACTCATGCCCTTGTCACCCATATATAATAACATGGGTTGTTAACTAACAAATTACAAAAGTGGGATGCAAAACCGTGTTTACCCAACTTCCACATTCTTGCCACTTTGTTGTGATGTCTCTCAGTACATCCCTACATAGCAAGTGCTTAATAAAGGAGTAAGTAAGTAAATACATTTAAAATAAACTCGTAAAAATGAATGAATTATAGAACTAGTAGATTAAGAATAGGCCATGCTTTCCTACTAGAAAATCATGAAGTCAGATTAATATCTGTTGCCAAAAGAACAAGGTTAGCCACAAAATGGAAGCAAGTCCAAATTGGCAAATAGTCTCTTACTGCCACCATGGAGTCAAGAAGATCTGCAGCCATCTTTGGTGCCTGCCTGCTTAATTGCCAGGCCAGGCATGTAGTTTAGTCTTAGTGTACGACTGCGGCCTGAAAAGCAGCCGCTTTGGTTGCCTTGAGCTGTCATCCACAGCAGGTCCTAGACCATAGTAACACCCACTCCAGTGGAAAGTTTGAAGTAAAAGTCCTCTCTGACTCATCTCTTCTGACTATTCAAATCACAAAATTAACATGGGTAGGTGCAAAGGAACTTGAAGCTGAGAAACTTCTGAGAGACTTAAATTATTCACAGGTTATCAACATTTGTTATCTCACCATATAAAAGAAACAACAAAGTGATTCTGCCATCAAAAACATCTTCTGAAATCTTGAAGACTCTGTCCCATTCCATCAGTGTGCAACTTTGGAAAGCTGCTTTACCTCATTAAGTCTCAACCGTCACATGGGGACAACAGTGAGTGCTTTATCTATTGGTTTAAGGATTAAGTGAGAACATTTCACACTATGTCCAATAAGGGTGTTAATTTAAAATACCATTTTACGTCTATCGCACTACTTTCAGCACATCTGGGAATTTCTTCCAACAAGACACTGACCGGAAGCTGGGCCAACTGACTAGGAATTGATCTTGTTATTCAAAAGACCTTCATATATATTTTATTCGCAGCACTATTACAGGGACCTACTATCATAAAAGTATCTTTTAGGTGTGTGCAGCGATTCTTAGATATTTGAGAGAGATCTCAGAGTCTCTTTCGGGTATTTGCAATATATTGATTATGAATTGCTATTGATTTTGATCCAATTTATGTAGGAATAAATCCTGATTCTCATGATTAGTGCATTAATAATAAACACTACCTGTTATCAGCACTGGTAAGTGTTTGGTATGTATTATGCTAACGTCTCACAATGTCTCTGTAGGGTAAAGATGATTGTTTTCACTTGCAGATCTACAGCCCAGATTCAACTTAGCTTATGTAAGTTGTCAACCATATCATAGACAGGAAGTGGCAGACCTGTGATTTAAGTGCAGGTCTGTCTGGCTCCAGAGCATGCGTTCTTTCCATCAAGTCACGTGAACTTGGAACCCTTAGCCATATGGTCACAACCTATCACATTAATCTTACCGAGAAGCATGAGTGGTGTATCAGTGTGATCATTTTGCTAGAAGATAGCAGTACAAAGCTGAACAAGACATAAGAGAACAAGCGGTTTTGGTTGTCTTGAGCCGTCATCCATAGCAGATTCTAGACCATTATAACACCTGCTCCAGTGGAAAGCTGGTTCTTTAAGGATTAGTAGTTCAGAAGGAGGAGGCAAAGGAATACATAGGACTTGTGAAAAGAGCCCGATTAATGTGTACATCGAGAGGGACTGGATTAGGTAAGACACTGGAGGAGGTGGTGCCTTAGCTAAGTTCTGAAGAGTGAATAGGCATTAGCCAAGTGCATGAACGGAGTTGGGTATGAGAGAAGACTGCCCTAGGGACAAGGCATAACATATGCGAAGACCTGTAGGGAGAGAGACAGAGGCATGTTTGGAGACCTGCAAGGTGTTTAATGTGTTTGGAATACAGTGGGTCCTCGAATAACATCGTTTCTTTCAACATGGCTTTGTTAAAACATTGATTAGAAAAAACGATCAATTCTCCGCTGGGGTCACTGTCTTGGTGGAGTTTGCACATTCTCCTCAGGTCTGCATGGGTTTTCTCTGGGTATGCCTGTTTGCTCCCACATTCCAGAGATGTACACATTAGATTAACTGGTGTGTCTAAATTGTCCCAGTCTGAGTGTGTGTGCGCACGTGTGTGCATGTGTGTACACGTGTGTGTGCATGTGTGCATGCGTGTGTGCATATGCGTGTGTGCATGTGTGTTTGCATGTGTGTGCATGTGTGTGTGTGCATGTGTGGGCGCGCGCGCGCGCGTGTGTGTGTATGCTTTGTAGTGGAATAGCGTCCTGTCCAGGGTTGGTTCCCACCTTCCTTCCTGAACTGCAGGGATAGGCTCATACCATCTACACCTTGAACTGGAATAATGGATAAATAATTATCTTACTTGTTTTTATTAATCTCTCTTAAATGTACATATAGCTCACATTTATTTCAATGTTTAATATTAGAAGTGTTTGGGGTCTTTATTTAGAAATTTGCTTTTGTATGGACAGAACACACCACCAAAAGCTCTTGTTTTTATCAATTAGCCTGTGGTAAAATAATTTTCGTTATACATTGTTTTGCTTAAAGTTGCAGTTTCCAAGAACATATCAATGATATTAAGTAAGGACTTACTGTATATAGAGAGGAGAGAGTGGATAGCATGAAGCTTTGAAGTAAAGTTAAGGAAATTGGGCTTTATCATAATGGATATTTATATCGATGCAGGGTGGAATTTAAGTTAGGGAACAGGAGAGGGACAAAGGAGCTAGTAAGAGGTAGTAGCCATGGACCAGGGAGGCGAGGCTGGATGGAAAAGCAAATGAAGGCTGGAGGAAGCTCATAATTTCAAACAATGGTTCAGGAGATGCTGGGCACATGGCTTGCCAGACTTCACATTACTCCACGTATCACATCCTGGTCCATGGTGGGAGCAAACCTGTGAAATTACTAATGAGACGTTGTTCAAAGGATTATTATATTTATCTCTCCATCCATTCTTAATCAAGGGCTTATGAATAAGAACAGTTTCTAAATGCTATTTATTCAGAATCTTCTCCACTAATTTGTCTCAGGAATTAGTCTTTGCTAGAAACTGTGGAACTGAGCCAAAGTGAATTTCTGCCAGTGTGAATGAGGTCAGAATACCTGAGTCACATAAGGTCCAGAGGGCAGGTAGCCAGCCAGGGCGCTTCTGTGTTAGCCAGGGTGTCTTAACAAGAACCTAATTAAGAAGAATTTTTTTGTTCGGAGGCATATGGCTTTTAATTGAAGAGGACAACTCCTAGACAACTAGCTGGAACTTTACAGTAAGGAAAGCAATGATACTTGACCATAAACGAATAATTACTTGGTGCTGCCACATTCTCTAGGGGGCAAGGGCAGCTTTACAAAAGGGTATCTTTTTGCCAGCGAACACTGAACAAAACAAAAACCTTCCAACTCTTAGCTAAGGGGAATTCTGTGGATCTAATTTGTGTTCTTACTCCTTATAACTTCTTGTTATTTTGCTCCTTTTGAGTTCTTGTGCTTGTATAGGAGGTAGTAATTTGGAATGTGGTTGACTTAACTACACTGGTTGTATCAACACACATAGCGCTTAAATCGTGCTCAACACATTTTTAAGGGCTTTATGCATTAACTCATTTAACAGTTTTACAATCCTATAAGGTAGGTAGATACTATTAATATCATCATTTCCAGTTTACAGATGAAGAAAGCGATGCAGAGAGACAAACCCATGGTAAACAGCTATCTAGTAGAGTTTTGGACCCAGAGAGTATGGCTTCAAGAGTCTATGCTTGTGTCCTGGGGTTTCCAAGTTTTAATGTGAAGTAGAAACACTAGAAAAGTATGTTAAGATGCAGAATCCCAGGCCGCACTCTCAGAAATTTGAATTTAATTTGTCGTACAGGGGCCTGGGTATTTTGCTTTTAACATGTGCCCTACATGCTTATGATGAGGGTGTTCCTCAGACTACACTTTGAGAAACATTACTCTAAACAACTGCATTATCCTGTCTCTTGTTACTGTTGTTGAAAGTCTGATTGTACCCTGCCTGTTTTCTGCTATCCCAGTGTACTGCAGAATGCAAAGAAAAAACGATGTGAAAATAACATTATGTGGGTGACTTCTATTTATTTATCATCTATCTACTATCTATCGATCATGTATCTGTCATCTGTCTATCTTTGCACGTATTTTACAACATTGGTTCTGTCTATATATATATATATATATATATATATATAAATATAAAAATCAGTTTAAGTGAAACTAGTTTTAAAAATTCTACATGATATCAAGTATTTATTTGAACTTAATCTTTATTATTTTATTTTTCAAGACGGAGTCTTGCTCTGTTGCCCACACTGGAGTGCACTAGCATGATCTTGGCTCACTGCAACCTCCGCCTCCCGGGTTCAAGTGATTCTCCCACCTCAGCCTCCTGAGTAGCTGGGATTACAGGTACCCACCATCATGCCTGGCTAATTTTTGTATTTTTGTAGGGACAGGGTGTCACCATGTTGGCCAGGCTGGTCTTGAATTCCTGACCTCAGGGGATCCGCCTGCCTCAGCTTCCCAAAGTGCTGGATTACAGGTGTGTGCCACCATGCCTGGCCTGGACTTAATCTTTAGCTATTTATTTTTATGCTCCGTAGATTCATTTAGAAATAAATCTGTGGTCACTCTAAGAGACAATCCTCAAATTTTTGTTACTACATGCTTTGTGATCAAAAGGTGACACAGACATTAGTTCCAATGCTGGGGTCAGAACTAATGTTTGTTGTGTTAGTCATTTTATCATGGCCTTTTAATGTATGTCACTATGCTTTGAGAATGTGAGCTGATCTATGGAATTTTCCTATTTATTCAAAAATGTCCAGTGTTTCTTGTGAGTTTTAATGTATTTCTTTTAACTCTCTGCCATAATTCTTACACAACTGTGAAAAAAGACGTGCTGCCAGAGAAGAGTGAAAAATAAACCCATTGCTAAAATGATCAGGTACTATTTGGAGCTTCATTTTTAAAATAAAAAATAAAAGCAGTATTTTTTTTCAGTCTTATATTTATCGAAATTGGGTATTTAGAGGCATCTGTTTTTAGGCTAAATTATAATTCATGTGCACTTGATTAAAAAAAGGGAAAAATAATTTAATCAGAAAGTCCTCACCAGTCACAGTGTAGCCCTCTGAATTGACAAAGGTTCCAGACAGCTTCCTCCTCTCCCTTAACACCAATATCCTTTGACTTATAATGAATGCCCCTCCCCTAACTATAACTAAGCAAAATAATGTGAGAGACAGATCTCTTGCTTGGGGGAGCAAAGGGGAGAGCGGGGATGAGATTTGTTAGAGACTAGAGCAAAGGAATCTTAACAAAGACAGCAGAGGCTCAGAATGCTCAGTGTATCAGTGGAGGCGGGAAGTAAAGTGAGAAGGGAAGGGAAGAGCTTTGAATGATAGTGAAGTGTGAATTATTTTTCACATCCTCCTTTTATTCTCCAGTAGACTCAAAACCTCATGTTGTGATCCATCTCCTAAGAAGCAGCTTTTCCCTTGTTTCCTTTTTCCTGTGATGCTGTTCCAGAAAGTTCTTCACCCCTGGGCCTAAACACTGAGAAAGGACCATTCAGTTTCCCCCACTTTCCAACTGAAGCTTTGTACTGCTTGGGCAGCCTGGGTGGATTTAACCTAACTTAGAGACTCTCCTATAAGAATACAGTTACTTTTATTTTTTTATCCTCTTTAGATTGGGGGTATGCCAAAAAGAAATAGTTGACTTCTGCTTCTGATCAAGATGAAGTAATTGACACCAAGTTTATCTTTCCGATTGAATCAATGAAAAAAAATTAGGCAAAATATATAGAACAAAGGTTGTTAAGACATTGGAGATCAGGCAATGAAAAAGTGATACCTGGGAGATAGGGAGCAAACAAGGTGAGCTCTATATTTGCCTCAGGTTATTGCTTGAATGAGTTCCCAGGTGGCTGTTCCGGGAGAGGCGACGCAGGGGGGCCAGTGGACCCAGTGGCCTCAGTGAGTTGAGATGACCTGAAAAGTCTAGGAAGACAAAAGCAGTTGGAGTTTGCAGGGCAGGGTTCTGGAGAACAGAGAGGTGCAGCGGGGGAGAAGTCCAGAGACCTGCTAAGGATCTCCTTAAAATTTTTTTTTTTTTGAGACAGAGTCTTACTCTGTCGCTCAGGCTGGAGTGCAGTGGTGTGATCTTGCTCACTGCAACTCTGCCTCCTGGGTTCAAGCAATTCTCCTGCCTCAGCCTCCTGAATAGCTGGGGTTACAAGGCTACCACCATACCCAGCTAATTTTTGTATTTTAGTAGAGACAGGTTTTCACCATGTTGACCAGACTGTTCTCAAACTCCTGACCTCAAGTGATCCACCTGTCTTGGCCTCCCAAAGTGCTGGGAGCCACTGTGCCTGGACTGTCCTTCAATTTTTAAGCAGAATGTTGATGGGCAGATGTGTGTGAGAAAATTTCTCTTGCCTGTGAAAAGAACTACCCAGAAAGATCAGAAGAAAAAGTACCAATGGCTCACACAGGGCTAGAAATAGTGCCTATTTCCATCACCCAGATGGGAAAACTTATAATTCATGGGACATTGGGTAGAATACTTAGAAAAATATTGCTTAGCAGTGGAGAATTATTAGCTCTAGATTCAATGCTGCTCTGGTATTGCTTAATAAATCTCAAAAGCATGATTCAAATGTGTCAAACTGTTTCCAAGTAATGTAACTATGTCTTAAAACAAAACTCAAAAATATCTGTAGAAATGCAAAAACATCCAGCACCCATCAAGGTAAAGCTCAAAATGTCTGGAATTAATTTAATAATTACTAGGCATACAAAGAAGTGGTAAGATATGACCCACGATGAGGAGTAAAACCTATCCATTGACACCAAACCAGAACTTGCTTAGATGTTAGAAATAGCAAACAAAGACATTTAAATAGTTATCATAACTGTATTATTCTATAGCACAAAAGCTAGAGGAAAAATGTTAAATAGAGTCCTGGAAAATATAAAAGGTCCAAACTGCATCATTTACTTGACTAAAATTAAAAAGACTTGAGTATGCCAAATGTTGGGGGGGAAGAAAAAAGCCATTCCATTCCCAAGTATTTTCCCAAGAGAAATGAAGTCAAATGTCCACACAAAGACTTATTTATAGATATTTTCAGAAACTTGATCTTGTAATTATTAAAACTAGAAACAACCTAAATGCCTATCAACAGATGAATGGAGGATATATCATTCGTTTGTATGGTATATCTATATAAGGAACACTACTTAGCAATAAAAAGGAATGAGCTATTGATAGACACTGTAGAGATGAATGTCAAAATAATTATGTTGCGTGAAAGAAGCTAGACAACAGAGAGTACATACCATATGATTTGTTTTCTTTTCTTTTGCTTTTTTTTTTTTTTTTTTAAGACAGAGTCTTGCTCTGTTACCCAGGCTGGAGTGCAGTGGCGTGATCTCAGCTCACTGCAATCTTTGCTTCGGGTTCAAGCAATTCTCCTGTCTCAGCCTTCTGAATAGCTGGGATTACAGGTGCCTGCTACCATACCAGGTTAATTTTTATTTGTTTTTAGTAGAGACAGGGTTTCGCCATGTTGGGCAGGCTGGTCTCAAACTCCTGACCTCAATTGATCCACCTGCCTTGGCCTCCCAAAGTATTGGGATTACAGGCATAAGCCACCATGCCCAGCCCCATATGGTTTTATATCTATAAAATGCTAGATGATGTAAAATAATCTACAGTGACACAAAGCAGTCCAGGGATTGCCTGGACCCACGGCCAGGATGGGGGTGCAAGTAAGGGAGGTAGTGAGAGATTAAATAGAGGCACAGAAACTTTTGATGTGATAAATATATTCACTCTCTTGATTATGTTAATGTCAAAACTTAATAAATTATACACTTTAAATATGTGCCATTTACTCATTTATTGTGTTCTGGTTATACATATAGTAAAACTATTTAAAAAAGAAGTAACTTTTCCCAAATGATGAGCCATGTATCTTATGTAGAAGGCCCTGGAATCACTTAAAAAATAGAGAAAGCAGGAAATGTTTTGTTCCACAATAGTTGGTAGGAAAAGTCATTCCTCCCTGTTAAAATCCGTTACTCTCTGGAATCTAGGCCTCAGAAATCTGGGGAGGGGCTAGAGGCATAGTCTCTAGGCTGTGCCAGCTGAGGCTCCCCCACCAGGAGACAATCCCAGGGCCGCATTGCAAGGGATAGTCATGAAGGTACAGAACAAAGTGAATGTTGTGTACCAGAAAGGAGCCAAACACAGACCAGATGAAAAAAAATAGTGTCGTGAACTCAAAAGGAAGGATTAACACGTCACATGGAAAGGGCTAGAAGAGTCTAAAGGTCAGTGAGAGGAGGTTCAGGGGCTGAAAGGAATTAAACAGAAGTAGAGAGAGGCAAATGCAGGTTCAGGTCAAAATGGGAACCTCTGGTAAACAACAGTCATCCCTTTGGACTTCCTCTGGTCAATGTTTGGTGTGCTCTGCTGCTGTAAGGCAAAGCTGAGAAGCAACAGAAATTCATGCAACAGTTATAAGGCATTGCATAATTAATAAGAATGATTTTGTTGTGTAGGTTATAGCAACACCTAGACAGAAACCCTTGGCAAATGTGGTGAGAGGGAAAAGAAATCTAAAATCTATTTATTTAAACATCAGTGAAAAAAGGTACTCAGAAGTTTAAGCTTTTTGGCCTTCCGCCAGGTTCCATCGAAGTATTTCCATTTTTCCACTGGTCTGGGCTATGAGATAGAGCAGCTTTTAGTCTATGTGCGTCAGCTGGCACTGGAAGAAAGGTGTGCAGTTAGGTGTAATAGATATTTTGTTAATAGTGCTTTATATTTACATTGCATTTTCAAATTTGTACAATTCTTTCACGTTTTATTTTTCTCATATAGAGATGCTATTTTTTTAAACAGACTGATTATTACTCTGTTCAAGATTATTTATATTAAATAATTTATAAGGTAAAAAGAAAGCTTCACTCTGGGTCATTAGCTAGGTTTAGAAATCATCAAAACATAGGCCGCGCACGGTGGCTCACGCCTGTAATCCCAGTGCTTTGGGAGGCTGAGGCAGGTGGATCACTTGAGGTCAGGAGTTTAAGACCAGCCTGGCCAATATGGTAAAACCCTACTAAAAATGTCTCTACTAAAAATACAAAACTTAGCCAGGTGTGGTAGCGCGCACCTGTAATCGCAGCTACTTGGGAAGCTAAGGCAGGAGAATCACTCGAAACTGGGAAGCAGAGGTTGCAGTAAGTGTTTACGTCACTGCACTTCAGTCCAGGTGATAGAGCAAGACTCCATCTCAAACAACAACAACAAAAGAAATCATCAAAACATAACCTTTAATAAGGTGCCTTAGAAATAATTAAACTTGTGTTGTCTAATACAGTAGCCACTAGCCACAAGTTTGTTTTAAATTTAAATTGGTTAAAATTAAATACAAGTAAAAATCCAGTTCTTCAGTCATAATGCCTACATTTCACATATGCAATAGTGCTCAATATGGCTCGGGCTACCACAGTGGATAGTACAGATATAGAATATTTCCTTCATTGCCGAGGGTTCTGTTGGACAGTGCTGATCTAGACAAATCCCCTCCTGTTTTTAGTGGCTAAAACATACTTTTAAATTGAATTTAACTTTAGAGCTGGAGAATTTGAGGCCCACAGAAGTTAGTGATTTATACAAAGTCACACAAGAACCTGAAAATGGCCCAAATTTCCTGACTTCCACAAGAGTGATCATTTTAGCACCTCATACCACCTAACTTTTATTTTTAATTCTGCTCTTCAATAAAAGAGGATTGGATACTCTAAGCTGTCAAGTAATCAAACACTCATTTAGTTTTTTGTTTGTAATTCACGCTTACATTTGAAGTTAGGCAGAGCTATAGTCCAAAAACTTTACTTCAAACAATATTGATGTTGTCACGCTATAAACACATGATGCAGAAGAGCTTGGAAGCATTGCAGTTTCCCTGCTCTGTTTCTTTTTACATGTCCTTGTTTAAGCCACTCTGCTCCATGCTGGGACCAGGCAGTTTGTTCTTAGGTTAACAGAAAAACAGGCAGAGTTGCCTCCTCTTAAAGCATCTCTGGAGTACCAGGTGGGAAGGGGCTCAGATTTTTAAAGGTTGCTCAGTGGGGCTTTGAAAATTAAAGAGAGCCAGAAGAGATGTGGAGAAAGCGTGCAATTACATTTGAGAACGTGCAGGCTTTCCACTGGGTGCATTCTTGATGAGACAGCAAAGTGAGTTATTAAACAGTAGGCTGTCACTAAAGCTGAGACCCAGATTTGCCATGGATCAGCTGCAATGCCAAAAATTTAACCATCTTAAAAAAACCCATGGGCAGATCCTTGGTGAACCCTTGGACCTGTTTGCATTGCAAGCTTACAATCTTTATTTTTCTGAAAAGAAACAGAGAAAGGAGTAGATGTATATTAAAGAATTGCTGATGAAATGAAAGAGTTCCTTGTAAAAATTATGCAGGGACATTTTGGAAGGTCAATAATTTATAGCCTTTTTACTGGCTTCGGAAAAAAATGATCACTTCCACATTTGAATTTTAGTAAAAGTTGTTTTTCCTGGATCTCCATTAAATTTCATCCAGTTTTTGGCAAAAATTGCCTTCCTGGACCCTACTGGAGTGCTGGCTGACGAGTTCCATCTTCCATGGGGCCACAACTCCCTCACGAATTCTGGGAGAGCAGCCTATTTTTGTTACCAGACGCTGGAGGATGCGTGACATGTCATTAACCTTCAAAACTGGCTCTGCACAAGAGTATTGTCAGCAGATGGTGACTCTGATTCTCTCTCTCTCTCTCCCCCGTCCTTCCCTTCCTCCTCCATCCCCAGGATATCTTCTGGCACAGAATTCTCACTGGTTTCAAAGGGAAATTCATGTGTGACACAGACATTGTGGAATGTACAACAAAGACTGAAGCAAAGTTCCTTATATTTATAATGGTGGACTATAGGAATTAAATGCACAGAGTAAACCATCAATAGTGTTTATACGTGATGCCGGCATACACCTGTGATGAAATGAATATGTATGCTGAGAGGCAGGCTATTTGGTCTGGGTGCTGGGTGGAAGAGCTCAAAGCCAGCATTGGACTTAGAATTTTGGCCTAGCCATTGAACTCTTTAATCTCTCACTTTGACTTCTCAGTTTTTATCAGTGGAAGTCAATAGTGATTAGGGCATTATTTATCAGTTACCCCAAAAAATGTATCCTTGAAAAGAGAAAGTTAATTCACATATTATATTTAGCAAATATTTATAGGATGCTTACAATATACCAAGCACTATGCTAGGCTCTAGGAAGAAAGGAGATGTAAAGCAAAGGGCCTGTCGGGAAGAGGCAGACCAGGAACCAGATGATTATAAAACAGCTTCTGAGAGCTTCCTATGGAAACACATATGAGGAAAGCAGAGGTCTACAACCCAGGATACCATGGGGTGCAGTTCGGAGGGCACAAAAAGCCATGTGGTAATCATATCACCGTGTCCCAGATCATCAGTTGTATTTAACAGGAAGTTTAAACTATCTTAAAATATACATTACAGGGTAGAAATAAATTTTCCAATAAATTTCTTTTATTTAGCCCACGTATACCTGGTTCTTTCACCTTTCTCTTTTGTTCATTTTTTTTTTTTTTTTTGAGACGAACTTTTGCTTTTGTTGCCCAGACTTGAATGCAGTGGGGTGATCTCGGCTCACCTCAGCCTCCGCCTCCTGGGTTCAAGCTATTCTCCTGCCTCAGCCTCCCGAGTCGCTGGAATTACAGGTGCATGCCACCACACCCAGCTAATTTTTGTATTTTTAGTAGAGATGGGGTTTCTCCATGTTGGTCAGGCTGGTCTCGAACTCCCGACCTCAGGTGATCTGACCACCTCGGCCTCCCAAAGTGCTGGGATTGCAGGCATGAGCCACCATGCCCGGCCCACCTTTCTCTTGAAGACTTCTAGGGAAAAGTGAGGACATAATTATCGGCTTTTGTGTGGGACTCTGTGAAGCCTCACAAGCCCTTTGAGTGCCACTTCGCCATTAGGGCTAGAGGAATCCACGTCATACTATTTACATTCACGTGGCACCATATGGTTTATAAAGGCATCTGACGACTTTTGCACCTCAAGGTAAACAACGGTGCTATCCTGCTTTACTGATGAGGATATTGAAGTTCTATGAGATTAATCCATTTTGGTGAGTTGTTCAAAGTCACAGAGCTGGTAAGTGGCAGAATCAGACTTCATCTTGTTTTCTGACACCAAATCCATTATTCTTTCTCCTCTAATGCGTTCCTTATCTTTCCAATGATTAAAAATTAAAAGACTTAGGTAAAGTATCTCTAGTCTTTTTCTGGTGCATATCCATCTTCTTGCTCTTTGGGAACGGAGAGTAGAAGTGAGGAAGGTAGACTTTGGCAGATGCTGACAGTGAAGCTTGTGAGAGGCCGGGTGAGACAGAAGGCTCTGCTTGATATCTGAGAAAACTTAGGGAAAGGGGCATGGGAATTAATAAAGGTGAAACTTGGCTAAGTGGGGAGCACAGTGGCGACAAGTTAGGGATCTATCATGGGAGCTCTGGAGATCCGCTTGTCATTAGATTTTCGGTCTTTTGCTAGTTGCGCTTGACATAGATTATACTCTTCGTTCTCTCATTGATGCCTCGTGACCTTAGACTTGCTGTTTTGACTTTTCCATCCATCAAAACGAAACTAGCTAACGTTGCAACATTTTGGAAGATAGAACATCAAGAGAATGTTTAAGATGTCCCATCTTCAATTAGGCATTCGAGAAATACCACAAACCATGCTGATGCTTCTTGGAAAACAAGTAGGGCTAAGCCAGGTATCGTTACTTGGGAATGGTAAATTCCTGAATTGCTTATATACGTATTTCACATGTAACCTCTGTCTTTAAACTAAACAAAGTATTTGCTTGTAATAATTACAGATTTGATTAAAATCATACACCAGGATTCAAGATTTAAAAATTAAATGGCTGAGACAAAGAAATGGCAAACTAAAGGAAGCCACAGTGGGCTGGCCAATTGTTCTTGGCAGGAAATGGATGACTCATCCTGAACATGTGCTTTCATTGCTGAGACAATGGGGCACAATGAAAATGTTCAACTTACTGAATAGTGTGGACGTTTTTGTCATCCATTTGTAGGGGACTGATGAAATACAACTACAGATTAGTAAGAACCCCAAAGTAACCTGTGCTTTTGTGTGAGAAAACTTTGATAAACATTAAGAAAAAGACATGGACTGTTTCAAAATAATCAATAGGTTTTCTATGCACTAAAAGAGACGGTGTACGGCAGATCCCAGGAAAACAGAGGTGGAGAAATTCCAGAAGTTAGGAAAACATAATATTGCCAATAGGAGACATAATTTATTGCCAGGAAGGAGGAAATAGGATTAGTTGCTTGGGGAGAAGTAAACAAGTATGTTTTGGTTGCCTGAGGATGGGGCCATTTCTGAAGTCCTTCCTAAGGTGACCCTGATAGGCTCCTGTCTGGTATCCTACAAAATGTCTGACAGGTAGACAGGGAAAGGGTATTAAGTTGGTTTAACCTTCAAGAACTGGCCCAGAGTTACTAAGCACTTAAAAGGACTGAGAGGCTGTGTGGGGGTAGGAGTATAGGGGAACTTTCTGTACCTTCCCTCAATATTGCCATGAACCTAAAACTACCTTTAAAACACTGAATCTATTTAAAAAACACTTCGTTGACAAAGTGTCAGTGATCAAGGGAGTCCTAGTTTGGCTAAAGGATGTAAACTGAAGCTCAGGTTTTATCCCTAACTGGCTCTGTAACCTAGGATTAGTTTGCCTTTCTGGACCTGTTTCTATATCTATTAACAAGAAGCTTCCCTAGATTATCTTCAAGGCTTTTTCCAGCTGGAAAATGCTATAATTCATGTGAGCAGAAATATCTGTGTACATACAACAGTCCCAGAGGAGAGCACAGTTTTGCCAACAGATAAATACCTTGAGATACCCCAGGGAAATTTACACTCTGTTATTATAGATTTGCAATAGCAGGTTTGTTATCAGGAGTGAAGCATGAGCTGAAGGAAATGATTATTGTGAGTGGGGGAAAGGGAATTTTTTAAGCTGGGGCAGATTAATAATGAAGGTTGTGCTGGGGATTACTTTTTACTGTAACCTTAGCCAGACTGTCCACGGGGGAGATCCTAGATTTGCATTTTCTCATTTTGTTTGCTCATTTAGGGCCCCCCTTTATCAAAGGACTGCTTCCTAAGTCCAGAATTCAGAATTGTAAAAGGAAAACTAAAGAGGTGGTTAACAGAGTCCTGTGGTTTATTCTACAGCATGTGGACATTGCATAGCCTCCCCAAGTCTGCAAAAATGCAGGCAGAAGATGCCTTCTAAGTAACGTATACTTGCCTTTTCCTGCATACAGCCCTGTGGACACAACAGTGAATGATGCCAAGAAAAGGAGGCAGCGTAATATAACACCAACGCAGAAGGAGATTTTAGCACACAGATCCTTGCAGCAATCTTGGACCGGCCCTAAATGTTCTCTCAATTCATTCTCTCAAACATTAGAGCATCTGTTTGTGAGCCGGCAGAGCTTTTCATTCAGAATCATGACACTCTGCAGGCAGTTACACAGAAGAAAATCTTTTATCTCAGCTTTCAAAAAGCTCCATTAGGCAGATTCCTTTTCTTCTTTTCAGAACAGACCCCTGCTTATTTTGGAGGAGGTATGTTCTTGACAAGCGTTCTTCCCAAATGCACTGCATTGTAATTCAACCCCCAGTAACTTGACCAGCTCTTTGACTTAATCAGATTGGAGGGAGGAGTCCTGCTGCCTGAGGCTCTTGGCCACAAAGGTGAATGTTGAGAGCAGTGCCTGCTGCACGCCTCTCAGCAGGTTCTCACCTCCCAGCGGCTCATTCCAATTTTTGTGTTAGAGCTGCCTGAAGAGACCTACCTGTTAGCACAAGAAACAGACGTTGCCTCAAATCTCCAAGGTTTCAGAGTTTGCATACTGGTATTTGTGGCATTCATTTCACATTTCCTGGGATAGTCTTGATTCCAAATTATTTTTCTGAGTCTTTGATATTGAAAATGTACTTTTATAGATCAGTCATTCTCAAGCTTCAGGTCACATTAGAATCATCTGAGGGTGCTTACTAAACAATAAAGATTCACATATCCTGCTCTCAGAGATTCTGATTCAAAAGGCCTGAGGTGAGGGCAACCCTTTTAATTGAGTTGTCACATACTCAGAGTAAAGTGCTCTCACCTTAAGTGCACAGTTCAGTGCTGTATATGTCCGTCTGTGTAACCACCACCCAGATGGTTACACAGATGAAGCTGGAGAGCATTTCCAATAGTTCAGATATTTCCTTGTGCCCCTTCCCAGGCCACCCATTCCCCCACTGTGCCCCCGCCCCCATCACCACCACTCCTGCCATTCCAAGATGTCTGCTTTGTTTCTTTTGTTTTTTTGAGATGAAGTCTTGCCCTGCCGCCCAGGCTGCAGTACAATGACAGAATTTTGGCTCACTGCAACCTCTGCCTCCCAGGTTCAAGCGATTCTTGTAAGGGTTATTGCCGAGTTTAAAATGAGGAAACTGAGACCAGCCTAGGAAAATTAAATGCCAATTTATTAAGCTCCCCTGGCGAGGTTCTGTGGTCTGGGAAGGGGGGGGCAGAGAAGTCGCACTTGACTCCTCCTGGGCGTGGGGTTTTATAAGGAGTGAAGGCGTTTTGATTGGTTGTGGAGAAACAGGACGTGGACGGCGCAAGCTGCTATTGGTAGGTAGGCGGGATTTCTGGTGAGCCACCGCCCAAGGGGAGTGGGACCTGGATGGAGCAGAATGCTATTGGGCAGGTTTTGGCGGGGCTTCTTTTAAATTTTGGCGGGGTTTTCCAACGGCGGGCTAGGTGCCGGGTGCAGAGTTTAGTGTCGAGTGCAGAGCGTGGGTGTCGAGTGCAGAGTGGTGACGTAGTTTCCAGGCGCGGGGAGGGATGGGCGTGTCCGAGCTCCCGGTGAGGCAACCGGCCTTACAATTGTCTGCCTCAGCCTTCGGAACAGCTGTGATTACAGGTGCGTGCCACCATGCCTGACTACTTTTTTGTATCTCTAGCAGAGACAGGGTTTCACCATGTTGGCCAGGCTGATCTCGAACTCCTGACCTCATGTTCCATCCTCCTTGACCTCCCAAAGTGCTGGGACTACAGGCATGAGCCACTGCGCCTGGCCAGATGTCTGCATTTTTAACCAGATGCTCAAGTGATCTGGATGCAGATATTTTTCTTCATCTTTTGAAAATCAATGGATTTAATACAACGGCCAGGAAAAAAACTCACCTGCAAGTTTTGAAGCTGAAACTAGTAGCCTCTAATGGATAATCTTACCCTTGTCAAAGTAATCTGCTTGAGAGATTTGGGAAACTTGCAAACCCACAGGGGCTGCCAACCATAGAAAGATATGCCTGGAATGTGTCTGATGAAAAAAGCAACTGTAGTCCCATTCAACTGGATTGCAACTTGCCTGTGGTGATGCTAGGGTGTTCAGTAGTTCCTTATGGAAACAATCTTGAGTTGTAGTGTCTGTTAAGCACTACCACCAAGGTGTGGGAGTTTTGACTCCATAGAAGCTATCCTAGTTCTTCATCTAGAAACATAGTTAATATTCTTTGAGCATCCTAATTAATTCTCATAACAACTCTATTAAGATAGATTTTTATTCCAGAGGACCAGTGTCAGTTCTTTGGATAGGAGTATAATAATACTAAACGTTTATTGAATGCTTCCTATTGCCACTGTACTAAATGCTTTGAAAGAATTCTTTATTTTCCTTCATGCTCACATTCAAAAGACTAAACTGAGCAATAGTGAGCTTTCCCAAGATCACCAGAGGTAGTAAATGAGATTTGAAGTCAGCACTAGTCTCACTCAGATCCGAATCTCTTAGCTCTGTGCTGGAATATTTCCCCAGAGAAATGCAATTCATTTATTTCTTGGCTTGGTGGAATCCTCTTGTCTTGTGATCATGCAACTTCCTTGGCTTTTATTTAAGCTTAAAAATGTATAATTTGGAGGTCTTAATATTCATGCTCATCAGAAGGCATAAACTCCTACTGGAAAATAACTTCTAACAATGCTTCATCAAATGGCATTTTGGTTTATATATCAGAATGCTGTGAGTTGGTCAGTGTCTAACTGGGTGCCCAAAGGCCTGAATAGCTGTATGTGCCATGACAAAAATTAGTTTCAGAACTTGAAAACCTGAGGACAATAAGTTGCTCAATAATTTTACCATGGGATTTTACTCCAGCCCCACAAGAGTTCCTGTCTTAATGGAGCTACACACTCCATTTTTCTTACTTTATCTAAAAATCCCAAAGAAGGAATGCAGGTTCAAGAGAAACATTTACTATTTCTTTACCTTTGTCATTAAGATGTACATACGATAATGTGAATATTAGTGTTTGAAGGTCTTGTCCCAATGTTTTATTGATTGTATCATACAGTATAGTGGAAAAAAATGGCCTCAACAATGTTTTTCTAGGCAGGCCCAATTTCTTTCAGAAATGAGAGTGACAGGTGCCATAGTCTACATTCATGAAGAATTCCATTTGCTTATTTATAGTAAGCAAAACTCTAATGTATTCTCATGAATGGCCTGACCAATACCAGTCTTCTTTAGCTTTGCAGACACAGTTGTGCACATAACATACTTGGTACTTTTTAGATATGTTTACTATCCCTTACAGGGAAGGAACAAAATGTACTTTTCATTTTAATACCTTCCCTTAGTTTAAATTTTGGGATCCATCCACGGATATGTCATTCATCAGTATAGAGGGCAGTTTGATCTCAATGACAACAATAATTCCATAGCATGGGGATACTAATTCTCAAGAGTCTGTTCAGGTTAAGACAAATGCACTCTATGGTTTGTGAAACAATAGGGACTTAGGAACTCTCATACCCACCTGGAATTTATTCAAGCATCTCTCTAACATTTCACTAGAATATATGCTACATGAGTACAGGGATTTTTATCTTTGATGACTTTGTGTCCCTAGTACCCCAAACAAAAATGCTCAATAAATAGTTAGTGAATGAATTGGTTTATCCATCCATCCATCCATCCATCCATCCAGTCATCCATCTACCTATCCATCCATTGTTTACCACTCTACCTCAGCTAAGATACCTGCATCTTTAGGTGCATAGAAAGAAAAATAACCTGCCTCTTCCAAGATGACTGGAAAGCAGCTCCCTGCTTCTTTAGTTCAAATAAGTATTAAAGTATATCAGACTGCTACATTAAAAAAAAAGTCTTGGCCAGGCACAGCTCACGCCTATAATCCCAGCACTTTGGGAGGCTGAGGCGGGCAGACTGCCTGAACTCAGGAGTTCAAAACCACCCTGGGCAATGTGGTGAAACCCCGTCTCTACTAAAATAAAAAATTAGCTGGGCATATGGCATGCACCTGTAATCCCAAATACTTAGGAGTCTGAGACGGGAGACTCGTTTAAGCCTGGGAGGCAGAGGTTACAGTGAGTTGAGATTGTGCCACTGTACTCCAGCTTGGGTGACAGAGTGAGACTCTGTCTCAAAAAAACAAAAAACAAAAAAACTTACCATCCTGCTGCCCAGGAAAATAAATTGGCATTTTTCTGATGTAGATCATTTAAGCAATTGCTTGTTTTTGCTTATTTGCCTAAAAACACTTTTTGATAAACTTTTGCTCAGCAGCTCTAGTTTATTCTTTTAATTCTAGCTTTTATTTGTGGAAATACCAATCCATATTTATTCAATAATTGAGAGAATTGTAAAACATTTTATTAAGTACAAAAATACTTATTTTATACGTATATATGTAAAATATGTAAAAAAAATTAAGTTCCTGACTTAACTCTGATTTACTAATAGAAATAGGTAAGGAGGAACAACAGCATTAATCCTTACAATGCCACATTTTCACTGAATGAGTAAGATGAGTTGGATTAAAGGAAGCATGGAAAGATAATGACAGGGAGAACTCTCCTGCAGTTCAGTCTCTTCCAGGATCCCCTGCCTGCTGAGTAGCAATGGTGGGGATGGGATTCCCCATCTGTAATTGCACCACTATCATGTCATAAACAAATAGAGAGAGGCAGACTAGCTGTGTCTGGGTCTCTGAGGGACAGCTTTGATCATTAACCAACTCAACATTCGCCACACAACTTCAATTCCAGCACATCCTCTCTGGAATGTTTCTTTAAGAAATCTCCTTGCCTGGGGGCTCTAGGATACCACCCTAATACATACTACCTTGTGTTGTTGAATCCTACACAGGCCTGTAAAATGTATATAATAATGATTCTGCTTAGAGTGATCTGGACGTGCCCAAGGCTAGACAAGAGTGTTGGGAGTTCAATAACTCCGTGCCCTGACTGGTTGTCATTAAAGCCACAGTTGCCACAGAAACTGGGAAATGCTTAAATCCCAGATCTCATTTCCAAATCCCATGAGCTTCTCCTTCATGACTAGTGGAATTAATTATCCCAATTGTTCAGACACATAATCTTACAGAACTTTGCAGCCAGAGGTAGTCAAACTTCGTGCAAAGCCAAATCTTCATGAAGCATTCAAGTTACTTACTATCGAGTGGTAAATGCTGCTAAAAATTCATGGCCTCATGTGTGGCAGAATTTGCAGGATTTCATTTTATCATTACTCAGGGGTTTAGCTGTTAGATTAGAATGCACTGGGATATGTTATTCATGATGGCAGACTAAATGCAATGAAATGGAAGATAGAAACATTATTACCATAAAAATCCATTTTAGCATGCTGGCAAACATAGATGGCCTCGGTGTCACTTTACTGACTCTGTGGGGACTCTGTTCTCAGTGTGTGCAGATAAAAGCATCTCCTCTGGGACTGGGCCCTTTCCTTAGGACTCAGTTTCCATCTTCCATGGAAGGGCCACTGTGCCAGCCCCAGAGTCACATTTGGAGAGCTCAGATGCCACATAAGACTAGCTCAGGGCTTTAACCTGGTTTTCTATTTAAACTATCTGTGTAACTTTGGACAAGTGCCTTAACCTCTCTGAGCTTCTGTAAAATGAAGAGAACAATTGTACTCATAGTTGACCCTTGAACTAGAAGGTTAAAGCTGCAGACCCTTGTGCAGTTGGAAATCCACGTATCACTTGACTCCCCAAAAGCTTAACTATCAATAGCTTATTGTTGACTGGAAGCTTTGCTAATAACATAAAGAGTTTGTCCCAGAGAACCATAGATTAACACGTTATTTGTATGTTGTATGTATTATGTACTGTATTCTTACGATAAAGTAAGCTAGAGAAAAAAATGTTATTAAGAAAATCATAAGAAAGAAAAAACCATTTAGTATTTATTAAGTGGAAGTGGGTCATCATAAAGGTCTTTATTATCATTGCTTTCAGGTTGAATGGGCTGAAGAGGAGGAAAAGGAGGTATTGGTGTGTGTTACTGTCTCAAGGGTGGTAGAAAAAAAATCTCTGTATAGGTGGACCTGCATGGTTCAAATCCTCATTGTTCAAAGCTCAACTGTTTTCACAGGATTAAATGAGATGATGCATTTTTAATGCAGGGTACATTACCTGGAATTCAGGAAGTGCCCCAAAATATTAGTCATTATATCATTTTTCTTGTTCATTGAAGAATAGACTTGAAAGGGGAGTGAAAGTCTGGAGAAAAATGAAATATGAAGGAAATTTTAAGAAAGATATTTGACAAATTATCTTTATATTCATTCTTAGCCAATACTTATTGAGCAATTACTCTGTGCTATGCACTGCTCTTTGTGTCTGAAATGTAGTAGTGGACAAAACAGATATTTCTGCCCTTGTAGAGCTTATGTTCTACTTGGGATAGGAAGTGGGTACAGAGTACTTAATAAGCTATAAATAAATTATTTAGTAAGTTAGAGTGTAAATGTTATGAAAAAGAAAAAAAAAGTGAAATCAAGTAAGGGGAATTCGGAGCACCCACAGGGATGAGGGGCAGGGCTAGATTAAATCTACCATTCTTCTCATAACCAAAGTGTTATGGAGTAACCCTGTCATTCAGACTGTGAGTACTTCAAATGATTGAATTTGCTCCTACTAATACTAACAGCACCATACAAAAGCCCAACATTGACTGAAAGCTTATTCTGTGCCTGGCACTGTTCTAAGAGTGTCATGTTTAAGATCTTTTAGAATCCTTATAAAAGGTAGATGTTATTATTTTCTCCATACAGAAGAGGAATCTAAAGAACAGAGGAGTTAAGTAAATCGCCAAACGTCACACAATTAATCAGCATCAGAGCTATGATTCAGCACCAGCATTCTTTACCACTAACCTATACCATCCCCACAAAGCATGAGTGGAAGTTAGAATGTAGAGATCTCAAGATAAATTCAGGCTGCTTGGGCAACTCTGATTTTCAAAATAACAAAGGAAGCCTCATATCCAATCATATCTACATCCCTGTTTTCTGAGTGTAAATACTTTTAAGATATGTTATCATTGATTCATGTAATTGACTGACTTTAGTCATCTATTGATAGAGAAAATGAAAAATGATTACAAGTGATGAAATGATTATAAAATCAGTAAATTTAAGCAATTCATTTGTATTACTATTCCTCCCAACAGCCTCTGTTTAGTTACTCAGAAAACAGACTTGTACTCTGCTTGGTGTACATATGGATTTGGGAATTCTCTGCTGTAAATCAATTGTGCCCCAGCGGTTTGTGACCCACAGGTAGGATCTTAAAATAAACTCCTACTTGGATTTTTGTGGTTGTCTCTAAACTGAAGATGGATAACAGAGTTCAATAGGAAGAGAAAGGTGGATTTTATTTACTTATATATATATTTTCTTAAATGGCCACTGTTTTTCTTAAACAGGAGATCTCAAAATTGAGAATTCTTTGATTCAAAGCTTAATTAGCCCAGAGGACTTCTTACTAACAAATTTATAAGAAATAGCATAGTGTATTGAGTTAAGGGCTAAGACTTTTAAGCAAGACTGATGAGTTATTGTACCCTAATCACTTAATAGCTGGATAACCTCTATGAGCCTTAGATTATTTTTCTATGACATGGGAGTTATCACTGTCCCCTCCACCACCACCATTATTATTGTCTCCTGGGATTGCGGTGAGAAGTAAATGAGATACTACAAGTAAAATACTCAGCTCCATACTGGTACCCCCTCAACATGCAGTGAACATAGCAATCATTATTAATACACAAAGAGTCGTTGATGGTTTTTGCATTTGCATGAGAGATGGACTTGCAGAACAAGCAGAAAAGATAGAAGTGAGTAGCTGACTTTGATTATGAGTTTTGGCATTAGACATAGCAAAGCCTCAGGCAAGTAATGATCAAGTCTATTTTCACCCTCAAGCATTCTGAATAGGAAGAGAGATAAGAGTGATTTGTGGTAGAAAGAAAGCTTTTAAGAACTGAAAATGTCAGTTCTCTGATTGAGAAGGAAAAGGAGGTAAAGGATATGCTAATTGGTGATGTGTATATGCAAAGAAGCCAAGGAAAACAGGAAAAAAGAAGCAAAAGAAAGAACAAAAGGGGAAAAGAACCAGTAGGAAATAGAAGCTTTGAGGGTGGCAGGGTAGAGGCCGCTGGATGGCAGGCAGAAGATGTCTGATGGTGGGAGAATGGAACAAGCAATGAAAGCAAAGATGATGGGCAGTGCTTCTGTTTGGCAGCTCCTTCATCAGTCCTTACAGGAACAGACACTAGGCATTTTCTACTCTAAAGGCTGGACAGTATCTGGTGGGAGAGGTAGAACACACCTCTGTAATAATAAGATGATTTTGTAATCCATGTTTATTATGAGTCAGATGTTTTCCCTGTTTCACAAAGTGGATTCAGTTTTATAAATGCAAAAGCTAAAGCTTAGAGAGGTGAAGGCTACTCAATAAATAAGCAGAAAAGATGGACTCTAGAATCTTCTGCATATTTCTTCCTGTTATAGTTTTTGAAGCTTTAAATGGTCAACTTGCTGGTATCAGAAAACTGTCAACTGGAATAACTCATATCATAATTGTGCCAGATAACTGTGGCACATTATAGATTTTTTTTTTAAAAGAAAAATTACTGCTCTTTTTTTTTTGCCATTGTCAATCAACTTAAAAAAAGTCAAAAAGGCATCAAGTGCTACAAATATGGCATTTCACAATTTTCAGTTAATTACAGATGGCATTTGCTTAACATTTAGGCAATTTGAAAAGGAATTATTGAGTATTAGCAGCATCAGCAGCAAAGGTTTTTCTAAGCTCCTGGAACCATGAGTCAAGGTAAATAAAAGTTCCTTGGTTAGAAGAGGGCACCAAAAAAGCCTTTGAAAGTAGTTCAACTTGACTTCGACTTATGATATCTTTGGGAACTTGCCCAGTTGCAAGGTAAGGCTATTGAGACAGGAAATACACCTGACAGTACAAAGAAATTACAGGGTTCCAGTTAGATCCTCATAGAGAAAGGCTGAAACTATGGGAAGTTAACCACAAACTCTAAAGATAAATTAAGCAAAAGTTAGAATCGAATGGTGGCTTGAAATTCTCTAGCCCTTCCTCTTAGTTCTTTATACAAAGGAATAGCCCACATAATAAACATAATCCACTTTGAACATTACCTAGCAAGTTGTCTTGTATACATTTAAATAAAAACCTCAAATAGCTATAGTATTGAAGGGGTAGAATATGTAGGCAAATATGTAAGTTCCACAACCCAAGTTTTATCTTCCCTTTGCTCCCAGTTTTATTTTTCTGGCATTAATCTTGGCATTGAGCTCTATTTTTGTTGGCTAGACAAAAAGAACTGGGGGTTTGGTGGACAATCAGAGTGAGAAAGTAGGGCATTTGGAAAAATAGGTAGGAAGCGCTTGACCTCAAGTCCATCCTGCTTAGTTTTTCCTTCTGAACAAAGCATGCATCAGCGCCCACACTCCCTAACTGATTTCAAAGTGATCTTCTAAACATTTAGTTTTGCAAATAACCTCTTTCTTATTCCCCAGTGAAATAAGGCTGGGTCAGAGATGCTACAGCAGATTCCTTTTCTCTCTTCACATAGTTAGAAGAGCCAGACTTTCTTATAAGTAGATAATTCAGCTCTAGTGGTTGGCTTGATTCGATTAGTGATGGAGTGATCTTCAGTTTCCACATTCCAGGAGGAGGGGTTGCCCTTTTCACATTAAAACAGCAGACTATGGTCCTGACTAGTTCCATCACTTGCTTCACTGTAATTAATGCTTGGACACAGATAGTGATCCTTGAGTGAGGAGTCAAATGCCCATGATACACAAATAAATTTGTCAAACTGACCTCTGGCCAGCAGAGAGCATCTGAGTGAGGAAATATTTAGCAGGTATACATTTGCCAATCCCTAAATCAGGGTGTGTTTCTTTAATAAGTAGGGGACTAATTCACTGAACTCGGTGCTTAATGTCTACGGACACATGTCTCATGTCCTTTGGGACATTCATATCATTGCTAGACTAAACTATTGGGCCATCACAGATTCTTAGTGTCTTCTACCCTTTGTGTAGACAATAGCTATTCTTCTGGGTATACAGGAAATCAGTGACTGTTTTCAGCATTAGTAGATATCATTGCTTGGGTAGCAACTCAAGGTAGGAAAATATAGCTAGACAACCATGCCACAGTGGAAGACGGGCCAGAGACAGGAAGTTAGGTTGTGCAGATCCCCATCAGCATTTGGAATGCTTAACTAGACCACCAACTTCCTTGGAGATCAACTGTTGGCTAGAAATAGACATGTGCAAATATATGTATTAAGAAGGAAAGGCAGGAAGTAAAGCTGTATGTTTTAGGCTACGGAACCTAATAGCTTCAATATTAATTTCCCAAGCAGGTAACTAATAATAATTATTATTATTTTTCAAGTTTAAGGACACTGGCTTCATATGATCTGGGTGTGAAAAAGAACCCAGAACTCTTCTTGTACCCATTGTCAGAAAATCTAAGAAGGCCAGTTGTCTCCTTCAGAGATTAGCCCTTTTTTAGGGCAAAAGACTGAGTCAGTATAATTACAATCACCTGGAAAGAAACTGCAAACAGAGCTGCTTTTGTTCCCCAACCGAAGTCTTGCAGAAGAGATGCATTACTTTGCTAGCTCCACTTCCAAAAAGGCAAACAGTCTTGTATATTTGCTGCACTGTTTTGTTGTAATTTTCTGAAAAATATCAATTGTGATTTTTATTAACATATAAAAATAAAAGCTAATGCCTTGCTGTACCCTCCATTCTATGAGGACATTCATCACTTGACCTCTTTCATTAGCTTGAAAGCTAAAAAGAGAACAGACATTTCCAATCTAATAGACATTCTTTCTACTAGATCTAAAGTCTTAGCTCCTTTTCCTTTTTTCAAAAGTCCTTCTCTGAAGTAACCTGTTACTTAAATAAATTCAAAATCTTATGCAATTTATTCTGAACTCACTATTTTTGAAGCAAATACTACTCATTTTTTTTTTTTTTTTTTTTAGTGCTGCTGTGTATTATGGTCGGGTGGCCTATGTCTTCTGTTGTATATCTCAAGCTGGGTCAAGTTTACTGCACAGGGAACTCTGTGCCCCTACAGAAACAGAATGGGCACAGAGCGGAATAGAATCCCTGCAGGGGCAGCACAGAGAAGTATGTTTTCTTCATGAGCTCTGATGTTTATATTAGCCATTCTAAGCAGCTTTGCATCTGATAGAATCCACAGATGAAGTTCATGTTGTTTGTTAGTCTGCCCAATATAAAAGGCTCTCTTTTGAATAGAATATGAAGCTAGTGGCTCTGACCTGCCAGCTACAGGGCACATGCTTGGACCTTGTTTTTCTGGCAGCGATAGCAAGTGTGCTGACTTGTGCTGTCTTAGTGGGTTCTGCCTGTGACCAACAGCGTGAGTTTCTGAGTTGGCTGTGTAGGGGAAACTCTGCATTTTGGCTCTAGAACAGAGAAAAGTTGGGCAGTCTGGAGTCCTGACCCTAACCTCATTAGCACTGTGCTCCTGTCCATTGAAATAACTGTGCAGTGATTTCAACTTTAATTTGGTCCTAGTTCTGGGATGATTCCAACTCAGCAACTCAAGGCTGTAGAAAAACAAAATAATGAATGTTCTGAAATCTGCTGTTTTCCTTAACACGTCAAGCTCATTCTTGTCCAGCATAATATAGACACAGACCCAGAATTTCCTCCTAACTTTCCTCTATCTTCCCTCTTTGTCCCTGCCTTTAAAAGGATATATAATAATTTTGCTATAGATGAAGGAACATGGAACTCCACAGTCAAAAAGACTTAGGTTTGAATTTCAGCTTTGCCATATATTGGCTATGTAATTTTAGGTAAAAATTTCAATTACTTAGAGCCCCTATTTACACATTTGTAAAAATGGAACAAGCAGTGTGGCATGAAGAGAGAGAGTTTTAGAAGCAGAAGAAATGAGTTTAAATCTTAGTTTCTTAACCTCGTGGAGCCTAAAAATACTAGTACCCACTTCATTTGGTGATAATGAAGATAAGGGCATCATCTTTGCATTGTGCATTTATAAGGGTTAATGGAATAAATGCACATAAGTTTCTAGTATTATGTGTAGCGTACAGCAAGGACAACACAGATATTAACTTCCTTCCTTGTTTATTCTGGGAATTTTTATAGAGGTCAAAAACCCCTTTGTTTTTCGGGAGTCAAGGACTTCTCATATTGTTGATAAGCTTTTTGAGCTGGAAGGCCAGAGTAGGTCATGACACATTTACTTGTATTGCTCAATGAACGAGGATTCTACAGGGTGCATATAAAATCTTGAAGCTTAGAAAAATACATATAAGTAGTTTATGGATATTCTCTTCTAATACAGTGTTCACTGTGTTATCCTCATCCACAATGTGTAGTTCCACGTGCTGGGCAAAATTACAATAAAAATGAAGCCAGGCTCGGTAGCTCATGCCTGTAATCCCAGTACTTTGGGAGGCCAAAGCGGATGGATCACCTGAGGTCAGGAGTTTGAGACCTGCCTGGCCAACATGGTGAAACCTCGTTTCTACTAAAAATACAAAAATTAGCCAACAATGGTGGTGGGCACCAGCAATTCCAGCTACTCGGGGAGGCTGAGGCAGGAGAATTGCTTGAACCCAGGAGGCAGAGGTTGCAGTGAGCCGAGATCACACCATTGCATTACACTCCAGCCTGGTCGACAAGAGCGAGACTCTGTCTCAAGAAAAAAAAATAAAAGAAAGATACACAATACAGCTTCTCCCATCAGTGTCTGCACAGGCATCCAGTCCTGCCACTGTGGTACAATGGGGTGGTGCACCAGCCTGATAGCATCACTCTGGACCACCTCTCCTAGTCCATCAACTAATGACATTATTTAGTCACTTTAAAATGGCAAACATTTGCCTATGTTTCCAAACTTTATGGCCACCCTATGGTTAAATTCTAACATTTGATTAAGATAAAGGGCCTCCAGGGAGGACTTTATTCTGCTTTCCGTATTACAGAAGTCACATGATTATAAGAACAGCCTGCTTTCCTAGAGGTTTGTGGGAGCAGAGTCCATTCATGACCTTGTTTTCAGATATAGCCACTAAAAGGACTTCCTGCTAAGAAATATTTTTCCCAATATATCCAATTTAAACATAGTCATTTCCTTTTTGTTTTTCCCTAAGCTGAAGAATTACTGAGCATTCTTATACATTCACTTTAATATTTAGAGGTTAGGTAGAAGAAGAAGAATGAAGAAACAATAAGAAAGGGTAGGGAAGCAGAAGAACCAAAGAGAGTTCTTGTTCCAGAACCAAGTGAAGACAGTGTTTCAGGAAGGAAGGAATGATCGGCTGTGCCAGATACTGTTGATAGGTCAAGTAAATGAAGATTGAGAACTGAGTGTGTATTTGGTAACATGACTATCAGAGCCGATAATGAGGCAGTTATTAGTGTGGGGACCAAGAGACACACTGGAGTGAATTGAAGAGAGAAGACGATATTGATTATAGACAACTGTTTCAGACAGGCCTGGTGGCTCACGCCTGTCATCCCAGCACTTTGGGAGGCTAAGGCAGGTGAATCATCTGAGGTTAAGAGTTTGAGATCAGCCTGGCCAACATGGTGAAGCTCCCTCTCTACTAAAAATACAAAAATTAGCTGGGCATGGTGGTGGGCACCTATACCCAGCTACTTGGGAGGCTGAGGCAAGAGAATCTCTTGAACCTGGGAGGCTGAGGTTGCAGTGAGCCGAGATCACACCATTGCATTCCAGCCTGGGCAACAGAGTGAGTCTCCGACTTAAAAAACCAAAACAAAACAGGCAACTGTTTTGAGTTTTGCTGTTCTTTTATTTATGTTGTTGTACTCAGGGTAAGGTAGTTTATGAAAATCATTATATCTATAGACATTCTGTTTGTCACATTAGAACTCACTTTATCTCTGACCTCTATTTTCTGTGATTACTGCATAACGAAGAACACAGGTCCTCAGGCCAACACATGGAAACCTAGAACAAATGGTTTCCAAGGCCCCTCCCAGTTGAATAATTCTGGTGAATTCCTTTTCCATGCACTTCCTGCCAGATGTTCTCATGACTGCTCTTGTTTCCTTTATGCTTATGAAAGTGAGGCATAGTTTTTTTACAAAATTACTTACGTGTATGTTATCAGAATGCAGCAGAGCAAAGCAAAGACCACGTAACTTGACACAGTCATGGCTAGAAGAGGAACCTTATCCAGGACAGATTTTTTTTTTTAAGTATTTATTTATTTATTTATTTATTTATTTTCTCTCTCTCTCTTTTTTTTTATTGCCCAGGACAGATATTTTTAGTTGCCACTATTTTCTACCCCTACTAAGCCTCATTATTTTAGGCTAGATGGAAGTGGGTAATCTGAGAGGCTGTTCTTCGTAACAGCCTTACTTTTCACATGAGAAACCTACTTTAGAGAAAGCTTTAAGATGTATCTTCATATACTTACTCAGGAGATGACCACTTTTATTTTTTCCGGGCTAAGAAATTCTTTCTTCAACTCCCTGAAAAATACTGTTGAGGAGGCGGTCATGTTATTGGGGGAAAAAAACATATTCCTCATTTATATTGTACCTGCTTCTCTATATCTCTGCAGACATTTCAATCTCTCTCCCCATTGCATTTTTTACATCAGCCTTTCTAAATACAGTTCATGGTGTTCTGTTTTATGTCACTATAACCCTGACTGCTATGTGGAAGTGGGTCCTGCAGTGCAGGAAGCCTGCTTATAATCAACAGATGGATCTGTTTTCTAGAAACTGCATTCCATAGCAGCCCCAGCATATATGATTCTTAAATAAACACTTTGTTTATTCCCCAAACAGAAGGCAGTCAAATCAACTAGTTTATCCTTCCAGCATTGCAAGAGGACTCCCATTCATTTTCCAACGTTTCCATTTTTTTTTTAAGCTGTGGTTGTAAAAACTTGGTGTGCTTTGGGATGTGTCATCTCTTATTTCTTAAGGGTCAGCTGGGCTAAGAGAGAGAAGGTCAGCCTAAACAGTTCTTGGATTTCATTTTGGGAAATTCCAGGCCCCAGCTCAGCTTGTTCTATGCATGTCCACCTACCAAGTCTCGGCCCTCTGTTGTTGCAGCTGTTACTGAGTACAGACCTCATTTATCCTCAATCAGCTGGAGCTTCCTGTAAGTGTTGGATGCTTTTCCTTATTGCTACTCAATAGAGATTTTTTTTTTTTTTTTGCAAGATTTATTACAACAGTTCCAGCTACGCAGGGCTTTGGAATACATACCTCCAAAGTTCAATGACTTTTCAAAACACAGATGCAAGGCTAGTGGCAAACTATTAGAGATGTCAACTGCCTCCTTGGTTCAACCTCTACCATGTTGTAGGTGCCTCCATGCAGAATGGGGAAATGGAAGGAGGAGTTTGAAGGAACACATGGAAAGTCTCTTTCATTGTACCTCTCACCCCAACCGTGCTGTATTGGAATATACAAGACTGAAGGAGAATTCAGAGTCACAGTTTTGACTCCAACTCCCTTGTTCTAAGATAAGAAGAATCTTAGTGATTTGCCCAAGGTCATATGGCTGATTACGGCATTAGCCTCTTTTAATACTTTTGATACATATGATCTTGAAAAAAATCTCAAAACGGTAGACAAGGAGTTCCTTTTCACAGAGAAATATTATTCTTGTAATCAGTTTTCCTAGTGGCCTTGGAACATTGTGTTCAATGGCAATAGTTTTGTTTTGTTTTGTTTCTGTTTTTGTTTTTGTTTTTGTTTTTGAGATGGAGCCTCGCTCTTCACCCAGGCTGGAGTGCAGTGGCACAATCTTGACTCACTGCAACCTCTGCCTCCCAGGTTCAAGTGATTCTCCTGTGATGGCAGTAGTTTTAATATGGCCGATTCTTTCTGACCTTGTCCGAAGTCTGTATTTTGATAAGATAGAAATATGTATTTATACCATATCTGTATAAACAGTCATACACATGCATGTGTTTTCTGCTTCCATCAATAGCTCTTTTGTCTTAGGGATAGGAAATAAATGTGTCTGAATTTATTAAAAAGAAACACCATCAAAGTAGTAAAATAAACTAATTCACTGTGTGCTACGTAAAGTATTTAAATTCTGATAATTCATGTCTGATGCAAGCAGTAAGAATATGAAATGGTACCCGTTCATCTCTTTTCTTCATAAAAACGGGGGCAAAAATGATCATGTTCTAATATAAAGGAGAATATCATTTAAAATTCAAGCCTTGCCTTTCACTCTTTCTACTCCCTTTGTCTGAAAACATGCAGAGCTCTTTGACACTCTTGAATTGGAATCTTTTGCCTTAAAAATGTCTGGCCAATGTCGTTCGCCACGTACAGACTTCTGGAGGACTGCGGAGTGAGTGCATAGCACAGCTGAGTCCTGAGCAGCAGCAGGCCGCTATTCAGGAGCTCCCGAACTCTGCCTGAAGGGCCTTAATGTCACCCACCAGAAAACTAACTCCAAATAAACGTTTACCCTTTTGTTTAAAACAAACAAACAAACAGATGTATATATCCACTAGTTTCTCAGGCCAGTCATTCTTCATTCTAACAAAAGTAGACTTCAATTTTATTTTCATTATCTTTTAAAGACATTGGATTGCTAAACAGGTTTGAGCCAAAATCCGTCAGCTGCATTTCTTTTAGCTTGCTGGCTAAGACTGTCCATAAGAAAGAATACTCACACTTTGCTGACATTTCCTCCCTAGGTCTCTACATCACGTCAATTTACTTGCCAGTGGTTAATAATGTGCACTCTGGAGTCAGATTACACAGGTTGGAATTCAGGCTCTACATCTTGCTAGCTAGGCAAATTTGAGCTAATTATTCAAGCTATCTGAGCCTCATTTCCCACCCCTACCCACCATAGGATTTTTGGGAAGGTCATATGAGATAATCCATGGTGCAAATTAAAAGTTCTATAAATAGTAGCTATTACTATTATTACATATGAAATTAAGTATTTTTAGCCTTTAGAGAGATGGAGAGGGTCAGATTACATAGATTTTCCAAAAAGTGCACCTGAATGAAACTTCGGGCCTCAAGGCCAGCCTGCACAGGTGTTCAGAGCTATTCTGTGAACCTGTCAGTCATGGAGTTGTTGTTCTCTCCTGTTCTCTTGTCCTTCAAAGGACTAAGAGGAAGGCCTATTGTTATTCACGGAAGGATATTCATTGGCCAGGGTGTATCTGACCATAGCTTCTCATGGAACAAAAAAATCATTCTTTATTCATATTCTAACTTACCCTCCAGGAAGTACAACAATGTAATAGACAACTTTTTCTAAGGTGACTTCAGGCTAGATAAACAGATAAACACAATTGTACCTGTTTTTTCTTCTTCCTTTCTACCATTCTTAAGAATGTAAAGTAAGATTGCTGGATCTGGAGTTCCTATTTCCCAGAGTAAATGCTCTCTGTATATTTGTAAAATTCACTCATGTCCCTTCTCAGCAAATCACCCACCATTCCCCAGAAAAATCTTCTGAGTTTTTTTCATTTTGTATTAGTTTCCTAGAACTTCATATACATTAAATTGTGTAGTAGATATTCTCTTACATCTAGCCCTCTTCAGACTGTTGGGGGAATTTCTTGTCATGACTTACACAGAGGTACCAAATTTGTAAATTACCAGTATATCTTTCTCTCCTTCCTCAGATGTCACTGCTAGATAGAACTACTGCTATTGAAAGACTGAAGTGTGTGCAAATGAGTACTCATGATACATTCTCCAGTAGACAAAATGATGACATTTTAGTTAGGTTTAGTTGAAGCGTGTCTATAGTATGTTTTTAAGTCAAGTTGAGGTTAATAGACTTCTATGAAATAATTTAGGACTCTAATAGTAATAGGCAGTGGCTGGTGTCTATGATATAGGGAATAGGGAGTGTCAGCTAATCCAGCATGCCTGGGAAGTGATTAGAAAAGTTCTGTGCACAGTGGCACCCCTGCATATCAATTGAGTTGTGGAGTTTCTTTCTTACTGAGTGTTCGTTGATTTTGAGTTTGAGATTTTTCTCAAATGTGTATATATCAAATATATTAGTATTTTAATTATACACTTTAAAAATTATATAAACCAATGAACATAAGAGCAAAAAGAAAATGGTTTATTGATTTTATGTCAACTAAATTTAATGTTATGGACAGGCACAGCCAATTTAGTTGGCAAAACCTGTCTAGTTAGTTATAAATAAAGGTGTGTTAAAGGGAAAAACTGTATAGGAAAAATTATAACAGTCTAGAATTTTGCACAATCATGGCTTTATATGTATCCTTAAGCTTTCTTTCCACTTTAAAGGCAAAACAATTAGAAATGTGTAGGGCAGTTTACGCAACAAAGACGGGAATACTCATGATCAAAGAGAAGATCATGTGCACAGTGGCTCACGCCTGTAATCCGAGCACTTTGGGAGGCTGAGGCAGGTGGATCACCTGAGGTCAGGAGTTCAAGACCAGCCTGGTCAACATGGTGAAACCCCGTCTCTACTAAAATTACAAAAAATTAGTTGGGTGTGGTGGCAGACACCTGTTGTCCCAGATACTCAGGAAGCTGAGTCAGAACAATCACTTGAACCTGAGAGGCAGAGGTTGCAGTGAGCTGAGATTGTGCCATTGCATTCCAGCCTGGGCAACAAGAGCGAAACTCCATCTCAAAAACAAAGCAAAACAGAAAAACAAAGAAAAGACTATAGTTGATGAATGAAAAATTGGTGAATCTATGTTCATCTACATATAAGTTTTTTTAAACATTTTACTGCACAAAATTTTAAACATTTATGAAGTAAAGGGAGTGTAATTAACCTCCATATACCCATCACCCAGCTTCAATGATTTATCAACTTTCTGCCTTTTCTGTATTGTTTTCTATACTTTTATCCCCCACTCCCCTACTCAATTAATCTAATAACATTTTTACAGTCCCTTCCCCTTCCCTTCCCTCCCCCTCCTCTCCCCCTCCCTTCCCTTTCCTTCCTTTTTTGTTTTGAGGTGAAGTTTATATGCTTTGAAAGGTATGAATCTTAGCTGTACAATTTTGACAAATGGACATACCTGTGTAATACACAACCTTATCACAACAATATGGAATATTTCCATCTTCCCATAAATTCCCTCCTGCTTCTTCCCAAAGAATCCCTCACCCCAGCTCCCCAGATGGGACCACTTTTCTGCTTTTTTTTTTCATTTTGAATTAGTTTTCCAGGACTTCATATAAATGAAGTCACATAATGGGTACTCTTGTGTCTGGCCTTTTGCACAGCTTAATGTCTGCAAGGGTCATCTAGTGTCACGCTAGAGCCAGCTCAGACTAGGTTGAGAAAGCCAGTTGTGTGCATCTATTCCCAGATGTGCATTCAGTGACTTCAGTTTGGTAGCTTGAAGTTGGCCATGGTGGGAATATTTACCTCATGAAAATTGGCAAGTGGTATAAATCAGGATTTCCCTACCCTAAAGAACCAGTAGTCAGCACATCACTGGATTCATTCATGTGGTTGGATGAACTAGTACAATCCTCTGTATTACTGAGTAGCATTTCTTTGTATAGGTACACTACAAATTGTGCATTGATGTATCATGTAGATTGTGTTGATGTACATTTGTGCTGTTTCCAGTTTGGTGCTATTATGAATAACGTAACTATGAACATTCTTGTAAAAGTCTTTTTGTGGACACATGTTTTCATGTTGTTGCATGTAACATGTTAATTTTAATTGGTTTATGCTACTCTGTTCTATTAATAGTCTTTATTTATTTGTTGTAATATTTATAAAAATTCTGAAGTTCTCAACTTTGGGTAATTATGAATGATGCTACTATCATCATTGTTGTATATGAATCGTATGAATCCCAATGCATATTTACATACTTCTCTGCATCTGTGAGTATGTAATAGGGAGATATGTGTTCATCTTTAGCAGATAACCCCAGAATATCTTCTAAATATACTTACTTATACTCCCATTCAGAATACACAAGTATTCTCATTGTACTATATTCTTCTTTATTTCACGTCTTAATTTGAGCCATCCCGTGTGTGTACAGTTGTTGATCAACAAAAGGGAATACCAGAAAGTGAATAATCCAGAAAACAGTATACAGATGGGCAGTTTTCCACAGGTCCATTACATCCTAGGGAAGCACATAGAAACAGGAAGGGCCAGACATGAAGCTCTGGGGTGGTTACCTTGACACTTGAAACTTTTAAGCCATATTGATTGGTGTTTTAGTTATTTATTCCTGCCTTAATAAATTACCCCAAAACTCAGTGGCCTATGTAAACAACCATTTTAAGTTTTCTTATGAATTAAAAATTCTTATGAATTAAAAAAAGATTAGACTTTTTTCTTTTGTAATTTTGTCAATCATGCTTTATCTATTTTGAGGCAATGTTATTAGGTCCATAATAGTTTAGAATTGTTAAACATTCTTGGTCAGTTGCACTTTTGAAACTTTGATTACTATGAAATGTATCTTTTTATTTTTATAATGCATTTTGCCTTAAAAATGTATTTAATTAGGTATTAATATAGGTAAATTAGTTTCCTTTGGTTGAAATTCTTTAATATTTTTTATCCTTTTGTTTTATTTTTTCTTGCCTCCTCTCCATTCTTTAATTTTTTTCTATACTTTTGTTTAGATATGTCTCTTATATATAGCATATAGTTGCATTTTGCTTTTTTTAAGTTCAGTGTAATAATTCATCTTTTGATTTGAACTTTAGTATTTATATTTAATGTGATTCAGATCTGCTTGGTTTTAAATATACCATCTTTTTATGCGCTTTTAGTTATACTGTTTTTTATTTCTTGTCCTCTCCTTTAGATTAATATTTTTTATTTTTCCATTTCCCTCATCCATTAGTTTAGATATATACTCTTTTAGTGTCAACCTAGGGATTAGAAATGCATCCTTGACATGTCGAAATCTAATACTAATTGTTACTTTTAATCTATTGCCAAAAATTTAATAATCTTAGAGCATTTCAATGCCACTTACCACACCCCAAACTTAAATGCTACTTTATTACTTTATATGATCATTTTGAATGCAATTACACACAAATTTACTATTTTATTTGCTATTTCTTCTTCTTCTTCCTCTCCTCCTTTCCACCTCCTCCTCCTCCTCTTCCTCTTCTTCTTCTTCAACATCTTCAACTTTTGCCTTTCATCTGGTTTCCTTTCCTTCCACCTAAAAATGCCTTTGGATATTTCCTTTCCAACAGTATTAACCTACTGATAATGAATTCTCTCATCCACTCTTTATTTACCCCCAAATGTTTTTATTTTACTTTTACCAGAATTTTAAATTGGCACTTATGAGAAGTCCAAGATCAAGTTGCTGGCCAATTCAGTGTCTGGTGAAAGGTCCATTCCTGGCTTGTGGATAGCTGCCATCTCACTGTGACCTCACATGGCAGAGAGAGAGAGAGAGCTCCGTTATCTTTTCCTTTTCTTACAAGGGCACCAGCCCTATTGGATTATGGCCTCACTCTTATGATCTCATTTAACAATATTCTCACAGGCCTTATGTGCAAATACAGTCACACTGGAGATTAAGGCTTTAACATATGAATTTCAGGGGAATGAAAACATTCAGTGATAACATTATGTCATAGCACTTTAAATATTCATCATCTCTGGTTTTTATTTAACCTGCTTGTGTTTGCAGGATTTTTCAAATCTATGATTAGAACATTCAGTTTGGAATATTCTTAGCCATTATTCAAATATTGCTTCTGCCACATATACTTTCTGCTTTCTTTCTGGGACTATAATTTACACATAGTTTAGACCTTTTCATTCTGTTCTCTAAATCTCTTACCCTTGCTTCTGTATTTTTTTTATCTTTTTCTCTCTTTGTATTATATTCTAGATTGTTTCTTTGGATTTACATGTCACTTCATGAATTCTCTCTTCAGTTGCGTCTAAGCTAGTATTAAACCCATCATTGAGTTCCTAATTTTGTTTGTTGTGTCTTTTATTTCTAGAACTTCTATGTGTTCTTAAGAATGTAGTGTGTCTTTTTAAAATTGTTTTCACCCTGTCGTAATTGAAATTCTTAATTATACCTTTATAACCTTAGTCATGGTCAACATAGTTATTTTAAAGTCTGTGTTTGATAACATCAACATCTACAGGCCTTTTAAATATCCCATTTTTTCTGTTGGTTCTCATTTATTTTATTTTATCCTTTTACATGCATGGATGATTTTTATTGTGAGACAGACATTATACTTACAAACTGCTTGTAGAAATTGAGGCCTAGTATAATATCTTTCTCTAGAGATTATTTACATTTGCTTCAACAGTTGCCTCTGTACACTAGTAATCTGATCACCTCTATTTAATTTTTGGGACTAAGAGAAATGGTACCTGTCAAGCTCTAAAGACACAGTACATGGGTTGAAAGAAAAGAAAGCTTAGCTGTTGTTCCAGTGATGCACGACTTCTGGTTCACGTTTATTCCCTGGATGCAACTCTTCAGAGTCCTAATCCAAAGTGCATGAGATTTATCTGCACCTCTCTGTATTGTCAAGCAGGTTCTGGCCCCCAGCTTTTGACTACTTATTCCTGGGATGTTATTAAGAGCACACCTCACCCCCCTCAGCCCCTCAGCAGCCTCTTCCAGTATTAGCCAGTGCCCCAGGGGGAAGAGTAAGCCTAATTCTTGACCTTGCCTCTATTGATTTCCTTCTTCTTCAGGACCATGGCCTAATAATTACTTACTATTTTGTTGAGCTTCCAATGCCTTTATAGCAGATTCTTCTTATATTATGTACAGGGTTATATGAATTAAATACTTTATAATTACTGTAACTGAAAGTGCAGAGTTCTTCTAGCATCCAACTGTGTATTACATATGGTTGAAGAAAGAAATACATGTCCTTGAAAATCTCATAAGAGGTTTAGGGATACAAAACATGTGATATAGATTTAAGGAAAGAGTACATATATATGATCTATAAAGCTACAGAGGAAAGAAGTAGGGGTGGGTTGAAGGACCTGGTTTATCTATGTGACCATGGTAGTCTTTCATCTTGTGTACAGTACTTGTCTGATCTCATTCACTGGCCATGGCTCTAGCTGCTGTTGCTAAGTCTGACCACTTTATCTCTTTTGAGCTTGACATGTACAAGCCTAGCTGCCTATTTAGATGTTACCACTAGATTTTTACAGGTTCTTCAAATGCAATATGTTTAAACCTATGCCCATTCTAGATTTTCCTCCATTTAATGGTTTGTATTGTTCTTTCTTATCTGTATGGTTCTACCCATGCTACCCTACTAAACTTAATTAGGTCTAATAATTTGCAAATTTTCTATGACATTTTAAAATGATTATATCCTGAAAGTGTTAAACATTATGTAAATTATTTTACCTGAAGATTGGGTAAGAAGTGTTTAGGGATACTAAGGCACACTCCTTTTTAAGCTATTCTGTGGGCTTCAATCTTGTTCAACTATATATGTCTGTTTTACACATAATTGTGGTAGAAATTTAATAATTTTATTATTTCATTTGAGGGTTATGATGTATTAAATATTCTTATTAAGAATTCTGGAAATAATTTTAATAATAAATGATTACTTTTCTATTTTTTGGAATACCCATTTGATGAACTATATGCAATTATGAAATGCTAAGTAGTTGAAAAAATTTTAAGAACATGGCTAAATATCCTTGATTATAATGCTAAGTGAAAAAGGATAAAATCTATGTCTACTATAATTATAGTGTTGTGTGTGTATGTGTGTGTGATTGTGTGTGTATGTTCATGGAAGAAAAGATGGAAGTAATTGTATCCAATTTTTATGATTGATTTTTTTTGGATGATGGGACTATAAAGATTTAAATATTTATCGTCATGTTTTCAGATTTCTAAAACTGAACATATCTAATTAATTAACTTAAAAAGTACAATAATAATACAAGTCTGTTGTAAAAAAGTGTATAAGTGCATAATGTAAAATGTGATAGTCCCTCATTCCCTTTCCTTTTTTATTCAGTCTTATTATCTTGAGATAATCACTATTATAAGTGTAGGGCATATATTTCCAGGCCTTTATTTCTGTGTGTGTGTGTGTGTGTGTGTGTGTGTGTGTGTGTGTGTAGGTATACGCATGTTTATCTTTCTGACAGAACAAGCCTTTTAATTCTTAGATTTACTTGAAAATTAGGATATATACTTTCCTTTTGAATTCAGAGATTAATTGAGAATACTGTAAAATGCTTGGTACAGTGATTTCACTTGTACCAAGAAGTAAAGAAAGAAAAACCTGAGGGGTAGGGCTGAAGAGCAGATAATACTATAATGAATTTTATTGATTATTCACTGATGGATTCCAGGGTACAATCTGCACATTGGATGTAGAGCAAAATGGATTTAAACTGCAGGCTGAAACTCATAATTAGGTAAACTAATCCGTTCATGAAAATTACCATTAAAAATAAAATAGATAGCAGAATATATCTTATGTATTGGGATAATTATTGTGTGTCAAACATTTATTCAGTTATATTCATACGTGTGTATTTTTTTATTAGATCATGATGTAAAATGTGCATCATGCAGTGTGAAAACCAGTTCTTGTTCATAGAGTATGTGTGTGTATAAAACCCATTGGAGTTCAATGGTAGTCCACTAGATGATGCAGAAAAATAAGTAGAGACTTGGCATTTGAATTAGGTCTACAGAAGACAGATCTTGAGAATTGAATAAAATGAGGTCTGAAGCACGTAGATTGTAAGTGAATTACATTTTATTGCATTTAGCTTAGAAGGGATAGCTCTCAACAAAAATGACAAGGTAGCATTAATTAGTGGATGCTCCATGACGACAGCTTCTCAACTTTCCTCTGGTTCCCTCAAAGAAGACATGCTTGATCCTTGGCTAGTGTCCTCAGCCTCATGAGGACCTGCGATGCTGTAGAAAGAACCAAGCATGATCTTGTTCTTTTTATTTTTATTTTTATTAATTAATTAATTTATTTATTTTTGAGATGAAGTTTCACTCTTGTTGCCCAGGCTGGGGTGCAATGGCACAATCTCGGCTCACTGCAACCTCTGCCTCCTGGGCTCAAGTGATTCTCCTGCCTCAGCCTCCTGAGTAGCTGGGATTACAGGCATGCACCACCACACCTGGCTAATTTTGTATTTCTAAGCAGAGATGGGGTTTCCCCATGTTGATCAGACTGGTTTCGAACTCCCTACCTCAGGTGATCCGCCAGCCCCGGCCTCCCAAAGTGTTGGGATGACAGGCGTGAGCCACCGCACCTGGTTGATCTTGAACTTTTTAGACCTCATTCATGCTACCTTAAAATTTGAGAATAATTACTGAAATGATTGCAAAAACTTGCTTGGCAAACCTTGTCACCTAAATCTAACATTCAAATTTTGTTTTCAGTTTCTTTCTCCATCAATGGTGCCATGTTGTGTCATAGCCTGAAGTTATATAGTTGTAAATAGGCAACAAACACATTCTTACTCCACTATTTGTAATTGGTGTGGCGAAAGGTCTGAAAGCATGGTAAACATGGCTATGCCACACCTCAGAGGCAAAGCCCCACCTTGGACTGAAGTCTTCTATCCATTTTCCTCATATTCTAGGCAGCACAGCTCAGAGTTCAGAAATGTACTGCTGAGAATGTTGTATTCTACAGATTGTCTAGTAGGAGAGGGAGATGTATTCTAACATTCCTGACTGGGAAAGAAATGGAGTTTCCTGAGAATGATGAGGAGTTATATATGTGGGGGAACAGCTGTATTCAAAGTTTCATTGACTCATATTCCTTTTCCTAAATATATTCACTCAGCCCTCTATTTTTCTTTCTTTCTCTTTTTTACATTCTTTCTTTCTTTTTTTTTTTTTTTTTTTTTTTTTGTGACAGAGTATTGCTCTTATTGCTGAGGCCAGAGTGCAATGGCTCGATCTCAGCTCACAGAAACCTCAGCCTCCCAGGTTCAAGCGATTTTCCTGCCTCAGCCTCCCGAGTAGCTGGGATTACAGCCATGTGCCACCACGCCTGGTTAATTTTGTATTTTTAGTAGAGACAGGGTTTCTCCATGTTGGTCAAGCTGGTCTCGAACTCCCGACCTCAGGTGATCCGCCCACCTTGCCCTCCCAAAGTTCTAGGATTACAGGCATGAGTCATTGCAGTCAGCCAGGCCCTCTATTTTGTTAGGCTACCTTCTGCAATGTTAGATCTGGAATCCCCTGCCCTTCCCTCTCCCTTCTCCTCGCTCATAATTTTTCTTTGTTCCGTCTCACTTTCCTTCAATTCCAAATACACATCAATAAGGAAGGCTTTGTAAAGCAGGAGTCTCTGAGGTTAGCGTAGATTGTTGACAATGTTATCACATGTTCAGTTATGTAGAAACATGCTTGGATAGCTGGGGCAGGGGTGGAGGGTGTTCCAACAGAGCTTTATTTTCATAAAGGGTCAAGGAACCACTGGTGAAAAGAAGTTATCCTAACAGAAAAGATTGTTGGGGATCTGAAGTCTGGTCAAAGAACATGGGACTATGTCAAGTGCAGAGGCCATCTTTAGTTCAGCAGAATTTTTGCCACTTAGCCGTCCTTTAGCTTTTGGCCAAACCTAATGTATATGAAACACTGGCAAATACTTTTTTGTGGGATTCCTGTCTATAAAAACAATTCTTTAAAAAATGTATTGCAAAATGTATGGGCTCATGTGAGGTGTAGTGATTTATCTTAATTGGTGAAGACCTAGAGAGGTACTTAGGTGTTTGCATATTGTCCAGTCACCACACGAGAAGATTCCTTGAAGTGTTAAGGCATCTTCTCTTCAGTTCAGATCCAGGAATTCTCTCTTTATATTCTTTACAGTCCACTTCTTGACAATTTTATATCTCCCACTCTGAGAAAAGCAGTGCTGTGATGACTCACTCTGCCATGACTCTTCAGAACTCAACTGTATAGAAATAGTATAGATCTTGCTTCTGCAATTCTCTAATACAACTTATTTAATGTTGATTACCTCATTACTCATGACAGTGTATCATCTTTCATACTGCCCTTGAAAAGTGGTGTCCAGTGAATCTTTCAAAGACTGATGCTGAGTTTCATTGTTGATGAACGAAATGCAAATCTCACCCAGAGCATGCAGGAACATGTGAGCAATAATTCTTTTACTCAGCATGTCAAATTTATCATTAAGAAAGCGGATCTTCAAACCATGTCTTCTCTTGACCTTTGTAGGCTGTAATCACTACACTCCTAGAATGTGATCTCTTTCAGTATTGACTGCATCCCTGCCTCCCACACACTTTCACCAGTGGGGAGGATGGAGATGACCTCTGGGCAGAGGGAGAAGAATGGTACATTCACAGAGGTCTATCCTTCTTATGATATGTTCTCTCTGTCAACCTAGGTGAGTACTTTAAGTCCCCAATATGACATCACTAAACGCAGAGTTAGGAAGAAATATATGCAATCTTGCAAGTTAGTATAAGCAGATTCAGCACACCACTGACTATTTGTGTTACCTAAGAATTACCTGAAAAATGCTGTGGCCTGCCCACGTTTTCACCAAGGGACAGGGGGAAGGACAGTCCCCCAGATACTGAATAAATATATAGACAGTGGAAGAATAACAAAATGGCTTTCTAATTTCTTACAAACCATAGTTGTTCAACATCATACTTACACATTTGAAAAAAGAAGGCTGTTTTATTGCAGTGCCTTAAGATGTTTTGAACATATGGGTTTTACAGCAGGGCAGTTCAAGAGGCATGAGGAATGTTTCTTTTCTCTATCTGTTGGAGCACTGAAGTGTGAGCTGAAGCAGACTAAGCCTAACTTGGAGAAATGGGGAGGACGTGATTGGTTTGAATTGTTCATGGAAGTGGTTTGGCTGATTCTTATTGATTCTGCCATTTCTCCAGAAGCCATTACTACAGCTGTTGAAATAGGGGTAGAGAAATGTGACAGGCACTAAGTGGTATCTAGGAGGTTAATATTGAGCATATTTAAAATAATCTCTGGAGACTTCTGGAATTTTCTAAGAGGAATCTTAAGAAATGCTTTAGATTTTGTAACAGCTAATATAATAAATACTATAATGCTGGTGCTAATAGTGGTGACCCTGATCTACCCTGGAAAACTTGGCTTTTATTGTTTATTCTGTTGTATGTCATCATTAATTCCTACTTTATATTCTTTATTTTAAAAATTGTTTTTATTTTAGCATAGGGACAGTTACACATTTTTATTCTTGGGGCCTATAATATTCAATGAACATCTTAAAAAGGTGATGGTGATGTCTAGACAAAACCAAAGAAGAATAGGAACGTAAAAATCATTGTCCTCTTTTAGAGTTTTTGTGCTCAGAGGTGAAGTTTTCCCCCTCACATAGCTAATACAAACTATGATTTGCATTATAAACTCCCTGCTACATGGGTTTCTAAGGGGTGGACCATCTTGACCTTTTAATTGTTAATGCTTTTCCTCAAATTACAATTATATTCTTAATCCCTGTCCTGCTAACTGGCACTTTTCTAACAGAGTTTTCCTTCTTCCGTATTTCATTAATTGCAACTTGTGTATCATAGAATGATAGAATCTTCAGAATAGCACCTTGCTAACTAGAAAGGTTATGAAATGCTAATGAGCTCTTTTAAATGGCTAACTCATTACAAGACTTTCCAGATTCCTTATTTTCTTTAATATTTCTTTATATTTTTTGACATTATTCCTTGAAAGTATTCTCGAAGATTATTTTACATATTCTTGAAAAGAAATTAATGTATATGATGCCCTTCTGTATGTTGAACATAGTCACATAATTATTTTTTAATTTTCTTCAACAAGCCCTGTGAGTAAGGCATTCCTACTCCTCTGCAGTAAAGGGAAACAAGGATTTAAAAAAAAAAAACTATGTATTGGCTCAAGGTCAATGGTGGAGCAACAATTTAAGTTCAAGTTTTCCATCTTCAGATCTTGTGTTCTTTCTTTTATAGAACTCAAAGGGCTATGTAAAAGGTTTACTATGGGAAAAAAATAAGCTGAAAAAACATTGTCACTAAGTAGCAATGGAAGGACTTCCCCACTAAGGTGCCATTATTATGTCTTCATCGTTATTGTCTTATTTCACTTCTCTTCTACTTACTTCTTGCCTTTATTCCTTTAATCAGACTGAACATTGTTTATTTTCTTCTTTTTTTATTTTATAAGAATCATTCAATTATACAGATAAAATTATAATCATTTATTATAATGATAATATATGATTTATATGATAATATATACAGGGAACCAGTTTACCAGTTCCCTTTCTATTGTCACTGGTTTTTACACAATTTGAATTTAAGCATAATGGAAACAACACATGTAAGTGGCTTTTGTATCATTTTCATTCATTTTTCAATGGGTTGCTCGAGATGCCCCTTTTACTGTTCAGCAGACTATTCTGTAGCTTTTTATTAAACCTCCATTGCACTCTTCCCTCAAATTGCCCAAGGATTCTGAGGTTTACTGAATTGTTGAAGGTTAGACCCATTTACAAATAGAAGGTGAAATGAGAACTAAAGTCTAATGTGGCTACTAGAGGCCACCGCATCTGCCTCTGTCTCAGCGTTGTTTTAGACTGTTCCACAAATCAGAATGCCCTACTTTTCCAGATTCTGAATGTTCTACATCTGGGCACAAGATTACAGTTCTTTCATTGCACCATCTCATGCTCAGTCATTGTTACTTAAGCAGACCACTGTGCTGCGGGGCTGGTGGGGGGTGAGCTTGCAGGTTCAGTTGTCAGTGTGAGAACGTGCCCTTTCCTAAGACCTTCCAGATGAGGAACTGCTCAGATCACCAGCTGCTTCAGGTTACCAGTCCACACCTGTCTATCTCACCTCTGATAACCTTGGTAAGATTTCCTGCCACTGGAACTGATTATTAGCATTTCTGTGAATAGATATGGTACAACATTTCAGAATATTGACAATAACAATTATTTTTCATGATTTTTATTAAAGGTGCTAATTATTTCACATTAGTTGTTATCGTTTTAGGAAGTAGTTGTTAAAATTATGTTTTTAATTTCTTGGTCATCTGTCATCAAGAAAGTAGTTATAATTTAAAGGCATGAAAGTCTCTTAGCTTAGTTGTCATACCTTGGTCATATATTTTAGCATATTTAGGTTTATGATCTTTATTTGTGAAATGAAGGAATTGAATTAAAATAGCACAGTCTAGTTTAGATTCCTTTTCTGCCTTAAATCCTTTCTACAGTAAAAATCATCTCATCATCTTATATGTTGCATAATAAATAAATGTTATAAAAGGTCAATATGTTATTGTGGATCATATTCTTAGTGGTATTACCAAAGGTTCCATTTCCTTAGGCTAGCCCTGGATTTTATATATTATCCTGGGATGCTGATTATTAGTAGGCCATTTCATTCTCAAAACTGTTGGAGTTTGGATGAGAAGTGATATGAGTATCTTAATTATTTGATTGTTTAAATATAATCTTAATGATAATTATATAAAATACATTTTAACTTTTTCCCACTTAACATGTAACATTTGCTATTCAATTTTTTGAAATTTTATTTAAAAAATTAAAAGATCTGAAATGTAAAATAATATCTATAATGTTTAGTTGGGGACTAAATGTATATAAAATACAGATCTGAATGTAACTGCTTGTGGCAGCATTAACAAAACTGCTTATTTTATGTTTGGATTTCTTGCATTTTACTTTTAAAAACATGTAGTGTTTTATTTAAATAATTTTTATGTTTTTGTTCCTAAAATATGGGTTCAGAGAAAAGATTTAAGTTGTCATTTTCCTAGCCTATGCTCAAATACAACATTTTGTTATGGATAATATTTAATCCCATTAGACAAAAAACCCAAATTGCTTATTATTGGCAAAATAGCTTCCCTTTTAACACTCTGAAAGTAGAATTAGAAATAGCATGATGTGCTGTATATATATTTTGATTAGTTTAATGCAACTGGTAGGTTTGGTTAAGAAACTCTTAAGGGAATTTATAGAATTATCTCTTTTATGTTTTTTATAAATTTGTATTTCAACATCAGTGTTCTTTTGCTTCCTGTCTTTAACCAATGATCTACCACAGATATAAATTAAACAATGAATAAGAATAAAAACAATTTAAAACTGCATAATGGTCCAAACCACCATGGATGGTGTTCTGACGATGATACACATGGTGAGGTCTGACTCATGAGCCACTGTCCGTGATGACTGGATATTCTCAGGAAGTAATCCCAAATGTTCTCACTGCATGCTGCTGCAGGCCCTCATGGCAGGGATCCACACCACTGGCTCAGGTGCTGCTTGCTGCAGAATCTCTCTTCAGCTGGCCTTTTGCTACTGAACTGTCTCTGTCTCTGTGACAGCATCACTGCAGGCAGTTTCTCCAATCATAATTATTGCTGCCAAAGCCACCTTGGACTCGGGAAAGGGTAAACAACTCCATTGAACCTGTGCACTCCAGCAGTGAGCGTCTCCTTTTTCTTTAATTTCTCTTAGTAAAGCAGAGGCCAGGAACTACATTTCATCATTTTAAGATTTTTAGGATTTGGAGCATTTTAAAAATGATTGTTTGAGGACAATAGAAGGGAGGTACAACCTGTGCAGAACATCTGAAAATTACTGCCTCTGTTTCAAATCCTCTGGGGGTTCCTCATCAGGCAGGTTCTTGCTTTACTGTGGGTTATTAGAGGCAGCTCACCCCATGAGCAGTCATTAGCACTGGCTGTTACAGTATCGAGGCTTCCGTGCTCATTAAGATGAGTCCTTCACCTAGAAAAGGGAGAGGTGCTCTGTTCTTGGGAACTGAGATATGTTTCCCAAGCCCTCCTTTCTTGTCTCAGGATTTACTTCCTTGTGGGATGACTGACAACAGGAACATCAATTTTCTTTTAGGGAAACTTTACTTCCACCCATTGCAGTATATAAAGATCCTGTGGCTGTACTATGTGCACTGGTTTCCTAGTGTCAGAGTAGTGTAGTTTTAAATAACACCACTTTTGAGATGCTAAAAATTCAGTCCAGATGGGACTTGTTCAAACTCAGTTTCTGTTCATCAAAAAGTCAAACTGTTTTAAGATCTAGTCTTACCCGTGAAAACTTTAATAATGGTAGAAGTCTAGAACATGAGTTATTCACCCCCAAACGTTTTAGTTTTCCATTGTTACATTGCCAAAAAGCATTCTGGCTATATACTAAAATGTATTTTTTACATTTTATAAAAATGTATTTTATTTTTAAAATAAAAGAAGCCATTTGCATGTCCTTTTGTGGTAAAATATGAATTCGGTTGAAATTGGGTGATATTTACTTTTAATTATCTTCAAAGTATGATGGATTTTTCGTGTGTGGAACTGTGGTCTGATAAATTTTTAGGAAACAGCACTCCACTAGAGAGCGTAGAATCTTAGAATCCATCCACTCCATTCTCCTTCTGGTACTCTACTTTCTCTGTAACATCCCAGCCGACATCAGGTGTGAGCTGTGCTGTGCAAGGCTGTCCCATGTGAATACAGATGCAGACTCTGTGAGGGTAACAGAGGCAACTGTGAGCCCAGGGGAAGAAGAAAAACTTGTGGACATATGTGCAAAGAGCAATTGTAATTATATTGCACTACCCAACTCATGATCTGTAACTCCTTTATTAATGAAAAGAATGTATATGTATGTCAAAATTGCATTTCAGAAAGCAGAGGTCAAAATAATGAGTCCTGGGGAATGCGAACCTATGTTAAGAAAATGTGTAGAAAAACTTAGGGCTAAAGGAGAAGACAAGTATGTTGGATCTAGGAAAAAATCCAAAAGAAGCCATCTAGGCAGGCTGGAGATGGATGGGGCGGGAGTTAACAGAATGAGAGTGAAGCAATTCAGCTAGACCAGCCCCCAGCATGTCATCTGTCAGAGGAGCAGAAGGCCAGTAGGATTCAGGAGAATGTGCAATTCTGGGGGCTCCACTCCTGAAATATCTCTGCACTTGCTTGCTATGTTTCAAAATTTTCAGCAGGAAACATTTTCTATGACACGAGATAAAGAATATAAAATCAAAGCGTGGAATTCTGTTAGTCAACTGGTTTGTGAAAACCATTTGAGACCACTGTTATCTCTTTCACCTGGATTACAGGAACAAGCTCCTAACTGGTTCTGTAACTGGCATGAATGATTTTACTGGAGAATAGTATTTATTCATGTCTTCCCTAATGAACCCTTTAACTTTCCTCCAGTTGCTTGAGTTCAAACCCTTGACACGGCTGAGAGCGCTCAGTGAGATATGGCCCTGGTGGAGTGTTGTTTCCTAATCCACTCCCACCTTTTTCCTTGGCTCCCCCTTCCACTCACTTCTTTCAGTTCTTTGAACAGGAAACCCTTTGTTTTTACTCCTTTACATCAGTGGCTCCCTTAAAAACTTTTTTTCCCATTCCCTACCCTGCCCTATTTTAGGTTTCAGCTTAGAGTAATTTTCTCCAGGAGGTTTCCTGCTGACTTCCCCAATGGGAGTTAGAGGCAGCCAAGCATGCTGTTCTCATCATAGCCCTTACAGCACTGCCTTGTAAAAGCCATTTCAGTTGTCTACGTCTTTTACTAGGTTGAGAGTTTCTTGGTCTTTCTTGTTTATCATTGTATCCACCGCACCTAGCATAGTTCTAGCTTGGATTAGGCACTTAATAAAAACCTGATGAATGGTCAGATAGATGAATGAAAGAAGGTTTTCCTTTTCTGACAAGATAAAGTGGTGAACAGAATACTTGGAAAAAAATGTAGTGGCTAAAAATAAAGCAAACAGATTTTTTCTTACCTTTGATCAGTTATATTTTTCTTAAAATAGGGAAAAAAACAAAAACAAAATACTGAGAAAGGTGTTTGCTGATTGGTTGATTTTAAATTTTGCCACCAATGAAAGCTTACTGCTATGTGCCTGTTGCTTCTGTTTTCTTTTCTATTAATATCATGGGTTTTCTTTTTCTTTTTTTTTTTAACAAAGGAATTTGTTATAAAAAGAACATTATTTCAAGGTATTACTGTGCAGAACCTGACATAACAAGTATTTGTAAATGTAACATTCACTAGATATAATCACCTAATCTCCAGAGTAGATAACATACATATATATTGAAACCTAGAGGCCTGGGGTTTGATCTTGCTTATATCATTATCCATGTAACTAGCACTAGGACATTAACCTTTCTATATTTAATTGCATTTAAGTAAATGCATCATCTTTTAAAAAAACAGATACCAGCCGGGCATGGTGGCTCTTGCCTGTAATCCCAGCACTTTGCGAGGCAAAGGCAGGCAAATCACGAGGTCAAGAGATTGAGACCATCCTGGCCAACATGATGAAACCCTATCTCTACTAAAAATACAAAAATTAGCTGGACATGGTGGTGCACGCCTGCAGTCCCAGCTACTTGGGAGGCTGAGGCAGGAGAATCACTTGAACCTGGGAGGCAGAGGTTGCAGTGAGCCAAGACTGTGCCACTGTACTCCAGCCTGGTGACAAAGCAAGACTTCATCTAAAAAAAAAAATAATAAAATAAAATAAAAATTGATGCCTTTTCTGACATCTCACATGTGAAGATATAATGAAATGACTTATATAACAGTAGTAAGCTACTCTGTAAAACACAGGTACTAAGACATGTGATAGGAAGGGTAATGGCCCAGAAGGTAGGTTGCCAGTAGGTAGTCCCATTCATACTGATAATTACTACTTTTTCTCTGTTGTCCTCTTATCAAACAAAATAAAACATAAGATAAGAAGGTTATGCTGAGTGTTGTTTTGAGATTTCTTTTAGTTTTTATCTTTTTTTAATTATTATTATTTTAAGTTCTGGGATACATGTGCAGAACGTGCAGGCTTATTACATAGGTATACATGTGCCATGGTGGTTTGCTACACCCATTAACACATCATCTACATTAGGTATTTCTCATAATGCTATCCCTCCTCTAGCCCCCAATCTCCTGATATGCCCCAGTGTGTGATGTTCCCCCTCCTTGTGACCGTGTGTTCTCATTGTTCAACTCCCATTTACGAGTGAGAACATGTGGTGTTTGGTTTTCTGTTCCTGTGTTAGTTTGCTGAGAATGATGGTTTCCAATTTTATCCATGTCCCTGCAAAGGACATGAATGCATTCTTTTTTATGGCTGCATAGTATTCCATGGTACATTTTCTTTATCCAGTCTGTCATTGATGGGCATTTGGGTTGGTTCCAAGTCTTTGCTGTTGTGAAGAGTGCTGCGACAAACATACGTGTGCAAGTGTCTCTATAGCAGAATGATTTATAATCCTTTGGGTATATACCCAGTAATGGGATTGCTGGGTCAAATGGTGTTTCTGCTTCTAGATCCTTGAGGAATCGCCACACTGTTTTCCACAATGATTGAACTAATTTACACTCCCACCAACAGTATAAAAGCGTTCCTATTTCTCCGCATCCTCTCCAGCATCTGTTGTTTCCTGACTTTTTAAATGATCGCCATTCTAACTGGCATGAGATGATATCTCATTGTGGTTTTGATTTGCAGTTCTCTAATGACCAGTGATGATAGCCTTTATCATTCTAGGAAATGAGTACTGTATTCTGTACATAATCCTATTAAATTTCTTAAAGAATTTATCACTGTTTAATCCATCCTTGTGTTTCATGGGTTGTTGTAGTTCAGTGACTGTTGTAGGAAATTTTTCTTCCTTCTTTTTCTATCCCAGTTATTTTGTGATTTTTTTCCAGATATGCACGTTCTCTTTTGATATATCTGTACATTGTCTTAGAATGTTTACAATGTACCCAGGAACCTATAATGGCTAACAGCTCTTTGAGTTTCCCTTCACAGCTATACAAGATGTTTTTAGTAACTGTGTTCTGTAGAGTTCAGCAGCTGTTTTGTTACCCAAAATATTTTTTCTTTCTTTCTTGGCTTTTAAGTTGATGTTTTGTAGTCTATTCCCAAGGGCTCAGCCTGAAGGAGAGACAGTTTCTATTCCCCCTGCAAATGCTAAACAAACAAATGAACAAAATAGAACAAAACAAAAATTCCAATTAAACAGTCTGGAAGATTCTAGTTGAATGGTGGATATTAGCAAGACCAAGCTAGACCACCTGCCTTTATGCAATTTGTGGTTTTCTGTTCTTGTGTAATACAAGGGATAGATGTCTGGCAAAACTAAAAGGAATTTAGAAAGTAGGGATGAAACATGATTCCTTTTGAGGGAGGTAAATCACTTCATTCAAGTACCAGCTCAGTGTCATTGCTGAATTTGAACCTCCAAAGAGAGACATGTGGAACAGTTGATCCATGGTTGTACCTTTCATTGTTGGTTTATTAAGTGGCTCTTGTGTGTGTGTGTGCAATTTCATTCACACAGTTAATCATTTCTTGAAGTATTTGCTCTTAGCTTTCTACAAATTGATAAGCATAGCTATAGGGAAATCTATGTCGAAATTCTGTTTCTCAAAGGTTTGACAGTTCTTCTTTAATGAGTCCTCAGGGTATCTCAGGTTTCACTAATCTGTGTTTAACTAAAGGGGAAAAATTTGGGCAGTAAGCTACAATAACCTTCTGCCCCATAAAATGGAGAAAACCACTCAGGCAGTTAAGTAAGCCTCTTCCAAATACGTAATATAATACATTCACTCCAGAACAGGGTATGAGCCCTAAAGGATGATTCAAACATAGAAACAAAAAATTCTGTTGGAAGATAAAGAATTATCAGTGGATGTGTTTTTGCTTGCTGCTTTGACGTTGCTGTGACAGGCAGGAACAAAGGAAGAAATGATGCACTGAGCTGATGAAAACAAATTCCAGAAGCATTTATGAACAAGCTGTGTGTGGTTAGAGGAGCAGAATGAAATATAATTTTTCAAAGTTTCCAGAAGGGCTTGTGCATGCTGAAACATAACCAGAAACAATATAACATGCTGCAGGGGGAATCAGTGATACCAGTGACATTCCCCATACAGACCTAGTTATTTACAAAAGCTATAAGATTGAAGGGCTCAGAAGCCTTTAAGATGCACAGCGTTGTTACAGGAAAGGTGTCCTGGTTCAGACCCCTAGAGAGGGTTCTTGGATGTTGTGCAAGAAAGAATTCAGGGAAAGCCCATAGTGTAAAGTGAAAGCAGATTTATTAAGAAAGAAAAAAAATAAAAGAATGGCTACTCCATAGACAGAGGAGCTCCAAGGGCTGCTAATTATCTATTTTTATGGTTATTTCTGGATGATATGATGAACAAGGTGGATTACTCATGCCTTCGCCTTTTGGACCACATAAAGTTCATTGCCTGTCATTGCCATGGCATTTGTAAGCTGTCATGGCACTGGTGGGAGTGTAGCAGTGAGGATGACCAGAGGTCACTCTTGTTGCCATCTTGGTTTTGGTAGGTTTTGGTTGGCTTCTTTACTGCAATCTGTTTTATCAACAATGTCTTCATGACCTGTGCTGACCTCCTGTCTCATCCTATGACCTAGAATGCCTTAACCTTCTGGGAACACAGCCCAGTAGATCTCAGCCTTGTTTTACCCAGCTCCTATACAAGATGGAGTTGCTCTGGTTCACATGCTTCTGACAATGTTGCATATAGAGTCAGTACAGCTTCAGGATTAAAAAGCTAGACTCCAGAGTCAGACAGACATGGTTGATATCAAATCTTACTTCCACTGACCTTGCCCAACTTACTTGAAAATTTTGTGCCACAATTTTCTTGTTAGTAAAATGGGATCATGATTAACCCTTTATCATAGCATAAATTTGAGGAATCAGGTAATGCTTGTAAGACGTTGGTAAGTATTCATTAGTGTGTGTCAACAAATGATGTCTATTACTGATATTGTTATTAACAAGATATTCTGGCTGTGGACTTTATGTAGTTCCAGAACATTTGGTCACACACTGAACATATCCAAAAGTGTAGCCTGTTACAGCCTAGAACTGGCTTAGAAATTGCATTTTCCAAAGAATTTAAACATTGCAGATTGTAATTTCCAAAGACGGATGCTACAATATTCCCTATCCCACAGGCTATGTGATAATGTGACCTTGCCACTCCTCCCATGAAGAGATGGGGTTTATATTTTCTCCACTTTGAATCTGTGACTACTTCAACCAATAGAGTATGGTGGGAGTGACACTATGTCACTTCAGAGGTGAGGTCCAGAAATGCTTTCACTTGGTGAACTTAAATACTCCTTCTGAGAGTCCTGTCCAATTTCCCTGGGGCTGCCATGCTAGAAGAAGCCAAGCCACACAGAGAAGCCACGGATGGGTGCTCAGCGTGGCAGTCTTAACCTTTGAGCCGTTCCCTCTCAGACACCAGATATAAGTTATTAGTTTTCTCATCTGAGACCCCAGACCTCATGGCAGAGAGAAGCCAGCCCTAATGTCTCCTTTCCAAATTCCCAATGAATCCTTGAACATAATAAAATGCTTGTTTGAAGCCACCTAGTTTTCGGGTAATTTATTATATAGCAAAGATAACTGGGATAGAAATTCTTCCTGGTCTGGCCGGTTCTCCCATCTATGGATTTTCCAACTTTTCTCAATCAAGTAATTAGCATATACCGTGGCCTTTTAATGCAAGTCACTGTGTTAGAACAGGGATAAGCCAACATAGTTAAACAGAAATATACACAAGGATTAAGAATACTTAGGAATTCTATGGTAAGCAGTGTGTAGTATAGAGTAATGCAGGCATGACTATGGTATAAACTTAAAAGAGGCTGAGACAGTCTGGGAAGGCTTCATGGTAAAGAGGCTTGCATAGTGCCTTGGATAGGTGGTACTTGGATAAACAGAAAAGGGAGAAAATGAATTTCTGGCAAAAGTTTAAAAAAATGTTTTGGAAAAGATTTGGGCATTGCATCTTAAAATCAATCTGTTAATATATCACTATATCTGTCTTACTCGCAAAATAATATTTACAAGAAAGAATGCTTTTAGATATGTTGCTAATTCTAAGAGAATTTACTTAGTACTTTATGTAGGCTGGATTATGTCAGTGATGTCTTACAGTGGACTAATTTCCACAGGATTGATCAGCAAACTTTGCCTCCTATGTAAACATAATTTACAACTTTATTAGAACACACAGAATTTTCAACTAATTCCAACAATATAACATCTTAGAAATATTTATCATCTCAAAGTTATACATCAGTTGTCTTTAGAACTGTTAAATCACAAAATATATGGAAAAGCTCTTGCCTTTTTTAGAAAACATATTTAGATATCCACATTTTAATGACAAGATATAGCATCGATATGGCTATAACTTATATTTTATAAGTAATGTATAAATATTCACAAAACACTGTCCTTTAAAAAAAAACGTAAAGGAATGGCTAAACCAAGCTTTTGCATTTTTAAGGTCCCGGTGACAACTTCTCATTAAGTACCATAGAAATATATGGGCTTGCATTTTTTTTTTTTTTAAGACAGTTTTGCTCTTCTCGCCCAGGCTGTAGTGCAATGGCGCAATCTCGGCTCACTGCAACCTCCACCTCCTGGGTTCAAGTGATTCTCCTGCCTCAGCCTCCTGAGTAGCTGGGACTACAGGGTAGTCCACTAAGCCTGGCTAATTTTTTTGTATTTTTGGAAGAGACAGTTTCACCATTATTGTTGAACTCCTGACCTCAGGTGATCCACCCACCTCAGCCTCCCCAAGTGCTGGGATTACAGGTGTGTGTCACCACGCCCAGACTGGACTTGCATTTTAAGTATAATTTTAAATTTTCTGCAATCTGTTTGAACATAATTAGTGGCTGGAGTGCATCACTACTTAAATAGTGAATTCTGCTGAGTAGCTCAACTTCCTGCTCTTGCTTACATTGGGGTATCCTATTTCCCAAGTCCTCTCTTTTAATCTTAGTCCTTCTCTTTGGATAACATAGAATAAGACTCTCTCTCCTCCGCGACAAGCATTCAGTTGCTTAAGAGCAGCACCGATACGACCTCTGTGCCTTCTCTTTTGGCTAACAATTCCATGTCCTCTCATATGACCATCTTTTCAGAACCTTCTTTATCTTGATTGTCTTTTACATTGTTTTCAGAATGTCATTCTTAAAATGTTGCCTAGAACAAGTGAATGTTCTAGCTGTTGGTAAGTGCCTTGATTATCAGATAGTAAATACTTAGCTCCATCTAAGTCTAACCACTGGTAAGTTATTCCTTTTATTAATTTTGAAAAAAGGGTTTTATGACAATCACTTTGGTGATATAAAAATGTCCATCAGCTTGGATTCTGTGAGAACATCCCAAAATATATTGGAAATCCATAATCCCTATATCCAAAGGAATCTTTAAACTTTGGCATCATCCTAGATATTAGGTAGATTTTTGGGGGGGGAAGATTTTTGGCCGAAATGAGTCACTTACCTCCTCCTTAATCTAGGACTTTCTTTCTCAAGTAATCTAGAGTCTCTATTATGTGTGTGTGATATATGGTATACCTGGATTTGCCAATAGACAGATAGGCCAAGATAGGCCTGCAGTATTATCTTTGGTTATTCCAACGCCATAGCCACTAGCCCCATATGACCATTTAAGTTTGAAGTTAAATAAATTTAAATAAAATTCAAGTAAAAATTTAGTTCCTCCGCTGCACCAGCCACATTTAAGTGCTCAGCGGTCACATGTGGCTAGTGACTGCCATGTTGGTGAGCACAGATATAGATCATTTCCTTCATTGCGGAAAATTCCATTCCTGCCACCTAGATAAAAATAGAAAATGTGACCATTTCTGAATATTTAAAATGGAAAACAATATGATAAAAATGGATATTGGCATTAGCATAGGCATAGACATTAAAAACATTAACTATTTTATTATTTTGTATAATGCCTAGTCCAATGTTTTACAAGGGAAGCCTACTGAATAAGAATTTAGGCTTTGTAGACAGGCTACCTGAGCTCAGGTTCTGCCTCCACCATTTTCTGTGTGATCTTACTCAAGTTATTTAACCTAGGCTTTATTTCCTTAACTGTAAAATAGTTTTAATGAATTTCTTAAGATGATCACTAAACTCGAATGGAATATTGCTTGTAAAAGTATTTAGCACAATGTCTGACACATATAAGTTGTTAATATAAACATAAGGCATCATTGCAATTATTTAGAGAAATATAGTTATTAGCTCCAAAGTACTAATTGCAGAATGTGTACATAAACACTAACACAATATAACACTTTATTAAAATAAATAAATTGAACTTGTTAAAAAGCAAGCAGAAAGCACCTTTCTTCTTCTTCATTCCCATCGCTTTAAACCTGTTCTGCTGAATTGTTCTTCCCTTGCCTTAGGTGAAATTTCAGGCAGACTCCATAGCTTTTCATGTCATAGTCAATCTCATTTCCAAGTAATAAAACAAGACTAGGTGGGGTTTGGATAAATAGAAAGGAATAAGGAAGAATCCTTTGTAAAATACACAAACTTTAATATGTAGTTCAACATGCAAGCTGTTCTCATTTTATTCATCCCGTCTCAGTTCTGGCTAAAACTCTGCAATGGAAAGGTGGGCTTGGTGGTCTCTTTTATTCTTCTTCTTAGTTTTTGTGCTCCTTGTTGCCTGTGGATTCCCTGGGATTGGAGAGGGAAAAGATAGATGGGAAAAATTCAGACATTGAAAAGGTTTTCTCTAGCTCTATTGGCTCTCTACCTCTGCCAAGGCAGACATGCCAAAACTGGTTCCTGGTGAGATTTTATGAGTTATTAGAAGAGCCCACAGCTGTGGCTTGTCCCTCTGCAGGTCTCTGACACAAGTGATACCTCCTACAACTGGCCGTTCACAGTTTCCTTTTAAGCCTCTCACTTCCAGTGACCCACGATCCTCAGACTTTTGTTCTTTTTAAAGAGTCTCACTGTCACCCAGGCTGGAGTGCAGTGGCATAATCTGGCTCACTGCAGCCTCTGCCTCCTGGTTCAAGCAATTCTCCTGCCTTAGCCTCCCAGGTAACTGGGATTACAGGCATGCACCACCATGCCTGGCTAATTTTTATATTTTTGGTAGACACAGGGTTTCACCATATTGGCCAGGCTGGTCTCAAACTCCTGACCTCAAGTGATCCTCCCACCTTGGCCTCCCAAAGTGTTGGGATGACAGGTGTGAGCCACTGCATCTGTCCTACTCCTCAGATTCTCTGTTGGTGTCATTTCATCCTTCCGGGTGGGCCTCTTATTCAGGGTTGCTACAAATGTGGTTGAAGGTCAGTTCTTTTCCCTGGAATTCATACTTGGTTCTCAGAATACATATAATTTTGTTCCACCATTGGTGAGAGTACAGTTAATTTCCATTGTAGCCCTGTTTTTTCACTCCGTTCTCAAGGGTGTTGAATCAGTCTCTCATATTTACATTGTTTAGGTTTGAGTCACATACAACAGCTTGTGCCACCTAACTTCTAGGAGACACAGGTGTAGTTCTGCGGGTAGGTTTCCAAAGCTTTCCTCATTTGGTTTGGTTGGTAGGGGAGAAGAAGCACTTCTTTCTCCTACACTATTTTGTGTGAAGGGACTGCATAACCCACTGACAAGTCTCCAAGAACATCTTCAGCACTCATATTCTTAGAGGTGATGAACCGAAACTCCATCTTTGTGTGTGTCAGCAGCCCATATATCAAGATTTACAGGGTCTTAGCTCTGAATGTATAATCTCCACTCTACAGTGTTTGGGCCTCTGCTAAAATTCTAAGACAATAAGAAAATCAGTTTAACGATCTGTTACAGTTGTTTTCATGGAGCTTGTAAGATTGATATTTAAGTGGACAAAGTGGGAAGCAGTCAGTTTTCAGAGTTCCAGGGGTCATCACTTTGTGCTCAGAGTACAGCTGTCAACTAGTGATTTGCTGCATTTAGACAAGGAACAGGAGCAAAGGGCATATTTCAAGAGGGTCATCGACACTGCCTTATGATAAGTGAATGGCTAGAGGGTTTCTTGGTAAACTGAAACCTTTTCACATTTTTAGCTTTTCCTGTGGCAACCTGTCTTTTACTGAAGCTACTCATGAACTCTGGCTTTTCATTCCAGCATTGGTGTGAACATTCTTTTTTTTTTTTTTTTGAGGCAGTCTCTTGCTCTGTCACCAAGGCTGGAGTAGAACGGTATAATCTTGGCTCATTGAAACCTGCATCTCCCAGGTTCAAGCGATTCTCCTACCTCAGCCTCCTGAGTAGTTGGGACTACAGGCACACACCATCACCACACCATCACCACCAACTAACTTTTGTAATTTTAATAGAGATGGGGTTTTGCCATGTTTGCCAGGCTGGTCTCAAACTCGTGACCTCAAGTGATCCACCTGCCTTAGCCTCCCAGTGTGCTAGGATTATAGGCATGAGCCACCATTCCCAGCACTGGATATTCATCTCTGATTCACTGATCATACTGTGTATTAAAAGAAATGTTGCCAGGCATGGTGGCTTACGCCTGTAATCCCAGCACTTTGGGAGGCTGAGGAGGGCAGATCACAAGGTCAGGAGTTGGAGACCAACCTGATCAACATGGTGAAACCCCATCTCTACTAAAAATAAAAAAATTAGCCAGGTGTGGTAGTGGGCACTTGTAATCTCAGCTACTCAGTAGGCTGAGGCAGGAGAATCGCTTGAACCTGGGAGGTGGAGGCTGAAGTGAGCTGAGATCACGCCACTGCACTTCAGCCTGGGCAACAGGGTGAGACTCTGTAAAAAAAAAAAAAAAGAAATGTTGGTCCAGTGACAAAGGAAAATGACTGATTCTATCCCTCGCCATCACATAGCTACCTGATTTTGGAGTAAAGTATTCCAAAGTAATGCTTTACTCTTCCCTGTCTGTGAGAGTGATGCCATGCACCACTGTCCTTGATTAACTGTTTCTCATTTCCTTGAGATAGAGTTAGGTGAGCCTTCAAATTAATGACATTCTGTTCACACATAAAATTACCACCCAATTATTGATCTGCTCTCTTAATGCCCTTTTGACTAGCTAGAAACACTTAGAATTGGGCATTAAGATTGAAGAATTTACTTATAATTGTTTGAAAATCGTATGAAGAGAGGTAGATGGTAATTCTTTTTATAAGTAGGAATCCTGTTGAAATGATGGTGGTAAGCATACTGGCGATGAGAAAGCAAACCCAGAATATTCCTAGAAGCACGTGGGAACACTTGATATCTCCTCCAACCCTCTGCTTCAAATAAACAATTAGCTTTCCTTAGATCTATGGCTAAGACTTTTCTTTAGGAATGAGCTGGGGAGCAGCTATCTGAATGAGTGATTTAATGATGTTACCCTGTTGGTATATATTCCCTATCTGTTGACTCATGCCAAAGATGCCACTAATAAAGCTTTATTCTTTCAGTTCTTCTTAAAATACAGAGTTCTCAGGATCTCAATTTTCTTACTTTTTAGCGTGATTATACTAGAATAGATGATCTATCAAGGTGGCTTTAATTCTGAAGTGTACATTTTTTTTAAGCACTCCTGGGATTATTTCGGGTTGTAATCAGTTGAAAGTATTTAGTATATATTTGTTATTGAATGAATGCATTTACATCTTACTGCAAATAAATTCTAGGTCCATACTTAAAATGAGGCTTTACTATAAATGCATTGGTGTTATTACAACTTGGAGACTAAGAACAAATAAGACAAGCTTAGGCCAGATGCAGTGGTTCCCAGCACTTTGAGAGGCTGAAATGAGTGGATCACTTGAGGTCAGGAGTTCTAGACTACCCTGGCCAACATGGTGAAACCCTGTCTCTACTAAAAATACAAAAAGTAGCCCTGTGTGATGGCACATGCCTGTAGTCTCAGCTCCTTGGGAAGCTGAGGCAGGAGAATTATTTGAATCTGAGAGGCGGAGGTTGCAGTAATCTGAGATTGTGCCACTGTACTACAGTCTGGGCGACAGAACGAGACTCCATCTCAAAGCAAAGCAAAAAAAAAAAAAAAAAAGACAAGCTTTATCCACTTCATAGTTTTTCTATGGCTATGCCTACTCATGAACTTCGGAGAAGTTTTTCTCAATAATCAACCATACGAAAGAGAATAATCTACATGAGCAAAATCACTCAATGTTTATTTATGTGTTAATTAGCCTTGATATATATTAGCCTTCTTTTTCTTTGATCATATTCAATACCTAGATCATCTGTATTTGGTTGCATAATGTAGCTTGAATTAAAGGAAAAAGGAAACATGAAAAAAATAACATCTATTGAGGGTTTAATATACTGCTAATCACTATGCTAAACACCTCACATAGACATTGTCATTTAATCCTCACAATAATGCTATCAAATAGATACTACTATTACCCCTTTTATAGATGAGGAAACAGAGGCTCAAAGAAGTAATGTAACCTGCCCAAAGTCCCATACCTATAGCCAGTATTACGGATTAGATAGTTTAACTCTAGAATCAATAGCCACTACTGTAGAGGAAAAAAATCATTCATTGGGTGCATATCATATGAGCTGCATATGTCATCTAACTCACACAGAGAAGAGAGTCATTTCTCTTCAAGAAACTGCAGGTGATATTTACAGTTCCAAGAATAGTTTAGATATATTCCGAATGACAGAGTTCTACTTGGCTTCTGTGCAAGATAATCTTTTAATTTTGGAAGGCCTTATTGGAAAGCATTTCCCAGAGATGATCCTGGAGTGGCCCTGGTGAGATTAACCTGTGTTCAAGTCTTGGCTCTGTTGTTCAAATGTATGCAAATGTAGGCAGCATTCTATGTTATTCCTTTATCTATAAAATGGGACCGATGCTCATGGAGGTGTGGTGATTAATAGAGTTAATATATATACTCAGTGGCCTATACAAGCGTGTTGCAAATATGTAGTTTCAATAGTAGTATTACTACTGGTAGTAGACAGAGATACTCAAGAGAAGCCATTGTCATATCTTAGTACAATGACACATCTAGTTTGTTTATCTGGACACCTTAGACAGGATTATTGGATCCTTGACCAAATAAGATACTTGATAAAAGTTTAAAAATGAATTAAAAGATTGAACAAAGACCAAGGACATGTTATTTCTGGAGAAGACTATGATCTAATCCTTCTCCAGCAAATCAATAAATATATCTTGGCAGATTATTTTGCATACGACACTATTTCAGTACTAGGTTGCTTAGTAGTAATACAGAGATGGCCTCTGCATCTTTGCAGAAGAACTAGCTCAGAAAATGTCTTTCCAGAGGTGAGATGTCCAGGTTTCCATCTCAAAAGGCTACTTCATTCTGGCTTGTACTCAACCATCATTCTTTCCAGTTTACCCTCAGCTCCAAAAGCTCGCAGCAGTGTTTCACAGTGGATTTTCCGTTGTGTGCCGACTGCACTTGATCCCGGAGAGAGCACGCTCCAAGACTTTTCCTAGTGTCCTAGCAATACGGGCATCAAAAACCAGGTCTGATTTTTAGACAAGAATGGTGGAATTTTTGATACCTCTCCTTTATTTCCAAGAGAGGAAACGATCAGACCATCAAAAACCAAGTCAATATTTAGAAATAATTTTTCCTTTTGGTTAAATATCCACCCCATCATGTAACACTAATGGTTAAAATTATTCCTTTTTCCTAATAAGGAACCCTTTTTAAGATTGGATGTTTATGCATATTTTGCAGAGGGTGTCTAGGAGAGACTCACCTAAGCTCCATAGCTGAATAGTTATGAAACTATTGCCATGAATCAGTGACGCACTCTACGACCCTCCACTCCTTCATGGTTGAATTTCAGTGGGTGGCTGCAGGGCTCTTCTGCCTTAAGAGATCCTGTGCCAGAACCTTAGGATGTCTCATCAGCCAAAATACTTTCAAAGTTTGAACTAAATTCACACAAAATTAAATGCTGCCTGCTGGAACTTTAATTGATTATATGTGTCTTCTCTGCAGTGATTCTTCTCTGCTTTGAACGACTTTATGTCATTACCTTCTGAGGCTTTGCAAACCGAAAGCATCATTTGTACAGAGCAATGCCAGGGCTTGGTAGCCTTGGACATTCAGAAGCAACTAACTGGTACTAGACTCTTGACTTCTAGTACATAATGGATCATTATACAATCTACAATAATGCCCAGAGTGCAAAATATAAATTTGAGCTTTTGAGATCTGAGCTCTCTAGCAAACACAGGTTTTCTAGAGAGAAAAGTATTTAAGATCTACTTACTGGCATCTCAGAGGTGACTCCATCTGTTTGTTGAGTGCATTGATCTCCACTGTGGTACCTTGGCATTTGCTTCACATGTTTCTTCTGACGTGCAAATCAAGCAGTAACAGCTTAATATTGATCTCCATCTTTTTTATATACCTAGGAGTGAACCCTTCCATTCATTTAGTGGTTTTGCAGGCCTGCAATTATAATGCTTTGACATTTGGGTAAAAGTAAATGCTGCAGCAGAAATTATATGTTAATGGTTTTCCGTGATTTAAATATTTAATATTCTATGTTTTCCATGCTTGAATGAGATTACATGAGAATATCCTATGTCTTTTAAATAATGTAATAGTGTAAAATTTCTTTTTGTTTTTGACTATGTTAGTTAATGTCTCATATATTCAACAAAGCCTAATTCTAAGAGTGGTGGAATTTTTGATGCCTCTCCTTTATTTCCAAGAGAGGTAATATTGCATAGTAATTTAGAATGTGAACTCCATACTGGAGTTTGAATATTGGCTTTACCACTTAATAATGATGTGACCTCATTAATAAAATGGAATGATAATATTACCTCCCAGAGTTCATTTGTTCTATAAACACTTGTTGAATGCCATCTGTGGGTCCATGTCAGAAAATTTGCTAACCACCCCAGAATACAAAAGTGAGTAACACCACATGGTCACTGTCTTTCTGGAATTTGCAAAATCTTACATGGGAATATTGTCTCCTGATCACCAGTTCACTTGGCTTTATTTTAAATTTAGTACTGAATTTACATTTGCTGAATTATTTAGTCTCTGGTAGTCAATAACAAATTTGAATAAACGAATTTGAACATACTAATTTATGCAATGGATTGGGAAATTTATAAAGCATAAACACTAAATTAAAAAGGACACAAAGTTCAAGGCATGATGTGGGCTGTTAAATAAAAACAAACAAATAAGCAAACAAAAGGATGGAAAGAAAAATGAATGTTGCGGGCAGGAGAATAGATAAAATGTAAGAGAGACTTGTATGGGGTATTATGAGTGAGATGAACTTTCAATTTAATATACAGAAAAATTATGAAGAAAGCATTCAGAAGAGTTGAGGTCTATGTTATCATGGCAAAAATGAAAAGCAAATATTCTTCTGATCTTAAGAGGCTGAAATTAAAAGAAAATCGCAGTAGTCAAGAACAGAGAGAGTCTAACAGTAAATCTTTGTATTTTAAGCAGTGCATTTGAAAACGAGTGGAAATATGATGGAAAAAATTATAATAAAAGGAGCATTTTATAAAACCAGTTGTTTCATAAATTTGAAGTTAAAGAATATTAATCATTTTTTAAAAATGTATACAGCTCTTTTTTTTTTTTTTTGAGATGAAGTCTCACTCTGTGACCCAGGCTAGAGTGTAGTGGCACGATCTTGGCTCACTGCAACCTCTGCCTCCCGGGTTCCAGAGATTCTTCTGCCACAGCTTCCTGAGTAGCTGGCATTATGAGTGCACGCCACCATGCCCAGCTAATTTTTTTTTCTTTTTGTATTTTTAGTAGACACAGGGTTTCACCTTGTTGGTCAGGCTGGTCTCGAACTCCTGACCTCGTGATCCACCTGCCTCGGCCTCCCAAAGTGCTGGGATTACAGGCGTGAGCCACTGTGCCTCGTCTATACAGCTCTTTAAGTTATCAAAACTCTTCCCCTTTCTCCCAGTCTGGTCTCCACCAAATAAGTTGAATGATATAAAGATGGTTCCTGAATTCTTCAGACTTTGTACCATTTTATTATGTATATACAAAATTATTTTTAAAAATAATTTAAAAAATCAAATAATAGGCCTCAAAGGGACTTACTTTAAAAATAATTCTGTTGCAGTGAGCCGAGATTGCGCCACTGCACTCCAGCCTGGCGATAGAGCAAGACTCCGTCTCAAAAAAAAAAAAAAAAGAAAAAAAATAATTCTGTTGATTGCATTATAAAGTAATTTTAGGTGAATCAAGGAACTTACCATTTAAAAATATTCCAAAGTGAATTATATTGACAAGTTAAATTTTAAGTGAATAAATTATGTCCTGTATACTTAAGGGTTAAAGGAGTAAACCACTAAACTCTTTTGAACATTAATTGGAGAATGATGACTATGAGTTGCAAATACTATGTTATGTATATCTGCAACAATACATGTTGCAAATACGTTTGAAGAGTCTGTCTCTTCTAGAAGCGCTCTGCCTCTCTTGCTTCTGTGGAACTGTGCTGATAGGAAAGAGCAGAGCAATTTCAAACCCTCAGGGGACCTCAGGTTTCCTCCTCCACCGCCTCCTCCTCCTGCCTTGCACAGACATGCAGGCCTCACTAATTAGACTGCTTTTGCAGAGTGGAGAGGCTGCGGCCTCCCAGATATCAATTACAAACCCTGGTTAGGACTGCGGCCTCTGCTGAACTCCATTAATTCTCCCAGCTGCTTAAGTATCATCAATCAAAAAAAAAAAAAAAAAAATCAAATCGTGACACTGAATTGTAAACAGATTTTAGCTGGGAAGATATGGGGATGGTGATGTGGTTGGATAGTTGGTATCATAGGATTATGCGTTCTACAAGTGTAATTAGATGTATAGAGTACAAAATTGAGAGAGACAAGCTCAAAAACACTATTTGTTGATACTTTGAAAGTCTGGGGGGGATGCTTGGTTATGTGTGTTTAAAATAGCTATGAAAGCACAAGTCCAGAGGATCTCAATAAACTTTTTTGATTAGGTGAGGAAGATGGTAAGTTTGTGTGCTCTCTAAGGTAATATATGAGCAGAAAGCTTTTGAAACTCCTTGAGAATCTCTATGAAGAATTTTGTAACTAGCAGAGATTAGGTCGAGAAAGCCTCCAGTGAAGATTAATTTCAAGATATTCTTGAATGGATTTTCAAAGTGATTTCATGCTGGTAAGTGTACAAGTAAAAATTGTCTGTTCAAGTGCCATTTAAGCTACCTTACATGAAATTACAAGCAGAAAGCTGTGTATAAGTTAGACTTAAATACATATTTTGCAGCAATGTGGCCTTCTTCCAAACCCTGATGAATAAATGAGGGTACTTCAAGCAAGTGACATTTTGGGAGGAAAAAATGTAAGAATTTTTTCTTTACTGGAAACAAATGCAGACAGTCACCACAATAATCCACACATAGTAAACATGCATACAATACTTTGTAGATGGCTTTAGTTTCTCAATTTCAATGATACTTGGGTCTTCAAATTGCATTATAAAATTCAGTGAGCCATTTCAGAGAGACTCCATAGATAAGTAATCTTGAACGAACTGAAACATGATAAAAGTACAGGAAGTTTTTACCTTTGGCCCAGTATTTAAAAGTATTAGATATGGAATGAGGAAGGTTTCAGAAAGGAAATTGGGACTGTATTATTTTTGGCATTGAGTTTGAATAATGTTTTAAAAAGCACCAACTCTTAGCCCTTTACCCACAGTTCAAGGAGCTTCCCGATATGGGACAAGCTACTTCTCCAATTCTCTCTACCTGCATGTATCCTTTACCCTGTGTCCTACCTGTAGTCAAAGAAATTGTTTATCATCTGTTGTACATGCCCCACAATTCTCACCTCCATGTATTTGCTTATAAACAGTCCATTGTGTATCTTTATTTGCCCAACCTTCTTTTCCAGACACAATTCAATGCACTTCCACCACATATTCTTGATAGATCATCTCCAGCTATTCTTTGTGACTTAGCATGTAGCTTCTACCTTGTTTTAATTATTTGTGAGCACATCTTACCTACCTGCACTAGTCTTCTTGAGGAGAGGTCTTTCTCTGATTGATATTCCCAGCCTTTATATTAACTATAGCAACAATAATTGCACAAAACAGACTCTTAATAAATATTTACTAAATGAATGCTTGAACTACAAATTAAAAGATTTATTACAAAAAAGATTTGGGGGAAAAATGCAAGTGATTATTAGTCCTAAATTTAATTAATTAGTTCTTGCTTTGTAAATATTATGACAAAATTTAGCAGCTTAAAACAGCACATATTTATTATCTTGCTGTTTCTGTGAGTCAGGAATACTGGCATGATTCTCTGAGTTAGAGTCCCTTGCAAGGCTGGAATCAATGTATCAATATACTGGCAAGAACTGAGTTCTCATCTGAAGGCTCGAGTGTGAAAGGCTGTTAGACTGAGGGCCTGAGTTCCTTTCTGTCTATTGGTTACAGATTGTCTCAGTTTTTTGACACATGAGCTTTTCCAAAATCACAGCTTTTTCATCAAAGCATACCTGAGAAGGCAATAGAGAGTCTGTTAGCAAGACAGAAGTCATTGTCTGGGCGCAGTGGCTCACGCCTATAATCTCAGCACTTTGAGAGGCTGAGGCAGGTGGATCACCTGAGGTCAGGAGTTCAAGACCAGTCTGACCAATGTGGTGAAACCCCAGTCTCTACTAAAAATAGGAAAATTAGCCAGGCGTCGGGGCAACAGCCTGTAATCTCAGTTACTCGGGAAGCTGAGACAGGAGAATTGCTTGAACCAGGGAGGCAGAGGTTGCAGTAATCCGAGATTGTGCCACTACACTCCAGCCTGGGTGACAGACTGAGACTCCATTTCAAAGCAAAAAAAAAAAAAAAAAAAAAAAAGGCAAGCTTTATCCACTTCATAGGCAGAGGTTGCAGTGCTCTGAGATTGTGCCACTGCACTCCAGCCTGGATGACAGAGTGAGACTCCTTCTCAAAAAAAAAAAAAAAAAAAAGACAGAAGTCACAATCATGGAAGTGACATCCCACCGACCTTTGCCATATTCTGTTGGCTAGGAGTAAGTCATAGGTCCTCCTCATATTCAAGTTGAGAGTATTAAACAACAATATAAACATGAGGAGGTGGAGATCAGTGGGGGCTGCCTTAGAAGCTCCCTAGCACTTACGGAGAGGCTTCTTGCATACCATGCTCTCTAAGAGTTCTTTGTCTTTTCCTATCCTATAACTTACCTTGTATCAGACTTCTGAGTTTACAAAGCATGTCAATTATTTGAGGCCTAGATCAAGTGTTAGCTTCTAGTAAGGTCTTTGATTGTATATGTTGAGGTTAATTTCTCCTTTGATTATGTATCCATAATACTTTTTACATTTTTCCTGAATTACATTTTATTTGAATTATTTAGGATAACTATGGTCAGCTTGCCTTTACCTGCCATAATTGTTTTCCTTATAGCCAGGAGTAAAAGCATACAACATCAAGATTAGCAAAGTTCTTTTCTTTTCTTTTTTTTTTTTTTGAGACAGAGTCTCACTCTGTCTCCCAGGCTGGAGTCCAGTGGCAAAATCTTGGCTCACTGCAACCTCCACCTCCTAAGTTCAAGCAATTCTCATGCCTGGCCTCCTGAGTAGCTGGGATTACAGGCATGCACCACCATGCCCAGCTATTTTATTTTTTTTTTTTTTTTTGTATTTTTATTAGAGACAGGGTTTCACTGTGTTGGCCAGGCTGGTGTCAAACTTCTGACCTTAAATGATCCATCCCCCTCGGCTTCCTAAAGTGCTGGGATTACAGGTGTGAGCCATAGTTGACACCTTCCTTTTACTTTTCTTTCTCCCACATCTTAACACCCTCATTTTATATACATTATTTGAAAATGCTGCTTGAACTATAATACTAGGATTTAAATCACTTATTTGATTATTCAGTGTCTTCGAACAATTATGGAGCATCTTCTAGTGTCATTAGAGATATAGGCATTAGAGATACAACAAGAAAAAAATTGAAAAAAGTATCCTGTCTTCTATTGGAGCTTGTATTAGGTTGGTGCAGAGGTTTTACTTCGAGGTGATGAAAATGTTTTGCAACTAGATAGAGGTCATGATTATACAACATTATATTACATTATACAATGTAATAAATTGATCTGACTTGTTCACTTTATAATGGTTAATTTTTGTCATGTGAATTTCACCTCAATTATAAAAAATATTAACAATAAATAATTCTGTTTTCTGAAAGAACAAAAGCTTACCTTCCATGTGAGTGGTAATCATCTGGCCTTGAGATTATTGGGTTGAGGACTGTAGGTCAATTCTGGGCATGGGAGCAGGGGACTTCCTGACCATTGTTATGTTACAATGATTCCTTCATCTGAAATATAGGAGTCAGAGAATTCTTCACAAGAAGAGCATGGCACAGCAAGGCTTACTTTGTTCTGTCCTCACAATGTAATCTGTATGAATTATAACCAATAATTCGAAGAGAATGAGGCTGTTGTACAGTATTCATAATGTCTCAAGAAGTTCTATGTGTTTGCTATTTTGTAATATCTCTATTGCCTACTACAAGCACACCTCATAGTTCCCTAAGTGGGAAAGGAAAGTCCATGTTTTTGCCACCACTGGAAATCATCTGAGATATAAAATGGGAGGTAAGTTGACATCAAGGAAAGATCCAATCATGTATTCAGTGCTTGAAAATGGCAGTCTTCTGTCTATTGGCCCTTCTAGGATGAAGATAGTCTGAAAACTTGCCAGGAAGTTTAACAACAATGGAGGAGAGCTCTTTTATCATCAAAAGCCAAGAAAGCAATGCAGGTGATGACTTAATATCATCTTGCATGTAAAACAAAGAGACTTTATAGAAAAACCCTACTTATGGATGCTTGTCTCTTAGAGTTCTAAACTTTTCCCCATTGAATTACAAAAGAAATCATTTATTACTTTTTGAACCTTATGTGGAAAAGGACTCTCCCTGATTTGGGGACCAAAATTATCCTACAGTTATTCCCTTGTTAGTGTTCTTGGAAATTCCTTATTTGCAAAGTTCAGGTGGCTTCTAATTCCTGGCCGAGCTGAGATTTATGAAGCAAAATAATCAAGATGAATCACAGATTTTTAGAAATAGAAAGCATGCAACTTCCTTCTTTTGGGGGAGAGGATCCAGAAAATAAGGTTGCAAGAGGTTGACAGGCTTTTGCTGGAGCAGAAGTGAAATAATGGTCAGAAACGTCCACTTTGTGGGTCTTGATGCCCCAGTAGACCATGGAGCCCAGACCTTGGGTCTCTTGATGTTCTATTTTTTTTTTTTTTGCCAGTTTAAATTGGGAGGAAATGAAAATATTTGAGAGGCGTAATGTCTCCTATACTATTTTAAAAAGCACAATTTTGTGTCCACAATTCAATAATATATTTCCTCAGATCATAGACCCATGGAGCTTTGAAATCTTTTCAGTGTTCACCCTGCCCAATGCTTTATTTGTAATATCACTTCTCACATGCTGTTTCTTCTAAGAGGTTGTCTGGCCTCTGCTTTAACCTTTGGAGGGACAGGAAACTCACCACCCCTTGAAGCAACACATTTTATTTGCATGTGTTTGTGCTTATATTCTTTCACTCTTTCTTTCTGTTTCTCTCTATAGAGTGCCTATATTTTATAGTCTGCCTATGCATATATTTTATAGTCTGCCTATGCATATATTTTATAGTCTGCTTTTTTGCAGTTGACATCCCACACATACTTTTCATATTGATACAAAGTCTTAATATGGTTGACATAGTTTGGCTGTGTCCCCACCCAAATCTCATTTCATGGGAGGAACCCAGTGGTAGGTAATTGAATCATGGGGGCAGGTCTTTTCTGTGCTGTTCTCATGATAGTGAATAAGCCTCACAAGATCTGATGGTTTTAAAAAGGGGAGTTATTCTGCACAAGCCCTCTTCTCTTGTTTGCCGCCATGTGAGACGTGCCTTTCACCTTCTGCCAGGATTGTGAGGCTTCCTCAGCCATGTGGAACTGGGAGTTCCATTAAACCTCCTTCCTTTGTAAATTGCGCAGTCTTGGGTATGTCTTTATCAGCAGCGTGAAAATGGACTAATACAATGATAATTGTAAAGGGCTTCATATACGATATAATTTCCCTAATAAAAATTTATGCAAACATGACTTAAGTTTTTACTATTATAAGTAGAATTCAATCCTATTTTGGTTTGGGAAAGTTTGGTTATTAGATCATAAGGAGTTTAAGATTTAACTTTTACTCTTTAGCTTTAAATGTATATTCCAGAGTAACATTGAATAAATCAAATCCCTCTTCTACCAGACAGTTCTTTTCAGTGGTTTTTAAAAAGCTATCATGTTCCTCTTAAAATGTGTCTTTTACAAGGTAAACATCCTCACCCCTTTCCATCATTCCTTACAAGTTGTAGTTTCCAGACCCTTCACAGGATTGTTTGTTCTCCTCTGGATGAGCTCCAATTTGTCAAAGTTCTTTGTAAAGTATGGTGCCAGAATTAATTACTGTAAAAACAGCCATAATAATAAACACCATTTATTGACTGCCCACAATGTTCCAGGAACTGTGCTATAGACTTAGCTTCTTTAATCCTCACAAAACGCTCTAATATTGTATGCATTGTTATTCTTATATTTTTAGACAAGGAAACCAGTTTTAATACATCAGCTGACTTATCCAAGGTCACACAAGAAAGGAAGTAGCAAAGCTAGGATTAAAACATGCTTTGTGTTCCGAACCATTTTATAATGCTCCAGAATTTCCTGGTTATGCCAAATTTAGGGCTGAGATATCAAATTTATGTGAGCATACCTTAAGATTTCATTATCTTGTCTGTCAAATACTTTTCATGCTTATGAAAAGTATGATAGAGCCCAGTTCTTCCAGAACAGGCTTAAAAACATCAATTTATCCATTTGTCAAATACTTGAGTGTCTACTTCATGCCAGGCACTATTTTAGGAGGTAACAATATTGAGATATGCAAAGTAGACAAAATTCCTTCTTTCATAGGTCTGACATTCTGTTGAGAGAGACAGACATTCTGGAAGTAAACAAGTAAATAAAGATGACAATTTCAGATAGTGACAAGTGATATAAAGAAAATAAGACAAAGTAATGTGCTATAAAGTCACAGTGTTATGTTATGAGGGAGAGACAACATGCAATTTGGTGACCAAGGGAGGTCTCTTGGAGGAGGTGACCTCTGGTCTTAGACTGAAATGATGAGAAGGAACCAATCATATAAAGATCTCTGGAAGGAACATCTAAGTCTTAGGGAAGGGCAAGGGCAAAGTTTCTGGCACCAGAATAAGCTTAGTGAGCTCAAGATCCAAAAGCCCTATGTGGCTAAGTGACAGAAGAGGAGAGAATTATAACCTCAGAGATACAAGCAGGGGAAGATCACTTGAGGTCCTGCAGTCCATGGCAAGAATTTTGGATTTGTTTTTATGTGTAATGGGAAGCCTATGCCATGTTTTATGCAGGCAAGTGGACTGATCCAATTAATATTTTAAAAAGATGACATCACTACAGTGTAGAGAATGGGTTATAAAGGGCAAGAATGAAAGCAGGGGAATGAGGAGGCCATGGCAGTGGTCCTGGTAAGAAATGATGGTGGGTCTGATCACATGGGAGCTGATCTAACTGTGACTCATATCAATGGGAAGAAATGGATACATTCAGAAAAAATGAAGGAAAGGCGGACAAAATTCCTGGTATATTGAATGCAGTGGGGTGAGAGAGAGAGAGAAATTGATTTAACACTAGATTTAGAGGTTAGTAAGAGTGCTGTATATAATGTGTGCTAGGTATAGTATATACAGGCCATTTACATATATTAAGTGATTTAGTTCTCACAAGACTCCTATGATGTAACTAGTATTCCTCCTAACCTATCTCTGACAAATCAAGATTTAGAGATGCTTAATAACTTGCCTTAGGTTATATAGGTAGTAAATTGGGAAGCCAAGATTTGAACCCAGGTGTGCCTGACATCAAAAGCAGTGCACATTTTTGTGTGACATGGCATTATCCCTGGAGCTCTGATAAAGATTGCATCTTGCCTCTAAGGTGAGATGGAATTCAAGAGTCCCACAGCAAAACATGTATGGAGTCACATGTGAGGACACGTTCTATTATCAAGGGGCTTGACGTTGCCTGGCCTCTCTCTTGTTCCTTGAAGGGCTATGTTTCAGTTCTGGAATCTCATGTCTAAGGGACGTAAGCACATTGGGTGGAGTGAGAAGTAAATGAAATGATTAAGCCGATGGAGAAAATGACTTCTGAGAAATGATTAAAAGATTGCAGCTTAGCTCAGCGATGACTAAAGAGGGCATCAGCCTATAAATATTTCAGGGGTGGAACCAGCAGGAAGGGGGGATTTTTCTGTAGAAAGTAGAAAGAAATTGCATGAAGGGACAGGCAAATAATATAGTTCAGTTCCTAAGTCTGCTCTTTATAATTTTGGTGGCTTATCATGACTTTATGTCTAAATTTTCTTATCTCAAAACAATGAGCTATGATTAAATGAAAAACAGATAGTATCTGACTAGAAAGGCATCAAAATCCAAACAACACATTCTTTCATGCTTTTAACATTCATTTGATAAATATTTATTGACCTTGGCTGGGTATGGTGGCTCACGCCTGTAATCCCAGAACTTTGGGAGGCCGAGGTGGGTGAATCACGAGGTCAGGAGTTCAACACCAGCCTGGCCAATATGGTGAAACCCCATCTCTACTAAAAATACAAAACTTAGCCAGCCGTGGTGGCAAGTGACTGTAATCCCAGCTACTCGGGAGGCTGAGGCAGGAGAATTGCTTGAAACCAGGAGGCAGAGGTTGTAGTTAGCCCGAGATCGTGCCATTGCACTCCAACCTGGGAGAAAGAGCGAGACTTTGTCTCAAAAAATTAATTAATTAATTAAAAAAATATATATATGTGTGTGTGTGTATATATATATATACACACACACAAATACACATATGTGTGTGTATATATATATATACACACACACAAATACACATATGTGTGTGTGTATATATATATATATATATATATATATACCTGTACTTTGCATAAGACACAGGAAAGGGGAGGATTTGGGGCCAAAATATGGATATTCATTTTAATATTCTTGTTTTGTAATAAAATATACATATTTTTATGAGATAACTAATATAAGGATAATTCCTTCACAGTAATTGCCTAGCTGGGATCAGAATTATTCATGCACTAAAACATATCAGCTATTGTATTCTGGAGTCTGGAGAGAAAGGGTGATACTGGTACCATGCATCCCTATTGCCTGAATACTCTGAAGAATGGGGAGGTTTAAGTTTCAAACACAGGCTAGTGATTTCCTTGCATTTGCCACAATGTGTATTTGTCTGCACACTTATTAGTGAAATAAGAGAACACACTGCTTGATAACACAGGGACAACTGTCCAATACATTGGGTGCATTATCTTTCCATATACAGTATGAAAATTATATCTATCAGGCTGCAAAGTCAGAAAGCCTTGGTTTATCAGCTACATCTGGGCAGCACACAAAAGCTAAAGCCGCTGAGGGAAAGGCTTCTTGAAAAGCACACCTGTCCTTTTCAGGCATTTTTGAAGTATCATATTTGTTTTTGGATGATTTTGGCCTTCTGCCCTTGATTCTGCAGCATGGTTGGGAGGCTGTCCTTCAGCCTGAAGGTTAAAGAGAAATACAAGTGAATGTGTCATCTTAATGGGCTTTGAATGCACTCCCAAATGACACATTTTTTTTTTCTTTTCAGTCTTGCTTATAAAAGTTACACCTGCAAAAATGGGACTGAATCCAGTGAGGAAGGACATAACATTTTGCCTGAATGTGCAGAAAATGAGTGTGGTGTTGCCTCTATCCCTGCAGCTCCGAGCAGCCTAGTGGGTAAATGAGCGTTTGTTTCCTACACACCATCTTTGAGTTGAAAATGAGTCACACACTCGTGGAGAGAATAGTACTATCTTCTTTTGTCTGGCTCTGTATGCCTTTGTGGTTACTGAATTTGTCTTAATGGGAAGCTTGATTGTTTCTCTTTTTGAGGCAAACTAGTAGAATTTATTTTTAATTTGGAATAAGATTACTTTAAATATATTTTTCTAGATTCATAGCTGGGGTCACAGCCAGTGTATACAATTACAGAAAATTTCTATGAGGCAAAAAAAAAAATCTCTCAGGTTCATGTAGTCATCTGGAAGCATAAACCAATTCCTAAATGTTTAAACTAATTTACTTCGAAATAATAGTAAGTGTACTTTGTTGAATGTCTACTTTGTACCAGCCACTATGCTGTGTTTTTAATAGATTATTCCTAATCCGTATAACATGCCCAATATGCAGGTATCTTCAATAACCCCATACCTTTTTTTTTTCTATTTTTTTGAGATAGAGTCTTGCTGGGCCACCTAAGCTACAGTGCAATGGCACCATCTTGGCTCACCACAACCTCCGCCTCCTGGGTTCGAGTGATTGTCCTGCCTCAGCCTGCTAAGTAGTTGGGATTACAGGCATGTGCTACCATGCCTGGCTATTTTTTAAATTTTTACTAGAGATGGGGTTTCACCATGTTGACCAGGCTGCTCTTGAACTCCTGACCTCAGGTGATCTGCCTGCCTTGGCCTCCCAATATGCTGGGATTGCAGGTGAGAGCCACCTCACCTGGCCAATAACCCCTTTTTATAGCAAAGGAGAGGAAGGGTCAGAGCGGTTAAGTAACTTGCCAGAAGGCATAGCACTGATCAGCGAGGGAATTTGCATTCATCTCTATTTATGTCTAACTTCAGGGCCTGGGCCTCCTCCATTATGACATCCTACCTCTCTGAAAAGAGCATCTGATGACAAATTTGCCTCAATTCTTATTACAAAGAGGTAGGTCATAAAGTGAAAACACCAACAATAATTTCCTTTTATCTTTGTAAGAAACTGATTTCATAGGTTAGAAAATAATTTCAGCCTTCCCTGGATGTGCAAAGAGGCTCAGGCGCACTTGGGTACTGGAGTAGTTTTTATGACTAGGGGACGCTGATTCTAGTTTTGTTTTATCCAACTCTGCATGGCCTTGATCTTGAGACTCCCAGGTCCTAGATATCTGAGAGTATTCTGAGGCATACACTTATGAGTTCTTACTCCACTACTGTGTTTTTTAGAGATGGAGGGATAGCTCATGGATCAGGCTTACACAAGGATTTCCAGATTGCTGGAAGAAGGAACAAAGACAGCAGAGCAGATAAATTTAATGAAAAAAGTAAAAAGAGAAATTTATCATAAGGAAAACATCCAAAAGTGTCAGCAGAGGCTGTGATGTCTAAAATTATTTCTGGACTATCTGCAATTATAAATCACTATTTCAGATAATCTGGCATACTAGGGCCCCAAACTAAGAGTCACAGGTTCAATTATTAAAGTCAGTTTCAGACATTTTATGAATATAGATTTCCTTTCGAAAACTGGAGAGGAATCAAGGGGGGCACCTTCTAAGGAACTTACCATTTAAATTCTAGATTTTCATTGAGTTTTATTTATTTATTTACTTATTTACTTACTTACTTTGAGACAGAGTCACATTCTGTCGCTCAGGCTGGCATGCAGTGATGCAATCTCAGCTCACTGCAACCTCCACCTCCCAGGTTCAAGCTGTTCGCCTGCCATGGCCAATTTTTCTCATTTTTAGTAGAGACAGGGTTTTACCATTTTGGCCAGGCTGGTCTTGAACTCTTGACCTCAAGTGATCCACCTATTTCAACCTCCCAAAGTGCTGGGATTACATGCATGAGCCACCACACCTGGCCCATTGAACCTTATCCTTCTGCTCTGTGAGCTGTTTCATGTTCACACAAGGGGCCTTGTGGAGCCACCGAGGATGTGGGGCAAATTCCTGTTTGTAGAATTGTTGAAGAGTAGCATCTCCAGTCAGAGTATATCATACATCTCGGATTTTGATTGGTTCATATGGATATTAATTTGGATTATAGACATTTTTATTAACTAATTATAGAACATCAAGGCAAAAGAAAACCACCTTTGACAATCAAGGCAAATTTCTCAAAGTTGTTCACGACCATGTCATTCTGTGGCAAGCTCTGCCTGATGTGTAGATTACCTAGCGATTTGGCTCTCTCATATCTATCACCACTGGTTACTCCAGGTGCAAATTGGACAGAACTTCCCTTTACCTGTTCTTCTATTTTTACAACTTGGCATTCACTTGCCCTAGCTCCTATATCTGACTACGGAGCGGACACCAGGCCAGCACAGCAAGCTGATGCAATGGGTAGAGCTTCTGCTCACCAGGAAATGAAAGAATTTCTTTTCATAACTGTCAGACAAGAGAAGGGAAGGGCCATGCTCAGCTGGTCCTAGCCCATTCCTGTATGGCTGGTCACACCCCTCCTTGCAGATGGCAAGGCCTATTCTCTTCCTCATCCGCCACATCTACCTACTTTCCTAAAGTGCTTCTTTAGAGACACTTCTAAAGATACCTGTGTAGTGTTCACTGGCTACATCAGCCCCTCTCTCCTTTTACTTCCCTGGGTTCTCCAGCATGTTTTGCCAGGTTCTGTTCTCAATGAACACCTACCTGATCACTTTAAAGGTTGACTCAGTTAGAATGCATCCAGTTACCATATCAGAAAACACAATTTAAACTGGCTCAAGCCATAAAGATGATTTATCGGCTGACATAACTGGAAATTCAGAAGTATATAGGTGTCAGGATTGGGTTGATCCAGTCACACAATTGTGTTATATTTGAGGCGAGATTAAGGGTCCAGCACCAAGACAAAAGTATGCCAAATAGCAGGGTTTATTAAGCCGGCGACCACGGAGGACTCGCGTCTCTCCAACCTGTGGCCCCGAATGGAGGGTGTTAAGACCTTTTATACCCGTAAGAATTACTTTGGGAGTTAGGGTGAGAGGCGGGGGTGGGGGTGAAGGGACACAGACATTTAGGGGTTTTCGTAAATCATCTCCCGGACAGAGGGGGAGGGAGCGGGGCTCCGGACGTTCCAAGGGCTTGAGAACATCTTGCCCCCCTCGATTGTTACCTAAGTGGCTTACAGAAGTTAAGATAAGCGTTAGTTTGCACATCTTCTGAGCAGTATTGTAAATAACAGATCTTAGTTATTTATTACAGGGCACAGGGACCAGGATGGAATTAGCTTGGGCTGCTATTTTAGTTACAAAGGCTGACAATTCTGGCTGTTACTGATAAGAAGGTAGATAGTTTGCAGAGCAAACTAGCAGTTTTATGTACAGAAGCCAAAGGCCAGCAGTTATTGTGAGGAGAGTGGGGGCAGCCGTTACAGCTTATTTTAAAACATAGCTTTATCTTTTATAAGATGGTGTTGTTCAGGTTCTAACTCTAGGCCAGCTATAGCACAATTGCATCACCAAGGACTTGGTTTCTGTCCTTTTCTCTGATGCTCCGTGATGAGTAATGCAGCTTTGTGTTAAAGCTTCTATGCTCTGTCCCAACACGGCGGCCAGCAGCTCCCAGGTCTACATCCGCTGCCCGAAGAACCAGTTACTATTTACGCCAAAGCTTCAGGCAAATCCTCCCTCCTGCCTTGCAGCACAAATATTTATCTTGGGCCAGGTGGGAAAAATACTCTGATTTTGTTAGGCCCTAAGCGCATGCCTTATGTTTGGAGCCAGAGTGGGAGTCAGCATCCCCTGTGCTCTTGGTTTGCCTCAGTGACAAAAATGTAGGTAAGAAAGGGGGTCTGGGTGTTGGCAAATCAACCTCAAGGGCTGTTTAATTAGTCAAGTGTAATCATTTGCCTATCCTACCCTGCAGATTCAAAACTCTCCATCTCTAGGATTAATTTCAGCCCTGTCTGGATATATAAGAAGATCTGTCTTTACATTAAGTTTGGGTCTACTTGAAAGTGGTTTGATTTCTATTGCCACATACTGATTCTCATACAGGGATCTGTTTCTTGGTGACACTCATCCCTCATCTACTTATCTGGGTTTCTTAGGCTTCTTTATGACATGACTCTGATAACTTCATGCCCACTATGTGGATCACCTGGAGGGCTGGGGGACCATGTTTAAAATACAAGAATCAGTCCTTAAGGAGACAAGATTTTAAAAAATTCACAGTTTTCTGGAAATACTTAGAAATTGAGGTGTAATAAAGGAGAATATATTCCAAAATCACACTGGACTGACAGAGGTATGCTGGAGCCAGCTCATACTGGCTTATGAGAGCTGATCATTGAATTTTCAAGACTTTGTGACCTGGTTGTTAAACACAGCCCTCATTAAATATTATAGTATATAAATTTATAATTAAACAAATTATGTTCAAGGTAAAGTTAATAAAGACTCCAAACTCATCATTTCCTAATTATTTTGCTACATTTTACTGTATGCTCTTGACTATTTTCATCCATTGTTTGTCTATGATAGAAGTAATATACAAGGGTATGCTACTATACAACCCTTTTCAACTCTGCATTCAGTGACATCACGTTAGTAGTATTTCCATGGGATATTTACACCATAGATCTTGGTAGACACTATCAATCAGACTTTTTTCCTTATAAAATATTTACTAGCACATTCCTGGCTGGTTTTTAAATGTAATATGAGAATGATAACTATAAGTGCATTATTAGCTTTGTACGAGGTTATAATAATGTAATTCATATAAGAAGCCTGGCTCGAGGCAAATCAGTCAATGATTTGGCTATGACTATGTCCTTCCCTGCCTTGTTAATAAGAGCATATTAAATAGCATATTATCTTAGGGCAATATTAAATATCATATCATCCTATCAGGGAAATCCTTAGAAGTATGAAGTAAAATTGCATTGTGCTATCAGTACATTTGTAGGAAGAGATGAAGCGCTGTGGGGCATGGGATAGAATGACATTGTTACTTGACTCTTGCATGTGACAAATGTGCCTCACCCTCCAGCCCCCCAGACTCTGGGAAGGTCCTTGTATCACATCAACTTGCTCAGGGTTTTCTGCTGAGCCTTCATCTGCCTCTACCTTTCTCTCCTGTTTTCCTCTTCCACTTTTTGCTTCCAGCACTTGCGAGGGGTGGCCTCTCCCTTGGTCTTCAGAGATCACTGAGGTACTTGCTAGGGGTGGAGATCATTAGTACCTCAGTGATCTCTGAAGACCAAGGAGAGGCCACCCCTAGTCTTTTATCTTCCCTTTTTGAGAGAGAACTGCCATCTCTCTGGTACCAATGTGATTCTTGCTTTTATACCACACCACCACAGTTTATTTCTGTGCCACCTGACACCATTCCAACTTTTCATCTTTCTTTTCTCAGCTTCATTTTTCTTTTTCCTTTTTTGTCCCCATTGTCTTATAGACACCTTTTCAAAGCAGAAACCATTTTGAAAAACCATTTCCCTGCTTGGCCAATGACTCATTTGAAACTCTTAAACCCCTACTATATACAGAACACATGTACTTGATACATATTCAGAATGAAGAAGCAATTTGTGCCAAGAGTTACAATATAGAGATATAAGAGCTACAGAAGAAAAAGAGGTTACATCTCAGAGGTGGTGGTGACGGGAAGGCACAAAGGTCAAGAATAACCCCACTTATTTGCAGTTTTGGGAACTTTCTGGGTGCTTGGCAATGCTGATGGACAGATAACTAGAATTTTAGTTCATACAATGCCCTATGTATCCCACATTATTTCTTGGACATCTAATTTCTTTAACTGTATTGTATTGTAATTTCATTAAGCGAAGAGGTAATTCTGTCAAATCAACCCCATTTTACTCCTAAGGAGCACATGTGTTTAAAGGCAGCTCAGTGCCTCATTGATAAAAAGTTTGCATCAAATGCTTATGGAACAAAAGAATAAACAATCCATAACTTGAGCTGAAGTTCATATAGCCTCTGTTGAGGAAAATCCTAATTATATTTTTAGAGATTCATAGCAATTCAGGAGTGAAAAATATCTTAAACAATTCAGGAGTGAAAAATATCTAGTAATTCCCAAATCTGGGATATATTATAATTGAATAGGGGTGTGTTGGAATGGGTTATTTTTAGAATGTAGACTCCTGACCTCTTCCCCCAGACCAACTGAATTAAAATCTGTGTGTTTTGGGAACTAGAATCTTTGTGTTTTGGAAACTGTGTTCTAGCATTTACCAGGCCCCACTGCTTCTGCTGGGCTGTCAGATTTTGGATCCACAAATGAAGGCTGACTTCGTCTAGTCTCTGACAATTCATTTTTTTCTCCATAAGATTGTAATAATAACACCTCTGCAAACACAATATGCTGTCTGGGTGTCCCCAAATCTCCAGCAATCTGGGATTATCTTTGCTCTTAGTGGCAAAGGGAAATGACTCGTGCCCCCTCCTCACATTTATGTGAGTGCCTAAAGGGAGCTGGGTTTCTTTGAATCTTTCCATGCTTGAACCTTTTCCTTCTAACTCTCCAAGCTCTAATTATCCCTCAAGCTTGCAGGGCCATTCTCTTTCTCCCATTCTGCCTGTCACTGCTAATAAAAAATCACTAGAAAGGGTGTTTATAAAAGTTTGGGGAGGCCAGGCACCGTGGTTTATGCCTGTAATCCCAGCACTTTGAGAAGACAAGGTGGGCAGATTATGAGATCAGGAGATTGAGACCATCCTGGCTAACATGGTGAAACCTCGTCTCTACTAAAAATACAAAAAATTAGCCGGGCATGCTGGCATGCGCCTGTAGTCCCAGCTACTCAGGAGGCTGAGGCAGGAGAATCGCTTCAACCCGGGAGGCGGAGATTCCAGTGAGCCGAGATCGTGCCACTGCACTCCAGCCTGGGTGCCAGAGCGAGACTCCGTCTCAAAATAAATAAATAAATAAATAAAATAAAATAAAATAAAAGTTTGAGGAAAATTATTTAACAAGTATGTACTGAGAATCATTCTGTGCCAGACAATGAGCAGACAATAAATGTAAGTTCCTCACAGTCCAAAAACAAAACAAAACAAACATGATCCTCATCACCACGAAGTGTACAGTCAATTGGCTGATGCAGATACTATTAACCCAAGAGTTACTGAAAATATGTACAAAACCTCAGCTGATGCAGAGGAAGCATCCAGAGTAGTTATAAAGGAGAGATTCATGGTGCAATAAAAATAACAGTAGGAATTGACCTATTGGGCACTTAAGAACTGGCTTCCTCAAAGAAGTGATAACTAACCTGAAAGCCATCTACAGAAATAGCACGTGAAAGGTTTTGTGACAGGGAGGGTGGGAACTAAAAAAAGACCTGTATGATGTACCTCAGAGAGAAAGTAGGAATGTGGTACAGAATGGGGCTGATGAGGAGGATGAGCCTGCAAAAGAGACAGGAAAGGCTGGAGGCAATCTGAGACGGGATAGCTACACAAGAGCCAACCAAGGAGAGAATTCAAGGAGGAGCTGATCAATAAGCCAAATGCTTGAGGGTCAAATAAATAAAGTGAGCTCTGAATAATTCTCAACGGATTTAGTGTCTTCAGGTCATTAATAACCTACAGAGCCAGGGCTGTTTTTGATGGTGTGGTGGAGATGAAAGTCAGATTGAAGCAGGTTGTGAGATGAATGTGTAGGGAGAACATGGAAAAAGAAAAAAAAAAAAAAAACCATAGTAGTTTTGAGATCCTTAACTGTGAAGGAGAGGAGGAAGATAAAGGGATGGCAGGGAAAGAGTGAAGTTGAAGGAACTTTTTAAAGATTGAAGTGCTGCTTATTTTATTTTATTTTACTTTATTTTGTTTTTCGAGATAGAAGTTCACTGTGTGGTGTGATCTCGGCTCGCTGCAACCTCTGCCTTCACGATTCAAGTGATTCTTCTGCCTAAGTCTCCCGAGTAGCTGGGACTACAGGCGTGTGCCAGCACGTCCGGCTAATTTTTTTGTATTTTTAGTAGAGACGAGGTTTCACCATGTTAGCCAGGATGGTATCAATCTTCTGACTTCATGGTCCGCCCGCCTCGGCCTCCCAAAGTTCTTAGCTTCTATTTGAAAGCTAATAGAAAGGACCCAAATGGGAAATGTTAAATACACAAAAAGGAGGAGTAGTCAACACTGAAGTTACTGCAATGGCGGAGCCGATGGGAAGGGTTGGCTCTGGAGAGCAAGCAGACAGCATCTTCACTGTAAAGTAGCGGAGGAGGTGATTGTGGGAGCAGAGAAGTAGGTATGCAGCCAAGCCCAGCACACACCTTAAACCTCAGGATGGGACTGCCCTGTCCTAGAGCCTACCAGCCCCTGCTGCCACGGGGAACTTCTTGTATCTAACTTTCTTTCCAGTTCCTACCTGTTGGTATGCTGCTCCTAAACATCACAGCCCCTCTTCTTTCTCACTCGCTCCTCTGTCTGTCTTACCCTTCCTCCATTCTTCTCCCCCTTTACCTTCTCTTCTTTCTTCATGTCTTTCCTCTTCTTGTCCCTTTCTTTTTAGTTTTTGCGCCACTAATCCCTTTTCTTCCATGCTTCCCAGGAAGACTCGTAACCCCTCACAACATGTAACATGTAGAAAAATGCAGTACCCTCTGTATTTAGCCCCAGTCCTTCAAATGGTGCCTGGCAAGCCCAGCCTTTCTCCACCAAAAGGTTCAAGGTCCAAGATCATTTTTTATCTTAATAGAGCTGAGCCATGCCTCTCCCCAAGAAAGCAAAACTTCCTCTTTTCTTCTATTTATTTTAATAAAATGTATCCTTCCCAGTGTACTCACCTTACAGAGTTGCTGTAATGATAGTCAAAATATTTAAGTTGTGCGGTAAATCACTTCCCATTTTTAAATGGCATAATAAAATCATTTTGCCACATCATCCTCTCATAAATTACCCTAAAACAAGAAAAATTATCAAGAAAAGTAGAAATTTCATCTTTAATAAAACTAAGAGACAGCTATAACCCTGAACCACAATATATAAAAGTATACAGCAGATGGAAGAGTGATGATATACAGTATCTGATTCACTTTCAATATTTGCATTTAGTTAAGTAATGACCTGAAAGCTTTTCTCTAAGCTATGGACCTATATTTTATTTATATCAGTAAAACTAATGGGTCTATTTAAAGTTTTTCCAAAATAAGGGTTAGTCTGTTCAGATATAAAGCCAACTTTTATGTCTTACAAGCTAGAAAATCTCTTGCTTTTTTGATGATGGTAGCTTTTTATGGCAAGCAATCTTCCAGGTTTCTAAAAATATCTTAGAGTTTGGTTTTAAAAAACAGGGCACTATTTTTTCTTTTTCTTTTTTCCTTTTTTTTTGAGATAGAGTCTTGCTTTGTCACCTAGGCTGGAGTGCAGTTGCACCATCTTTGCTCACTGCAACCTCCGCCTCTCGAGTTCAAGCGATTCTCCCGCCTCAGCCTCCTGAGTAGCTGGGATTACAGACTCTTGCCACCATGCCGAACTAATTTTTGTATTTGTAGTAGAGATGGGGCTTCACCATGTTGGCAAGGCTGGTCTTGAACTCCTGACCTTGTGATCTACCCTCCTCAGCCTCCCAAAGTGTTGGGATTACAGGTATGAGCCACTGTGCCCAGCAAGGGCCCTATTTTTTCTAAATACCCTGGATAATTCCCCCTGTAGACTGAGTCATCCACAAGGTCATAACTCTTTCTTTGGTTTATTTCTTAATATGAGAATGGAAAGCTTCCTGATGTCAAATATAGTGTCCACAATCAGATATTACATGTTTACCTTTTGGGTTAAATAAAGTAATTCAAGGGAAACATGGGCTTGAGAACCCTAAGATTCTGCCTGACTTTTTCATCACTAGTGCCATTGGACATTTTTAGCTCAGGCATCGTACTTCTGTGGCACTTTTCACTGAGCTCATAACACAGTGGGGGAAGTGCCAAGTTGGCTTCATATATAGGACATTTAGGAATTGTCTATTAAAGGAGTTTAATTGGTCTTCCCTGGAGTAATACAAGTCAGGGCAAGATGTTCTTACTGCTACATAATGAATATTGATACAGGAAGATGAATGATAAGTGATTCCACCCCTCACCCTACAACCCAATACTTGCCATAAAAAAGATAAAGCCTACGTCCAAATACTCAGAACAGGGAGAGCTGCACGATTCGCTCTTCTTTTGCTTTGTTTGTATATTAATAGTAATAAAAGAAGTTGAAGAACAGTTTTCCCTCACAGCGTTCCCTCCTGCACAATAAACATGTGGACAAGTTCTTTCTGATCTGCACCAAGCCTCTCTGATCACCCTCAGAGGGAGCTCCTCATGGGAACATTTGCAGAATATTTGATAACTAACTGTGCTGTGGTTTGCAGATATGTGGTGCGTATCCAAGCAAGAAAATTTAGCCTTTGCACTCTGGGAATTGACTGACCTAATTAGTCGATTCAGACCTTTCATCATGAGAAAACAATTTATGCCTCTCTCAGCCCCATTTATGGTTAATGGGACAAATGAGGAAACAGGAGATTGAGGTAAAGAAGGAGAATGAATTGAGCTGAGACATAAACTTCAGTTACCACTTTGGACTAATTAAGGGATAAGGCTGGTTTGAAACAGTGAAAAATTCTAATTAAGGGACATTTTAAAAGAAATATTATGTTATTTTCAAACATGAATAATTACCATCAATAATGGTTGAAAATAGGCAGAGGTCATCCCAGGCCTATTTGGAAGAACAGGAAAGGTTGTTTTCAAATATGTACATTGCTTGCAGAAACCATTGCTGAGGGGCTTGGACAACTTTGCATTCTTTAAAAGGATATCAGCAATAATGTGGACTCCCTTTTTGTGGCACCCAGAAGTTAACTTCTTCACTCCATTTTTTCATTCATTCAACAGATATTTTTTGAGAACCTTTTAAGTATCAGGATACAGAACTGAACAAAAGAAAAGAATCTTGTCCTTCATGGAGCTTTGAGAGAAATAGGCAATACGCAAGCACATCATTAAAATGTATAGCATGTCAGATGCTGTCGAGTGACAGGGAGAACATAAATTGAGTGGGAGGAGCATAAGAAATAGTGGGAGGGGTAAAGAGACATGGGAGGGGTAAAGAGACAGGGTAGGGTTGCAGTTTCAAATAGCAGGCTTAGAATAGGCTTTTTGGAGAAAGTTATGTTTGAATAAAAACCTGAAGGCCATTGGGAAGCAAGCCATGAATTCATGAGAGAATAAGTATTCCAAGTAGAGGGAAGAGCCAGTGCAAAGGCCCTGAGGCAGGAACACTTTGGGCAAGGACCAGAGGTAGTAAGAAGACTGGTGTGGATAGAGAAGAGTGAATCAGGAAGAGAGTTTTATGGATGAGAGAGGAAATCGGTAGAAATGGGGGAACCAGATTGCATAGGGCTGTCTAGGGGATTATAAAGACTTCACTGATGCTTCAGACCACGGAGCGTTAAGAAGTATAGCTTACGAATTTTTCTAAGTTAAAAGTTGGATTTGGTCACAGTCGCTAGCCTTTGGGTAGTCTCAAACATGCTAAGGTGACTCCTAAAATAACTACTTAAATAGCAGGTGATGAGAATTGCTCTGAATGTCTAAAGTTGCAGATCTCATTCCCAGTCAAAATTGCTAGTGAAAAGTAACCTAACTGACAAAGAATGATCAGAGAGGCCTGGTGGGGGATCAGAAAGAATTTTGTCCACATGTTTATTGTGCAGGAGGGAACTCTGTGAGGGAAAACTGTTCTTCAACTTCTTTTATTATTATTAATATACAAACAAAGCAAAAGAAGAGCGAATCGTGCAGCTCTCCCCGTTCTGAGTATCTGGATGTCGGCTTTATCTTTTTTATGGCAAGTACGGGGTTGTGGGGTGAGGGGGTGGAATCACTTATCATTCATCTTCCTGTGTCAATATTCATTATGTAGGAGTAAGAACATCTTGCCCTGACTTGTATTTCTCCCCAAAGAAAAGCAGCATTTAACTATGGGAATGTTTAGAATTAGTATAAAAATGCTTGGAGGAATCAGAACCATAGTATTTATATTATGTTTAGAATTTATGCATAATTAGTATTACATATATCATTTCAAATATATAACAGAATAGATTTTGGTGACTATTTCTAAGGTTATATACAGCACTAGAATATTAAAACAATCTAGTTTCACCATATAAAGTTAATTTGATTTATCTGAGTTTCTTAAGTATTTTGCAAGGGTCTATCATTCAGAAATTTTATCTTAAAAGGAAATACAATGTATTAAATTTATAAACAATGTTTGCATATTGAAAGCGTTTAGGTTACCAAGTGTATAAGTGGAAACCAGGTGGTCATTATTCAAATCTCTTATAACAAGCAGTTGTAAATTTGCTAGATTTTTAAATGAGAATAAGAAGTTGAACATAAAAACTCAAGGAAGCATTCAATTTCAGCATCTGTAACTTTAATAAATGGTTATTAATAAAGTATATCGAATAATCTTTTCTGCACACAAAACTACCCTTAATTGTACCAGAATGCTTAAGTTTATCAGCAATCGTTTACTGTGTCATTTCTAAAATTCCATTTTCTTGTCTTGTTCCTTTCACTGCACTTTTTCCCACTCAGACACCTTCAGTTGCAGCACGTATTTTAATGACATTCCTATTTAGAAAAAAAAGGTTTCATGTAGGATCCTGAAAAATTTCTGGGTGTGCCTAGAGGGAATTGTGTGGCAGTATTCATGCTGTCTTTTATGCCGTTGGGTGGGCTTTCCTTTCTTAATAATTGTTCTTCTGGAAAACTGGAATGCAGCCCAGGCAGAATTAATTTACAAGATTACAAGTTATGCACATCTCTTCTGGAGCAACTGGTCTTCCATTATAAACCTTATTTCCTAAAATTTATCATTTTATAGCAAGAAGTGTACGTTATATGATAAAGAACATTGTGCTCCAGCTTGTGTCAGACTAATGAGATATGAATTAAAGGATAATATGTATTCACCTGAATTAATTAGATAACTATGTTGCTCCATTTGAGGGGAGGCATTTTTAAATAGTCTTGAAAATTACACTATAATCTACATCTGGAATTTCTGTTTTTGGTGCCCTTTGAAGCAAACCGCTCCTTGTGATGATTCACTCACTCTGTATACTTCTGGATCTTCAGCCATGTTTGGGCCAAACGTCAGAGCTTTTGGGATCTGGCTTTAAGAATGAAAACAGGCCCCTAGAGTTTGTTTGTTTATACATATTTATTTTTTTCTCCCCCAAACATATTAAGCAAGAAAAGAATTATAAACCTTTAGAAAGTTTAGCTTAAATAATGCTTGAAGACTTATACATTTAGCTTTTATATTCATCTTCTTTTATTATGCTGCTTATTCCTTATATAATTCATCAGTTCATGATTTTTGACATTACAATTTTATGACTTTTTTTTTTTTTTTTTTTGTATGTGTGTGTAGTGGGGAGTTTTCTGTAATAGGAGCACATGTTTTTGCTAATATCTGCAGGGGAAACTGGTGGAGATGCCACCAGATGGAGAAATCACAACCTTAATGCACGCCAGTGAAATAAAACTCAAGAAACTACATGCACAGCAATGATCAAATGCTGTCAATTACTTGTTAGAGCATTTTTTTTTTTTTTTTTTTTTTTGAGGAAAAAAGGTTTGATGAAACTGAATGTTTTTTGTAATTGGAGGGAAAAGGTTTGGTCTTTCCTAAGTTTTACCTAGGCTTCTTCAAGAGGGCTTCCTGGCACCATCAACATTTTCACCCCAGGAAAGGGCATTTCTTCTGCTCCAGGTGCTCCAAATCCTGTCCCTGTCCCCAACCTCCTCCTTTCCCAGCTCAGTAAGAGTGTTTCTCTCATAATTCCATGGAAACTTGTGCCTATCTCTATTCTGATACATCACAATATGTCAATATTGAAATATTATTTATTTTTCTTACTTCTCCACTAGATTAGATCCTTGAAGACAAGATATATTATACATATAACATGATAAAAATTATCAACAAGTGAAGACTGTTGTGGTAGGCTATGTGGAATGGAGGAGAAGGCAGTCAAGAGCCAAAATATTAGGGATAGAGCAACAGAAATGAGAGAGGGTTCTATTGTGGCAAAGTGTGAGATATTCCTAGAAGGCTCAGGGTACCTGAATATAGCAAAGGACCAAGAAGCTTGATGAAAATTTACCAGGATCAGTCAAGAATTTCTGTGAGCGATGGAAATAAAAGTCACAATTTCTGCTGATTTAAATGCATCACAATCCCAAGACTGGACTACCAAGGAATTATTTGCAGGGGGAATCATATGCCTCACACAGAGATCTTTGTTTCTGTTGTGCAAGATCTCAGTGCCTAGTGCAATGAATAGCTTATAGTAGATGCTCAATTAATACTATTGATTGAATGTTGAATCGAAAGCTTTGTGCCATTCTCTGCTTTGCATGGGCTTATTTTTGTTCCTTGGAGTGGATGTTCCCCTTATATTCTGTATATTCTGGCTTTGTAGTAAATGTTAAGTGAAAATTAACTGTTATTAACCATCTGTTCAAGAAACTTGTACAAATGATACTGAAGTTGCTTAACAAGCAATTTTTTCACTTGTTTTGAGGCATTTAAAGTTCACATTTGTGTCAGCAGACCAAAGAGTTAAAAGTAATGCAAAACCATTTATTATTTAAGTGATTGAAGTTGTGAATCCCTGGATGTTAATTTCATATTATTTTCCTTTTTACTATCTATACATCATCTAACATTTACTGTTATGATTATCTTTTCTATGTATTAGCAAATATTTTAGTGCTAGGAGGCAGGGGGAGAAAAAGTTATGTAGACTAGTTGGTTGAAGGTCCATGAGGTCAAGAGAGAATCTTTAGGGTAACAGACAATGCGAGGAGTATGTACTCTCTGGAAGCACTTCTGGAGGCTTTCTTTAATTTGGCACAAATAGGGTCATTCATCCTTCTTTAACTGCTCTGACCATGCCAGCTACTCTGATTCTCACAGCTAAAATAGCTCAGTGGGAAAGAGGGGGTGGTGACAAGGGCACCACAAGTGGAAATGACATAAACGAAAGAGACTGCAGTGGGGGAGGGAGACATTGATGGGGTTATATGAAGCTAGGAAGAGAGATATGGCAAATAAACATAGTTATCTAAGCCCTCTGCTCTATAATTGCAAGAATTAGCCTTAGCGCAAGTGGTCAACTCTCTATTTACCCACTAATGGCCTTCTATAATGACCTCAAGGCCTCACCTTCACACTCTCAAGCTGTTTCCAGGCTACTGATAGGATGGAGCCAGACTGATTGTAGAGAATTTGTGCCAGAGAATTTTCTAAAGTCAAATGCAAGTGATTTGAGATTTTTCTTTTGCTTTATTTGTCTCTTTCTCTCCTTTCAGGTATGGTTAATTAAACATTGGCTCCACATTCCTGTTATAATCTGAAGGTTTCCTTACTATTCTCACTTTGAATTCTCTAATTCGTAATCTCCATGATACTTAAAGCTAAGGCTTGCAAAAAGTTTCAAAAGACTTCTGGTTTATTTTTTTTTCCCTAGCCACTTCTGGCATATGCATTTGGTATTCCATCTTAAACTTTCAAAAAATGCTATAGTAAAAATTGATCATGAGAGACACATTCATAATTCTGAATATTATAATACTTTAATTTTTATTAAGAGCTCTTTCACTAGACCTTATTTTAGATGTACTCTAAATTCTTTGGGGCTTGAAGCTGGCAGTAGATTGCTAGTTTGGGGACAATTACAGGAGCTCTTTAGAAAGCCATTAGATCTGAAAAGTTGTAATGTGTTTATGGTGGAACTGACAAATGGTCAGTTGGTTAGGATCATTTAGATCTGTTTATTTTACGCTGTGATCTGTGGAGCTAGTGTCCAAGGAGACCCTGGGGAAGCAGGGTGAGGCTTCTAAGAAAAGACCATTGGGCAGGGTTTGATGCCCACCTCCCGTGTCCACCCATACCACAACTCCTATTTTTATCTGTTTTTAAATGTTAGGCTTTCATATAAATTTATTTTGAATAAAGTACCTCATGGCTTAACAAGTTGAAAGCCCCTTTTTCTTTTTTTTTTGAAAGCCCCTACTATAAATGACTGGAGTAGCTTGAATATAACGATGCATCGAATCCATTTATTTGGGGCATTCTATAATCTCCGGCATTCTAATACTCTGGCATTCTAATAGCTAAAGGAGAAAACTGGACACATTTTGCTTTATGGTTAGATTTTATTCTAAATACCTGAGAAGTTTACTTTTTCTTCCAAATGTTCATATAATTTGGGCATATGGATTTACAGTAGCAGCACTTAGAAAAGCTTGTCTTCCTAGATCCTTTTGGTGATGACTTGAACATACTGCTGAAAGGGCACTACAGATATCTTCATAATTGAATCTGTTGGGACATTTTCAACTGCAAATGATAAAAGTTGAAACCTGGCTGGTCCAGGTAATTTTTGGATTCACATTCCTAAACTCAGCAGAGGTAAAGGTGGTTTTGGAATGAGTTCGGTGCCTCAGATGTGTTAGATTGCTCGATGTGTTAGACCAGTTTGCCTCATTCTCAGGTGGGTTCATCTCTAAAAGGTGGAAATGGTTTTAGACCTTCATCTAACTTTCTCAACAGCTCTGATAGAAAATACAGTTTCCCAACAATTAGGAAAATAATCTCAATTTTCATTCTTATTGGCTCTGAACATGCATGTCTCTGAAGCAGCAAGACTGACACTATTCAATTATATGCCCTGTCCTGGGAGTTTGGGGTGTGGTCAGTCCCATCTAAAACACAGAGATTGAGAATGGATGAGGGGTGGCTTACCCAAAGGGGAATTAGAATATTGTTGACAAAAGGTGAAAATCGAGGCAGAATGACAAATATAACAAATGTTCATTTCAGTTATGCATGACTTTTTGTTCTAAACAGCTGTGTTTACAATCAGCATTAAAAATTTGAGATAGTAACCTGTTTTTCTTTTCAAAGATCTTTAAAAAAAAAAACACAGAGTAAAAATAAAATACTACATTAAAAGCACTAAATCAAAATATCAAAAACTGAAGTAAGCTTTAGTCATAATTTGGTTCTGTCTTGTTCCTTCCATTTTTCCTCTGGGTAAACACCTGAAAGACACATTTCTGATGGGTTGAGTGGTGGGAGAGACTGATTGGGAAATAAACTATTTTATTACATAAGCCATGAAAATATCTTCTTTTCTCAGTCTTCCTGCTTTTTTCACACAAAGAAGAAACAGAAAAATGAATTTCAATAGTGACAGCCCAAGTGTTTCTTTTTCAGCAGTAGCCCTCTCTCCCTTTTCAGCTTCCTCTCTTTGTTGCTCCTTTTGATTCTACCAAGGACCCTGCCTAGGTTACCATTGGGATCAAGAAAATTAGGAAATCTTGCATAGAGGCAAGAAATGGCAAATGGGCATTCTAGCCTGTGGGATTATCTATATTATTGTAGAGGAAGGCGTCTTATTCCTCTTTGGGAAGAAAATTCTGCAAGAGCAACAGGAAGAGACTGTAATCTCATGACAGCCTGCTTGGGCTTTCCCATTATTTGTAATATAAATTCTCATATAAAGTGGACATTGATATTTTTAAACTATTATCTGCCACTGTTTCTTGATTTTGTGCCCATGCCTGCGTGTCAACCTTCTCTGTGTCTTTAATTTCAAACCGTATGTCCCTGTATTTGGGAATCTCCCCCAAATTATGAATAACTTTCTTCTTTGGGCCTGACCCAAAGTTGATTGTATTAAATGCCATGAAATGAAAATGTCTGGATACCAAAGAGAGAAACAAGTCAAATAGTTAAACATTAAATTCCCTGTTAAAAATAATTCTTATATCATTGTTAACAGTTTTGTATCTGAACATGGGAAACTACGTGTTGAAACCATACGGGGCCCTGAGATGGTATTTTGATTCATGTTGGGGCACATAAACTAAAAGGACTGCCATAGTTTTCAGTTTAGTCTCTGTAGGACTATCTGGGCATCTACTATAGCCCCTGGAGGGAGGGTCCTTGCCCTTTCCACTCCATCCCAGAGCTCTGAGCGCAAATATTGTGGCTGATAATAAAAACTACCAGATCCCTTGCAGGAATAATTGCATTAGCCCATGTGTAGACAAGGGTACAGTCTTGGACACTTCAACAAAAGGATAAACTTTATTTTTTATTTTTAGATTTTTGAGACAGAGTCTTGCTTTGTCACCCAGGCTGGAGTGCAGTGGTGAAGCCTCTGCTCACTGCAGCCTTTGCTTCCTGGGTTCAAGCGATTCTCCTGTGTTAGCCTCCCAAGTAGCTGGGATTACAGGCACCTGCCACCACATCCAGCCCAATTTTTATATTTTTTGTAGAGACAGGGTTTCGCCATGTTGGCCAGGCTGGTCTCGAACCCCTTGTCTCAAGTGATCCACCTACCTCTACCTCCCAAAGTGTTGGGATTACAGGCCTGAACCACTGTGCCAGGCCAAAGGGATATACTTTAAATAGCTCAGTAAGATGTGATTCTATAAGTGATGATGGAATCTCTGAAACAAAAGTGTGGAATTTTCATATATTACAGAACAGTGTTATCCAATAGACATGTAATGTGTAAAATTTAAAATTTTCATGGTGCCATATTTTTTAAAAAGTTAGAAAACAGATGAATTATGTTGTTATTTTATTTAACTACCATGTAAAAATAATATAATATAAATTATATCATTTCAGCATATAATCAATATAAAACTTATTAATGAGTTTTTCCCCCTCCAAACTAAACATTCAAAATCTGTTGTGAATTTAATTCTTACAGCCAGTCTCAATTTGGACTAGCCATCCTTCAAGGGCTCAATAGCCACATGTCACTAGTAGCAATTAGTTGCTAATCTTGGATGGTGGAGTTATATAAGTCTCCTGAGAGTAAATATACAGAAATTCTTACATCTCAAGATGCAGTGATCTTTAGCATGACTTGCTTAAAAATAGTGGTCACAAATTATTATTCTGTTCTCAAAAGAAGTCATTAAATGTCAAGTTGATAGGACATTCAAGCTTCAAAGTTGAGCAGGGACAGATAGATTTTTCCATAGATCTCCTATAACTTCTTTCAAGACTTTGTTCATATTATTTTTACTTTGTTTTGTCTTGGGCTTTAAACCAATTTGATATCAAAACCATGTACTTATTTTTTTTTTCTAAAATGAGACAGCATTACCTCCGTAATTTCAACTAATTTTTAAAAATGGACCGTAATTATTATTTTTAGATCTGTGTGCCTGTTTTCTTAGATGTCATTAAAGAAACTGCTATGGGAGGTGAGAAGAGCATGTCTATTTCTATTCCAGAAACATTTCAGTTGTTACCCTCATGGTAGATAAGATTATGATCAATTAGTCAAATTGCAAGCTGCATGAAACCATGTGATAAATTGTTCCTCAATTAGAAAGTTGGTTTGCCTCCTTATTTACTTGCTGATTTTCCTTCTTCTTCTTCTAGCCTTCCTTCCTGATAGATATTTTTATTGTAGGTGTTATAATATCAAACTTACATTTAATTTTTACCATAGTAATAAGCTATTGGAAATACACACACACACACACACACACACACACACACACACACACGTGCACACACTTAGATAATACATTGTAGTACAAAAGTTTTGTTAAATAACTGTTTTTATTTTCATTTTAAAATCTCAGTTTATACCAGAGAGTAACCACTGAACAGTACCTGAACAGAAGTTAAGAATGGTTTTAAGTGAAAATATAAATTACCTTTACTATAATTATTTTGCCTTTTGGAAATGCTTAACAAGATTATGGATTTTCTTATCCAAGAATAAAATAAAAAATTATGGAATTTATTATCTAACATTGACACCTGACATCTCTTGGAGATGCCTGTCATTGGTAGATGGCTGGATTAATGTTATATTGCTTGCACAACACATTACCACCAGCTTAGTGACTTAAAACTTAGCTTATTATCTTATAGTTTTGTTGGTTGGAATTCTGGCAGAATGTAACTAGGTTTACTGTTCAGGGTCCTGTAAGGCTAAAATTAAGGTGTCACCTGGGGCTGGGGTCTTATCTGAGGCTTAGGACCCTCTCCCAAGCTCATGAGGTCATTGGCAGAATTTGTTTCCCTGCAGCTGTCGAATGTGTGGATGTTGTGTCTTTAAGACCAGCAGGAAAATTCTCTTACGCTTCAAATCTCCTCTCAGAAAGGGCACATTCCCTTTTAAAGGTTCATCTGGTTAGGTCAAGCCCACCAAGGATAATCACCCTTTTGATTAGCTCAAAGTAAACTATTTAGGGCCATTAATTACATCTACATAATCCCTTTTGCCATATAACTAATCTTGGGTATAACATTGGGGGAATGGAGATCGTGGAAGATCTTAAATTTTGCCTATCAAATTTTCCACATGCTTTGAACACCCTCTATTCATTTGATACATCTTCACATTGTGAGCTCTGTTTTCCAAGGGTAGTTTGAAAAGAAAAAAAAATCTGCATTCTCAGACTCCCTTGTGGCTAAGCTGCAGATGTGTAACTATGGTTTTGTAAGTTAGAGGCAGAAGTGGGACTTAACCGTGGAGGTGAACTGTGGGAAGAAACAGATTAAGAATGATTCATTCCTTTTGCTATTGTGGGGGTGGTGGTGGCCGTGGTAACTTCCTGCTCAGACCAGTTCTTTGGTGTGGTTCTGAGGAATGGTTCGGGGCGGGGGAGTAATCTTGAGACTATTCCTCAGCCCACCTAACAATTCTCTGAGCTGTCTAATATCTTTCAATAAATTCATTTTCTACCTACACTAGCTACAGTAATACCACAGTAGATTGTGGTGCTTACAAAATAGCCCCAACTGGTACAACTCCTAATATGCCTTGTATATACTTTATAACTCTGGAGGAAATAATGTCTTTCTAATAAGATGAAATTCAATTAAAGCATTTTCCCTACTTAGAGAAAATGGCTGTGGTTTATTAAAGAACATTTGATGTCTATTCCTTCTCTATTATTATCTTATTTGCATTTTCTGGAGCAGGATTAGTTATAATATACCTATGTTTTCATAAAACCAACGTGAAAATAATTATGCCTGAATTAGATGCATTCCTTAAATCTGATCTAGCTATCGCCTCATTTAATATTACCTTCTTTCCCTCCATTGCAACAAAGCCATTAAGAGATATAAATAAATCATTATTACTTGATTTTCAGAGAGATGCTCTTGCTATTGAGTTTGAGATATTAGAAGATCTTAGTTGACTATAGTTTTTCTTGAAATGTTCTTCCCATTAAAACATTTGACTTTTTTGGTTATTGTTGACTGTTAACAACAAGCTAATTGTTCATGCTGAATAATTGTTTGAAACTCTTTTCTACCTAATTTTCAAAATTCTAAACAAGCTGCCTTTTTACTACTCTTGCCATTTTTTTTTCTTTAGGTTTATGTTGTATGACTAATTACATTCTAAACTCCAGGGGAAAAGGTATGAATGCCTGCAGAGTATTTTGTAAACAAACATTGACCAGGCAAAAAATACCATATTTTCTTTTCCTATGTGTTCAAACTGATTGTATTTTGCTGTTTTTATTTTATGTCTACCATGGTAACATTTTTAATGAGTATCATATGCCCAAACTTCCTTTTTATGGAAAATGACCTATTCCTAATGATAAATAATCTTGTCTTTAAACACACACACACACACACACACACACGCACACACACTAGACACACTCATTATTAAATATTTTGTACCTGAAACAGTCAGTCTGTGATTCAGTGCTTAAATTGTTTAATAAATGATAAAACGCTTTGCAGATTGGCCTCAATATAAGGCAAATAGTGATTTTTCAATGATCTTTTGTTCAGCTCTAGTGTTTCCTTCATACCAGTAAACTCACACTCTGCTTAACCGAGCTTTGCATCCTGGTGCTCCTGCTAGCTCGCTGAGTGGCAGTGTGGCATAGTGGATATTCTTTTGGCTTTCAGTTTTCTCATCTCTAAAATGAGGCTGCAGATTCTATGATTCTAAAATTTATCTACAAGTGGTCATTATTCATGTAAAGTAATGTTAGTAGCTTTGTTAAAGATATCATTTTTATCATGACATCGTTTATCATTATTTTTTCAAATGTAGTTTCTACTGAGAATCTCTACTATTCTACTATGTTTTCTTCTGTCTTATTTTATACTCAGGAAACATTTTAGCTAGCATATGTGTACGTATGTGTGTGCATGTGTGCACTTTTAGTGCTTTCCCTGTGGAGCTGTGTGAGAGATATCATCAAGGGGATCTTAAGGTTAACGACAGTTGTTAACCTAAATACAATTACTGTATTTTACAAATGATCAGTTTCATTTAACAAAGTGCTAGTAAACCACAGGGCTTGCACCATTTTTGAACCAGCTCCAGTCACTAGCCACTTCATAAAAATAAGGATATATCTCTGGAATGGAGAGAGAAACTTATTTTACCTAAATGTTTCATTGGATGAATATTTCCTGTTCCCAAAGAACATTTTTTTTTGGATACTTTAACGATTGCCAATATTCTTTTAAATTTTCAATGCCAAATTGTTAGAGGGACATTCCATTGACAGGGCTAAGTGTCAATGGGTCCTGAACTATAAAAAAAGAAGTATTCATAAGCTTGGTATTTCCTAACGTTTAAAAATCCAGGATCGTTTATAAGGTAGCATCAGTTAGGATTTGTTGGTGGTAAGCAACAGAAATTAACTTTTTACTAAATAAATTGAACTTATTAGAAAGACTGAATAGCTCAGAGAAGTAAAAGAAAAGCTTTAAGAGCCAGCCTGGGCTGGGCGCTGTGGCTCATGCCTGTAATCCCAGCACTCTGGGAGGCCAAGGCCGGTTGATCACTTGAAGTCAGGAGTTTGAGACCAGCCTGGCCAGCACAGCAAAACCCCATGTCTACTAAAAATACAAAAGTTAACCGGGTGTGGTGGCACATGCCTGTAATCCCAGCTACTCTGGAGGTTGAGGCAGGAGAATTGCTTGAACCTGGCGGGGAGAGGTTGCAGTGTTTCAAGATCGTGCCACTGTACTCCAGCCTGGGTGACAAAGTGAGACTCTGTCTCAAAAAAAAAAAAAAGAGCCAGACTGAAGAAACAGAAGGAAACAAAGCAGCACAGGGCATCTAGATGCAGGGATACCAATTATCTTAAGTGTTAAAGATGCACTGAGGATGAACTGGTTCCAAACAGTCCAGTTGTGCAAACAGGTGTTCAATCAGTGCCCATTCCAATTCCTTCTTTCTTCTTTCACTATTGGAAGTTAGGAAATAAAAATACTAAATTTCCTAGTCTCCCAGTTAGGGGTGTCTATGGGACACAGTTATAGCCTTTGGCAGAATTTTCCAAATCTGCACTTTCTAACTTCTTTTTATCCAGAAGGTAAAAGTGATGTCTCAAGCTGAATGACCAGCCTATGGCCATGAGAACTGCAAGCACATAGTAAAGATGGTGGTGCAGGAAAATAGAAGGGGTGTGCCTCTCCGGTAACATCAATGAGCTATACACCAGTCCTGGCCTACTGTCCCCAAAATTATTATTTTGGACCTAAAATCCGTTACTCAGTTAAGCTGCTGAGTTGTGGTAGTTTTTTGTTTCTGTAATTAAACACAATTTTAACTGACTGTCTTTTTCAAGTTTGTATTCTGATTGACTTAATGTAGGTTATAACTGTAACCCTTGGCCAGGGGAGTCCTGGGTGCTATTGTTTATCAGTCTCACTGTGGCAGAAACAGCTAGGTGGGCTTCTTGTCCATTTCCTGTAATTGTGAGCATGCTCAGACAACATTTCTAATCTCTTTTCTCATTGGGTATAGTTATGGGACTGACATCCTGTCCTTAGAATATGAGCAGAAATGATATATGCCAGTTCCTGATGTGTCTTATAGAAATCTTCCCTACATGTTCATATTCTTTTCTGTTTTCAGAAGAATAAATTGAAGACGATTCCCAGATGACACTGCTAATTGTGCTTTGTGATGGAGAAGTTACAAGATGGAAGGAACCAGAGTCTTTGAGTCCTCTGAACTACTCGAAGGAGAATAGCCACACCAGAAATACTCATTGGACCTTTATGTGAGCAAGAAATCATTTAAAAAAAATGTTTTTGAGGCAACTGAAATTTTGGGCCCTATATATTACAGCAACTAGCATTACCTTAACTCATACACCCACTAAGACTGTGTGAAGTTGAGGGAGAAGGAGCTCCTCTGGAAATATGAAGGCGTCATGGCCATAAGAAAGAAAATAAATGATGGGCAGGCAAGAACCACAGCCGTCCACCACAGCAGCCCCTGTAATGATCCACTGGACACCTTATTTGCATATCAATTTATGAGCTATTAATGGGGGCTGTGGTAGCCTGAATAGTGACCTCCCAAAGATGTCCATGTCCTAATCCCAGAAATCTATAAATATATTACCTTACATGGCAAAGGGGAATTAAGGTAGCAAATAGAATTAAGGTTGCTAATCAGCCAATCTTAAAATAAGATTGTCTGGATTACGATGATATGTAATTATAAGGGACCTTATAATGGAAGAGAAAGGCAAAAGGAGGTCAGAGTGATTCCAGATGGGAAGGATTTCCCTGGCCTATTCTAGTTTTGAAAATAGAAAGAAGGCAGCTGCAAGTCAAGGAATTGCCTGGTCTCTAGAAGCTGGAAAAGGCAAGGAAATAGATCCTACCTAGACCCTACAGAAAGGAATGCAACAGTGCAGTCCTGCTGGTGTCTTGGTTTTAGCTGAAGCCTTGATTTTAGCCAATACCTTGGTTTTAACCTGATGAGACCTGTCAGACTTCAGGCTTGCAGAACATAAGGTGGTGCATTTATATTGCTCTAAGCCATTGTATTTGTGACAATTTGTTACAGCAGTATTAGGAAACAAATCCAGGGACCTAGGCATTTAACATTTAATGGGAATATGCCAATAAAGACATGTTTCCTTTCTTGAGAGGAGAGAGTGAAGAAAATAAACAATTTCAAAATGCACTTATTGAAGGGTGGAAGCGTGTGGGATGGGGAGGGGGTGGGGAATGTTGGAAGTAAGAAAAGCAGGGAGAACAAAAAGATTTCCAGGGGGAAGAGTGACCTAGATAAAAGCCCAGAAGTAGAGAGAAGCTTAAAAATTTATGCAAGTCATTCTAATTAACAAAAAGACAGAATTTGAGAACAGATGATATTTGAGAGTTGAACGGGGCTAAGATCTCCGGTAAATCCACCACGAGCTTCGACTTTTTACAGACAACAATCGAAAGTCCTTGAAGGATTAGAAAATGAAGAGATGTGGCTTGATCCATTTTAGAAGGAGTCTGATTTCAATATGAATGATGTATTAAGAGGGGGATGGATCTGGAAGCAGAAAGCCCATTCAGGAGGTTGCCACAGAACCCTAGGGCAAGCGATGGTAGGAGTCTGGCATAGCACAATGATAGTAAGAGTGAAAAGTAGATGGATTTCAGAAATATAGAGTAGAGCCTATAGACTGGATAGATAGTTGCCTTTGGCTTGGGCGACAGTGTGAAAGGTGATGTGATTCATCCAGCTAGAAATACAGGAGAAGGAGGTAGGTGTTAGGAGAAAGAGTGGGGAAATAATGTGTTTATGGTTTTACTTTATCATCATCACCCTTATCATCATCATTGTAACGACACTTACAACAATACGGTATCAGCTGAAATTATGCTATCATGTATGTATCTGTTTATGTGGTCACTGTCAGCAAACTCCACAAGGGCAAAGGACTTCATCTTATTCACTAGCACCTGGGAACACCACACACAAGTTCCTTCACTCAGTAACATTAGAGGTTCTATTTAGTACCCAAGTACAGCCAAGACCTCTCTGGGAATTGCCTGGTGGTTAGCTGAGGCAGGGAGAGCTCATGACACTCAGGAGACAGAGAAGGCTTACTCACACTCAGCGGGGAAGAAGGTCATTCTGTGGTCGTAACTTAGTAAACTTCAAAGATGCTGTTTGAAAAGGGTGCTGATGGAATACAGTTTAAAAGGATTACTGTCTGTATGCGGTAAAACATGAAGGGGGTGTTTTGTTGATTTCAACTTTTTTCTCAAACTGCTGAAAAGCAGCATTGTCTTGTGTGGAGGGGCTGCATTTCTCATCAGTCTCTAGTGCCTAGAACAGTGCTTGGAACGTGGTGGGTGCTCAGGCAATATTTGTTTATTTTTGTTCTAAGGACGAATTCTTACAGCACTGTTTTGAGGTTTTAAATTATTCTGACTTTAAGAATGAAAAAACAAGCAGAGAAATCCCACAATTCAAATTCAAATCTGTCTGACTACAAAGCCCATTATTTTAATCATTCTATTACTGCATTTGAGGGATCTGTGGAACATCCAAGTGGAAATATCTAGTAGATTATTGAAAATATGGGTCTGAGTTCAAGACGAAGATCTAGCCTATAGATGCACTTTTCAAAACCATTGGCATTTAAATGGCATTTGGCACTAAGTGGGTAAAATAATGTTACCAGGGAAGTGAATTTCAAAGGTACTGACTATAGTCAGGAGTGGAATTTTTTTGTTTATAGAGACCCACTATACACACACACACACACACACACACACACACACACACACCGTGTAGTCTCCTTTTACAATAACTACCCTTATTAAACGTAATAAATTCTGCTTTTTTCAGTTCCATGTTCTTCTAGGCAATTCTATTTCATTTAAAAATGTTGCTTGCAACCCATGAGACTGATTACATGGGCCATCAGTAGGTTGTTAGTCTGCAGTTTGAAAAGCCCTGCCTTTAGTAATCTGTAGTAAAGAAGCCATGCACTGGCAACCCATTCACCATTTCTGGTGTGGAGATGTGTTCTCTTTAGCATGCTATTTCTGGCATGTAGATATGTTATCCTCAAGCAAATTTTTAAATATCAGAGATTTCAGATGAAAGCCTGAATTTCAGATTCTCTTGAGAAATAGAAAAAATTTTTGCTAATAGTGATATCACCTATTGGCTGACACTGGCTGAAGCTGAGAAATAGCTGCTTCCTGCTTCCATAGACTCAACCACTCCTTATCTCTCTGACATTGAATACCGGCTGCCAGTTAAGATTGAGCTTGTATTTGTTTTCTGTTGTGGTGGTGGTTTTTCTAAGAGAAAAGATATTTCTTTACAGTATCAAAGATGGAAAAACTGAAGAGTAAGAGAGCCACATAGTTTTTCTTTCCTACCACCTGCTTCATTTATTCATGTTATCTATGGATCTCTGTTATCACTTGGGTTTGTGAGCCACAGTCTAGAGTATTAAAGACAGAACCAAAGACGGGAGGCTGGCAATTCTCACAAGGAAGAGAGAAAAGAGCCCTAGAAAGATACTGAAAAGGAATTCCCGGAGAGTTTACAGAAAATCCATAAGAATAGGACACCAGGGGTTAACAGCATCCTGTTTAGGCTTTATAGTATTTTTAATGGAAAAGGCATTTGTTGATCTACTTGGCAAAAACTATCAAAGAAGATTCTCTTCTCTTTAGACGATTCACCTCAGTATCTAACCCCCAATATCAGGAAGATACATAAATAAAGGATTTTAGCAATGGAGACCTGTATTAATGTGCTAAGGCTTAATAAAAATGTTATCATGTCACATCAATAAGGTGAAGGTGAAGGCATGGGCAGATGTGGTGTCTGGTGAGGACCCACTTCTGGTTTATAGATGGCACATTCTCACTGTGTCCTCACAGGGTGGAAAGTACCGGGGGGTCTCTCTTGGGCCTTTTTTATAAGGGCACTAATTTTGTCCATGAAGTTTCCATGATCTAATCAGCTCACAAAGGTTCTACCTCTGAATCTCATCATTTGTGGGTTAGAATTTCAACATAAAAATTTGGGGGAGTGGGAATCACAAACATTCAGATCATAATAGCACGTAAGATGAGTTGAAGTCCTAGGAAAGAGGCTCTGAGAGAATGAGTTAGTTTGCATATGAAAATCATTTACAATAAGCATTAACCAAGGGTTCTCTTTATAGTGCCTGGAATAATATATCATTTGAATAAATTGGTGGTCTTTAATTTCGATTGCACCCCAAAGAATCAAAAGTTGCTTGAGAATTAACAACTGAATATCGCCTTAGACAATTTGAAGGAGGAAAACAAAATAAGCTCTGCTACCATTTTCAAAAAACTACTAAACTTTTAACACAAATTAAAAATACTTTCAAAAGATTTTCACCTTATTATTAGTCTTTTTTGTTTAAAAATAAAGGAAGGAGAAGAAACAAAAAGAAAAGATAGACTATTTTTGCCTAAATGTCATTCTTAGAAGCAGAGAAGTGTTTACTTTTCTTTTGTTCTTTCAAATCCTAGGAGAGCAATACAAGCTGGAGTTTCTCTGCCTTTTCATCTGCCAGGAAACAGCACACAAAGGCAAGGCTTCTCTTAGCAGGGCAGAGACATTTGTTTTCTCTTTTTCTATTCCCTGTTGAGCTGAGCCTTTAAAAAGAAATCTACCCACTGTGCTTCTATTGTGTTGTAAGCCCCATGGCTTATGTTTATTCTTTATATATCACATTTTCCATGTTTATGTCAGCAAGTTAAGATGAATACATATTTTGAAGTGTTCACAAGTGTAAAATCTATAATTCTTTGATTATGAATAAAGGTTGAGCTGCTAAAATATCATAAAGGGAAATATGCCTAGAATGAATTTATGTAAAATACTCTGTGTGTTAAATAGCCAACCATAGCACATAAACTAATCAAATCTCCAGGACCTGAGATTTTACAGTGATTAAGATAATGCTTATAGGTAATACATTATAATGAGAATTTTATTTTCCTATGGAAGGTTGGTCAAGTAACAGGAAAAAATTGCCAACATGATATATAGGGCAAAAATGACATTAGTATTTGTCAGTCTAAACAGGGTCACTTTCCTACCTCAAAGTCATCAATCAAATCCTTCTTCCCCTGTGGAAGGAGATCAACTAGTTTTTATCTGAAGTCTTTCCAATGTGAAGCAGTCAGCCAAGAGGAAAGGAGAGGGTCCAGAAGCTGAGAGATGCTTGTACTTAGTTAAGTTGGCAGAGAAGACAGAATGAGAGAATGAGGAGCGATGCATGTTTAGAGAACTGAGCAAGAGATAAATAAATAGTAGCAGCTGTGGTCTGGATGTGTCCCCTCCAAAATACGGGTGTTAAACCATAATGGGCAATGTAATGGTGTTAAGGGACCTTTAAGAGGTGATTATGTCAATGAGCATTCCTTCTCTTGTGAACAGAATGAAGGCCTTAATAAAAGAGTCTTCATTCATGCTTTGGCTCCCTTACGCTTCAGCCTTCCACCATGTGAGGACAGCACATTTCTCCCCTTGAAGGTGCCATTTTGGAAACAGAGCAGAGCTTACCAGATGACCAAATCTGTCAACACCTTGATCTTGGACTTCTTAGCCTCCTGCACTGTGAGAAAATAAATGCCTGTTTTTCACAAATTAGCCAATCTCAAGTATTTTTGTTACAGCATCACAAAACTAAGAGAGTAGTTCTTGTGATCAGAATGGATATGGCTTTCAATTGCAGTAGGGTCTTACTGCTTACATAACAATACTATTGATGTTTTACATGTATTTTGTATGCCTTTCATTTGAGACCTACTCGTGTATTATCCTATGTGATCCTCAGAAAAACTTGGTGAGGAAGTAATGGAAGGATCTATTAATAATAATAATTTTGTTATTATTCTCATTTTACAGGCAAAGGAACCGAGGCTTAGAGACCTGCCCATAGTTGTTTAGTAAGAAAATGCAACATCTGGGTCTAGGGTCCAAATCTATCTCTGCTGTGAAGAGGAACTCATACAGGAGATCTACATGAGTACAAATTCTTGGCCTTGCAGTGGAGGTAAGTCTTTTCATCAGCCTTTCAAAGCTGCCAATAGATACCTAGGCATCTATAGGATTTTATAGAGTTCGTTAGGATTTCATAGAACTCCTTATATTTGATGGGGCTAATTTTAGCCAATCATGAGATTGTGGTCATGTTTCTGTAACTATTTGTTAACTCAGCAAATATCACAGGGGAAATTAGAAGATATTTAATATATGATTGTTGAATAAATGAAAAGATCAGTGACGAGCATAGCAAGATCAATGTATTTCTAGGTCATAGCTAATGAAACAATATAAAAACCAATGATTTGCTTTTCACATTTTATGATTTTATAGTGACAAGACCTATTTTTTATTACAAAAACCTCAAAGGCCAGCAGCTTTTTTTTTTCCTTAATAATTTAACCTCAAGTAGGGTTGTGGACACGTGGCCAAGACTGTTGCTGCAGGGAAACTTAAGCATAGAGAAAAGGAAATAAAGAAGCAAGGATAGTGAGAGTTCAGCCTGGCGGTGAGGAGCACCAGCATAGAGCAGCAGTTTTGGCGGTGGCAATAGCAGTGAGGTGTCCAGTGGCCACGACTAGGAGGGCTAAAGGCAGCATTGTTCTAGCCAGACTTTTCCTTAGTGTTATTTCAGTTGTGGTTCTGGCCTTCTAAGGGCTTTTTTTCTCCCCATTTTGCAAGGCTCTTCTCCAGTTATTCTGGCTATTCTGTAAACCACTTGATACCCTTTTGTTTTAGTTAGGATTCTCCAGCGAAACAACCAATAGAACATGCATATGTAAAGAGATGTAGTGTTTAGCAGAGGGCATTGGCTTACATGACTGTGGAGTCTGGAAAGTCTCAAGATCTGCAGAAGGAGTCGATAAGCTGGAGACCTGAGAGATCCCATGGCATAGTTCCAGTCTGAAGCCTGGCAGGTGGGGGGACCCAGGAAGAACCAATGTTTCTGTTCAAGTTTCAAAAAAGGAAAAAAGCCAATATCTAGTTCAAATGCAGTCAGGAAAGCAGAATTTTCTCTTACTCCAGGGAGGTCAGCCTTTTCATTCTATTTAGACCTTTCTTCAACCAACTGAATGATTGCCACTGAAATCAGGGCAATCTGTTTTACTCAGTCTACCAATTTAAATGTTAACCTCGTTTAAAACCACCATTATAGAAACACTCAGAATAATGTTTGACCCAATATCTGGGTACCCAGTAACCCAATCAAGTTGACACATAAAATTAAACATATTTTCAGTAGGTACGTTTCTGCTCCAATTCACTGGAGTTAGTTTCTGTTGCTTGTAAATAAAAAAAACCTCAGTTGATTAGTTGCACAGGTGAATGTTCATATAAAAACTATTTACCAACTGAACACTATGTGTTAATCACTATCCTAGATGTTAAGAAAACTGCAGTGAATACAATGAACAAGATATTTGCCTTTATGGCAATTAAATTTTAGTGAAGAGTAGAAAACAATAAACAAGAAAATAAATGAATAAAATAATGCCAGCTGGTAATAAGTGGTATGGAAACAACAATGACAGGCCTACGGAAAGTAATGAAGGAGCAGGGGGTGTTCAACTTTGGATTAGAAAGTTAGAAGATCTCTCTGAAAAGATGATATTTGAGCCAAGACCTGCATGCAGAATAAGAAGGCAGATGTGGTACAGTCTAGGAGCAAGGCATTCCTGGCAGAGGGAACAGCAAGGCCAGGGCCCTGCAGTGGGGATGAACTTGATGTGATTCAGCAACAGTAAAGAGGAGAGCGTAGTTACAGCCCAGTGAGGAAAGGGTTAGTAGAACAAGATGAAGTCAGATGTGGAAGAGGTTCAGATTTTATTCTAATTACAATTGGCTGCCATTTGAGTGTTTTAACTAAGGAAGGAAGAGGATCTGATTTGCATTTTACAAAGATGGCTCTGGTGCTGTGTGGAGAATAGATCATAAAATGACAGGAGTGCAAGCCTGCAGATCTGTTGGCTTTCTGTTATAGGAGTCCGGGGTGAGAAGAAACAAAGACAAAGGATTTTTTTTCAGGTCCTCTAAGTTGTGCTAGATGGGGGAAGTTTAGCAGAGACGAGGTGAAAAAAGCATATGCCTTGAGCTGCTCATGTTACTCCTCTAGAAAAACAGTTTATATTAATCAAGGGCACCATGAGCCAGAGCCACCATGTAAATGCCTGAGTAAACACTTCCATTTCCAAGCAATTGAGAAGGTCAAGGCAGTTTCTGTGTTCAATTTTGTGTGATTATCCATTCCATTCAGCTGAAAAGAATAAGCTGACAGGCATCCCTGCTCAATTTTTCTGCTTTGTGATGGAGAGAAATAAAACGTTATGCCCAAAAAAGCAAAATTCATTTTCCTTACACTGAGATATTTTCTTTGTTTATTCAAGGACTCATGACAAAGAATGTTTGCTTGAGATGATAAAAATATAGGCCAGTACAAAGTCATTGTACAAACTGTTCTCTTAATCTAGATTATTTATGTATGTATGTATAGTTCTGTTTTGTGTATATTTAAACAAGCCAGATATGTTGGAAACATAGTGCCTAGTGTTCCTTTAAAGAACTTAAGTTCTTTGCTATCAACATAGTAAAATCAATAAAAAGTTATCACCATCAAATATTGATTACATATCACTATTTATTGACTCTATTTATACCTCTGAAGCTATTTCTAATTTTAAATAAAATTAGAACATACAAGAACAGTTTATGTAACAGTTCAATGAGAAGTGTCCTAATTTTGCCTTTCACAACAACATGGACATTTTTGTCCTTTACAAATTCCTGATAGGGAAGAAAATGGGGTAACTAGAGATCATCTATTTAATAAATTGACTCACTTTAGTCATCTCCACGTACAACTGGTTTGACTTCTAAATGAAATGATTCGTAAGATTAGTCAAATAATTGTCAATTCAGGTAACATTTTTGTTCAGTCCTCTTTGAATAAATAATTTCCTGTCTTTATTAATTATGAAAGAAGATATATTTTTGAATTTAGCTGTACCAAATATCATTTTAAATTCACCTTACATGGATAAGGCCTTATGGAATCAAGTTTTAATTGATCATAGTGGAAATACTGGCAACATTAACTTGATCTTAGGCAAAAGATTAAAGCTGAGCAATCAAAAGATAAGATCTAGGTATGAGTAATGGAACATGGTGAAACTTTTATGGAAAATCTACTCTATGTTAGACATTGTGCCAGGCCCATTAAGTATGTAAGCTAATCAGTTTCAGACAAGGGTCATGCAAGGAAGGGTATTTCACCTATAGATAAGAAAGCTCCAAATATGATATATTTAATAGGTAGTTAAATCAAGACTGAAATCTATGTTTAGGCTCGGTGTGGTAGCTCATGTCTGTAATCCCAGCACTTTGGGAGGCTGAGGCAGGTGAATCACTCAAGCCCAGGAGTTCAAGACCAGCCTGGGCAACATGGCAAAACGCTGTCTCTAAAAAAAAAAATAAAGTACAAAAATTAGCCAGGTGTGGTAGCGCATGCCTGTGGTCCCAGCTACTCGGAAGGCTGAGTTGGGAGGCTTGCTTGAGCCTGAGGAGGTTAAGGCTGCAGTGAGCCATGATCACCTCACTGTACTCCAGCCTGGGTGACAGAGTAAGATCCTAAAAAAAAAAATAATTCTATGCCTATTCAGCTCCAAATAGTTTGTGTTTTTTACTTATTCTTCTTAATTATCTTGCAATGGTTCCTAAAGTGATAAGTTAAAGTTTTTCCATTCGTTCTATTTAACCTCTACTCTAGTTATAACCCCTACACCATAGATAAGTTCATCAGATCCTTAAAAATACTTTTTTTTTCTTCTGGTTATAAAGTGATATATACTCGCAGAAAACTTGGGGAAAGCAAAGGAATAAAAAAATCACATATGTTCTTAGTGACATAAAAATTATGTCGCTAGTCCATTCTCACGCTGCTAATAAAGACATACCCGAGACTGGGTAATTTATAAAGGAAAGAGGTTTAATTGACTCATGGTTTCTCAGGGATGGGGAGGCCTCAGGAAACTTACAATCATGGTGGAAGGAAAAGCAAACACATCCTTCTTCACATGGCAGCAGCAAGAAATGCTGAGCAAAAGGGGGGAAAAGCCCCCTATAAAATCATCAGATCTCATGAGAACTCACTCACTATCATGAGGACAGCATGAAGGTAACCACACCTGGGATTAAATTACCTCCCATCAGGTCCCTCCCATAACACGTGGGTATTATGGGAATTAGAATTCAAGATGAGAGTTGTGGGGGGGGGCACAGCCAAACCATATCAACCTCTATCAATGTTTTGATGTCTTTAATCTTAATCTTCAGTGCTTTTCATATAAAGTTGGGATTATGTTTCACCTCTAGTTTTGTATTCCACTATGCGTATATAATATTGTGTCATTATCTTTTTGTAGGTTGCTAAATATTCTTTGAATTATTTGAATTTTTTGTGTTACTTACATGATGCAAACCACACTTTTGAATGAATATATTAGGATATACTTAAATCATTCTCCCACATGTGAATATTATAATTCTTATTTTTAATCATATTGTAATAGACATCCCTATTTGCCCATATTTCTGATTATTTGCTAATAACACATTCTTATAAGTAGAATAAGTGTATTTAAAATATACATTTTAAATGGCTTTTGATACATCTTGCCAGATTTCTCTGGTTGCTCTCTATAAAAGTTTTAACAATTTGTTTCCTTACTAGTCTTCAATGCACTACACTCTCAAAGTTATTGCAAATTTGAGAAGCAGAACTGGCATCTAATTACGGTTTTAATTTGAATTTGTAGCTAGTAGTGCAGTTGAATCTTTTTTAATATGTCCATTTGTATTTTGCATTTCTTCTACAGCTTGGCCCTCCATGTCCTTTGGTTTTTTTCCCTGTGAATTTGAGTTGGAGAATGTTTGTTCCCTGTTTGTTCATTTTTTAAGGGTTTTAATAAAATTGGGATAACCTAGTTTTGAAAGTTTGGTGGAATTCGCCTTGTAAATTTATTTCAGCTCATTTATTCTTTGAATGTAGATTTTTAAATGCTTAGTTAACAGTTATAATACAAAGTATTTTTTGGCAAGTCAGTATTGGTAGGTTGTATTTTTTCTAAGAGTTTATCAGTTTCATCTAAGGTTTACATTTTATTGACATAGAGTTGAGTACATATTATTTGGTTTTGATGATGGCTCTGTTTTAGGTAGTTAGGCTGATCAGTCTCGTTGTTGTTGATTGTTTTATTTTACTATTTGACTACCAAAAAAAAAAAAAAGAATGTTCCAATCAAGTTTCTCTTAAATTATTTCTTTCTTTTTAAATATAATATTAAATAGACATTTACTGCGGTGTTTGCGGAAAGAGCTTGTCCCATGCTTTTCTAGAGTACACAGAGGTGGATAGCTCCATCTCTGAGGAACTTGGTTCTGAGAATATGTGAATTATTACCCTGAAACTCTCTCACTCTCAGAAAAAGCTGAGGAGTGCTCCAAGAGTGGTTAGAAACTTAGGCCTTAAACATAAATTGAAAAAAGCATATTTTCAACATTATTACTTACATTATTCAAAGCCTGTACTTCATTTATTTATACTACTGTGTCTAAAATGAACTGACAATGAAATGAAGTATTTTACTATAATTATCTGTCAATTTCTGTGTGAATCTCTAAAAATTTCTATTTATTTCTAATGGTATAGCATTACATTAATAAGCTCATAAAATTGTACAATGACCTAATTTTAAGTTTAGAGGTAAAAGAATGTGCTGGAAGTTTAATAATTTATCTATAATCCAATAATGACACTTTTTTTTTAGACAGAGTCTATCACTCAGGCTGGAGTGCAGTGGCACAATTATGGCTCACTGTAGCCTATCCCTCCCCACGCTCAGGTGAACCTCCCACCTCAGCCTCCTGAGTAGCTGGGACTACAGGCATGCACCACCACACCCATCTAATTTTTATATTTTTTGTAGAGACAGGCTTTCACCATGTTACCCAGACTGGTCTCAAACTTCTGGGCCCAATTGATCTGTATGTCTCGGCCTTCCAAAGTGCTGGGATTATAGGCATAAGCCACTGCGCCTGGCCTACCAATAATGATACAATTAAAAGCAATTTCCTCTGAACTTTTGATTCATGGTCTTTCTTGTCTTTACTTCTCATTGCCCTTGCTACTTTTTAAACTTTTGTTTTAATTTCTTTTTCATAGGAATTGAAGTAGGTAATTTGTGGACACTGGAAGACATGCCCTTTATTTAGCTGCAAGTTCCTTTTATCTAATACTTACTGAAGTGACCAATGCCATCTGGATATACACTGAAGACTTTTTCTGTCTTGCCACCTGTCACTCTATCACCCCTAAAATCTTTTTAAGATTCCTCCCCATTTCCCCCCTAACTCAATCTTAGTAAGACTGGACACTCCACCTACATTCTTCTTGCCGATGACTCTCATCTCCTAGGGTACTGGTCTCTAATACAGATAGGGTTTAGGCTCGTGTAGGAGGTGGTGTTAGTAAACACTCTTTTGAGGAGTAGGGGAAAATGCTAGGACTACTAATTATGTTTATTTTTTTAACCTCGCCTAAATTATTTTTTATTTATGCTTTATAGTGTTTATGATATAATTACAGTAGTACAGGTATAATTTACTAATAAATAAACACATGCTTATTGAGTGAACTGAATCTGTTGGGGTGTGCTACAGACCTAGTGATTTGTATGCAGGAAGTTTATTGGGGAATGCTCTTAGGATCCGCACCTCAGGGGGTACTGTCAAAGGGGCAGGATTGCATCATGGTTCTCAACTGGGAGGGTTTGGAACCCCAGGATATATTCAGTAACATCTGGAGACATACTGGCATCTAGTGGATAGAGGCAAGGACACTGCTAAATACCCTGTAATACACAGGGTGGCCACCACGACAAAGAATCATCCAGCTCAAAATGTCAGTACTACTGAGTTTGAAAAACCCTGGGGTGAAAGGACAAGCTGAGTGGCAGTCACAGCAAAGGTCTCATTTCATTCCATGGGGAGCTCTGGAGTCAGGTGGGCCCTTCACAGTGCTCTACATGGGCCAGTCATGGGATACAGGAAGGAGGCGTGACCTCAGAAACGTGGTTGTCTTTGGCTTCAGACAACCCTGAGAAAGCTAAGAGCAGGCAGCTGCCAACACCCGCAATACTGGAGGAATAAGAGCTTCAGCCCTGAAAAGATTATGGAGGGAGACTGGGTGGAAAACCACAGGGGGAAATCATTAACCAGCTTTATTTCTCTCTCACTATTGACTTTAAGTTCTTTCTAAACGTTATTTTTAATTGAAAAACAATAATTGTGTATATTATGGAATACAAAGTGATATTTTGACCTATGTTTACATTGTGAAATGATTAAATCAAACCAATTAACAGATTCATCACCTCCCATACTTACCGTTTGTTTATGGTGAAAACGGTTAAGCTTGCTCTCTGAGCAATTTTGAAATATGTAGTGCATTGTTATTTACTATAGTCATTCTGTACAACAGATCACTAAAGCTTATTCCTTTTGCCTAATTGTCTTTAAGTTTTGTTGAACCTTGGCCTCATCCTCCCCTGCTGCTTTACCACCAATGAATCTCATTGCTTCTTAGGGCAATTTCAGGTATAAGAAAACATTCCATTTTTAAGCCTTCCAAACTCTAGTTCAATTTATTTTGGAATGTTAATCTCTCATTTGGTGCAAAACTTCCCTTTCTCTTTACTCCAGTCTATTCTTGGGTAGGAAACTGGTGATGGACAATGGAGCACATGAGCTTTCTTTTATTTCTCTTATTTTGACCTCCTTTCCCACATACTCTGCTAAATGTAGGGCAAAGGGCAGGAGGGGGTGTAAAAGGGTGAAAAAGTTTGGTGGCCACAGTGTAGAGGTTGTTGATCCAATAATTATCACCTGTTATATTTTTTACAGTTTCACTTTCTACTGGTTCATTTTCCTTTGTCCACTAAGGTACTCACAAATCCTTTCAGTTTTAACAGACACATACCAAGAAATAAAATGGTGGCATCATCCTTCCTTGCTATAATTGTGCCTCTTTCTTTCTTTTTTTTTTTTTTTTTGAGACTGAGTTTCGCTCTTGTTGCCCAGGCTGGAGTGCAATGGTGCTATCTTGGCTCACTGCAGCCTCCTGGGTTCAAGCGATTCTCCTGCCTCAGCCTCCCTCATCGTCCCTTTTTCTTTCTTTCCCTCCAAAGTGGAGTAGGCGGGACTCACTGTCCCTGCTTCCTGTTATCTGCTTATCTTTAACTCTTGACTTCTGGCTCTTCAACTTCTCCCTATGACTTCCCTGAAACTTCTTCTAAAGGCTGTCTATTACCCGTAACTATCAAATGTTAAAGCTTTTTTTATTCTCATTCCATTTGATCTTTTTGCAGCATTTTAACATGAATTGACAGACTCTTTCATCTGCTTCTTTCATTTTTTTACTTTTCTCCACTATGAAATAATGCAGAAAGAAAAGTAGACAAAATTTAAAATATATAACTCAGTGATTACAGAGAAAACTCATGTGATTGTCACCTACCGCATGAATGTGTGCATTCCTTATACCCTAGAAGCCACCTCATGCAGCTTTCCAGTCACTACCAATTCAAAAATAGTCACTACACTAATTACTATGCTAATTACTCCTTTGATTTCTTTATAGTTTTCCACCCAAGAATGCGTTTCTAGCACTATAATTTGATTTTGCCTGTTTTAAAAAGCAATATAAATGCCTGCAATATATATTCTTCTGTGTATGGTTTCTTTTGATCAACATTATATTTGTGAGACTGATTATTACTGTTGTGTGTAGCTTGGATTAATTCCTTATTACTTCTGTATACTATTCAATTTCATGAATATATCACATATATCCATTCTATTGCAGATGAACGTTGAAGATGTTTCTAATTTTTGCCTATTTCCAGTAATATTGCTACGACCTTTCTTGTATACACCTTTGGCTACACACTGTATGCATTTATATTGGGTATATATCTAGAAGTAGAAGTAGTGAGTCATTGGTTTTTGCATAATTTTAAATTTACTGGACAATGGCAAATAGTATTCCAAAGTGTTGTACCAGTTTATACTCTTGTCAGCAGTATTAGAGTTTCAATTGTTTCATGTCCTTGCAAATACCTGGTATTTTCAATCTTCTTAATATAACCATTTGGGTGGTTTTATACTGGTTTCACAATGTGATACTAATTGTATTTCCTTAATGAATGATGAGGTTGAGCTTTTCTTTGCGTGTTTATGGGCCATTTAGATATCTTATTCTGTGAAATGCCTGTTTAAGTCTTTGCCCATTTTTTTATCGTGTTGCCTGTTCTTTTTCTTATTGATTTGAAGAGTTTTTAAAAAACATACTTTGGATTCAACCTCTTTGTTAGTTGTGTGTTTTGCAGATATCATCTCCAATTTCCATTTGTGATATTTCTTAAAGTGTCTTGATGAAGTTATGTAACTGTAATCCAAATTTTTCATCTTTTCCTACATGTTTAGAAACTAGTTTCTGTTTCCTGTTTAAGACTAGCCTAGATGATGAAAATATTCTATTATAGAAAGTTTATTTTTCTGTCTGTCGTATTTATATCTAAATTCTACTTGGAATGGCCTTTGTGTAGAGTAGAAGGCAGGTAATTAAGATTCTATTCTGTTTCCACATGGATATCCAACCTGCCCAGAGTCATTTATTCAAAATACTGAATTTTCCTCACTGTTCTTTAGTGGTTACTGTATTGTATATCAAGTTTCTATATAAACAAGGGTCTTTTTCTTTTCTATTATAGTCTGTTGGTATAGTTGTCTAATTTTTTTCTTATTTACTGTAGCTTTCTAGTAAATCTTGATATGCCTTATAGCAAGTCATCCTACCTTGTTTCTCTTCTTAAAGAGAATATTGATGGTTTTTGGTCCATTGCCATTTTCATTACAATTTTAGAATCAGCTTACCATGTTCCACAAAAAGTCCTGTTATTTTGATTGAAGAAAACACATTTTTGCAATGTTGGAAGTTGCATTCATACACAATATATCTCTCTCTCTTTATGCCATTCTAAATTTATCTCAATTAAGTTTTGTAGTTTTCTGCAAGGAAGTCTTAAGCATCTTATTCAAAGGAAGTGAATGTTTTTGTTTTTATTTTTAAAACTTTTTAAGTTTTTGTGGGTGCATAGTAGGTGTATATATTTAAGGGATACATGAGATATTTTGATACAGGCATATAGTGTGTAGTAATCACCTCATCAGGATAAATGGAGTACCCATCACCTCAAGCATTTATCTTTGTGTTACAAAGAATCCAATTATACTCTTTTAGTTATTTTAAAAAGTATAATAAATTATTGTTGACTATAGTCACCCTGTTGGACAAATACTAGATCTTATTCATTATCTCTAACGATATTTTCATACTTGTTAGCTATCCCTACTTCCCCCTACCTTCCCTCACCCTCCACAACAACTACCCTTCCCAGTGTCTGGTAACCCCAGTTCTACTCCTTATCTCTGTGAGTTCAATTGTTTTAATTTTTAGCTCCCACAAATAAGTGAGAACATGCAAAGCTTGTCTTTCTGTGCCTGGCTTATTTCATTCACTTAACATAATGACCTCTAGTTCCATCCATGTTGTTGCAAATGACAGGATTTCATTCTTTTTTATGGCTAAATAGTATTCCATCGTGTCTATATATATATATATATCACATTTTTTAAAATTAACTTTTATTTTATATTTCGAAATATATGTGAAAGTTTTTTTTTTACATAGGTAAACAGATGTCACAAGGGTTTATTGTATATATTATTACATCACCCAGCTATTAAGCCCAGTACCCACTAGTTGTCTTTTTGGCTCCTCTCCCTCCTCCCACTCATCCCCCTTAAGTAGACCCCAGTGTCTGTTTTTTCCTTCTTTGAGTTCATAAGTTCTTATCATTTAGCACTCACTTGTAAGTGAGAACATGCAGTATTTAGTTTTTTGTTCCTGTGTTAATTTCGTAAGGATAATAGCTTCTAGCTCCATCCATGTTCCCGCAAAAGACATGATCTCATTCTTTTTTATGGCTGCATGGTATTCTATGGTGTATATGTACCACATTTTCTTTATCTAGTCTATCATTGAATGGCATTTAGGTTGCTTCCATGTCTTTGATATTGTGTATAGTGCTGCAATGAACATTTGCAGGAATGTGTCTTTATAATGGAATTATTTATTTTAATTGGTTTCTGGGGAACAGGTGGTATTTGATTACATGAATAAGTGTTTCAGTGGTGATTTCGTAGATTTTGGTGCACCCATTACCCAAGCAGTGTACACTTTACCCAATGTATAGTCTTTATCCCTCACATCCCTGCCATTCTTTCCCCTGAGTTTCCAAAGTCCATCGTGTCATTCTTATGCCTTTGCATTCTCATAGCTTAGCTCTCGCTTATGAGTGAGAGCATGCAATGTTTGGTTTTCCATTCCTGAGTTACTTCACTTAGAATAATGGTCTCCAATTTCTTCCACGTTGCTGTCAATGCCATTATTTTGTTCCTTTTTAAGGTTGAGTAGTATTCCATGGTATATATACCACAGTTTCTTTATCCACTCATTGATTGATGGGCACTTGAGCTGGTTCCATATTTTTGCAATTGCAAATTGTGCTGCTATAAACATGGGTGTGCAAGTATCTTTTTCTTTTGTATAATGACTTATTTTCCTCTGGGTAGTTACCCAGCAGTGGAATTTCTGGATCAAATGGTAGTTACTTTTAGTTCTTTCAGGAATCTCCACACTGTTTTCCACTGTGGTTGTACTAGTTTACATTCTCATCAGCAGTGTAAAAATGTTCCCCTTTTCACCACATCCATGCCAACATCTATTATTTTTTGATTGTTTGATTATGGTCATTCTTTCAGGAGTAAGGTGATATCACATTGTGGTTTTGATTTGCATTTCCCTGATAATTAGTAACACTGAGCATTTTTTTTCATCTGTTTGTTAACCATTTGTATATCTTCTTTTGAGAATTGTCTATTCATGTTCTTAGCGCACTTTTGATGGGATATTTTTTTCCCTGACTTGTTTGAGTTCCTTGTAGATTTTGAATATTAGTTCTTTGTCAGATGTGCAGATTACAAAGATTTTCTCCCACTCTGTGGGTTGTCTGTTTATTCTAATGATTGTTTCTTTTGCTGTGCAGCTTTTTAGTTTAACTAAGTCCCAGCTACTTATCTTTGTTTCTGTTTGTTTGTTTGTTTTTTGGAGATGGAGTCTTACTCTGTCGCCCAGGCTGGAGTGCAGTAGCGTGGTCTCGGCTCACTGCAACTTCCACCTCCTGGGTTCAAGTGATTCTCCTGCCTCAGCCTCCAAAGTAGCTGGGATTACAGATGCTAACCACCACACCCAGCTAATTTTGTATTTTTAGTAGAGACAGGGTTTCACAATGTTAGCCAGGCCGGTCTCAAACTCCTGACCTCAGGTGATCCACCCATCTTGGCCTCCCAAAATGTTAGGATTACAGGCGTGAGCCACTTTGCCTGGTCTTATCTTTGTTTTTGTTGCATTTGCTTTTGGGTTCTTGGTCATAAAGTCTTTGCCTAAACCAATGTCTAGAAGGATTTTTCCAATGCTGTCTTCTAGAATTTTTATAGTTTCAGGTCTTAGATTTAAGTCTTTGATTCATCTTGCATTGATTTTTGTATAAGGTGGGAGATGAGGATCCAGTTTTGTTCATCTACATGTGGCTTGCTAATTATCCCAGCACCATTTGTTGAATAGGATATCCTTTCTCCACTTTATGTTTTGGTTTGCTTTGTTGAAGATCAGTTGACTGTAAATATTTGACTTTATTTCTGGGTTTTCTTTTATGTTCCATTGGTCTCTATGCTTGTTTTTATACCAGTACCATGTTGTTTGGGTAACTATGGCCTTATAGTACAGTTTGAAGCAGAGTAATGTGATGCCTCCAGATTTGTTCTTTTTGCTTAGTCTTGCTTTGGCTTTGCAGGCTTTTTTGATTCTGTATAAGTTTTAGGATTATTTTTTCCTAGTTCTCTGAAGAATGACAGTGGTATTTTGACGGGAATTTCATTTAATTTGTATATTGCTTTTGGCAGTATGGTCATTTTTACAAAATTGACTCTACCCATCTAGGAGCATGGAATGTGTTTCCATTTATTTCCACTTATGATTTATTTCTGCAGTATTTCGTAGTTTTCCTTGTAGAAGTCTTTCATCTCCTTGGTTAGGTATATTCCTAAGTATTTTATTTTATTTTTTCAGCTATTGTAAATGTGGTTGAGTTCTTGATTTGATTCTCGGCTTGGTTGCTGTTGGTGTATAGCAGAGCTACTTATTTTTGTACATTAATTTTGTATCCTGAAACTTTGCCGAATTCATTTACCAGTTCTAGGAGCTTTTTGGATGAGTCTTCATGGTTTTCTAGGTATACGATCATGTCATCAGCAAACAGTGACAGTATGACTTCCTCTTTACTGACTTGGATGTCCTTTATTTCTTTCTCTTGTCTGATTTCTCTGGCTAGGACTTCTAGTACTATGTTGAATAGAAGTGGTGAAAGTGGGCATCCTTGCTGTGTTCCAGTTCTCAGGGGGAGTGCTTTCAACTTTTCCCTTTTAGTATAATGTTGGTTGTGGGTTTGTCATAGATGGCTTTTGTTGCCTTTGGGTATGTCCCTTCTATGCCAATTTTATTGAGGGTTTTAATCTTAAAGGAATGTTGGATTGTGTCCGATCTTTTTCTGCGTCTATTGAGATGATCATGTGATTTTTGATTTTAATTCTCCTTATGCGGTGAATCACATTTATTGACTTGCATGTGTTAAACCATCCCTGCAACCCTAGTATGAAACTCACTTGATCATGGTGGATTATCTTTTTAATATGCTGTTGAATTTGGTTAGCTAGTATTTTCTTGAGGATTTTTGCATCTATGTTCATTGGTCTGTAGTTTTCTTTTTTTGTTATGCACTCTTCTGGTTTTGATATTAGGGTGACACTGGCTTCATAGAATGATGTAGGGAATATTCCCTCTTTCTCTGTCTTCTGGAATAGTGTCAATAGGATTGGTACAAATTCTTTGACTATCTGACAGAATTCAGCTGTGAATCATCTGGTCCTGGAATTTTTTTGTTGGTAAGTTTTAAATTACCATTTCAATCTTCCTGCTTGTTATTAGGCTGTTCAGAGCTTCTGGTTCTTCCTGGCTTAATCTAGGAGGGTTGTATATTTCCAGGAATTTATCCATCTCCTCTAGGTTTTCTAGTTTATGTGTGTAAAGGTGTTCACAGTAACTTTGATAATCTCTTGTATTTCTGTGGTATTGATTGTAATATCTCCCATTTTGTTTCTAATTGAGCTTATTTGGATCTTCCCTGTGCTTGGTTAGTCTTGCTAATAGTCTATTAATTTTATTTATCATTTCAAAAAACCAGCTTTTTGTTTCATTTATCTTTTGTATAGTTTTTTTGTTGTTTCAAGTTCATTTAGTTCTGCTCTGATCTTGGTTATTTCTTTTCTTCTGCTGGGTTTGGGTTTGGTTTGTTCTTGTTTCTCTAGTTTTTTAAGGTATGAACTTAGATTGTCTATTTGTGTTCTTTCAGATATTTTGATGTAGGTGTTTAATGCTTGCTATGAACTTTCCTTTTAGCACTGCTTTTGCTATATTCCAGAGGCTTTGATAGGTTGTCTCACTGTTACCATTCAGCTCAAAGACGGACTATTTTAACTTCCATCTTGATTTCATTGTTGACCCAAAAATCATTTAGGAACAGGTTATTCAATTTCCATGTATTTGCATGGTTTTGATGGTTCCTTTTGGAGTTGATTTTCAATTTTATTCCATTGAATTTGAATGGTTTGAGAAAATATTTGCTATATTTTTAATTTTCTTAAATTATAGAAAATATTAGCTATAATTTCAATTTTTTTAAATGTATTGAGACATGTTTTGTGGCCTGTCATATGGTCTATCTTGGAAAATGTTCCATGTGCTGATTAATAATGTATATTCTGGAGTTGTTGGGTAGAATGTTCTGTAAATATCTATTAAGTTCATTTGTTCTAGGGTATAGTTTAGTTCATTGTTTCTTTGCTGACATTCTGTCTTGATGATCTGTCTAGTGCTGTCAGTGGAGTATTAAAGTCCCCCACTATTATTGTATTGCTGTCTGTCTCATTTCTTAGGTCTAGTAGTAATGGTTTTATACATTTGGAAGTTCCAGCATTAGGTACATATATATTTAGGACTGTGATATTTTACTGTTGGACTAGTCCTTTTATCATTATATAATGTCCTTCTTTGTCTTTTTTAACTGCTATTGCTTTAAAGTCTGCTTTTTCTGATATAAGAATAGCTTCTCTTGCTCACTTTTGGTGTCCATTTCCATGGAATATTTTTTTTCCACCTGTTTACCTTAAGTTTATATGATTCCTTATGAGTAAGGGGAGTCTCAAAGACAGCAGATACTTAGTTGGTGAAATTTTAATCCATTCTGCCATTCTGTATTTTTTAAGTGGAACATTTAGGCCATTTACCTTCAATGTTGGTATTTAGATGTGAGGAATATTCTATTCATTGTACTATTTGTTACCTGAATAACTTGTTATTTTTTCCCCCTTGTGTTATTGATTTATATATCCTTTGAGGTTTATGTTTTAAGGAGATTTTATTTTGGTGTATATTGAGGATTTGTTTCAAGATGTAGAGCTCCTTCTAGTAGTTTTTGTAGTGCTGGCTTGGTATTGGCAAGTTCTCTCAGCATTTATTTGTCTGAAGAAGACTGTATCTTTTCTTCATTTATGAAGCTTAGTTTCACTGGATACAAAATTCTTGGCTGATAATTGTTTTGTTTAAGGAGGCAAAGTTAGGACCATAATCCCTTCTAACTTGTAGGGTTTCTGCTAGGAAATCTGCTGTTAATCTGATAGGTTTTCGTTTATGATGCCTGATGCTTTGGCGTCATAGCTCTTAAGATTTTTTGTTTTTCATCTTGGCTTTAGATAACATAACGTCTATATACCTGGACAATAATTTTTTTGCACTTAATTTCCCAGATGTTCTTTAAGCTTCTTATATTTGAATATCTAGATCTCTAGCAAGGCTGGGGAAGTTTTTCTTGATTATTCCCTCAAATACATTTTCCATGCTTTTAGATTTCTCTTCTTCAGGAACACCAATTATTCTTAGATTTGATTGTTTAACATAATCCCAAACTTCTTGGAGACTTGCTCATTTTTTAAAATTCTTTATGCTTTGTCTTTGTTGGTTTGGGTTAATTCAAAAGCTTTGTCTTTGAGCTCTGAAGTTCTTTCTTCTACTTCTTCAATACTATTGCTGAGACTTTCTAGTGTATTTTGCATTTCTCTAAGTATGTCCTTTATTTCCAGAAGTTTTTTTAAATTTAATGTTATTTATTTCACTGGAGATTTTTTCATTCATGTCCTATATCATGTTTTTGATTTCTCTAAGTTGGACTTTATCTTTCTCTGGTACCTTCTTGATTAGCTTAGTAGTCAACCTTCTGATTTTTTTTCTGGCAATTCAGAGAGATTTTTGTCTTAGTTTTGATCCATTGTTGGTGAACTAGTGTGATCATTTGGGGGTGTTAAAGAACCTTGATTTTTATATTATCAGATTTGTTTTTTTCTGGTTTCTTCTCATTTGGGTAGACTATGTCAGCAGGAAGATCTGGGACTCAAGGGCTGCTATTCAAATTCTTTTGTCACAGTGGCCGAATAGGAAGAGCTCTGGAGTGCAGTTCCCAGCAAGAAGAATGCAGAGAGTGAGTGATCACCACATTTCCAAATGAGTTTTCACTGCTCACAGACCAGGAGATTCCCGGACTGAAAAGTGCCATGAGTTTCCAGCATGGCTGTTTCAGCCGGCGCTGCAGGTCTCTGCATAAAAACTTGCACAAATCCAGGTGGCCATTTTAATAGGTGCCTGGAGTGCCTGGGATACAGAGCCACCCATTCAACTGAAAAAAAAGGGGCTGAAACAGGGAGCCAGGTAATCTGGCTCTGTGGGTCCCACCCCCCCACAAAGACCAGCAATCTGAAATGCTCTGGATTTAGAGTTTCACAGCAAGTGCAGCTGGACCCGGGACTGTCCAGCTTGGTGGGGGGAAGGGTGTCAGCCATTACCGAGGCAGTCCACCATTACCGAGGCAGTCCACCATTAGTGAGGCAGTCTGCCATTGCCAAGGTAATCTGCCTTTACTGAGGCAGTCCACCATTACTGACGCAGTTCTAACAGGAAGTTCACACAGCAGCTAGGCAGAGCCCACAGCAGCTCAATAACACTTCTGCTGGCAAACTGCAGCTAGACTACCACGTTGCAGGGCAGGGCATCTCTGAAAAGGCAGCAGCATGTCAGGAACTTATAAATAAAGCCCCACCTTCCCAGGACAGAGCACCTGGGGGAAAAAGGCATTTATGAGTTCCGCTGCAGCAGACTTAAATGTACCTGCCCAGAAGCTCTGAATGGAACAATAGAGCTCACAGCTCAGCACTTGAGCTCCTATAAAGGACAGACTGTCTCCTCAAGCAGCTCCCCCAACCCCCCATATATCCAGAGACACTCATAAAGGAGAGCTCAGGCTGACATCTGGCGGGTGTCCTTCTGGGACAAAGATAACAGAAGAAAAAACTGGCAAAAACCCTTACTGTTCTGCAGACCCTGCAGGTGATCCCCAGGCAAGCAGGGTCTGGAGTGGACCTCCAGCAGTCCTACAGCAGAGGGGCATGATGGTTAGAAGGAAAACTAAGAAACAGAAACAAATAACTTCAGCATCAACAAAAAGGCCGTCCCACTCAGAGCCCCCTCTGAAAGTCACCAACACAGGTAGATAAATCCACAAAGATGGGAAAAAACCAGCACAAAAAGGATGAAAGCACCCAAAACCAGAACGCTTCTCCTCCTCCAAGGGATCAAAACTCCTCACCAGGAAGGGAGCAAAGCTGGATAGACAATGAGTCTGATGAATTGACAGAAACAGGCTTCAGAAGGTGGTTAATAACAAACTTCTCTGACGTAAAAGAACATGTTCTTACCCAATGCAAAGAAACAAGAACCTTGAAAAAAGGTTAGACGAAATGCTAATGAGAATAAACGGCTTAGAGAAGAATATAAATGACCTGATGGAGCTGAAAAACACAGCAAGAGAACTTGCGAAGCATACCCAAATTTCAATAGCTGAATCAACCAAGCAGAAGAAAGGATGTCAGAGATTGAGGATCAACTCAATGAAATAAAATGAGAAAGCAAGATTAGAGAAATAAGAGTGAAAAGAAATGAACAAAGCCTCCAGGAAATATGGGATTATGTAAAAAGACCTAATCTACATTTGATAGGTGTACCTGAATGTGATGGAGAGAATGAATCCAAGCTGGAAAACACTCTTCAGGATATTATTCAGGAGAACTTCCCCAACTTCGCAAGGCAGGCCAACATTCAAGTCAAGGAAATACAGAGAACACCACAAAAATATTCCTGAAGAAGAGCAACCCCAAGACCCATAATCGTCAGATTCACCAGTGTTGAAATGAAGGAAAAAATGCTAAGGGCAGCCAGAGAGAAGGTCAGGGTACCCACAAAGGGAAGCCCATCAGACTCACAGCAGAGCTTTTGGCAGAAGCCCTACAATCCAGAAGAAAGTGGGGGCCAATATTCAATATCGTTAAGGAAAAGAACTTTCAGCCTGGAACCACTGCTCAAGAAAATAAGAGAGGACACAAACAGATGGAAAAACATTCCATGCTCATGGTTAGGAAGAATCAATATTGTGAAAATGGCCATACTGCCCAAAGTAGTTTACAGATTCAATGCTATCCCCATCAAGCTGCCTATGACCTTCTCACAGAAGTGGAAAAAACCACCTTAAACTTCATATGGAACTAAAAGAGAGCCCACATAGCCAAGACAATCCTAAGCAAAAAGAACAAAGCTGTAGTCATCACGCTACCTGAGTTCAAACTATACTACAAGGCTACAGTAATCAAAACAGCATGGTACTGGTACCAAAACAGAGATATAGACCAATGGAACAGAACAGAGGCATTGGAAGCAATGCCACACATCTACAACCATCTGATGTTTGACAAACCTGACAAAAACAAGCAATGGGGAAAGGATTCCCTGTTTAATAAATGGTGTTGGGATAACTGGCTAGCCATGTGCAGAAAACAGAAACTGGATCCCTTCCTGACACCTTATACTAAAATTAACTCCAGATGGATTAAAGACTTAAACGTAAGACCTAACACCGTAAAAACCCTAGAAGAAAACCTAGGCAAAACCATTCAGGACATAGGCATAGGCAAGGACTTCATGACTAAAACACAAAAAGCACTGGCAGCAAAAGCCAAAATAGACAAATGGGATCTAATTAAACTCCAGAGCTTCTGTACAGCAAAATAAACAATCAATTAGAGTGAACCAGCAACCAAGAGAATGGGAAACATTTTTGCAATCTACCCATCTGACAAAGGGCTAATATCCAGAATCTGCAAAGAACTAAAACAGATTTACAAGAAAAAACAAACCCATTCAAAAGTGGATGAAGGACATGAACAGACACTTTTCAAAAGACATATATGAGGACAATAAACATATGAAAAAATTCTCAACATCTCTGGTCATTAGAGAAATGCAAATCAAAACCACATTGAGATACCATCTCACACCAGATAGAATGGTGATTATTAAAAAATCTGGAGACAACAGATGCTGGAGAGGATGCAGAGAAATAGAAACACTTTTACAGTGTTGGTGAGAGTGTAAATTAGTTCAAACATTGTGGAAGACAGTGTGGCAATTCCTCAAAGACCTAGAAATAGAAATTCCATTTGACCTAGCAATCCCATTACTGGATATATATCCAAAGGATTATAAATCATTCTGTTATAAAGACATGCACACATATGTTCATTGCAGCACTGTTTACAATAGCAAAGACCTGGAACCAACCCAAATGCCCATTGATGATAGACTGGACAGGGAAAATGTGGCACATATACATCATGGAATACTGTGCAGCCATAAAAAATGATGAGTTAATGTCCTTTGTAGGGACATGGATGAATCTGGAAACCATCATTCTCAGCAAACTGACACAAGAACAGAAAATCAAACAGCACATGTTCTCACTCATAGGCGGGTGTTGAACAATGAGAACACATGGACACAGGGAGGGGAGCATCACAGACAACAGGGTCTGTTGCGGGGGGGACTAGGGGAGGGACAATGGGTTTAGGGAGGTTTTGGAGGGATAACATGGGGAGAAATGCCAGATATAGGTGACAGGGGGATGGAGGCAGCAAACCACATAGCCATGTACGTACCTATGCAACAATTCTGCATGTACCCCAGAATCTAAAGTACAATTATATATATATATATATATATATATATATATATATACAAAACAAACAAAAAACCAAATTTTTTGTCCCCCCCATGGGGTGCTCCTTTAATGTTGTGCTCTCCTCTTTCCCCTAGCGATGGGGCTTCCTGAGACCGGAATTGCAGTGATTGTTATTTTTCTTCTGGATCTAGCCACCCAGCAGAGCTACCAGGCTCTGGGCTAATACTGGATAGTGTCTGCAAAGAGTCCTCTGATATGACCTGTTCTTAGGTCTCTCAGCTGTGGACACCAGCACCTGCTCTGGTGGAAGTAGCAGTGTAGTGAAGTCTTGTTTGTATTTTTGGTTTTGCACTGGTTTTGTGTTGGTTAGTCTCCGGGCAGGAGGTGGTGCTTTCAAGAACACATCAGCAGCAGTTTTATAGGGAGGATACAAGCTTGCCCTAGGGTGGATTTTGGATAAGTATTCAGATTTCTCAAGTTGTAGGCAGGGCCATAAATCCCCCAGGGGAATTATGTCCTTTGTCTTCTGAGTTCCTCAGCTGTCCCATGTAGCCTGCAGTGGCCAGTGGCAATCCACCTCCTTTGAAGGGTCTGTGGATTCTCTTAGCTTTCCTGGTATGTTCCTGTGGTAGTTCTTAAAGCAAAAGTTCACGATGTGGGTTTCCACATGCTACTCTGTCTGTCCTAGTGGGAGCTGCAAGTCAGTCCTGCCTCCTATCTGCCATTTTCCTGTCTCTCACTTATTAGGTAGTAGTGCTTTTGTAGATTGCTTAGGATTTTCTGCATAAGTAGTCATCACCTACAAGTAGAAAAAGTTTTACATTTTTCAAATCTGTATTTTTAAAAATTTAATTGTCTTGCCTTTTGTTACATTGTTAAGGGCCTCCAAAACACCTGTGAATAAGAGATGAAAGTGATCATTATTGGCTTAATTCCAGTCTTAGGGATATGTAATCAATATTTTTCATTAAGTACAATACTACCCGTAAGATTTTATAGATGCGCTTTAACAAATTGAAGTTTCCTTCCAGTTTTTTTTAGATGAGCTCAGAAGGAGAATTGTAAAAATTATTATTCATTATTTCATTCATGTTAGATGAAGTTCTTGATATGTCACCTAGGTTGGACTCAAACTCCTGGGCTTAAGTGATCCTCCCACGTCAGCCTCCAAGTATCTAGGACTACAGGTATGCATCACTATGCCCAGCTTTCTTCTAGTTTTAGTTTGCTGAGAGTTTTGTCATGGATGAATGATGAGTTTTATCAATATTTTTCTGCTTCTAATGAAAGAATTATATGGTTTTTATTGATTTTTTAAAATATGAAGAATTACCTTGATTTTGGAATGTTACACAATCTTACATTTCTTGGGTAAATCCTCCTTGTAATTGTTCTTTACATACATGTTGATGTATTTGATTTGCTAATATTTTAGTTAAGGAAGTTAAGGCCATCTTTATTAGAGATATGATGGATAGCCTGGGCACAGTGGCTCATGCCTGTAATCTCAGCACTTTGGGAGGCTGAGGAGAGCAGATCACCTGAGATCAGGAGTTCAAGACCAGCCTGGCCAACATGGTGAAACCCCGTCTGCACTAAAAATACAAAAATTAGCTAGACGTGGTGGCACACCCCTGTCATCCCAGTTACTTAGGAGGCTGAGACAAAAGAATTGCTTGAACCCAGGAGGCAGAGGTTGCAGTGAGCCAAGATCATGCCATTGCACTCCAGCCTCCAGCCTGGGTGACAGAGCAAGATTCCATCTCAAAAAAAGAAAAAGAGATACTGAAGCAGGAGCAGTCACAAGAAACAGACCTCTTGGACACTGAACTAGGAAGGAAGGGGTGATTTATTTCGGCTGGAAGCAAGGTGGCATAGCTGCCTAATAGCAAAGCTCATCTAACAAAGAGAAGCCCTGCCTTTATATAGGCTTACAACTCTAGAAATTACACATGAAAGGGTCTTGGGTTTACAGCTCTAGAAATTACACGTGAAAGGGTCTTTGGTTTACAACTTTAGAGATTACATGTGAAAGGGTGTTGGGTTCATGGAGTAGGCATGGGGTATGTGGCTTAGGTGAGAATTTGATCTTGTTTAGGTAAAAACAATGCCTTCCGGAAAGATTCGTCCATACCATGCCTGCCATCTGTAGGAGAGATTGTGGTAATCAGTAGGGGTCTTATTTTCACCCTGGCTGGCTGTGCCAACTGGTCCCCCTTCTGGCTGACTTCTAGCTTCTCCTTTTGAGATGCAATGCAGTAGGCTGAAGAGGACTAAGGGTCTCCTTCCTCAATACAATGCATAATTTAAAAATAAAATGTCTTGATCAGTTTATGGACTAAGATTATGCTGGTATCATAAAATGAATTGATATTCTTCCCTGCTCTCTCTTTTCTGAAATAATGTGTTTAAGAATTTTTTTTTTTTTCTTAAATATTTGTTAGAATTCATCAATGAAACCATGTGGGCCTGGGACAATCTCTGAAGAAGGAGTTTGATAATGAGTTTAGTTTTCCTTCACAGATATAGGACACTTCAGATTTTTATCTTGTGTCATTTTTTGTACTTTTCTTGTTAAAAAAAAATGTTCATTCATCTGAATTGGTCAATTTGTTGGCATAAAATTGTTAATAACATTCCCTCATTATCCTATTAATGTCTATTCTATCTTAGTAATAACCACTCTTGTTCGCAATAGTGACATCCTTACCTGTTTTTTCTGAAATTAGTATAGCTAGGGCTTATAAATCTTTTTGAACTTTTCAAAGAACCAACTTTTGGCTGTGTTTTTCTATCATTTTTCTCTTTCATTGATTTCTTCTCTTAACTTTATTATTTTCTTCCTTCTGTATGCTTTTCTTGTGCTTTCTCTTTTTTATGATTTCTCAAGGGGGATCTTCAGTCGTTGATTTTAGACCTTTCTTTTATTGTGATAGAATTATTTAAAGCCTTACATTTCCCTGTAAGTACTGTTTTAGTTGCATTCTACAAATTTTGATATGTTGTGATTTTTAGTTGTTGTTATTCAATTCAAAGTATATTCCAATTCTTATTACAAGTTCTTCTTTGTCCTCTAGCTTATTTAGCATTGTGTTAATTTTCATATTTTAGGGAGTTTTCTAGACACATTATTGTTTTCTAATTCATTTTCCTTTGTGGTCAGAGAATATCCTCCATATAATTTCAATCCTCTTGAAATAAACTAGCCTTATTTTATAGCCCAGAATATAGTTCCTTTATGAACATACCATGTGTACTTGAAATGAATGTGTATTTAGCTGATTCTGGATATACTGTTCTGTAAATGGCAATTAGAATAAGGTGATTAATAATGTTGTTCAATTATCTTATGTGTTTACTGATTGTTTAGTTATGTTATTGCTGAGAGTGGGATGTGAAGTCTTCAACTATGTTCATGGAGTTATTTCTTCTTTTAATTTTGTCAATCTTTGTTTCATGTGTTTTGTTGTCTTGTTATTAGATGCATATACATTTATGATTTTTATATCTTCCTGATGGATTCACACTTTTATCTGATCAAACTGCCTTGTTTATCTCTGATAACACTTCCTATCTTAAGTCTATTTTACTTGATATTAAATAGCCACTTCAGCCTTTCTGTTTGCATGCCATCTCTGTTTCCATTTAATTTCAACCTATCTACATCATCATATTTAAAATGCATCTCATATGGACAGAAAATAGTTGAGCCTTGCTTTGTTTTTAATTAATTCTAAAAGTTTCTGCCTTTTAAGTGGAGTTAAAAGGATCAGAGTGCATGAGTACACTCTCCATACAACTGGAATGTATGAATTTTTAATATTTAATGTAATTGATAGGGTTAGATTAGGTCCGCAATGTTATTATTTGTTTTCTGTATATCAATCTCTATATATTTTTCTTTCCTTTGTTTCTCTATTCTTTTAGCTTATTTAAATAATTTTTAGAATTACATTTTAATTTACCCATTGCTTTTTAGCTGTATCTCCTTGCATTAAATTTTAGTAGTTGATGTAAGAATTAAAATATATATCAGTAACTTTTCATAGCATAGTTAAAATAAATATGCCAATTAACATTAATGTAATAATTTTTATAGCAATGGGGATATTTCATTTATCATCACCTTACTCAGTCTTTTATGCTATGGTTTTCATATGTATTACATATATCTGTATCTGTCTATCTATACTAAATTCCATAAGACTATGTCTTAATTTTTGCTTTAAACAGTCAGATGTATTTTAAAGAAATTAGAGGAAACACTGATTTTTAAAATGTATCCACATATTTACCTATATAGCCAATCAGTTGCTGAGTCCTTTTGGGTCTTTCTTTTTAAATGTATCCTATGACTTTTTCTCTTTACTCCTATTGTCTTATATGTCCCTATAATAACGTCATGACTAGACCAGGCTTATTAACTAATCACTTTTCCTTCAGACTTTTTTGTTTTTGTTTTTTTGAGACAGGGTCGCTGTCATTCAGGCTGGAGTGCAGTGGCATGATCAAGGCTGACTGCAGCCTCGACCTCCTGGGCTCAAGTGATTCTGCCACCTTAGCCTCCCAAGTTGCTGGGACTACAGGCATACGCTACCACACCCAGCTAATTTTTATATTTTCAGTAAAGACAGGGTTTTGCCGTGTTGCCCAGGCTGGTGTTGAACTCCTGGGCTCAAGCGATCCACCCACCTCGGTCTCCCAAAGTGCTGTGATTACAGGTGTGAGCCACTACACCCGGCCCACCTCCATTCAGACTTTCTATTATCAAATCCTCTCCCCCAAACATTGTGAAGGGGAAGCAGGGAGAAAAGGAAATGCAATGAAGAGTCCCTGAGAGTCAAAATGTGTAAGTTACCTCAATAAATTGCCAGAAAATAGAGCCTATCTTGGACAGTTTCGTATTCTACACATTGTCTTGTACGATGCCTTTCACAAAGAAGGCACTCGATGAATATTTATCAGATTGTTGAATGAACAAAGAGGCTGTTTTATTCTTACTCATAATGAGGGAGAACCTGTGTTACTGAGACAAAGTTATCACTCTGCAAACTCATAATGACAATGAACAAGAGATGCAGTTAATGATGCATTATTGCTTGTCAGTGAAAACACATAAATAACAAACAAACAAATCTGTTTTACTTTGTGCATAAAATAAAGAATGATTATAGCCAGTTAAGAGAATCCTATTGGAAAGGGGATGAAAAATTATGAATCTTCTAGAAACTTGTCCATCATATCATACCGTGCCAATTACAAGGCAGTTTAATTTCAGAATGAAGAGAGGTAAAAAATAATTTGTGTTTAAGACGTTAAATTTATCACCTAGTATTATTGCCATAAACATCATGTCAGCTTATGAATGTCTCCAAATACTAGTTTTATTTTCTAAAAGATGCCAACTGAGATACTACTTAGTATTTCCTTTCTTTTCTTTTCCTGTTCTGCTTTTCATTTTCTTTTTGTACAGGTACATTTTATACTCATCAGCTGCTGAACTTGTAAATTGACAGGAGATTTCTTAAAAGACAAATAGGAAGGGGTCTCAGATTATTTCAACAGCTGGATTTCTGCAATAACTATAACCTGCTAGAAAAAATGAGCTATGTGTCACTAAAGAGAAAAGAAAGAAGTACAGTTTAATTAAAACTGGCTCAGGATGGAAACTTTAATGAACTGCAGTTCCAGGGCACAACAGAATTCAGGACCCAAAATTCCTGAGGGAACTTTCAATAATAAGGATGCAATTATCTGAACTGACTGCTCACGAGAGCAAACTTGTTTTGATAATGCCATGTGCTGTTTCCCAGGGCGTAATGATTTGGCAGAGAAATAACCTGGCAGAGTGCATTGAAAATAGTTGCTTTATAGTTACATTGTTACTCTCTACACATCGTGTAATGAGGTAATACCTGATCTGCAAAAATTAATCATGCATCCAGAGAGTCCTATATCAAATGTCACATGAATGAAATCTCTACTCAGTAGATATAGCCTAGTCACAAACTCCTCTTGGTAGCTGAGTTCAAAATTCAGTTTTGGATACAAGAACCAAATTTGCCTTTAAGTCTATATTGCTATTTTTATTACATCAAGAAGGAAACTTTTAATCTGCTGAAAGGGCATGGCCGCATGCTGACCCCACTGTGTCCTGAATGGATTTGAGGGGGTGACTAGAGGTTGTGTGATTCTGTGGGAACCCTTGCCAGAGTCCAGTTGCGTTTATACTGTTAATCAAATCCTCTGTGTTAGTTTCCTACTGTTGCTCTAGCAAATTACAACACATGTAGTAGTATAACACACAAGTTTAATATTTTATAATTACGGAGGTCAGAAGTAAAAAATGGGTGCACAGGGCTGCCTAGGACGTACTAGGTAAGAATCCATTTTCTTGCCTGTTTCAGTTTTTAGAGGCTACCTCCACTACTTGGCTCAAGGCCTCTTTTGTCTTCCAAGTCGGCAGGGTAGCGTCTTCTTCCCTCTCTGAACTCTGCTTCCAGCTCCGTATCTTCTTTCCATGTCTCTGACCTACCTACAGGGTCTTTTTAACCATGTACGTAACATATTCACAGGTTCTGGGGATTTGGATGTGGATATCTTTGGGAGGGCTATTATTCAACCTACCATACATCTCCCAAATAGTCAAGGGCCTCTAGAGAAAAAAAAATTAGAGAAACATTTACTATGAGGATTTGGCTGACATGATTATGGAGGCTGAGAAGTCTTCCATTTCAGCCCCCAGCACACGATCCCCTGTAAGCTGGGGACCGAGGAGACTTGATAGTGTAGTTCCAGCTTGAGTCCAAAGGTCTGAGAATCAGGATAGCCAGTAGTGTAAGTTCCAGTCTTAAAGTTGGCAGTATTGAGACCCAGGGGTCTATTTTTCATTTCAGGTTCAAAACCAGGAAAAAACCAATGTCTCAGCTCATGCAGTCAGGTAGGAGATGTTCCCTCTTATTCAGTCTTTTTGTTCTACTCAGGTCTTTGACTGGACAAGGCCCACCCACATTAGAGAAAGCAAGCTGCTTTACTCAGTCTGTTGATTCAAATGTTAATCTCATCCAGAAACACCTTCACAGACACACCTAGAATAATGTTAGACCAAATATCTGGGCATCCTATACCCCAATCAAGTGGACACCTAAAATTAACCATTACAAGGGCAGAAAGATTTGCAGTAGAAATTGGCTACCTTAAGGTACCAAGGTTCAGTAATACTTGCCACTTTCCTGATGCTGGGATAGCTATATCCAGTGTGTTGTGCTCAGCTATGAGTTTTACAAAAACCCCACAGAGTAGCTTATATGAATTAAGGAGTATGTCTGGCTCGTACAAGAGGACTCCAAGCACAGACAATCCATGCTTTCTCATTTTCTCTTCTTTTCCTTCCTTCTCTGCCATCCTTAGGGGTGGCTGATGCACCTGAGGTATCCCTCCAGGATTTCAGTCAGGAAAAAGAACAGAAGGGGAAGTACCAATAGTCTTTCACTCATATCCCATTCACCAGAACCAAGTAACAGGACTACCTGGGGCTTCCAGGGATTCAGGGATATAAGGAGGATTTTACTTTCTTGTTTCTGCAGGGCAGGAAAGCAAACATGAAAGGGTAAAGTCAGCAATTCAAGTGTCTTCTACAATAACCAAGAATTCTAAGCCTTAAACTTCCCTCCTTATTGCTGAGTGACTGAATAAGACCAGCTGTCTTATAGTTTAAAAAATATGTCCCTTTGCTCACCTAATTTTTCATCAGAATTCCCAATAGACGAATAAAAATAACCAGTGTGTTTATGCATCACCAAAATAACAAAGATTTTAACAACAAAATTGTTTAAACATACCCAAGTAATAGGGTTGTAGTTTTCTTCCAAGCAAACTGAATTTTTAAAATTGATTTATTTTAAGTAAAGAGACTGAATTAAGCTATCACTCTATAGGACAGTCTCTGGTATGTTGGTGTGTAGGTTCACATCACGTCCTCATCACAATGGCTGCAGATCCAGGGCAGCCATCGTGCCCTAGATGTCTCAATGGAGCCTGTCTCCTGTTGACAGGTTGAGTCAAACACTATTCTCCTGTGTGTACCCACTCTTTGACTCATCTAAGAATGGACAACTGATGAAAACGGCCAGTTTTTTGCCTAGGAATTTTAAAATTGAAACAGGAAGAGTACGTTGAGTTTCTTCCTGAATGACTGAATTCTAACACAGAGAATCAGGGAGCTACTGTTCTCCATGTTTTGAATGTTGACTGGGAGCAGAGAAAGTTAGTCCTCAGAGAGAAAACAAACAATGAAATGGAAAATGGAAGGGCAGAATGTAGCATGGACAAAACCTGAATCATTCTAGATTATTCTTGGAGTCCAGCCACTTTCCTGGGCTTGCCTTGGTTACTGACCTTTAGTCATTATAAGAATACTGGAGTTAGTTCAATGTAATGTTCTGCTATTTATAGTTAGATATAACTCTATAAAATGTAGGATTATTGCCTATGCATAAAAATTATGTCTTTAAAAGGGCCAGGCATGGTGGCTCACACCTGTAATTCCAGCCCTTTGGGAGGCCAGGGCGGGTGGATCACCTGAGGTAAACAGTTCAAGACCAGCCTGGCCAACATGGTGAAAATTCATCTCTACTAAAAATACAAAAATTAGCCAGCACGGTGGTGGGCACCTGTAGTCCCAGCTACTAGGGAGGCAGAGGCAGGAGAATTGCTTGAACCTGGGAGGCGGAGTTTGTAGTGAACGGAGATTGTGCTACTGCCCTCCAGCCTGGGAGACAGAGTGAGACCTGCCTCAAAAAAATAAAATAATAAAATAAACCATGGCCACTAATTGCATTAAGTATTTCTAAACTTTAATTAGTAAACAATGACATAAGGTAAGCCTAGGATTATAAAGTCTTTTTGTTTTTGTAAAGCCGAGATCCCACCATTGCACTCCAGCTGGGTGATAGAACGAGACTCCATCTCAAAAAAAAAAAAAAAGTCTGTAAAAGGATTACTTCTGTTACAACAGAGGAAATTACTTTGATTAACTGAAAGGCATAATTAAAACCTCTGGCCTTTAATTAATCAAATTGTAGCCTTTTTCTTCATCAATTTCTAATGCATCATGCAGTATAACAAAATACGATAAAGTATTTGAAATAGCAGCAGTAAAATTCAGAATATATACATAAAATCTAAATGAGTGCCATGCATCAAGAAGGAAACATGAAATATTTTACAGAAATTAAATGCATTAATTTTACACTTTATTTAAAATGGGATAGACGAGAGAGAGCTTTTGTATAATATAGAGATTTATTACTGTGGGAAGGTTTGGTTTCAGATTTGCTAAATTCGAAAATTAAGATAATGCCATATTTATATTTCTTACAGGAAACCATCTTTTAATATTTGATGCAAAAATCATTTTATCCACTTTACTTATTTTAAGATGCTGAAATCTGACAACTCTGACAACAATGATCTTATTTAAAATATAGCTATCCCATAAAGCACTAAATCCGGGGTCTGTGGTGGTGAGGATTTTACCATGTATCATATTTCACTGTTAATTCAGAAGGTTTCTTTGTAAACCTGCAAGCAGGGCCATCTCAAGCATCTTGTTAATGAGCCTTATCCTGCCTCCCCTGGGAATGCAGATGGGGTTTTGCTTCTAGCCCTTCTGGAGGCAAATAAAGAAATAGAACTGACTAGGTTATAAACTAGATGAAATCCTCATATGAAAAGATTCTCATTTGTGCCATCTGTTCGGGCTGAGCTGGAGATGAAATATAAGGTGTCACTGGCACAATCCCTAGAGGACTGTCACCAAGTGATCTTCCTTCGAATTTGCCTTCAACTTATCACAAGCTGCTTTAATTCCTTTCCAGCATGTTCACCATAATGTCATCTGCCTTCAGTTTCCTCTTGGTTTTTAAATACATCCGTGACACAGCTGACTAGCTCTTTCCTTGAAATGTGTATCTCTGCCACAAAACGTTCTTGACACCCTTTCAGAATTTTTTTAATAAAATGTAACTCCTATTGAGTAAAGGAAAAAGGGCATTCGGCTGCATGATAGAAAGATTCTAGTTTGGTCAAACTGTAACAATAGTCTTCCTATTTATGTGAAAGGGGTCTCACTAGTCCACAGGGAGCACTTGGGAATGACTGCTTCAAGGGATTGGTTCTCACTCTGGCGCACATTATCAGCTCCTGGTTAGTCCCAGGAGACAAGGGCAGAGGGCATGATGGTTCTCACAGAGCTACTTTATAAATAATCTCTATGTGACTTTTCTGGGAGTCTCTAAATCCCTTTATTTTAAAAGATCTGAGCAGAAAATAGAACAAAGGACCATTAAGTGGTGTTTTGTGGTTGGGTGATATATGAAACGTCCTGGTCTATGGAATTGTGAAGGGTAACAGAAACAGCATGATTAGACATTATGTGAAGAGCGTGACACACTGCCACCATGGCCCGTCCAATTGGTGTGGGTAAACTGTCCCAGTTTTTCTAAGCATTCATAGGTATGAGTTCTGAAGTAATCCCACTGAGTCTGGATGAGTTTGGCTGGGAGCATCTTGCATCTGTATCCATCACAGAAGGAGACAGCAGTGGTGAAACAGGGCATAGGAATGCTGGCTTGGACACCGGTGCTGACCACCTGCCACCAGCAGTCCTGGCAGTTTTCAGCAGCCAACTTAAAGAGGTTGTCTAATAGTAGGTTCTCAACTTCTGGGTGTTGATGAAATGCATCCTTTATCTTTCCTAGAAATAAACTTCTGATGATGCAGCCTCCCTCCTCCACATCAGGGCAATACCACCATAATTGAGGGTCCAGCCAAATTCAGTGGCTGCCTGTCTTAGCAGCCTAAAGCCTTGAGCATAATAGATGGTCTTGGAAGCATAGAGGTCATTCTGAATGTCTTCCAGGAATGATATCTTATCACCATCAGACTAGATCTTTTGGGGACATTTCAGCTTTTTGTTGGTTGAATTATTTTATCCTTCAGAGATGATAAGCACCGAGCAAAGACAGCTTTTCCAATGAGGGTGACAGGAATGCCATCTTCCAGGGTGGAGATGGTGGTCCACTTCCTGGTGCCTTTCGGTCCTGTGCTGTCCCTGATCTTTGACAGCAGGCATTTGCCATCAGTATCTTAGAATACTGGCTATAATTTCAATCAAGAATGAATTGAGCTCTGTCTTATTCCATTCCTCAAAGGCCTGAGTGCCATCTTGTTTTGATTTCAATCAAGAATGAGTCGAGCTCTGTCTTATCCCAGTCCTCAAAATCCTGCGCCATCTCGTTTTGCTCCATGCCTAGCACATAGTAACCATCAAGTGGTAAGCCCCACAGATCAGCTGCATATCCCCACACTCTATCCCATTGTACACCATCTTTACAAAGTGTCCTGCTCCTTCCTCTCCCCACCCAGTCAGAACAAAGTGCTTCAGATCTTTCTTTTGCAGTGATGCCTTGAAAGACTGTCTTCATATGGAGCCAGCTTCTTTGTCTCCCTCCTGGCATGAGTTATAGGCCATCCTGGGGATCCTTTCCCTCCACTACTAACTTTGTTCTCCACAGAAAAAATTCCCTTGGTCTTGTGGCATCCCTATATTCATAATTTCCTCCATCAATGATGATGTCACCAGTGTGCAACAATGATATTAGTTTGTTCATGAACTCATCAACAGCTTCACCAGCCTTCACAAGAAAGATGATCCACCCAAGGCCTTTTTAGCTTGGAGACCATCTCCTTCAAGGACTGAACACCAACATCTTCGGTTCCCTTTGCTTCATTGCCCAAGGCATCATCAACTTGGAGACTGTGCTATTAAAAGCACAGGACATGAAATCATGGTCATTCATGCTCAAAATTAAGTTCTGGCCCATGACAGGCGGTCCAGTCGTGCAATGCCAGCTTGGGCCATGGTCATGGCGGCGGACAGGGTAGAACTGGAGTGGGCAAAATGTGGAGGGCTCACGGCTCACAGGCAGGTGAAGGATATACCAGCTGCCAGAATTTTGTCTTTTTAGATGACTCTTTTTCCCCCTCCATCTGCTAAATAGAAATATTTTTGAAACTTTTATCCTTAGCCGTCATCTGAAGCTTAATCTCTATACTTTCTTCCATGAAGAATACATCTACTGCTTCTGTTTTGGTGACATCTTTGTGCCAATTCCCAAATCCTCCCTTGAGTTTTTGTTTTTTTCCTATTCTCCCACAAGCCAACTTGGCACTTCCAACTGGATTGGCCCTTCAAATTTAATAAACTGCAAGCCTCACATATCTCTTGAGCCCCAAACATTTATCTTTCTGACTTTCCTCTTGCTAGTAATGGCAATGCTATATTCACAGTCTCATAGATTTCAAAAGGGAAATAGCTTTTGATTTTGCCTTCTCTTTCTCTTCTCCTTCTTCTGGTTAGTTTTTTTTTTTTTTTCCAATGTTGTCCCCATTTGTTTCTTCCTTTTCATTTTGCCACCATTGTGTGGCCCTCATAACACTACATTTGGACTCTGGCAGTTGTTAGGGGGAGGTCCTTTTGTTCCATGACTGCTCACTGCTGCCAGTGAGGCTGAAGCTGCAGTTGTATGTTGGTTGCCATGGCGCTGCTCCATAACCCAGCCACTAAAAGGCAGATGCACTATAAGGCTTTCCAAGCCCAGGAAATGAATCCCAGGAGACTTTTCCTTGACAAAATCCCATGCTTACTTTAGCATAACACTTCAGAGGCCAGACTCAGTGGCAAAAAACAATAGAGAGAACTTCTTGGTGTTGCTGGCCTTCTGCAAGGAAGAGGCTTTGCTGCCTTCTTGCAAACTGACCAGACTAAATGTTTTTCAGTGGATAGGGGGTGGTTCTAATGGGATGGAGACACAAGTTACTTAATAGTCTTTAGAGATAGTCTACTATTTTTTGCTTTTCTGTCTACCTAAGTCTTTATTTATTTTTTATTTTTTTCTTTTTTTAGAAAGTAAAAGAAAGAAAAGAATAAAGAGAGAAAGAAAAAAAAAAGAGAATAAAAGAAAGGGAAAAAGAAGAAGAAAAAGAGGGAGAGAGAACAGGAATCTTGCTCTATTGCCCAGGCTAGAATGCAGTCTAAAAATGGGTATTACAAAGCTCTTTTATACTAATAATTGTGTTATACGATGGAGACAGGAAGGAATAAGGGAGGAAAATAACAAACAAACAGCCAACCAATATTTCATTTGAACCTATGAAATACTATGTAATTGCTGGGGAGTGATCTACTCCCAACCATGTGGTCTCTTTTAGAATAAATGTGATGTGTTACTGAAAAAAAAAATGTATGTTTTGTGGATTTGGAGTAGAGAGTTCTGTAAATGTTTATTAAGTTTACTTGTTCGAGGTATAAGTTCAAGTCCCGGATATCCTTGTTAACCTTGTCTCATTAATTTGTCCAATATTGACAATGTAGTGTTAAAGTCTCCCACTATTATTGTGTGGGAGTCCAAGTCTCTTTGTAAGTCACCAAGAACTTGCCCTATGTATCTGGGTGCTCCTATATTGTGTGTGCATAGACTTAGGATCGTTAACTTTTCCCATTACATTGATCCCTCTACCATTATACAATGTCCTTCTTGTCCCTTTTGTTTTCTATTACTTTAAAGTCTATTTTATCAGAGATGAGAATTGTAACTCCTTTTTTTTTTTTTTCTCTCCATTCGGTTGGCAAATCTTCCTCCATCCCTTTGTTTTGAGTCTCTGTATATCCTTGCATGTGAGATGGGTCTGGATGCAGCTTACTGATGGGTTTTTTAGAATGGCTGATACTGGTTGTTCCTTTCTGTACATAGTGCTTCTTTCAGAAGCTCTTGTAAAGCAGGCCTGGTGGTAATGAAATCTCTGAGTACTTGCTTGTTTGTAAAAAATTTTATTTTTCCTTCACTTATGAAACTTAATTTGGCTGGATATGAAATTCTGGGTTGAAAGTTCTTTTCTTTAAGGATGTTGAATATTGGCCCCCACTCTCTTCTGGCTTGTAGGGTTTCTGCTGAGAGATCTGCTGTGAGTCTGATAGGCTTCCCCTTGTGGGTAACCTGTCCTTTCTCTCTGGCTGCCCTTAGTATTTTCTCCTTTGTTTCAACCCTAGTGAATCTAATGATTATGTGTCTTGGGGTTGCTCTTTTTGAGGAATATCTCTGTGGTGTTCTCTGTATTACCTGGAGTTGAGTATTGTCCTGGCTTGCTAGGTTAGGAAAGTTTTCGTGGATAATATCCTGAAAAATATTTTCCAGCTTGGATTCATTCTCTTTGTCACACTCAGGTACACCTATCAAACGTAGATTAGGTCTTTTCACATAGTCCCATATTTCTTGGAGACTTTGCTCATTCCTTTTTACCCTTTTTTCTCTAATCTTGTCTTCTCGTTTTATTTCATTAAGTTGGTCTTCGACCTCTGAAATCCTTTCTTCTGCTTGATCAATTCGACTGTTTAGACTTGTGCATACTTCTCGAAGTTCTTGTATTGTGTTTTTTAGCTCCATTAATTCACTTATATTCCTTTCTAAATTGTCCATTCTCATCAACATTTCGTCAAACCTTTTTTCAAGGTTCTTAGTTTCCTTACATTGGGCTAGAACATGTTCTTTTAGCTCACAGAAGTTTCTCATTATCCACCTTCTGAAGCCTGATTCCGTTGATTCCTCACATTCATTCTCGATCAGGCCTTGTTCAATTGGTGATGAGGCACTGCAATCCTCTGCAGGAGGAAAGGCATTCTGATTTCCAGTGTTTTCAGCCTTTTTGCGTTGGTTTCTTCCCATCTTTGTTGATTTATCCACCTGTCGTCTGTGTAATTGCTGACGTTCAGATTAGGTCTCTGAGTGGACGTCCAACTTGGTGGTGGTAAAGTTTTTTCTGTTTCTTAATTTTCCTTCGGCGGACGCCCCTCCCACACAAAACTCGACCTTCCCCGGGTTCAGCTGTACTGGCTGTGAAACTCTCAATCCTCAGCAATGCCAACTGCTGTTTTTTTTGTGTGTGTGTAGGGGGGACCAGCCTTCCCCTGCGGCGACCCACCACGCCGACTGAAGCAGCGGCGTTGAGATTCGTGGCGCTTTTTGCCCGGGAATCTCCCGGTCTGCTTCCCCCGATTCAGTCCGCTTTTCAATCAGCTGAATGGGAGACTCTGCCTTCCCGGAGCTCCAAATGCCAACCAAAAGGGCACTCAGTCCCGTATACTCCGGACTGAGAACCGCCGCCCCGGGGCGCCTGCAAAACGGCCGCGCCGGCCAAAAGAGTCGCGCTGACGACCCGTGGGGCTCCTCCGCCAGGAATCTCTTGGTCCGTGGGCAATAAAAATTCGTCTGAAAATGTGGCGTCCACTCACTCTCTGCGCTTTCGGTGGGAGCTACAATCCTGAGCTGCTGCTAATCGGCCATCTTGGATCTCTCTCCTACCTAAGTCTTTAAATATCACTTATCAGAGATGTTCGGTGGGTAGGTAGGTAATGATTATTTGTAAGATGAACAGATTACTGTATGATTATTTATAAGATTATTAAGTACTATAAGACATATTTATTACTTATAATAAATAATATATTATTAAATAGATATGGCCAGGCATGGTGGCTCATGCCTGTAATCCCAGCACTTTGGGAGGCCAAGGCAGGCGGGTCACTTGAGGTCAGGAGTTTAATACCAGCCCGGCCAACATGTTAAAACTCCGTCTCCACTAAAAATAGAAAAATTATTTGGGTGTGGTGGCACACACCTGTAATTGCAGCTACTTGGGAGGCTGAGGCAGGAAAATCACTTGAACCCGGGAGGCAGAGGATCCAGTGAGCTGAGATCACACCACTGCACTCCAGCCGGGACAAAGAGCAAGACGCTGTCTCAAAAAAAAAAATATATGTGTGTATATATATATATATATATATATATATATAATTAATAAATACTCATTCTTTATGAGATTATTTATAAAATGAATTATAAAGACATTTTTGCATTCCTTCTATTCTTTGTACTATCTGTATTGGATAAGAATAACTTATCAGATGGTTCTTAACCTACCAAATAAAACAGGCACTGGCACATATTATTAATAGAAACAGTCAATTCTTGAATATATTCTAAAGGTATTACTGTGGAGCATGCCCTTCTGAAATAAAAAAGGATGAGTTCATGTCCTTTGCAGGGACACGTATGAAACTGGAAACCATCATTCTCAGCAAACTGACACAGGAACAGAGAACCAAACACTGCATGTTCTCACTCGTAAGTGGGCATTGAACAATGAGAACACGTGGACACAGGGAAGGAAGCATCACACACCGGGGCCTGTTAGGGGGTGGGGGGACTAGGGGAGGGATAGTAGCGGGTTGGGGGATTGGGGAGGGATAACATTAGGAGAAATACCTGATGTAGGTGATGGGGGGATGGATGCAGATGATGGGGGGATGGATGCAGCAAATCACTATGGTACATGTATACATAAGTAACAAACCTGCACGCTCTGCACATGTACCTTAGAACTTAAAGTATAATTAAAAGAAAAAGAATAAATGAATAGACTTTATCCAGTCTAATTTTTAAAAAATACAGAGCTAAACAATTTCTGGTATTCATTTTGTTTACACACTTAATCCTATAGCTTTCTGTCTGATAAACCTTATTCTGTATCTTCTAATTCTAAGGTTTGTCTAGAAATAGAAAGTTAAGCCTTAATTATTGAATTAGCTTATATGTTTTTATTTAGGAAACAAACACATCTACTAAGAACATGCTAATTATGGGTACTAGCATATGAGATGTAAATAGGAGCTCCATTAATTCAGAAATTTTACTATTTCTTTCATGCAATAGAAAAATTTATTCCTTTTCAAAAATTCTTCTTAAGACACATTTTTCCCCCTGTTCAGATGAATCTAACTAATCATTTTAATATCTTGAAAAGCACACTGATTAGCAAAGTAAAGCTTAGGCTTAAAATCTTAGCTAGGAGAATTTCTCTTTTCCATTGTAAAATACCTTTTTAAAAATTAGTATAAATGAATGAAGTACAAATGCAATTTTATTACATGCATAGATTGTGTAGTGGTTAATTCAGCGTTTTAGGATATCCATCACCCAGATAATGTACATTGTACCCACTAATTTCTCATTATTCCCCCCATAAAATACCCTTCTCTATATTTGATTATTTAAAAAAATCTAAATGTGGCTGGGCACAGTGGCTCATGCCTGTAATCCCAGCATTTTTGGAGGCCGAGGCAGGCGGGTCAGGAGGTCAGGAGTTCCAAGACCAGCCTGGCCAACATAGTGAAATTCCATCTCTACTAAAAAAATACAAAAATTATCCAGATGTGGTGGCATGTGCCTGTAGTCCCAACTACTTGGGAGGCTGAGGCAGGAGAATCATTTGAACCCAGGAGGCAGAAGTTGCAGTGAGCCAAGACTGCACTCTAGCCTGGGCAACAAAGCAAGACTCTGCCTCAAATGAAAAAAAAAGCATCTGAATGTATCTTACAATCAATGTTAAATGAAATTTGCTGCCACCAGGGAGAAGGTAAGTTGATAAGTAGTTGTCAATGACTAAACACATGCAGATTTAACAGGTGTACAGGCTATTGATCACCTCAATTAAGACCCTTGCAGTCATAACATCACATTCTGGTAAAGTTTTAATGAAATGCATATCTCTGTCATGTGATCTTGTTATTTTTTTATGGCTGCACAGTATTCCATGGTGTATATGTACCACATTTTCTTTATCCAGTCTATTACTGATGGTCATTAGGTTGATTCTGTGTCTTTGCTATTGTGAATAGTACTGCAGTGAACATATGTGTGCATGTGTCTTTATGGCAGAATGACTTATATTTCTCTGGGTATATGCCCATTAATTCTCATTTGCTGGACCAAATGGTAGTTCTGTTTTTAGCTCTTTCCAAATCACCATACTGCTTTCCACAATGGTTGAACTAATTTACACTCCCACCAACAGTGTATAAATGACAACTTTTCTAAAGAAGACATATATATGGCTAGCAAACATATTTAAAAAATGCTTAACATCACTAATCATTAGAGAAGACAAATCAAAACCACAGTAAGATACCATCTCATACCAACCAAAATGGCTATCATTAAAAACTAAAAAAATAATAGTTGCTGGGAAGGTGGTAGAGAAAAGGGAACACTTATACACTGCTTGTGGGAATGTAAATTAATTTAACCATTGTGGAAAGCAGTATGGCAATTTCTCAAATAACTTAAATCAGAACTAGCATTTGACCCAGCAATCCCTTTACTGTATAAGTATCCAAAGGAATATAAATCATTCTACCATAAAGATACATGCACACATGTGTTCATCACAGTACTAATCACAGCAGCAAAGACATGAAATCAACATAAAAGCACATCAACGGTAGGCTGGATAAAGAAAACTTGATATATATACACCATGGAATACAACACAGTCATAAAAAGAATGAGATCATGTACTTTGCAGCAACATGGGTGGAGCTGGAGGCCATTATCCTAAGCAAACAGAAGGAACAGAAAATCAAACACTACATGCTTTCACTTATAAGTAAGAAGAAGGGAGAAATAGAGACTTCTTGAAGGTGGAGGAAGGGAGGAAGGAGAGGATAAGAAAGCTACTTATTATTCCTGGAACCAGTGGCAGTGAGGTGAGCTGAGAATCCAGTGGTCCAGCAGCCAGCAGCCATGATGGCAATGTCAATGGTGTATATCACATAGCAGTAGGGCCCAGCTTTGTGCCGTAAGCAGATACTCCTGTCAGGGCCTTGTCTGTGTTCTTCTTTGGATAGGTCCCCCAATTTCCATTCAGTTTTTAAAGCTTGATTCTCCAGAATTTTCATTACATCAATAAAATTCTTCTATTTTTCCAAGAAGTTATTTTCATCTTAAATTAGCCAGGATTAGTTTCAGTGGTTTGCAAGTAAGAGGGCTGATTTCTTCAGGACTGGAAGGGGAAGATAGGCGAACTCTTCCGAGTTATACGTGGGAATTGGAATTTGAAATAAAATGTGAACAACTATCTCACCTTCCCCATTTCAGGGATTGCTGCTCTGACCATCAGATGTTTTCAAGCTAGTGATTCTGGGGTGAGGAGAGGAAAGGCAGAGGAGACAGAAATGACAGCAACCTAGAAAATACTTATTTGGCATTCAATGGATTTACATTTCCTTAAAGTAAACTATTTGTACTTTGTCTTTTACAATGTTATGTTATGCCCTTTCCCCCACCCTGTTCATTCTTCCCCAGATTCTTCTCAAGTCCTTTTCCTCCTTGTCATCCTTGTCTCAGCTCAAATGCCCCTTCCTCAGAGATGCCCTTTCTTACCACCTAAAGTCGTTTCTCACATTTCTATCTCTCACAAGTCCCATTTTATTTTCTCAATAGCCCTGACCCTCCCAGATCTATTTGATTATTGTTTATGTGTTTAAATCCCCCCAGTCCTGTACCCTATCTTGTCTCCAGCTGTATCCCCCAATGTCTCAAACAGACCTAACATGAAGTGAATATATTTTGGATGGATGGCCAGTGGATGAAGTCCAAACTTCTTAGCCTTTTAAATACTCTTTATACTTTCAAAATCACTGAAACTCATGTGTTTTTATATTCTTGTCATGTGGAGATTATTGGGGGAGGAGGAGTATGGACTATGTATTTAGTTGGACAATAATCCACACTTTCTAAAGGCAGTGTTTTAAAAATTAAAGGAATGTTCTCTTATTATCTATAAATATAATTTTGTTAATATCAAGGTACTATCAAGGAACTTTCAAAAGAAATTGAACTGTACAGAAAACCTAGTATATGACACTGGTCCTTTTCTCACAAACATATTTTAATTTGATGCCAATAAAATATCTTCATGTAAGTAATATAAAAATTGTTTTTTTAGTTTCTTTTTTTTTTTTTTTTCTTTTTATTTTTTTTTTTTTTTTTTTTCTTTTTTTTTATTTTTCCTGCTCCTTTACATATTCTGGGTATCATGTACTATGTCCATTGCCTGAGAATTCGTTGTGAATAAGGTAAAACAGTCTTTGCCCTTGGGGTATTGAAAATTTTGTGAAGGATCCAGATAAGGAAACTGTTCAAAACGTATGTGACAAGTGATATGACAGATCAGTCCAGAGTGCCACAGGAACATACAGGAGTGGTGCTTGTCAGAGGTTGGAATGGAAGGTGGGTGATGGGTAGGGAGGCTGAGATCTTCTGGTGAGTTAGCTGAGAAGAGGGAAGAAGCAGGAGGGATGATGCAAGGGAGTCAGCAGGTGTAAAAATGAACCTCATGAATAGGTCAGGCTGGAGCAGCACATGCTGACCCCATCACACACACAGAACCAAGATCAGTTCACCCGTCCTGGGCCCCAGGTGTCAGACACAGCCTGTTTCCTCTAGTTGAATTCCTCTACCATCATTCCAACCCCTGGGTATATAAATCCTCTCAATCAATGTACAACCTACGTTTCACTTCTTGGAGGAAACCTTTCCCAATCTTTCAGATGGAAGAGGCTGCTCTCTCCTTTGAACTCCTATTGTTTATTGCTTTACTTAGAGGCTGTCCCAGATGGCCACGCAGGTTGTGCACTGCACAACTTATCCAAGCATGTGTGGCGGCTAGCTCTACCTACACATAGGTACTTATTAACACATCATATCCTTCCCGCTAGTCTTTAAGCAACTCGAGGGCAATTTCCATTGGCTTTTTCTGTATTTCCTTTTGTGCCAAAAACGCTTCACTGGATTAGTAATCCAGCTGTCTCTATCAGTATGAATTTGGAATGTCAGTGATACATTAGTTCAGTGAGAAACACAGAGAAAACCTATATATATCTTGGAAAATGGTGAGAATTTGTTAAAGGTGTGTCCTGAATGGTATTTAGATGTGGTGGGAGAGACCGATCCTGCCCTGCCATGAAGCTTGGTTGAGCTCCTTTCTTTTTAAATTTGGAAATTCACTTTGTGTTATCTCGTGACTATTTTATGACTTCAAAGGATTCACAAGAGCTCAGTCTGTTGAATTTGCCATTGAGTAGCCATTGTTGTTTTCTTTCTCTTTTCTGTTCTTTTATTTTAACAGCATAGCAGGCATTTGAACTGTCCATCTGTTAACCAGAAGGCCAACCTGATTTCAACTTTTAACAGCTTTCCTAATAGCTATGTTGACAGACTCTTACATCTTACTACCATCTGGTGCCGCTAGCCTCTGAAATCTTTTAGGCAGCCTGTGCTAAAGGGTGTGAGTGTGTTGAAAGGCATATTCAGGGATTTTCTTTTCTTGAAATTGCCTTCAGTCACTCAGAAAAGTTTAGTTTGTATCCCCCATCCTGATTTTATTAAATTCAGTTAGACCATAAGGGTTATAACTGTTTTGGATGGTGTCTATACTCCATAGAATTCTACTTTTTCCTCCTGGCTTTTTCACACACATACAGTTTCAAAACTAAAACCCCTTCTAACTCTCTTTATCTATCTTGGGGATTTGAGAGGCTCCAGGAAACATCCCCCTACCCTCCCACCAAATGATATCATTTTAGGGCTGGGAATTCCCACTTCTGGTTAATCTTTGAGGTTGCATCCCTGAAGGCAACTGTGAAAACACAAATGTAATCTAAAAGCAGCATCAAGTTAAGCCCAGAGAGCTTCAATTACTTCATTAAGGGGCACATGGCTGAGGAACGAGAAGTAGCACGATTTATTACTATGGAAAGAAGGCAAAGGAAGTGAGTGTTGCCAGATGGTCTCAGTGAAGGCTCTTGGCATAAAATAAAAATGTGTAGAAAGATATGTACACAATATTGGAATCTTGACAGTTATCAAAATTACATTTTACAGTTGGCAATCGATTATATAACACTGATCAACCTAAAATGTTTTTTCTTTTTCCCAAGTAGCTACATTTAAAAAAAATTATCAGATTTTCTTTCTTATTGACTTGGAATTAAATCTGCTTCATTCGTAGAGAGATGGGCTACTCGGGATGCAACAAATCCCCCTCTACTTCAGCAGTGCTCTGAAATTGAAACAATATGCAATTGATTTGACATTTGAAGAGGTGGTATCTTGGCCTACAGGGAGAAAACTTACGATGAATGGTAAATTATCAAGACATGCTCTTACCGTAATTATAGGGAGTATCTTTTCCAAGGAAACAAATATCTAACAAAGGACAAAATCACCCAGACTTGGATTTGGATTTTTTGAGAGTTTATTCATATATGCAAGTATAGAGACACTGCTTGACTAAATTTGAAGCAAGATTTTACGGTGAGAAGAGCTGCTATATTTTCTGTCTTACCAAGAGTAGTGATTCATCAGATTTCTTAGAATTAGCCCAAATCAGAACATGACAAATGAATTTTCAATAGGTGAGCACTCCGTTTATTTAAAGGCCATGTGTATACATTCAGCATTTCAGAGGTAAATGCTTTAGATTATTGAACTGCTAAGTAGATCTGCGTTTTAGAATGACAAACTTAGTATCAATTTCTTTTCTCAAAATATTTTCTTTCAACAAATCTTTCTCTCCCCCCTCTCTCTCTCTCTCTCTCTCTTAGTAGAGATGAGGTTTCACTGTGTTAGCCAGGATGGTCTCGATCTCGTGACCTCATGCTCCGCGTGCCTTGGCCTCCCAAAGTGCTGGGATTACAGGCATGAGCCATAGTGCCTGGCCCACAAATCTTTTTCTTAAGTCTCTGCACTTTAATGTGCCAGACACTGTTCTGGGTTCTAGATATGACACCAAAACATAGTACCTATTTATATAGTCAGAAAGATTATCCAAGAAGAAACAAAGGTGATGAATTAAATGAGAATTTTAACACTAAAGATATTTAAATCTTTTTTTGATAAAGTTACCCAATCATCTTATATTTTATGAGAATCAGAAAGATACTGATCTGAATTATGTGTTGATAAAAGAAATATTCAGGTTACATGTGCAGTCCTGTCCCACCTGGTTGGTGAACCACATTAACGTGAATGGGGAACCATGTCTTGTCTAGCTGCTCTGTGCAGAGACACCCTTACTGAGATGCCAGTAAGACTAACATCCAAACAGCAAATTGGTCTCGAAACATGGGGCTGGTATAGCGAGTAAGTAAGACAGCCTTCTCCTGTAAAAGTAGGTCTGTCCCTAAGACATGTCAGAGAGTGAAAATAACATAATTTGCTTAATTAGAAAAGTGAAATTTTATTAATTTTTTTTTTCCTGGGCAGAAACCTCTGATACCAAATCTCCAGATCATTGTGAGGTACTTGCCCAACCTAAGTGGAATGTAGATAAAAATTGTGCGTCAACCACCTGGCTATCTGTGTTGTTTCTAGTCTTGAGTATCTAGGGAATGAATAAATTTACAATGTGCCCCAAAAAGGTGACATCTCATGGTGGGCACGGAGAATGAAGAGAGATTTAAATAGAGAACTTAAAGACCAATGTGATCTACTTCACATTTTTAGTTGGGGTTTGCCCTGAATTCATTCTGACTACCTTCCAATCATTGAGCAGTTCTCAGAAATACTGAGTGTAGAGGAAATAAACTGTGAAATTTGGCTAGAAACACAGGGTTGTGAAAAGGGAGTAGTAACCAGAAAAATAATTTGATATCTTAACAGAAGGCTCTGAATGGCCAGTCAAGTTATTTGGACCTTATTCATTTATTCATTCAATGAATATTTATTAAGCATTCATTATGTGTCAGGAGGTGTTTGGAGCAATGAAAACTCAGCGTTAAACACGACAGAGGGGTAGAGAGAAAAAAAATCAACAAGTAAACCAACAAGAAAATATCAGGTGGTGGTAAGAGCTATGAAGATAACACAATGGACAGTGATTGAGATGACAGGATTGATGGGACTCCTTGGTGGTCAAGGAAGACCTCTCTAAGTCGGTGACATTTAGGCTGAGACTCTGATGACAAGAAGCAAGCATCCATAAGGACGTCCAGGGAGAGGGAACAGGCTGTAAAGTGGGAAGTGGTTGTATGACTGGAGAATAATGATTAAGGGGGAAGGACAGTTGGAATGATAAGGTCAAGTGAGGTAGGCAGCAGATCAGTTTACAGAAGGTCTCTTAGGCCGTAGTAATGAGTTTGTCTGTTTCCCTAAATGAATGGAAGGTTTTAATGAGGGATGTGATAAGATATGATTGACAGATATTTTTTTAAAGTTCATTCTACTCCTGTATGCGAAAAATAGATTTGAGATGGGCAAGGCTAGAAGTAGGGAGACCATTTTTTGGTAATTAACAAGGATATTTTCATAGGTAAATGAGAGGTGCTGGTACCTTGGACAAGGAAGATAGAAAGTGGAGCAAAGAGACAGATTTTGGATATATTTTGAAGGCAGATCTGATAGGACTTGTTTATGAAGTTTACAAAGGAAAGAGAGGAATTAAAAATGACCCCTGAGTTTTTGGTTAATGAAATGTGAGGAAGCTGGGGAAGACTGGGGTTGAGGAGATTTGATGGGAGTCCAGAGTTCTCTGAGTGATGGGGAGCCATTTAGGTTTCGTTTATTTGATGTTAGATTGGAAAATGACTTGATGAAAGTTGTACTTTCAGGAGACGACGTGTATCTGTGAGATTGTGTGTGGAAGGATCAGGGATGTAGTTCTAGTCTTAATTCTAACATTAGTTAACAATGTGACAGTAAAAGTTACATTTTGTTTTTCTCAATATAGTTCACGATTGTTTATTAAAGCTTTGTAAGTACCGGAAACTAGGCAAGGAGTTGTGAATAGCAAGATGAATGAGAAATTTCCTAGTGGAGGAGCTTGCACTGTACCTGTCATTAGCAAGATCACATTTGACTCTAACACCAGGTTTCTTTTTTATAGTCATGTTCCTGGCACAAGACCAAAGTAGGATGGGATTAACAAAATTGAATGCTTATTTCTGCCTGGAATTATTTTGAGTGGGCTAGGGAGAGGAAGGATTTGTTCAAACTACTTAAAGTCACCCCAGGATCCCTCTGCGTGCTAATTAGATGTTGATACGGTTTGGCTGTGTCCCCACCCAAATCTCATCTTGAATTATAGCTCTCGTAATTCCCACGTGTTATGGGAGGTACCTGATAGGACATAATTAAATCGTGGTGGTGGGTTCCTTCAGACTGTTCTTGTAGTAGTGAATAAGTCTCACGAGATCTGATGATTTTAAAAGGGGCTTCCCTTTTCACTTGGCTTTCATTCTCTCTCTTCGCTGGCCACCATGTAAGATGTCCTGTTGCTCTTCCTTCGTCTTCCACCATGATTGTGAGGCCTCCCCAGCCATGTGGAACTGTGAGTCAATGAAACCTCTTTTTCTTTATAAATTACCCAGTCTCAGGTGTGTCTTTATCAGCAGTGTGAAAATGGACTATTATAGATGTGGTCTATGTACTCCTCACCATTCTCTGAATACATTTTAATTTTTCCTATCTTCTCCACAGTTGTTTCCTTTTTAGGTCTTCAACTATTACTAGAGGGAGGGACATTATTATGTAAATTATCAACAGATGAGACACTGCCGTGCATAGGGATGTTAAGCCACTTTGTGGGCAGAGGAAATACTCGGAAGGCCACAGGGTACAGTGAGAAACAGAGCATCTGATGTAAAAACTACTTCCAGTAAGGCCAACTTAATTTCTTTCTGTGACCCATCAGTTTGTATTTTAAAAGGCCCAGAGCTTTGCCATCAAAGATCTGAAATCATTCTAGTCCAGAGCCAAGCATAGCAAAGAATGGGTACTCAAGAAAGGTTTACTCTTTGTTTTGGGGGTTGACAAACCTTGTTTGTTGTGGTTGCTGTTGTTTGATTATGACACTAAAACTAAGACAACTGAATAGAAAGCAAAAATTAGAAGGGGTAATGGGAGAAAGCCATTAATCTTCGGCTTTTCTTGTCCCCCAGAACCCTTAGGTCATTGTCTTTACTTTTTAGTCCTTCAAATTGTTACTCCTTTGATGTGAACAGATTCCTCAGGGCATAATTGAAAGCTGGCAGATGTCTACTCCGCTTTGGATAGATGAGAAAAAGCGACAAGGCCAACTGCAGGAGCACATTATAGGCAGAAGGGCTGCTGTAAGCCAAGGCAAAGAGGTGCCTGCAGGTCCCACATTGCTCAGGGGAAGGTGATGTTTTAAAGGAACCATTCCCATCTGATCTAGATCGAAGGCTACATATTATCATTCATTATCCAATTCCATTTTCCATATTTACTTTTATTTCCCCCAGAAACCCTTTATTTTCTGCCTAAATAGGAGACATTAGAGAGGAAGGCAGCAACCAAGGCAGACAAATCTGACAAAATAGTATCAGGCTAAGGATGAATGGCAACATGCAACAATATTTCAGGAGTTTCAGTGTGGTTTTTAAATTATTATTATTATTTTTCTCTTGAATGTTTTTAGGTGTTTTAGTGCATATAAATGAGACTGTTCTATGAAACTCACAACAAAAGTCTGACCAAAGAGCATCTATCAGGGCATACTACCAAAGGTTCTGTCAGGGATCCCAATATCTCTCAAAATTGCCCTCCATGGTGTCAATGGAAGAAAGGTCTTATAGGGAAAGAGAAAATGAAAAAATGGAGGCAATGGCTCCTCATTGAATTGTTGATATTTCCATTTATTCTTTCTGTAAAATAATGGAGCAGAGACCACACCAAGAGCAAAAAAAAAAAAAAAAAAAAACACCTCAAATCTAGACTGGCCTCACATCTCATAGATGAGCTGAGAGTGGAACTGTTCACCCGCAGGAAAGAATGCAGGAAGCAGGAACTGTGCTATGGTGTTATCTTGCTTGGTCATCACGTTCCTGCTTTTATAAGTGACTCTGTGCTCATTTGCTTTTTCTTCTCCATTCCTCAAGTAAAAACATTGAAGTAAGCATGATTTCTTTTTCCTCCCTTATCAGTTTTCAAAAGAAACACATCTTTAAAACTCTTGAAATGTTTATAAGGATTCCTTGTGCAATGAAGGGAAAATAGAAAATACAGATAAAGATATACATATATTAAAATCACTTATTATCTCAATTCTCAAAAATAACTATTAATACTCTGAGTAAAAAGGAATTTCTGTTCCTGACGCCTTCTTCCAAGGAAATAAGAGAAAAAGAAATTACCTGTCTTTTTCAACATGTACATACACATAGAGGCATTAATGTATATGTGCTCATCTATAAACTGCTTTTCTCACTTAGCAAGAGATCAGTTAATGTTTTTAAGGCTGATTGTAAAATCTCAAAATATGTTTATCCACGTTAAATTTCAACTTTTCTCAAAAATTTTCCAAATGGTCCTGAGAGTTTCCTGGAGCATCTCTATGAACTCTAAAAACAGTCTTCTCTGCTATTTTCGTCTGTCTTCTTCATTGCTTTGTCCTATTCCTATTAACAGCACAAGTGTGGCTATGTCTTCCTCCCCCCAACACCCCTTTCCAGCAACAGCATCTTTGCCACTGCTGATGGCATCTGATGACTGGGAAAATGTTCCTGATGCTTAGTGCCTGAGATATAGTGGTCTCCCCTTATCTGCAGGGGATACATTCCACGACCCCCCCCAGTGGATGTCTGAAACCTTGGATAGGACAGGACCCAGTTGCCATCCACTGGAACACATTTTTGTTCATGTCTTTTACCGACAAATTTAATGCCTTTTTCATCTTAACTTAAGCACTTACCATACACTGTGATAAATTTTTGCAGTTTGAGGTACATCAGGAAAACTAATACAAATTTATTTTTCCTTCTTTACAATTTCCTGGATAGAAGATTTGTTCTTATTATAGATCTTATTAACCTCTGCATTTGATTTTGTTTCTTTCCTTATTAAGTCGAGAATTTTCACCTTTCCACTTAAAGGAAGCACTTTACAACTTTCCATTGGCATATTTGAATTGCTAGCATCACAACTCTTGCACTTTGGGGCCATTATTAAGTAAAATAAGGATTACTTGAATGCAAGCACTGTGGACAACAGTTGATGTAATCACTGAGATGGCTACTAAGTGACTAATGGGCTGGTGGCATGTACAGCATGAAAACACTGGAAAAGAGATGATTCACACCCCAGGCAGGACGGAAAATGGCGCACAGTGTAAAATTTATGAGTTGCTTATTTTTGGAATTTTTCCATTTAATATTTTTAGACTGTTATTGACCATGAATAACAGAAAGCACCAAAAGCTAAACTGGGGGTCGGGGTGACTGTGTATATATATCTGCACTAAGTGCCATGTCCTAGTCTTATTAACGTCATTGAAACTAACAGAGGAGTTTTTTTTTTTCACTCTTAATGTATCTGATTTTTTTGTCCTTTATCCTTTTTACTGAAGCTTCCCCTTTCCCTAGTACTTGTGCATTCATCTGCTCATTCAGTCAACAGATACATGAACTAGGTATTAGGAACAAAGTTGAGAGCAAGACAGACATGGTGCCTGGCCTCTTGAAACTGATAAAACAAAAACTTGAGCTGAATTAAATTGAAAGGGGTTTACTTGACCAATGAACGATTCACGAATTGGGTGGCCTTCCCAGCCAGAGCAGGCTCAGGGACTCCAGTGCAGCCACGTTGTGGAAGAATATTTATGGACATAAAAAGGAAAGTGGCATATAGAGAATGGAAGTGAGGTACAGAAACAGCTGGATTGGTTATAGCTCGGTGTTTGCCTTATTTGAACACGGTTTGAACATTTGGCTACATTTGATTGGCCCAAACTCAGTGATTGGTACAAGGGCGGGCTATAGTCTATTTATACCTCCACTTGTTATAGTTCACGATGTACAAAGAAACCCTAAGGCCAAACTTAAAATGTGTAAGGAGGCAGCTTTACGCTAAACTGAACGGAGCCTATAGTCAAGTAGAAGAAACAGCCGTTAGCTGGTAAACACACCAACAAATGTGTGTTTTACTAGGAAGGAAGACTGCAGATGCTATATGGAAGAATAATAAAGCACTGCTGTGGATTTGAGGAGGTTGCTCTCCGGAAGTGAGTCCATGAGTGCTGGGAAAGTCATAACCTGACAATCAAGTCCCATCTTGTCTGAAAATCATTTCCACCCTGGTGCTCTGGCCCATTTTCCTAGAGCTCACCTTCTGACCCAGCCTCATCTCTTCCAGTGTGCTTTTTCTCCAAGATTCCTTGTCCTTCAGTGAGTTGTGCAAGCTGTTCCCCCAAATCTAATTTTTCAGAATCTTAAAATAAACTCAGTTTGCAAACAGTTTCAAGTCAATTCATTTTTATACACCTTGATGTACAGTGATAGATAGAAATAGTTTCAAAGTGGCAATTTCTCAAGGATCTAGAACTGGAAATACCATTTGACCCAGAAATCCCATTATTGTGTATATACCCAAAGGATTGTAAAACATTCAGTTATAAAGACACATGCACATGTATGTTTATTGCAACACTGTTTACAATAGCAAAGACTTGGAACCAACCCAAATGCCCATCAATGATAGACGGGATAAAGAAAATGTGGCACATATACACCATGGAATACTATGCAGCCATAAAAAAGGATGAGTTCATGTCCTTTGCAGGAACATGGATGAAGCTGGAAACTTCATTCTCAGCAAACTGACACAAGAACAGAAAACCAAACACCACATGTTCTCATAAGTGGGTGTTGAACAATGAGAACACATGGACACAGGGAGGGGAACATCACACACCAGGACCTGTCGGGGGGGTGAGGAGGGGTAGGGGAGGGATAGCAGGGGATGGGGGGGATTGAGGAGGCATAACATTAGGAGAAATTCCTAATGCAGATGATGGGGGGGGATGGATGCAGCAAACCACCACGGCATGTGTATACCTATGTAACAAACCTGCATGATCTGCACATGCACCCCAGAACTTAAAGTATATAAATAGCTTCTCAATAAAGAATATCTAATTATCCAGTCTAGAAAATATTTATTTATTTATTTATTTAGTTTAATTTATTTTACTTTTGGTGCATACTATATCTGGCATTTCTCCCCCATGTTATCCCTCCCCCACCCCAGTTGTCTCTCCCCTACCCCCCCTAACTGTCCCCTGTGTGTGATGCTCCTCTCCCTGAGTCCACATGTTCTTGTTGTTCAACACCCACCTATGTGTGAGAACATACGGTGCTTGGCCTTCTGTTCTTGGGTCAGTTTGCTGAGAATGATGGTTTCCAGATTCATCCAAGTCCCTACAAAGGACACGAACTCATCGTTTTTTATGGCTGCGTAGTATTCCATGGTGTATATGCACCACATTTCCTTTGTCCGGTCTATCATTGATGGGCATTTGGGTTGGTTCCAGGTCTTTGCTATTGTACACAGGGCTGCAATGAACATATGTGTGCATGTGTCTTTATAGTAGAACGATTTATAGTCCTTTGGGTATATAACATCTTCATTTCTGCCTTCATTTCATTGTTTATCCAGTCAACATTCAGAAGCAAGTTGTTCAGTTTCCAAGTGATTGTGTGAGTTTGAGTATGTTTCTTGATCCTGAGTTCTAGTCTGATTGCGCTGTGGTCTGATAGACTATTTGTTATGATTTCCATTCTTTTGCATTTGCTGAGGAGTGATTTGTTTCCAATGATGTGGTCAATTTTAGAGTATGTGCAATGTGGTGCTGAGAAAAATGTATATTCTGTGGATTTGGGATGGAGTGTTCTGTATATGTCTTATTAGATCCGCTTGGTCCAGCTCTGCATTCAAGTCGTGGATATCCTTGTTAATTTTCTGTCTTGTTGATCTGTCTAATATTGACAGTGGAGTATTGAAGTCTCCCACTATTATTATGTGGGAGTCTTAATCTCGTTTTAGGTCATTAAGAACTTGCTTTATGTATCTGGGTGCTCCTGTGTTGGGGGCGTATATATTTAGGATAGTTAGCTCTTCCTGTTGGATTGATCCTTTTACCATTATGTAATGTCCTTCTTTGTCTCTTTTGATCTTTGTTGGTTTGAAGTCCATTTTATCAGAGAGTAGGACTGCAACCCCTGCTTTTTTTGTTCTCCATATGCTTGGTAAATCTTCTTCCATCCCTTTATTTTGAGTCTATGTGTGTCTTTGTATGTGAGATGGGCTTCTTGAATACAGCACACCGATGGGTTCTGAATTTTTATCCAATTTGCCAGTCTGTGTCTTTTGATTGGGGCATTTAGGCCATTTACATTCAATGTTAATATCGTTAGGTGTGAATTTGATCCTGCCATTTTGTTACTGGCTGGTTTTCTTTCTCATTAGTTTAGAAAATATTTATAATCAAAGAAACTACTTGATGAGATATTTATTATTTATTAGTGTTGCTTTTGTTTTGCTTGAGACAGGGTCTCACTCTGTTGCCCAGGCCAGAGTGCAGTGGCACAATCAGAGCCCACTGCAGCCTCCACGTCCCAGGCTCAAGCAGCCCTCCCACCTCAGTCTCCCAAGTAGCTGAGACCACAGGCATGTGCCCCCATACCCAGCTAATTTTTGTATTTTTGGTAGAGACAGAGTTTCGCCATGTTGCCCAGGCTCTGTTAGAGCGCTTATACTACTCAATGTTCCTATGTAATACAAGGATCATATGATAGCTTTCACAACTGTAAAAGAATAATGGGTTAGAAAGAAAAATAACTTTTTTTCCTTAAACAGGTTTCCTTTTATCCTTTGAATAATAGAGTTTTCACATGAGGGACAGAGGAAGACAGAGAAAGATGGCGGGAGGGAGGGAGAGAGCTCACAAAGCCTGCTCCCCTGAGAGAGAGAGAGAAAGAGAAAGAGACAGAAAGGAAGAGAGCATTAAATGATTATTGCATTTTAAGTACCAAGGTTCTTAGCACTCCTCAGCTTTTTCTGGCTTAATGACCTAATATGAAAGTTATACTCCACTGCCTTTACTTTTATGGAGTTAGGCAAATGTCTCCTCCATTTTTTTCAGCAATTTCATTTTGCTTTAATGACATTTCTCTCTCCTCTCCTTGTCTATACACAGACCGGGTGACAGGGCCTGATAATGGGTAATGAGTTGTTTCATAATAGAAGTTTATGATAACGTTAGGCTCATAAAGACTTCCCCCCATTCACGGGAGCCATTTATGTAAATACATGGAGAAATTATAGGTCTGCCATGTCTTAGGAGAACAGCACCTGGAAGCCTGGCACTTCAAAACAGCTTTTGGGTTCCTGAGTATAACTTCTGTGCAGAAATAAAAAGATGTACATACATAGCTCAGTAAGTTGTCAGTGGCATGTCATGAATTAGAGCATCGCTCAAAAGGCTGTTTCTCTGCTCATTATTAAATCTGCAATTGTTTTTTGTTTTTTGTTTTGTTTTGTAGACAGGGTCCTGCTGTGTTGCCCAGGCTGGAGTGCAGTGATGCAACCTCAGCTTACCTTCACCTCCTTGGTTCAAGCAATTCCCTTGTCTCAGCCTCCTGAGTAGCTGGGATTACAGGCATGCACCATCAAGTCTGGCTAATTTTTTTTTTTTTTTTTTTTTGTATTTTTAGTAGAGACAGGGTTTCACCACGTTGGCCAGACTGGTCTTGAACTCCTGAGCTTAGGCAATCTGCCTGCCTCGGCCTCCCAAAGTGCTGGGATTACAGGCATGAGCCACCACACCCACCCCCTCCTGTAATTGTTTTTTTTTTACCATGGCACTTTATGATCTTAAATCATCAAGCTACTTCCAAAAAAAAATCTTATGAAACTATTTTTTCCTGTAATCCCAGCTTCTTGGGGGACTGAGGTAGGAGAATTGCTTGAATACGGGAGGCGGAGATTGCAGTGAGCTGAGATTACGCCACTGCACTCCAGCCTGAAACTATTTTTTTTCCTCAAACTACTTCGGATATAATTTCCTGTTTCTCAGGAGGCACTTCTTATGGTTTAAGTTACCTAAAATGTTACCTTGTTGTATGATAGATTGTGCCACATTGTTGAATTTTTCATGTGCTTTCCCAGGCTTGCTCCTGCAGTGGTAGTAGAGTGAGGAGTCAAAAAGGGGCCAGGGGCTGGGGTGCAGAAGAAGGTGATGTAAATACCTGTGCCAACCTGAAACAGCCCCTTCAGTTCTAAGTTTATAATCCCTCAGCTGGGCAAGATGTTGAAGATCCACTTGCTTCAAGAACATTCTCGTATCCTTGCCAGAACAGCACATTCTTTACCCTGCTACTCTGAATGTATAAGTCTATATTTAAGGCAACAATTATGTAGACTGTCAGTCTTTCATCAATAAGAGAGATGACATTAAGACTCACTGTGGTAATATTACTATTCCAGCATATGTAAAACCTTGTGAAAGAGACTATATACTGCTTAAGCAAAAATTTGCCTTTCACACACAAAAAATTCCTCTGATTGTTCAATCAGTTGGTATTGTGGAAACCTGGAACCTCTTTATGAAATGCAGCATTCCTAAATGGACTTATAATTGACCATTTTGCAGACATAATGGCAAGTGTATTTCATCAGAAATATAATGGCTGTATGATGAATTGATCATTTATTCTCTGCCACACAATCATGCCATCTATGTGATCTTTCTTAATCCTTACAATACCCTGTGAGTAAGGAAGCTGTTATTATTCTTGTAGGAGGAGAAGCTGAGGTTAGAAAGGTGAAGTCGCATGTTCAATTTCATGGGCCTAGAAAGTGGTGGGGCCAGGATGTGACCTCTGTTCTGTGTGATCACAAAGCTCATGCCCTAATCACTAACTTGAACCTCACAGAATTCACATTAAAGGACAGATTTTGAAAATGATTTGGTTGGCTCAAAGGTGAAAATGTTGCGGAAGTAAGAATATGGTAGAATTTTCTTTCAGAAACTTTCAGAAAGTATTCATATTTGCTATAAACTGAATGTTTGTGTTTCCCCCAAATATATACGTTGAAACTTAATCCCCAATACAATGCCATTTGTGGGTGAAGCCTTTGGGAGTTCAGGGTGGGGAGGAGCCTCATTGAATGAAATCAGTGTCATTATAAAAGAGACTTCAAAGAGCTCCTTTACCTTTTCCACCATGTGAGGACACAGCAAGAAGACAGTGATGTCTTCAAACCAGGAAGCAGGCCCTCACCAGACATTCAGTCTGCGATTGCCTTGATCTTGAACTTTCCAGCCTCCTGAACTGTGAAAAATAAGTGTCTGTTGTTTAAGCCACCTGGTCTATGACATTTTTTTGTTATAGCAGCCCAATAGACTAAGACAATGCTCATTAACTTTCTGCCTGTTATACATACATTCGTTAGAAGATAAGTACGGTATGCAGTTTATATTTTGCCAGTTTCTTTCTTTTTTTTTTTTTTAAAGCAAATACTGCATGATTCTCACCCTGGAAAAAAAAAATGGCTTGAGATGAGCAAGAATCCAGGTCACCGTTAAAATGCTTCAGCACTTTTTACCTATTTTTAAGTTAAGATATTTTTGTATGAACACAATGATATAACTAGAATGTATTCAATAGCCATAAGAGCTGAAAAATCTCACAGCGCTTCTAGGAGAAGAATTTCATCATTACTACCATTTTGTGTGCTAAAGAACAGGCATATTAAAATATTTCAGTACTGATTCTAAAATAATGACAAACATTAAGCATTTAATATGTGCCAGATACTCAGTATGTGCCAGACATTTTTTGCACATAACTCTACAAACTAGATGCTTCCATTTTACAGATGATAAATTTGAGACAGAAAGTCACATAACTTCCCCTAGTTCATACAAAGTGTTGGAGTCGTGGTGAAAGGCAGGCATCAAGTACAACCTCTAGAATCTGCACTCCTGATCACTCTGTAACATGGCCTCTTCCTCTACATATGCTTCTGTATTTGCATGTTAAACATACCATATGTTGCTATTATGTTTAAATTGCATATTACATTTATTTTCTGGAGTCACTTTCCATGGTGACTAAAATTCATAATGGTGGCTATGGCTCAAATTTCTTTCTTTTTTTGTTTTCAGAGTCTCACTCTGTTGCCCAGGCTGGAGTGTCGTGGTGCCGTCTCAGGTCACTGCAACCTCCTTCTCCCCAGGTTCAAGTGATCCTCATGCCTCAGCAGCCCAAATAGCTGGAATTATAGGCATGAGCCACCATGCCTGGATAACGTTTGTATTTTTAGTAGAGACAGTGTTTCCCCATATTGGCCAGGCTGGTCTGAAACTCCTGACCTCCAGGTAATCTGCCCACCTCAGCTTCCCAAACTGTTGAGATTACAGATGTGAGTCACCGCACCCAGTTCAAATTTCTGTAATTATCTGATTTGTTCAGTAGCATTTTTTGGATTTTATTTCTTTTAGTACAGAATTATTATGATACAATATTTTTTCAGTTCATTCATTAATTTATCCAGCATGTTCTGCATGTGCTAGCTGTGACATACTCTACTAGGCCTTTGAGGGAGTTACAAAGATTATTACTGCTTTCAGCAACCCACAAGTTGAGGGAGAAGGCAGTGTGATGGAGTAAGGCACAGCCAGCTTGTCGTCAGTACAGGATAAAGAAAGACAGTAACATAGGTGAGAATTAAGCATTTAGAAGTTGAAAGATGGGATTCATTTTTATCAGGATGGGGCCAGGAAAGATTTGTGAAGGAGACACCATCAAGGATGTCCTAAAGGATGAATCTTTGCTATCAGGGATGTGCCATTTGGAAGGGACCTCAGAGACACTGCACTTAATTCTGTCATCATAAATGAGAGAATGTGAGAACCAGAAACGCTGAGTGATTTCCCAAGGTCACACACTCCCATCTGTAACCTCTACTTCAATTTCAAACCCAAATGCTTGTTTAATGCTTTCTAAAAATAGTGTTGACAGATTTGTCCTGATTTTAGTACTAGTTACCTGACTCACATCTTAAGAATACTCTCAAGAACCAAATAAAATAAAATAAGATGTAGTAATTAGTAAAAAATCATTAAGGAAAAGTAATGCTGACTAGTCAACTCTAACGTAGAGTCTGACAGATTTAGTGCCAAGTCAGGCTTGGAAGAAAGGAGGAAGTAGCAGATGGACTTTTATGCTAGTAATGGCAGCAGGTGGGAAACAGGTAATAGCAAACAGATGGACCCCGTAGTATATAAAGACCACCAGCATCACACTTTCTAGTGCTTTGTTCCCAAACAGTAATAAGATTCAATTTGGTTCTTGTAAAAATCTTATTGAACACAAACTGATTATTAGGTATAATGTTAGGTGTCACAGAGGGACAGTTTAAAAATAAAGCCGTTACTATACTGAAGCTCAAGAAAAGTAGGAAATATAACACAAATACAAAAAAAGAACAATAGAACACAAAACAGCACAAATAAATGCTACAAGAGAAACAAAGTGTTGGAAGAGTCTGGTATGTAAGGGTAGAGGAGTCATAAAGCAAAAGGAAAGAGGTTCAATATAAAGAAAGGCTCAGAAGCAGATAAATAAATGCCAGAAAGGATTGACTTGTGAATGGCACACCATTGTGAGAAAAGCAAACGTTTCATGGAAGAGTGGAATAATTAGGTCGTCCAGCCCTCCAAACATCTCTGTGTGGCTTGGAACAAGACACTTAAACCTTCTCACCTTCCATTTCTTTATTTCTAAAATGGGATAGTTTCTATAACCCCTTCCAGGTTTAGGAGTTAGTAATCTGTAATATAGAATCCTCTTAAATTTCTTAGACTGATATTTTCCAAAGTATGAGGTGTGTGCTGCCAGTGAAATGGAGATTTAAAAAAGTACATATGTAATATTTATGTTAGTAATTACATAATTTTTAGTAAGGTTGTCTCCTATTTAAAGCAAGTGATAGTGATTTTCATTTTTGTGGTGTTAGAAGGTTTCTTTAAAATTTTTATTTAAGTAAAAAATGTGTATCAAGTTATAGAAACAATTTAAGTATTTCCATTGATGTGTGACATTTTTCAATTCATACTTGTTTTCTGTGCATTCTATAACGTAGCTGTGCTTGTTTTGCTATCATTGATTGATTCATTCACTGAACAAGTATTTATAGAGTACCATCCATGTGTCCTGCTCTAGGCAGCATTGACAATCTGGTAAACAAAACAAACAAAAATCTCTGCCCTGTGGAGCCGCCATTCTTGTAAAGTGATATTGACAATAACAGCAAACATGATAAATAAGTATATAGGGTCGTTGTAGGTTATAAGTGCTAGAAAAAAATAGGGCAAGACAGGGAGGACTGGGAGGGCTAAGAGGTATGTGATAGATGAGATGGTCAAGTAGTCTCTTTAGGAAGGAGCCATTTTATCAAAAATTTCAAAGAGATGCGAGAATGAGCCATGCGTGTATTTTAGGGGAGGAATAATACTACACTTTACTTACCATTAAGTAAAACTGATGTTCCTACACCCTGGGCTTACATATGTCCATCTTTCTTAGGGGAGAAACATTAGAACAAAGCTTAAATTCATGGTGGCGTCACTATGCCAGGAAACACAGAAAAAGAGTATCTTTTCTTTGTAGGGGAGAAGGGAGGAGATATAGTCTAATTTGAGACACAACTTGAAATGCTAGAGGGACATCTTATGGAGAAACCCAACAAGCTGATGGATAGATGGAGATGATATTTGGAATTTGATGTAGATTTTGGAGTCATTTTTATAGCTTTTACATTTAAAACTGTGATATTACCTAGAAAAAAAGTAAAAGATAGGAGGGTGGACAGAGATGGAGGAAACTAACTTGTACTATGTGCCAGGCCCCAAGCTAGTAAGGCAGTTTGCATATAGAGTGCATTGATTGCACAAGAAGTGGGCAATGAATATGTAATAAACATGTTCATTTTTCAAGTTTTCTAGAAGAGGTGACAGAAGATAGTGGTGGGTAAATCTGTGATCTCTAAAGTAAGAGAGGCTGGATGTGATGGCTCACTTCTGTAATCAATCCCAGCATTTTAAGAGGCCAAGGCAGGAGGGTCGCTTGAGTCCAGGAGTTTGCCAGCCTGTGCAACATAAGGATTCCTCCATCTCTACAGATAACAATAATAAAAGTTAGCCTGACATGGTGGCATTCACCTGCAGGCCTTGGGAAGCTTAGGTGGGAGAATCACTTGAGCTCAGAAGTTTGAGGCTTCAGTGAGCTATGATCAACTGCGTTCTAGCCCAGGTGACAAAGCAAGACCCTGTCTCTAAAAAAATAGTGATAATAAAGTGAGAAAGACCTGGGTCCAAATATCCATGGTGGAGCTTTAGGTGACTGACTAACTTCTCCGAGCTGACTTCTTCCTTTAGAGCACAAGGCCGGTGACAGTAACTGCATCACTGGGTTGTTGTGAGACAATGTATGTCAAACCTCCTGCTACATAGTAAGACCTCAGTAAATGCTGGCGATTCATTAAAGTAAAATAAAAAGATAATATGGTAGTTTACAATAACAAATGAACTGATTTTTATGGCTGTGTTGTTTTAAAACCATGAGATATTTGAGAATTTTTATTTTTATACTAGCAATGAAGAAAATTCAGTTAAACAGGAACTTCCAGAATTAAGCAAGTTTTTCTTACTTTTTCAATTATTAAAAAATTCTAATGGGATCAGTTATATTTTTAAAACTTGGTTGGTTTTAAAAATTAAAAATCCCTTTAGACTTTGGCTGTTCTCTGCAGAAAAATACATATAAGTATACTAAAAGTTTTTCCAAAATTTGGAAATCAAGCAAAATGACAACTGTAGCATTCCCAAGGCTTGGTTGAACAGTGTCCAACCAGCCTGACTAAGGTTCATCTGATTCTTGGGATATAGCTTTGCCTGATTACTGTTTACTATTCATTAGAGCCCAAATTATAAACTTACATCTTAATTTGTAGAAATTTCATAGGATGACAATTATTTTTGTCCAGATGAGATGCCAATGATTTATTTCTAAAAAGAAGATGATCATAAGTAAAATTTATGTTTGTCACGTAGTTTTGAATCTAATTTAGCAATCATGCCACCATTCTTTCTTATACTTTCATCAGTCTCTTGTATCCTTCTTTGAACTATTTTTGACCTCTCGCTGGATCCTCATTGATTAAATTAAGTAAATCTTTGCCATACTGTGCTCATTATGAATTCGTATGAGAGTTACATTTGTAACTTCTTTGTTGTTGTTTGAGAGGGAGTTTCACTATGTTGCCCAGGCTGGAGTGCAGTGGCGTGATCTCAGCTCACTGCAACCTCCGCCTCCTGGGTTCCAGCTATTCTCCTGCCTCAGCCTCCCAAGTAATGGCGATTACAGGAGCACACCACCATGCCCAGCTAATTTTTTGTATTTTTAGTAGAGACAGGGTTTTACCATGTTGGGCAGGCTGGTCTTGAGCTCCTGACCTCAAGTAATCCACCTGCCTCAGCCTCCCAAAGTGCAAAGATTACAGGTATGAACCGTACCTGGCCATACATTTAAAACTTTAAAAAAATTATACTTTAACATATAATGTATCAGGGTTTAAGCAAAACCATACACACTTATTAGGTTATACAGTTATTAAAATATATATTTATAGTATATTTTTAGTATATTTAATATATAGGTATATATTTTAATAACTATATATCACATATGCATATATTTATATGCATATCTATGCATGTAATATGTATTATGTATTATATATGTAAATATATACTTATATAAATATGTATTTACATATATTTGCTTATATTTTGCATATAAATATATATTTACTTATATATACAATTAAGAAATATGTATTTCTTATTTTCCAATTTTCAGTTCTTATAATTTTCAGTTAAGAAATACGTATTTCTGAATTGTTATTTGTCTTTACAGTGCTTTGGAAACTGGTGAAGAGGTGAGTTTGGATAGTTTCTCGCCTGGTGCTGGCACCTGAAAGTCCACAGAGAGTTGGGCAAAGAAGATGGATGGGAAGCAGAAGAAGCAAAGACAAGCTGAATGAAGGAGAAACTGCTGCCTTCCATCATGCTAAATATGCATCTGCTCCAGGATTCAGGGAAGTTGATCCAGCAGGAGGATCTGGCAGGGGCCCAGCTGCTGCCCCCTCACCAACAAGGTGAGCTTGTGGATAAGACAACATGCATGAGTTCCAGCAGTGCCTGGAGCCCTGCATCCATCTTCCAAGCATAAAATAACAATGGCTACTGCTTCACTTCCACTTTCTACATCTTACGCAAAATGTCTCTCGAGAACCACACTGTCCAAGAAATCTGCAGAAAAGACATGGAAGAAAGAGTTCTAACGTAGCCAAGTTGATATAATACACATCTATCCCACAGCCTTTATCATAAGATTTGGTGAGGGATGAGCTGTACACAGATGCCCTAAACCCCATTGATAGATAGCCTAGGGGTTTATAAGCCTTGGATTATTAAAAATCTCTTTTCTAGTGTTCATGATAATAGGAATGGCATCAATGACTCAATTAAGAAAACACCACCTTCTGAATTTAGGTTTATCTGTGTCAATGAGTTTCAATAGCTGGAAAAATTTGTATTTTAGTTACCTTTCTAGTTTTCTCTTTACTAGAGAGCCTGTCAGTCTGCTCTAAGTATTCAGGAGTCAGAAAATTCTTAACAATGCCTTTTTAAAATGTAAGTTTTATTTTCTAATTTTTCAAGCAAATGCACATGTTGTTAAAAACGTATATGCCCCCGCCTTTAGTCATAATTAAATAAAATACATGAGTGCTTTTTCCTTGAAATCAAATGCATCAGGTAATTTTAAGCCATGGAATTGTGTTAAAGTTATTCCATTCATTTTGAATTTTTAAACTTATCGAGCACTGGGTGTCTCTTACTCTTACCCTAGCTTTTCAGTTTTGCCCTTATGAATCTTTTGAATTAATAGAAAACCTTTCAGTTAGATTGTCTCTTGATCTTTTGACCAGTCTTCAACTTCATAGAAAGTAGGCAGCCCCTGCCCATCTGCTTACTGACATAACGAAAAGCCTTTCTATTACTAGATGCTGTCTAGTGCTAGATAATAAACAGCTGAAATATTGGGAGCCTTATGCAGTGCTACTTTATTGCTATGGGAACTTAGACAACTCTCTTTCCTGAAAACTGTTTTCACAAAAAATTGCTTCATAGGATTTCAATAAACATTTTTTTCATTGTCAGATGGTTCTCAAAATCTTACGTCTTGTAATGGAATGTGATTATACAAGCTTATGTAAACATTGATAAAAAGAAAAGAAGTCTTTTCTTTGTACTCATTTTCCAATTTGTACCTAAGATACTTTCTGGTATTATATCATGGAAGCAAAAAATATAGCAATTGATAGAAATATGGTATCAGGGCAAAAAATGATTTTAGATATTTAAAACCATATTCACTCAAAAATTATGTCCATTAAGAAAATAATTCTTATACCCATTTTGTTAGAAAGTAAACAAGACTTCTTAGGTTCTGGCCTTATGATCTAAACAGAAAATTTATTTCATGTCTTTTCTGTACAATTACATTTATAATTTTTTAATTTTCATAGAAAATAGCCTCATTTTAATTAATGGTCTTGTGGACTTAGGCATAGCATAGTACCCTAAAATAAATGATACTCAATAAACGCTGCATGAGAAAGGATGGAACATACATAAATTTATGATGCTGTATTTGTCTGATTATCATCAACACTCGAATTTCTTTTTTTTTTCTTTCTTTTTTTTTTTTTTGAAACGAAGTCTTGCTTTGTTGCCCAGGCTGGAGTGCAGTGGCACTGTCTCACCTTACTGCAACCTCCACCTCCTGGGTTCAAGTGATTCTCCTGCCTCAGCCTCCTGAGTTGGTGGGATTACAGGTATGCACCACCACACCCAGCTAATTTTTGTATTTTTTTAGTAGAGACAGGGATTCACCATGTTCGTCAGGCTGGTCTTGAACTCCTGACCTTGTGATCTGCCTGCCTCGGCCTCCCAAAGTGCTGGGATTACAGATGAGCCACCACGCCTGGCCTCAGCCCTCTAATTTCTAACATCAATTAATGTATTTGCTCTGAAAGCGCCTCCTGTAAACTGAGGTATAACCTCATTTCTACCCCAATGTGGTGCACACTGTTGATACTGAGAGATGCGATGCAACCAGGTCACTGTGACAAGTCTGTGGGATCCCACAAACCACCTGGAGTCCAGAAGTTCTGTTCCATTCTCAGGAGACTTCTCTAACTAAGGAAAACCAAAATCATGTTATTGGCATTGCTGATGGTCCCAACTGCCCCTGAGGACTGCTCTTTGCTGTCTTACCCTCAAGTTTAAACCTCTATATTGAGCACCAACCTGCACTCCCATCTTAAAATCCCATTAAAAATCTAATCCATTCTTTGACTTTCCCATATTAAAATAACTTATTGTTACTGTAGGGAGCCAGCCCTATGTCACCCGTGGGTACCCCATGTTTGGTAGCGACCAAGGAATGAGAAAAAGACAGATTAAGAGAGATAGTGGGACCAGGGGACCATCACTCATTACTTTGGAGGAGGCAGTAAAGGCCCTGAACTCTGCTCATCCACACTATTTATTGATTACAATCACTTTGATCTACAGGATAGGGGTGGCGTAATGGTGGAGAGTGAGTGACGTGATGGTGGAGTGAATCAGCGAGCCGGAACCGAATGAGTGAGCCGTAACTGGTGTGTCATCCTAAGGATTGATAACAGTGGTGGTCTGGGAGTTTAACAAAACAAGGACATGTGGTTATCTTTAGCCTATTATCTATGTGCAACTGATGGAACATGGGCCTTACAAGGAGCCTACAAGTCTGGCTACGTCATAGTGCTACGAAGGGGTTTAATGTCCTTGAGCACAATGTTTATGGTAACAGAGCTGAGGTCACCCCGCACCGGAACATGAGGGATGGAGAGGCCTTCCTCCCCAGAGGCCTCCTGCGGCCTTCCACAGTTTGTGGTTCCTTGTTTATATGTTACTCATAACCAATTTATGTAGGCACTCTGTAAGTCCTTTCTCCTTTGCTGCTTTTCCCAACATTTACACACTCAAGCATCAGTTTGAAACACATTCTGAAATATCCTCCTGTGTTTTGCTAATCTCTAGACTTCTGTACAAGCCTGCCTAGGAGGAACTAGACAGAATTAGCTCTACAGAAACTGGGAAGGAGTTACCGTCTGCCTTGTGCACATTTCCCTCTTTCCATCTTATCTTCCACCATGCCCTTTTTTCAAGCCATAAAAACTCACACTTTCTTGACTATATGGTTATATTTTTCAAATGTGTGTGTGTGTATGGTAATGCTCCACCTCCACACACACACACACGCCCACACACACACATTCACAGAATATACAGTTATATTTTTCGTGTGTGTGTGGATGGTAATGCTCCCCCTCTATACACACACACATACTTGCAGACACACACACACACGCACAGAATATATAGTTATTTTTTTCAAGTGTATGTATGTGTGTGGATGGTAATGTTTCCCCTTTGTACACACACACACACACACACATGCACAGATGCACACTTAGCTTTCAGTGGCTTCCATTCCTAAGATAAAGGCCAAATCCTAACAAGGCCTCCATACCTCTTCATGCCCTTGTCCCACACTAGTGTCTCTATCTTCTCCCCATTGTTTCTGCCATCCATCTACACTGCATCTTTCAGTTTCAAGAATAAACCATGCTCAATCCTGCCAGGAGAAGGGCCTTTGAATACACTGCTTTAAAAATAATTTGTGTTACAATACACATAACCGACAATTCACCGTGTTAACAGTTTTAATGTGGACAACTCAATGGCATTGGTGTACAGTCACAATCTTGTATAACTATCACCACAATCAAGTTCCAGAGCATTTCATCATCCCCAATGAAAATCCACACCGACTAAACGGTTACTTTTCATTCCCTCCTACTCCCAGGGCCTGGCAACCACTCATCTGACTTCTGCCTTTATGGATTTTCTAACTCTACCTCTATGGACATTTCATATAAATGGAATTATATAATCCATGGCTTTTTGTGCCTGGCTTCTTTCACTCGACACAGTGTGATGTTCATCCATGTTGTAGCATTTATTGATACTTTATTTCTTTTTATGACTAAGTAACATTCCATTTTATGGATATTGAGTATACTGTTAACTTGCTCAGAATGAGTTTCCATCCTTCTCTTCAGCGAGCTGTCTCCTGGTCATCCTTCAACAGTCAGCTCAACGAAGACTTCCTCATTGGACTTTCTGAGACCTTGGCCTAGATGAAGTCACAGGCTGTTTTAGGCCCCGCTTTCTCTTCTGCGTAGCTCTTCTCTCAATCTGTAATTAAACACCCATTTAGGAGTTATTTGATTAATGGCTGTCTCCCCAACTAGAATCTAAGATCCACGAGGTAAGAAATCATGTCTATGTTAGTTCTATGTTGTATTCCCGATGGCTTTTAGAGGCCCTGGTACATAAATAAATTTTTGTCAAATAAATATTGTTGAAATTATTTCCTAGTAAGAAGTAAATAATTGGCAGCAGCTTGACGTCTTTCATTCCCAGTGGTATTTTGAGTTTGAATAGAAATAGGGCTGTCATAGAGAAATTTCATGGCGGAATTTCCCCTGGCAGGGAATAAAGGCTAGATTGTTTTGCGGGAGAGACTTCTTCCTCCTCCTGAATTGCACCACCCGATGCCTATGCCACCTGAAAGATTAGTTCTTGAGTCGCCATTTCATTCACTGTAACTATGTACTGCTTCCATTTTATCTGAACTGAAAAACAGGCATATTTGGTTCTATTTACATTCTTATTTCATCACTAGAAAGCCAGTGATCTGCTATAAGTAATTATCCCCTCATCCATCTTTCATCTCCAATATTTATAACATAAGCCTGATTGAAATTTGATGGGTTTCTTTGATGTCGGTAACTGAAGGATGCTTTTATTTGTAAATGGGGATTGTAATTGTATGTTGGAATGTACCCTTCGTTAACTCAATGACGCTGTCTTTTCCCAATCTTTTCCTGATATTTGTAATGGGTTTAAAAGTAGTCTTTCCTCTTTTATGCCCTTACATTACCTCATACATAAACCATATCCTTTGTGCAAGTGTTTGCAGTCTACACAATGCTGTCCTGTTTTAGAGTAATTATATCTGGAAAACTGCCAGTCATTATGTTCTTAAACTGATGGCAAATTCTTCTCTAGTATTTACAGACAGATGACAATTAAATTGAGGCCCTGATACAGTAAAAGTACAATTTAACAAATTTTCTTGGTGGCAGCATTTTTATTTAAATTTTGTTTAATTACTCATGAGAAAAATTTTCTCCAGAATGATAGTTTTATGCTATAAATGAGCTACCTGATATTTTTCTCAATTAGACATCAGATTAAGGGATAGTTGTGCCAAGTGAATTGTATCATTTGCATGTAGAATTACTATTATTTTAGTTTTTGTTTATTGTCCAGTTGATTATGTTAACCCAAAGAAAATTGGATATTTTTGTCCCAGGTAGAGCTGAAGTCCTCTAACAGTTTTTTCCCCCCCAGGTGGGGTCAGTGGGGCTAGATATGGATAAAGTTAATCCTGACTTTAGGCTATTCTCTGAAGGTTGAGCTGCCAACATGTAATGGCTAAACATAAATATATTTCAAGAAACCTAAAAAATAGCAAAAGTGGTCTTTAGCCTCAAGGATTGCCAATAGCCTAATTAATTCTACTAATGTAGTAAATTAAAGAGAGATTTTTTTAGCTAGAGAGGCCTTGTTGGAAATGCAGCGCCAGAGGCAAACATTGGTAATTTAGATCTTGGTATTCAAGACTGACTCAGATCTTGGTATAGTCAGCTTAGTAATCAATTCCCAATTGAGTAGATAGCTACTGGAGTCTCATATGGTATGTTTTTTAATAATACACAAAATCTCACGTGTTCTGATGATAACTTGGCATCTCATGGATCTTATCTTTATAATACTAAGAGAATGTGCTAGTCAGGTTAACACGATCTTGCCCATTCATCTTGGATGTTATAATTCTAATTTTATAAATGTAAAGATTTTTGTGTTTTTATATATAGCTTTGCGATATTTGAGAGAAAGAGAAGGATATAATCTAACTGGACCCACTTTGGAATGTAGACCAGTTTAAATTTTTGAGCTTGCAAGATTGAGAACCAGGACCTAAATACTGATGAATTCACCAAGACAAAAGCCAACCTGTAGGCATCTCTCTGCTCCTGAGAGGGGTCAGCTCTCTGCTCACACAGCACTGTCTCTCTTACTGTAGGTTTTCTTTGAATTTATTTAATTTATTCTTTCACTGATTTCTGTAAGGAGATAGACCTGATAGGAATCATACATATACACATACAAAAACTAAACCAAACAAAAAGTCTTTAGAATTCAAGGTCCCAAGTTAGAATATTCTTCCTGCCTCTGTCAAATGACATTAGACAAATGACATTTTTTCTTCAATTTCTTCATCTCTTTAAACTGGAAATGCTATATATCTTTTGTTTAGTTTTGAATATCAAATGAAAACTTTTAAAAATGTTAGCCTAATGTGGGACTGACATGGAGTAACCCTCAGTTATTCATCTGCCTGGCTTTCATTTTATTTATTTATTTATTTATTTATTTATTTATTTTTGAGGCAGAGTCTCTCTCTCGTGGCCCAGGCTGGAGTGCTGTGGCATGATCTTGGCTTACTGCAAACTCGGCCTCCCAGGTTCAAGCGATTCTCCTGCTTCAGCCTCTTGAGTAGCTGGAATTACAGGTGCCCACCATCATGCCTGGCTAATTTCTGTATTTTTTAGTAGAAACAGGGTTTCACCAAGTTGGTCAGGCTGATCTCAAACTCCTGGCCTCCAGTGATCCACCCGCCTTGGTTTCCCAAAGTGCTGGAATTACAGGCTTGAGCCACCAAAAAAAGTTGACAGTTATATCCAGTACTTTGTTTTGGAAAGGTCTGACTATAGAATTATATTTGTAAACTCTGATTTTTTTGTTCCTAGAAGAAAAATACAAATGAGCACATATAGTGGTCACTGGCTGTTCCCTCCTGTCTAGACTTAGAAAATTAGGGGGTTTCTGCTGTCTGTGGTACTGCAGCCTAGGCAAGTATAGAAACAGCCTCAGAGTTGGGGCATGTGCCAGGAATCTCCTGACTCTGCAACACTGTGAGCATGTAAGAAAAAAATACAAAAACACACAGATGATCACATTCTCACATCCAGTTCTAGCATATAGCTTTTGAATAAGCCTGTCATCTATTTAATATTTGGTCTTTTAATATCCAGTTTTCTAGTTCTGGATATTAAATGAGTAGCCCATTAGCAGATCAACGTCCTCCTCAGATGCCTGTCTTTCAGGCTTTGGCTAGCACACAATGGTTTTTAAACCCACTCTTAACATATCACCCCTATGCTTAGGAAAGAATAACTCATTTCCATTTACTGTAATAGGATAACCCATGAAAAGACCTATTTAGAGCTGCACGTCAGATACTTTCATTTGCTCAAAGTGGCCTTTCATGCAGGAACATGTTTTTTTTTTTTTTTAAAGGTGGAGTGTTCTTCAATGTTGATGTTGGAAGACTCCAAAAGTGAGGTCTGTGGCTTTTATAATTATGCAGGATTTTAGTATAAACCAATAGGCAGATCTTAGCTAAATCTGCCCCACAGAAAACTGTCTCCAGCCAAACACCCAATTTAAAGGTCAATGTAAATGCTAAGATTATTAAGCAATAGCAGTTGAAGAAAGACATTCAGTTATGACGGAAGGACTCCTGCAGGGTGAAAAAAGAGATTGTTTATGTACTGTTCCTCCACTTCTTCCCAGAAAAGATTTCTTAAGCTTCCTCCTTTTTCATACCAGGGTTTTATTGTCTCACATTGTCTAGAAAAAAAAATTGAAGTTTTCAATGGTCACACATCCTTGAAATTTGGGGTTTTAAATTCACTAATTGGGCTCTTGTAAGGAAGAACGCCAGATTCCCTCATTATCGTAATGGCTTCCCTCTGCTGCTGGGCATGGGCCTCATTACAGCTTGGAGTTTCTTTGGGGACTGTGCAGGTGCTTTTTTTAAGTTCAGGTGCACAGTGTGGAAGTCATGTGTAGAGCACACTCCAACAAAGAGCCTCAACTGCTCCACTGACTTCCCCATGCACACTCTTGGAGTTATTTCCACTCATAAAAACAGAATAGACCATGGACCAAATCAAACCATCAAACCATTGACTATGTGTACTGAATGTCAGAGAACATGCTATTTATTACATGCATATCATGTATTAGCTAAGATGATGCTCCTTAGCTAATAAACAACACATTTCTTTCATCTCAACCCTGCACCTGCTCAAGAGGTCTCTGGGGCTGTGCCTTCATTTCCTGTTGCTGCTGTTTTCATATCTTTAGTTTCAGTACTTCCTCATCTCTTAAGTGACTCTATGTGGTACCTGTGTGTGTGTATGTGAGCACGTATGTTTTTTTTCTCTCTCTCCCTCTCTCTCTTCTCTCTCTGTCCCTCTCTCTCTCTCTCTCTTATCATCTCTTTATATTACAGATTCCAAGGCAATTCTCTTATGGGCATATTCTCCTGGATCTCCCAAACTGAAGACAGTATCATTCATTTTCTCTCAAATATTCCTTTCTTCTTATGTTCCATGTCTCAGTATAGGACACTGTCATTCAGTCATCATGTTTGCCTTCTTCCCCTTTCACTCTCCAAATCCCATTTCTTAGCACCTTATCTGTTCCCCAGGGTATCATCACATTGCCCAGTTTATTTACACTGGGACATTTATCACTGATTTATGCTATTGAGTTAATTTCTTGTTTACTTTGTTTCATCTGTCTCTTTCCTCTAGAATATAAGCCCCAAGAAGGTAGAGTTATTTTCTCTGTTATTCCCAGCTGTGAGTCTAGAGCAATACCTTGAACATGGTAGTTACCTGATAAAAGTTTATTAAATACATGAATGAATCAAAAACTGTCTCATTGATGCTATTGCCTTAATGTCTTGCAAATCACTTTTTAAAATTGTGGCTGCTGCCACCCTAGTTAGAGCCAGTATATTTCTCATATCTGTGACTGCAACAGCCTCCTAGCAGTTCTTCTTGCTGCCACTCTCACCCTTCTCTAAATCGTTATCTGCCTGGCAGCCTGAAGTCTTTCTATACTGGAAATTGTCTTCTGTCATTGGCCTCCTTAAAATTCTTAAGTAGCTCCCCCATTACAATCTGCTTTGCAAACTTTTCCACAAGCATTTCTCCTAATGGCAAAGGAGAGAGCAGCCCTGGGATCTGAAGTTACCTGTCGCAAGTACAGACTATCTTAGGAGGTTCATGACTTATCTTATAAATGTATGCAGATTTTGCACTGTACTTCTTTAGTAATAAATATTTTAAATTACTCACCATTTAGCAAAAACAATGGTACAGGAAGATATTTCTTGTTTATCCTGTGGTTTTGGAATATGGCCACCATGATATCAAGTCTGAGAAATGCAAAAGCAGATCAAGAGCAGATAAATTTATTTGATGCACGAAGCCCTTCAAAACCAAGTATCTGATTCTCTCTCCCTTCTCACCTTTTGCCATTCTCTCACACCCACCTTCCCCAGCCTGACTCATGTCAATGCCCCCCCTCCCCTCCAAGACTGCTTTAGATCTCCCTTCTCTGTCTCCCCCTCAGGACCCTGTGCCTTGTCACCTGTACATGATCAGTCCTTATTGTTTATCTCTATGTCTGTAGCATTAACCTTGAAGAAAGGAGATGTGTTGTGTTCATTATTACCCAAACCTGGTCCAGTGCCTGGTATATCTCAAGCACACAATAAACACCGGTGGAATGAATTAGTGAATGAGTAAATGGATTACCAGTTATTCCAAGTAAGTGGTCATTTAAAGCTTTAAGGACGCTGATATCTGAGATTAAGTGATGTTCTATTTCAGTAGCCTTCCCCGCTCTGTTACTCCATCATTCCCTATACATACATGTAAAAAGAGAAATTTATTTAGGGTTGATTTTATTGACCAAGGACTGAAAACTGCGATAATGTTTAGGACCAAAGTACTGATTGAAATTTACTTAAGAGACATGTAAAGTTCAAAGAATGATCCTTTTCCCTGGAAACTGGAAGGGATTTTTGAAAGCACAAGGACTCCCTAGCTTGAAGCAGCAATTGAAGAAAAGGTCTTTGGTGACATCATCCTTTCTGATCTAGAAGGCTATCAACTGTAATCTACAAAGGTTTCAGAGGAACGTTGAGCCCACGTTTAAGAAGACACTCAACCTCATTGTTTCATTTGTCATAGGGAATCATAACTCTTCTACCCACCTATCCTTTCTGTGTTTGACATTTGCTATAAAATAATGTCACCGGGACTGTAACGTCTAGTCAGCCAGGCTACTTGAATGATGTGATGAGCTAGTTTTAGGGTTATATGTGTCATTAAAAAAAAACAAAAAACCTTTCCCAGTGGAGTACAAGTAGTGGAGCCTCCATAACTGCAAAGTCTCTAAGAATGGTTTTGGCTGAAGTCAAACATCCTCTGCATTTGACAAAACTTTTGGTTGTGCATGACAGATGCTCAACAGAAATGTTTTGCAGATGGAATCTTTCTGCGGAAGGAAGTGGTTTGCTCTTATTAAAAAGTCTGAATGGGGACCAGAAAGAGAACGAAGAGGAAAAGGAAGCCACAGAAAAAGCTCTGGCTGAAAGGTCATTCCCTAGGCACGTGACAACATAGAGCGGTTGGCAGAGGGCTGAAGGTGAGCAGCTGAGTCCCGTCCTCTGAGAGCTTACGGGTCCGAACCAACTGACTCACATATGTGATTAAACACTACTTGGCCAACTATGCAAGTATTGAACCACAACCAAAGTAGGTTTTTAAAAATGGATTCAAATTAAAATGCAAGCCAATAAAGTAAGAGTAAATCACTCCTTCCCATTGCAATATGAAATATAATCAAGATATCTTCTTTTCAATTGGTTAACAATGGATCCTTCCTGAAATATCCGACCCTTCACTGGCTTAGAAGGCATTCTTTTTTATTTATCAGACGTGATTTGGGGAATGTTTAACACATAGGACTCATGATTTAGAGTGTTTGCTAATTTTGTTAGTGTTTCCAGTTAAGACAGCTTTAAAGGAAGCATTGCATATTTTATTAATTAATTAGTCATAATGAATTCTTTATTTCTGGTGTTGGCCAAGGCTGAAGCAGCCTGTTTGGCTATTGTTACACAGCGTGGTTTGCAGGCATTTCCTCCTGAGATTGCCAAAGGCAGCTGCCATAGGGTCACAGCAGTTCCTTCAGCCGGTACTGCCCCTTTCCCAGACACACGTCTCTCCTTTCAACCCACAAGTGAGGTTACAGCAGAGTGGGCCTGGGCAGGAGCTTCAGCCCAAACACAGACAGAACACCTTGTTTTTAATGTGACCTTTTCGGATGAGTGTTTTTTTAAGTGTTCTATAGCTGAAAAGGTTTTGGAAAACTACTCAATAAGTAGAAGATAGATAGACGGATTGATTCTATATACAGAATATTATATTTGACAAAATCTGCTGCTTCCCCATAAGGCTTTATGAATTTCAACTCCTCTTTCATCAACACCAAATATTAAAGATATTACTTCACACTGGCCTGGTGTGGTGGCTCACGCCTGTAATCCCAACACTTTGGGAGGCTGAGGCTGAGGTTGAGGTCAGGTGTTTGAGACCAGCCTGGCCAACATGTTCAAACACTGTCTCTACTAAAAATGTACAAATTAGGTGGGTGTATTGGCAGATGCCTGTAATTCCAGCTACTCGGGAGGCTGAGGCAGAGAATTTCTTGAAACTGGGAGGCGGAGTTTGCAGTGAGGGAAGATCACACCACTGAACCACTCCAGCCTAGGCGATAGAGGAAGGCTTGGTCTCAAAAAAAAAAAAAAAGAAAAAAAAATCACTTCCTACTAAAATTTTTTTGAAAAATGACTCCCAAATACCTAGTGTCTGTTCTTCTAAATTAGGGGTTGTGCTTAAATTTACTAAATTTATATGTATATTTCAGATGAATTAGGCTGAAAATCTGTTTCTATCAATACTGTACAAGTGACTTTCACTAATTTATTTTGAGAAGGAAATTAAAACCCATGACCATGACATGTAAATTCATTGAAATTAAATGCAAATAAATCCAGTCTTGTTATGGTCTTTTGTTTCAAGACTGAGGTTATTGACAGACACATAAGGTTGAGAATCCATTTCCCAAATGCTTTGATTGACAGGCAAGACAATACAACAGCAGAGAGCTGGCTGCCTGTTTAAAAGCCGTGCTTCAAATACAGGCTAAACTGATAGAATTGATTCCTCCATTTTTCTGCTTTCTGGAAAGAAGGTAATCCTCTGCCTTCTATTTGCAGGATATTAATTTTAAGTACCTGCGAAATGAAGTTTTTTTAAGCTAAGAGGCCCCAAAACTCCAGTTATCGCCAAGGTTATACAGGAATCAAAGCCAGACATTTGGAGTAGATGCTGAGATCACATCTCCCTCACACCTCTGCAGAAAGCAGCTACTTGCAATCCTGCCAGGACCATTCCAGAGGCAAGGTGATCCTTCTTATTTGTAAAAGGTCTAGTAAAGTATACAACGGTTTATTCTTTTAATTTTAAATGGCAATTTACATACATATAGACTTGAATACTTCATAACTGACTTTTTAAAATATGTGAATACTTTCTAGGAAATGCTTCCATTTAAAAAATACTTTATGAATATAAGTTTAATATTCATTTCCTTTGAATTCCTTCATCTGAACTTTTCTTCCCACCATTCCTTTTTCTTCTTAGCTAAACCATCAATCAAGTGACTCTCCTGCTATTTTACATTTTGCTGATAAGCAGTTTTTTGTAATTAATAGCCTTATCTTTCTGTGTATGAAAAAAACAAATTTAATGCATTTTAATAAGGAGGCTGAAAGGACAAGGAGACATTTTATTGCTGTGTTGATTTTGATAAGACTAGAAATAACCTGGTTGGCTGGTGACTGCATATTGATGTTGGTTGCATTTGTGCACACATTTTTTGTTGCTCTTGCTGTTTGTACTTCAGTATTCTTATAAATATATTTCTGAATAGGTATGCAATATAGATTTCTTTAATACACAAATCTCACTGAATAACGTGATGGTTTTAAGCCACTTTAGCTTTATATCTGATTCTAGTCTTGTGTTTGCAGTTTTCAGCTGACCAACCAACAGGGCTGAGAATCAGAAGATTTGCCTTTAAGACTAGCTCCTCTGAAAAATTGCTCTTAGCCCAAGCAAAACATCCCAATTGCTATTTCTTTATTTATATATGGAGGTGGAGCACCCGGAGACTACCTAAAAGAGCTCAAAAATCTCCTCCAGATCCAGTATTCTATAATTGCAGCTAATTCATTAAAAAAAAAAAAAGTCCATTAAAAAAATCCTGTGTTAAGGTTTTAAAGTTCAAGATCCTTTGGAATGTGAATAATCAGGTCTCTGTCGGGGCCAGAATTTTGCACATCCCAAATGAAGGCTGAATAAAGCCTATTTCTTTGAAATTAGTGAAGTTTATGAGATCATGAAGGGTCCATAACAGAAAGAGCTCTGTGATGGGCGTCAGGGTTGTTCCTACCCTTATTTCCTATCCACCCACACACTAATCCTGTGATGTGGTTGCATCTGTAATTTCATTCTGCAAAGAGGAAAACTGTTGTACAGAATGGTTAGTTGTCATCGGCAGGGCCGTACAGGGTCACACAGCTACAGAGGGCTGAACAAAATTCTTGATGCTCCAGACTGTGGTGATTTTTGTTAGAAATCTTGGGTCACACCACTTGGGAAGCCGAAGCGGGCGAATCACGAGGTCAGGAGTTCAAGACCAATCTGGCCAACATAGTGAAACCCTATCTCTACTAAAAACACAAAAACTTAGCCAGGTGTGGTGCTGTGTGCTTGTAATCCCAGCTACTCAGGAGGCTGAGGCAGGAAAATCGCGTGAACCCGGGAGGCACAGGTTGCAGTGAGCCAAGATCACACCATTGCACTCTAGCCCAGGTGACAGTCAGAGACTTTTGTCTCAAAAAAAAAAAAAAAAGAAAGAAAGAAAATCTTGGGGTCACGGTCCCCAGGACTGTGTCCTCAAGTCAGGGGCAGAAAATGAATAGGAGTGAATACCTAGTACTGCTCTGATAGGGCTGTTCTCCTGCTAGGAGAGGGGGATAGTTGACTGGGTGTCAGGGCATCTTCTCCACTAGACTGTAAACTTTTATACTGCTGAGTGCATTCATTTATCCTTCAGGGCAGGGAAAAGATTTAAAATTGGTGTAATCTGCTGTAGTACCCAGGATTCTGCTGGGCTCCCCCAATATTTTTCAATCCTGTGACACCATAGGCACTCAATGTAAACAGAAGATGAGGGAAATGGTGGAAGTAGAAAGAGGTCAGATGTGAGAATGGGGAAGGAGAGGATACTACACCCATCGCAGTTCAATAAAACAGAGCCCCTTCCACTGGCTAATTGGTGAATCACCTAGGCTGGCTCCAGGAACAATGAGAAGTCTTGGATTTGGTGCCCTTCGAGGAACTCTCTGCTTAGTCTCTCATATACCTCCTCTTCCCCACTCCCACCAGCCCCTTTTGAAAAGTATGAATGCTGAGTTAATCCCTCAGGGTACCAATAGTCCTTGTTCAAGTAAAGGTTAAGGCCAGGGACTGTCTTTAATTGCAGCTTAAGGGAACAATGCCTCCCCTTTTGACAGTCTATGTAGTTAGCGATGCTCTTGCTCCAAGATTGATGCAGGTAATCAAAACGGGGTTTCTATAGTATTTAAATCCATCTTCAAACACCGCTAATTACTTCCTCTCCAATACTCATCTCCTGCTTCCAACGACAAAACTTAACCATCAGATAACATTATGTATATGTTTTGGACCTTGTATTTTATACCCTACAACATGTATGACTTAACAGTCATACTGATGAGGGACTGTTATACCAATAAGTTTTTCATCACAGTAAATTCTAATGATAATCAAACCAAAACAAAGATTAATTTTCTGAGCATTTGATCATAGCTTCAACAAAAATTGAAGAGCTTATTTATTGTAAAAGGATTTTACCTGCATTTATAGGGATGTCTTCTTTCATTCATTCTTTGGCAATTCTGATTAGTAAATTGTACCGGCATTTCTCTTTCTCTGTGCTCAGCAAGTTAAGACAGCATCACCATTGACTTCTGCTTCATGTTAGAACAGACATATTTATTTCTCTTTTTTTTTCTGCCAAAGAAATAAAATCTTTATGTGCTTTGCACGTGGGTTAGCAGAGCTAACAATGGGGTGATTGTTCCGCTCTTGGTGCTGCCTAATCTTGGAGGTAAGGTCTGTTACTCTTTCAAGCACTGTCCTCTAGTGTGGAAAATAAATATTAGCACTTTTACAACAAGCATTGCTGCTCAAGAACTGCTGCTTGATAAGTGCGTGCCTTCCACTCCACTCAGTGCTTTTCCTGGGAAGGTATTGACTCTTTTAACTACATGAATTAAAGTAATTCTTAGTGAGATAATTCCTGACAACACATGCACCTTTACTTAACAGTGTTAGGTCATCAGAAACCACTGAATAGATGAAGGCAGTGGGCTTGCAATACAGCATAGATCCATGAGCATTGTGATAAAATGCAAACCGAAAAAAAAAAGAGAAAAGGTACAGTGCATCTATTTTGAAAAATTAGCATTTCCCAGCACTTTGGGAGGCCAAGGCAGGAGGATCATGAGGTCAGGAGTTCAAGACAAGCCTGGCCAAGATGGTGAAATCTTGTCTCTACTAAAAAATACAAAAAACAATTAGCTGGGCATGGTGGCGTGTGCCTGTAGTCCCAGCTACCCGGGAGGCTGAGGCAGGAGAATTGCTTGAACCCGGGAGGCGGAGGTTACAGTGAGCCGAGATTGCACCACTGCACTCCAGCCTGGCGCCTGGCAACAGAGCAAGACTCTGTCTCAAAAAAAAAAAAAAAAAAAAAAAAAAAAAAAATGCAAAAATTAGCCAGGTGTGGTGGCAGGCGCCTATAATCCCAGCTACTCGGGAGGCTGAGGCAGATAATTGCTTGAACTCGAGGCAGAGATTGCAGTGAGCCGAGATCGCACCACTGCACTCCAGCCTGAGCAACAGGGCAAGACTCTGTCTCAAAAAAAAAAATTAGTATTTCAAAAAGAGTGCTGGCTGGGCTCGGTGGTTCACGCCTGTAATCCCAGCACTTTGGGAGGCCAAGGCGGGCGGATTACCTTAGGTCAGGAATTTGAGACCAGCCTGGCCAACATGGCAAAACCCCATCTCTATTAAAATACAAAAAAATTAGGCAGGCATAGTGGTGGGCGCCTGTAATCCCGGCTACTTGGGCAACTGAGGCAGGAGAATTGCTTGAACCTGGGAGCCAGAGGTTGCCGTGAGCCAAGATCGTGCCACTGTACTCCAGTCTGGACCACAGAGCAAGACTGTCTTAAAAAAAAACAAAGTGCTATCATTTTTGACAAACTGGCTATTCTGGCTATTCTGAAATTAATTTCTGTGTGAAGCACACATATACATTTGTTTGAATCCATGTATAACTCAGTTCTGACTGGCTATTTAATGGGATAGTTCTGACTATTCACATTTACCAGGTAATTATCTCTCAGTTTCATTTAGTATAATGCTTGGCTTTGAAATAATAAGTGAATATTCAACAATATCTACCAGTTAAGATTTTAGGGCACTAGATTCGGATAGACCTGGGTTAAGCATTCATTGGTTAGTTGGCCTTTCTAAATTTGTTTCCTTTGCGGTAAATGGAGATCATAGTAGTGCTTTCTTTCCTTAAAGGATTTAGTTATGAACCTATGAGATGAGGCTTGAAAAATATTTAACATAGTGTCTGGATCTTCACAAACACCAAATAAATATTAGAAATTTTTTTTATATATTTTTGTAATTTTTTTTGACATGGCCTCTAGAAAACTTTCCACCAACCAAGCCCCAAATGACATTCTTCTAATAAAACATATGGTTGACTAATGAAATTCATTACAGAGTTCCTTTTACTACATTTGAAAAAGTCTTTGCTCAGTGTGTACGTTGAGCTGGACTCATGCTTCCTAGCTTCCGTTGAATTTTTGTGTTTGACACCTCTTTGGGGGGACAGTTCCATATCAGGTGTCATTTTACACTAAGAAGCCAAATTTTGTGACTGCTTATATACACTTGAGAGTATGAACACAGCCAAGCTGACTGTTACTGTTGTCAGTTCCCAAAATAGTGATCCGATCTCCATGCCCAAAAGAACATAAGCCACAGACTTGTAAAAGGGGTACTCCGGGGAAGCTAAGGTTAGGAAATAATCTGCAAAACAGTCATACCTTTCGTTGCTTTATAGATTATATCTAATGTCCTTCAAGGTTATAAAAATAGTTTATAGAGCATCTCTACCATAAACTGCTCTGCCCTTCCATAAACCAAGCCAATTGTGTAGCTGGGAATGTTTCTGCAAGACAACAATGGCCGATGGGAGATTCAGCATAGCCAAGCCCTTGATACAAACCCTCTACTTTTCTCTGAATGGTGTCCTTGTCATTCTTGCTCAATGTCTCATGAAAGGAGCTGAAGCTGCTGCCACCTGATCCTGGTGTTTCATTACTGCCTGTCCCTAACCTGTGAGTTGACTCTTCACTGCTCTTTCCCTTACAAACAAAGCTCAGGTCTCCCTTGGGCTAGAGAAGGGTGATGGTTGAGGTTAGAATGGGAGTCAAAAATCAACAGAGTAATCCAATTACTTCTTTGTTGAAGCAAACCAAGCACAGATTCTCCGAAGTTAGGTAAACAGACCTATGCAGAAGGTGGGGAAACCTGAGTGGAAAGCAAAAGGAAGGAGAAAATGAGGCAAATAACCTCCAACATGTTTCTCATAACTAACAGCCTGGCACAATTTAGAGAAATATCAAAGTTTACTATCGCACTTATTAGAGCTAGTGAGTTCCCAAGGTAAATGGAGAACTAAAAGGCCTTCCTAATGTTGTATTAATTCTTACAAAAAAAACCCCAAGGCCTTCATGTATTCTGGCCAGCATGAAAAAAAAAAAATCCCCCTGGGAGCCAAGCAGCAGGACATGGTCCTCATGGAAACTAAACTCTTACTGCCACATATGTTTTTATTTTTAAAAAACAAAGTGAGAACAGGTTAATACCTCAAGCTTTCCTCAAACAAATTGTTGGACTAGTTCAGATGGTTCTCAAGAGAGTAACTGCTCTTCCCTGGACATTGCAGGCAGGACTATTCTAGAAGACAAATCCACTTTGAATCAGTGAAGTTTTCTATAGAGCAAAAGTAGTTATGAATATTGGCAAAGGACTAGTTTTAAGGAATCATCACAAATATTTTATTTAAAATCTCTAATAAGGAAGAATAATAGTGATTCCGACAACATTTTTTTCATAAGGTGACAAATGAATTGTTGACAGGATAGTGAACTTCATTCATAGTTATTTAAATTAACATTGTAAAGTTTTCTTTACACTGATAGCTTATAATTTAATTGTGCACACAACAAGTATTTTCTCAAAGACATATTAAGTGCTGAAAATAAAGCAAGGTATTTTTGTTAGAGTGGATCAATAAGAGAAAGAATCCTTCTTTAAAAAATATCTCCTGAAGATAGATGAAGGAATAATGCATCATGTTGAATTATTTAAGTATGGAATTCACTCATATGTCATTTGATGCCTCTGATCTAGTGAAAGAGGTTGGATGTGAAAGGTAGTAAAATACCTGTGTGTACATACATAAAGCCCAAAGTTCAACAAATAGCACTTCTCCGCCTCATGAATGTCTGTCGTCTCTCTGATGAAAAATGCAGAGAGAAGGCAATAAACTGCAAATTTTATGGCTACATTTCCATGCTTGGGGCAGCCTCCTTATCAGATCACATCCTGTCTGAGAGATAGAATGAAGGATTTGGATACGTGGAGCCATGCAGCAGGTGAACTCAGGTAAAATGTAACATAGCTATTTATAGCTGTGATTTCAGAGTCCTTTGCTGGTATCCTCTTAAACTGGCCTTTGTGATATTATAATAAAATGGGAATAGGATTTCACCAAATTTAGAAGCGCTTATAGTTGTTGGCTTCTTCTGAGGATGCATGAAACTTCTTCTTGTGGTGGCTGACTTCTGAGGCTACGTGAAACTTGTTGCCTTTAGGTTTCAGAGAGCCATTTAAGGTGTATGGCTAAAAATGCGTCTTGTAGAAGTGAAGCCAGGATGAACGATTCAAGAGGCAGCTCCTCCCACATTTACACTATTCGCTCAGCCAGCAAATGTTTATTGAATGCCTACTATGTGCCAGTTACTGCTCTAAGTTGTGGAGATACTACAGTGAATAAAACAAAAACAAATATCTTTGCCCTCATAGACTCATGTTACACTATCTTTGTTTAAATAAAATAACATCCTCCCTCCAAACACACAATATCTATTAGGTAATTTCCACACTGTATTGCCAAACTGTGTGTGGCTTAGGTAGTAATGCATTTGGTTACAAGTAAGAAAAAAAATTGAGCAATCATGGTTTAAACAAATAGGGCTCTCCCTTTTCGCTTGGCATAAAATCTGTATGCAGACAGTCAGGAGGCTTATGCAGCAGCTCAACTGTGTCATGGGGGATTTAGTTTTTTTCTGTTGTAACACTTTGCCATGTATAGCATGATGGTTGTTTGTCATAGCTGTAGGATGGGTGCTACGACCCCTGGCACTATGTGTGTACTCACAGCAGGGAGAAAGGGTCATGAGTGTCTAGTTTTCATTTAAAGAGGAAAATGAAATTTTCACAAAAATTTTCGTAACATATTACAATTATGTGTCATAGACAAGACTGTACCACATGACTACCCACATCTGCAAGTGAGGCTGAGAAAGTGAATATATAGTATTTATAGGCTCGATAGTGAAGGTAATCAAGAAAAGAACAGGGTTGGGAATGGGTGTTAAGTTAGCTAATCTAGAGTGTAGTTTACATTCATTACAAAAACAAAACAAAGCAAAATAGAAAATCCAATGTCATTTAAACATAAGACTGGTTCATTTTTACATCTGTTAATTTTCTTAATGAGTGACTGAATGCATGAATGCCTTGTCAAAGTACATAATGTCCTGTAAAAGCCTGAATAATTGAATAAATGAATGAATGGTCTAATGCAACTGGCACAGGCAAAAGATTTTCTGAAACTCTACGTGGACAATTGTTTTGGCTATTTTGAATACTTCAATTGCTTATTTCAGTAAAAATTTTCAACAAGCCTGAATATAATCATAATTATTATCAAAGTTAGCATGCTTTAAAAAGTTCAATTTAATTATCATTTATTAAACAATGACTATAAGTGAAATTACTAATCCTGAGAGTTGCAAAGAAAAATAAGACAATATTCCTGTGTCAAAAGGTAAATGCTCAAGAAGAAACAGATAAGCAGAGTTACACACAGTGGGACACCTAACTCTGCCTGGGGAAAGCAGGAAAGTTTTATGAAAAGTTGTGTATGCGCTTTTCTGTTGTGCGTACAGAAGGGGATGAAACAGAAAAGGAAGAAGTGGAAAGAGACAGATACGGGCTTTTTCAGGCAAAGGAATAGCATGTGAATGTCACAAAGGCATGTGAGTACACATTATTTAACAGAAACACTTTGGTATAGCTGTGTGGCATGGTACAAAGTTAATGAATGCCAGAATCATGCATACTTGAGTTTGAATCCCAGTTTAGGTTCTTTTTTGTTGTGAGATCTAGTGCGCTCCTGAATGTCTCAGCTTCCGCATCTCTAAAATGGGGGTAAAATATCCATTTACTTGCATTATAGGGAATTTGGAGGATAAAATGCCAGGATACATGTCCATGAGCTATGATGCCTGACACAAAGATAATATCATGTCTGTATCTGTTGTTGGTATCATTATCATCATAATTACCAAGGCTAGAATGTTGTGTTTTGAGAGTAACGGGAGACAAAGAAGGAAAGGTCAGCAAGTGTAGGTCATGAAGAACGCATGGCAAGGTGTTACTAATGTATTACAAAATATAGCTACAAATTTCTTACAACCCTGTAGACATACCCCTTTGCCATGTAATGTTGCTGTTCCTTCCTTCAAGAGATAAATCTATTTCTCTAACATCTTGAATCTGGGCTGGTCTTTTTTCTTTCTTTCTTTCTTTTTTTTTTTTTTTTTTTTTTTGAGACAGAGTCTTACTCTGTTGCCCAGGCTGGAGTGCAGTGGCACAATCTCGGCTCACTACAACCTCTGCCTTCCAAGTTCAAGAGATTCTCCTGCCTCAGCTTCCTGAGTAGCTGGGACTACAGGCGTGAACCACCATGCCCGGCTAATTTTTGTATTTTTAGTAGAGACGGGGTTTCACTATGTTGGCCAGACTGGTCTTGAACTTCTGACCTCATGTTCCGCCCACCTCTGTCTCCCAAAGTGCTGGGATTACAGGCATAAGCCATCGTGCCTGACCTCAGGCTGGTCTTGTGATTTGTTTCGATGAATAAAATGTGGTGGACGTGACGTTGTGCAATTTATGAGCTGAAACCTCAAGAAGCATTTGCAGCTTTCAGTATTACTCTCTTAAAATCCAGCTGCCTTATGAGAAGATCCCAGCCAGCCTGCTGGAGAGTTCATAAGGAAGGGAACTGAGGCACACTAGCTGAAAGCCCTAGTCAACTACCATCTGGGGCCAGCTAGCCACTGGCTGAACTGTCACCTGACCACTAAATACCTAAGTAAGCCCAGCAGTACTCCAGACAGCAGCGACAAGATGTCTCAGCTGATCTCTTCTTCAACTTCCAAACCCAGAATTATGAGCAAAAACATGGTGACTGTTTTAAGCCACTGAGTTTTGGTGGTTTTTTATATGGCAATGAAGAACTGAAGGAGAAGCAGAACAAGTTTTACTTTATCCAGGAGATAAGAAAAAACCTTTGAAAGATTTTTAACAAGGTAATGACCTCAACAGACCTTTATTTTGGTAATTTCACCCAAATGCTCACATAAAGGGTACACTGAATAATGTTACTGAAAGCAAGCAGAGAAGATAGAAGACATTTGGAGTAATAGTTAAGTAAAACTTGATGAAGATCCGGGAGATGATGGAATAGCAAGAACAAAGCTACTTGCCTGAATGAGCGACCTCAGATATAATGCCCTGAACACTTCATTGAATGCTCTGTAGAATCCTTCCTAAAATTCTTAATACTTTTTGAACAAGGAGTATGCAGTTTTACTTTGCACAGAGCCCCGAAAATTATGTAGCTAGTTCCAAGGAAGGAATGCACAGAAACTAAGCCCCAGGCCTGACATATGAGAAGGTAGAAAGGATCTGACTCAGTATGTTCTTGGTTGTGGCAGCTTTGAATTTTATAGCCATGGAGACTCTCAGGTTTGTGAATGTTTGGATCTCTCAGTGGCTCAAGCTTTGATTACTCTGATGATAAAATCAATGGCAATTTCACACAACAGAAATGCCAAGAATAAGAAAAGCATTTTCAATCTTTTCTTTCCTAAGAGCTACCTGAGTGGTCTTGAATGAGTCAACCTTCTCCAGCTTCCTCATTCATGAAATAGAGTGCTAATCTTGTCCCTACACAGCTCACAGGATTGTGACAATTAAGCGGACATGTGAATGAAGCACTTTAAATTCCCCACAAAGGAATGCATTCAACTAAATAGAGGGACTAAAAATAATTCTATTAACAACTGTAATCCACAGGCAGTGTCCTCAGCTCAGGTCCTTCTGAGGTGGCTGTGGCTGCATGCTGTTTAGAATTCTCTGAATCAAAATGCCTGACACTTTTCTGAGAGAAAAGAGAAGACGATAAATAGATAATCATTGGATTGGGTTTGCTGTGTGTTTATATGTTGTAAATTCCTTTTCCTTTTTATTTATTTACAGTCTCGTAATTTAAATTTTCTGCATGTATTCAATCATCAAGCATTTATTGGGCATATTATTATGTATGGGGCACCATGCTATGGGCTAGAAAAGAGGAAGCAGAAGGGGCCCCTGCCTTCAAGGAACTCATAGTATATAAACTGGAGACTGATACAAATAAATAACTAGAAAGTAATGTGCCAATGTTAAAAAAAAAAAGTCATAAGCTAAGTGTTAGTGGAACACAGAAAGAAACCATTTATAGTCTGGAGGGACAGGGAGAATAAAGACTTCTCTGAAGAAGTAACGTTGAGTTTTTAGGATTTCATTTCGGCCTGTTGAGAAAAAAACAGAATCAATGTGGAATGAGTTTCCAAGATTGAAAAATAAGTCCAAAATTTGAAAATAATCTTACACTGATAATGCCATATACATAGGGGCATCCTTTTCTTTTCTTTTTTTTTAAATCACCATGCTTCTGACTTGCTGTAATACTGATCTGGCAATTCAACCAATGTCAATGAATATTTATAGTCCCTAAACCCTCTGAGCCTGTTTCTTTTGAAAATAAGAGATTTAGAAATAATACACAAGGTTGTTTTAAGATACAAATTTGAACAGATTTTTAAATGAATACATCAGAACTTACACTTGTGAAAATGTCAGAAATTTGAATATGGCTCTTGTGGGAGACTATATTCATATGCCAATGGTGTTAACATTGTTCAAAGCACTTTTTTACAAGCATACTTTAGAACTGACTTAATGATTTGAGGATTTGATGGAATAAGGGAACAACCTAAGGAATGGGAAAAATTTCTCTCTGGGATAAGAAATCTCCTTGGAGACAGAAAAATCAGAGTTTGTATCAGAGTATATATGCTCTCTCTCTCTCTCTCTCTCTCTCTCTCTCTCTCTCTGTCTCTCTCTCTCTGTCTCTGTTTCTCTGTCTCTCTCTCCCTCAGGTTCTTTATCTTTATAAGTCAGGCTTGGCTGTACCTACCCAACCTAGTCTAAATAATTGCAAGTAGGTCCAAAAAGTAAGGTTATGTGAAATTGTAACCATAAACCATAATATACATATCTTCCTTTGAGTATAAACTTGATTTTGGATCTGAGGCAAAAGTCATACAAAGTGTCATCAGGTAAATAAGGTGGATACTATTTTGGGTCATAAATGAGGAGTGATTTTTTTTCTTCAGTTTGTATATAGATTCCAAAAGTAACTCAACAGGATGACTTAAGAAGTGAAAGGACTTCCTTGTTAGTCTGAAGACATGGTATCCCAGCTGGGCATGGTGGCTCATGCTTGTAATCCCAACACTTCGGGAGGCCGAGGCAAGAGGATTGCTTGAGTCCAGGAGTTTGAGACCAGCCTGGACAACATAGAGAGACCCTTTTTCTACCAAAAATAAAAATTAGCCAGACGTGGTGGTGTGAGACTATAGTTTTAGCTACTTGGGAGGCTGTGGTGAGAAGATCACCTGAGTATAGGATGTCAAGGCTACAGTGAGCCATGATTGCACCACTGCACTCCAGCCTGGGCAACAGAGTGAGACCTTGTTAAAAAATAAAAATTGAAGACATGGTATCCCAAGATGACTACTTTTGAAACATTGTCAATTTAAAAACAATTGTAGCACCAATACTAGAGTCCTGACTTATAAAACAATTGTAGCACCAATACTAGAGTCCTGTGTTTTGTATATGATTTTGAAAAAGTATCAGTGATAGGGATCAGTATCACAAGTCATTTTTACAAAGGAGTGAGCTACTCTAAAAAGCTCAATGATACGTGTATATGGACTTTACCATTTAATAAGTGCTTTGTACAGATCGTCTCATTTGCACCTGATCACAACACTGTGAGATATGTTTTAGTTTTATTCTCAGATTACAGATGAGGAAATTGAGGATTATCTGAAAAATTATACTGGGCCAGTTGCTAAACTTCCTGAGCCTTAAATTAGCCACAAGGCAGTGTTTCAGCCCCACAAAGCCCGAATCTGAAGTCCTTCCTTGCTTATTCACATATTTAGACTACCAGATATCTTCATTTCACTGATGAACTTATTAAAGCTATGTCAAATTCCTCTGGATGTCTGGAACTGTCCCAACAGCTGTGTCTTCTCACCTCCTCAGGATGCCAGTGATCTGGCTTTATGACATGTTTAAACTCATTTCTTTGTGTCTGTGTCTTGGAAAGGGGCTGTTTCCCATGCTAAGGCTTCCTCTGGTGGTCACGTGGCATAATGAGTAATGGACTCTTTTCCCCTTTTTGAAGGTCTGTGGCATGGCTAGAAACAGAGGTTTGACTTGCTCATTCCCAACCTCTTCCTTCAATTGTGCTTAAGCTCTGGCCTTGAAATGAGGCACCTCTTAGTGCTCACATTGCATGATAAATAGAGAGGCAGAGTTCCTAATGGACTCTTGGGCCCCCACTGCAATCCCTCTCTATGATTTCCTAGCCACACCTATAACTCTCTTGTCTTTTCCATCTTCCTTCTCTTCTTCCTTTTGTCACACACTCTAAGTGTCCACAGATGTCAAGTGTAGAAAAAGACACGTGGTGTTAATGCTTTAGTGCTGGCACAAGGGTACTTCCTGGAGAAGATATGGCCTCTCACAGAGTTGCTTTGCAGGCTGCCCATCTGTATTTATCACTGCCTAGTGCTGATTCTTGATTCAAATAGCTTGACAACTTTTCAGCTGGCATGATGCCACCCAAGATATCAGTCAACGGGGCCATCTAGCCGTATCAAGTGCGGCTGTTAAGGGCAGGAATCCTAGCCAGGAATTTCTAAGCTGCTGTCTGTGAAGAGGTTCTATGCATTCTGGCTGGGGAAAACTTCCAAAAATAAAAACTAGATACGGAGGCCGATTTGTTTGGACTTTGTAGATGAGTTATTAGTCATTGGGGAAAGGGAAAGGACAGCAGGGGAGACAGCATGAAATTAAATCTAATTAATCACTCTGACAAAGCAGAGGGAGAACCAAGCCCACTCTTCCCAGAACAATTCTTGGAAACCTAGGAAATGAAAAAAAAAAAAAAGCATTTAATCTTACTAAATCTTATATATTTCTGCAGAAATTGGAAAGCACAGATGAAAATAAGTTCATGAAAGTAAACAATTTAGTCATTTGAGGAGTATGTCCACACTTTCTTAGAATTTAGATGGAATTGGGTCAAAGTGAAATGCTTCTTTCAATATTTGTAATTTACTTATTCCACATGATGTTTGCTAATTTAGATTTTCTTGTTTAAGGAGCAAATCCACTGATCTTCTAAGTCAGGGCTGTGAGTAACTTTGAGGTCTGTGAAGTCTCTCATCGGGGCATGAGGGGACTTGATACATGTCTTTGTTAAGAGCCTGGGCTCTTGAGCCAAATAAAACTGGAATTAATCCTTGTCCCCTCACTAGAAAAATTGTTTTTCTTCTCTATACCTGTTTCTTCATCTATTAGAAAGGGCTACTAGTGATTCAACTCCATAAGATTATTGTGAAAAACAAATAAGAAATTACACAAAGAGCTTCCTGGCATTAATAAGTTCTCAACAAATATTAATGAACATAAAATCGATCCACCATATAAATGACTCACATAGCATAGGAGTTTTTATGTTTGCCTTGTCTAAATATTCTTGTGGCTTTTTATGCCTGTTTTTTTTTTTCCTGGTCTCCCTGGGGTGTGCTGACATCACCTCGTGCTGCCTTGTGAAGGCAGTTGTTACATTATTTCTTTAAATCCAGATCTGGTTGTTAAATACTGCCAACATTAAAAAAAGATAAAAGAAACATACAACTGCTGGGTGCAGTGGCTCATGCCTGTAATCCCAGCACTTTGGGAGGCTGAGGCGGGTGGATCATGAGGTCAAGAGTTCAAGACCATCCTGACCAAGATGGTGAAACCCCATCTCTACTAAAAAAAATGAAAATTAGCTGGGCCTGATGGCACGCCTTAGTCCCAGCTATTCAGGAGGCTGAGACAGGAGAATTGCTTGAACCCTGGAGGTGGAGGTTGCAGTGAGCCAAGATCGCTCCACTGCACTCCAGCCTGGTCAACAGAGCAAGACTCCATCTCAGCCAAAAAAAAAAAACAAAAAAAAAAAAAGAAAGAAAGAAACATACAATTAAGTAAGTTATATTTGAAACAAAGTTGATAATTGAACCTCTGGTCAATCACCAAATAAAAATAACGTAAGCTCGCCAACTGTGTCATAAAAGTGTGTGAAGCAAGATATATTTCCTAACAGAGAGTAAAAGATCCTTTGCTTATACAAAGGTTCATAAAGAACAAATCAAGACTAAGACTGATAAGCCAGTTTGTAATTTTATGTCTATTCAATAGGCTTTCTTTATAAATAACTAAATATATCTTATATACTCCAAAACTTTTTGAAGTTGAGGCTTGTCTTAATTTTAGTTTGAATGAGTAAAAGAATATATCTCTAGTAAACAGAGGAAAATGGAAAATTCAGGTTTTCTTTCTACTCAATGCTTTATAATAAATTAGAGCACTGGGGTATAAGTAAGAGAGCTAATTAACATTCATCAAGTTATATTTGATGACACCTATTCTCTCCCTTTCTAGTTGACTTACCTTTCTGGTTCCACAGGTTCTTTTCAGTTTAGGCCCCTCGAGACCTTTTATCCTTACAACCCACCCCTCCCCACTAATCCACCACAAGGATGAGTTAGAAGTAAGGAAGGAAAACAAAGGAATGCTTTGCAATTTTCTAACTAATCACTTATTTCTTATTTCCTTCTCTCTGAGCCATTAGGATAAATTTTACAGAAGTGCTATGAATACTCTTATAAAAGTATGACTGTGTCTTCTAAATGCATTTAAATGATAAATGCAGTAGAACTAAAGGTAGACACAAAGTCATGCAGATCCAAGGTGGTTTAAAAGAAAATAAACTGATAAAGAGCCATGCAACGGTAACATGTCATACAACTTTAGCGTGATAAAAGAAGATATAGAGCCTTACCCCTTTTCGTTCATGTCCTATGGTTCGTTCATAACTTCAAGAATCAAGATGCAAATCATGTCCATAAAAATTTTTCCAAGCATGAACAGCAGGTTGTGAAAGAAAAGCAGGTTGTAAAACACTGGAAATTTGGTATAAATAAAAATTCAACTAGCTTCCAACATGTAAATTTTTTCATAGCAGATTGAGGGGAACATCTTTAATTGATAATCCCTGGTGCTTATGGAATTAGAGCAGGGATAACCACTTGTGCCTTGCAGACAATAATTATTCTGTTCTGATCTGATTAGAAAATCATAAGCATATCCTTTTATAAACACAAGGATTACACAGCAGCCAGTTACTAGTCTCAATGGGGATGTCCAGTGAAAAGCAGCAGAAAGAATAAAGGATTTTGCTATCATTTCTGCTTGTTAAGTTGCCATCTCAAAGTCCCCATATTTGTATTTTTTTGCTTTCCACAAAAAGTAGATAAACTGTAATGGCTTCAAATACATCAGTTGTTCTAAGCATAAAAGTGAAATATTGTAATAAAAGCATCCAACTGAACAAATTCTCACTCTGTCTAATTCCTTTTAATTTTGTCTTTCTACTTTCACCTTAAAACACACACACACACACACTCTCTCTCTCTCTCTCCCTCATCAGATGCTTCTCTCCTTTACGATTTCTCTGACTTCATTCCTATTTCCTCACAACTTTCTTCTATTTTAAAATGAAGTTTCTGGCCCATATAAAATGTAAATTTGGTTTCCTATTTTTACGCCTTCCATGTAAATTTAGTGCAGCAACTCAGATGGGGGCACTCAAAGTTTCAGAAGAAAATCAGAGCAGGAAAAGCCCCTAAAGTTGTGTGGTGCTTCTTCACTTTAATGTAAATATAAAAATGGGCCAGGTGTGGTGGCTCACACCTGTAATCCCAGCACTTTGGGAGGCCGAAGCAGGCAGATCACCTGAGGTCAGGAGTTCAAGACCAGCCTGACCAACATGGAGAAACCCTGTCTCTACTAAAAATACAAAACTAGCTGGGCGTGGTGGCACATGCCTGTAATCCCAGCTACTTGGGAGGCTGAGGCAGGAGAATTGCTTGAACCTGGGAGGCGAAGGTTGCAGTGAGCTGAGATCATGCCATTGCACTCCAGCCTGGGCAAAAAGAGCAAAAACAAGGCATTTCTTTCTTGCCTCAAAAAAGTCTGGTAAAGAGAAGGACCTTTAACTATAAATTTAATGAGATTTTTGCAATTAAGTATTTCAAAACTTGGGTTGCCATGGGCAGCCATTAGAAATCTGTGCTTCACAACTTCGGCAAAGTCTCAGGATACAAAATCAATGTGCAGAAATCACAAACATTCCTATACACCAATAACAGACAAACAGCCAAATCATGAGCAAACTGCCATTTTTAAAATTGCTACAAAGAGAATAAAATACCTAGAAATACAACTAAAAAGGATGTAAAACATCTCTTCAAGGAGAACAATAAACCACTGATCAAGGAAATAAGAGAGGACACAAACAGATGGAGAAACATTCCATGCTCATGGTTAGGAAGAATCAATATTGTGAAAATGGCCATACTGCCCAAAGTAATTTATAGATTCAATGCTATTCCCATCAAGCTACCATTGGCCTTCTTCACGGAACTGGAAAAAAAACACTTTAAACTTCATATGGAACCAAAAGAGAGCCCACATAGCCAAGACAATCCTAAGCAAAAAGAACCAAGCCAGAGGCATCATGCTACCTGACTTCAAACTGTACTACAAGGCTACAGTAATCAAAACAGAATAGTACTGGTACCAAAACAGAGATGTAGACCAATGGAACAAAACAGAGGCCTCAGAGGCAACGCCACACATCTACAACCATCTGATGTTTGACAAACCAGACAAAAACAAGCAATGGGGAAAGGATTCCCCTGTTTAATAAATGGTGTTGGGAAAACTGGCTAGCCATATACGCAGGAAGCTGAAACTGGACCCCTTCCTTACACCTTGTACAAAAATTAACTCCACATGGATCAAAGATTTAAACATAAGAACTAACACCATAAAAACCCTAGAAGAAAACCTCAGCAAAACCATTCAGGACATAGGCAAGGACTTCATGACTAAAACACCAAAAGCATTGGCAACAAAAGCTAACATAGACAAATGGGATCTAATTAAACTCCAGAGCTTCTGCACAGCAAAACAAATAATCATTAGAGTGAACTGGCAACCAACAGAATGGGAAAAAATGTTTGCAATCTACCCATCTAACAAAGGGCTAATATCCAGAATCTACAAAGAACTAAAGCAGATTTATAAGAAATAAACAAACCCATTCAAAAGTGGATGAAGGATATGAACAGACACTTTTTAAAAGAAGACATATATGCGGCCAACAAACATGAAAAAATGCTCATCATCGCTGGTCATTAGAGAAATGCAAATCAAAACCACATTGAGATACCATCTCACACTGGTTAGAATGGTGATCATTAAAAAATCTGGACACAACAGATGCTGGAGAGGATGTGGAGAAAAAAGGAACACTTTTACACTATTGGTGGGAGTGTAAATTAGTTCAACCATTGTGGAAGACAGTATGGTGATTCCTCAAGAACCTAGAAATAGAAATTCTATTTGACCCAGCAATCCCATTACTGGGTATATACCCAAAGAATCATAAATCACTCTATTATAAAGACACATGAACATGTATGTCCTTTGTGGTGCTGTTTATGATAGCAAAGACCTGGAATCAACCCAGATGCCCATCAATGATAGACTGGACAAAGAAAATGTGGCACATATATACCATGGAATACTATGCAGCCATAAAAAATGGCAAGTTTGTGTCCTTTGTAGAGATATGGATGAATGTAGAAACCATCATTCTCAGCAAACTGACACAAGAACAGAAAACCAAACACTGCATGTTTTCTCTCATAGGCGGGTGATGAACAATGAGAACACTTGGGCACAGGGAAGGGAACAACACTCACAGGGCTGGGTGGGGGGGGATGGAGGGGGGAGAGGTGAGGGACAGTCGGGGGGGGGGGCAGGGAGGATGGGGAGGGATAACACTGGGTCAAACACCTGATGTAGGCAACTGGCAGTGGGGGGTGGGGGGATGAAGACAGCAAGCCACCATGGCATGTATGTACGTATGCACCCATCCTGCAGGATGCAGGATGTGCACATGTACACCAGAGCCCAAAATACAATTAAAAAAAAAATGTGTGCTTCAAACTGAGGTTTCCTGGTCCAGTATCCAGTATCCTGCTTCTGGCTGGCTCTCTCTAATCTTTATGTACAATTTCAGTCTGTTTCATGTTGTTTTAAAAAGGATTGCTCAGCAACATCATACTTAAATATGAAGGACTGGAGTGCAGTGGTGTGATCTTAGCTCACCGCAACCTCTGCCGACCAGGCTCAAGTGATCCTACCACCCTACCCTCCCTAGTAACTGGGACAACAAGCATGTGCCACCACTCCCAACTAATTTTTCTTTTTCTTTTTTTCTTTTTGTATTTTTTTTTTTTTTTTTAAAAAGAAGGGTTTCATCATGTTGGCCAGGCTGATCTTGAACTCCTGAGCTCAGGTGATCCACCCACCTTGGCCTCTCAAAGTGCTGGGATTATAGGTGTGAACCACTGTTCCCAGCCAAAAATTACTTATTTTTTATGTTATCTTTTTTATGACTCAATAAATGCTTCCAGTAAAAAGTTTAATTTATACAACATTTAGGGAATAAAATTAGGGATCCAGTTGACCTCTGGTATCTAGTTTAATTCCATAAAAGTTTCTAATATATGGAAGCTGAGAATATCTTTAGAAAGGCATATCCCAAAGGAATCTTGAAAACATTGAAAATCATGATCATGTCCCATTTATGGTACCTTGGATCTGTATATCCAAGAAGGAAGTTTCAATTAAACTTTTTTTTGCTGTCTCCTTTAGTAGCAAGATTATGAGTTCTGTTAAGATTTGCTCTAATAACCTATCTTATCCTTTTTCTTAAGAAAATATTTTTTTCCTTTGATTATTAAGCCGTGCTAATCAGATCTATTTTACTCCACCTGAGTATACAACAGCAATGTTGCCTTCATTCAGTAAGCTCTGAGCTGTAGAGTCTACTGTGAATCCCCTTCAAATGAGTCATCTGTTTCCTCTCTTAACACGTCATAGATTTACTAAATATTTTGTCTTCATATGTGTCATTGGTTTAAGTAACTTCAGTTCATTTCATTGACTTCTTGTCTGACTTTTCTGTCTTCCGTGAACTAGAACAGAATGTCTTCCCAGGCAGAGAAACACTGAGAACTTAGTAAACAATAAAACCAAATAAACAAACAAAGGCTGTGCTTAGGCCCTGACTGAGTGGTGTTTTGCATTCATGAACAACATTGATAGTATCTTGAAGAACATGAGCTCTTAAAAATATTGTATCAGAAATACTGCGCCGGAAGTACTGCATTAGAGTCGCCCTTGTATATACTCTTTAGCTCCTCCCAATTCTCTTTCTTGTTATGTTTTTTCTCCCGTAATTTTGCTTAATGTGGTCTAAAATGTTCTTAGAGTTTTATATGACTAAACTAAGAAATTCACGGACATGCTTGAGCCTTATGAAAGATGGAGATGGTTTAGAGGTCAAAGGAATTTTTTACTCATTTAGAGAAACAAAAAAGTTCTTTAGACAATGATCCATCAAGTCATGGTGTGATTCTCTTAAAAATCGTTCATGTTAAAGATTTCTTTAGCAGTTACTACATATCAAATGGGTGCTAATAAAATGTCCCCTGTCTAGTGAACAGCTGTTATTATTGGTTAAGCTGATTGAAACAAGAGAGAATTGTAGCCAGCTGCAAAACACATTCAGGAATGGTGAGAGAAACTGGCAGCTGTTATTCCACTTGCTATAAATATTTTTAATTAAAATTTGTCTCCTGGTTTTTAATTTGCGTAATAGCAGGAATTTTTAGTTAGTTACTTCGGCGTAAAGGTATGTCTCTCTCTTCAAAAAGAGCTTTTTAGTTCTTCCATTAACAATGACTTAACAACAATGGCAGCACCCTGCTGGCTGATAGAAAAGTGAGCTACATGATGAAACTCTCATTCCTGTCTAGAACCGTATTTACTCAGCGGCGTTTTGCATTCATGAACAAGATTGCTAGTATCTTGAAGAATTTGCTCTCTTAAGAAACACCAGAAATATTGCATCAAAGTTATCCTCGTGTATACTCTTTAGCTCCTCCCTACTCCCCTTTCCTGTTATGTTTTTGAATTTCAGTATTGTTTACTTTTAATAGTTGCATTTTCATATAAATGTTTCTGCTATGGATGGTGAATTCTTATAAAGAGTGAAGATAGTAAATAGAATTACCTTCGAAGTATGTAAATGGGACCACCATTAGCAATAAAACACGCGCGCACACACACACACACACACACACACACACACACAGCTCCATACATTTTCATACTGAAATTCTGCCCTTTTGGCTTACAGGACTCTCCTCCCACTCTTGACAGTCCACTTTAATCTCATCATCCATTTGCTCCTCAAACACAGATGCTATCTAGAGTTTATACTTAACCATGATCTATATATTAATGATGCAAAAAAAATCTCATTCTCTACCCCTACCTCCTCGCCTAAGCACTGTGTTTGTGTATCTTGTTCCCAAAGGCACTTAAAACTCATTAATTTCCTCGTGTCTGCTTCTCCTTCTGTCTTCCCCATCTCAGTTAATGGCACCACTATCCACCACATCACTTGAAGCCAGAAGTCTTGGAGTCACCCGAAACTTCTTCTTTCCTATCATCTTCTTTACTAAATCTTATGGTCTCTAAGCCCTAGTGATTTACTTCCTAAATATTTCTCAGTTCTGTTTCCTACATCTCCAATTCTAATGCAACGACCCTTTATCTGTACTGATTCTTCCTTAGAATACTAAAATAGCCTCCTAACTAGTATCCCTGTCCCTATATTCAACCCTTCAAATTTATCATCCATCTAGAATGATCTGACTATATCATAACTTCCTTACTTAAAATTCTCTGATGGCTATCAATCATCTTCCAAATAAAGTTGGAAATTGTTAGCATGGAATATAAGGCCCTGGCCTGACACTATTTCTTTTGCCACTCCCTACTTCGTAGGCTCAATGGTACTGAATTGTGGTAGTTTGTCACACATCATCCTTTGAAAATGCAGCTCAAACATCTATCAAAATATAATACTCTGTTTACATGTTTATATCTTTATGCAATTCTTTGATCAAGGACAGTTCTTGTTTCCTGTAGCAACTGGCCTGCAGACACTTAAATGATTCATACTATAAAAAGAATTTTGAATAATAAAATTAGATCAGTATTCTTGGGAGTTTTATTAGACAATTGTGGAAATGAGAATTTTAAAAAGCACCCATTAGTTTTATTTTAATGAGATGGGTACTTTGTTAATGAAAGTGGGAGAAGATTTTATCTTTTATTTAAAAATGATAGTCAGCCAAAACCATTTATTCTCCTGTAAAATAATGACATGTTGGAATTACTCCTTATTGATTTAATTAATTTCTCTCCAGTGACCTAAGACTTATGCTTTGGATATCTTCTAAAATGAATAGCAATTATGATGCATCACGAATATATCTATTGTTACAATTGAAATACTCTTTAAACACAATTCTTATGAAGAAGCTTTATTTGAGCCTTTCTTAGTTGAGAAACCAGAAACTAGAGATGAATCCAAGGATCTAGATACAGTAAGTAATAGGCATGGGATGAAAATCTATTTGATTATATAAGTTGACTGAACACTATAGGAAAAATACAGAAAGCTTCCCAAAATGGAATGTTCCATGTAATCTAAGTTTTTCTGTATTCATGAATTAATCAAACTTCTTAGTTCTGTCAATTATGCGGCCCAACCTAGTATGGAATCCGTCTTATCACAAATAGATAGAAATGCTATATAAAGTATAGCCTAATAAACAGACAAGTCTGGGTGTGTGCACACCTCTCCCCCACACCCGTCCCTCACAAGTAAATAGCTGATTTAAAAAAATTAAAAGGGAAATCTTAAACAATCATCAGAAGGAAAAAAAAACAAAACCCTACTGCCAGTATAACAGCCTTGTAATTTGATTCTCATTGGATCCCTCACTGGCAGTTAGGACTCGATAATACCCATGTTAGGAGAGCAAGTTTGGTTTTGGGTTGTGAACTGAAATAATGTAACTGAGATGCCTGTACGCACATATGGAACATTGTTAAGGCTGTGAAATGAGTCACAAGAAAGCTTATCTTAGCCTAAGCTGAGTGGAAAAAGTTCCACTGGAAAATCTATGTACAGATATGGAATCCGAATGTATATTACTAGTTTTGTGTAGGATTCCTTAATTGAAAAATAACCAACAGTGTGATTCTGGACGTTGTTAAACAGTAAGTACTTTTAGGTAAGCAGCAGAAGCAAATGTAAAAATGCTTTGTACTAATAGTTCAAGAAATAGAATGCTTTGGAATCCCACACTAGAAAAATAATCTTCAGCTAAAAATTGGCTCACAACTTACAAAAAGTTACTAACTACAGAAAGAACATTTATTAGGTAAAGTTAGTACAGACAACCCTTTGGAGGATTAATGCTCTATAAGAGCTTGGCTAATAGAACAATCTGAAAAAGACTATAAAATAAATACATTTAAAGTATTAAAGAGATAAAAGAACTAGAAACCAAGAAGAATAAGATCCTGAAAATAGGACAGACAAATATGAACAAGAATCAAATAAAACTGATAGAAATGATACAGCTAAAAAGGGGAATAGTAAATTAAAAGAAACCTCTAAGGAAATGGCTTAAAATGAAGCATAAAAACATATAGAAACAGTAAATATTGAAAAGTGGTTAAGAGAAATGGAGTACAGAATAAGATAAACAAAACTCTAATGAGAATTTCAAAGGGAGAAAAGAAAGAGTGGGGAAGAGATAATATATAAGGAGACAAGTGATGAAGATTTTTAGTACTAACGGAAATACATGAGTTTACATACTGAAAACACACAGGTGCTAAGTAGAATAAGGAAAACAAAATCCACATATAGACACATCGTAGCAAAACTACAAAATGTCAAAGACAAAGAGAACATTTTTAAAGTGGCAAGAGGAAAAATCAAAGATTACCTACAGAGGAAGAATTATTAAATCAATAGCCATGTTGTAATCAGCAATGATAAAGGAAGGAAGACAAGTGAATACTATCCATAACATGCTGAAAAAATATGAACCTAGAATTCTATACACAAAAAATTTATTTGAGTGAGAATAAAATAAAAACAGATATATTTCAGGAGGAAATGATTTGGATCCATAGTGGAAGAGTGGCAGTAGCGAGCAAAGAAATTTACAGACATGTAATTAGAACTAAATAGGCGCTGACCTAAAAGTAAACAAATATGTATGTATTCGTGCATGTGTTTTATTAATTTGTGGGTATTTAAAAACAGTGATTGATATTTCTTTTTCTTTTCTTTCTTTTTTTTTTTGAGATAGTCTCTTTCTGTCACCCAGGCTGGAGTGCAGTGGCGCAATCTTGGCTCACTGCAACCTCCACCTCCTGGGTTTGAGTGATTCTCCTGCCTCAGCCTCTTGAGCAGCTGGGATTACAGGCACGTACCACCATGCCCTGCTAATTGTTTTGTATTTTTATTATAGATGGGGTTTCACTGTGTTAGCCAGGATGGTCTTGATCTCTTGACCTTGTGATCTGCCTGCCTTGGCTTCCCAAAGTGCTGGGATTACAGGCGTGAGCCACCATGCCTGGCCTGATATTTCTATTCAACATTATATTCAGTGTTCAGGGCAGTATGACAAGAAAAGGTGATAAAAGTTTAAGGACTTGAAAGAAAGAAAAAACTATTATGACACAGAAACTCTGTAGTTATGTAAAAACCTCATGAAAATCTAAAGACAAATTAAGAGAATTAATGACTGTCCTGAATGCTTGCTATATATAATATTGATATATAAAAGCCAATTACATTCCTAACTACGATAACAGAAAATGTAATTGTACAAGGTATCACTTAATATAAAAATAAAGTTGTTAGGGGTCTGGGAATACATCTATTAATAAAAATGGGCAGAAGTGTATGAAACATAATGGAAAGAAGGTTTAAATAAGTGGAAAGACGACATCATGTTTATGAATAGAAAAACTTAGTATCATGTCAATTCTTGCCAAATTAATGTTAAATTCACTGTGATCACACAAATCCCAACACCAAATCTCAATCCCAACATCTCAAAGACGTGTGTATGTATGTGTATAACTTCAGAACTGATTTTAAACATTTAATTAAGAAGCAAAGAAGCAAGAATTTCTTATGCAATTTTTAAAAAGTCAAGATGTAGAAAATCTCACTACTAGATTTTGTATGTATTATTTTTAAAAAGCATAGTGTTAGTATGGGAATAGATAAGTAAACCAGTGAAACAGACTAGAAAGCCCATATATGGAAACTTAATCTATGACTGAGGAAGCATTGCAAAACCATGGGAAAGGACAATTTAATCAATAGTCCTGATACAATTAGTTTTTTTATTTGGAAATAATAGTTTGATTCCTACTTTACACTATGCACAAAAATCAATTTGAAGTCGATTAAGACAAAAATGTAAAAATAAAATCTTCATAGCCTTAGGAAAAATGAGAATATTTTATAATCATACTTTGTGAAGAGACAAAAAATTAAACAAGATACATAAACCTTGAATCATACAAAAGATATTTACGAGTTAGATTTATGAAAATTTTAAATGTCTATTCATCAAAGGAAACTATAAAAAAAATAAAAAGAAAAACTACATACTAAAAGAAGTTATTTGCAATACAATGTGATACCATTCTGCGATTATCAGATTGATAGAATTTGAAGGCTAAAAACTGAATGTTGGTGAGAATGTGGAGAAAGAGAATACTTATTTACAGCAAAAAATTGACAATGTTTATAAAAGAATATTCAACTATGACCCAGTCACTTAATTTCTAAGTATATTTTCCAGAGAAATTCTTACACTTTGCAGAATACATGTACAGAAAAAGTCATTGCTTTCATAACAGTAGCAAAAACAATAATTAAAAGTATCTATAACAATACAACATAAGCGTACATTTATATAATGTTAGAAGTTAAATAAGTGAGGGCTGTGTGTACCAAGATGTATAAATCTCAATAATATAAAGTACAAAGCATGTTGAAAAATATGCTCAATATACCACATTTATCAATTAAAACCAACATAAAACAATACTGTATGATATCAGGGGGCATGCATATGTAATAAAAGTGTAAAAGTATGCATGCGAAAGACACTCTCCACCCTCAAGATAGTGATAGTAATTGGGCCTGAAAGGTTAGGAATTCTGAAAAAAAAAAAAAAAAAAAAACAAAATGTTATTGTAGATACTGGGTACTAAGTGACTTTTGTTTCTATGGTTTTCCATATGCTTAAAATATTTCATAACCAAACAAAATCTAAATAGGCATTCAATTTAAAATGAATGTATGCATGTGTGTATGATTAATTGGAGGATTTTAAAAAACAATGCACGATACCTTCTAGTCAACATTATATTGGATTTTTTTAAAGAAAAGAATGGAAAAATTATTCTTAAAAAAAAAGTCTTATGCCTTAATCTGGTCACCCAAATGTTAAGGCTATACTTGGCAAATAACTTTGATCCCTAGAAGGATGAAACAAATTATGTTTTCAGCTCTGGCACACACATGCATCTTTATGTAGTGATCTCTCTGAAATGATTTGGGTACCAAAGATGAACTGGATAGAACTGAAAATTGGCGGTGCGTAAATCTGGTCTTCTAATAAATTGAATTACTGAAAATGTTGAAGAATACAGATGTAACTAATTGATATCAGCAAATTCGGCATAAAGCCCAGGGCTGTGGATGGCTGAGTGAAATTCATGCTCAGATAGATTTCAGTTTACATTTTTTGTTTTAATGAGAATGCAGAAGAGGACCTAAACAGGGTCAGTGCGGTGATTTTTGTCTCTCTGGGTCACATCTTGGTGCCCCTTGTTTGACATTCAGACCAGCAGCGTGAATGCATGTTAAAGAGCCTGCCTGCTAAGCACTGATGGCTTTTCCTATTCATTCGCCTAAGCTGGGTTTAGGAGCTCCTTTTTATGGAGGTGGCAGAACTGCTTCAAGGGTGCTAATGGGGCTGAAATTGTTCTCTGCTATATAGCACAAGACTCTCAGGCCCTGTAGATCTTCTGTGCAGCCCATATCTCTCCCACACCACCTGGCAAAGAAACTTCCAAGCCACCCTGGTTTTCCTTACTCCCTCCTCTCTTCTCAGGTTTACTTCTGTGATAGTACCTACAACCCAGAAGCATAGCGTGTGTCTTTGGAGTTCTGTATTTATGGATTTGAGGCTCCTTTAGGGCAAGAACTATGACTCTGACAATATGCAGGTAATTTGCACATTGTAGACCTACAATGTGTAAACTCAAAAGTATCTGAGACAGGTCTCAATCAATTTAGAAGTTTACTTTGCTAAGGTTAAGGACATACCTGGAAGAAGAAAACAGGGAATCACAGAAACAATTTGTGGTCTGTGCCTTTCTCCAAAGATGAATTTGAGGGCTTCAATATTTAAAGGGGTAAAAGTGGGCTGGAGAGAAATAAGGGAGAGTATGGTTACCCATATGTTCCAAGAAAATAGGAGCAGGTAGGGGAATAGCCAATTATGTATTCATCTTGTGGCACTTTACATAAGATAAGGTGAACATAGAGTGGCTACCTGTGGAGTTCTTTAACCTTTTTTCTGTAGCCATTTGCTTAGGAACAAAAGGAAAGGCAGCTTCTTGCATGACTCTGTTTAATTTTTCCTTTTAATTTAATTTTTCAGTTTTAATTTTTTTCTTTTTGGTATAGTGAATTGAGGTCCTGAGTTTTAATTTCCTTTCACAAATGTTTATGGGAAAATGTATCTGCTGCATGGAGACTATTTGGATACTCTAACAAAGAAATTTTGGGATTGTTGGCAGCAGTGAATTCATACAGGTCTGCAGCAACCTCACTTCTTGCCCCGTCAGAAGAAACAATTCGTCTAAGGGGCACAGGCGGAGGAAGAGACTGAGGCAAGTTTTAAAACAAGTGTGAAAGTTCATTAAAAAGTTTTAGAGCAGGAATGAAAGGAAGTAAAATCCACTTGGAGGAGGGTCAGCAGGCAACTTGAGAGATTCAAGCGCCCAGTTTTACCTTTGACTTGGTGTCTTATAGGTTGGCATTCTACATGTGCAGTGGCCTGCCAGCGTTTTGGAGGGGCCGCACGCAGTGTTTACTGAAATTGTATGTATGCTCACTTGAGGCACATTTTCCTTACCAGTCAAGTGTTCCTAGAGAAAGATTATATATGAGTTAAACTCTGCCATTTTGCCTCTTAGTGTACATGCTTGAACCCACTTGCCCAGCATCTGAGATCTTATTGGGAAGCTGCTGACCACCAGCTTTGGGTGTTTTTTATCTATTGGGAGACTGCCTTTCCCTGGCACCAGGTGTGACCAATTATTATTTTAGAGAGACATTTTAACAACTACGTAACCATCACCTGATGGGCACCTGACATTCCTGGATGGTGAGGGGACCCTTTCCTGCCCTGTTCATGTCTGCCTAACTACCTACCCTAACAGGATTACATATTAGGTAGTCTTTGTCAATTCCAATTTAGTGATCCTGGGATGCGCACGTGCGTGCGCGCACACACACACACACACACACACACATAGACACACACACATGTGAACACATTTTTAAACTGTTTTTTAAATATATTGATGTTCTATTTGTCCCTAAATCAATGTTGCATTCTATATTGCTTTTTAAAAATATTCTAGGCCAGGTACAGTGGCTCACGCCTGTAATCCCAGCACTGTGGGAGGCCAAGGTGGATGGATCACCTGACGTCGAGAGTTTGAGACCAGCTTGACCAACATGTAGAAACCCCATCTCTACTAAAAATACAAAATTAGCCTGGCATGGTGGTGCATGCCTGTAGTCCCAGCTATTCGGGAGGCTGAGGCAGGAGAATCACTTGAACCCGGGAGGCGGAGGTTGCCATGAGCTGAGATTGCACTCCAGTCTGGGAAACAAGAATGAAACTCCGTGTCAAAAAAAAAAAAAAAAGTCAAAATTGTGATAATGCTTTTTTATTTAAGGGGGAAAAATAAATTTTGGAATTAGCTAAGAGTTCATTTTAATCAAAACATAGCAACACCATCACATGGAATCTCTCAAGTCTGTCAAATTTCTAGTTAAAGTGCATGAGTTGGAGAAAACATTTAAGAATATTTGATATGTTTATACCAATCTAGGATTGCTTATCTCTGGACTACTTTACATGAAAGAGAATAATCTTCTAGGTAGTTTAAGCTGCAGCTCTTTTAGTTTGTTTTTATTGGTAACCAGACAAAACTAATGGAATGAATAACAGATATAGTACCTAAGAATGTGTCAAGTATCAACAGGGTGGCAGACATCAACTTTTTATCTAACCTGAAGTTTAGAAAATTGCAGTTCAGTGTCTTCAGGAATTTCTTGATTCCACCTGTTCAGTAGTGACAGAATCTGAAATCATTGTTTTATTGTCTCTTATTTGCAAGAGTTTGTGTATCCCCAAGCCTGCCTAAAGGAAATCAGGGACATATGTTGAGTTCCCTTCTCTGATGAGTTTACATTTTTATTATAGTTATGTTTTTGTGTTTAAGGACAATACATGCCACTCAACTACAGCATATAAGTGCTGTGGAAGGGCTATTGTTGATCAAATCACTCTTTAGAAGACAAAAACATTAATCTACTATTAATACAGTGCCTAGATTCTATCTGTGGGTTCTGCAGAAACACAAAATTGGCTTCTTGAGACTTGAAATTTGTTTCTTGTCTGGTTCTGCTTTTCCCTGCTTGAATATGTTAGATTTTAGCACATAGTTCATATGGTTTAAATTTAATTCCCACACCATTGTTATACTACTTGAACAAAACAAACAAAACGAATAAACAACAAAGAGAACCCAGGCAATTGAGGTCTTTTCAAAATGCTAGTTACACTGTAGATAAAAAGTTCTGGGAGTTCAGAAGTTAGTATACAGAGACATTGGGTACTTTATGCTCTAAATATAGCTCTTATATTGGCCCCTCATAAATGTAAAGTAATAAAGAGTTGCCTAAGCGATTTTCTTTATCTCCTTTCATAGCATTCACTTACTTGTTTACTTAAAAAATGTTTGTTAAGCACCTACATGTGCCAAACACTGTGCTTGACACTGGGCAAAAATATTTCTTCCCTTCAAGGTGCCTCTAGGACTCCAAGAAGTCTAGTAGGCTTACATATCATCTATTAGAATACACTACTGATGACTTTTTATCCATAAAGACCCACATAATTTAAACACAGGTAAAGAAATGTAATACCAACCAAAAATGAAACATAAACAAACCTTCAAGGTAAAGCTTCTGCCACAATAATTGTAACTGATAACATTTACTGGAAATAACTGTATCCAATAGATACGGTTTTAGGAGGTAATTATTGTTATTAGTCCTTTTTACAAATGAGGAAACTGAACATTACTGAAGTTCCATAACTTGTCAAAATTGTGCTGCCAGTAAGGGTTTAAAAAGCGTAGCCAGTTAGTCTGACTCTAGAGCCTAGAGTGGTGATATTTTCTGTTTGTTTAATAAGACAAGATGAACCTCTCACATTCCCAAAACATTTAAATATTGGAGGAATGTTTTCTTCAGAGTGGGAACTTCTATTTAATATGCCCCATGATAAGTAGCTTGAGATAGCCTTGCGTTTTTAAAACAAATATTTTAGTCTTAGACTCTATCCCTCTGAATGAGGTACAGCACCTCACCTTTGAATTCAGAGTGGTCACAACGCTGAGCTTCTCAAAATTAAAAGCATTTTAATTTTCTCAATACAGGTAGGGGCTGGCAGTTTTGTTTCCATTACTTTGAATGTTCTAATATTTATCGACCAAAATCTTATACCTAGGAGATAAAATATATGAAATAACAAGGATGATCTTATACAACCCAAAGAAGTATAATGATATTCTAATCAATTTTAGGCTACTTCCAAGAACACCAAGATCACCCTGAAGTTTCTATATATGAGCTTCCTGTATACAATCCGTATTATTATTGCAAGTTGATCAGTTAGAATTAATTTCATTGTGATAAACGAAAACCCAGTAGACATTTAAATATCAGGTTTAATGAAGATTGTTCAAGGCTGAGGCAGCTTCTCTAATAGGTCATCAAATAACAAAGTTCATTTTCTTTCTGTTCCATCAACTTCACCAATGACTTTCCTCCTCACAATTTCATGATGGCTGCTCTACTTCCAGCCATCACATGCCTGTTCCAAACAGGAAGAATGAGAAAAGTAAAGCAACAGGAAGTCCTTTTAGTTTCTAGGGACTTCCGCTACATCTGATAGGCCAGAATGGAGATACCATGACCTGAAAGAGAGGCTGAGAGTTAAGCATTTCCATTTTCTGGCCTCAGTAGAAGAGGAAAACAAGAAAGGAGTTGGAAAATATATTGAAAGAGCCATACTACAGCATCTACTACAGAAGTCATTTGCATCTTTACCTTAGAAACCATGGAAAACATAGGCAGGTTTCTATTTCTCTGTTTATGTGACTCATCCCCTTATTTTGGTAATGAAAGGCTAACAAGAATACTTTGGGGTTCTTGTCTATCTACGTCATTACTTAAGGGAGAAAAATGAGAGGATACAACCTTCTGAGGCAGCACCTTTAGGGCACATGACAGCTCACTATGAATCAGAAGAGAACAGTACCCCTACCCCAGCTTGATACACACACAGAAAAGGGGCCTTTGGGACATAGACAGTAAGATCCTATGGGATTCCACAAGGACTTTCTTCCTAGTGTATTTCCAGTAGAGGTGAGTGAGCATCTCAGGTTCCGAAATCAAGCTTCACTGCTGGCACTCTAGGGATGGTCAAAGACATTACTATTGTCTGCACTTAGTCATTAACAAGCCGTCAAATTATTCTTGCAGAGAACATGCCATTGGAATATGCTTTTGGGATTGGGAAGATTTGAAAGGATTCCAGCACCTTGTCACTGAAAGGGACTTTAGAACTCATTTATTTCCATTCCTTTTACTTTTATCCAAGGAAACCAAAGCCCTGGAAATGTAGTCATTTGCACTGGGATACGAAGATGAGGATCTCTTTGGTGTCCTTTTCTACCAGTTGGAGGAAGTAGGAACATACCTATAACATGTTTCCGTAGCACTATGTGCTTCCCATATGTAACACTTGACTGCAAACATCTGTTTAGCTCCGCTTTTTAGTTTACTGTAGTTTAGTATCTCCCTCCATCTCTACACTGCAAGTTCATATGCAGGTTATGAACAGTGTCTGTCTCATTAAATGCAGTATTTGTAGGGCCCCGTACACTTTGGGGAACAGAGAAGGCACTTGATATATTTTTATGGAACAAATAAATAAAAGACTAGATGGTTTAAGAGATGCTAGCCAACATCTGGTAGAGATGGTAATTTTTGTTCCAAATTACCAGCATCTCTAAGGCAATTGTTGTTTAGGTCATCTGCAGAAATTGGGTGAAGAGCCAATACTAAATTCCACTAAGAGAACATTTTCTACCTGTACCATTCCTGACCCCCCTCATTACACACTTTCCTAGGACTAAGAATCATTTAAGCCCCTGCTGTGTGTAAATCTGTGAGTGAAGGGAAATAAAGATATTTTCAGTAACATGTTCCACTATCTGGGAAGACATTGGTTACGTGACACTGATATAAACCCAGTAATTCTGGGTGGGGATTGAACCAAACACATGCTTTTAAGCTGAGAGCTAAAGAAATTGTAACAGTATCTGTCATAATAAATCCCAAAGAATCTTCGCTGGGGCTGTTTAGAGTGATATGAAATGTGTAACCAGTTCATAATCTCCATTTTGTACCGTATATCCCACTGGAGTTCAATGATAAAAACGCCGTGTTTTACTTTTGGCATATCTTTAGGATCGTTGTTTATCTTATGTTTTTACTAGCTTTCTTCTGTGGGGTGGTCTCAGTGTTTGTAAGGTTATGGTGATAATGTTCTCTCTAATTTTATTCCAAATAAAGTTGCTATTTGGATGACTGAGGGCTGGAGAATGCCCTCAGATTGCCTGGTTAGAAGGGCCTGCAAGTAGTTGAAAATCTTTTAGTTATTTGTTAGCCAAGGTAAGAATGCATTTTAGAAAGAGGAATCACTTGTTGTCGCTATTTATAAATCTATTTACAAACTTTTAGGTTCGATGAAGGATGAGGCACCCTAGAATTAGTACTGATACAGATTTTGAAAGATCAGATGGTTATTTTAAGACCTTTTGAGAGCAGATAAAGCTCTCCCTAGAAGTTAAAAAAGAAGAGGTTGGAATCTTCTTAAAGGCTATAATTTCTACCACTTAAAGAGGTTATTCTATAAACTGAATATTAGCATTATATTTCCTGTGAAATATAGTCTAAACAAATGGCTCTTGATGTTAAGCTGATTGTCCTAACCAAAATATTATCTCATTATCATTCATTTTTAAACACTGGTGCATCCAACCCCTATGTGTTCTCATTTTGCCAAATAAATGCTATGCTCTAAAATTATAATTACAATATCATTGAATTTTGTTAAATTCTGTATCAATAATTCCTCATCTACTTAGTCCACAAGTATGTGACCAACATAAAAAATGGCAAAAACTTTTAATTTATGTGATTTCTTTCCTTTCTCTACCCTATTACCTTTAATTGAAGACAAATTTATTGTAAAATTTCTACTGGAGTTCTTTGTAGGCAAGGACATTTAACTTATCTCATTAATATCATTTGGACTTTTCAATGAGTTTTTCATGAATAGACATTGTAAGAGTAGGTCTTCTGGCATTAGACCTTTAGGTTGTAAAATAAGTCAAGTTTGCTGTTTCTTTCCTCTGTCCTCTGCCTCTTTTCCACTAATGAACTTCAATTACCACATAATTATTTTAAAATTAATATTATTAAGTTTTTAAAGTGGTGGCTTTTGATAAATTTTAATAGATACACAGACATTGCAAGTTAACGTTGGCCAAATAAGAAATCTGTCTTAGAAGAAAGCAAAGTTTAAAAAGTCAGTATTTAAATAAAAATACATTCAAATTGAATTCTAACAGTAATGATCTTCACTTTTCTCAGATTTTATCTAAAGGCAAATAACCTCAATGAGGGAATGATTACATTTACAGGCATAAATATGTGTGTGTGTGTGTGTGTGTGTATACTTGCATGTATATGTATATATACATATATATGTGTATATATATGCTTGTATATATACATGTACATTTATACACATATGTATCATCTGTAGGCATACAAATGTATGTATACATGTATATATGTATGCCTACAAATGATTGAAATTAAAATATATAATACAAATATAACTGATATATATATATATGTATATATATATATATGCAGTACAAACACACACACACACACACACACACACACACACACACACACGTGTTGCCAGCATTAACTAGCAATGGCTAAGTGTCTATTCTAAATTTATCAAGAGTCCCCATTTTGAAAACTTAATATTAATTTTAAAGTAACAATGTAGTGGCTGAGAGTAATTAAGTAACTTGACCAGGGTCACACTGCTAGTAGGTTGCTGAGCTGGGTTTTGAATGCAGACACCGGTCTCTTTATCTGACATTCACTTATTTAACAAATATTTATTAAGCATGTACTATGGGCAGGATATTGCGTGAGAGGATAAATAAGCAAAGAAATTAAGACAGAATTTTCTCTTATTTTCTTTTTCTTAAGTTCTGGGATACATGTGCAGAATGTACAGGTTCGTTAAATAGATATACACGTGCCATGATGATTTTCTGCACCAGCCAACCCATCATCTACATTAGGTATTTCTCCTAATGCTATCCCCTCCTCTAGCCCCCCACCCCTGACAGGCCCCAGTGTGTGATGCTCCCCCTCCCATGTGTTCTCATCGTTCAACTCCTACTTATGAGTGAGAACATGCGGCCTTTGGTTTTCTGTTCCTGTGTTAGTTTGCTGAGAATGATGGTTTCCAAGCTTCATCTATGTCCCCTGCAAAGGACATGAACTCATCCTTTTTTATGGCTGCATAATATTTCATGGTATATATGTGCCACATTTTCTTTATCAGTCTATCATTGATGGGCATTTAGGTTGGTTCCAAGTCTTTGCCATTGTGAATAGTGCTGCAATAAACATACGTGTGCAAATTTCTTTATAGTGGAATGATTTATAATCCTTTGGGTATATACGCTCTTTCAAGGAAGTCATTGCTAATTTCAAAAGAATGTGGAAGGGTCGCAACAGAAGATTCATGGGATATCACAGAGAATCATGCTATGTTTGTGAAAGAAGAGTGGTTTTTCTAATTCTCTTATGAAAAATACTCTTTCTTCAGAAGAAAATAAGTAACTGAAGCCTTGCAGAAATATAGGACTGTAAAATATCTAGTTCCTTGATTCTCTCTCTTAATTCAAACTTATTTTCATTTTGAGAAATATTTTCAACTTCTATTTTAGATTCAGGAGCTACATGTACAGGTTTGTTAGATGGATGTATTTTGTGATGCTGAGGTTTGGAATATGATTGATCCCATCGCCTAGGTACTGAAAATAGTACCCAGTAGTTAGTTTTTCAACCTGATTGTCCTTCTAGCAGTCTCAAGTGTCTATTGCTGCCGTCTTATGTCCATTAGTACCCAGTGTTTAGCTCCTACTGGTAAGTGAGAACATGTGGTATTCGGTTTTCTTTTCCTTCATTAATTTGCTTGGGATAATGGCCTCTAGCTGCATCTGTATTGCTGCAAAGGACATAATTTTGTCTGTTTATGACTGCATAGTATTCCATAGCATGTATGTACCACATTTTATTATTTAATCTACCCTTGCAACTAAAACAAAAATTGACAAGTGAGACCTGATTAAACTAAAGAGCTCTGTACAGCAAAAGAAACTATCAACAGAGTAAACACACAACCTACAGAATAGGATAACATATTCACAAACTATTCACAAAGGTCTAATATCCAGAATCTATGAGGAACTTAAACAATTCAACAAGCAAAAACAAAAGAGGCCGCATTCAAAAGAGACCAAAAGACATGAACAGACACTTCTTAAAAGAAGATATGCAAGCGGCCAACAAACATATGAAAAAAGCTCAACATCACTAATCATCAGAGAAATGCAAATCAAGGCCACAGTGAGATACCATCTCACACCAGTCAGACGGCTATTATTAAAAAGTTAAAACACAACTGATGCTGGTGAGGCTATGGAGAAAAGGGGACACTTACACACTGCTGGTAGGAATGTCAATTAGTTCAGCCACTGTGAAAAGCAGTTCGGCGATTTCTCAAAGGACTTAAAACAGAACTGCCACTGCCATTTGACCCAGCAATTCCATTACTCAAAGGAAAATAAATTGTCTTACCAAAAAGGCATATGCACTCACATGTGCATCACAGCGCTATTCACAACAGTGAAGTCATGGAATCAACCAACATGCCCATCAAACTTATTTTCTTTTGAGCACATCAATGGCTCTGTCTTAGGTACTGCGTTAATAGACAACCTGTGGGCCAGCAAAGTACCTGTACCTCCAGTGCTAGCTCATGCCATTTTTACCCTAAAAGCTAATAAGGTAGGAGAAAGAACCTGCCCCACCAGATCAGTTTCAGTGTTAACAAAGCTAAGACTCAAAGTAAGACTCAAAATGGGAAAGCCCCATCCACACCATGAATTGTGTTTACTCAAACCAAGAAACTGCTAATTAGGTTACAGATAACTAAACTGTATTACAATCTCGGGGTGAACATTTTCTTTCCTTTTTTTTCTGTTGTTTATTGCTGATTCATTGTGGGGGAACCCTTAGAAAGACTCTGATAAAGCTATCACATTACCTTTTCCCAGATTAATTGCATTATCACCAACTGAAATTGTCTTTTTGCTTTGGTTCTTGTTATTTGTCTTCCCCAATTAAGATATAAGCACTATGAGATCAGGGACCTTATCTATCTCATTTAGCCCTACAGATGTTCCTCAACTTATGATGGGATTGTGTCCTGATAAACCCATCATAGGTTAGAAAGTATAATCTGAATTGAAAAAGTACTTAATATACCTAGCCTATGGAACAACAGAACTTAGCCTAGCCAACTTAAATGTGCTCAGACACTTATATTGGCCTGAAGCTGGGAAAAGTCACCTAACACAAAGCCTATGTTATAATAAAGTGTTTGATGTCTCATGCAATTTATTGAATACTGTACTGAAAGTGAAAAATAGAATGGCCTTCCAATTTATGATGGTTAGACTTAAATTTTTCGACTTTCTGGTTACCATCAGAAAATCTAACCATCATAGTTTGGAGACTGTCTATGTATAGTAAGCGATACATTTATTCAAAAAATATTTGAGCATGAATGCATGAGTGAACAACGAAAGGTTAACTGCTCTATCTTAAAAGGACTTTCATAAAACTAAAATTTGTATCCTCTAAAAAGGAATTACCCTCTTCATTGTATCAAATTCTTACTGTTTTTCCCTTATTTCATTTCTCTAAAGAAATGCTCTACTTCATTTAGCAAAGAGAGAAGATCAAGAGATATATGACCCTATTTTAAATGTTGATAGATGTTTCAAATATCTATTACTGTATAAGAAACATGCCAGAACATAATGGCTTAAAAACAATCTGGACTGAACAGTTCTTTTGCTCCACATGGTATCTACTGAAGCTGAAACGTCTAAAATTGCTTCTTCACTCACTCAGGTCCAGAACCTCTGTTGGGGTGACTGGAATATCCAAAAGCTGGTCAGGCATGTTTCTGTCCCTCTTTCTACATGGCTAGCTTGGGCTTCCTCATAGTGAGACGGGCTCAGAGTATTTGAACTTCTTATCCTGCAGCTTTCTTCCAAGATAGAGGAAGCAGAAGCTGCCAGTCTTTCTAAAAGCTTGACCTAGAATTAGCAGAGTCATAGCCACAGTATTCTGTTGATTTAAACAGGTCACAGGGCCAGGCCAGATTCAAGGGGGTAGACTCACTCTCCTGGTGTGAGGAGTAACGTGAATATCAAGGAAGGAAGCTATCAATGGTGGCTATCTTTGGAGATGACATGCCACAATAATGAGATGGTTATTCTCGAACTGCCTATCTGTCTTGGAAATGCTGTAACTCTGTCTGTGCCAGGCAGGGATGATGAACAAAGCAGCGTGTGAAGTAGGCTGCTGTTGCACCCTTTTTGCGCTAACTGGATGTGACTGACACATTGACATTACTTAATTGCTTTGGTGTGGCAACAGCTCCAGCTAAGCCACCACTGCCAGACACTTGCCCATCTGTCCTAAAATATGACTAATTATAATGATTCTTCAGCTTTATTAAACTCCTGTCTTCTGCAAAATCAAATGAGATTCGTGAAGATTTTTTCATTAATTATCACAGCATCCCTGCTGTGAGCTTAAAAGAGGTAGGTGTATTCTTATTTTAGAAATGAAGAAGGTGCAACAAAATGAAGCTCTAGGAAGGTTAACCAGTATCACACAGCTGGCCCTCTAGAATGAAGGAAAGAGCTGCGTGTGTGTGTGTGTGTGTGTGTGTGTGTGTATCAGAGAGAAAAAAAAATATTTCAGGGAAAAAAGGAAGGAGAGTCATCAAAATTTTTTCTTTTCCCTTCCAATGTTATATGGCAATCATTTAAATGTTTCAACATACTACAGGTTTCCAGAAGCAACAAACTTCTGGTATAATCAAAGGCTATGCATTGTCCCCTAAGAAAAATATTGCGAAGAGATTTAACCTCTATCAGAATTAATTTCTTTTTCCCTTCTTTCTAGCTATGTGTCCTTGGACAAGACCCTGCCCCTCATGCATTGATAGGCATAAGTTTCAAAGCTTCATTATATAGATTGAGTGAAAAGGCATGTAGCACATATGTATAATAAGTTGTTCATAATAGGCATCCAACAAATAGGAGTGGTTGTTATCATAAGTTTTGTGGTCTTAGGAACGTTAACATGCTAGTTGAAATAAAAAAAGATAAAAAAGAGCTTTCTTTATTTGTACCTAGTGACTTTCAGAAATAGCAACATTAATTGTTAGCTGCTTGGCACAATAGAGTGACTATAGTCAACAACAACTTAATTGTACATTTTTAAATAACTTAAATAGTGTAATTGGATTGTTTGTAACTCAAATGATAAATGCTCAAGGGAATGGAAACCCCATTCTCCATGATGTGCTTATTTCACATTGCATGCCTGTATCAAAACATCTCATGTACCCCATAAATACATACACCTTTGTACTCACAAAAATTAAAAAAAAAAATAGCTGATTTGTATGTTATTAACTGCAGCTGAGTTTGTACATTAGGACCTAGCCCGTGTGAGCTTGAACAAGTATGCTAATGCCTATGGGCATTTGTATACTCATCTCAGGCAACAGAGCAAGTGTTCTCTAAGAATTTTTGCGTCGCACATCTGAGTTGTAGAGAAATAGAAAAAGCCATCCATCATTTGTGACCATTTGCCCTCTAGTGGCAGGAACCAGAGAAAACTATTCCAACTGAGAAAAAGTTTCATGTCCGTATCCCCACCAAAGTATATATTTTGATAAATGCTTACATTTGCTTCAATATTGTGTTAGTTACGTCTATGTAAAAATTATCCCCCAAATTAGTGACTTAAACATTTGTACAGTTTCTGAGGGTCAGGAATTTGTGAGCAGCTCAGCTGGGAGCTTGCAGCTTGGGGTCTCTCAGAAGGCCGCAAATTAGGTAGGGCTGCAGTCATCAGACAACTTGACTGAACTACATGAGCTGCTTCCAAACTCTCTCACACGGCTGCTGACAGGTTTTAGCTCCTTACCACAGGGACCTCTCCACAGGGCTGCTCACAACACAACAGCTGGCTTTCCCCAGAATGAGTGATCCCAGAGAGACAGACAGAGAGAGAGAGAGAGAGAGAGAATGCAACATACATGGAAGCTACAATGTCTTTTATAAACTAATTTCAAGTTATTTACCATGGATGAATGAACTAGCATTACATGGATTCAAGATGAATATATCTAAAAACAAAATATTTTACTATAATATCATCCTTGAAGTCTGTGCTACAAGACTACACTTTATAGGTGAATCAGTTTTATAAAAACAAGACACTTAGGATTTCACAATAGCTAAGTCTCTTTATGAGGTCCAAAATAAAATACATTTATGCAAAATTCAAAAAACAAAAAAAACAAAAAAAAACAAAAAACAAAAAAACAAAATATTCCACATAAAAAGCAAGGTTCATAAGTACATGCAGCATAATATATATATATAATTTTGTATATATAATATCCATATGTATTTATGAATGTAACTAATATACAATATATAATACATATTTATTAATGTCTAAGGTACAATATGTCATCTAAAATATGTAAAGCCTACTTTATCTTATTTAAACATTGTATGTCTGTATATATGTGTGTGTGTAGTAGCCATAAAAACAAAAATATGCATGGAGTTGATAAATATCAAACTAAACATAAGTGGTCACCTGGGACTTTTGATGTAACTCTTCAGAAAAAGAAACTCTTCTTCTGTTGAGTATGTGTATCCTACAACTGCTGATAGATGCAGAAGGGGGGACAGAGAGAGAGAGAGAGAGACATGCCAGTGACTGAGAGGGCATGACTGTCTTTATGACACAGTTGAGTTCCTAGATGCAGTATTTAGGTTATAGGACTATAAATCCTCTTTTTACTAAGTTACTTTGCATTTCTATGACTTGCAGTCAAAGGAGTCTTGAGAAGTATAGTTCCATGCAACTACTTAATCATACTGAAATTGTAACTGTAGAAGAAGGCATATGCTTATTTATTAAAGGTAAAGAGTCGTTCCATCCCCCTCTGTTTCCCCTGGGGAACTCTGGTGCTTATAAGATCAGATTCAGGCTTTTGAGACGCTCCTCTCACATTGCTTTAAGGAAAGATCCCCTAAACTGGTAGCCTGATCTTCTAGGAATTCTATGGAAGAGTGCTATTATGTATATGCAAAAATGTGCTCTTCTGGGGGAAAGAGTCCATATTTCATCACATAGTAAAGGGAATGGTAAACAAAAAGAGGTTAAAATCACTGGTGGATGATAAAATAGTACGTTAAAGGCTGCATTTACACACCTCCCAGTGTCAGGTAGCTAGATTTTTAATTAGACTATTTGAAACAATGAAGAAGCAATGCCATCATCTTATTAACATCATGAAATCACTTTTAAAAATATAAATCTATTAAATGTTTAAAATACTTTATCCAAAATGTTCATTTTATTACGGGCCATCTGCAGTTACTGCCATCTGAAAGATGGGAAAGGCATACAGTTTCAACAAATGAATAAAGATTTGCTTTCCAGAAAAGTTCAAATGTTCTTCTAGAGTTATATTTACAAATAAGAGACTGTAGTTTGCTTTTTCTATTAGCATAAAATAATAAGTCTCAGCAGTATCAACACATTTCACATGCCACTAATTAAATCCTGAATATTCATGCATGCACTAAAGAGCCTTCTGTTGCTGTGGTGGAATCTCATGTCATGAAATGTATTTCAGCTTTCCTTTAGGGTGAAGAATGTTCTAACTGAAAATTATATCCAAGCTAGTCTTTATCAATGAGAATAATCACAAAGAGAAAGAGGGAAGATTGCCTGTAAGTTGTAGGAGAGGCTAGATTCCCAATGAAAATATGAATGTTTTATTGGCTTGGGGTCGGAAGAGACTAATATTCAGGCAGTAATGAGTGTCTTTGACCCAAAGTGTCCACTGTATGTACAAATCTCAACATTGTTCAGGTCATGAGGCAACAGAATTCCACAATGATATGGTGGAGGAAAATGGAGATCTGTCCACAGAGGAGCCCAGCATCATAGTGAACAGCCATCTGGCTTTTGATACCAAGTTAGTTTTGCCCTAAATAGGCTGATTTTTTTTTTAAGTGGAAAATAACTTTGCTTTCATGGCATGCTTGGTTAGGCACTTACTGGTTCTTTAAAGTAGAGTAACAGCAACTCAGAACACCTTTTAGGCCAGAGTGTCTCAACCTTGGCACTATTGATATTTTGGGTTCGATGATTCTTTGTTGTTGGGGGAGCTGCAAATTCTCAGGGCCTACTAGACTATTATAAAGTGAGAGTGGGGCCACCCCTCCATGTGATTGTGAGGCTGGTTAAAATTTGAGGAACAGTAATCTAACCCAACTCTCATTTTACAATAAAAGAAACCAGTTGGTTAAGTCTTATCTAAGATTGAATGTCTGGATAGCAGCCAAAACAGTACATTATATCTTATTCTTCACAGAATTTGCTAAGTGTGGCCTTGGCAAAAGAGGTGGGTATCCTGTAAAGATATTTCATCCAGGCACTGACTACAGGAAATATCCTGCTGCACAGCAGAAAACATTTCAAGATTTATTAAATGTGTTTCTTAAGTCTGGTCTCTCTCCTAGATTCCAAGGTTTCTTGGGTTTCATGCAGAACAATTCACTTTTATCAACACATTATTTTTCTAAAGATAGGCTAATAATATAATTATAATAATTTTATGACTGATTACATATAATTAGTTTACAGCTAGACTACATTATTTGTGTGTGTGTGCTTGACTAGATACCTATTTCATTATGAAATCACTTGGAGTTAGAAGAGGGCTTACTTTTACAGCCACAGGTATTATTACTGTTATTGATGTTGTTAGAGATATTAATTTAGAATTTCAAACTTTTCCATGAAGTTGTCTGTATGAAAAGCAGCTAATGTATGTTAGAAAATAAAAATGTGGCTATGTAGCCATAAAAAAGAATGAGATCATGACTTTTGAGAGAACATGAATGGAGCCAGAGGCTCCATCCTCCAGCTCCATCCATTTTCTGTTGCTGCATTAGCAATCTAATGCAGCAACAGAAAACCAAATACCACCGGTTCTCACTTATAAGTGGGAGCTAAATAATGAGAACTCATGAATATAAAGAAGGGAACAACAGACACTGGGGCCTACTTGAGGGTGGAGGGTGAGAGGAGAGGAGCAGAAAAAATAACTATTGGGTACTAGGTTTAGTATCTGGGTGATGAAATTATCTATACAACAAACCCCCATGACATGAGTTTATCTGTATAACAAACTGGCATATGTACCCCTGAACCTAAAATAAAATTTAAAAAAAGAAAATAAAAATGTGTCAACCCTATGTATTTGAAAAATCCTATCTAGATTATTTAAAAAACAAAATAAAGTTTGCAAGAAAGTAAATCACTGTGCAAAATTACTTTTTATCCGTGATAAATGAGTGTAGAAATGTTAAAAAATAAACCACATTTATTTGCCATTTTCCTGTTTGCTTTAATAAGAGATAATGCATTCTCCAAGGACATTGTTAAATCTCATCCTTACTCTTTCTTTCCCCTCTACCCTCTGGTTACTGTGAGAATTAAGGTCTCTAATTCCAAAGGAGAGTTGTGTGAGGCCAATTTGTGCTTTCCATGGGAAAAGGAATAAGCAGGGTAAGAACAGGTGGAGCACATTTCCCACAGGAAGATGATGGTGGCTGCATATGGGTCTAGATTGCTTAAGAGGACAAGAGGTCGGGTGCAGTGGCTCACGCCTGTAATCCCAGCACTTTGGGAAGCTGAGGCGAGTGGATCATGAGGTCAGGAGTTCAAGACCAGCCTGGTCAAGATGGTGAAACCCCTTGAAACTAAAAATACAAAAATTAGTGGGCATAGTGGCAGGTTCCTGTAATCCCAGCTACTCGGGAGGCTGAGGCAGAGAATTGCTTGAACTGGGAGGCAGAGATTGCAGTGAGCTGAGATCGTGCCACTGCACTTCAGCCTGGATGACAGAGCAAGACTCTGTCTCAAAAAAAAAAAAAAAAAAAGGGGGGGGGGGGTCAAAATGAGGAGAAGTCACAATCTAAAAGGGCCTGCCTGTAATCCCAGCACTTTGGAATGCTGAGGTGGGTAGCTCACCTGAGATCAATAGTTTAAGACCAGCATGGCCAATATGGCAAAACCTCATCTCTAGTAAAAATACAAAAATTAGCTGGGCATGATGGTGGGCACCTGTAGTCCAGCTGCTCGGGAGGCTGAGGCAGGAGAATTGCTTGAACCAGGGATGCAGAGATTGCAGTGAGCCGAGATCACGCCACTGCCCTCCAGCATTGTCAATAGGGCGAGACTCCGTCTTGAAAAATAAGAAATAAAAAAAGGGCTGAGACCCAAGGACTTTCCCAATCTAGTTTAGATTTGTGTCAAGAAACCCTTTAGAGACGTCAATTTTTCTTTCCCCTTTTAGTGTCATTTGAGTACATATTCTATTTATTTACATATTTATGTTCAGATGTCCAAAGATGTTAAAGAAAAATGATGTATATTGTGATTGACTTACAATCGTATTGCTATTTAATTGCCATACTTTGAAATGTCTCTACACTAGAGGTAACATAACACAGTCAACATTTTGATGAGCATCTTTTCATGCAGGCACACACACACACATACACACACACACGACAGTTTTATGTAAATAGGATCATATATACATGCTTTTTATCATGGACATCTTCTTTTGTCTTTTCACCTAGTTTCATCTTCTTTTCTAATCACTTTCATCTCTAAGTTAGCCAGTCTTAAAAGCTTAACGTGTATCCGTCCCAATTCTTGTTCATTGTACAATCACATACAAATTCATATAATCATATATTATGTTCCGCACATAGAATATAACCAAATATTTAGAACAACGTCTTGAACATTATAGGTGCTCAATAAATATTTGTTGAATGAATTGTCTTAGAAAAGCGGAATCATATTATATATATATGTGTGTGTGTGTATGTGTGTATATATATGTTTATGTATCTGGCTTTTATTGCTCAATAGTCTATGTAATTTTTAATATAGATTTAATTATTATAAATGGTTGTATAATAGCTCATGGTTATGAAGGTAACATCAATTTATTTAAGTATATCCCTAATTGATAGTTAAAATGCTTTTACTTTTTGCCAGTGTAAACAATAATGGCTAACACCTGTTGAGTGTTTATCATATGCTAAGTTTTTTTTTTTTCACTTTACGTGTATTAAACTACTGAAGGGTTAGGTTATTCTCCCCATTTTAGGAAACTGAGCAGGTGTGGGTAAGAAACTTGCCCAAGGCTATACAGCCAGTAGGTGGCAAACTAGTCAGTATGGCTCCGAAGTATATTTCACTGAACTACTTCTGTAGAAGGTAGTAATCAACACTATTGTACAAACACTTTAATTGAATGGTCCTTTATTTCTATTCAATAGTTTATCTGGCGTAGAATTACTGCAGAACCATATGTGTATATTTTATATTACTAAATTGCTCTGCAAAAAGGCAGTAACAGTTTGCAGCAGTGTATGAGTGTTCTTTCCTCTAGCAGTATTATTTTTTAAAATATATATTTATTATTTTCTTTTTTTTTTCAGTCTGGTGGGTGGGAAGTGATATTCCATTGTTAAGTCTGTATACTTTGTTGACAGTAGTGAGGTTGAACATTATATGTTTGTCACTCATTTGGATTTGCTCCACTAAAAATCGTCGTATTTGGGCCCTCCAGAAAAACAAAACCAATAAATGTGTGTGTGTGTGTGTGTGTATATTTTTATTTTTATTTATTTTAAAAATTGGCTCACACATTTATGGAGGCTGGTATGTACAAAATCTGCAGGGTAGGCTGGCAGGCTGGGAGATTCAGAGATAAGACAATGCTGCAATTCAAGTCCAAAGGACTTGTGCTGCAGTAATTCTCTTTCTCAGGGGAGGTGAGTCTTTTTTTTTCTATTCAGGTCTTCAATTGATTGGATGAGGACTACCCACAGTGTAAAGGAAAATCTGCCTTACTCAAAGTTCACTGATTTGAATGTTAATCTCATCCAAAAGCACTCCCACAGAAACATCCATAATAATGTTGGACCAAATATCTGGATAACATTACCCAGTGAAGTTGGCACTTAAAATTAACCATCACAAATATCTACTAATATGTTTTCCTTATTTTTCTATTGAATTGCTTACATCTTTTTAACACCTTGAATATTATTGTAATCAACCCATTAAATGTTTTGTGAATATTTTCCCCATCTCTCTTATATCTTTTATTTTTCTTACACTATTTCTCATCATTTTAAATTTTAAATTAATATTTTGAATACTTTATAATCAGTGAGTCACTGAAATTGAGATGAAAATTTGGACACCATTTAGATCACCACTTTTGAGTTTCTAGTCTTCTAAGATGATTTTAAGAGATTTTTCAATATTTATTTTCAATATGTATTCAATAAATATAGTATTTAGTTATTAGTCAATATTTATTTATTTAAAATCGTTCTTTCAATTCTAATGAATTTTTGGAAGATGTTGAAATTAGATCATCTGTCCTTTTCTGAAGAAAGGAATCTAGAGCACACAGTTCTCAAACGTGGAAACTATTGTTTAGAGGTTTTAAAAGTTTAAACCATTCATATGTAATATTGATTGCAATGTTTAATTCTTAGAAGAACTAGTCGAATTTATTTTGGAATTTATTTCATACCATATTTATTTTTAAAAATTTTCTTCGAAATTGCTTAAAACATAGTCTAAGCAAATTGTTGAAATATTGTTCTCATTTAATTTAACTGTCAATTTTAATTTTTAGTAAGTATATATAGGTACTATTTCCTCTTGTAAAGCCAACATATTTTCACAATAAATAGTAGTTATTCCTGTCACTTCCTGCAGTGAGACCCATATACATTGTATTCTCGTATTTTTATTTCCTCCCGACATCTAGTGCATATTTGGCCATCATATAAATATTCATCGAAAGAATAAATGACATCCATGACAGCCTGGTCGCACTCCGCAGTCCGGTGGTCCAGGTTACAACGTGAGGCCACGAGGAAACTACGGATTACTAGCCAATTTGCCTATACCGTTTGCTAAACTACAATTCCCAGTACGCAAACTCCATGGTTGCAGTGCATCCTGGGAGAAAGTTTCCGGCTCTTCAATTGGCCAAGTAAGAGAAGCTGTGGGATGGGCAAAAACGCGGGCTTCAGCGCACGTACGCACGGAGACTGCGCAGGTCTCCTCGTCTGAGTTCCGCGGAACTCATTTTGAGTGTGGGCATTTTAGCAGGTCGGAATTAAAAACAGTTACACATCCGGCGCCACCGGAAGCAGCGGGAAAATGGCGTCTTCCTCGCTGGAGCGGCCAGAAAAAGCTGCTGGAAAAAGTGAATTTCGTAACCAGAAGCTGAAGCCGGAAAACCAAGGTGATGTTATGTGGGAACCAAAGCCTGGGGTTTGTGGACGTTGAGTTGCGATGTTTCTTTCGTTGCTTGTTTGACTTATAAAACCACCCGGAGCCTGTTCTGTGTAGTTGAGTACCTGAATCGCTGATGATTAAGATTGTTGGCCGGGCCCACAGGAACGACTAGCCGATATGGTGCCACCCATGTGTTCCTAACTGTTGCTTTTGCTGAAGGGTCCCCCAAGCGACGCTGTTGCAGAATACGTCTTCTGTAAAAGGATGAGGGTTGAGAAAATGCCCAGGGCGCTGCGGAACCTGGTAGCGCGGGGGTGGCTGAAAGTCATTGACGGAATGAGAAATCATGATATACAGGTGTGGACCCTGACAGTGGAGTGAGATGTGGGGGAAAGGAGCTGACATGCCCTTAGCTCTAGTTTGTCAGTAAAGAAATTTTAAAAGATTTATCAATTATTCCTGTGTCATATTGCTAAAATATTAGACGACACAGTTCTTACTCTTTAGATTGTGCTACCTTTCAATTAACTCCTGCGTTATAGTCTGGTTTTACCCATTTTCTTCAGTATGAGTGACAAAGAAATCAGAGAAATAGCCTGGGGACCTGCTCAACCAGGCTATAGGAAGTGTTAAAAACATTGAACTCTCAATTTAGATACATTGGGAAAGTAGTAAAGGTTTCTGTGTTGTGGCTCATTAAGTGATTATGTAAATAGCAGAGGATACAACTTACATACAGTTTAAATAATAAAAAACTTGCAAGAACCTAGCATTCAGACTACTAAGTAGAATAGAGCAAGCATTACTATACCCCTCAAACCCTTACGTACACCTCTCAGATCATATTCTTTTCCAGAATCAGAAATAACCACTCTGAATTGTATTGTATTCTGTTCCTCTTCTTGTAGTCACGAAGTGGCTTAATTTTGCGTCTTTTTTCAATTTTATACATCAAGGTGTATGTATAAAATTTTTATACATCAAGGTGTATGCATTTTTCTGTGTCTACTTAGATTTAGCTGTTTTTCAAACAGGGTGATACTTGTAGGTGTAGTTTTAGTCTTTTCAGTGTTATGTGGTGTTTCTTTTAATGAATATACCCCAATTTATTTTTTCATTTTACCGTTGGTGGACATTTGTTCACATTGCTTACAATTATAAACAATACTGCTAAAACATTGTGGTACATGTCTTTTGGTTAACATGTTCAAGGGTTCCTCTAGGTTATGAACATAGTATTGGAATCACTGAAGTGTAGGGTGTGTGCAAGTAATGCTAATTTTTTTCCAAAGGGGTTGTGTCAGTTTTGTCCCCCACTAGCAGTGAATGAAAGTTCTCATTGCCTTCCATTCGTACTAATACGTGATATTATCTGAATTTTGGATTTCTTGTCATTTTGGTAGGTATGAAATGATATCTGGTTGTAGTTTTAATTTGCATTTTCTGATCACCTTTGAGGTTGCATAGCTTTTCGCGTGTTTTGGGGCTATTTGTACTTTCTTAATTGTGAAACTCCCTGTTTATTTCTTTTGTCAGTTTGTTTTCTGATTTTGGAGTGGGGGAGTTTTAAAAAACTGATCCATAGCCTTTGAAGATTTTAAATTGGATAGGGACTTGGTCAGGTAAGCACTGTAAGTAACCAGTTGCGATGGCTCATGCCTGTAATCCGAGCACTTTGGAAAGCTGAGGTGGGCAGATTGCTTGAGCCCAAGAGACCAGCCTGGGCAGCATGGCAAACCATTTCTCTATAAAAAATACAAAAATTAGCTGGACATGGGGGCACATGCCTGTAGAACCAGCTAGTTGTGAGGCTGAGGCAAGAGGATCAGATTGCTTGAGTCCAGGAGGTCCAGGCTACAGTAAGCTGGGATGGAGCTACTGTATTCTAGCCTGGGTGACAGAGTGAGGCCCTGTCTCCAAAAAAAAAAAAAAAAAAAAATATGTATATATATATATATATATGTATATATATATATATATGTATATATATATATATGTATTCACACACATGCACACTATATATGTATATATATATATGTAATCACTTTTGTAGAATTTGAGTTCTTTAAAGGATATTGGAGAGTGAATGGTATATGAAGACTAGCCAATTGTCTGGGATTTGAACCAGAAATAGCAAAGTGGATGTGAGTATATGCAGAAAGTTAAGCTGTCTGAGGTTGATAACATAGGCTAATGACCTGCTTTTCAGACTTTACTGTGCTTAAGAGCCTCCTGTTGAGCATGGTAAACAGACTTCTGTCCCTCATCCCAGAGATTCTGATTCAGTAGGTCTGGGGTGGGGCCCAAGAATTGCATTTCTAACAGACTTAGAGTTTATGCTGATACTGCACGTCTATAGATCATACCTTTGAGTATACTGAATTAGAGTATAGCTGTTGAATTTAAGGGGTTCTTAAAATTCAGGACCAGGAGTTTTTAAAATAAATGATTCAGGAGATAATTTATGACCCTTAGGAGGCATTTTCTTTTAGTGAAAGGAGTCCCAGGCTGAGTCAGCTTTGTGTTCGCTTAGGCAAGTCACTTAGCCTTTTCAGACCGTCTTCTATAAAATGGTAATAATAATACAGAATCGTTCTAACTTCTATAGTTATGATGAAAGGCATATGAAAATAAGGCATTGAAAACACTTAGGAAAACCTAGAATTACCAGTGATTATTAACTGAAAGTATAAACTAGAATCCTCTTTCAGAAGTCTTACACAAACAACACACACCCCAGGTTCCATCCGCTCCAGGAAAGTCAGAAAGATTAATTGTATTTAAAATAATAGACAAAATGGCATTCAGACCTTCATGATGAAGTATATGTTTCTTGAGTACTCACTATCTGCCTGGCATATGCCAACTAGAGTGAAGAGCGTTTCTGTTTTTAAGGAACTTTGTCTTATGAGGCAACTGAAATGTGTACAGATAATTTTAATATAGTGAGTTGATAATGACAGAGGAATGTTCTTTGACTCTTAAGTAATATAAAAAGCAGGGGAAGAGGAAATGTAAGGAGTATTAGAAGGCTTGTGAACATGTGCATAGGGTGTTCATAAAGTGTCCAAAAGACAGTTAAAATGTGATGCGTAACTTTTTTCCTTTCTATAGATGAATCAGAACTCCTTACTGTTCCTGATGGTTGGAAGGAACCAGCTTTTTCCAAGAGGACAATCCCAGAGGACTCTTGGAGGAGAGCAGTTTTGCAACTTTGTTCCCAAAATACAGAGAAGCTTACTTGAAAGAATGTTGGCCGTTGGTGCCAAAGCCTTAAATGAACATGTATGTGTATCTTATATTAATATATTTATTTTAGACTTTGCTTTTGCTTATGCCTTTAAGTAAGTGTATGTATGCTGATGTATTTTTTTCTAATGGTGCTAACATAGCTGGTTCCTTTGGTATTTTAAATAATTTAGGTAAGTCTTCTTCCTACCTAATGATCATTTGTTTTTATGTTGAAATATTCTTGAGATTATGCTCACAAGTGGGAAAATAGCATTTTAATTTGCTTTATTGAAATCTGTTTTTTCCGATTGAAAGTTAATGCTTAAGTTTTCTAATCATTGCTTTTTTCTGAACCTATGAGAATTTGCTTTTAATTTGTATTTAGTCTGATAATCTGCTAGAAAAAAGTTTGAAAGTCAATTCTTATTAATAGAGCAGATGGTAGACGGGAGCTGGGTCCAGAATAGGGAAGCTGTAAGCTTTACATTCTTTACATTTTTACTTTAGTCAGATTTTAAGTATGGCCTCATTTAGTTGATTTATAATTTTAAAATTAGAGGCAATCTATATTCCGACGGTTACAAAGTATTCTAAAACCAAGTGTAAATGGTTTCAATTGCTTCAGTTTCTTATAGTCCGTAAAGTATGAAAGGAATTGAGTATTCATTATTTATGCTTAATTACCTAGCTTCTTCAGGGAAGTAATTGATAGAAATTGAGAGGTGACAGAAATTAATAGGTTGGTTAGGATAGGCTTTATGATTATCTAAAATAAACTCATTTTTTAGACAACTGCGTGTTTGTTCTTCCTTTTGTAGCATGTTAATGCAACCCTGGACCTGATTGAGGGCAGTATGACTGTTTGTACTACAAAGAAGACTTTTGATCCATATATCATCATCAGGGCCAGAGATCTGATAAGACTGTTAGCAAGGAGTGTTTCATTTGAACAGGTAAGTCTAGAATTAGAGACTTTGCTTTATTTGCATCAGTGTAAACCTATAGCATCCCATCTTTTCCTCCCTCCCTTCCACTATCAAGTTTTCATGTTTGTGCTTAGATAATGTTAGTGTGGGCTTGGAAAATAAATGTGATTGTAAAGAATGTTGACTTTTTTTCTTTCAAAAGGCAGTACGAATTCTTCAGGATGATATTGCATGTGACATCATTAAAATAGGTTCTTTAGTAAGGAATAAAGAAAGATTTGTAAAACGAAGACAACGGCTTATTAGTCCCAAAGGATCTACATTGAAGGTACTTGTTATTAGTGGAAAACTTGAGTCTTTTCCTTATTAATTTTTCGGAGTAATGAATTTTGACTTGTTCTTTTGATACAGGCATTGGAACTCTTAACTAATTGTTACATTATGGTTCAGGGAAACACAGTTTCAGCCATTGGACCTTTTAGTGGCTTAAAAGAGGTGAGAACTATGTATTATCTTCAATTCATTTTCAGCAGAGAACAAATAATTTGATTATAATATAGTTTATTGGATAATATATTGCTTTATAATTTTTTTTTTTAGAATATACTTTGATTTGCCATTAGTAAATATTTTTTACGTCATGTGATTCAAGGGAATCAATTCTGGACCCTAACATGTTATGGCCAATCTTTGGCAACTGTGAGACATCCGTTTCTGAATTAGAAGGTCTGCATACCATCACTCCTCCCACTATAAAATTTAAATGGGCATGTAAGATCTTCAGTCAGTAGCACGTATGAAAAACATGATGTAGTCACATGTGCTCAAATGATGGGAAAACTGAACAAAAATCCAATTATTTGCAGTAGTGTATACAGCCAGTAGAGGTCGCACTCTGAAAACTTTTCTTCAAGATGTATTTTCTTATGTTCGAATTTTAGTATAGTGTTTAATAACTTTTCACGAACATTTAACTTTTCAAATTAAATGTGGTGAGAAAATCTGTGGAGCAGATGCTCTTCTGTTGACTCCTTTTGGTACTATTACTGTCTAGATCTGGCTTGTGAGGTTGTGCTTCCTTTCCAGGGCCTTTAATAGTAAACCTGTTGGCCCCGTTTCTCACAAATTATCTGCTCTTTTCTCATGGAGCAGTAATTAAGTATACTGAATAATTTAATAAAGTCTTTATATTATTTCTTACATTAGAGTCTTGAGGTACATGGTTTTATCTTCATATCACAAATAGGAAAGCTGGAACAGGAAAGTGACTTTCCTGTATGTAGCGGCAGTCCTTGTATTCCAGCCCTCCTTCTCCTAAATCACATTGTTCTAGAGTGTTGTGTTAGTTCTCTGTGCTACATTTTAGCAGTAATTGAGAAACTATATTGTATTCAAGGGAAGTTGACTGCCTTTATGAAAGATCTAGAAGCCACTCAAAGCAGTTGAAGGAACTAGTGTGTTTCATTTGGTACCCATTACCTGATTGGATATTTTGCATTATTAATCATCTTCTCCTTAGCTCATTAAAATCCTTGTGACTAATTTGTTTTTTCTTTGCAAATTTCAGGTTAGAAAAGTAGTCCTAGATACTATGAAGAATATTCATCCAATTTACAACATTAAAGTGAGTATAACTGTACCAGTGGTTGTCATACTTCTTTTAGCTACAGAAGCCTTTCTTGAAATTAAATGTGTTATGAAATTCTAAAGCACAACCAGATAAAGCAGAGCTATTTTGGGTAAATTAGGGGTAGAGTTCAGCTGACTGAACTCTACCCCAGCTTTGTAGGTACTTCCTTGGAAGCTTAGGTCTCTATGGAGCACAGTGTGAAAACCACTGAAGGGGATACTGTAATGTGTTACATAATTCTAATCAATGTAAATAAGCTTCACAGAATTTGTTGTAGCTCATATCAATCCAGTTTTCTTAGATTATGAACCCATGTATTTAAAGATAGAATCTTTCACAATTCTGCCTTTTTCTAGTAAATAAAATCTAGAACATTGTGCGTTACATTTGCATTAAAACTTTTTTAAATTTAATACTCAAATTGTAGCCCCTTTGAGAGAGATCTGTTGTATCACTGTGCACAGAGTTTGATTATGCTTGGAAATGTAACCGTGGCATAAAGAACTATTTTATGATGGGTTTGTTGAGCAATCCACTTAAATTTGATGAACTTGTTAGTCACTGTTAGGGTGAAAGTAATTTTGAGTTACATTGGGACACTGCAGATAAAAACAGAGCTATGTGTCTGATTCTCAGCTTGCATTCTCTGATGTTCCAAGGTCTGAAATTTAAATGGAATAGGGAAATCTGAAAATATTGGTTTTCTGTAATCATGAGAAAGTTTACTTTTGTCTTTTTTTATATTTCACTTGCTACTGAAAACTTCCTGCTTTCAGGGAACAGCTAATTAAGAACTCTCCCTGCTTTTATCAGTTGAATTTTAAATGTTTTAATGAAATAAGGGTTGAGAAGTTAAGTCAGTTTTATTTTCATCTCATTTTAACAATTCTTGCATTTTGTAATTAAATTTCTAATAGTTTTCTAATACTTGGTTAATTTTACATGTTTGAGATTACCTTTTTGCTTATGTAATTCATTTAACTTCACTAAAACTAGGAACTGTTCTTTTTATTATTTATAAAAGCAATATTTGTCTTAATTTGACAAATGTGTGACTTTGAACATAAACATTTCTACTTTGTTGCATGACTAAAGAGCTTAATGATTAAAAGAGAGTTGGCAAAAGATTCTGAATTACGATCACAAAGTTGGGAGAGATTTTTGCCACAGTTCAAACATAAAAATGTGAATAAACGCAAGGAACCAAAGAAGAAAACTGTTAAGAAAGAATATACGCCATTCCCACCACCACAGCCAGAAAGTCAGGTTAGTACTAAATGTTGAACTTTATATGAAGGAGAATCTCTTTTAATCTATTTGGTCAGAAAATTTGTTGAAGGTATTTCAGGTGGAGTGTATATTTTGCATGAGCGGTATAATAAGCTGAGGGCAAGTGTAAATAGGCATATTTTGAGCTGAGTGCATAGGGGTGGGGAGTGTGGCCTTCACATTGATTGTAAACTGCATGCAGGTGGTTTGTGTCTGTTGCATCCTGTAGCCACTGTGAATGTTCAATGGATAAAAGTTCAACAGTTTAGCCTGCAGTACTCTTTACTTTGGCAACAGTCTTGTGACTGTGTGCTCTATGATTGTTCTAGTTCTGAAATCTCAAATTGTAACACCCACCCTTTTTCTAAGTTATGATTCCCTTCCATTTTGTCAACTGTCCTCTGCTTCATTTCCTTTTCCCAACATGATCAAAGTTTTTTTCATTCTTGCCCATCCTTGTTTTCATTCATGCCCCTTTTTACTTCTGCCACACCTTCCCAGCACTCTAAAACTTGGATCAGTCTAGAAACTTGACCTCTTCCCTGTAACGTGGCAACCAAACTAAGTTAGGGAAAGTTTTATCTTTGGATTAAATTCATCCAAAATCCATGTTTCCTCTGAATTCTGTCAGTGCCCTCCCAGGTTTAGCAGATGACATTGCATTTTATTGAAATATTTGAGACCACCAGATAAGAACCCGTTTCCTCTTCTCTTATGTATGGTTTTCTTCCATCTGTGTCAGCCTTTTGTACGTGTTCTTTGAATTCCATCTTCCCCTGTCTCCTGGTGGCTGTTGCTTCATTATTGCCTCCCTTGGCTCTATCCTAAAGCCTTCCCTTTCTACATCTCTTTTTCTCCACAACCGTGTTAGGAGCCTTTCAGGGAAGGTTTGATGATAGGTCAGAAGGGGAAAATGATGATCATAGTGAAAAAACAATGGAAGTGCTGGATCATGGAGACAATTGATAGCAATTGGGGGAAGTGGAGTGATGCAGTCATTAAATCATCACCCTTATTTCTTATGGCCCTTTCTTGGAGTTAGTATCTTTCTAATCTAGCTGTATAAGCTAGATTAGAAACAGTGATGTCTCAATTGACTTGTTCTTACACGTATTCATTATGTGATTATGTGACTGGGTAAGTTGTTTATCCCATTCATACTTGTTTCTTAAATGAGTGAGCAATTGTAAAGAGCTTAGAACAGTGCCTTAGATATAATAATGCTATATAAGTGGGAGACAGGTCAGTTACACACATTTTACATGTTGGCTGTATGCTGAGTGAACAAGCTGTTGCTTTCTCTAATTAGTCACCAATTCCTGACAGTTCTTGCTTTCGTTCTGCATGTCACTACCTTTATTCCAGGCTCTTGTCTATTCTTCATTCCTCTCCATTAAAATTATGCTTTGGTCTTTTCAGTCTTCTCAGAAACCTATAGTCATTTCTAAATCTTATCCACCCTCCTTTGCCTAGCATTCAAGTTTCCCCCAAAACACTCTCTGCAGTTCTTCACACACTCTTCTGAAACAGTGACCTTCCATACCACCTGAACTACTCTGGGTTGTATTCCATGGAGGTGCTTTCCTACCTCCATACTTTTGTGTATGTATTCCCCTCAGCTTAGACTCTGTATCCTTTATGTCACTACCATTTTTATTAATAAATCAGAGTTTGACCCTAAAGATATTGTGACTTGCTTACCACATGACTTCTCCACTACATTATTTCTAATGTAATTTAATTGTAAATACCGTTTCAACAGATTGATAAAGAATTGGCTAGTGGTGAGTACTTTTTGAAGGCGAGTCAGAAGAGAGCGGCAGAAAATGGAAGCAATAAAGGTAAGACACTTTATGTGTAGCTCACAACATTAATAGCAACTTTCGTAGGTACTTGAACTATTTATAAATGTGTTTAACTAATGTATTTTTTATGAATGTAGGCTAAGCAAGCAGAAGCCATCAGTAAGAGACAAGAGGAAAGAAACAAAGCATTTATTCCACCTAAAGAAAAACCAGTTGTGAAACCTAAGAAAGGTAATGCTTTCTGTGATGTAAAAGTCTTTATTAACCATGAAAAGTAAACCCATAGTGAATTTGTCTGAGTCTCTTTAAGTGTTGAGTAAAGAAATAACTATCTTTTCATCAGTTCTCTTAGCATTTCATTAATTACTAATCTTAAGGACCAGGGATGACTGAGATAATTTGTAATTTAGAGGCAGCTAGTGCCTATTTCAGTGCAAACTGGATTGACAGTCCTCCCCTGACCTCTGTTCTGTGCTTGGGAAAGATTCTTTCTTCTGAAAGATACAAACCCAGAGCAGCCAGTGCATCTTTTGTAAAAATAAAAGTAATGGAAGCAAGAAGATCCCTGAGCACTGCTGTCTTGCCTCTCATAGAGGGATTGTGATGTTGGCTTAAAGTTTGGTTTCTGTATTAATAACATGGATTTCTCATCACCTTGGATTAAAGGATGTGGACAGGTCTTATTTAGGAGCTATTAGTATGGAAGTGACTGCAGTTTTTGCCATTTAAAAACCATAGTCACTTTCACACTAACCTAGTACTTAAAAGACTAAGAGAAAACACCATGCCTTTTCTTCATTTCTAGTCTCACTCTGATGCATCCTCTTCTGCATTTACTTTCCCTGCGGTAACACTTGTCCTCTTCCTAAAGTAACCCTCCAAAGTGAACAGTGACACACTGAGGGGAGAGGGCTCACCAGCAATATTGTACATAGATTTGGTCAGAAACAGATATACTATTTTAATATCTTATATTGCTTAATACTTGCAAATACTGTATTCTATCCTAGATTATTGATTATATAAAAGCTAAAAATGTCATAAGTATAATCTCCAGTCTGTATAACCTGTCAGTTGAGTGCTTTGAAGGTACTCAATAGCTACTTAACCTTTGTCTATAATGATTAAGAATGTAGTTTCTCCACACAGCGGAGGCTTTAAATCTCTGTGTTTCTCAGGTTGCTGGGTAGTTAGTTTGTACATTATGACTTCTTGTCTTACTTTTTTATACTGTGATACTGTACTTTAAATGGTAAGAAAAACTTGCATGCTTTTTCACTGCTTCCTTTCTCTATTTTGTTCACACTTTTGGCATTAGATACTTGGATTCTATAAGGGGGACCTCCAAATACTCCCAAATTATTGTCATTATTACCAAAATCTTGTTAAATAAAATACTACTGTCAGGTATTCATTGAATTAATATTTGGAAAACTTTAAGTTTTTGTTTTAGTATTAGAGAAAGTAGATTTTGACCTCTAGTTTATGGTTAGCTGATTAAAATAATTTAAAATTACATGTAGCCCTTCTAGTTTCAGTAAGTTTAATGTGCAAGATGGAAAATATTTAGGACTCAAAAGTTCTAAAATATGGAAAAGAATGTAAGTAAAATAATGTAGTCTCAAGTAGGATTTAAGGAAATAGTCTTAATAATTGAATCTAGTAATTGGTCCCAGCATGCCATTTTTATGGATACTTGTACTAATGTATATTGTATATTTAAAGTATTTTATGATTTGTTTTCTCTTAACTCGTTTAGGCAGGTGTTTTTATATTTCTTTCAATTATGAGAGTACTCTGAAGTTACTGCCTTAAACATATATTGTTCTACTTTGTAAAATAGAAGTATTACATGCATTGTGATTTTACTTTGTCTAGCTTCTACTGAAACTAAAATTGATGTGGCCAGCATCAAGGAAAAGGTTAAGAAAGCAAAGAATAAGAAACTGGGAGCTCTTACCGCTGAAGAAATTGCACTTAAGATGAAAGCTGATGAAAAGAAAAGGAAAAAAAAGTAACATACACAAAACTCCTTGACTAGCACTATCTCCTTTTGTAAAGGATTTTGAGATGCCAGGTATTAATTGCCTTATTTGTGAGAAATTTTCTGAGGTTTTTTTTTTTTTTTGTGGTTGTTCATAGAACAATGTTCTTTATAAATTATTGTATTTTTTTTTGAAAATTTTATACCATAAGGTGGTATGTATGTCTTTGTATACATTACGACCATTGTGATTATCCATTAAATCCAGTGACTGATACCATTGATCAAATATAATGATGTCTCAGTATTTGGTGCTCCCTGTCTAACGATAACAAGTAAATATTTAGGTTTATCCCTTTTGAAATTTTGATCAATCCTTTAAGCAATCTGCAAGCAGAAAATTAAGGCCTCTGAAATCAGATCCCCTAGTTATACTCTTTTCTGAATCTGGGGAAGTGGTAAATCAGAGACATATGAAATTGCAAGAAAACAGGGAAAACCAGATATTTAGAGTCGAAGCAGCATGCAGACAGTAATAATAATGTTTTTAACTAATGAAGGATACTGGAGTTAGTTACTAAGAATCACCTAAAAAAGTGCTACTGTACCTTTTTCATTTTGCAGATTTGGAAGCTGAAACATGGTTTAGGTTATTTACTGGAAGTCCACATGTGGCAACCTGCAAAACAGTGCTTATTTATAGAAAAGTGGAAAGTAAAGATGAGTGTATCTGATAGAGTTAGGAAGTTTCTTCTTTCGAGTACAAGTATTGCTGCAACATATTTTTTTTCTGAAATGTTTTAAAATAGAAATACACCTAATTGTTATTGGTTAAAAAAAGCCATATGTGAATAAGGTTTTTTTTTTTTTTTAATACCTAGATCATATTAATCCAAAAGAACTAAATTAGGATACTTGTGCTGTATCAAAATGGTAATTATAAAAGACAGCAACAGAATTACTGAATTAACAATGAGAAAGAGAGAAGTATATCTATTACGTGGATATATGGGCCAGCCTGGATACACAACAGAGTAGTAACCTGTGAAAAAAACATAGAATATCCTCTTAGACACTGTTCCTCATATTGCACTGACAGAATTCACATAGCTCTTAATAAACAAGATTGATGTACATACGTTTGACTTTGTCTCGCTGTTGGTTAACTGAAAGGTTAGGGAGAAGAAGAAAAAATTAAAAGGGTAGGGATAGGTGAGGGTTTATTTTAAAAAGCCAAGTCTTTAATTATAACCATTAACTTGCAACTAACTTGGTATTTTTAAGTTGACTTTTTATATAAAATTTTATAAAAAGGAAACTATACCATTACTATAAATGGAAAATCATTTTATACATCATAACCAGCAGGTAATAAAATTTAAAAAATAAACATTAGAAATCATGTGAGAAATTAAAATATATTTCTAAAACTAAGTTCCTTCTTGAGAAGAATGATACTGTTTATGATGAGTCCACAGTGAAAAGACAGTAACATCTCTCTCATCCAGTCTAGTATATCATGAAATCATCTTTATGATGTTTGACTATCAAAAGTTATTAGTTACTCCCCTCCTTTCACTGAGCTTTATTCAGATTTTGACATGCAGAGCACTGGGAAGAAATAAATTCCACAACTGCCTTTAGCCTTCTGGATATTTTCTTTTATGAAATAGAAACCTTTTCCACACCAGTTCTGCAGCAGTCACTGTTTTACTCGTGGTAGAAGCCATCAAGGATCTGGTCCTCTGGGGACTTGTGAACCTTCCTGGTCTTTATACCTGGGAGTGGCTTTGTCTGTGGTAAATTACTGTAAAGATGCTACCCTCATTTTCTTGGCAGTTATGTCCATAAAATCAGAGAGTGATGTTTGACTTATTTTTTTCTTACATATATTTTTAAATGTTCAATATTCAACTACTGAAACAAGTGTGCATCTGTGCACTAGCTAAAATCATCTAAGGTACCACAAGCATGCCCAGCACATTTTGTAAAGCAGTCCTGATTTGGCCTCCAGGGGTATTTATTGAACTACCAGCAGTATCTAGGAGACCACAAAGGAATTTATGTTCCAGTGCTTGCCATAATTTGTCAGAGGTGGAATCTGTTAAATAAAAGCTTTTACCCTCTAAATTTTACCTTCATCAGACCTTACAAAAGGTGAAATGGTTATTCGTAAGTTTTTTTAGTCACAGATCTTATTCAATATTAGTGCTGAGTAGAATAGTTTCAAATAAGCCTACACTTATATGAAAACAAATTACATAAATCTAGCTTTGGCCGGGTGCGGTGGCTAATGCCCGTAATCCCAGCACTTTGAGAGGCCGAGGCGGGCAGATCACAAGGTCAGAAGTTCGAGACCAGCCTAGCCAATATGGTAAAACCCTGTCTCTACCAAAAATACAAAAATTAGCTGGGTGTGGTGGCATGCACCTGTAGTCCCAGTTACTTGGGAGGCTGAGGCAGGAGAATCAATTGAACCCGGGGGGCAGAGGTTGCAGTAAGCCGAGATCATACACTGTACTCCAGGCTGGGCAACAGAGTGAAACTCCGTTTCAAAAAAAAAAAAATCGAGCTTTGAGAATGGAAAATTAGTGACAAGATCAATCTGTAGCATGCTGAGCTCTTATCTGAAGTAAATGGGTAATGAGTTTCACATCTTATAAATACCATGCAAGGTAGCATGTGTCTTCTCAAGAGTCCAAGGGTTTTCATTATTGGACTACAGCATTAATCTTCTACATGTTATTCCCCAAGATTAGAGATCATCTCAAGTTAGATTGCCAAAGATGAAAAGCTAAAACCAGCGGTATTTTTGTCACTGTGGGAGTGGTGGTGGCAGTAGTATTACTGATTACATAGATTTTTAAAGGGAAAGTTATTTTTTTCCTTGGATTGTTTCGTTGAAAAAATGGCAGAAACTTGCCCAAAGTCACAGTGGTAGAACTGGAAATTGCACTGAAACTTGGCATACTCGTTTTAAAATCCATGGTTTTAACCCTTATGTATACTGCTTAACTTGGAAGAAATACATATGTTTTCAAGTGCTACAGCACTGTAAAAGGAACAATTCAGTGAATATGTTGATACCTTGATATTAGCTGCATTGTGGCTACATGTTACTGAGTTTTCTTAAGAGTGACATGAGTGAAATAAAGCATGATTGGACAGGCTGGTTTTGAACTCCTGACCTCAAATGATTCACCTGCCTTGGCCTCCCAAAGTTCTGGGATTACAGGCATGAGCCACCGCACATGGCCTGTTGCAGCTTTAATTCATTTGTTTAGTTCTATGGATGTAGATTCAAGCCCTGAGTGCCTTGGGCAGGTAGGACTACAGAATGCAGAATCTCTTTGTTATACTTATTTTTGATCTTGCTGAAATAAGCAAATCTTAGGAACGTTAGTCTATAGTTTCTAACATACTTTGTTTGACCAATTAGAACTAAATAAAAAGAATGTGATTTTCACATTTAAATTTATCTTACTTATTCCTAGAACAGTAAGCCATTGGTTTAATTGCTACTTGATGCCAGTTTCCTTGAAGACAGTTGTTAGGATAAAACAAATGGTTTCATTTTTAATTCTGTAGAAAGTTACAAGTTACTATTACGTTATTCTATTGGTAGATGTTCTTTTACTCACCACAGAGATTGTCCAAACACTTGTCATTATTGGGGCAGGCACTGCAGGTGGCTCCTTTCTTATATGGCCAAGTTGGGTAATTGCCTCTGTAAAGTAGAAGGAGGATGTCCATTAGGAGTTTTTAGGTTTTTTAATATTGCAATTTACTATGAATCCTTAACTAAATCCAGAATAGTAGAATTAAGTACAAAGGTTCAGAGAGTTGGTAATAGAATTGAAGACAGGAAAGCCGAAATGGAAGGGTGCTAATATTTGCAGAGTTCATTCTATGTACCTATGTCTACAAACCTGTTTTAATGTGCATTCCATTTAATTGTGACAACTCTGGGAGGAAGTTATTCTTGTTTGTTTTACAGATAAGGAGACAAAAGATGTAAGAAATTAGTAACTTGCCTTTAATCACAATTTATACATTTCAGAGTCAGAGGAAACCTAGATTTCACTCCAGAGCTGTGCTCCCTCCCTCTCTTTACCTACCCTCTGGCATATATGATTACTGCCATTCAAAAAACCACCCATCTTAGAAAAGCTGTGGTGACCCACATTCAATCTTGTCAGTTGGTCAACCCTTCACAGTTTTCACTGGATAGGAGCCATTTGGCTGGAGTAAGTACCTTCCAAAAAAAATAATAAATAATGGCCTGGGGGGAATTTCTAAAGTGCAAATTGTTTTCACATACAAGATGTGATATGACTAGTAGCTGCTAATTAGTGAGCACTCACCATGTGCTTGTCTTATGTTCTAAACACCCTTGAATGAAACAATCTTCACAAAAACCCTATGAGGAAGTTAGTATTGTCTATTTATCCCCATTATATAGCTAGAGGCTGAGGCACACAGTATAAGTAATTGACCAAGGTCGCAGACTAGAAAGTGAAATAATACCCAAGCACTTTAAATCCCCATAAATATCCTCAGAGTAGTAACAGTCAGAGGCTGCACATTTATCTCAATGAAACTGCCACTGCACTAATCTTTTTTGGAACCCTACTTTTGGAAAAAGTTCTAAACTTTTTTGTGTAATTGTACCCTTTGGCAACCTGGTGAAGCCTATGGGCTCTTTTCTCAACATAGTTTGTTATTAAATGCATAAAATACATAGGATTATAAAGGAAACCAATTAAATTGAAATAGTTACCAAACTGTTTAAAACTAGATTTGTGTTACAATAATATGTGTTTCCCTATTAAGGTCTAGAAAGGGGCTATTAGTTTCAAAGTAGAGATGAACATAAACTATATTTTGAGATCTCTGCAGCAACTGGTATATGGTATGAAAATATCTGATATTTACAAAGATGATACTGCTAACTCAAAGTCACATTTATTGATAATATGATGGTGGAGTGTTGTCTTCATTCATAATGAAAGGAAATGTTATTTTTAATAGAGGTTAGTGAAAAAGATAAAACATTTTTTCTAATCAAAGTTTAGTATTAAGTGGTTTAAGTTCTAGAATGGTTTTAATAAAATTATTTATGATACTTAGTTGTGCATTCCAAACTGTAAAGGAAAGGGTAAAAAATGCTACTTAAAAATAAGCTAAAAACCAAGACAGTTGTGAGGTCTATGGAAACGGTTGAATTCATCTTGGGAGAAACATGCTGCTGGAAAGGCCTGGATTTGTCTAGAAGGCAGTCATTAAGACAGTGGGACCTAAAATATTCAGCCCAGTAAAGCGGCAAGACATTTCAGTGATTTCCCTGGCGGCTTGAGAGAGAAGAGGGTTGGGGTTGTGGGACCCTGGATAAGAGAGAGAGACAGATTTTTGAAGAAAAAGATAGGGGCCAGGTGTGGTGGCTCATGCCTGTAATCCCAGCACTTTGGGAGGCCAAGGCGGGTGAATCACAAGGTCAGGAGTTCGAGACCAGCCTGGCCAACATGGTGAAATGCTCTCTCTACTAAAATTACAAAATTTAGCCATGCATGGTGGCAAGTGCCTGTAGTCCCGGCTAAAGCTACTCGGGAGGTTAAGGCAGGAGAATCACTTGAACCTAGGAGGCAGAGGTTGCAGTGGGCCAAACCATGCCACTGACTCCAGCCTGGGTGACAGAGCAAGACTCCATCTCAAAAACAAAAAAAAAAAGAAAGAAAAATATAAATAAGGGTAAGGGTCCCTAAGGCAGTGATGGCCTAAGCAGACTGGTACTATATTGACTATCTTGTGGTCAAAGTTTTTTCCTCTCTTGTGCTGTAATCCTCTCCTCCGCTAATCCACTCTGAGTAAAGATCTGTTGCACACCGTACCCTTGTTCAGTGGTGCCCAGGGGAAATGAAGAGAGTGTTACAGGCAACTGGAGGATTAAGCATCCCAGATCCCATTCTGAGGTATCCTCAGAAATACTGGGGAGGATACTGGACTTCCTAAGGTTATGTGGAATGGGGGTCCACAACATTTTCTTTGTATCTAGAAAGAAAATAACACCTCAGAAGGCAGAGGGAAATGAGGACAATCCTAACTGGTCTCTGTGTTTTACCTTTTGTGCTCCTCGAATCCATTTTCCACCCTGACTGATCTTCAAATTTAAAGGTCTCATCACTCCCCTGCTTAATATACTTGGATGGCTTCTTATGTAAACTTTGCTGTGATATAAAAGTTCCCGCTAGATCGGCACTGCCTTCCTTCCCCCATTTCATCTGTTCAATGGATGCAGGGCACTGGTCTCTGTGGTTTAAACTTGCCAAACTTTTCTTCACGGAAGTCTTGCTGTTCTTCTCTCTACCAGACAGCAGTTCCAGAAGTTCTTATGTCTGATTCCTTCTCATTCTTCATGCCTAAGCTTAAATACATCACAGGAAGCTCTTCCCTGATTATTTTAAATAGGGGCTTTGCCTATTGATAGTTTCTATTACAGTATTATTTATATTTTCTTAACTGCCTCTATAATGATGCAGTTATTTTACTTGTGTTTTTATTATCTGTTTGCCCCATAAGTATTACTCTCATAAAGGCAGAGACTGCCTTGTTTTCCTTTGGCACTCAGTAAACAAATATTTATTGAATAAATATTTGAAGTTACTCAATCTTTATGGAAGCATTTTAACTTTGGTTATAAGTTTTACAATTTAATATTGTTCATAACTCTGAAGATGAGTCAGTCTAAAGCAGGAAAATTCACATTTGCACTTGAATATAGTGAATAAAAATCATGAATACTTATAAAACATTCACCATTGCCAGGCATTACATATACCTGGTATTTTACAAAGCTTTCTCTTGTAACTTTCATAGCTACTCTAAGTGGTAGGTACTGTTATCCTGGTCTGTTGGAGATTAAACTGAGATTCAGAGTTAACTAACTTGTCCAGGATCACACAAATTAACTGTATCTTAACCATTAAAAATGTCATACGAGGGTCAGGTGTGTTGGCTCATACCTATAATCCCAACACTCTCAGAGGCTGAGGCAGGTGGATCACTTGAGCCCAGGAGTTGGACACCAGCCTGGGCAATGTGGCAAAACCCTGTCTCTACAAAAAATTAGCTGGGCATAGTGATATGTGCCTGTAGTCTCAGGTACTAGGAAGGCTGAGTTGGGAAGATTGCTTGAGCCTGGGAGGTTAAGGCTGCAGTGAATCATAAGCAAGCCTCCGTACTCTAGCCTGAGTGACAGAGCTGAGACCCTGCCTCAAAAAAAAAAAAAAAGGCATAAAAAGTTACCACTGACTGAATCATGGCTTTGTCTACTTTTTTCTGAGTTTTCTTTATTTTCCAACTCTAGAATATTAAGTCAAAGCTGTCATCTTCTGAATGACACTTAGTTTGTCTCCTCCTTCATACCTACAACACTCAATCAGAATATTATCGAGCATGTCTTCTGCACATTACTTCAGGGAGAGATGGGTTTCTTTCAACCAATCTCCAGGAATCCAAACAAAATTCAAAAGCAACAAATTAAAGATCATCATATATATTGCAAAGGGTTAAAAAGCTTAAAAATGTAAACAACTATTACAAATAAGAAAAGCATTCTAGTAGAAAAATGGGCAGCCCCCATGATTCACAGAAAAAGGAATATAAATACGTGAAGAAATGTATAATTACTAGTAATCACAGAGATGCAAAAGAAAACAAATGAAATGCCATTTCCATCAAATTACAAAATACTAAGAAATTATAATGCCTAAATACAAATTGATGTGATGGTGCCATGTAATTTGGGAATATGTGTGTAAAACAAAAATGGTCATACTCTTTACAGGCTAGTATCATCTCAAGGAATTGTAGGGAAATAGAAGTGACTGCAGATATATACACAAGGTTGTTCATCATATATTAAAAGAAAATACAGTGAACAATCAATTCTTCAATAGGATAAACTGTTGTGCTACCATCAAGAGCATGGACTCTGGAGCCAGACAGCCAGATTAAAGTCCAGCAATGATATTCACTAACTGTAGGACTGCGCAGGTTACTCACCCTGCGCATGGCTTGCTGTTCTCATTTGCCACACAGGGGTGGTAACAGGACCCCTCTCATAAGCTTTTAATGAAGATTAAGTTAATATATGTGAAGCACTTTAACAGTGCTGTGTTCATGGTAAACATTATATAAACATAATTTATCATTGTTTTTATGATTAAAATCACTTAAAATTTTGATAAGGGGAAAAATGTTCATAGCATAGTTTTAAGTGAAAAATAGAAAATGTGTATTTTCAGTATGAGCAGTTTTCTAAACATGGATATGACCCAAGCACACATATGTAAGTTGAAAGAAAAGAGGAGGAAGGTGTTTTCCCTGTTCCCAAAGTGGGAACTGTATCTGTTTTAAAAACAACTGTCAAAAGTAAATGCAATAGGTTATGTAAGTTGAGGAATTATTTTGTTTTGAAAATTACATAAAATTGCTAAGTTTTTAATAAACCAATAAATATAACATTTCTTACACTTTGTTGTATTATTACCATATACAATTTATGTCCCTGACAAACATTTTAGTCTTACCACTCTTAAAAATATGTGAATATGTATTTATGTAGTATATAGAAAGGATGTATGTACACACACACACACACAAACACACACACACACACACACTCTGTCTCTCCGAATCCAAGAAAAATGTATGAGAATGTTAATGAAGTATATCTCTGGGCAGAAGAATTAAGGGTTATGTTACTTTTTTCTTTATTCTTTATTATCCAGATTTTCTATAATGAAGAGGAATACTTCTAAAATAATATTTGTGTTGTTCTGTGGGAGGGGGGGATTCTAGGCACTTACCCTGGTCCGTAGTTGCATATAAAATGTGCTCCATTGGCAAGACCGTCAAAGCCAGAAACTCTAGAGCAAAATTGAACTGCGCAACCAACTTTGTAACTATCTGCCCAAACAACCTGAAAAGAAATAAGGATTTTTGACAGAGAGAAACAATCAGATAAATATTTGGGTATGATTAGGGCTTCATAAACATGGTGAGGTATATCCACTCCAGTTAGAATGCTAAAACTCAGGAGGTTTTAGATGCTCAGAAATCAGCTGGCTAGACCTGTAGTTACTAATAAGACCTGCAGTTACTATTGTTGTTTGTGTATGAAATAAACAATAAGATAATTTTTGACAGTACAATGAAGAAATAAAACAGGGTAATGCAATAGAGAGTGATTGCTTTTGAGGTGGTACTGATTTAACTTGGGTGCTCAGGGAAGACATCTCTGAATAGGAGGCATTTGAACTGAGAATTGGACCATGAGGATGCAGCACTTGGGACAAACATTGAGGAAACTTAAACAATGGAGGAAGAGCATTGCAAGCAGAGGGAATACAGGGAGAAAGGCCCTGAGATAGAATTTGCTTGGCATGCTAGAGTGGCAGGAAGAAAGCAAGCGAAGCTGAGATCTGATGAGTTGGGGGAAGAGTTGTAAGCAATGAAGTCAAAGGCAGAGAAACAGATCTCGGAGATTCTTGTGAGCGGTATGTTCTTTTTCGTGTCTTAGATCACTTTGGTGGTTATGAAGTAAAGGGACTGAGAAGAGCAAGGGAAACAGGAAGAGGTAATTTTGGAGTCTGTTTCAATGGTACAAGAATGAGAAGATAGTGACTCACACTTGGATAATGCCTGTGGAATTCCTGAGAATCAGGTTCATGACTCAGCTTAGAGGTAAAGCTAAAAGGATTTGCTTTTGTTTTGAGTGCAGGGTAAGAGGGGAAAGATACAGTTTTGGTTTGGGGCCTGAGCAACATTTACTGAGATGCAAAAAACTAGGGAAGGAGAAGGGTAGGTGGGAACATGGGCAGGGGGTTCAGAACATGTTAATTTTGAGATGCCTATTAGACATCAAGTGAAGATCGACTTGGCTGCTGCAGTCCAGAGGACGGGGTAATGCTAGAGATGTAAATCTGGAAGACATGGCACAAGATTAGATTACACTGGCAAATATAATAAAGTAAATGAGAGCCTGGGATAATGCAAGCAAACACAAAACCAGCCAGCAAAACAGACTGAAAGGAGTGGTCAGCGATGTAGGAGGGGAAACCAAGAACAGAGCGACCTGCGCTGTTACATGGGCTCCAGCACTCAAAAGAGCTCCGTGCTTGGTTTAGATCAGTGCTGTCACATATTTTAGCACCTTGACTGCTGCTTTTCCCTTGCTTTCCGAACAAAAAGTTCCACATTTTCATTTTGCGCTGCGCTCCACAAATTCAATTATATAGCTCATCTTGACCAAGAGTATTTGGTGTCACAAAAGGCTAAAGAAGAAAGTATTTAAAGGTGGACACAGCCAGCAATTAAATGTACTCCTTTTTACAGCAATATCAAATTATATTTAAATTTTTTTTTTACTCATAAGTTTTTGAGCAGTTTTGCAGAACTGTGCTAAATACAGGGGACACAACAATGAATGAGCTAGAATCACAGAACTTAGAAAAAACCAGTCATGAAACTCATCAGGTGAGGGTTTTGACGGCCGTGAAGGGGAAGTGAAGGGTGCTAAGGGCGTGGATGGCTCGGGGCCCTTCTCTGAAAAAATGAGGTGAAGCTGGATCTGGGATGAGCTGGTTTGGAGTCTTCCAGCAGAGGGCAACATCCTATGTGAACCCAGGGTGGTGGTGACCCATGACCCATTCACCCAACGGAAAGAAAAGCCAGTGTGGCTGCAGAAAGTGAAGAAATGAAGAAATTTACTTTAAAAATAAATGAAATTGACTCCCTGTATTTTTTTTTTTTTTTTTTTTTTTTTTTTCTGAGATGGAGTTTTGCTCTTGTTGCCCAGGCTGGAGTGCAATGGTGTGATCTTGGCTCACTGCAACCTCCACCTCCCAGGTTCAAGCAATTCTACTGCCTCAGGCTCCCAGGTAGCTGGGATTACAGGCATGAGCAGCATGAGCACCATGCCCGGCTAATCTTGTAATTTTAGCAGAGATGGGGTTTCACCATGTTGGTGAGGCTGGTCTTAAACTCCTGACCTCAGGTGATCTGCCTGCCTCTGCCTCCCAAAGTGCTGGAACTATAGGCATGACTCACCATGCCCAGCCCTAGGAACTTGAATTGCATCTTGAATAGGGGCTGAGTAAAATGGGGCTGAAACCTACTGTTCTGCATTCCCAGATGGTTAGATATTCTAAGTCACAGGGGGATATAGGAGGTCAGCACGAGATACAGGTCAAAGACCTTGCTGATACAACAGGTTGCAGTAAGGAAGCCAGCTAAAACCCACCAAAACCAAGATGGTGATGAGTATGACCTCTGGTGTCCTCACTGCTACACTCCCACCAGTGCCATGACAGTTTACAAATGCATGGCAACATCAGGAGGTTACCCTCTACTGCCTAAAGGGGAGGCATGAATAATCCACCCCTTGTTTAGCATATGATAAAGAAATAACCATAAAATTGGGAAACCAGCAGCCCTCAGGGTTGTTCTGTGGAGTAGCCATTCCTTTATACTTTTTTTTTTTTTTTTGAGACGGAGTTTTGCTCTTGTTGCCCAGGCTGGAGTACAATTCACCACAACTACCACCTCCCAGTTTCAAGTGATTCTCCTGCCTCAGCCTCAGGAGTAGCTGGGATTACAAGCATGCACCACCATGCCCAGCTAATTTTTGCATTGTTAGTAGAAATGAAGTTTCTCCATGTTGGCCAGGCCGGTCTCGAACTCCTGACCGCCTTGACCTCCCAGTGTTGGGATTACAGGCATGAGCCCCTGTGCCTGGCCTATTCCTTCACTTTCTTAATAAACTTACCTTCACTTTACTCTACGGACTCACCCTGAATTCTTTCTTGCGTGAGATTCAAGAACCCTCTCTTGGGGTTTGGGTCCCGACCCCATTCCTGTAACACCTGGAGGGAGAGTAGGAAGTGAGGGAAGAGGGGGAGCTGAGGTTGGAATCTCAGCTTCTCCAAGATTTAGAGGTGGGGACGTGACTAGGGAGATGGTGGGCAGAGTGTGGGCTGCCTTCTCCTTGGTTTGGCAACTGGAAAAGGTACCCTCCTTGGGCAAGGGAGAGTGTACTTCCCTACTCCATGATCTAAAAGGGGTACTCCCTAGAAACATTTCTTTATCCCCAGGAATCTCCTGCAGGGAACTCCAGCTGGGATAGGCAATGAAGCAGCTTAGGCCTCTGTCTCACTGAGAAAACACAGCTTTATAAGGGCTGTTCATCCTCAGGTTTGATCCTTACACTTCTACTTTCTAATCAGTTTTATTTTTAAAATTTCTTAATTTTATTCACGTATGTCAAAGTGATTTTACCTGGGGTGCTCTGTTTAAAATGCAGATTTGGGGCTCATCTCAGACCCCCTGAATGCCATTCACTGGAGTTGCTTTTGGAATCTGCATTGTCACAAGTTCCTCAGGTGACTCCTGTGCATGCTGACTGTGTTCAGTGTTCTCTTTACTATCGCCTTGGCTCATTTTATATTTTTATCCTTTGGTCTTCAAGCACTTTCTTCCTTAGTGTTATTGTATCAAAAGTATTCTTAACCTTTGGATCTCTTCCACATTTTAATACTTTTTCCCCAGAAGAGTGCAGATGTTAGTTACCATTCATTTTGTGTTTTAGTTGGCCTCTTTTTTTAAAGTCAGGTTTATTAGGGTATAATAAACATACAGTAACATTTATGATTTTTAGGTGTACCTTTCTACAAATTTTGACAAAAGAATACAGTTTTGTAGCCACTACCACATTAAAGATACAGAATATTTTTATTGTCCCAGAAAATTCCCCTTGTGCCCCTTTGTGGTCAACCCCAGCCCCAGACCCCAGCAATCATTAATCTGTTTCTGTAGTTTTGCCTTTCCCAGAATGTTATACGAATGGAATCAGTCTAAATACAGCTTTTGAATCTGGCTTCTTTCACTTAGTATAAACATGTGTTGTATTCATTAGTAGTCATTGCTTTTTATTGATGAGTAATATTTATTGCATGGATGTACCATAGTTTTATCTATCCAAGTTGGGCTCTGTTTAAAAGCTTCATGGGCACTCTGGTTTTGGGTTAAACTTGTGGGCTTTGGAACCACAAAGGGCTGAGTTCATATTCAAACTTTGCCACTTACAGTGTGACACTGGCCTTAGGTTTCTTATCTATTAAATGAGGATAATAACAATACCAACTCCATAGGCCTATTTTGAAGTTTTAAATGAGCTTCTAGAACATAGCAAGCACTCAGCAAACATTCTTGTTTCATTCCTTTACCACTATGTTTCTTCTCTTAAAAATTCTTAATACATGAATTTTTTTTAATCAGGCAGGTTTCTGTTGTATGTTTTTTCTTTTACGATAGTAAACAAAAAACCATAATTATAAGAGCTACTCATTGAGAACTTAGGTGTACCATTAAGCATTTTACAAGTGACATGCTTAATCCTTATAAAAGCTCAATAAATGTTATTCCACTTATTTTTATAGATAAAAGATTGGAACCTAATTCTGCCTGGCCACGAAGTACTGTGAGGACAGTCCATACCCTCAGCAAGATGCTTTCAGAGTGTTTTCTCTTTTAGCAAGCTCTCCAGAACTGAGAACCACTCTCTATATCTTTCTTACAAAATCACTGCATCTGGGGAACCCAGAGGGGGAGGAAGATGTCTCCCTTATAGGCCCACAACCCCTTCCCACCATCTTTCCCTTTCAATTCTCTGTATGAGCTCATCTGTTTTATTATCAGGAGTATGGTAACATTGTAACATATATGAAACCTGCTACAGAAATTGTGAAACATGTCACATTTCCATGGTTCTATGAGAGTATACAAATAAAAATATCAAGAAGGTGGGAGGAGGCAGGGAGAGAAAAACTAAAATAAAATCAGTAGTGCCATCTAGTGGGAAGTCTTGGCACCTTCAAACCCAAGTAATCTGCTACCCTGCCTATTTGACTCAAACTGTTTCCAAACTTTATAAAGCTGAACTGTCACAGCAACAGAATGTCAAGTTGGAATAAGCTTCCATTTTATACACCAGAATTTTTCCTCAATGCCAGCCTATCTCTAGTGAAGACAAACTGAAGTGTTGAGTGAACACATCAAGAAATATCATACATTTTGTGAGGAGATAATGGGTCTGAATCTATTTTCTTTATTCTGTACAACCTCCCATGATCAGCCAAAATCTGCAAATAGCTTGATTTTTGAAAAGAAGATGAGGATAAGTAGGAGGTTATAATATCCACTTCAAGTAACTCTCCAGCATGAATTTAACACAGCAGTGGAGAAGTTGTGAGTCCCCCAGGAAAATTTCTTGTCAGGATGAAAGTGGTGTTCTTTACCTAGCAATCAGATCCCTCCTTCCATTATAATTGCTGGAAAACCAGCTCATTTAAGGGATCTACCCTTCGTTCAATGCCTACTAAATATTAGCATTTTATTAGATAATTTATACACATTTTATTACTTAAGCCTTCCAATATATCTCATATCTGAATCTCAGCTCTTCCTCTTACTAGCTAAATGAAATCAGGGAAACAACTTGTTAACCTCTCTCAACCTGTTTATTCACCTGTGGGTAATAACACTCTCCTTAATAGATTTGTGGTGATAACTGAATGAGGTCTTCAATGTTGAGAGCTCAACACTACGCCCGTTAAAAAAGTGGTTGCTGCTGCTCTATCTTCCCAGTCCAGGGGGTTCTTGGACCTTCTCCCCATGATTAATGTCCCTCTTCTAAAGTGGGGGGTAGAATGTAGTGGTCTCTTAAAGAGGATCACTCCTGGGCAGAGGTTGCAGTGAGCCAAGATCGAGCCACTGCACTCCAGCCTGGCGCCTGGCAACAGAGCAAGACTCTGTCTCAAAAAATAAAAAATAAAAAAGAGGATCACTCCTGTTAGGATCACTCAGCTTGGGTTTTAGTGTCTGTATGTATGGGACTGGGTTTTAGAAAATGAGTTTTCTCATGACCAAAATATTAGCCCTTCTTTTCTCCCTTAGACGTAAGGGGAAATTTTACAAGTAAGCTCAGTTAATTTTGGAAGGGCCATCTGTGAAATCTGAGGCACCATATGACAAAAACTCAAGTTTTCTCTTCTTCCAATTTCCTGGAATGATGAACATGGAGTGTTTTAACTTGTGTATCGAGCATGGTTTAGGAGTCTGTTGTCAATTTTACAGTCTTTTGACCTCTATGTATTTGGCATGCTGAGCTGCCTGCTATTCATCTAAACTACCAGGCTCATTCATACACGCTGCATACCTTCCACACCTTGCTGAGAATTCTCTTCCCTTTCCTTTTCATCTGACAAACTCCCACTCAGTTCCTGTGTCTCCTGCTGTGTGAAGCTTTACACTTCCTTTTGGCTGGGGTGAGTTGCTCTGTCCTCTTGTTCACATGACACTTTGTCAGCTTCTCTAAATTGCACTAACCAAACACTGTCATAATCCATTTACACGTAAGTCTCTCCCCAAAGGTCAATTCCTGAGGGTCAAGGACCATTTCCAGCTGTATTTCTCCTCCTTCCTTGGATCATTCCCTATTTCTCCTCACTTCCACTTCTCTAAGATTGTACCCCCAATAAAATGTTAGCTCATAAACTATTGTCTCAGGCTCTGTTTTCCAAGAATCTGGACTAAGACAAACCACCAGCGCCTGGTATAGGTAGAAAGCTTAAACACTGACTAATAAATGGAAGTAGCACCCTCAAACTGACAATTATTTCTGAGTATTTAAGTACCACAATGCATAATGGTACCAAGTACCACTTGCAGGGAATGTAGATTTAGCTTTCTTCTCCCCTAGATCTTGTTGGAATCTAAGGAAACTTACCTTCTGGTTAAATTTATTTGTAAATGTACACCAAAATTGTTGGTTTATGGGATAAATTTAGGAGACATTTTATTTATATTTCCTTAAAAGAGACCAATACTGGAGCTGATTTACAGCTCACCTTTGCTTGCAACAATCTTGAGATGAAAGTTTCACGAAAATCAGTCACTTTACTCTTACAACACTAATCTTTCGTAACTGCACCAAACTTGGTTCACCTGTAACACCATGAATGAGATCACAGGCTTTGTAAGGCTGAGCTGCAGTGAGAGAGTTTTTCTAACATGTTGCTCTTTAAAACCACCTAATATTTCAATGTAACTGCCTTGATAGAAACGTTTTTGCCTTCATACCTCATTTCGAAAGATTTTTGTGCCCCAAAAAACCAGTTATAGGTTAAGTATGGTAAGTTATCAGTTTGAAAAGGATGGCCAGGAAATGAAAGTAAACAAACAAAATGTGGCCAGGAGAGGAAGGCAGCCCCCGAAGACGATTATGACAGATGCTACCTAGGGAGCTGTTTCCATCACGCCGCAAACTTGAGGGAGGGTTAGCGAGCCAGAGTCAGCTTGAGTAAAAATGAAAATAAAACTCAATGGGTGGCTCTGACTGTGGCTACTGGGACTAATAATGTGGATTCTGGGGGCAGAATACCCTCAGAACAGTTCATATAAGTTTACACATTGGTGTCTCTGTTGGGCTGGGACTTTTTCTGCCTCCTTGGGTGGCAAAGTACATGGCACACAGTGGGTGGCACATAGGTTTTCAGTCAATGTTTGAGAGAATGAGAGGTTGTGGGAAGCATCGGTTCTTATGGATGTTTCTGCCTGAGAGGCTTGTTTCTTTCCATTTTATAGTCCCCAAAATTGCCTCAAATTTAAAATTTGGGCCAGCTGGAACCTGAAAATCCATTCACTCATAAGGTTCTTTGATTTCTCACAAATAAAGTCGTATGGGAGAACTGCTGTTATAGGAATTGTTCAAAGCCTGTCCACATTGGTGGGCTTCACATATTACCTATTATGTGTTTAGTTTCACACAACTAAACTTTTCAAGCACTATTTTCTCTGTTATTGGAGTCTGTTCTATTTATTATTTTTAAAGTAAGTCTGTAACTCCCTTATATTTACAGGCATACTAGCATACTATATATTTTCTGAACCACATAGTACAATTTTCTCCTCACACTGGAAAAGGCAGTTTCAAGAAAATATAGGGCAGACACTTACCTGAGTGTAGTGGCCACAGACTTTTGTGCATTTCCCGAGTCTGGAAGTCATAGTGCTGGATTTCGTCATACCAGTCTGTGATGGCGGAAGACACAGAAAAGAGGGACAGAGACCCAGTCCAAATGTTTTCTCCCAGTGAGGTGAAGTTTGGGGTGCAGCTTGTGGGGTGGTTTCAGCTGTGTATTATGTGAAAACTGGCAATTTCTGGCCCATGCTTTTGCTATTTGGGCTAGTGCTGGGTCCCAAGTCTGCAAAGAAACATTAAATAATAGGGGGTCAGATATTAAACAATAGGGGGGGTCTAAAATAACTGGGATGAGTACAGTGGGAATTTGAATGAAAATGAGGTGAGATACAAAGAAGAATGAAAAATGAGGTGAGATACAAAGAGAAGATACCGCTGCATATACGTCCTCTACAAAATGTGGTCTTCAAGCACGGAGTAGGGCTGGTAGGAAACATGATGATTTAGTTTCATGGAATTTAGAATCTAAGTGAGGAAAACTGACATTTCACGGAAGGCCAGTTATGGGCAAAATAGTGTGTGCTGTGTTTCACAACGTCAGTTAATAACCACAACAGCCCATATCCTAAGAAGTTCAGAAAGGTTAAAAACCAGCTTAAAGTCACAGATCTGAAATTCAATCTCAAGCCTTACTGAATCAAAATCCCGTCCTTTCCCCAGGTGCCATGCTGCCTTCCTGAGCAACTCAGTACTTTGTCAGCAACAAAAACAGTCAATTTAGAGGCAAAACCCCCAAAACAAACAAAATCACAAAAATTAACAGGGAAGAAAATAACAAAAAGAGAAGTAAAATCTATTGAAAACCAGAGAACAGGAAGTGTCCAAAAAGAGAAGTGAAATGTGCTGTGGGTACTTGCTATAACAACAGCTGAGGAGAGAGCGCTAAACTGGATGCGCTATGATCACAGATTGTGAATTTACTGCATACGTTAATCACAATGAAAAAAACTCATTCAGGATTACCAAGGCATTAACACCAAAGTCAATACACATTAGTTGTTTCTGACTGACTTATGCCATGAATAATATTTTTCTTACCATGTACAGCATATCACTGGCTGTTGGTTTCACCTCTGCACGGAACTTGTTATGAATTCGAACGCAGTCTTTGATGAAGTCTTCATTTTCGATATCTGGCAAAATGTTTGCTGTGTGTGAATAACTGGAGACAAAAGAAACCATCCAGGCTATTGTAGCAAGCGTGACGTGCATGCTTTGTCTGGCATGGAGCCTCCGGAGGCTGCAGTCCAGAGCCGCCACCGTTTCTGAGAGTGTGATTGCCTTTCTGAGTGCTCAGCCCGCAGCGTTACAAAGCTAGCTGACTTCAGCTTTGAGAAAACAGAAAGAGCATGAGTTCATCACTAGTTTTAAGAAACGGGTTTCTCCATATATGGTTTGCAGCTCACTTTGTGTTCTTAACCCTGTCTTTTCAGTGGTTTCAGTGACACAGCATCTATTGCGACATAGATTTTTATGAGGCTGTGTCAGACTTCCTTTTGAATTGCAGGATATTTCCAAAGAAAATTCTGAAGTCTCCAGGAATAATAGTTTTCAATTTTTAATGGAGGTTGTGGTGATAAAATGAAAACATAGCTCTTACTTCTTTAAATGCCTTGCAAAATGCTTTCAGAAATCTTTTTAGAGTCATATCAACACACAGTGGTTGGAATATCTGGTTAACATCATAAACTTGACCTAGAATTCATTCACAATGGTGGAAACATGTAAGCATGTGTGTGTGTGTGTGTGTTCAGGCAAGAGAAAGTTGGGGGGGATAGAGTGAGGTAGAGAGAGGAGAGAGGAGAGAGGGAGAGGGAGGAGAGGGGAGGAGAGGGAGGAGAGGGAGGAGAGGGAGGAGAGGGAGGAGAGGGAGGAGAGGGAGGAGAGGGAGGAGAGGGAGAGAGAATACAGATCTCAATTTCAGATTTTAGTTTCTGTTCCTAACTAGCTGTAAGACCTTGGACAAGATACTAAACTCTCTAAACCTCAGCTACCTATTGAATGAGGAGGCTATGGGGTCTTTTCTACTTCCTTAATTGTAGAGGTTTGGCAGAATCAAATGAACTAGCTAATATTAAATTCTTGCCTTGTATATTCACCTTAGTAATACTGAAATAAAAATACAGTCACTGGCCCCAAGGAGCTCACTGTGATAAGAGCTGTGATATGGTGGTGACAGAGTGGTTACAACAGGGACTGTTGGAGATCTAGATATAAGAAAGCACAGGGAGATATGGACACACAAGAGAGCATACTTAACCCCTTCTGGAAAGGTCAGAGATAGCCTCCTACGTATAGCAGGTGAGGCCTTTGCTGAGGCTAGAATCAGCTAAGGTACTGATCAAGTGAAAAAGGGCTGGAGAGAAGAAGGGAACTGGAGGAATAGGAACTATTATATATCTAGCTGTGAAGTTGAAAACATGGTGTAATGGCAAGAATAGAGCAAGAACCTCTCCATGTTGTCTCCCTCTGTAAATATGGTCTTCAAGTACTGATGCTGACCGATAGGAAACATGATACCTGGTCTCACGGAATTCAGAATCCAAATGATGCTTACATGCTTCTTGGGGGAGGGAAGTAAGAGTCAGATCAGGAAGGATTTCTCAATTCTGTTAATGATTTTTGATTTTATCACCAAAGTAATGGGAAGTTATTGGAGGATTTTAGCTGTGTGTGGGGTTTAGACCTGGTTTTAGAAAACACACGTATTTTAGAAACTTAAGCGATATGGAAAATGGAATGGGGTGGGGAAATATTTCTAATGCAAACAAAAAGTAAAGAAACATATTTCAGGCACAACTGTAGCCCCAGTGACTCAGAAAGTTGAGGTGGGAGGATAGCTTGATCCCCAAAATTTGAGGCAAGGCGGTGGAGAGCTATAAGTTATGTCTCTGTAATCCAGCCTGGGGTGACAGAGTGAGACCCCATCATTAAAAACAAATAAAAAGAAACCATTATAGAACCATAAGGCAGAATTACGGTTGACACACACACACACACCCCCTTAAAATACTCATGTATAATTTCAAATTTTGTCCAGGCTGCCTAATTTCTACTGGCATCTCTTTACATTATAGCAACCTGAGATAAGCAGTTTCTTATCCAGGTCTCATAGGCAACTTTTTGATCAATGTAGTAACAATAAACAAAGAGACCTTTCTCCAGTGTGCAGTGGTAACCATGTCCAAGGCCTGCTTTTCAATTTCTTCTGGGTCTCTGTGAGTTGAACTGGAGTTTTGAACACAATAACAAGAACTATGAGACCCCACAAGCAAGCAAATTCAGTGGTGTTCCGTGGTTGCCTGTGTAATCCCCTGTTATACATATACAACTCCCAAGAATTACCAATGTTATCTTGGTGTTGAAATGATTTAATTTTTTTCTCTAATTTCCTGACAATAATCAGCAAAGGGCAAGTCTACTATCACAGAAATGATTTTTATGTTATTGTGCAGACCAGGTTAGCTCCTTAGAGCCACAACTCTAAAACTTTTCAATTCACACTATATGTTTGCAACAAAAGCCTGTAGAAGTGGTTTGCCACAGAACAGGAACTTTTACGTGGAAGCAAATGTAAGCCTTCACTTCTTAGAAGGCTTTGAACTTTGCTGTGAGTTTTTCCACTTTCTTAACCTGAGTTTTCACCATGATCTCTTTGATAATTATGTATGTGTGTTGAGAGAGAGAGATTGGTTTTTAGTGCTTATCACTGCATGGTAGCATTTTAAAAGATTTTTTAACTTTTTAATTCTTTTCTATATCATTTAACTTTTTTTTTTTTTTACAGTGAGAATAGACTATCTTCCATAGTCATAAAATAAACTACAATTATTTTGGAGAGTCATGGGATCTTTAAAATCATGCACAAATTCACACATATATACAGCCTGATAAACTCATGCATAGATGAAAGGCTAAAGGAATATCGGCAATTTCAGTATTGTAGGTAACACTGCATGATAGACTATGTCTCTCTATCCCAGCGTGTTTTACTGAAGTGTCTTATAAAAAGCAACAGTGTGTGTAGCTGGAGACAATCATTTACATTACGTGGAAAAATCTCAACCTTGCCATACTGTTCTAAATATATTCATTTACATACGTGATGAGTTTTATTTCTAGCGGAGAATTAATACAGAATTTTCTATAATCTCATACTTTCTGATTAGATTTCATAAACATTTAGGCTCCAAAACCTCTAACCCCCTATTCTATTGAGGCTATGTGTTGGATGTGGGGATGGACAAAGATAAAGGATTCAGAAAGAGAAAGGGACTATGATATTTATTAAGCGAACACATCACTGTTATATTATTGTGTGATAATACTTTAATTTGGTATAAACTAGTTTTACATATGTGACAATGTACAAGTTAACTATAATCCATGTTATAGAAGCAGTTAACTAGAGCTGAGGTACTCTAATCAGGAATTCACACTCCAAAGGTGATCTTAACACTTCAGATATGGTTATGCCTGTAGTTGTTGAGAGCACAAGTTCATTAGCCTGTCTGGGTTCAAATCAAATACTCTGTACTAGGTGTATGAATAGGCATTTTGCTTTCTGTCCCTTTAGTTTCCTTATCTGTAAAATAGGAATAGTAGTATTTCTTTCACTGGATTGATAAACGAATTTAAATAAGAAGTTATTTGTAAAAACAGACTAGGGAGTACCTGACATAGAGTAAGTACTATATATATTAGCTGTTATTATTACTTTCCTTTTATTACTCTAGGTATGCATAAGTACATTCCATACTGATATGGTTTGGCTGTGTCCCCACCCAAATCTCATCTTGAATTGTAGAGCCCATAATTCCCAGGTGTTGTGGGAGGGACCCTGTCATAGATAATTGAATCATGGGGCAGTTTCCCCCCATACTGTTGTCATAGTAGTGAATAAGTCAAATGAGATCTGATGGTTTTATAAGGGTTTTCCCTTTTTTCATGGCTCTCATTCTCTTGCCTGCTGCCATGTAAGATGTGCCTTTCACCTTCTGCCATGATTGTGAGGCCTCCCCCAGCCATGTGGAACTGTGAGTCCATGAAACCTCTTTTTCTTTATAAATTACCCAGTCTCAGGTATGTCTTTATTAGCAGCATGAAAACGGACTAATACACATATACACAGTTGAGGCTGTGTTTAACCTAGAACACTTTCATATTTATAGCATGACATTTTGATAAGAGAAAAAAGATCAAGTTAGGAAAAATGTATCTAGACATTATAAATATTACTGCTATAGTTCAATAATGAGTTTTGATATCAATTACTCACAATGGTATCAAATTTGTTTCTTGATGGGTTATCTTGTGACTTTTCATACACTGCATTTGGTATTCATTTGGATGGTCTAAATAAATAATTTATTTTCCTATTAGAAATAGATGTATTGAATGACCCATAATGATGTTTTATAATTAGTTTTTAAACATTTTTAGATATTTAGACGAAAAATGTTGGGCAAATGCCACTTCTTATTCAAAGGCAATTATACAATGACACCAGAGCAGAGCAATGCTCCTACTAAAATACCAATTTATTCTAAAATAATGTACAAAACAGTAATGTTGGCTTTTTTAGTTATTAGACTGCAACAATTTTATGTTGTACTTTTAGCTTTATTATGTATTCCCTTTCTCTACTCAACAAAAGATAATTTTCAAAAATAATTGCCTTTGAAAAATATATAGCTTTGGAAAGTTAATTTTTGACTTTAATTCTTTTGCCTAGCTTGGATGATTTTGGATTATATGCAGTTCTCAGGACCAGGTTAATTATATTTGTGTATTCAAGCGTAAATAGAGCTAAACTGAATTCTCTTGTTGCTAAGGATTCTGCTATATATTTCCTTTCAATTTCTCAGACTTAAGAAATACTCTATTCATTTGTAACTCTTACTACTTTCCTTTTCTCAATCCCTTTCATTAGTGATAAGATATACTATAACCAAAGCTTTCTTCCCCCAAGTGGAGCCAGTTGTGTCAGATTAAGATAGTAACACATACCTCATTGATTTTGCCCACAACTGCCTAACATAGGACCTCAATGCCTTGTAAAATCACCCACAGAATGTTGTCTTAGGGTTTCTTTTACATTAACTGGTGAAGAAGTCCATTTACACCAAGAGCTTATGCTGCTTCTCCAGACACTGGTCTTTTCTTTTGTGTGGCCATTGTTCTGTGGGTTTCTATTAGAGTTTACCTCAAGAAGCCAGGCCATAGGGTCAGTCTCAAAGCAGTGCTCCATGCTCAGATGCCCTTTCATTTTTGCTTACATCTTCCCTGATTGCCTATCTACAGAATTTGGATTAGGAGATAAATTCAAGTGATGGTATCTGTGCTGTTCAGAATCTTCCTTCTCTGTCAAGGGCTAAAGAATTTTCTGTAAGGTCAATTTCAGCACAGTTTTCTTCCTAGGAGGCTCCTTCATTTACGTGAAAATAGGATTTTGACCAGGCAAGCCCAGATACACTCAGAAAATTGTACTCAACAAACAGGAAATCCCTGCTTACTATCCTACTAGGTGCTAGACCTTATGCAAGGCATTTTCCATATTTCTATCTCTAGCCTTGAGCTCACCTCATGTACTCAACTGCTACCTGTCACATCCCCCAAGGGCTTCCTCATCTCAGTACACTCTTACCCAAATAGCTTCCCAATTCTCAAGTCAAAATCTTGGGATCATTCCTGAATTTTCTTTCTCTTACTCCTCACACGTAGGCAATTAGTAAATCCTACTATGTCTATATTTGAAATTTATCTAAAATTTGGCTCTCTCTCACCACTCTGCCTTCTACTAGCCTAGATTTACTTCTTGCCTGGATTATTACAATGGCTTCTAAGTACTCTCCTTGCTTTCTTCCTTGCCCTTACATATATTCTCCTTCTGGCAGTCAGAATTATCCTTTTATCATGTAAGTCAGCTGCGTCACTCCTCTGCTCAGAGTTCTTTAAGACTTTGATCTGGAAATGAGGCATATGAAGAAACAGCCTCTGTATGAAGCTTCTATTTTTGATAGACGGGTGGCAATAGACACGTAAAGCTTTTGGGGGTTGTAGTTTAAGAGGCAGTAGTTTTGTAGAAGAGCAGAATAGCCAGAAGTTTTAAACAAGTTCAGTTTCTGGCATTTATTACTCAATAGCAGCAATGGTGATGATTTTTACAGCAGACTTGGACATTGCCCTAGAAAGCTTAGCCTAGGGACTGTTCTCAGCCCCCTTAATCATTCTGTCAGCTACCTTATTTCTTTCAATAAATATCATTTCCACTTTACTTTGCTAGAGTGGCTTCTTTTGTTTGCAACTAAGAATCCTGACTTTTTGAGGATAAAGGAAAAAACACTGATACATCTAAGAAGACTCCCTCTAAACATATTCATGTGCCTCTATCAATCTTTTATACATAATATTCATATATATTTAAAATATATAATACATATATAGATATTTTGTTAATCAAGGGCATAATTTCATGCAATTTTATATCTTGCTTTCTGTATTATTTCATATGTTTTTGGTCATTATAATTTTTCATAAACATTTTGAGGACTATACAATGTTTTTGCAAATGAATGCATAATTTACTTATCACATTATTGCTGAATATTTAGATTTAATTATTCTTTATTATAATAATGCTGTGGATATCTTTATATATTCTACATTTAGTAAGATTGAGTCCTAGAAATAGAATTAGCGACTAATAGAATATGAGTGTTTTAAAGATTTCAAATATAGAGTATCCAATTACTCTCCTGGAACTTGTACTAATTTACACTTTCATCATCAGCATATGGGCATTGAGACCATGTATTTTATCTTAAACATTGGAACTATGTGTATATATGCATCTTGGTTGTACTTATTGTTAAGAGAACCAGAGCCAGATACTAAAGTGGTAAAGATAGATTTTATTTTAAAAAATTGCAATAAGGAAAAAAAGACCTTAGTATAGAATTGGGCTCAATTCCAGAGCAATAAAGACACCTGGGGATTTATTTGCCAAGGAACAGAGTCTGGATGGAAAATCAATAAGACGAGACATCAAGGATGAGGGGCTTCTTGTTAAATTGATCTAACAGGATTCTTCCTGTGGTCAGGCCAGGATGATCAGAAAAGAATGGGAAATATTTCCTCTAAATTGTCTTCACAGGATTCTTGCTAAAACCAGGCTATGTAGATCTGGGAAGGGTGAGGGCCAAGATAAGGGCCCAGTGGAGAAGAGGGCTTAAAGGAGCCTGACTGAAGTCCGGTCAAAGGAGGCATGTTGTTAATTCATATATTTAAGTACTCCCTGTTTTCTCCCCCTTTGCAGGCTAGATTTCACTTTATCACTTCCTAACTTTAGCTGCCCTTGAGGCATTTTCACCCAAGAGGAAGCTGAGGTGAAACTTCCGCTTTTTTCTTTGACTGGTATGGTATAAAAACAGAGAGACCCACCACACCAAATTCATAAGCACTGCTGGGATCTATGCTGCTCCTATTTAAACAGAGAAGTCACTTTTAAAATTATAGATTTAAAGATAATGTTGAGAATTGAGTAATATGAACTTCTAAACTCTTAAGCATTGCTATACTTGTCTTTAAATATTTTTCCAAACTTTTAGTATAGATATATGTCTTAGAGAAAAACATTTACTGACATTTCACATCCTCTTGGTTTGATAAGAGTGCTTTGCGGTTGAAATATGAGTTAATTTCAGCATAAACATCTGTCTAGGCTCCTTTTTTTTCTCTATGAGGTAATGCTGTTCTAATCCTCCCCCCTCCTGATTCATATCCTTCAGCAGTTAGCCTACCAGCCTTTCAGTAGCTGAGCCAAGATGAGGTACAAACTGCAAAATGGGGTGCAGGAAAATCTGCTCTTGAGTGGAGAGGCCGAGACAGCTGGTGTGTAGTTCCATAGCAATGAGCTTTCATCTCCTGCCCTTTAGCTTAGACCTTGCCCAAGATTAGGGAAGTCTAATAGTTATATACTGGACTATTCCAATTACAGAGAACAGCTATCTTCTGCCGGTTCACTGTAGCCTGTGACCACCAGCTGGATACTTTTGATGGCACAGTATAGTCTGGCATGCTCTCAGTTAAAGTTTACTTCATTATGACCCTGAAATATGTGTATGATATAGCTACATGTTTGATGAGGAAGCTGAGGGCCAGAGATAAGTAATTTGCTCAAGTTTACACCTTTACACCATTAGTAAGTGAAAGAAGTGACTTAAACCCAGGTTGTCTCTCTTCTTTGTATCAATGGCTCTCTTGGTGTGCATTTGAATGTCCACACCGTAACAACCAATCGGTGCTTTTAATCAGCTCTTCCCAGTGTTTCCTGGACACAGTCAAAGTTTGAGAACCACTATTTTGTGCCATGCTGCTTCTCTCTGCCCTTCTGACATCCTATCCCTGGTAAAGTGCTTGGCTAAAAGCATTCATTCATTCTCATTCACTGTATCTTGGGATATTGGTGTCAGGCCTCTAAGTCCAAGCCTGACCATTAAGGCCTTGGTAACCCGCATGTACACCTTTGGATGGTTCTCAGAAGCCAGAAAGTCAGAAGTAACCACAAGTAATCAGGTGGCCACAGAAAGAACTGTAACAACTTGTTCCTGCCTCAACTAACTGCTCTTCCCCTGCAACCATTGTTCCTGCTCAGCCCTATAGAATTTCCCCACTGGACATTGGGTTTCTCAAGACCCCCACCCCTCTAACTATGTAATTTACCACACCCTCCCCTCTGCTTGCAACCAATATCCCTCACCCTTATGATCATGCCTGTTTGTAACAGATGACCCCTACCCTTGTGACCATGCATACCATGATGCCCCTCCCCCTCCCTAAAATAGATTACCATCTTTAACTGACCACTTGCCCCAACCTATAAAACCAACTGCTACCCCCACCACCCTCTGCTGACTCTCTTTTTGGACTCAGCCCACCCACACCAGGGTGAATAAACAGCCATGTTGCTCACACAAAGCCTGCCTGGTGGTCTCTTTACACAAGCGACATGCCTAACAGTTGGGACCAAAATTTTCCCAGCTTTCTAATGCTGCCATTGGTACACAGCCTTCCCTCAGTAACATTTGAGATGTCTGACATTCATTTATACCCATTCTACTCATACCATCTTCATCCTCAGACCTCTTCTATAACCCCTGAGGACTTGGGCCTTGGCCTCTGGTCTTCATCTCTATTTGAATGTCTAACACTCTGCCCACAAACTTCTTTAAACAATTTTATTCCACCGATTTTAACAAATCTTCCCTGGGCCTTACCAACTAGAATTGCTGTCTCCCCCAGTTCCTGCCCCTTGGCCACAACAGTCTCCCTTCTACCTCTTAAGCTCTTCACTGTCCCTGCGGCTAAATATTTTCTCCATATTTATGGTGACTTGCAGGCTTTCATTATCTTATTCTGTCAGCCCAACAGCCCCAGTCCCAACCTGCCTTTATATCTTTATTTAACCTGGAAGCCAATAATAAAAAATAGCAAGCATGTTCACACAAGGATCTTCAGTACTCCTACTCTTAGGATCTTCCTATGAACTAACTTAGCCAATTCTTATTCAAAGAATATTTGTTCTAGTTTAAGTAAAACTACAGAAAATGGAAAAACTATTCTGTGGGTGTCACTGGTTTGCTGTTGCTCAGCAACATTTTAAATCAGATCCTCTTATTTTGAGCAGTGGTTGATACAAACACTTTACATTCCTCAGGCCACCTACCCACCCTAGAGACCCTGTTTCTGGTAGTTCAGCTTCATTAAATTTCTCATTAGACATCAAGTGCCAGGTTCTTCTGTTGCTCAAAGTTTCTGTTCCTTTTGACTGGAATGTTATTTGATTACTTATTTCTCTATCAAATTCCTGCTTATCCTTCACGCCCAACTCAAATGTTACCTTTTCTATGTTGTATTTTCTGACTCCCATAAGAATAGCCTTTCCTCCTTCTTCTCTTATTTTCTTTTCATACATGTCTTTCTTTTCTACCAAATTGTGAGGCAGTTGTAGTTTTCATTATTATATTACATTTCTATTGTCTTTCCCTCTATCTTAGTAGACTGGGTGGTTTAAACAACATAATTTATTTCTGACTATTTTGGAGGCTGGAAAGTCCCATACAACCATCTGGGTGATGGCCAATTCAGTTCCTAATGGGGGCCCTCTTCCTGGCTTGTAGGTGGCCAACTTCTCGATGTGTACTCACATAACAGAGAGAGTGAGTGAGCTCTAGTCTCTTCCTCTTCTTGTAAGGACACTAATACCGTATAGGGGCTCCACCCTCATGATCTCATCTGAACCTAGTTACCTCTCAAAGGCCCCACCTTAGGGATTAAGGTTTTAACATATGAATTTTAGAAAGACACAAACATTGAGTTCATAACACCCTCTACTACAGAATCCCTACCTCAAATCTTGTTAAGAAAAGTACTTGAGTATTGAGTAAGATGTGCTCTAGAGATGAGCTACTTGTAAGAGCTCAATCCTTAAATCTGCACTATTAGGGCTGGGCATGGTGGCTCATTCCTGTAATCCCAGCACTTTGGGAGGCCAAGGTGAGAGAATCTCTTGAGCCCAGGAGTTCGAGATCTGCCTAGGCAATATAGTAAGAACTCGTCTCTACAAAAAAAAAATTTTTGTTTTTAAACCGAGTCTCGCTCTGTAGCCCGGGCTGGAGTGCAGTGGCGTGATCTCAGGTCACTGCAACCTCCGCCTCCTGAGTCCCGGTTCAAGCAGTTCTCCTGCTTTAGCTTCCCAAATACCTGGGATTACAGTCACTGAGCCACCATGCCCAGCTAATTTTTGTATTTTTAGTAGAGACAGGGTTTCATCACGTTGGCCAGGCTGGTCTTGAACTTCTGACCTTGTGAGCCACCTGCGTTGGCCTCCCAAAGTGCTGGGATTACAGGCGTGAGCCACCTTGCCCTGCCAAAAAAATTTTTTCTAATTAGCTGGGCATGGTGGCATATGCCTGTAGTCCCAGATACTTGGAAGGCTGAGGTGGGAGTTTCAGTTGAGTCCAAGAGACAGGTTGCACTGAGCTGAGATCACACCACTGCACTCCAGCCTGGGTAACACAGCAAGATCCTGTCTCTAAATAAATAAATAAATATCTACTAGTTCATACTATAGCTGCTAGCCACATAGGGTTACTGAGCATTTGAAATGTGGCTAGTCTAAATTGAGATGTGCTCTGCATGCAAAATATACATCAGATTTTAAAGACTTGGTATGAAATGAAGAATGTAAAATATCTCCTTAATAGTTTTTATATTGCTTACAATTTGGAATAATATTTTGAATACATTAGATTAAATAAAATTAGAATTTTTACTTGCTTCCTTTTACCTTTTTAATGTAGCTAAAAGAAAATGTGAAATAAAATGTGTGCCTTATATTTCTATGAGACAGTGCTGTTTTAAATAAAAAATCCATAATGTTCAGTATAGATATAGTATTTAACACAGATATTTAGGCTAAAAGAGCTTAGGAATATTTCTAACTGGGAATGTAGTGTATAAATTTGAATTAAGAATCTTCTGTATTTATAATTCTCCAAACTGTCTGGTAAATTCAAGTTTCTTGTCAATATAAGATAATTAAAAAGTAGGTGATACAGGAACAGAAAACCAAACACTGCACATTCTCACTCTAAGTGGGGGTTGAACAATGAGAACACATGGACACAGGGAGGGGAACATCACACACCAGGCCCTGTCAGAGGGTGGGAGGCAAGGAGAGGGAGAGTATTAGGACAAATACCTAATGCATGCAGGGCTTAAAACCTAGAATTTGATGGGTTGATAGGTGCAGCAAACCACCATGGCACACGTATACCTATGTAACAAACCTGCACATTCTGCACATTTATCCCAGAACTTAAAGTAAAACAAACAAACAAAAAAAGTAGATGATAATGCCACCATGGCCCATTATCAGAAAACTCTATAGAATTCTGCACTAACATATACTTTTATAACAATTAAAATATAGGCATCCTCATTTTCCAAGTATTCACATTCAAGTCACTACAGTAACAAGGTGACATAGGGCAGCAAAAGTAGTCATAACACACACATGCACACATAAATTTACTAACAAACTTACACAGTTACATTCTATATAATTACAATTAATCCTCGTAGGAAGAGTCAACATCTTTGTAGGTTTCTTATTAATTGTACAGTGCTGTTAACATCCAACAATACAAGGCAAATGCAATATATAAATCAATTGCAAAATGACATCACAATTCTTGCAAGAGATTCAGGATTTTAGGTTATTTTAAAATCCTGTTGACAAACAGCTGACTAGAATTAAACCAATTAACATTTCAAGGAGAACAAACAAAATAATAACTCCATTAGTCCTTAAAAAGAGAATAATTTAAATGTCAAATGATGGTAAAAGTTCTTTTGAAAATTGATGAAGATCTCTAATACATACTTTGTTTTTTTTTGAGATGGAGTTTTACTCTTGTTGCCCAGGCTGGAGTGCAATGGTGGAATCTTGGTTCACCACAACCTCCGCCTCCAAGCAATTCTCCTGCCTCAGTTTCCTGAGTAGCTGGGATTACAGGTATGTGCCACCACGCTCAGCTATTTTTGTATTTTTAGTAGAGATGGGGGTCTCTCCATGTTGGTCAGGCTGGTCTTGAACTCCTGACCTCAGGTGATTTGCCTGCCTCGGCCTCCCAAAGTGCTGGAATTACAGCTGTGAGCCACTGCGCCTGGCCTGATACATACTTTTTAATGACTCTCTTTACTTCGAAAATCAAATATGAAGTGAAAAATGCTGTTCCGTTTTACCACGTAACTTTGCTAAAAATAATGCTAACCTCCTCAATCAACACTCATTTTATCTTTTTTTCCTAAAATTTAGTCCATAGTTACAAATCTTAGTTAAGCATTTGTTAAATTTGAGAAAATAATAAACTCAGTTTCTACATTTTTATTTTTATTTCTTGCAGAGACGTTGTCTCACTTTGTTGCTCACACTAGTCTTGAACTCCTAGGCTCCAGCAATCCTCCCACCTCAGCCTCCCAAAGTGTTGGGATTATGGGTATGAGTCATTATGTCCAGCCATTTTTAGTTTTCAAAAAAAAAAAAAAATCAATTTAAATTATTTCTCCCACATTTTGTTTCTTGTCCCCGTTTAAAGTATATTTGCTTTGCTAATCTTGCTAGTAGTCTATCAGTCTTGTTTATCCTTTCAGAGAGTCAACTTTTGGTATCGATTCTTTGTATGGATTTTGGGGTCTTAATTTTTTACTTCTTTTCTTTGCTAGTTTTGGGGTTAGCTCTTATTTTTCTAGTTTCTCTAGGTGCAATGTGAAATTGTTGATTTGAAATCTTTCCAGCTTTTTCATGTAGGCATTTAGTGCTATAAACTTTCCCTCTTAATACTGTTTTTGCTGCATCCCAGAGATTTTGGTATACTGTGTCTCTGTTTTCTTTTATTTCAAGTAACTTTTTAATTTCTGCCTTAATTTTGTGGTTTACTCAAAAGGCATTTAGGAGGAAGTTAATTTTCATGTAATTATGTAGTTTTGAATGATCTTCTTGGTATTGATTTCTATTTTTATTCTACTGTGATTTGAGAATATGATTGGTATGATTTTACTTTTTTTGAATTTATTAAGACTTTCTTTATAGCCAAGCATCTGGTCAATCTCAGACTATGTTCTGTGTGCAGATCAAAAGAATATATGTTCTGTGGCAGATGGGTGGAGGATTCAGTAGGTATCTATTAGGTCCAATTGGTTAAGTGTTGAATTTAAGTCCAGAATTTGTGAGTTCTCTGCCTTCATGATTTGTCTAATATTGTCAGTGGGATGTTGAGTCCCCCAGTATTATTGTGTAGCTGTCAAAAATCTTTCTGTAGGTCCACAAGTACTTGTTTTATGAATCTGGGGTCTCAATTAATTTTGGGGTGTGTATATATTTAGCATAGCTAAGTCTTCTTGTTGAATTGAACCCTTTATCATTATATAATGCCCTTCTCCTTTTTTACTATTGATTTAAAATCCGTTTTAGCTGATATAAAAATAGTAACACCCCATTTTGTTTTCTGTTTGCATAAAAATCTTTCTCTATCCCTTTACTTTGAGCCTATGAGTGTTGTTACACATGAGATGGAAGACAGCAGTTGGATGGGTGGATGAGTCTTGTTTTTTTCATCCAACTTGCCACTCTGTGCACCTTAAGTGGAGCACTTAGAAGGTTTACATTCAAAGTTAATATTGATATGTGAGGCTTTAAAACTATTGTGTAGTTGTCAGCAGATTGCTTTGTGGTCTCTGTTGTGTAGTTGGTTTATAAAGTCTGAGGGCTATGTACTTAAGTATGTTTTTGTGGTAGCAGATATCATTCTTTTGTTTTCATGTTTCAGAACTCCCTTAAGGATCCCTTGTCGGGGAGGGGCCAAGATGGCCAAACAGAAACAGCTCTGGTCTGCACCTCCTAGCGGTGATATCTGCCTTTCCAACTGAGATAGCCAGTTCATCTCATTGGGACTGGTTAGGCAGTGGGTGCAGCCTATAGAGAGCAAGCAGAAGCAGAGTGGGGCACTGCTTAACCCTAAAGTGCAAGGAGCCTCACACCTCAGGATATTATCCAGGAGGACTTCCCCAGCCTAGCAAGACAGGCCAACACTCTAATTCAGGAAATACAGAACACACTACTAAGATACTCCTCAAGAAGAGCAACCCCAAGACACATAATCATCAGATTCTCCAAGGTGGAATCAAAGGGAAAAATGTTAAGGGAAGCCAGAGAGAAAAGTCAGGTTACCTACAAAGGGAAGCCCATCAGACTAACAGTGGATCTCTCTGCAGAAACCCTGTAAGCCAGAAGAGAGTGGGGACAATATTCAACATCCTTCAAGAAAAGAACTTTCAACCTAGAATTTCATATCTAGCCAAACTATGCTTCATAAGCGAAGGAGAAATAAAATCCTTTACAGACAGGCAAATGCTAAGCAATTTTGTCACCACCAGGCCTGCCTTACAAGAGTTTCTGAAGGAAGCACTAAATATGGAAAGGAAAAACTGGTACCAGCCACTAAAAAAAACCACCAAAAATATAAAGGCCAATGCTACTACGAAGAAACTACATCAACTTATGTGCAAAATAAACAGCATCATAATGTCAGGATCAGATTCACACATAACAATATTAACCTTAAATGTAAATGGGCTAAATACACCAATTAAAAGACACAGACTGGCAAATTGGACAGAGTCAAGACCCATTAGTGTGCTGTATTCAGAGACCCATTTCATGTACAGACACACATAGGCTCAAAATAAAGGGATGGAGGAATATTCATCAAGAAAATGGAAAGAAAAAAAAAATCAGGGTTGCAATCCTAGTCTCTGATAAAACAGACTTTAAACCAACAAAGATAAAAAAGACAAAAAGGGGCATTACATAATGGTAAAGGGATCAATGCAACAAGAGCTAACTATCCTAAATATATATTCACCCAATATGAGAGTGCCCAGATTCATAAAACAAGTTCTTAGAGACCTACAAAGAGACTTAGACTCCCACACAATAATAGTGGGAGACTTTAACACTCCACTGTCAACATTAGACCAACAAGACAGAAAATTAACAAAGATATCTAGAAGCTGAACTCAGCTCTGGATCAAGTGGATCTGATAGATATGTGCAGATTTCTCCACCTCAAAACAACAGAATATACATTCTTCTCAGCACCAGATGGTAACTACTCTGAAACTGACCACATAACTGGAAGTAAAATACCCCTCAGCAAATGCAAAAGAACGGAAATCATAACAGTCTCTCAGACCACAGTACAATCAAATTAGAACTTAGGATTAAGAAACTCACTCACAACTACAGAACTACATGAAAACTGAACAACCTGCTCCTGAATGACTACTGGGTAAATAACAAATTAAGGCAGAAATAAATAAGTTCTTCAAAACCAATGAGAACAAAGGCACAACTTACCAGAATCTCTGGAACACAGCTAAAGCAATGTTAAGAGGGAAATTTACAGCTCTAAATGCCCACATCAGAAAGCTGGAAAGATCTGAGTTTCGACACCCTAACATCACAATTAAAAGAACTAGAGAAGCAAGAGCAAACAAATTCAAAAGCCAGCAGAAGACAAGAAATAACTAAGATCAAAGCAGAACTTAAGGAGACAGAGACACAAAAAACACTGCAAAAAATCAATACATTCAGGAAGTGGTTTTGAAAAAGATTAACAAAATAGATAGACTGCTAGCTAGACTAATAAAGAAAAGAGAGAAGAACCAAATAGACAAAAAATGATAAAGGGAATATCACAACTGATCCCACAGAAATACAAACTGCCATCAGGTTGTACTATAAACACCTTTACACAAATAAACTAGAAAATCTAGAAGAAACCGATAAGTTCCTGGACACATACACCCTCCCAAGACTAAACCAGGAAGAAGTCAAATCTCTGAATAGACAAATAACAAGTTCTGAAACTGAGGCAGTAATGAACAGCCTATCAACCAGAAAAAGCCCAGGACCAGACAGATTTCACAGCTGAATTCTACCAGAGGTACCAAGAATATAGCTGGTACCATTTCTTCTGAAACTATTCCAAACAATAGAAAAAGAGGGACTCCTCCCAAACTCATTTTATGAGGCCAGTATCATCCTGATTCCAAAATCTGGCAGAGACACAACAAAAGAAAATTTCATGCCAATATCTCTGATGAACATTAATGCAAAAATCCTCAATAAAATACTGGCAAATTGAATCCAGCAGCATATCAAAAAGCTTATCTACCACAATCAAGTCAGTTTCATCCCTGGGATGCAAGGCTGGTTCAACATACCCAAATCAATAAACATAATCCATCACATAAACAGAACCAATCACAAAAACCACATGATTATCTCAGTAGATGCAGAAAAGGCCTTCAATAAAATTCAACACCCCTTCATGCTAAAAACTCTCAATAAACTAGGTATTGATCTAACATATTTCAAAATAATAAAAGCTATTTATTACAAACTCATAGCCAATATCATACTGAATGGGCAAAAGCTGGAAGCATTCCCTTTGAAAACCAGCACAAGACAAGGATACCCTCTCTCACCACTTCTATTCAACATAGTATTTGAAGTTCTGGCCAGGGCAATCATGCAAGAAAAAGAAAGGATATTCAAATAGGAAAAGAAGAAATTAAATTGTCTCTGTTTGCAGATGACCTGATTGTATATTTAGAAAACCCCACTGTCTCAGCCCAAAATATCCTTAAGCTGATAAGCAACTTCAGCAAAGTCTCAGGATACAAACTCAATGTGCAAAAATCACAAGCATTACCATACACCAATAATATACAAGCAGAGAGCCAAATAATGAGTGAACTCCCATTCACAATTGCCACAAAGAGAATAAAATACCTAGAAATACAACTTACAAGGGATGTGAAGGACCTGTTCAAGACAACTACAAACCACTGCTCAAAGAAATGAGAGAACACAAACGTTCCATGCTCTTGGATAGAAATAATTGATACCATGAAAATGGCCATGCTGCCCCAAAGTAATTTGTAGATTCAATGCTATTCCCATCAAGCTGCCATTCACTTTCTTTGCAGAATTAGAAAAAACTACTTTAAATTTCATATGGAACCAAAAAAGAGCCCATATAGCCAAGGCAATCCTAAGCAAAAAGAACAGAACTGGAGCCATCACACTACCTGACTTCAAACTATACTACAAGGCTACAGTAAGCAAAACAGCACAGTACTGGTACCAAATCAGATATATAGACCAATGGAACAAATGGAGACCTCAGAAATAACACCACATATCTACAACCATTGGATCTTCAACAAACCTGACAGAAACAAGAAATGGGGAAAGGATTCCCTATTTAATAAATGGTGTTGGGAAAACTGGCTAGCCATATGCAGAAAACAGAAACTGGATCCCTTCCTTACACTTTATTCAAAAACTAAACCAATATGGATTAAAGACTTAAATGTAAAACTTAAAACCATAAAAACTCTAGAAGAAAACTTAGGCAATACAATTCAGGACAAAGGTGTGGGCAAAGACTTCATGACTAAAACACCAAAAGCAGTGGCAACAAAAGCCAAAATTGACAAATGGGATCTAACTAAAAACTTAAGAGCTTCTGCACAGCAAAAGAAACTATCAACAGAGTGAAGAGGCAACCTACAGAATGGGAGAAAATTTTTACATTCTATCCATCTGACAAAGACTAATATCCAGAATCTACAAGAAACAGAAACCAATTTACAAGAAAAACAACAAACCACCCCATCAAAAAGTGGGTGAAGGATATGAACAGACACTTCTCAAAAGAAGACATTTATGTGACAAATACATGAAAAAATTCGTAATTACTGGTCATTAGAGAAATGCAAATCAAAACGACAATGAGATACCATCTCACACCAGTTAGAATGGTGATGATTAAAAAGTTAGTAAACCACAGATGCTGGAGAAGATGTAGAGAAATAGGAATTCTTTCAAACTGTGGGAATGCAAATTAGTTCAACCATTGTGGAAGACAGTGTGGTGATTCCTCAAGGATCTAGAACCAGAAATACCATTTGACCCAGCAGTCCCATTACTGGGTATACATCCAAACGATTATAAACCATTCTGTTATAAAGACACATGCACACGTATGTTTATTACAGCACTATTTACAAAAGCAAATACTTAGAACCATGATAGACTGGATCAAGAAAATGTGGCACATACATGCCTTGGAATATTATGCAGCCATAAAAAAGAATGAGTTCATGTCCTTTGCAGGAACATGGATAAAGCTGGAAGCCATCTTTCTCAGCAAACTAACACAAGAACAGAAAACCAAACACTGCATGTTCTCATTCATAAGAGTTGAACAATGAGAACACATAGACACAGGGAGAGGAACATCACATACTGGGGACTGTCATGGGGTAGGGGCCAAGGGGAGGGAGAGCGTTAGGAAAAATATCTAATGGATGCGGGACTTAAAACCTAGACGATGGGCTGATAGGTGCAGCAAACCACCATGGCACATGTATACCTATTTAACAATCCTGCATGTTCTGCACATGTATCCCAGAACCTTAAAAAAAACAAAACAAAACAAAAAAACATCTCTTGTAAGCCTGGTCTAGTAACAAATTCCCCTAGTGGTTGCTCGTTTGGAAAAGATTTTATTTCTCCTTCAGGTATGAAACTTAGTTTGGTGGGATATGAAATTCTTGATGGGAATTTCTTTTAAATATACTGAAAATAGGCTCCCAATCTCTCCTGGCTTGTAAATCTGAGAAGTCTTTTAGCTTGATGGGGTTTGCTTTGTGAATAATCTATTCTGACCTTTTCTTCTAGCTGCCTTTAAGAGTTTTTTCTTCAATGTTGATCTTGGACAATCTGGTGACATATGCCTTGGTGATGCTCATTTTGTACAGTATCTCACAGGTGTTCCGTGGATTTCTTGTATCTGGATGTCTGCCTCTAGCAAGATTAAGGAAGCTTTCTTGAATTATTCTTAGACATGTTTTTCCAATTTGCTTACTCTTTCTCCTTTCTCAGGAATGCTAATAATTCATAGGTTTGCCAACTTCATATAATCCCATATTTCTTGAAGACTTTGTTCATTTTTAAAATTTTTTTCTTTATTTCTGTCTGACTAGATTAGTTTGAAAGACTGGTCTTCAAGTTCTAAAATTCTTTCATATGCTTGGTTTTGTCTATTCCATTTTATTTTGAAATTCCTTAAGTTAGTTCTTCAATTCTGGAAGCTCGGATTGATTTCTACGTAAAGATGCTTATCTCTTCATTTCCTGGAATGCTTGAAAAGTTCCTCTGTGGTGATTTTTAACTTTGCCTTGAATTTTGTTGACCTTCCCTGCAATCTATGCTTTGAATTCTTTATCTGCCATTTCTGAGTTTCCATTTTAATTAGAGGCCACTGCAGGAGAGCTAGTATAATGCTTTGGTGGTATCAGCCCATTCAGTTTTTTCTTGATGCCAGAATTCTTGCACTGGGTCCTTCACACCTGAAGATACTGGCACTTCTAATTATTATAATTATTTTCATGTAGGTAGGATTTATTTTTGTTTCTTTCCCTATAATATTTTTTTTCCCCCTTTTCTTCCCCCTCCAGCCTAGGGGTGTGATTGTAGAGAATGTTGGATAGGGTGTTTTGGCTTTGCTTCTATAGCCCTATGCACTTTTGTCAGCAGGTTTTATATTAGGCTTTGTGGTTTAAGCTACAAGCCAGTAGATAGCATTTATGGTAACAGCTGGCCGCAGCCAATGTAGCTGGGTATATACATGATCATTGTTTACTGGGAGAAACTCTTTGTTGCCTCAGGCTATAGGCTGTTCTGCAGAGTGCACAGTGGTCTGAGCTCCCTGCTTAGCATCTGGAAGTGGGGAAAGATGAGTGGGACCAGAATGGGAAGGCCTGCCTACAGGTTCCTCAATGGCAGACACAAGAACCAGTGCTGAGGGAGAATTCAGGGGGCAGCCACCAAGCACCTAGAGGTGTCTCTAGGCATGGAGCTGGGAAACCTCCTTGGCCCCAAGTTCTCTATATGGGGAGGGGGTTGCAGCCTAAACTCCTAATCCAGGAGAGTGGGTGCTCCAGAGGCCTGGAGATGTACTTGGGTGCAGAGTGTAGAGAGCCCTGCTGCACCACAACCTCTTCACAGGAAGAACAAGATGTCTCACCAGCCAGAATTGCTATTATTAAAAAGGGAAAAAGGCCGGCCGCCCTGGCTCAGGCCTGTAATTCCAGCACTTTGGAAGGTCGAGGTGGGCAGATCACGAGGTCGGGAGTTTGAGACCAGCCTGGCCAATATGGTGAAACCCCGTCTTTACTAAAAATACAAAAATTAGCTTGGCATGGTGGCGCACACCTGTTGTACCAGCTACTTGGGAGGCTGAGGCAGAAAAATTGATTGAACCCGGGAGGTGAGGGTGGCAGTGAGCCGACATCGTGCCATGATAAAAGGAGACTGTCTCAGGGGGAGCGGGGGAGTGGCGGGGCGGAGGAATTGAAAAACAACAGATGCTGGTGAGGCTGTGGAGAAAAGGGAACACTTAATACATAGTTCAGCCACTGTGGAAAGCAGTTTGGAAATTTCTGAAAGAACTTAGAACTATAATTTGACCCAGCAATTCCATTACTGGTTGAATATCCAAAGGAAAATAAATAATTATGCAAGAAAAAAAATACACGCACTAGTATGTTAACAGCAACACTCTTCACAATAGCAGAGACATGGAATCAACCTAGATGCCCATCAATGGCACAGTGGATAAAGAAAATATACTAAGTATATATCACAGAATACGATGAAGCGATAAAAAAGAATGAAATCCTATTGTTTGAAGCAACATGAATGCAGCTGGAAGCTATTATCATAAGTGAATTAACACAGGAACAGAAAACCAAATACCACGTGTTCTCACCTGTAAGTGGAAGCTAAGCACTGGGTACACAGGGACATAAAGATGGGAACAATAGACGCAGGGGAATACTAGAGTGAGGGAGAAAGAGAGAAGGCCAATGACTGAAAACTACCAATTGACTGCTATTCTCACTACTTGGATGACAGGATCATTCATACTTTAAACCTCAGCATCATACAATCCACTCATGAAACAAACCTGCATATATACTTCTTGAATCTAAAAGTTGAAGATATTTTTAAAAAGTATATTTGCTTTAAACAGTCTTCTTCTGATACCAATTATCATAAGATAACTATGATGGCTAATTTTTTAAAATTATTATAAATTCCAACAGGATATTCTTTCTAAATAAATATGCATAAATAAAGAAAATAGGTTACTGCTGGTGTGTATAAAGTTCTTAATGATTTTGAATAGCACTGCTAGATTTAGTCATTCTTGAGTTAAAATTTTAGGCATCTAAATGTATCAGGCATCTGAGTGTTTATTTTGCGGGAGGGGGTTGGCACTACATGATGTAAATAGTCGAAGAGACAATGTAGGCCATATAGTGTGATAATATTGAATTAATGTTTATATTATTCAGCTAGCTATACATTTTTAGCTTAATTTCACACTTCTGAGAATCATTATTTTGAACTTGCTCAACTCAAAGGAAATGCTGGTTTCAACAGCAGTTTTCTGTTTCCTTTGAACATTCTGATTGCCAAATTTTTTTTTTCCTATTTCTTTTTTTTTTTTTTTGCAGTTTCTTTGCTAAAATATCTTTTAAAACACATCCTGTCATTAGTGGCTTCAATGACAGCTTTTTTTTTTTTTTTTTACATACTGAGATAATTATTCAATTTTAAAAATTATGCATACATATATTCGAATAAAAATAAAATTTAAGAAAAGAATGTTTTAAAAAGTTGTAATGCTATGAGTAAAATACTGTTTTTTATCTCTGACCCAGAGGTCTTGTATTTTTTTTCCTTGAAAGTGTCACTAACTTATTACCTTGCAATTAGGATAAAATATTTGACCCTTTACAATTCTTAACATGAGGCTATTAAGAATTGTTCTTTGCCATGTTTGTTTTTGAAATTCATTCAAGAATTTGTCCATTTCATCTAAATTGTTGACTTTATTAACAAAGTTATTTACCTCCTTATTCTTTAAATTTCTCTAGGACCTCTAGTGGTGTCCCTTGTTTTATTCCTGATATTGCTAATTTTTGTTTTTTCTGTTTTTCTCTTGATCACTCTTACTAGGGGTTACTACGTTTATTAACCCAATGTAGGTAGATTCAGCCAGGATTCCTTGGCAGTCCCAAGGAGACTTAAAAATTTAGGTAAAAGTCAGTGCTAGGAAAGCTGAACCAGAGAGAGACAAAGGATTAAGAAACATTCAGCCAAATCAGAAACCCACCATGAAATTTACCAATAGGTAGTATCTGAGGTCATTTAAATCTAAAATTAAAGTCAGCAAAGACAAAGTCAAACACAATCACACATTGTGAAAAAGTAAGTTGCTACTGATAGTCCTTTATGTGAGGAAAACATCTGTTACTGATGAAACCATAATTTACAACTTCATTAATAGGTGTGGAGATGTAGCCATACTTTGATTTAAAAACAAAAAAATAAGAAAAATAGGACTAAAATATAACTACCTATTATCTTAAAAAGATGTTATCTGCTTCTGTTGCATTTCTAAGATATGCCAGTATTTAATTGCTAATGAACTTTCATAGGCTTGCATAGGCAGTGAAGCTAGAAGGAGCAGTCTTGAAACACAAGCTGCTTCATTTTGATTTTCACTGTTTTGAGGTTGTTTTCCAAAAGAGAAACCAAACATGAGAGAACATATATTAGTTGCACAAAAACTCATCTACAATAACTTAATTACGATAGGGTATAACTTCTCCAAAATAAAAAGAAGTCCAAATGGGGACAGGAGCAACCCATGGAGAGTTCAGCATCAATACAGTGTCAATAGTATTTCAAGCTTTTTCTATTTTCCTGCTTCATCATCGTTGGCCTCAGGCCATTCCACTCATGCTTTTTATCTCATGGTCACAAGATAGCTGTTCTGCCTATGGCTTCACACCTATACAGTAAACAGGAAGGAGGAGGGAAGGGCTGGCACCTGTATCGAGTTGTGATACAACGGAGATAGCTAGTTTCTCCTTCGTGTGAGAGGCAAAAAAAAAGTAAAGTTACTTCAAGGGAAGTGACTCAGAGATATCAGCATCCCACCCAAGGCACCTGTTACAGATTGAGTTGTAGCCTTCCAAAAGATATGTTGAAGTCCTAACCCTAGTACTTCAGAATGATATTTGTAAATAGGGTCCTTGCATGTGTAATCAAGATGAGGTCATTAGGATGGACCCAAATCCAATACGACTAGTGCCCTTATAAGAGAAATACAGACACAGAGAAAAAAAATGCCACGTGAAGACACAGAGAAACACAGAAGGAAGACAATCATGAGAAGACAGAGGCAGAGACTGAAGTTATGCTGTCACAAACTCAAGTAATTCCTGGCGCTAAAAAGAAGCCGGAAGAGTCAAGGAATCCTCTCCTAGAGACTTTGGAGGGAGCATGGTCTAGTCAACACCTTGATTTCGAACTTCCAGCCTCCAGAAGTGAGGGAGAATAAATTTCTGACGTTAGCCACCCAGTTTGTAGCCTTAGGAAATGAACACAGCATCTAACCCAGATTTTGTTGGTAATTCCTGAATGCCTTAGTTTGAGAGGACAGCAATATAACAGAATCTGCTTAGAGAAAGATTTTCTTTGGGATCAACTTAGGAGTGTAACAAAATAAGCATTACTATACCTCTCACAGTAGAAATAGTGAATCCAGGTATTTTGCATCCAGGTATTGAGTTTAGTACAGGACAAAGTTTTTAAATCATTCTATTTACAAAAATACTATTTTTCTTTCTCTTAAGTTATGTAAACAGTTCAATAGATTATGTCATACTAAAGCTGTAATTATAATCTACTTTTTAAAGGAAGAATAATTATTTAATAAATGTTATCTGCTTAGAAAATACATTTTCTTTTTTTTTTATTTTTTTATTTTTTTAGAGGCGGGTTTCACCATGTTGGCCAGGCTGATCTTGAAATCCTGACCTCGTGATCCACCCACCTCAGCCTCCCAAAGTGCTGGGATTACAGATGTGTGCCACTGCGCCTGGCCAAGAAAATACTTTTTCATAGCTTTAATAATTACAATAAATTTAGCATTAAAGGTAGAGAGTAACATGTATGCAGATGCCCCTGACATTGAATAACCTATTAATTTATAGTATTAAACATTTACATCCTAATAATTACATATAATTATTAAATTGTTAAGTTGGACTCAAATATATACATAGGAGTACATTATTTATTTGTAATACAGGAATGTATTATGAAAAAGAGAGAAAAGAGTACGGAGGATAGAGAAGAAGGCCTCAAGGAAGAAAGAAAAAAATAGTGAAAGAAAAGAAGCAGCTGAGCAGCAGAGGAAAAATAGTGTCTTACAGAGGAAAGCAATTAAAGAGAAGAGATGATACATAAATTGAATGAATACGGAGCCAATTACCTGAATTAGAAAATGGCATTGAAAAGTGTCCATTTTCACTAACTTATGCTAACCTGAAAAGAAGCAGCTGGGGCAAAATTAATCTAAGCAGAGCATTTAAGCCACAGCTGAGGACTGCAACCTGGGAGCATAGATTCAATGGCCCTGAATACACACTCCAATTAGTAGCAGCTGCAAGTGGATTTTTGAAGGGGAAAAAAAAAGATGTCCAGGAGTGGGATAATACAAAGTTGTTTGTCAGGAATTCTCACTGGTTTACAGAAATAACACTGATTAGTGACTGGCAATACACTGTTAAGCCATGGGGTGTGGGTTATAGTGTCCAGTGTGGCATTATTAGAATAATTTATAGGCAACAGCAAGCAGTTTCAATAGATGAATATGTAGCTCAAAACGAGGAATTAAGACATGACTGCTGTCTCATTTTAATGTCTCTCTGGGCCTAGTAAGTTGAAAGGGGCTCACACATTCCTCAGATAAAAGTTCTTTTTTTTCCTCAAATATAAATTGTGTATGATCCCAATTATAAAAATCCTAAGAAAAATACTGACTGGAAGACTTCTGGTTTGTGATTCTGCATGTAGGGAACTTGGACGTTACAACTCCACCCTGCCAAGTAAAAAGCTGAACACACTGAAAAATTAACAACTCCTTTTCGATATTTAAGTAAGGTGAAGACACAAAGCAAACTGTTGCCTCCAATATTAGAGCGAAACACAGGCAAATAAAAAAGAGTCATGACTTACCAGGGCTGACTCGTGAGCAGAGGCCGCTACAGAAACCAGGGCCAGCATAGGAAAACCTGAACTGTAATTGACGAGTCGCTAGAGGTTCCATGTAGACAAGTCTGAGGGTTAAAAACCTCAAGGGAACCCCAAACTTCTGTGAATTTTACCTCTAGAAACTCGACCAGGTCCTCACAGAAAAAAAGCAGGGGGAAGAAGAAAGCAGCCATTTTGAAACACTGCAGAGCACTCTGTCCTTAACAAGGTCTGCTCGCAGCAGAAGCTATTTAAACCAGAACCTCACCTGAAGGTGTTTTATCCAAGCCTAATTGACTGGAGGACGGGAAATACCCAACTCCACATTAGAGAAGGGAAATACTCAACTTCAGCCCACTCTAGCCATCTTGTCTCACCTAAGTAGAGAGGGGAACCTGAGGAGCACTTACACAGTTTACCTTCCAGAGGCAATGGCTCACTGAAAGACTGAGACCTAAGGTTTGGATTATAGGACACTTTGCCTCCCTTGACACCTTAGCACCACATTACTAAATCGTAACTATTTACAGCATTTCCTTTTACCTAGTACATCATGTATGTCTGTCAATTAAAAAAATAAGACACTAAAAAGCAAAAATAATCATAATTTGAAAAAATAGAGCACTCATCAGAACCAGGCATGGCACGGATGCAGAAATTACAAGCCCAGGAATTTAAAACAGCAATGGTTAATATGCTAAGTGCTCTACTGAAAAGTAGACAGCAAGCAAGACAGATGGCAGTGGATCCAGAAAGATGAAAATCCTAAGAAAAAAATAAAAAAATACTAGAGATGAAAGACACCATAACAGAAATGAAGAATGACTTTGATAAGCTTATTAGGAGACTGGACACAGCTGAGGAATCACTTACCTTGATTTTTACAGATTTATCAACAGAAATTTCCCAAACTAAAAAACAAAGAAAAAAAAGATTGTAAAAAATAGGTAACAATATCCAAAAACTGTGGAACAATCACAAATAGTGGAAATATGTATAAAGGGAATACCAAAAAAAAAAAAAAAAAAAGAAAAAGAAAAAAGAAGTAGAAAAAACATTTGAAATAATAATGTCTGAGATTTTCCCCAAATTATCAGATACGAGATCACAGAGCCAGGAAACTCAGAGAATACCATGGAAGATAAATGCCAAAACAGAACAAAAAACGAAACACTACACTGGCATTTTATTTCAAACTATAGAAAATCATAGGTAAAGAAAAAACCCTGAAATAAGCCAGAGTTCAAAAACACTTTGCCTATAGAGGAACAAAGAATTATATCTGATTTCTCCTCAGAAATTATGCACGCAAGAGGAGAGTAGAGTGGAATATTGAAGGTGCTGGGAGGAATGGTGACAACCTGGAATGCTGTAGCCTGTGAAATATTCCTTCAAAAGTGGAGGAGAAATAAAACCTTCTGCAAACAAAAGTTGAGAAAATTTGTTGCCAGTATACTTGCCTTGCAAGAAATGTTAAAAAAAAAACGTTCTTCAGAGAGAAGGACAGTAATATAATTTAGGCCAGAAATTCAGATCTTCACAAAGAAAGGAAGAGCATCAAAGAAGGAAAAAGCAAAGACAAAAAAAAAACTTGTATGTTTCTTATTATTAATTGATCTAACAGATAACAGTTTGATAATAATAGCAGCTATGTGACTGATTATTTATGCTTATGTACATGTCTGTGTGGCTATACTATATATGCTTATGATAAGTGAAATGGTTGACAAAAATAATACAAGGGATAAGAAACAGAAATTCAGATTATTTTGTTATTATAAGGCACTCACATTACCTATGAAGTGGCAAACTATTTTAAAGTGGACTTGGATTAGTTGCAAATGTACTCTGCAAACTCTAGGGTAACCACTTAAAAAGTATATATATATATATATATATGCACATATACATATGACATATGCTAAGAAGAAGAGAATATGTAATCTCAATTAACATGCTCAATTAATACCATAAAAGGCAGAAAGACTGAAAGACAAAAATTGTAACAAAGAACAATGACAACAAATAGAAAACAATAACAAATATGATAGATATTAGTTCAACTATATCAATAATCACCTTGAATGTCAATAATCTAAATTTACCAATTAAAAGAGTAACAACGTTGGAGTGGATCAAAAAGCAAGACCCAAGTATATGTTGTCTTTAAGAAACCCACTTTAAATATAAATACAGATAGATATACTATGCTAACTCTAATCAAAAGAAAGCAAAAGTATCTACTTAATTTCAGACAAAGCAGACTTCAAAGCAAGTTAAATTATCAAGGATAATGAAGGACATTAATAATAAAGGGGTCAATTTTCCAGAAGGACAATAATCCATAATGTGATTGTACCTAACAACAGAGCATCAAATTATGTAAAGCAAAAAGTGATAGAAATGAAAGGAGAAATAAATGAAACCATTATTATAGTTGGACACTTCAACACAACTCTGTCAGAAGTGAATGAATCCAACATGCAGAAAATCAGTGAGGACACAGTTGAACTCAGTAACACCATCAATAAACTGGATGTAATCAATATCTATAGCCTACTTCATGCAACAACAGCAGAATACACATTCTTCTCATGCTTCTCATGCTTTTATGGACATTTTGAAGATACACTGCATTTTGGGGCATAAAACACATCTTAACATATTTAAAATAATAGAAATCATACAGTGTCAGCTTTCAGACTGCAATGGAGTTAAACTAGAAACTAATAACAGAAAGGTAACTAAAAAATCCCCAAATAAGTACACTTCTAAATAAACAATCCGTCTTTAAGACTTACTATAATGCTATTGGCAAAAGATTAGACAAATCCATCAATGGTATGACTAGTAAGCCCACAAACAGACCTGCATAAATATAGTGAACTAATCTTTGAGCAAGAAGCAAAGGTAATAAAATGGAGCAAGAGTCTTTTCAATAAATGGTACTGGAATAACTGCACATCCACATGCAAAAAAATTAATCTAGTCACAGATCCTATATCTTTCACAACAATTTAAATGAAAATGATTCATAGACCTAAATGGAAAAGGCAAAACCATAAAACTCCTACGAGATAATACAGGAGATACACAGATAACAAAACTATGAAACATATTAAAAAGATCAGTGGTTGCCAGGGGTTAAGAGGAATGGAGGGGTGAAGAGGCAGAGCACAGATTTTTAGGGCGGTGAAACTACTCTGTATGATTGTAAAATGGCAGATACATGTCATTATACATTTGTCCAAACCCACAGAATGTATAATGCTAAGAGTGAACTCTAATAAACTATAGACTTTAGGTGATTATGATGTGTCAATGTAGGTTCACCATTGTACTTACATTGTAGTAGTCTGGAGGGGCATGTTGGTAATGGGGAGAGTATGCATATGCAGGGGCAGGAGGTATATGGGAAATCTCTATACTTTATTTTTAAAAATAAAGTTTCAAGAAATATTAATTGGGCCGGGCATGGTGGCTCATGCCTGTAATCCTAGCACTTGGGTGATCAAGGCAGGCAGATCACTTGAGGTCAGGAATTGGAGACCAGCCCGGCCAACATGGTGAAACCCCATCTCTAGTAAAAATACAAAAATTAGCCAGGCGTGGTGGCACATGCCTGTAACCTCACCTACTTGGGAGGTTGAGGCAGGAGCATTGCTTGAACCCAGGAGGCGGAGGTTGCAGTGAGCCAAGACAGCACCATTGTGCTCTAGCCTGGGTGAAAAAAAAAAATTAATTGGATTTGTTCATAACATGACAAAAGTATCTTAGAGCTCATTCAAAAGATAAGTGAGACTAGCACAAAAACTTGAAAAAAGAAAATGAGTGATTATTCTAAGAGGCATGGGAAAATATACTAATCATAATAATTTTACTGGTAGAAGAATGGATAAATGGCTTCTTTTAGGAGCTCAGACACTCATACTCATTCTAGCTCTCTTACTCTACCTCTAGCAAGAATATTGATCTTGATTTATCATTTTTCTTTTCTTTCTTTTGTTTTCTTTTTTTTTTTTGAGACAGTCTTGCTCTGTTGTGAGGCTGGAGTGCAGTGATGCGATCTCGGCTCACTGCAACATCTGCCTCCCAGGTTCAGGGGATTCTCCTGCCTCAGCCTCCCGAGTAGTTGAGACTACAGGCGCCCGCCCCACACCAGGCTAATTTTTGCATTTTTACTAGAGACAGGGTTTCACCATGTTGGCTGGATGGTCTCGATCTCTTGACCTATTTATCATTTTTCTTTGCATCGAGTGGGCCATGTTGCTTGGGGGTACAACACTCGAATAAACTAAAAAGTCTTAATAAACACATATGTGATCTTTTCTCTATTTTTCTTTCATGCCTGGAGGCAGCTCCTTCTGGAGTTTGTAACACTTCCACTAATACCTACATAGAAGAGGCCTGTGATAAACATCTGCTAAATTCCTTTGCTTCTGTTTTCTCAGGTGCTGGCAGGTATGGGTTTCATTTCTACTCAGTGGTAAGCTCTGAGACCCAGGTTTAGGTAGTAGGGTGAGAGAATGCACAGGCCATAGCTGGACACGGCTTAAGCAAGCTTATTGTGGTTCTTTAGTGGGATGTAGAGATAAAGCCCTTGCTAACAGTAAACAACTACTTTGTCTTCCATAATTCTCATGCAGCCAGGGAGTGTGTGTTGAGGGAAGGGAGGAGGTATGACATTTCTCGCTTAACAGCATCTCAGTATAATCCATTTCTTATGACAAACCTAACTAAATAGATCAATGGAATAAAATTAAAAGTCCAGAAGAAATGCAAGAGTTTATAATAATTTAATATACAGCAACATTTTACCAAACTACATTAAAAAAAAAGATATATGAGAACGTCCTCACATTGATAAAAAGCACAAAAAACTCTGTGTATTTACAACACACAGTTTAACTGTATGTAATTCATACTTGGCAGCTCAAAGACTCTGAGAATTCCTGTAGTAGATAGTAAAGATCAGTATAACTTTGTTTAATTCAGCATTTTCCAGTGCTGAAATTTCAAATTCAAAATTATATTTGGCCACACTTGTGGGATATTTCTTGGTCTGGTATGTGCCTAAACATATTTGAGTGATTAATTGGTTATTCGTAAAGTGAGGTCAGGACTGTTGTCTATTAATCTGGAAAAAGTTACAGTGGCACACTGCTGCAGTTTACTGTGGTTAAGTATAGTGTTCCTGTGTCTGGAACGTTTCGGCTATCCATCTGCTCTCTGTAGCCATGGGTTGGCTCTAATTATGGTGCCCTATTCCTCCATCTCCAAGTGCTCAAATGGGCATAGTTTCCAGATTGGGCCAGAGTATTTCTTGATCTTTCTCTGCATTCTTTGGGGATAGTGATTGATTCAGGAATTAGAACATGGTCTAAGATAAGTCAATTGGAGTCATTCCTAGGAATTTTGGCTGAAGCTAGTAAGACACACCACAGTCTCTGACGTATAAGGGAATAGGCCTAGGATACTGACAGTCATCTTTCCTGCTATATAGAGAGATTCTAAACAGCATCATAGACAAATATTAAGGCAAATGGCAAACTAGGGAGAGATATTGCAACCCATATAACAGCATGGTTAGCATCCTTAAATATATGTAGTCTTACATGTCAATAATAAATTGACAAAAACTCCAACTGAAGAATAGCTAAAGAATTTGAATACACAAACAATAAAAGAAATTCAAAGGGCCAATAAGCATTTAAAAATATCCTACTTCATCGATGGGCATTTGGGTTGGTTCCAGGTCTTTGCTATTGTAAACTGTGCTGCAATGAACATTCGTGTGCATGGACACAGGGAGGGGGAGTATCACACACTGGGGTCTGTCGGGGGAAAAAGGGGAGGGATAGTGGGGGGGTGGGGGAGTTGGGGAGGGATAGCATGGGGAGAAATGCCAGATATAGGTGATGGGGGAGGAAGGCAGCAAATCACACTGCCATGTGTGTACCTATGCAACAATCTTCCATGTTCTTCACATGTACCCCCAAACCTAAAATGCAATAAAAAAAATAAAATAAAAATTAAAAATATCCTACTTCACTAGCATTAAAAATATAAATTAAAATATCCTGATGGAATTTGTAGTCTGTGATGTTGACAGAGTAAAATTAATGATAGCAATCTCATCCACAGACAAGAGCTATTAACATGTCCGAAAGATTACTGTGGCAAAACAAATCAAATGCCTTCAATATTTTTATACCCCACCATGCCAGTTTTAACAATTTATCCTAAAGAAATAACTGGACAAGAGCTCAGATATGTGTTTAGATGGCAGGGCTTAATCTCAAAGTATTAATGTAATTATTTCTCCCCTTTCTCTTTCATGTATACTTCAAGAGCTATTTTTGTGCCCCTAACTCATACCAAAGACTCAAAGAAATCACTAACCTAGCTGTCAGATCTTAGCAGAACTGGTCTCTAGCTACTTTTACCTTTGTAGAACTTTTTTGCCATAAAATTATTAAAAATTATATTTTATAACTGCATTAGTATGAAGACAAATACAATCCAGGGTGGATTCGTCTTTATTTTCATTATTATTACATTCTTTTTTTTTCTTATTTTAAAGAAATGAAAATTAAAACATTGTTGTGGGTCCCTCAAAATATCATTGGCCCTAGGCCCTTGCCTATTGTGCCTACTGGATAAATGAGCCACGTTATAAGCCCTGGGCTTCAGGAGAGAGCAGCCAGAGTGATAACTAAAAACAAAAGGAGATGGAGACAGGGTTTTCCAGAAAGACAGAACCAATAGGATATATACATAGAGAGATATGTGAGAGGGGATTTATTAGGGGAATTGGCTCATGCAATTACGGAGGATGAGAAGTCCCCTGATAGGCCATTTGCAAGATGGAGACCCAGGGAAGCTGATGGTGTAACTCTCAGTCTGAGGTCAAAGGCTGGAGAAATTGAGGGGCTGCTCCAAGAGCTGGAGAACATGGAATTCTCATTTCCAAGGGCAAGAGAAAAAAGATGTCTCAGCTCCAGGAGACAGACAGACAACACACACACACACACACACACACACACACACACACACACACACACACAGAGAGAGAGAGAGAGAGAGAGAGACAATTTACCTTTCTTCTGCCTTGAGGGGGGGATCTTCCCCCACTCAGTACCCCAACTCAGCACACCCATTTCCCCTGGAAACACCCTCAAAGGCATACCCAGAAACACTGCTTTACCAATTTCCTTAAAACAGTCAAGTTGATACATAAAATTAACCATGACTTAAAGGAAGATCTGGAGAAGACCAGTGAGCAGAGTGGAAGGGCCTCAGAGAATCAGCTTTCTCTGTGATTTTCTCATCCTACCAACTGGTAACGTATAGAAAACTTCCAAATTAACAGTCCTGGACTTTGTTATTTTGTCTTTATGAAACTTATGTGGAGACAGGGGCATAAAAAGAGAACATTGCACATGCCCATTGAGTTAGAACTGAAGTAGTGGAGAATCTCCTTTTGAGCAGGAAGGTTGACAACCACACTATTTATGTAGTGTGGCAGAAAGAACGTGAACTTCCAATAAAACGAAGCAAGTTATTTATAGAGCATTCATCCAGTGGAAAGATTTTGCAACCATTAAAAAAGGATTTAGCTGTATCTTGTTAATGTGAAACGAGGACACATTACTGAAGTGTTATGTTGGTAAGCCTATTCATACCAGTGAGAAGGCAAGATAGGCCTAGAACCATTCCTCTGAGGCATATCATTCTCTAGAAGTCATTAATGGCTTGTCGTGTCACCATTTTTGCCAAAGTGAGTTCAGATTTGGGCTCCCTTAAATTGTGATCCCAGTAATCTTTAGCCATTGTCTAACAAGGGATATTAGATTATGTAATGCCTAGTATTAGCAATGGTTCTTCTGTTTAGCTAAAGGGATTAGTTGTCTATAATAGATTCACACATTTCTAAGTTTAGCTTGTCCATATTCACAAAGCTTCTTCATCTTCTCATTCTTGGTCGGAATCCAGAAACAGAAGCTCTTCATGGGCTCTCATTTCACTGTTTTTTCTTTATTATATCTCTGATTCATAAAAATCAATTATCTTCTTGATTCTGGTTCATGGTTCCCAAATCAATTATCATTGCACTATGTTATTATAAGACTATACTTATCATATCATAAATCTAAATTATATAGGGTTTAGAGGCCACCTGCAAAATCAATGTCATTTTTCTAGTTCACAAAATACAGTCATTCATGTAGAATGAGCCACTTTTTAGATCCTTTCCATTGTGTTTAGAAACTTGGTATACATTTCCATACCTCAAAATAATAGATTCTGAAACATGACAACTGTTTTGCATTATGGCTGACTGTTCTGTCAAATAAATTTTCCCTTGGGTTCTTATGGAGAAAAACTCAATACTGATTAAATAGCCCACTCTTCCCACTTCTATTTCCAAATTGCAACCATCTAATTAGGAATTGGCCACATCCACAATGCTCATTCCATTATTGCCCATACACTATATGAGCATACAGGATAGCCTTTTGTATAAGTCCATAGTAACAGACTCAAAATGGCTGGGTCACTGCTAGCACCTTTTCTCCAGATCCTTTCTTAAGGAATACAGACATATGAAGTAACAATGCTAACAGCACATTCTCTTGTTCCCTACTTACTGTTCTTTAAAGTGCTCACCTAAGGATGCCTGATTCTCCCACCACTTATCTTTTTCTCTGTCTGCATCTTTCCTTATGTATGTTTGCCCTATTGAAGGAGACAGCCTAGAATAATATTCCAAATACTGAGAAGCAAATATGGCGTGACCAAGCTCTCTCCGCTGTTATTCCAAACCTACATTCAAAGCATTTAGTAAGTATGTCATCTGTGAAGATTTCCATTTGCTGGCATCTGCAAAATGCCTGTCTTCAGAGGCAATTTATTGATAAAATTGTAGCAGTAACATTTTTATAGCAAGTCACAGATTATAGTAGTTTTAATGTTTCTAACTAGGAACCATATAACAATCTCTGATTTTAAAATAATAAGGACTAGAATAGACATTGTTTTAAACATTACTTGGCTAATCATGATACAAGTTACACTTTTCACCCCTACCATCTCATTGGGAAGTTTATCTATTAGACAGTTCAACTGGTGTTCTACCTATATTGCCCTTCAATGTGAATTTTGTAGCACATAGTTTTAATCTGGAATATTACTCCTTAATGCTCTGCCACCTCAAGTATTATCTAGTAATTGCTTAAATTGATCATTTTAATATTCATTTATTCCATTACTTTGTGGTGAATGTGAATTATTGAGAAAATCACTTCACATTAATTTCCTGGTCCTTCTCCTATTCTGTTTGTAATATAAAATTCTATTCCCTGATCTGTTGATACCTAAGTCTGGGTCTGTGTTTGTGGACAGTCTGGTTTTCTAGCCTTTTGTGTCCTTGTCAAGGCCTCAGTGTTAAAGTCAAAACTAGAAAAAAAATGTCAATATAAGAGGAAACCTAGTTAAAACTTGTTGGTCTTATGGGTTATGGACCATTTAACCTTTGATCTGTTTATTGACTGATACATAATATCTTTGGCTATTTATAGGCCGGACAATTCCAAGAAACAAGGGCAATTCCTGGAAATGTGTAAATTTATACCTAGCTTATTGCTTTATGCACAACCATTTCAGGGACTTAACATTGCCAAAGCCTGCATAAATAAATGTATCTGATTTTCTCAGTCACTCTCACTTTCTACCTCTGAATGTGACTGAAAGGCATTGATATGACCAATATATATTTTTAAATTAAACACTCATGGTACTTTTTGTGATCTAGCATCCTAATGATTGACATTTTTATGTCTGATTCACTGTGCCTCATTTGCCAAAACAAATGGTTAGAACATTAGTAATTGACTGAGTTATTATATAAATACATATCTGTAATAGTAGATATCAATTTATGCATCTATCTATCTATCTCATCCATTTATCTCTGTGGGAGTTTATGCCAGCCACACTAGATCTAATTCTTCCAATTTTGCTGATATACTCCATTTTTTTTTTAATAGACGTTTTCTGTTAGCTGGCATTCTTTCAAATACAAATATCTGTTAATCAATCATTGTCATCCACAAGCCAAGTTCCATGATTTTTTTTCCTTTTATGAATTAAGAGACTCATACAGTGGGGCACAAACTTTCAATGTTAGAGGTAAGTCATCTCATGGGGATGGTCTTGCCCCTAGGGAGGTGATTTCCATTATTCATAGATCCTGTGGTTTTCTTCCATGCTACTCACCTTTGCAGGTTTCTGAATATATTAACTGCATTTAATCAGTTCAGTTTGCTGAGCTGCCTGTTTCTTATTTAAATGTTTTTCAGACAGTGCTCAAGTTCTTATTGGAATCTTTGATCTTAAAATTATTGAAGCCACTCATTAGCAGGTTAAGTCTCAACCAGTACCCACTAGAATGCTTATAACTATATTTAAAAGACAAAGTAGTGAGTACCTGAATCAAGGATCATTAGATCTAAAAGCCCAATGTTCTTCCCTATCGCACTCCCCCAAGGCTTCTGCTAGAGTTCAGTTTCCTACTGTACCCCATGGGCTCATTCTATTAAAATGGTTCCATGTCTTTCAGCTTTGACTACTCCAAGGTTCCCACTTATAGAACGCTTCCCTACTTAACTCTCAGTGGCAACAGCTGAGTTTTCTACGCATAACATTTGCACCAACAATGGGGTCAGGTGTTCCTTAGAACAATTTGCCACATTTGCCAGTCCAACACTTTTCACTCTTTCACCACTGCATTTTTGTGTCCTTTTAATATTCAGACATGGTTCTTGCCCTGTGATCTGGCTTATACTGTACATTGAGCTCAGTACCCAGAGGTTAGGAAAGCACGGTTACTTACCCTCAGGCCATTACACCGTGACCTAACCATACAGCTTCAGATCTTCCCGACCGGCTTGTCAGTTGGAATTTTCATCTCATCCTCCAGAAATTATTTTTCTTATGGAGGAGAGTTTAATCTCAGATTCTTTAGTCAGAATCCTTCTTCTTTTTTAAAAAATCCCCAATGTTATTTCCCCCACAACTTCTCCTTGAAACCTTAAAACCTATAAGATAGGCTGTACAAATGCTTTGACCTACTTGAAGTGTCAGTTACTCTCAGTTACTCAGGTAAATCTGCATTACCCCTGTGGCAATATGGAGGCACATTCCCGAGATTTCCCTTCAAGAGAACATGTCAAAAGGAGAGCACTGAGCTGACAGTAGGCACACCATCAATGGGGGTGAATTCACCCCCAGTAGCCCTAGGAATGTTCTCCCCCAGGTGCTACTGTGCCAATTCCCAGCAGGGACAGCTACTACTTTGCCAGTTCCCAGCAGGGACATCCACAGCAGTAGATGAAGGGTGGAAGGAGACCCCATTTCCATGTCCATTCCAGGCACTGGTACTGCCTGGCTGCTGTGGTGAAGCCACCCTCCTCCCCCTACAGAGTCCAGCACCACACCCATGTCTCCCCCTGGGAGAGGCACAGTCATCTTCCTTTCACAAGCAGGGAGCTCTCAGGCACAAGAGAGTGCCCAGTCTGGTTTTCTTTGTCCCAAAGGGTGCTTTGGCACATTCTCCCTTTGGTGTAAGATGAGGGTGTGATTTTTGATCTGCAGTTGGCTGAATCCACAGACACAGCCCCTGCAGATGTGGAGAGCCAACTGTACTGCCTCTATCCTGGAACTTTAGCTGCACCTTCAAAAGTTGAGCCTAATGCTTTATTGGCCAGCAGTTTCTACATAGTGTGATGTATAATACAACCAGGCAGTCAAATTTTAAAGCTCCAAATGATCTCCTTTGGCTCTATGTCTTACACTGAGGTCACACTGATGCAAGAAGTGGGTTCCCAGGGCCTTGGGCAGCTCCACCCCTGTGGCTTTGCAGGTTACAACCTCTCTCCCAGCTGCTTTCATGGGCTCACATTGAGTGCTTGTGGTTTTTCCAGGTGCATGGTGCAAGCTATTGGTGGATTTACCATTCTGGGGTCTGGAAGATGGTGGTCCTATTCTTGCAGCTCCACTAGGTGGTTTCCCAGTAGGGACTCTGTGTGGGAGCTCTGACCCCACATTTCCCTTCCTCACTGTCCTAGCAGAGGTCCTCCATGAGGGCCCCGCCCCTGCAGCAAACTTGTGCCTGGGCACCCAGTCATTTCCATACAGCTTCTGAAATCTAGGCTGAGGTTCCCAAACCTCAGTTCTTAACTTCTGTGCACCCACAGGTTCAACACCACATGAAAGCTGGCAAGGCTTGGGGCCTCCACCCTCTGAAGCAGCAGCCCCAGCTGTACCTTGGCCCCTTTCAGCCGTGGCTGGAGTGGCTGGAACACAGGTCACCAAGTCTCTAGGGTGCACTCAGCACAGGGACCCTGGTCCCAGCCCACAAAACTACTTTTTCCTTCTGGGCTCCTTGGCCTGTGATGGGATGGGCTTCTTTAAAGGTCTCTGACATGGCTTGGAGAGATTTTCCCTATTGTTTTGGGGATTAACAATAGGCTTCTTGCTACTTATGCAGATTTCTGCAGCCAGCTTCAATTTCTCCCCCAGAAAATGGATTTTTCTTTTCTATTGCATAGTCAGGCTGCAAACTTTCCAAACGTTTATGCTCTGCTTCCCTTATAAAACTGAATGCCTTTAATAGCACACAAGTCACCTCCCTCTTGAATGCTTTGCTGCTTAGAAATTTTTCCTAAGTGTTTGAGAAAAATAAATTTTTCTGTGGGGAAAAAAAAAAAAAGAAATTTTTCCTACCAAATACTCTAAATCAACTTTCTCAAGGTCAAAGTTTCTCACATCTCTAGGGCAGGAGCAAAATGCCACCAATCTCTTTGCTAAAACATAACAAGAGTCACCTTTACTCCAGTTACCAACAAGTTCCTCATCTCCATCTGAGACCACCTCAGCCTGGACCTTATTGTTCACATTGCTATCAGCATTTTGGTCAAAACCATTCAACAAGTTTCTAGGAAGTTCAAAACTTACCCACATTTTCCTGTCTTCTTCTGAGCCCTCCAAACTGTTCCAGCCTCTACCTGTTACCCAGTTCCAAAGTCGCTTCCACATTTTTGTTATCTTTTCAGCAGTGCCCTGCTCTACTAGTACCAATTTACTGTATTTGAAAAGATCAACTGGAATTTTGTAACAAATTGATTATATTAGTCCCTTCAATCATGGAAAAGTCAATAGTTCTCTCTCATTGGAACAGATACCTGTTCTGACACCCATTCCAGACATGGATTGGACTTACCAGCCCTCAGAGTCTGAGCACACACCACAATTTATGAATTTACTGAGTTCTTGATTCACAAGCATAGAATCCCATAGAAGTGAGCATCCAGTCAGAGGTCTCACTTTACACTAAAGGAGTTTCAGGGGGGGGAGGAGCACTGCCTATGAAACCTACTGGTTGTATTATGCATCACACTACATAGAAACTGCTGGCCAATAAAGCATTAGGCTAGTCTTTTGAAGGTGCAGCTAAAGTTCCAAGATAGAGGCAGTACAGTTGGCTCTCCACATCTGCAGGGGCTGTGTCTGTGGATTCAGCCAACTGCAGATCAAAAATCACACCCTCATCTTACACCAAAGGGAGCGTGTGCCAAAGCACCCTTTGGGACAAAGAAAACCAGACTGGGCACTCTCTTGTGCCTGAGAGCTCCCTGCTTGTGAAAGGAAGATGACTGTGCCTCTCCCAGGGGAGATATGGGTGTGGTGCTGGACTCTGTAGGGGAGGAGGGTGGTTTCACCACAGCAGCCAGGCAGTACCAGTGCCTGGAATGGACATGGAAATGGGGTCTCCTTCCACCCTTCATCTACTGCTGTGGATGTCCCTGCTGGGAACTGGCAAAGTAGTAGCTGTCCCTGCTGGGAATTGGCACAGTAGCACCTGGGGAGAACATTCCTAGGGCTACTGGGGGTGAATTCACCCCCACTGATGGTGTGCCTACTGACCTAAGCTTGCACAAAGGGTGAGGCCCATTCCAACGTGGAGCATGCCTAAGGAGAGTGCAAGTGAGATGCAGAGCTGTCTGTTTAGGTTTGAGGGAAGAGGTTCTGTCCCAAGGCCATTTCAGGAGTAGCCATGGAATGGGCATGTTTCCTGACCTCAGCTGAATTGTGGCCTGAAGATAAGGACCATGTCTACTTGAACCAAAGGACAAAAGTCCCAGGACAGGTGTGTGATAGGGGAGCAGATTGTCTTCTTGTCTAGTGTATCCCCCTTTATCTCCCTGCCCCATAGTGGAGACCTCAGCACCCTGAGCTCCTCTCTGAACCCCCTATATAAATGGGTGCTTCTGCCAGTCATTGGGGTATTCAAGGGTGAGCTTGAAGTCCAGTTCTGCCCAGATATGTCCCTTGCTCTGAGGTTGAGTGAGGAACTCAGGGCATTGAGTAGTCTACAGACCACCCAACTGCCTGTGACAACAGAAATCCCCTCCCAGTGAACAAAAAGAAAGAACGTACGCATCAGCTTCTGTGGCAGCCGGCTTTTACCCATAAGCATCACCTACTGAACTGAAAATTGAAGGGTCCAACCAAATATAAAACCTGCTGACAGAAGAGCACAGTTCTAGGAAATGAGATAAACTTCCTGAGGCCTCTGCACTCTCAGCCCTGCAGAAGGTAGTGAGCCTAATCATACACTGAATACATCACTACTACAATCAGCATTGAAGAAAACCAACACGCAAAAGCTATCTATAACTAAGAAACTCATACAAAACCTTGGCTTACTGAAAGCACCTAGAATCAAAGCAGAATGATCATACACAACATACATTACAGTCACACCCTTGAGGGAAAAAGTCTCATTCAAATGAAAGTAAATTCAAAAATAAGAAATTATATCTTCCTCAGATGAGAAGGAATCAGCATAAGAATTCCAACAGTATAAAAAAACAGTGTTTCAACATCCCTAAAGGATCACAGTAGCTCTCTAGCAATGGATCTTAATCAAAATAAAAATTCTGAAATGACAGATAAAGACTTCAAAATATGTATTGTAAGGAAGCTCAATGAGATCCAAGATAAAGTGGAAAACCAACAGAAAGAAATCAGAAAAAATTTTGGGACACAAACAATTACTCAAGAAATACATATTAAAAAACAAACCGAACTTCCGGAAATTAAAAAATAATTGAAGTAATTACAAAATACAACTGAAAGCTTTAACAATAGACTAGACCAAGCACAAGAAAGACTTTCAGAGCTTTAATACCAATCCTTTAACATAGGCAGACAAAAATTTAAAAAATAAAATAAATCAACAAAGCCTTCAATAAATATGTAATTATGTAAATTGACCAAACTTACGAGTTAAACAAGAAGAAGAAAAAGTAAAACATTCTTAAACAGGATGAAGAAAGAGTAAAATGCTTGGAAAAGCTATCTGAGGGCACAATTTGGGAAACCTTTCTAGTCTTGCTAGAGAATTAGGCATCCAGATACAAGAAGCAAAAAGAACCCCTAGAAGATGCTCTACAAGACATACCTCATCAAGGTATAGAGTCTTCAGACTATTCAAGTCAATGTGAAAGAAAAAAACCTAAAAGCAGCAAGAGAGAAGAATACAGTAACTTATAAAAGAAATCCCATCAGTCTAACAGATGACTTCTCAGCATAAACCTTGCAAGTCAGAAGAGATTGGGGTTCCATTTTTAATCTTCTTAAAGAAAGAAACTGCCAGCCAAGAATTCTGTATCCTCCTAAGCCAAGTTTCATAAAAGAAGGAGAAATGAAATAGTTCTCAGACACACAAATGCTAAGGGAATTTTTTTTAACACTGGACTGGCCCTTAAAGAAATGCTCACAGAAATTCTAAACATAGAAAAAAAAGGATAATACTTGCCATCATAAAAGAACACAAAAGTATAAAACTCATGGGTCTTATAAAGCAATTATAAAACTAGAAAGCAACTAGGTAACAATTAACATTATGACAAGAACAAAACCTCACATATCAATATTAATCTTGAATGCCAATTAACTAAATGCTCCACTTTAAAGACTTAGATTGGTGAATTGAATATAAAGACAAATTCAAGTATATGCTGCTTGCAAGAATGCCATGTAATGGGTAAAGACTCAAAGTACAGAGGTAAGAAAAAATCCTATGCAAATGGAAACCAAAGGTGAGCAGGAGTAGCTATACTTATATCAGATAAAACAGACTTTAAATTAACAAAAGTAAAAAAAAAAAAAAGATGAGATCATTATATAATGATAATGATAAATGGATCAATTCAATAAGAAGATATAACAATCTTAAGATATATGTACCATAAACTGCACCACCCAGATTCATAGAACAAATATTCCTAGATGTAAGAAAAGAGATCAACAGCAATGAAATAATAGTGGTAGACATCAATATCCAACTGACAATACTAGACAGATTATTGAGGTAGAAAATTAACAAAGAAAGTCTAGACTGAAACTGGACTCTAGACTAACTAGACCTAACAGACATTTACAGAACAGTTTGCACAACTGCAGAATACACACGTTTCTCATCTGTACATGGAACATTCTTTAAAATAGATCATATGCTTGGCCATAAACCAAGTTTCAATACATTAAAAAAATCAAAATCATATCAAGTATCTTCTTGTACCACAGTGGAATAAAATTAGAACTCAATACCAAGAGGAAATCTCAAAACTATACAAATACATGGAAATTACAACTTGCTCCTGAATGTTCTTTGGGTAAACAATGAAATTAAGGCAGAAATCAATTAAAAATTTTTGAAAATAGAGACACAACATACTAAAACCTCTGGGATACAGCAAAAGCAGTTCTAAGAGGAAAGTTTATAGTGTTAAATGCCTACATTAAAGAGATAGAAAGATCTCAAATTAACAACCTAACATTGTACCGAAAAAAAAAAAAAACCACCTAGAAAAGCAAAAACAAACCAAATCTAAAGCTAGCAGAAAAAAGAAAGAACAAAGATCAAGGCAGAACTAAATCAGATTAAGACCAAAAAAATGATACAAAGGATCAAAAAATAAACAAAATTGGCTCTTTGAAAAGATAAAAAAAAATGATAGAATGCTGGTTAGAATAACCAAGAATAAAAGAGACAATTCAAATAAACACAATCAGAAATGATAATAGTGGCATTAAATATCTGCCACTTGGGTTGATTTCATGACTTCATCTTTGTGAATAGTGCTGTGATAAACATGAATGCAGGTGTCTTTTCAATATAATGATTTATTTTCCTTTGGGTAGTGATATGGTTTGGTTCTGTGTCCCTACTCAAATCTCATCTGCAGCTCCCATGTGTTGTGGGAGGGACCCAGTAGGAGATGATTGAATCATAGGGACAGGTCTTTCCCATGCTGTTCTCATGATAGTGAATGGGTCTCATGAGATCTGACACTTTTAAATGGGAGTTTCTCTACAGAGGCTCTCTCTTTGCCTTCTGCCATCCATGTAATATGTGACTTGCTTCTCCTTGTCCTCTGCCATGATTGCAAGGACAACCCAGCCATGTGGGACTGTAAGTCCAATAAATCTCTTTCTTTTATAAATTGCCCAGTCTTGGGTATGTCTTTTTCAGTGGTGTGAAAATGAATTAATATAGTAAATTGGTACCAGTTAGAGTGAGGCATTGCTAAAAGATACCTGAAAATGTAAAAGTGACTTTGGAACTGGGTAACAAGCAGAAGATTGCAACAGTTTGGAGGGCTCAGAAGAAGACAGGAAAAAGTGGGAAAGTGTGTAACTTCCTAGAGACTTGTTGAATGGCTTTGACAGAAATGCTGATAGTGATATGTACAATAAGGTCCAGGCTGAGGTGGTCTCAGATGGAGATGAGGAACTTGGTAACTGAAGAAAAGGTGACTCTTGTTATGTTTTAGCAAAGAGACTGGTGGCATTGTGCCCTGCTCTAGAGATTTGTAGAACTTTGAACTTTAAAGAGATGATTTAGGGTATCTGGATGAAGAAATTTCTAGGCAGCAAAGCATTCAAGAGGTGACTTGTGTGCTGTTAAAGGCATTCAGTTTTATAAGGGAAGCAGAGCATAAAAGTTTGGAAAATTTGCAGCATGACAATGTGATAGAAAAGAAAAAACTATTGTCTGGGGAGAAATTGAAGGTGGTTGCAGAAACTTGAAAATAAAAAAAAGGAAATAGAAACCAAACCGAAGGGTGGGGTGATGGAGTGGCGAGGACAGGGTGTGTTGCAGACTTGTGTGGGTCAGGCTTGAACCTGTGCTGCCTTAGGTTGTTAAGTGTAACAAGGGAGCCAGGGTGGGCAGCGTGGGCCTGTGAGGACTGTGGGTGTCCCAGGTCCCCCCCACAGCTGGCTCCACAATGGTCTGCTCTGGTTTGCATGTGTGGATTAGGGTTCCAGACCGAAGGCTGCTTGTTCTCTGCCCCTCACTGCGACCCCGACAGGCCAGGGTTACTGTGGCAACTGCCAGAGCAGCCTTGGCATTATGGGAAGAGTCCGGGGCTAACCCTCAGCTGTACTTATGACTGGTCCTGGAGGTGCCATGCAGGGTTGTGGCATCACTGCCTGATGGTATGTGACCCAATTCTAATCCTTATGGTTTTTTTTTTTTTTTTTTTTTTTCATGGGAATTGGTGATATGGGCAGCTATTGTTGGATTTTTTGCTGTTTCTTTTTTTTTTTTTTTGTGGAGAATTTTTATATAGGTTAGAAGTCAACTTTATGCGGAAAGAGAAAAAAGCTTGCTGTAACGCTTTCTGGACTAATTGAAGAAAAATGTAAACTACTTGAAAAATTTAGCCTTGTTCAAAAAGAGTATGAAAGCTATGATGTAGAGTCATCTTTAATGGATCACAGCTTTAAGAAGGAGGCAACAGAAGCGCAAAGTCTGGAGGCAACCTATGAAAAGCTGAACAGGTCCAATGCGGAACTTGAGGATAAAATACTCTGTCTAGTAAAAGTTAAAAGAAGAGAAATCTAAACATTCTGAACAAGATGAATTGACAGTGGATATTTCAAAAAGATTACAGTCTCTAGAATATGAGTCAAAATCCCTCAAATCACAAGTAGCTGAAGCCAAAATGACCTTCAAGATATTTCAAATGAATGAAGAACGACTGAAGATAGCAATAAAAGATGCTTTGAATGAAAATATTCAACTTCAGGAAAACCAGAAACAGCTTTTGCAAGAAGCTGGAGTATGGAAAGAACAAGTGAGTGAAATTAATAAACAGAAAATAACATTTGAAGACTCCAAAGTACACACAGAACAAGATCTAAATGATAAAGAAAATCACATCAAGATTCTGACTGAATGCTTGCTAAAGATGAATGACTGGGCTGCTATGCTTGGAGAAGACGTAATGGATGATGATAACTTGGAATTAGAAGTGGACAGTGAATCAGAAAATGGTGCTTACTTAGATAATCCTCCAAAAGGAGTTTTGAAGAAACTGATTCATGCTGCTAAGTTAAATGCTTCTTTAAAAACCTTAGAAGGAGAAAGAACACAAATTCGTATTCAGTTATCTGAAGTTGATAAAAACAAAGGAGGAGCTTACAGAGCATATTAAAAACCTTCAGACTGAACAAGCATCTTTGCAGTCAGAAAACACATATTTTGAAAGTGAGACTCAGAAGCTTCAACAGAGACTTAAAATAATGACTGAATTATATCATGAAAATGAAATGAAACTCCATGGGAAATTAACAGTAGAGGAAAATTACCAGTTAGAGAAAGAAGAGAAACTTTCTAAAGTAGGCAAAAAGATTAGCCATGACCCTGAAGAGCTGGAGACCTATAGAAAGTGAGCCAAAGATCTTGAAGAAGAATTGGAGAGAACAATTCATTATGATCAAGGGCAGATTACTTCCTATAAGAAAAAAGCACATGATAATTGGTTGGCAGCTCAGACTGCTGAAAGAAGCCTAATGAATTTAAGGACAGAAAATGCTTACAACAGACAAAAATTAACTGAAACAGTGTTTAAATTTGAATTTTTAGAAAAAGATCCTTATGAACTTGATGTTCCAAATACAGTATTTGAGAGAGCATTCCCGACATGCTCCTTCACCATTGGGTCGGCCTTCATTTGAAATGAGAGCTTTTCTCTCTCCTCCAGTTTTGTTCAAGAGTCCACTCAGACTCTCACCTCTGCTTCTAGGGGGAGGGAGAAGAGGCTCAAGAAGCCCAGGAATCCTCTGAAACATCAGATTGCCAATGAAAGAGAAGAATCAAGCTGTGTTAGTTTAACCAGTACTCACAGGGCTTCTCCTTACACTGTGTCCCTGTCAGCTCCATGGGAACAGAACCATAGGATGATGTTTCCTCCACCAGGACAATCATATCCTGATTCAGCTCTTCCTCCACAAAGGCAAGACAGATTTAATTCTAATTCTGGTAGACTGTCTGGACCAGCAGAACTCAGAAGTTTTAATATGCCTTCTTTGGATAAAATGGATGGGTCAACACCTTTAGAAATGGAATCCAGTAGAAATGATACCAAAGATGATCTTGGTAATTTAAATGTGCCTGATTCATCTCTCCCCCACCAAAAATGAAGCAACTGGCCCTGGCTTTGTTCCTCCACCTCTTGCTCCAATTAAACGTCCATTGTTTCCAGTGGATACAAGGGGCTCCTTCATGAGAAGAGGACCTCCTTTCCCCCACCTCCTCCAGGAACCATGTTTGGAGCTTCTCAAGATTACTTTTCATTAAGGAATTTCCCAGGTCCACCACATGCTCCATTTGCAATGAGAAATGTCTACCAACTGAAGAGTTTTCCTCCTTATCTTTCCCCAAGGCCTGGATTTCCCCCTCTCCCACCCCCATATTCTGAAGGTAGAAGGGTTGATTTCGCCTTCAAATGAACCCGCTTTTGAACATCCAGGACCACAGCAAGAAACCTGACAATATTTTTGCTCTCTTCAAAATTAATTTTGACTGATCTCATTTTCAGTTTAAGTAACTGCTATTATTTAAGAGATTACACTTTTACTCAAATTGAAGCTTAATGGAATTATAATTCACGGGATAGTGTTTTGTAAACAAAGATTTAAATATGAATCTTATGGATAAATTATATCCATTTTTTTATCCTAGATCGTATAACTATTTTAATTTGATTTTAAAAATCCACTATTATATAAACAATAGTGGGAGTTTTATATATGTAATCTTGCAGGTGGGGAGACTGTGTCTTTATGCAAGAACTGTATTTACTGTGGTTGTAGACAAATGTGAAAGTAACTTTATGCTTAATTAAATAAATTTTTATTGTTTTTTTTTTTTAAATGAGAAATAAATTTTTTTTTTTCTTTGGAAACAAACAAACAAAAAAGTAATGAGGAACTGAATGTTAATCTCCAAGATGATGGGAAAAATGTTTCCAGGCCATGTCAGAGGTTTTCATGGGAGCCCCCTCCTATCACAGCCCTGGAGGCCCAGGAGAAAACAGTTTCATGGACCAGGCCTAGGGTCTGTTAAGCATACAGATATATGACAAGTTAGTCATGTGTGGGAATTAAGAAATGAAGAAACTATACTTGTAAATGCATCAAATCTTCACAAATCCAAGGTCAGTTTTGTTATTTTAAAAATGGAGGCAATGCCAGCTCCATAAGAATGTTTTGAATATGAAATAGTTACGTGAAAGGACTTTGGAAGCTATGAAGTAAGACACAAATGTACAATAATAATAATAAATAACATCCCTGTAGAGAACTAGCCCTTTTCTGTACCTAAGGCTTTTTCTCAGGGAACTGGTAGAACAGAGGCTCTTTATAGATGGAAAAATATCTAATTTCTACAAAGAAGAGCTCTTGGAAAAAAAAATAAGCAAAGGAAACAAACCAAACAGAAACACTAAAATCCAAGAGAATATCTCAGGGCTTTTTAATATTCTTGCCCTACTTAAGAACAGACTTTTAACACAATATTGATACAACTAAAAAACAACAGAGTTAATACATATAGCATTTATACCATTTGAGGTATTTGGCTACGCTAGGAATTTTTTCCTCCCTAGTGGAACCATTTATATTGAGAAATATGGCTTTAGAACACAATATTCTATCAAAATTGGAAAACAGAGATTGTTTTATTTGAAAACATCAGATATGCAGTGATTCTCTCTTTCAATGTCATTTCTTTCACTTAAACCTTCAGGTTTATTAAGCCTGATTCTCAATTAGAATGAGTTCCCTAAGTCCCTGTCATAAATAGAATTAAATTAACCTTTGACATCTCAGTCACACTGAGTTCTAATAAGTATGCAACAATAAGACAGGTAAGCATGGAATGGCAATTGGAAAAATAGTATACATTGCTTTTTGCATATTTTAAAACTGAGTAATAACAGGTGTTTACCATTTTGCCATATAAGGTGCGGAGTTCAGGAATATTTTCATGGAAATCAGGTCCTTTCCCCAGGTGTTGGCTTGGTATACTCTACAGACACTATTGATTCCTTTACAAAGTTGATCCATGAATATTTATTGATGAAGAGATCTTAGTGGTCATCTAGTACTATCCATTTATTTTACAGCTAAAGAAATCTCCTATGCTAGGTATTTTTATTTAGTTTATTTATTAGTATTACTAGTGGTAAGTAGTTATCTTATTAATTTGTGAACTTTTGCTACACATATTAATAACAAGTAAATAATTTTTAGAAAATTTATTTTATCATATAAATTTGGAAGGACCCAGATTTTGCCACCACAACTAATTAAAATTCTGGCATTTATTAGCCTTTGGTGACAGAAAATTATAGCAAGTTTTTACTGAAACATTGAACATAAATTAGAAATAATAAATTTGCATCCTAGCAGGATGTACAGGTACCACTTAAATCATTCCAAGAACATATACCACAAAGACAAATAATAATATTAGATACCTTAATATCACATGAAAAATACCACTACCACCAATAACAGCTATGACAGTAACAGTAAAAATGAAAATACAACAATATTTATTCAATGGTTGTTCTTGGAATTATCTGAACTTGGAATGATCTTAAGCACCTTAAATGAATAATCTCATTTAATACTTGAAAACTGTATTAACTCTTTTAAAAAATACTGAAAGCACAGAGATAGGAACATATTTAGAAAATAAAAATTCCCTCTTTTTATTAGAATAACATGGTGAAATCTTAAGATTAATTAGACTGGTCAAATTTTTTTCAGTGTTTTTCTTGTCACGTCTTTATATGTTCTTAGTGTCAAAGAGCTTACCTTAATGCTTACATGTTTTTTGTTTGTTTCTTTGTTTTACAAATTTAAATTTATTGAATAACAACAGGAGAGAAGAGAATAAAAAACATTCCAATAGTGGTTTGCATATTTTCTTTCTTGTTAAAACTCAAGTGTTTTACTTTCCTTTTTTTCTGTCTTTTTTGTATTATACTTTTGGCTTATGTTGGTGATACATCTTCCTCTTCTTCTTCCCCTTATTTTTCCTCTTCCTCCATCTTTTCTTTTTGTGTTTCCTCCTCTTCCTCCTCTCCCTCTTCTTCTTCCTCCTCCATTTTCATTATTTCCAATTCCATTTCCGTTTCCTCTTTCTCTTTCTTCTTTTCCTCTTTTTCCTCCTCTTCTTTCTCTTCTTCAGATTCCTCAGGGGTAAATATCACTTGTTGTTCCAACAAGATATTTGGAAAATGAGACTGTACTATCAAAACAGTTGTGACACACAGCATAAAACATAATATTCTCAATAATAAAATGAATGTGCACAGTGGATCACACACAATTGGCCGGGGCACTTCCCATTTTGGATACCAAAATCGGTAATCTGTAAATAAAGAAGCAATTGAAAGCTGGATTTCACATAAAGTAGTTAAATTGTTCAAGAAATAAAGGACAATACATACATATGGCTTCGTCACGATCTGCATTACCTAGAAAGAAAAAGAAAGTCCATAAAATTTTAGATAAAATTTCTTCTTTCTCTAAAAAATAAGATAATTTCCCAACAACAGTGCCACTTTCTCTTAGTTCTCAGGCATTATCTTTGATGTCCCCTCTCTAACCAGTAGCCAATTTCAAAGTACAATATACTCCCTTTTAGTGAACTCACCCTGGTCTGCTACAGAAAGTATGAAAATATAGGAGTAAGGAGACATGCATTCTAGTGCTAATTCTGTTTTCACATCATTGACTTAAATAAGTCTCTCCTCTTCCGTCCTTAAAAGATTGTTCCAGCTCCAACATTCTAGGGTTCTACAATATCTCTTATTTTCATCTCTCTAATTAATCACACCTAATTAATCTTAGAAATCTATTCACTTTCCTCATGTAATTCTTATTTTCAGAAGCTTTCAGTTGTTCTCTAATTTCCCAGATGGCAAAGTGAACTCTATAGCCTGATATTCAATATTTTTAGTTAACTAGTCCAATGAGATAATAATACTTTTTAGGAAGTAAATTCCCTTTCTTCTGCTCATTTGTGTTGAGAGATGTATCAGTCCATTTTCACACTGCTATAAATAACTACCAGAGACTGGGTAATTTATGAAAAAAGAGGTTTAATTGAATCACAGTTCTGTATGGCTGGGCAGAACTCAGGAAATTTAAAATCATGGCAGAAGGTGAAGGGGAAACAAGACATGTCTTACATGATGGCAGGAGAAAGAGTGAAGGGGGGAAATGCCAAACACTTTTAAACCATCAGATTTCATGAGAAATCACTCACTATCATGAGAATAGCATGGAGGAAACTACACCCATGATCCAATAACCTCCCACCAGGTCCCCTCCCTCAACACCTGGGGATTACCATTTGAGATGAGATTTTGGTGGTAACATAGAGCCAAACTATATCATTCTGCCCCAGCCCCTTCCAAATCTTATGTCCTTCTCACATTTCAAAACACAATCATGACTTTCCAAGGGTCCACCAAATTCTAACCTCATTCCAGCATTCACCCAAAAGTCCAAGTTCAAAGTCTCATCTGAGAAAAAGACAAGTCCCTTCCATCTATAAACTTATAAAATCAAAAGCAAGTTAGTTAATTCTAAGATACAATGAGGGTACAGACATTGGGTAAATGCTCCTATTCCAAGTAGGAGAAATTGGCCGAAACAAAGGAGATACACGTCCCATGCAAGTTCAAAACCCAACAGGGCAGTCATTAACTCTTAAAGTTCCAAAATAACCTCCTAGATGTCTCACATCCAGGGCATGCTGATGCAAGGGGTAGGTTTCCAAGGCCTTGGGAAGCTCTGCCCCTGTGGCTCTGCAGGGTTCAGTCCCTGTGGCTGCTTTCACAGGCTGGCACTGAGTACCTGTGGCTTTTTCAGACACATGGTGCAAGCTGTCATTCTGGGATCTGGAGGATGCTGGCCCTCTTCTCACAGCTCTATTATGCAGTGCCCCAGTAAAGACTCTGTGAAGGAGCTCCAACTCCACATTTCCTTTCTGCATTGCCCTAGTAGAGGTTATCTATGAGGGCTCCACCCCTGCAGCAGATATCTACTTGGACATCCAGGTGTTTCCATACATCCTCTGAAATCTAGGCAAAAGTTCCCAAAGCTCAACTCTTGTCATCTATGCACCTGCAAGCTTAACACCACATGGAAGCTGCCAATGTGCTGCCAAGGCTTGGGGCTTACACCCTTTAAAGCAATGGCCTGAGCTGTACCTTGGCCCCTTTGAGCCATGGCTTAAGCTGGAATGGCTGGGAGAACGGGGACCATATTCCAAGGCTGCACAGAGGAGTGGGGGCCTGGGCCTGGCTCAAGAAACAATTTTTCCCTCCTAGGCATCTGGGCCTGTGATGAGAGGGGCTGCCATAACAATCTCTGAAATGTCCTGGAGACATTTTCTCCATTGTCTTGGTGATTAACATCTGGCTCCTCGTTACTTATGCAAATTTCTGCAGCCAGCTTGAATTTCTCCCTAGAAAAAATAAAATATATATATTTTCTACCACATGGTCAGGCTGCAAATTTTCCAAACTTTTATGCTCTGTTTCCTTTTTAAAAATGTTTTAATTTCAGATCATCTTTTTGTGAATGCATAAGATGACGTGCTTTTAGAAACATCCAGGTTACATCTTGAGTGCTTTGCTGCTTAGACATTTCTCCTACCAGATACCCGAAATTATCTCTCTCAAGTTCAAAGTTCCACAGATCTCTAGGGCAAGGGTAAAAATGCCACCAGTCTCTTTGCTAAAGCAGAGTAAGAATGACCTTTATTCCAGTTCCCAATAAGTTCCTCATCTCCATCTGAGACCACCTCAACCTGGACGTCATTTTCCATCTATCAGCATATTGGTCAAAACTATTCAACAAGACTCTAGGAAGTTCCAAAGTTTCCCACATCTTCCTGTCTTATTCTGAGCCCTCCAAATGGTTCCAACTTCTGCCTGTTACCCAGTTCCAAAGTTGCTTCCACATTTTCAGGTATCTTTATACCAGTGTCCCAAACTCCTGGTACTAATTTCCTGTATTAGTTCATTTCACACTGCTATAAAGAAGTACCTGAGACTGGATAATTTGTAAAGAAAGATGGTTTGATTGACTTACAGTTATGCATGGCTGGAGAGGTCTCAGGAAATTTACAATCATGACATAAGGTGAAGGGAAAGCAAGGCACATTTTACATGGTGGGAGGAGAGGTAGGGGGCAACTGCCAAACACTTTAAACCATCAGATCTCATGAGAACTCACTAATATCATGAGAACAGCATGAGAGAAACTGGCCCCATGATCTAATCACCTCCCACCAAGTCCCCCCCCCACTCAACATGTGAGGATTACAATTCAAGATGATATTTGGGTGGGGACACAGAGCTAAATATTATGATGGTCAGACAACCAATCCTGAATTCCACTAGGAAGCAGAGTGGGAAGATAAATGAGTTCTTACACATAAATAACTCAATAGCAACAAAGAGCTTTGTCTTGAAATAATATTACTCTTAGGGGAAAATTTAGAACTGAATATTAAGGCACCTTGGAGATGAACTGACCTTTTGGATCTTTGAAGTTAGTTTAGTCTTTTGCACTTGGTCTTACTTCATATTTTATGTAATGACTTTATTATACTTTAAGTTCTGTGGCACATGTGCAGAACTTGCAGGTTTGTTACATAGATATACATGTGCCATGGTGGTTTGCTGCACACATCAACCTGTCATCTACATTAGGTATTTCTCCTAATGCCATTCCTCCCCTAGCTCCCCCACCTCCCAACAGGCCCCAGTGTGTGATGTTCCCCTCCTTGTGTCCATGTGTTCTATGTTCAACTTGAGAACACGTGGTGTTTGGTTTTCTGTTCTTGTGTTAGTTTGCTGAGAATGATGGTTTCCAGATTCATCCATATCCCTGCAAATGCATAAACTCATTCTTTTTTATGGTTGCATAGTATTCCATGGTGTATATGTGCCACATTTTCTTTATCCCGTCTATCAATGATGAGCATTTGGCTTGGTTCCAAATCTTTACTATTGTGAACAGTGCCACAATAAACATACATATGCATATGTCTTTATAGAAGAATGATTTATAATCCTTTGGGTATACCCAGTAATGGGATTGCTGGGTCAAATGGTATTTTAAGTTCTAGATCCTTGAGGAATCGCCACACTGTCTTCCACAATGGTTGAATTAATTTGCACTCCCACCAACAGTGTAAAAGCATTCTTATTTCTCCACATCCTCTCCAGCATCTGTTGTTTCCTGACTTTTTAATGATCGCCATTCTAACTGGTGTAAGATGGTATCTCAATGTGGTTTTGATTTGCATTTCTCTAATGACCAGTGGTGATGAGCTTTTATCATGAATTTGTTTGCTCTTGCTTCTCTATTTCCTTTATTTTATTTCTCATTCTATCACTCAGGCTGGAGTACAGTGGTGTGATCTCAGCTCACTGCAGTCTCCGCCTTCTGGGTTCAAGCAATTCTTCTACTTCAGACTCCTGAGTAGCTGGGATTACAGATATGCACCATGATGCCTGGCTAATTTTTTGTAGTTTTAGTAGAGTTGGGATTTCACCATGTTGGTCAGGCTGCTCTCGAACTCCTGACCTCATGATCTGCCTGCCTTGGCCTCAAATTTCAAAGTGCTGGGATTACAGGCGTGAGCCACCCCGCCCAGCCCACTTCTCTAGTTCTTTTAATTGTGATGTTAGTGTGTAGATTTTATTTTATATCTTTCCTGCTTTCTCTTGTGGGAATTTAGTGCTATAAATTTTCCTCTACCCACTGCTTTAAATGTGTCCCAGAGATTCTGGTAAGTTGTGTCTTTGTTCTCATTGGTTTCAAAGAACATCTTTATTTCTGTCTTAATTTTGTTATTTATCCAGTAGTCATTCGGGAGCAAGTCGTTCAGTTTCCAAGTAGTTGTGAGGTTTTGAGTGAGTTTCTTAATCCTGAGTTCTAATTTGATTGCATTATGGTCTGAAAGACTGTTTGTTATGATTTCCATTTTTTTGCATTTGCTGAGGAGTACTTTACTTCCAATTATGTGGTTGATTTCAGAATAAGTGTGATGTGATGCTGAGAAGAATGTATATTCTGTTGATTTGGGGTAGAGAGTTCTGTAGATGTCTATTAGATCTGCTTGGTCCAGATGCGAGTTCAAGTCCTGGATATCCTTGTTAATTTTCTGTCTCATTCATCTGTCTAATATTGACAGTGGGGTGTTAAAGTCTCCCGCTATTATTGTGTGGGAGTCTAAGTCTCTTTGTAGGTCTCTAAGAACTTGCTTTATGAATCTGGGTGCTCCTGAATTGGGTGCATATATATTTAGGATAGTTAGCTCTTCTTGTTGCATTGGTCTCTTTACCATTATGTAATAACCTTCTGTGTCTCTTTTGTTCTTTGTTGGTTTAAAGTCTATTTTGTCAGAGACTAGGATTGCAACCCGGCTTGTTTTTGTTTTCCATTTCCTTAGTAAATATTCTTCCATTCTTTGACAAACATGAAAAAAACAAGCAATTGGGAAAGGATTCCCTGTTTAATAAATGGTGTTGTGAAAACTGGCTGGCCATGTGCAGAAAGCAGAAACTGGACCCCTTCCTGACACCTTACACTAAAATTAACTCCAGATGGATTAAAGACTTACACATAAGACCTAACACCATAAAAACCCTAGAAGAAAATCTAGGCAAAACCATTCACGACATAGGCGTAGGCAAGGATTTCATGACCAAAACACCAAAAGCAATGGCAACAAAAGCCAAAATAGACAAATGGGACCTAATCAAACTCCACAGATTCTGCACAGCAAAACCGTCATTAGAGTGAATCGGCAACCAACAGAATGGGAAAAAAGTTTTGCAGTCTACCCATCTGACAAAGGGCTGATATCCAGAATCTACAAAGAACTAAAACAGATTTACAAGAAATAAACAAACAAGCCCATTCAAAAGTGGGCAAAGGATATGAACAGACACTTTACCAAAGAAGACATATATGAGGCCAACAAACTTATGAAAAAATGCTCATCATCACTGGTCATTAGAGAAATGCAAATCAAAACTACATTGAGATACCATCTCACGCCAGTTAGAATGGCGATCATTAAAAAATCTGGAGACAACAGATGCTGGAGAGGATATGGAGGAACAGGAACACTTTTAGACTGTTGATGGGAGTGTAAATTAGTTCAATGATTGTGGAAGACAGTGTGGCAATTCCTCAAGGACCTAGAAATATAAATTCCATTTGCCCCAGCAATCCCATTACTGGTATATATCCAAAGGATTATAAAATAGTCCTGCTATAAGGACACATGCACATGAATGTTCATTGCAGCACAGTTTACAATAGCAAAGATCTGGAACCAACCCAAATGCCCATCGATGATAGACTTGGACAAAGAAAATGTGGCACATATACACCATGGAATATTATGCAGCCATCAAAAACGATGAGTTCGTGTCCTTTGTAGGGACATGGATGAACCTGGAAACCATCATTCTCAGCAAACTGACACAAGAACAGAAAATCAAACACCGCATGTTCTCACTCATAGGCGGGTGTCTGAACAATGAGAACACATGGACACAGGGAGGGGAGCATCACACACTGGGGTCTGTTGGGGGGGAAATAGGGGAGGGACAGCCGGGGGTGGGGAGTTGGGGAGAGACAGCATGGGGAGAAATGCCAGATACAGGTGATGGGGGAGGAAGGCAGCAAATCACACTGCCATGTGTGTACCTATGCAACAATATTGCATGTTCTTCACATGTACCCCAAAACCTAAAATGCAATACAAAAATTAAATTAAATTAAAATATATATATATCCTTCCATTCTTTTATTTTGAGCCTATGTGTACCTTTGCATGTGAGATATATTCTTCTGAATACAGCACACTGATGGGTCTTGACTCTTTATCCAATTTGCCAGTCTGTGTCTTTTAATTGGGGCATTTAGCCCATTTACATTTAAGGTTAATATTGTATGTGTGAATTTGATCCTGTCATTATGATGCTAGCTAGATATTTTGCCTGTTAGTTGATGCGGTTTCTTCATAGCGTTGATGGTCTTTATAATTTGGTATGTTTTTGCTGTGGCTGGTATGGGTTGTTCCATATTTAGTGCTTCCTTCAGCTCTTGTAAGAGAGGTCTGGTGGTAACAAAATCTCTCAGCATTTGCTTGTCTGTAAAGGATTTTCTTTCTCCTTTGCTTATGAAGCTTAGTTTGGCTGGATATGAAGTTCTGAGTTGAAAATTATTTTCTTTAAGAATGTTGAATATTGGTCCCCCACTCTCTTTTGGTCCTGCAGAGAGATCCACTGTTAGTCTCAGGAGCTTCCCTTTGTGGGTAACCTGACCTTTCTCTCTCTGGCTGCCCTTAATATTTTTTCTTCATTTCAGCCTTGGTGAATCTGACAATTATGTATCTTGGGGTTGCCCTTCTCAAGCAACATCTTTGTGGTGGTGTCTGTATTTCCTGAATTTGAATGTTGGCCTGCCTTGTAGGTTGCGGGAAGTTATCCTGGATAATATTCTGAAAAGTGTTTACCAAATTGGTTCCATTTTGCCTGTCTCTTTCAGGTACACCAGTCAAACGTAGATTTGGTCTTTTCACATAGTCCCATATTTCTTGGAGGCTTTGTTTGTTTCTTTTCAGTCTTTTTTTCTTTAGTTGTATTTCCAAAGTAGCATTACTACCACATCAATACAAAATTGTAAAGTCAATTTTGTATTGTAGAGCTGAAACCAGGAAGTATAGTTCTCTGAATTATTTTCTCTGTATAGCTTCAGGTTACTTTGCCAATGACAGGAATGCAAATGACATAGGATTTCTTGCATTTCTTAGTCATGACCTCCATATTCCTTACTTTTTTTTCTAGCATTTTTGTTTCCTTTTGCTGTTTCCAATGTAATCTTCACTTCTATAATGATTTAATTTTTTTCCAGTGTTTCCACCAGTAATTTCATCTTCTTTTGTCTTGACAAATCTTCTGTGACCTTTATGTATTTGCTTTTAAATTCTTGTTTTTTTTTTTTTTCTTTCCCCTGGAGTCTCATTCTGTCACTTAGGCCAGAGGGCCGTGGCATGGTCTCAGCTCACTACAACCTCTGCCTCCCAGGTTCAAGTGATGCTCCTGCCTTGGCCTCCCAAGTATTTGGGATTACAGGTGCAAACCACCACGCCTGGCTAAGTTTTTGTATTTTTAGTAGAGATGGAGTTTCACCATGCTGGCCAGGCTGGTCTCAAATCCCTGACCTCAGATGATCCACTCATCTTGGCCTCCCAAAGTGCTGGGATTACAGGTATGAGCCATTACACCCGGCCTAAATTCTTGTTTTAAGCTACTTTACAAAGTTTTTATTGAAGATGGTATATCTGTTCTTGTTTTCTACATATTCTCTGACAGTAATATGCTGGTGAGCATTTTTCTCTTGCCATTTGTCTTTCTCTTTTTCTTAGAGTATTTTTTTTTTTGTACAGATCATGTACTGGTTTTCCTGATTATTTTTATTAGTTGTTTATGCTGTGTAACAAATTACCATAGACATAACAGCTTACGACAACATATGTTTATTAAAGGCTCTGTGGTTGGGAGTTTGGCCATGGTGTGACTGGGTCCTCTGTTTCAGGGTGTCATCAGCCTGAAGTCAAAGTACTGACCAGAGTGTGCTGACTGAAGAAGATTCTGCTTCCAAGCTTGCTTAGGTTCTTGGCAGAATTCCCTATGACTGCAGGACTGAGAACTCCAGTTTTTTGCTGGCTGTTGGCTAGTGACCACCTTCTGCTCATAGAGCCTACCTAGAATTCTTTGCCACATGGTTCTCTCTATAGACAGTTGACAACAGGACTGCTTGCTTCTTTAAGGCCAGTTCAAGAAGCATAGTGAATGTGCTAGCAAGATGAAGTCTTATATAATATAATCACAAGGAGTGACATCCCATCATCTTTGGCATATAATATAATGTAATCACAATAGTGACATCATATTATCTTTGTTGTATTCTAATGATCAGAAGCATGTCACAGGTCCCATTCACATTCATGGGGAGGGAATTATATAAGAGCCTAAATAATAGAAGGTGAGGATCATTTAGGGCTTGTCTGCCACAATATTCATCTTTGAACAAATCAATTTTTCACCCAGGCATTTGCAGGCCATTGTGAGGGAGAAGCCACGTCAGTCTATAAGTTAACTGGACTTTTTTCTAGTTCACTGTTAAATTTCTTTATGTCAAAAGATTGTATATGTGAGGTCCTGTTTAGCCTGTATTTCTCCCTATCGGACAAAGATTGGTAGTTGCAAGGCTGTCAAAGTACAGAGTTTTTCTTTGGTCAGGATAGACTTGTTACTGCAAATATGTCATTTTGTAGGTGATTTCTCCTTCTGGTTGCACATTAGTTTCATGGGGTTGCTAAAAAATTATGACAAAATAGATGGATTAAAAAAACAAAAATTTATTTTCCCATAGTTCTAGAGGCCAGAATTCTGAAATCACCATATTGGCAAGGTCATGTAGCTTTTGAAGCCTCTAAAGGAGGATCCTTCCTTGCCTCTTTTCAGCTTCTGGTGGCTCCCAGAAATACTTGGCCTTCCTTGGCTTGTAGCTGTATCACTTCAATCTTTGCCTCTATTCACGTGGCCTTCCTTCCTCCAAGTGCGTCCCTGTGTGCCCTTTTCTCCTTTAATAAGAATACCAGTAAGTGAATTTAGACTCACCCTAATGCAGTACGACCTCATCTCAATTTACTAATTACATCTGTAAACACTCCCTTTCCAAATAAAATCACATTTTGATGTTTTGGGTAAATTTGTATTTTGGGGAACATTATTCAATAACCCATTGCAGACTACATGTTCTACTTCTCATTGCTGGAAAACTGTTTAGGAGCTTCTGATTTTAGCCTATGTATTCTGTCCTTATTGTCTCAGAAATGTAATTGTTGAGTTTGCCCTTCAGGGTTTGCCACCTACTTTAAAAATGTGCTCTATGGGCTTTGAGATCTGTCGACTACTGTGGAGATAACTTCTCTGAATTTGATTGACAACCTTTATATATACTTGGTAAAGGGGTGTAAATAACTCTGAATTTTAGTGAATATAGAGTTTACATTTATTTCTTATTTTTCTTATAGTTTCAGAGTGACAAGGAGAAAGGAGTGGAGTCAAATATTTTTCTATTTAAAAATTGATCTTCCAGTTCTATTTCTGGATAAGATGGCATAAGCATTCCAATGTTTTTCTCCCACTCAATAAAACTATAGTGCATAAATAGAATGCATAGGCAGCTATTTGAGAACCCTGAAAAGTAAACATCTGTAAGAAGCCTGAGAAAGAACACTAGAACCAAAGTGCTGCTGAACTGCTTGTGAGTTCATCATTATTTCTTTCTCTGGTGTCTCTCAGCATGAACTCAGTACTACCCTAAACCTAGAAGGCAGCACTATGGTACAGGTAGAGAGATTTAGGTGAGTACTCTAATTATGGCTCAAGGAGTGGGAAATGGAACTCTGAATATTTGGAGACAGTAGAAAAGTCACTTGATTATTTTTCTTCTTTTTTTCTCCATTCTCTCATGTCCCAGCCTTCAATCAATATGGTGGCAGTGATGGTGACAGTGACTATGGCCAGCAAAAGGAACTTACAGAGCAAAAGCTCTGAGGAGAGGAATTTTCGTCTTCATTTAATTAATCTGTGGCTTCAAGAGGGCAAGGCCAAACTCCCTTGTTTTCTGTTTTTCTATCTCCATCCTCCTGCTGCTTAGGTCCTGAACATGGCTCAATCATAGAAGTGGGTTTTTGACTAGAGCACAGAAAGGGGAGATCCAGGGAAAGGAAGGAACCACATAGATAGCAGAGAGGGACAAGCTCAGAAAAGGATAGGGAGAGACTCCACAGAGCTCTTGATGAATTTCTGGGCTTACCCAAGCATGTAAGCCAGGCATGGGTCTGATACTAATTAGCACATCAAAGACCTTGAGAACTGAGCTAATCAGTAAAACTTTCCCTATGTCCCAAAGTGACCAGTAGGCAGTGTTCTTGTGGGATTGATCTAAATAGTTCCACAAGGGCTTTGAAAACTTTGAAACCACGGCCCACAGAAGGCAGATTAGAAATTATGGTCCAAGTCTCACCAAGTCAAATACCTTCTAAAGCAAAAATTCAACTTTCTCCAAAAAATTTAAACAAGATCCCATGTCTCATAATGAAATATTCAAAATTCCAGGATACAATTCAACCACAAAAGTCTCAACTGAAATGAGAAAAGGCAAGTAATAACTACCGGTGACAAGATAAAACAGGTATCAGAGTTGTCAAAGACTTTAAATAAAAGTTAAGCTGAAAAGTATCAGCCAAGAAACAGAAGATATAATAAAGAACTAAATAGAAACTTTAGAACTGAAAAATAAAAACTGAATTTTATAATAGTTAACTAGAGATGACAGAGCAGCGAGTCTATGACCTTGAAGGTAAATCAACAGAAATGATCCAATATGAGAAAGAAAAAAATAGATTTCAAAAAATTAAAAGAGCCTCAGGGAACCCATAGGAGAGCAAAAGAAAAACTCTCATGTCATCAGAGTCCTAGAAGGAAAATGAGTGTGGTGCTGAAAAAAAATTTGAAGAGATAATGGCTAAAACATCCCAAGATTGGAAAAAGATATAAACCTAAACATTCAAGAAGTTGAGCATTTCAGAATAAATCTATGACCAGAAACGTAACAATCAAACTGCTGAAAATTAAAGACAAAAACCCCAAATCTTAAAAGTAGCCAGAGGAAAATACCATTACCTATAAGGAAACAAATAAATGACTGGATTTCTCATCAGAAACCACTGAGGCCAAAAGAGGTGGCACAATATTTTTGAAGTGCTAAAATGAAACGACAACAACAAAACCCTCAGGAATTCTATATACAGCAAGAATAAAGAAGAAATAAAGACATTTTTAAATGAAGAAATTCTAAGGGAATTTTTAGCCAGCAGACTTAGTCTAAAAAAATTGCTAAAGTAAATTCTTCATATAGGAAGTAAATTATACCAGAAAAAATATAGGAATAATAAGAATGAAGGAAGAGCCTATTAAAAGCTGTTTTTTCTCTTGAGTTCTTTAAAATATGCTTGAGAGTTGAAAATAAAAGTATATCGTTGATGCTGTTTTCGATGAATGTAGATAAAATATGTAAGACAACTACAGGATATGTGTGATAGGATCCCAATGGTGGTGAAGTTTCTACATTCCAACTGAAGTGGTCAACTACTGATTCTAAATAGACCAGGAAAAATTAAGTATGCATGTTGTTATCCCTACAGCAACCATTAAAAAATTTATAGAGATACGTGAAAATCACAATAGATAAATTAAATGGAATATGAAAAATTGTTTGAATAACCTGAAAGAAGGAATAGAAAGCGAAAGAGTAAAAACAAGAACCAGGGAGAAAAAAAACAGAAAACAAATAACAAAATGGTAGACCTAAATTCAGACATATTAATAACAATATTAAGTGTAAGTGGGCTGAATATGAATACAGCAATTAAAAGAGAGTGTCTGAATGGATTAAAAAATCTGACCCCACTATATGCTGCTTATAAGAAACTCACTTGAAATTTAATAATATAGTTAAAAAATCAATATTAGAATAGATATTATAGCAAAGAAAATTATAAGGGATAAAGAGAGACATTACATATTGACAAAATGGTGAGTTCACCTGGAAAGCATAATAATTATAATTGTATGTGCACTTAACAGAGCTTCAACATACACAAAGGAAACCTGACAAAGCTGAGAGAAGAAATGTAAAAATCTACCTACAGTTACAGCTGGAGACTTCACTATTCCTCTCTCAAAAATTGACAGAACAACTACACAGAAAATTATTAAGAATACAGAAAGACTCAACAATACCATCAACCAACAGAATTGAACTGACATTTACAGAACTGCACTCAACAATAGCAGAATCACATTTTCTTTTCAAACAGCCATAGAACATATACTGAGGTAGCATATGTCTCAGGCCAAAAAATAAACCTTAACAAGTTTAAAAAATACCTTGAAATCTATATGTTGTATTCTCTGAACACAAAGACATGAAATTCGAAATTAATAACACACATTTTAAAATATCACTTACAACAAAATCAAAAATAAGAAATATGAAGGAATAACGCTAACAAAACATTTACAGAATCTATATTCTGAAAACTACAAAACATTGATAAAAGAACACCCGCCCCAAATTAAAAACAAATTGTATTTATGGATTGGAATACTCAAAATTGTCAATGTTCATTATCCCCACGCCAATTGATCTACAGGTTTTATGTAATTTCTATCAAAATCCCAGGAAAGTGTTGTGTAAAGACATAGATGTCCTTCTCTCTTCTCCTCATCTTTCTCCCACTGTTTCTCTCCACTCTCTTGCAGTATTTCTCATTGTTTCCCTGCCCCAGGATTTCATCCTTAAATGAAGCACAACCCATGTGAGTGCTTCCTTTTTTATGTTTTTAGCTTCATCTATATGCTAACAATTCTCAAATATACCCCTGATCTGTAGCTTAAGTTGAGTAGTGTTCTCTACTGAGATCTTAAATGGGTATCTAAAGCTAATAAAGATCAAAACTGAACCCATCATCTATTTTCTGTAGCTTCTCCTCTTCATGTAACTCATATTTCGATTGCACCATTAGTCACCCAAATGCCAATTCTGGCATTTTCTTTCTTTCTTTTTTTTTTTTAAGAGGGAGTCTTACCCTGTCACCCAGGTTGGAGTATAGTGGCGCAATCTTCCCCCTCTCCTAGCCTCCCAACTGGCTGGGACTACAGGCATGTGCCACCATACCTGGTTAATTTTTGTACTTTTAGTAGAGACAGGGTTTCACCATGTTGGCAAGGTTGGTCTCAAACTCCTGACCTCAGGTGATCCACCAGCCTCAGCCTCCCAAAGTGCTGGGATTATAGGCGAGAGCCACAGTGCCCAGTCCTGGCATTTATCTTATGCTCTCTCTTTCTCTCATCACCAGATCAGTCTCCAAGATTTGCCAATTTTGGTCTATAAATGTTAATCAAATTGGTCTTGTCTCTATTTCTCTTACCAAAACTCTAATATGAACTTCTTTTCTCCTCTGGGCTCTAACAAAAGCCTCCAGAGTGATTTACTTTCCTAAGATTTTATAACCTTTTTAAGAAATTTAAAAAGTTTTGAAATAATTCCTAATTACAAAAAAGTTTCAATACAGTACAAATAACTTTTATTTTGAACCATTTGAATATAAGTTGTCAACCTGATGTCTAATCATCCCAGAGCATTTACTGTGCATGTGCTACAAACAAAGGCAATCTTCTACATAATCACAATATAATCATCAAAACCAAGAAATTAAGTTACATCACTACCATCTAATCTACATATCCCGTTAAATTTTTGCCAATTCTAACAATAGTGCCCTTTATAGCAAAAATAAGTCTTGTGCAGAACCATGTATTACATTTAGTGTTCATGCTTTTAATTATTTCTTTGACCTTCATTTTTGAAAATAAAGTCAGTTATTTTGTAAACAAATCTTAAATTTTCAAAGCAAATCTACAAGTGGGACTTATTTGATGCTTCCTTGTGATTGGATTAGGTTATGCATCTTTCCTAGAAATGCCAGGGAAGTCATGCTCTGCTCTGCTCTTCTCATTGCATCCTCTCAAGTAGTGTACGGTTTTCCCATTACTAAGGATGTTCACTTTCATCATCTTCTTAGAGTGGTACTTGCCAGGCTCCTCCCCCTGTGAAGTTACACTTTTCCCCTTAGTAATTAAATATTTTTATAGAAAGCTGTTTTGTTACTAGAAAACAACATTGTTTCTCATCTTCAACATCTCATCTAAACTTTAAATTAATTTACTTATTGATTTATATCAGTATGAATTAAAATTTTGTTTTATCCAATGGGTTACAATTACTATTATAATTATAAAACAGTTAAAACTGTCCCAGATTTGACACTTTAATATGCATCTCTGTCCTTTTTGTTACATGTTCCCATCATTCTTTGAGCACTTATGCTTACTTTAAAGATGTTCTGGATTCATCTTATACTTTCCCTACCCTATCCCTGGAATCAGGCTTTTTCTCCAATGACCCCTGATTCCTTTGCTTGAATATTAGAATTTAGAAATCAAGATCTAGTTGCTGGGTATGCTCAATGCTTTGGGGGTCACTTTCTACAGAGCCCTGTCAGAACTAGGAAATATATGTATGTATGTAGATGCATATATATATATATATATACACACACACACACACACACACACACACACACACACACATATTTATATATATGTTTATTTATTAAAATTCTTAATTTCCAATGCTTCTAATTCTAATTCACAACCATAAGATTCATGTTCGTTTCTTTACATATTCGTACTCCATTTCTGACAGTGAGAAAACTAGCCCCCATTATCCATAATTAATTTAGTTTGGTTTTTTTTTTATCAATCCTCTAGTATGCTTCCAATCTCCCATCATTGTCTTTAGCCCCTACCACACATAGGTGCCCTCCTCACTCTGCTTAGACTTAGACAGTCAATTCAGCAAATCAAAATAAAGGATACCAGGTGACATTTGAATCTCAGGATGCAGTAATTATTTTCTTAGTATAAGTCTGTCCAATGCAATATTTGGAATATATTTATGCTGAAAAATTGTCTTATATTAATCTGGCAGCTTAGGAGCTGGCCCTCCACTTGAACACTCTCCCACCCTGCTCAGACTTGGAAACCCAGCTCTGGGTTTCTGCATATGTGGATTCATTCCTTATTCCACTAGGGCCCTGACCTTACTCATGTCAAGTCATCTTCCCCCACAGCAAAACTTTCCTCACCCAATTTGCATTCTGACACCTCATGTGTGATTGCCTCTAAGCATAGATGCCCCCTTTACTGGCTTAGGTTCTGAAATCTCTTCTCAGCCCAACCAACGTGGACTCTTCTCCTTATTCTGCTTGGCCTCCAACAACCACTGCCAGACCATCCTTCCAGGGATGCCTTCCTTACTGGCTTAGACTCTCCCTTCCATCCCATGTTGATGCTCTCCTCACCTTGCTTGGGCACTGATGCCACATGCTGAGTCACCTCTGCATGGACATCTTATTCTGCTCTGGCTCTGATACCCCAAGCCAGACCTCATGTAGGGATAGTTACTTGTTTCCATGAGGGTTCTGATTTCCCACACTTGGCCACACTTCTATGTGGACAGCATCATCACCTTGCTTAGGTTTCCTTCACATGCCCACTGCATCTTCTGTGGATCCTTTGTTATCCTGTTTAGGCTCTGACATATCACCTCTGGCTGCCCCTCTGTGTAGATGACTACCTTCTCCTGACCAGCCCAGTGACTTCAGGATTGAATTTTTCAGAAAAAGACAGACAAGGAAAAGAGGAAGAGCAAGAATTTTCATCTTGATTCAAGTGAAGCAAGAGCATAAATGTGAGGGTGGATTCATCCCTGCAGTGGTGTTGTAATAAAACTGTCCACTAGTTTTTGTTCTTGTTTTTTCTTTAGCACAAAAACTTAATATATTGAGGAGGCTGAGGTAGAAGGATCACTTGAGGCCAGGAGTTCAAGACCAGCCTGGGCAACATAACAAGATCCTGTCTCTGCAAAAATTAAAACAAATTAGCTGGGCATGGTGGCACATGCCTGTAGTCTTAGCTACTTGGGAGGCTGAGGCAGGAGGATCACTTGAGCCCAGGAATTCGAGGTTACAGTGAGCTATGATCATGCCACTGCACTCCATTCTGGGTAAGAGAGCCAAACCCTGTCTCTTTTTTGTTTGTTTGTTTTTAAAACCCATAATATGCTATTTACTTATTATTCAAATTTATCTCCTACCACATTCCTCTAAGCATTTTATATTTCAGCTATAGTTATACTTTTGGAATACACTCTCTCATGTTTGGAAAAACTAAAAGAAAAATGTAATGAAACCATATTTTCTACTTTTCACTTTCAAAATATTTGGAGGAGATTTCAGCTTTTTGGAGGAAAAACTTAAAAGAAAATGGTATTAAATATGTGCTACTTCATAACTATTTTGGAACATACTATCCTTTAAAGCAGTTATTATCAAACCGGCTGCTGTTTGGGAATACATTGTGAAGTTTTTTCAGGGTATAACTGTTGTTCTCATTTCTTCTTTCTGACACTCCGGTATGTTCTCAGGGGAAGGAACAGGGTTAAGACAGATAAGGCTCTGCAGTTTAGAAAAATATAAAGCTGATACTGTGTCAACCATCCTTTGATAATATAACAGTAGCATTCTGATCAAAGGAATGATATTAACATAACAATAGAAACTAGTGTTTAATCACTTATTTTTCCTGTCCAATCCATTACGTGGTTTTTTTTTCATGTTTAAGTTATTTTCTTTATCTTACTGCATAGAAAATCTGTGCATTTGTCACGTCTGCCACATCGAGTGCAAAATGTTCCTGGTTCATAAGGTCTTCTCGTCAGTGTTCCTCTACAAACAAAACAGCAGAATACATTTAGTTAGAAAAAGCTTTAATTTTTTACATGTAATTTAAATAATATAGTTACTAATTTTTAATTAGGTTAAAAAGGTGAGTTAAGAAAATGGACTTAAGGAAATAACTTCAATTAGAGATTCAATGTTTCCCTTTCGTTCTCCCCCCAGAAAACAGTCTTTTCTGAAACAAATTCCCATGTCCTTGAAACAAAGTATTATAATTAAATGTAAGAATGGGTTTTAAAGCTTCTTTCATTTTAGTTTATAGCAAAATGTATCTTTTAAAAATGAATAATGTAGGCTGGGTGTGGTAACTCCCCCGCCTGTAATACTGGTGCTTTGGGAGGCCGAGGTGGGAGAATCTCTTGAGACCAGGAGACCAGCCCGGGTAACATAGCAAGACCTTGTCTCTTCGAAAATATTTTTTAAAGAATTAGCCGGGCATGGTGCATGCCTGTAGTCCCAACTACTCGGGACACTGAGGAAGGAGGATCACTTGAGTCCAGGAGTTTGAGGCTGCAATGAGCTATGACTGTGCCACTGCACTCTAGACCAGGCAACAGAGCAAGGCTCTGCCTCTAAAATAAATAAATAAAATTAAAAAATTGATGATATAGAATGTTTTATAATTAATTGCTTTCTGGTTGGCACAAATACATAAAAAGTTTTGTGGAAATGATATATTAAGTATCTGTAGAGTTTACAAAATTCTGAAATGCCTATGTCCCAAGACTCATCTGCATGAATTATTTTGGGGGTCTATATATAAAAACACATAAATTTATAAGGAAGAAAATAAATATAAATGGAAGTTTACAAAGTTGATTTAATCCATTGTACAGAACTAAAGAGAGAAGTAAAAAATAATTACATCAATTGCCTAGAGCTAAATGAGAAAAAAGGCCCCAAACTACTTATAAATTGGGAAATTTATATAAATGATCTAGGATAAGAAACATAGAGAAAAGATACTTTTGAATGGGGCAGGGTCATTAATCCTGGTAATTTATTCAGGATTGCCTATTTACCTGTTATATAATTGAGAGCTATAAAAATAAACATTACTTATTTAAGTCCTTGGTTAGGTCTTATTAGGCTTTTTGGAAGGATGGCCAAGCCTAAGAAATATATATTAAAAAACCTGAGTATCACATTTCTCAGATATATCTTATTTAATCAGAGAGTTTGAGTGATACCAATAAGGCATCTGAGACCCTTGAATTGTAAGCATTCAAGTCCGCCAGGAATGCTGATAGCAGTTATATTTTGAGAAAGCTTATCTATGCATGACACAAACCTCAAAACCTGTGAAAAAAACATTGATACTGTTGTTTCTACAGTAAAACAAAATACCATTTGACAAAAATGAATTGCATTTTAAGTCAACAGTTAAACATCGAACTGGGGAAATATTTGTGAATTACTTAAATGTAATGTGCAATGTCTGTGGCACCATTGACCTTAAAATATTGACATTATCTAGGTTGGTCTTGACTCAATCCTATGGGTGTTTTAAAAGAAGAGAGTTTTCTTTAGCTGGCCATGGAAGAGGAGTCAGAGATTTGAAACATGAGAAGGCTCTGACATATCTTTGCTGACTTGAAGATGGTGCAGGCCATGTGTCAAAAAAACATGGGCAGCTCCAGAAGACGAGACAACACATGGCTCAGAGCCAGCAAGAAAACAGGGACAAGAATCCCATCATCATACAGAGCTAAATTCTGCTCACAGCCTGAACAAGCTTGGAAGCAGGTACTTCTCCAAGCCTCCAGGTGAATACTTAGTTAGCATCTGGATTTTGGCCTTTGAGACCTTGGGAAGAGAATCCTGCCACAGTGTGCCTGGGTTCGTGACCTACAGAACTGTGTAATAATAAATGGGTGCTGCTTTAAAATCACTACGTTTGTGGTAATTCATTATCTAACACTCAAAAAATAATCCACATGCTAAAACCCTAATCCAAAATACCAGTCTGTAACCTGTACAACAGGAAATAGCCTCCTAATTGTACTTCCTCTTTACACTCTTGGTTCCTTATATGCCATTCTCTACCAATAGCTGCAGTAATCTTTTCGTTAAGGTGTTCTTTTCAAAACAAAAACGAGATCATGTGACTCAATTGCTTAAGAACTTCCAATGGCTTTATCATTACTTAGAATAAATTCCAAAATATGTTATTATATTTGGTCTAGCTTTCATCTAACTCTCCACCTCAACTCCTACCTCTAACCACAGTTATTCCTTTCTCAAACATGTTAAACTCATTCAAATCTCTGATATTTTTATACATGTTCTTACTTCTACCTGAAACATTTGGTTTTCAGCTCAAATGATACCCTCCTTCTGTGACTACTCTATCTATCTTCTAGACTAGTCATTCTCTACTTGCTAATCTGCTTGATTTTTAGAGTATATTTTATTGTCTAATTAAAATATTATGTATCTACGTGTTCACTTATTAAAAAATGTTTGTCTCCCTGCCAAGACTATAAACTAAATGTGGTGTCTTTTCGGGTCTTGTTAGTAGAAAGAACAGAGCCTGTACATACTCGCTGAGTGAATAAATGAGGATTTGTGCCCCAGGAAAAGCTTCTACCAATGCCCTCCTCCCTGGTGTACAATTCTCTGAATTTGCAACACCCATCAGCAGTAACTTTTAAAGTTTATGCCCGTAATAGGTATCCCAATGCTTCCAGTGTGTAGGAAGGAAAGGAAGCCTAAAATGTTTTGCAACTCTATATTCCAAATTTATTTTGCATGTATATGTTCAAAGTTAGCAAGACTTCTAATCAGAAAAGGGCTTTCTGAGTTTAATTTGATGTACAGCATAGTTCTATTGTTTTTCTTACCCAGGGAAATACAGTCAATAATCACTGCTTTTTTTATTTTTCTTTCTGATTAATCCCAAATCATTTTATTTGGCAGAAATTCCTTCTCAATCTTGGTAGGCAGTCAATTATTATTGTTTATTTAAGATGTTAATCAGAATATTTTCTCACTTATTTGGAAGTTATAATAATATTACTTATAGTATTATATTGACCTGTAAGAAAGCTTGGGACTTTCCAAGAGAGCTCTCAAGAAATGGAAGCTATTTTGGGATGTAGTTATTTTCCAGCATTGGAAAGTACTCAGGTATAGGACATAGTCACATATGACTAGCTTGACTAAAAGATGTTTGAAGTGCTTTTCAATCTCTAAAATGTTACAGTTCCTCATATGTATGAGACTAGCCCCAGTTAATAATGCAATCTCCAAGGCGTGGTCAATTAAAAGTGTACTTCCTGTTACAAAACTGGCATATTCCTGCAACAATTCTTACTATAAAAATTTCAACACATCTAATTTTCTTTCCACTTTTACTACAAATTTTAGAATAAACTATTTTGGAAAATAATTTCTTATGCTAATTAAATGAAATATTGTGAAATAATACTAAAGTTAAGGTTACTCTAGGAAGTAATATTTGGCTAGTGTATAAGTAAAATCAGTATGTCCAAGTTATGACTTATTTCATTATAAAATTGATTAAATATTTTTCAGTGTAAAGCATTATATTTATTTTATAGTTCAAAAAACACAAAAATATATTACAAATTAGAAAAACTTAACCTTGAAATATTCTGAATTTATTTTAATATTATTTTATTAATTTTAAGTAACTTACCCTGGTGCATAGTTGCATATGAAAATTGCTGCATGTCTAATATGTCCTATTTTTGAACATGGAGTAACAGCACAACCAACTTTGTAAGAGTTGTCCCAAACGAGCTAAAATAATATTTTCAAGAAAGACACAAAATTTAAACACTTACTCTCTCTATTAAAAACAATAATATATTCCATTCACATACAACTTTTCACCAAGCAATTCAATAAATATAAATTATTTTCATTTAGAGACATGAAGAGGGTTACCACGGAGTTAGAGCAGCCTTTTCAACACAGTATTTAGAGAAATACTGCAATAGGTTCTACCAATACCAAATTCTTAGGAAGAACTGTTTGAGAACACAGTTGATCCAGAATAATACCTCAGAGCCAAAGGAAGTCATGCCTGATCAATCAATTTTCAACATCTGGTTGAATTGGAAAGTTCTAGGTAATTGGCAGATAAGAAGATGGGAAAGAGGAGAAAAAGTTTTTAAAAAGATGGAAGTTGTGGAAAAAGGGAGAAAAAAGAGGGACAATCAAATTCTAGAAAAGAAAAAGAGATACAAAAGTAGAGAAGAATTGAATGCTATTGGCATTTCTCCTTCTCTTTGTTAAGAAAATTATATTGCAAGATAAAATCTGGCCTTTATATTAAAAAATAAAAGAGCTGATTCCTAAAAAAGAGAAACAGATCTTGAATTGGAGTGAAAAAGATGGGAATAATCAAAGGCATTCCCAGATAAACAAATTATCTGCATAACTTTAATATTTCTAATACTTTCAAGTGAATAAAAAAAGTACTTGCTTTGTTTTTTTAACCTCAGTGCAAGAAAGAGGAACTATTCTTGTTTTCTCTTATTCTTTATCTCAAGCCTTAGTGGTTTTAAAAGTGTGATTCTTAAAAAATAAAGTGACACATCAAAAAGGTGATACATTAAAAGAATAGAGAATATAATATCTGTAAGAGTTAAAGTGAAGTTAAGCACGTCAAATGCAGGAATCAAAAATGTCTAGGAGACTAGGATTAAGGAGTAAAAATACAGAGTACTATGTTAGCGAGTAGATTTGGTTAGTTTACGGAATATTGAAGTCATATTAAAGAGGCTAGGTTTGATAGGAGCAAGTCAGTGGAGAATCACTATGACTTTCTGGAAGAAAAATGTGATCAGAAAAAAAAAACTGATGAAAAAATTTTGAAGTATGATTGCATGGAACAGAAAGACATGAGTTCAACATGAACAAATTTCAAAGTGTTAAGTTCTACATAAAAAGTGACATCAAGCTCCATTGATTGAAAAACTATCTTTTAAATAAATGTGGGAGTTCACGCAATAACTTGCGTGAACTTCTTGATTACTGAAACAAGTATTTATTGCAGACCTAAATAATGTAATGTTGTTATGTTGAGAATATATGGATGAAAAGGCAAGGTCCCTGCCCTCAGTGTAGTATCAGACATATAAATAAATTATTATTAAACAATGTGATATGTAAAATAACAAAGATTATGTATTAGAAATGAAAAGTGCTTCAGTATTCCTAAAGTTTGAAGTGTGAGGGTGGATTATGGAACCAGAGGCAGGGAATAAATACTATTAATTTGCATTTCAAATGTTTTAATCAATCAGCTATATAGTAGTATGTGTACTGACATGTGCAAAAAATATCTTCTAAACACAAGTCAATAATTTATAAACATAGTCAATAATTTATAAATTATTTTTATTTACTGGTTCCTTCCCTCCATTTCCAGTGTGCATTATTTTTAGGAAAGTGCCTTTCATCTTTGAATATGGAGATCAGGTTTACTATATTTAAGGGAATGTTTTAATTATTTGTGTCACATAATAGATGGGATGGTAGACATTTTAAAGATCTAGGAGGATTGATTAGAATTGTGATCTTATTAAATGTAATAATTTATCATTTGAATTTATATACAAATTTGAACATAAAACTAGGCATAAAGCAATTAAGAAGTCTTTGAATTAATAACAAAATAAAAATTAGATACCTGAATAAAATTAGAACAGTTTTTAGAGCAACTGCCATTTATAAAATTGTACATTTTCTTCTCTGCATACCAACTTCTGATAGCAGTACTTGCAGTAAATTCATTTTCAGGGCCGACCCACATATTTTCACCAATACCATAAAATTTAGGATGGGCCATACGTACACCTTGTAAATAAATATTATGCTCAAACACACACTTTTTTCCCCATGCTCTAGCAGTCCGTGACAAAGCCACATCCCAAGTCTGAAAAATATTCAAAAAGCAAAGAAAAGAAAATATTAATAATAAGGAGTTTTTTGTACTCTAAAATATTTTTTCTAGAGTTCTTATCATTAGATTTAAAGGAAACAATTCTAACTTTGTACTTGTGCATCTTGGTTGAGAAATTTCTATGGTAAAAACTTTGAGATAATAAAAAATGAAATGACCATTTCCTGAGACAAAGGACTATAGATATATTTGTAATTTAAATATTAGAATGTTAGATGCTGGAAATGATAATACTTTTACAAGAAGTGAACATGTAGTCTGTTCAGAAGTATGTAATATACTTACCTATAGTCTGCTCAGAGCATATATTTTTAAATTCATACCTTTTAGTACACAGAAATATAATAATCTAAAATATTATTCTTTTAAGGGGTTAAGTACTGATTATATGCAAAATATCATATTGTCAAGAATAAAATGCTAAGTCAGCATAAATTTTGTCCTCAAATTGCTGTATTAGAAGAATTATATATGTTATATATATATATCTGATTAGATATATATAAGATTTATGAATAAGAGAGAAAGACAGATGACAGAAAGAGAATACACACACACACATACACACACAAAACTTTTAACACATGGTGTAGTTGGTGAATGTTACAAAAACAGCACATATAAAGTTTGTTGCAAGTTACTAGAAATAGGAGAAAAAAGCCTAAGATGCTGTTCCCTGGCTATCTGGAAATAACCAGAAATGTGTGCTTTTATCATTATTTAGAGACTCATTAAATTAATTGTTAGTTAAGGACAAAACCAAAAACCACATACTAGAAAAATCAGCAAAATAGTGGTGAAACCAAAATGCTAAGTACATATGTTTCAGTGTATCTGAAAGTAAACATCTGAAAACCAATACTCATATTTTCACAGAGCAGGAGTATCCAACATTTTGGCTTCCCCTGGGCCACACTGGAAGAAAAAGAATTGTCTTGGGCCACAGGTAAAATACATTAACACTAAGGATAGTTGATGACTTAATAAAAAAATCATAAAAGAATTCATAATGTTTTAAGAAAGTTTACAAATGTGCGTTGGGCTGCATTCAAAGCTGTCCTGGGCCATATGTGGCCCATGAGCCACAGGTCTGAGAAGCTTGCCTTAGAGTTTTCTTAGTGAATCCTGCAAATTATACATAAATCCAATATAGAAAATAAACATATCAGATCTTTAGAGTATCTCTCCACTACTTCCCTTCCCCAAAGGTAACCACTATTTAACAAATTGCCTGGATATACATCTATCTCTGTAAATACAAACATATACACACATTCAAATATAAGTTTGTCTGTTTTAAATGGGTAGTTTGTGATTCTTTTCCCTTGCACTATTGTGATTATACCATATATAATATTATTGGCCTGCAACTTTCAGTTTTCATGGACAGAGAGAGTTCCATATTAACATAACTAGATCTGCTTAGTTTTTACAAGGTTTACATAGTATTCCCCAGCATGAATAGTCTATAATAAATGTAACCATTTCACTATTAATAGACTTTAAGATTGTTTCCCATTTGCAAACAATGCCCCATGGACTATACTACAACTGATTTCTTTTGTATATAGTTCACATACCTCATCCTTACTATGCAGCAGTCACTATTTTAAGTGTATTTTATGTATCATCTCACTGAATGTTCCAATAACCCTAGGAGGTATGCATTATTATTATTTCTGTTTGCCCAGAGGAAGTAACTAAAACACAAAGAGGTTAAGTAGTTTAAGTGTATAAAATGTGTCATAGCCAGTAAATTGTGAAGCATGGATTTAAACCAACAAAATCTAATTCCCAACTCCAAGTTTACAAGCATTTTACTTCCCATGATTATGTACAAATAAACTGTCATAACTCCAAATTCTTTTATTCAACTATGAATAAAAATCATAATTGAAAAGAGAGGCTAAATTTTCAAAAAGCAGTTGATGAGATACTTAATGAAAACTGTCAAGTAGAGTTTGATAAATGTGCTTTGATAAAGCAAAAAATTTTTGTTAGCCATTAGTCTTTGTTTAGCTAGAAAAGTTGAATCCATACTCTAATTTGTACTCTTTTATAGGTAACATGAAGATTTTAAGATTTTATTTCAATATATCACCCTAGAATATGTCTAAGTATGGGACTTTTCTCATTAATTAGGCTTAGCATTTGGTGGACTCCATTAAAAAATATTTTTTTTTAAATATATTTTTTATTTTACTTTAGGTTCTGGGGTACACATGCAGATCACGCAGGATTGTTGCATAGGTACATACATGGCAATGTGGTTTGCTGCCTCCAACCCATCACCTGTATCTGTCATTTTCCCCCATGTTATCCCCTCCCCAACCTCCCTACCCCCCCCACTGTCCCTCCCCCTATTCCACCCTCAACAGACCCCAGTGTGTGATGCTCCCCTCCCCTGTGTCCATGTGTTCTCATTGTTCAATAGCCACCTATAAGTGAGAACATGCAATATTTGGTTTTCTGTTCTTGTGTCAGCTTGCTGAGAATGATGGTTTCCAGATTCATCCATGTCCCTACAAAGGACACAAACGCATCGTTTTTAATGGCTGCATAGTATTCCATGGTGTATATGTGCCACATTTTCCTGATCCAGTCTATCATCGATGGGCATTTGGGTTGGTTTCAGGTCTTTGCTATTGTAAACAGTGCCGCAATGAACATACATGTGCATGTGTCTTTATAACAGAACAATTTATAATCCTTTGATATATACCCAGTAATGGGATTGCTGGGGCAAATGGAATTTATATTTCTAGGTCCTCGAGGAATCACCACACTGTCTTCCACAATGGTTGAACTAATTTACACTCCCACCAACAGTGTAAAAGTGTTCCTATTTCTCTACATCCTCTCTTGCATCTGTTGTCTCCAGATTTTTTAATAATCACCATTCTAACTGGCATGAGATGGTATCTCAATGTGGTTTTGATTTGCGTTTCTCTAATGACCAGTGATGATGAGCATTTTTTCATGTGTTTGTTGGCCTCATATATGTCTTCTTTTGAAAAGTGTCTGTTCATGTCATTGACCCACTTTTGAATGGGTTTGTTTGTTTTTTTCTTGTAAATCTGTTTTAGTTCTTTGTAGATTCTGGATATTAGCCCTTTGTCAGATGGGTAGATTGCAAAAATTTTTTCCCATTCTGTTGATTGCTGGTTCACTCTAATGATTGTTTCTTTTGCTGTACAGAAGCTGTGGAGTTTGATTAGGTCCCATTTGTCTATTTTGGCTATTGTTGCCATTGCTTTTGGTGTTTTAGTCATGAAGTCCTTGCCTATGCCTATGCCTATGTCCTGATTGGTTTTCCCTAGGTTTTCTTCTAGGGTTTTTATGATGTTAGGTCTTATGTTTAAGTCATTAATCCATCTGGAGCTAATTTTAGTGTTAGGTGTCAGGAAGGGGTCCAGCTTCTGCTTTCTGCACATGGCTAGCCAGTTATCTCAACACTATTTATTAAACAGGGAATCATTTCCCCATTGATTGTTTTTGTCAGCTTTGTCAAAGATCAGATGGTTGTAGATGTGTGGCTTTGCCTCTGAGGCCTCTGTTCTGTTCCATTGCTCTCTCTATATATACTGGTACTGTTTTGGTACTAGTATCATGCTGTTTTGATTACTGTAGCCTTGTAGTATAGTTTGAAGTCAGGTAGCGTGATGCCTCCAGCTTTGTTCTTTTTGCTTAGGATCGTCTTGGCTATGGAGGCTCTCTTTTGGTTCCATATGAAGTTTAAAGTGGTTTTTTCCAGTTCTGTGAAGCAGGCCAATGGTAGCTTGATGGGAATAGCATTGAATCTATAAATTACTTTGAGCAGTATGGCCATTTTCACAATAGTGATTCTTCCTAACCACGAGCATGGAATGTTTTTCCATTTGCTTGTGTCCTCTCTTATTTCCTTGAGTAGTGGTTTGTAGTTCTCCTTGAAGAGGTCCTTTACATCATTTGTTAGTTGTATTCCTAGGTATTTCATTCTATTTATAGCAATTGTGAATAGCAGTTCGTTCTTGATTTGGCTCTCTTTAAGTGTGTTATTAGTGTATAGGAATGCTTGTGATTTCTGCACATTGATTTTTTATCCTCAGACTTTGCTGAAATTGCTTATCAGTTTAAGGAGAGTTTGGGCTGAGATGATGGTGTCTTCTAAATATACAGTCAAGTCATCTGCAAATAGAGACAACTTGACTTCCTCTTTTCCTAATTGAATGCCCTTTATTTATTTTTCTTGCCCGATTTCTCTGGCTAGAACTTCCAATACCATATTGAATAGGAGTGGTGAGAGAGAGCATCCTTGTCTAGTGCCAGATTTCAAAGCAATGCTTCCAGTTTTTGCCCATTCAGTATGATATTGGCTGTGAGTTTGTCGAAAATAGCTTTTATTATTTTGAGATACGTTTCATTGATACCTAGTTTACTGAGAGTTTTTAGCATAAAGGCTGTTGAATTTTGTTGAAGGCCTTCTCTGCATCTATTGAGATAATCATGTGGTTTTTGTCTTTGGTTCTGTTTATGTGGTGAATTACATTTATAGAGTTGTGTATGTTGAACCAGCCTTGCATCCCTGGGATGAGGCCTACTTGATCGTGATGGATAAGCTTTTTGATGTGCTGTTGCAATCGGTTTGCCAGTATTTTACTGAAGATTTTTGTATCTATGTTCATCATGGATATTGGCCTGAAGTTTTCTTTTTTTGTTGAGTCTCTGCCAGGTTTTGGTATCAGGATGATGTTGGTCTCATAAAATGATTTGGGAAGGATTCCCTCTTTTTGTATTGTTTGGAATAGTTTCAGAAGGAGTGGTACCATCTCCTCTTTGTACGTCTGGTAGAATTCGGCTGTGAACCCATCTGGACCTCGGCTTTTTTGGTTGGTAGGCTGTTAATTGCGGCCTCAACTTCAGCCCTAAACATAGAAGCACTAAATATAAAGAATAATTTTAAAAGGAAGGTATAATCATAACTCTCATACATGTGTCAACGATTTTATTTAAGTGATTAACTAATGAGGGAACTACTAAGATATTATAGCTCATTCAAGAAAAATCCAAAGAATTCTCAAGATTATGTGCTGCAAAGAAGTGCTGAAATCTATTCACAAATAAATGCAAAAACTGGGTCTTATCCACAGGGCAATAGTCAATTACATTTCATCAGACACAATGAATTTGCATTTCTATGAACAAAATTAGTTACATTACAATCACTTTTCTACAATTAAAAAATTATAAATAGCCTAGCTCAAAGAGAGTTATAGAAAAGATAATTGCTATGTGTAAGATAAACAGCGCACACAATATTGTATTTCACAATTTTCCCTGACATTTATCTTAATCTAAAAACTTATGTCTTTCCTCAGCTCTAGAAATTTTCCTTCCATTCTTTCTTAATTTTCTCCCCCTGACCTTTTCTTTGTTGTTTAGTTCAACATCATCTGTAAGATTTAGGAACTTTGCATTCTATTCTCTCTTTTAATTTTTCCTTTGTGCTTTTACCCATTCATTTATTTATTCATCCATTCATTATATGGGAACATCTCCACTAATAAGCTGAAGGATATAAAGTTGCAGATAAAGAATTTGTTAAAGAAAAAAAATATTCATGACATTTGTTAACACAGTAATAAAGGCTTTAGAAGACTTGCAACAGGGGGTGACACCTGAGGCTCAACTCCAAATACAGCAAAGGTAAATGGGGGATTTATAGCCATGGAGCAGGATGAGAGGGCCAATGAATAAAAATTACTATGCGGAGACATCAAGTTTGAAAGTGTTCTTGCTACATTGATCTAACGGGATTTTTGCTGAAGACAGACCAGGGTAGTCAGATCTCAAGAATGGGGGGATGAAGATTTTGATCAGATATTCAGGGTAATCAAATATAGAGGGTGTGAGGCTCTCCTTAAACTGGGCTAGGTGGGATTTTTGTTAAAACTGGGTGATGCAGGTCATAGGACAGGGCCTAAAGCCCAGGCCTAGTCAGAGAGGGCTCAGGGAAATCCAGTTACAGTTTGGTTAAGTAGAGGGTCTTTGTCAGCTTTCCCTTGTATTTGTATCTTTCTCTTTCTCTCTCTCTCTCTTTTTTTTAGAAAGGGACTTGCTCTGTTGCCCAGGCTAGAATGCAGTGGTGTGATTGTGGCTCACTGCAGCCTCGAACTCCTGGGCTCTACTGATCCTCCTTTGTTAGCCTCCTTAGTAGCTGGGATTACAAGTGTGCACCACCACACCCAGCTAGCTCTTTTATGTTTTGTAGAGACAGGGTCTCACCATATTGCCACAGCTGGTCACAAACTCCTGGGCTCAAGTGATCCTCCCATCTCAGCCTCTCAAAGTGCTGAGATTACAGGTGTGAGCCACCACGCCTAACATCGCTCTTCTTATTTGATAATACATTTCATGCAACTTAACCTATTAAATAAATCTAATTAGTTTTAATTTAAAAAAAAAAACAAAGTGAAGGAACAAATCCTTTGAGATAGTCTAGGGTTCTGGGAAATTTCAAAGTCAGTTCAAGATTAAGATTTCATTTAGAATTTGATCTTGGAAAAGCATTGTCATAAAAAATTTCAAAGGTTTCAAACACTTGACTAAATATGATCTTAGAAAGCTATGAAACAATACTTAAGAGATCTATTTAATCAATATGATGAAAGATTTCCAAAGTAACTATGGGGGTAACATAATTTTTCTTTTAAAAAAAAAGACCTTAGCTCTTTTAAAAGTGATAAGACTTGGTTTTCTTAAATAATCAGGAAAATAATAAAGTTGACATAAAGCACAGGAAATTATTTTAAGATACACAATCTTTTTATTCTAAGTAGATTACTTAAAAAGCAAAACAAATTAAAAAAAAAAAACTTTTGACATTCTCTCATTAAGAGTAGCCCAAGTAAATGTTGTCATCTTTACAGAGAAAAAAAAATTAAATTCTAATTTTGCATCAGTTTACTTTTAATTTTAAATATCATTTAAGGTTGGTTTTTTTTTTTTTTAAAAAAAACCCTTATAAATAAAACCATCCAGTCTTAGCCAGCTTTGACCATGCAAAAATAATTTTCTTTTCACAGCCTTTCCAACTTTCTATATCCATACTTCTATATTGTCCTAAATTTTCTTCTTTTTCCTCCTAGAGCAAGCAGTCATTTTAATTTAAGACAAAATGACTTTCTCCTTCCTTTGACAAAAACACATCCTACATTTCTTGTAAACTTTTCATACGAAATGTTTGTATACATTGGTACATTAGTACCCTTGATTTCACAGAGAAAACTAGGAAGTAAATAACTGTGAATTGTTTGTCACATACCAGCATTCTATAGCAGACTAGCAAATTTTATGAATATACCATCTCACAAGATTTTATAAGTATTTGCTGCTTCATAGTATAAGAAACTAAAAGTGTGTAAACTTAAACTTATGCTTAAAAATGAATGTTTCAGCCATTTATCTTACTTAGAAATTATCAGTGAATATCTATTACTTAATTTAATCTAATATAACTTTAAGACTATAAGTTACTAAAAAGATTTTGGAAATTATTTTTAGTAAGACATATTATAGCACTAAACAAAGCCAGCTAGCATCTTAGGTTATTTCCTTGTTAACTAGTCTTACGGCATATGCCTGTTAGGTAAGTCTAAAACAATAACAAAAGCAAAAAGACTAAAAAAGTTCAATATACATTTGTTGTTGTTTTATTGTTTCATTTGATACATGAGGTAATAGATGTCAAGAAATTCATTTTTACTGTATTTTTATGTGTACATGTGCTCTGAGGCTGAATTTATAATTTTTATAATCTTAAATATCTAGCAGCTATCACAAGTTTATTTGACTTAGTAAAGCCAAGTAGAATAAAAATATATGCTTGCATGATACTTAATTCTGATAACTCAGGAGACACAGCTTTTTTTTTTTTTAATTAAACCAATAATACTAAATTAGTCTTATTTGGCAAAGATTTACCCAAATCAAGTAAATTTGAAAAGAATTTGTGTTAGTTTGTATTTTTCTGAGAGTTTTAGGAATATTTAATTTATATAAGCCTTGTTTAGCTCTAAGGCAATTTTAATAGAACTCCTTTAAGAGATTTTATAAATTAAATTGGTAATACGAACTTAAGGTAAGAAAATATCACATATACATAACATATATATATATATACACACACACACACACAGAGAGAAGATATATAGAGATCTTATAAGTCTATTCCAAAATTTTAGCCATAAGTTGGGTGAAACACAATAATAGAAAACTCACTGATTTACATAAAATCTTTGTAATTATATTTTTGACAGAAATAACAAGTTGATCTGATCAATATGAGGGCTAATGCTTTTGTTTTTAAAGAGCTATTTGTGCACTTTTAATGTGTTATTATAATTTGAGTCAATCTCCCCCCCCCCCCCCCCACCTTTTTTTTTTTAAGAGACAGGGTCTTGCTATGTTTCCCAGGCTGGCCCCAAGTTTCTCAGTGCAATAATCCTCTCACCCCAGCCTCCCAAGTGTGGCATACCTGGCTCAGTCTTCATTTTGAGTCACCTTGCAGCATTTCAGCTCAGGTGCTCCAGGGCCTGACTTCCACAGGTGGTCCTGCAATGCGAATCCCTCACGTGGAACACTCAAGCGCTGGTGCAAGCACTGGTCCTGTTCCCAGCCCAGCAGTGCTGTGGATGCACCTGCAAAGCTGGCGTTCTGCTGTTTTCTCATGGAGCCATCATGGTCAAGTACAAGAGCCTCGTAACCTGAAGTTATCTTGCTCTTTTCTCAGCCTCCAACTCCTCTGTGTCCGGGGCGTAGCATTCGTACTCCGAGGCGCCACCCAGGTCCAGGTCATCTTCGCCATCCTCTCCCAACAGGTAACTCTTGAGGGAGCTGTCCTGCTCCAGGCTGGGCTTGGCCTTCTTCCTTTCCTTTTTCATCTGCATTGTCAGCTCAGCCACCTGCCCCTGCCACACCAGGCCCTCAAGCCCTTTATCTTTCCTCCTTTTGTACTCCGTATCTTCCTGTTGAGTGTCTCGTGATTGATCCCACACAGACTGGAACTTGTGGCAGGCTCTGTGATGCCGCAGGGTCGCGGGGCATCAGGGTTCCTGAAATCATTTCGCACAAAGTCGTCTCTTTGATCCGGAGGTCCAAAGTCTGCGACTGCCAGTAATTGATCAATCTCATGTGGCGGCACTTTTCTGCAGGACAGCCTCCGTGCGTGCGTTCTGCTCAGCAGAGTGTTGTCTTCCAGTACAGTCGGCAGGCTGAGAAGTCTGGAGTCAGAGAAACCTTGGAGAGTTCCACATTAAGATCATAGACCTCCTGACTCACTTCAGGGGTACACAGCAGGTCTGTCAGTGCCTTATAGAGAAGGCCATTCAGGGCCCTCAGGCGCACATGGTCTTCCTTCCTGGTTTTCTTTGAAGTGCTCCTCATGAGGAATTCCAGCTTGGATGGTTTCTAAGTCACGTGGCGAGCCCAAGGAAGGACCTTCATATCAAAACTTTTTTTTTCATTTTCGAGGCAAATTTCTTGAGCCAGTTCTTGCAAGAGACAGCGGAGCCGTGCAGTCCCCGCGCGCAGTCCGAAAGGAGCACAGCATCGCGGCTGCCGGGCTAATGCTTTTTACCAATACTTGTGGAGAAGCATTTGAGGCTTTCTTTTGTCTTGATATGTAATCTCACGGAGACTGTGAACTACATTTTAGGTAAAAAACTGTGAGAACATCATATAGTAGTTTAGATATTTCCAAAGCCTATCTGGGTAGATCAAATGTCTAGTCGGTTTCCAATTTGTTATTTTTCCTTTTTAGTCTCAGGTAGTTGCTTATAGGGATTCCGAGTCTCTAACAGGGGCAGGGGATCTAAAGTTCAAGTGAATGTAGAGGCTTGTGTGAACAGAAGGATGAAGGAGGTAAGGGTTTGAAGGTGGACATATCAAGGGAATTGAAGGGAAGACCAAAGGTGGTACAAGGAGGAAGGAGGAGCAGAGATGATGGGAAGGGAGGGGTCTTAGAGGAGCCAGTTTGCGGAGATCTAAAGTTTCGCAAAGTTCCAAATTATCCTTAGTTAAATTCACACACCAACAAAAAAGAACTCAGAGTTGGTGGAGCACAGAATTACCAGGGGGCTAAAAAACGGGACCAGGGCTTGTTGAGAAACATTGTTTACCCTGCCCCCATGGCTCCTTTGTGGAGAATACCTTTTAGTTTGTAATTAGTGGAAGGCAGGTAACAGCTGCCTACTTGGTATATTCTTGAGTTACGAGTAAATGTAGAGCACCTGTGTACTAATAAGAATCACCTGTTTAAGAGCAAATAATGAGATGAGACTCCGTCAGGGGCCTTCAGCCTGGAACACCGTCAGCCACTCAGCTCTCAGGCTGTTGGTCCCCCGGATAGATTTACTCTGTTCTATCTGGGTCTGTCTACCTGTCAATACCTTCAGTGTTGCCTGGGTAGGGGTCTCCCGACTGAGCTGGTTCTCGGTAAGGGTTAGTAAACTGAAATGCTCCCAGGAGAGAAGCAGAATCAAAGGGAGACAAGAAGTTCTCATAAGAAGCCAAGACAAATGTTCAGCCTAGGACTCAGGAAGTGAATCTCCCCCACAGAGCAAAGAGCCAGGAAGAAAGATTTCCAGTCCAGGATTGAGGAGTGAATCCCCCATTTCAAAGAAAGAACAGGAAACAAATTTCCACCCTAGAAGGGACCTTCCAGACAAAGAAGCCTAGAACTCTAATTCAGCTTCAGAGAGTATACAGAAGCTTAAAAATCAAAATCAATCCTCACTCTGCTTCAACAGACAGTCATCTGGAGCAGTGGCTCAGGAGTCAGACTCACCAATGGATACCCGGTCAATCAGTCAGGAGTGAGGACAAAGGCTTCAATGGCGTGCACTTGGGGTCCTGGGTGAGAGGTCTGGGGATCCAATGATCAATCTGATACCATCCGAGTCACAGCAGTACCATAACTGTTAAAGGAAAAATTGTTCATGACACTTGTTAACACAGTGGAGAACTTTAGGGCTATTGTGGTAGGCGGCGAGACTATCATATTAGAAGAGAGAGAATGGACTCAACTCCAAATACAGCAAGGACAAGTGGGGATTACTAAAAAAGACATTAAGGGTAGGGGGATTCTTGCTAAACTGACCTACAAAGATTCTTGCTGAAGGCAGGCCAGAGTGATTAGACATCAAGGGCAACAGATGCTGTCTAAACTGGGCTAGGTGTGATTTGCGATAAAACCGGGCAATGTATGCTTAAGGACAGGGCCCAAGGTCAAAATCTATTTAAGAAGAAGGCTCAAAGTTTTTGTCAAAATATGGACAATACTGATTTTGGAAACTGAACAAATTTAAGTAATGAGTTGTGCAAAATGTGACCGAGGGGGAGTAAAGGAAAAACATTAAGAGACTAGAGAATATTATTATTCTACTTACTATCCAATATATATTCATAAATAAAATAGGTCTACATGTTTTCCTTTTTTCTCCTTGTTATGTTTATCACATTTGGAGATTTAAGTTATTCTAGATGTCTAAAATAAATTGAATCTTCTATTTTTTAAACACCCAGAAACATTTTAATATCATTGGAAATATTTGTTCTTTGAAGATTATTCAGAATTAACTTCACTGTTACCTAGGTTTGAGGCCTACTTAAAGAATAAACCTTCAACATCTTGCTACTGTCTTCTAAAGTATTGCCCTGTTAGGGTTTTCTCTTTCTGGATATATTTTGTAACTTATGTTTTGCTAGAAAAACACTTATTTCACCTAGATACCTAATTTTATTAAGATGTTTGGACATAATGTTGTCTTACAGTTCTTGTAATCTCATCTGCATCTGTGGTTATAATTCTTTTTCTCACTCCTAAAATTTTTCTCTTTTTATCAGGAACATGTCTATTTTTTTCCAGTTCTTGCAAATAAGAACAGTTTTATTTTAAAAAAATATTTTTCATTAATTTTACTTATGCAGCGATTCTCTCATTCTGTTTCTTTGAATTTTTTAGTTCACTTACTGTCAGTCAGTTTATATAAAGTGACATTTCACAATTTTCTTTTCCTTTATTTATGTCATATGTTTTGATATTGTGCCCATACATTGGGGACATTTTGTTCTTTGTTCTTGATCCAAAGATAATTTGAAGAATGTTGCTTAACTCCTAAGTAGTTAAGATTCTATCAACCAACATTTTTTGTTCTTACCTTCTAGTTTTATTAAATTTTAGTCAGAAATTTAGCCTGTAAAATCTCTACTTAAGCTTTTCTTTATAAGCAAGAAACAAGGACTTTTTTCTGTAAAAGCTTCATGGATATTAGAATCCCTTATTGACAGAGTATACAATTATTAATTTTGTCCAATTTTATTCATTGCTATAATTTATTTTTCAAATCTATTTTATAAAATTTTAAAAGAAGTATAGAAAACATCCCACAATAATCTTGTTTTAAAAAATATTTCTTTGTATTTTTAGGAAATTTTACTTGACATATTTTCTATTTTGGCCAGTACAAAGGCCTTTATTTTATCTTCACGAATTATATCTTTTTTTCCCAATACATAGTATTTCTTTCTATCTTTAGTCTTCATTTCTATACTATTTTATAATATTATTTCTTTTTTAATTGGAAGTTTCATAATATAGTTTTATTCATCTTTTAATTTTCAATCATTTCAATCTGTTTCGGGTATATACTTTTTGAAATAAGAGATGGATGAATTTCTTTTTAGTCAATCTGTAGTTATTGATAAGGAAATTAAATTTACTCATATTTGTCATAACTGATATATTTAGTTTATTTTTAAAATTATTTTATGTTTACAGTTTTTTAAGTAATTTTCTGTTTTTCCCTCCTTACATTGCAGGTTTGATAAAGTTTTTTTCATTGCTTACTTCCCTTTTGTAAATCCGGAAGTTCAACTAACTTCGATGTTGCTGGCAACCAACATCAAATCATTATGATTATCATAATTATCTTTAGCTTCAATTATCATGTTTAAAATTACATATGATTATTAAATACCAAAAATACAAATATATATACACATACATAAAATTATGCTCACTTCCATTTTGATGTTTTGTTTGCCTATTTCATCCCATCAAACACAAAGATCAGACTGCAGGAATGCTAGCCCTAATACACTAAATATTGTATTTCACTGAGGATATTGTTTTAAATTGTTGCCATTACATTTTTTTGCTGTATATTGTTTCATGAATGCTTTATCACTTATAATTTCCAGTGAAATTATCAACGTGCATTAAAGAATATTTTATTTTAAAAATAATTTATTTTTTGAATAGCTATTTAATACTTTATAAAAACAAAACCACATAAAATCATTGAGAAGTCATGTTACCTTGCTCTCCTCCATCCTATTTCCCCTAGGGCTTCTATATGTAATGAGTTGATTCCTGTGGATCTGTCCATTATTTTTTATTCAAATATACATTCTTTTAAATTTTCTTTTATAAAATGTATCATAATGTACCTTGCTTTTCCAAGATCCATGAGATATTGTTTTGTTAGTGTAAAGAACTTTCTCATTTCTTTTTCCCACAGGTGCATGGTATTCTTTTATGTGGATCAACCACACTTACTTTAGTTAACCCTCAGTGCTGGACATTAGAGTATTTTTCCAATAATTTGTTATTATTAAATGATGCTACAGTGAATAACCTTATAGGGATACTATTAAACCTTCTTGTGTGGTATGTCCTTAGGATAGCAGAAATGGGATCAGAGAGCCAAAGAGTAAATCTGTTTGTAATGTAGTAGGTATTGTCAGATTCTTCTGTACAAGGATTGTATCATTTTGCTTTCACACCAGCAGTATATGGAATAGGGATGGTCTTTGACCTTGATACAAAATCCAGAATCAATTTTTAAAAACTAATTAGTCAGCTACACAAAAATATTTAAAAATCTAATAGCAAAAAATACATAAGTAGATTTAAAAAATGACAAACTGGGAAAATAATTACAACTCATATCAGATGAAGGGGCTCATTTCCCAAATAAATAATGGAGAAAAAAAGGCAAAAAAAAAAGTAGAAAAATAATCATTAAAGGACACTAACATATCCTTATTCAAATGAAAGGATGCATAGCTTTGCTTATAATAGAGAAGTAAAAATCAGAGATCATATCTTACCTGTCAGGCTAGTAAAACTCCAAAGACCATCAATACTTTTGTTGTCCAGTCTATGGGGAATTGTTGACTTAGCTGGAGTTTATACTGATGTATGGATGAAGCAACATTACCTTTTTCAAATGACGACTCAGATCTAACAACAATTTATTAAAAAGTCTATCTGTAGCTCACAGATTCGAGATGCTACCTTTATCATATACTAAACTCCCTTACATATTTGAGATCTCTACATATTTCCAATGGTATATCTTTTAACATACTAATACTATATTATTTTACTTACTGAGGCTTTGTAATATGCTATAAAATCTAATATGGTCAATAACCCTCATTTTAAAAAATATTCTGGCTATGCTTATTTATTTTTTAAAACATCCTAAATGTCCACCAGTAAAGGAATAGGTAAAAGATGTAGTACATTTAAGGGATAAAATATCACAGCAGATAAAACTGAATTAACTAGATTTATATCAATAAATAAATCTCAAACATATAGTTTTGAATGAAAAACCAAGTAACATGATAAATTCTACATAATGCCACTTATGGAAATATAAGACAAAAACCTTCAAACATTATGTTTTTGGTCTTTATAACCACATATATATTCAAAATCTTAAAAAATGTATTAGAATGATTCATTATCAAACTCATAAAAGTCATTATCTCTGGGAATGGAGAAAGGGAACATGACTGAAGTAGCTATTAAAAAATGTTAACATTGTACTGTTTTTTCCTTCTTTAAAAAAGGAAGACGATTTATAATACTAAGTTAAAAATTGATGTTAGATATAAAACCACAGGCCATTTTCTGATACATGAGGGGAGTCCAAGACTAAGTCTTGAGCCTTCTCCTAGTACTACCATGTCAGGTTAGAATTAAGCATCACTCAACCCCAGAACAGCCCAGAGAAAAAGGGAGGGATTCTGTGCTCCCAGTATCTCATAAGATAAGACAGTTCAAACAACAAAGAGGACTAAGCTAAGACACAATCTTCTAATATTGCAAATCCATTAAGATGGTGAATAAAATGTTTACTTTGAATCCTATGAAACTGCTTGAGTTTTCTTGGTCAAAAATGGTTGAAGAGCAATTTCATGTAGTCCAATCTTTGTAAGTTTTTTTTTTTTTTTGAGATGGAGTCTCACTCTATAGCCCAGGCTGGTGTGCACTGGTGCAATTTCAGCTCACTGCAACCTCCGCCTCCCAGGTTCAACCAATTCTCCTGCCTCACCCTCCTGAGTAGCTGGGATTACAGGCGCCCGCCACCACACTCGGCTAGTTTTTGTATTTTAGTAGAGACAGTGTTTCACCATGTTGGCCAGGCTGGTCGAAACTCCTGACCTCAAGTGATCCACCAGCTTCGGCCTCCCAAAGTGCTGGGATTACAGGCGTGAGCCACCGAGCCCAGACTTTTTTTTTTTTTTTTAATCCACAGCTGAGCTCAAAGGAAAGAAAGGTAATACTCAGGTGCCAGAAATGAAGAGAGAAGTTAAAAGTTAAAGTGGTAAACTCATGGGCCTAATCTGAGGAGAGGAAACATCAGATCAGATACAAATGCCACCAATATAGGAAGTGAAGATGTAGTTATAGAGCCACCTAAAACAAGTTCTGGGACTGAAATATTTGTGGAAAAATTAGGAAGCCGGCTTCTTCGTAAATGAAGCAGACTAGCAAATCCTTCCCACTAGTCTGAGGAAATGACATAAAGTCAGATGCAAAAAAGTCATGTCATGTGAGAAATCAGTCCTAGATCAATACTATGCATACGGGTGGAGACTATACTTTCATTGGCTATATATGCTGAGAATACCCAAACAAATTATAAATATAAAAAACAATTATAAATATAAAACTGTAACAGGGAAGTAAGGAAAAAGCTAATAAAAACTAGTCTGCAGCTGTATTTATTTTGCAACTATTTGGACAACACGGGACTCTTTCATACACATAGACACACACACAATTGCTGCTGAAAATGAGCATAGGATAGAAAATTATAAACATGACAGAGGATCAGTAGCTAAAACAAGAGACTTAGCACCCAAATAAACTAAAATAATAAAACACTAAAAATATTTTATGAAAATATAAAATAATTGTTTAAAATGATTAAATGAGTGTAAAAATAGAAATCATAAGAAAAAACAGGACACTGAGGTAATATAAGCAAAATTTTTAAGAAAGTTTAGAAATTCAAAAAAATCAATTGGCCAGTTAAATATATCATAAAAATCTGAAGAGAAAACTAGTGACTGAATGGCAGTTTTGAAGCAATGACTCAGAAGGAAAACAGAGAGAAAAGAGAAAAGAGATGGACGATAGGGAGAAAATGAAGAAAAAGGAATGTAAAAGTCAAACATACATCTAACAGGAGTTCAAGACGGAGAGACTAGAGAGCATTGGGGAGAGGCAACATTCTATGAAATAATGCTGAAGAACTTTAGTCTTAACAATGGACATGAATACAGAGATTCAATAAGTAAAGTCCTGAACAAAATAAATAAAATAAATAAAAATAAGTGCATATGTAGTACCAGCATAGTAAAACTACAAAACAGCAAAGAGAAAATATTTAAAGTAGCTGAAGAGAAGAGATAAATCATCTTTAAAGAACAACCAAAAGACTAGTGGATCTGACTTTAGTACACTTCAAAATCATCTGGAGGACTTGTTAAAATACAGACTACTGGGCTTCAAAACCAGGATTTCTGATTCAGTAAGTCTGGGGTAGGACCTGAGAACTTTAATTTCTAACAAGTTCACAAGTGATTCTGTTGTTGCTGGTACAGGAACCATACTGTGGGAACCTCTGTGTTCAACTAATAAAAGAAACTTCAAAAGCAACAGTAGGAGACAGAAGATAGTGCTGAGAGAGAGAACAGTATCATTCAAGAGTGTGAAGTAAAGATAATTTTACATATAGAAATAATGTTTATTCACACTCCCTTGCTGAATGAGCTATTAAAGGATATATTTTAGGCACAAGGAAACTGAATCCAGAAAGTGGTAGTTCAATACAAAAAGTAATGATTAGCAAAGAAATGGGTGCTAGTACTGACAAACCTAAATAATTATAATTATAAATAATTATAATGGGCCAGGAGCAGTGGCTCATGTCTGTCATTCCAGCATTTTGGGAGGCTGAGGCAAGTGGATCGCTAGAGTCCAGGAGTTCAGGACTAGCCTGGGCAACATGGCAAAACCCTCTCTATAAAAAATGCAAAAATCAGCTGGGCATGGTGGTGAGCACCTGTAGTCCTCAGGAGGCTGAACTGGAAGGATCACTTGAGCCCCAGGAGCAAGGGCTACAGTGAGCTGAAATCACACCATTGTATTCCAACCTGGGCAACAGCGTGAGATCCTGTCTCAAAATAATAATAATAAAAATAATGAAATAATAATGCTAAGCAACACACTCTTAAGCAATGAATCAAAGAAGAAATCACAAAAGATATTAGAAAATATCTTGGGACAAGTGAAAATGAAAACACAACTATTGAAAATTATGGAATGTAGCAAAAAAACAGTGCTAAGAGGAAAATGTATGACTGTAAGAGCTTATATTTTAAAAAATGAAACACTCCAAATCAAAAACCTAACTGTACACCGTAAGTAAGTAGAAAAGGAAAATCAACTTAAACCCAAAGTTACCAGAGGAAGGAAATAATAAAGATTGAAGCAGAGATAAATAGAGAACAGAAAAGCAACAGAGAAAAATCAACAGAACGATGAACTGGTTCTTCAAAAAGATCAACAAAAATGATAAATATTTAGCAATGATAAACATTTCTGAGTAAGAAAAAAGAGAGAAGATTTATTCCTGGAAACATACAACCTACCAAAAGGTAGTAATGAAGAAACAGAAAATCTAAACAGACCTATAACTAGTAAGAGGACTGAATCCGTAATAAAAATCTCCCAACAAAGAAAAGCCCAGAAAATTGGTGAATTCTATCATATATTTAAAGAAAAATTAACATCAATTCTCAAACTCTTCCCCCAAAAATGAAGAGGGGAAACATGTATTAACTCATTCTATGAAGCCAGTATCACCCTGATATCAAAGCCAGAAAAAGATACTATAAGAAAACTATAGGCCCATATATTTTATGAATATTAATATAAAAATCTTCAACGAAACACAAGAAGTTGAATTTAACAGCACATTAAAAGAATTATACATGATAACCCAGTGGAATTTACTCCTGGGATGCAAGAATGGTTCAACATATAAAAATTAATCAATGTGATAGAACACATTAGCAAAATGAAGAAAAATAACCACACAGTCATCTTATACGTAGACAACCCTAAAGATTCCACACAAGAAACTGTTAGAACCAATAAATAAATTCAGAAAAGTAGCAGGTTACAAAATCAATACACAAAAATTAGTTGCTTTTCAGTATGTTAATAAACAATCTAAAAGAGAGTCAGGTAAACCATTCCATCACGATAGCATCAAAAAGAATAAAATATTTAGGAATAAACTTAGCCAAACAGAGAAAAACATGTATACTGAAAACTACAAAACATTACTGAAAGAAATTAAAGTGGATACTAGAAAGTGAAAAGACACCTTGTGTTAATGTATTAGAAGGCTTTATATTGTTAAGATGCCCATTCTACCCAAAATGTTACAAATCAATGAAACCCCTTCAAAGTCCCAATAATAATCCCAATCCAAATAAATAATAATCCCCAAATAATAATAATCCCAATAAAGTATTGTTTTTGCAAAAATACATCATAAAATTCATAAAAAATCTGAAAGGACCCTGAATGGCCAAAATAATCTTGAAGAACATGAAAAAACTTGGAGAATGCACACGTCTTAATTTCAAAACTTACCAGTATTCTATAGTAATTGGTGTGGAACTATTAATAGCATACAGACATATTAGACTAATGGAATGGAATAGAGGGCCCAAAAATAAACGCCAGCATATATGGTCAAACGATTTTTAACAAGGGTGGCAAGACCATTTAATGGCGAAAAATAACAATCTTTCCAGCAAATAAAGTTAGGAAAACTGGATATCCACATGCAAATGAATAAAGCTGGACCCTTACCTTACACAATATACAAAACCTAACTCAAAGACCTAAAATGATAAAACCTTTAGAAAACACAGGGGAAAAGCTTCATGATATTGAATTTGGCAATGATTTTTTGGATATGATACAAAAAATATAGACAATAAATAACAAAAATTGATAAATTAGAGTTCATCGAAGTTAAAAACTTTTGTTCATCAAAGGATATTACTGATAAATAGAATGAAAAGGCAACTTACAAAATGGGAGAAAATACTTCCAAATGATGTATCTGAAAAAGATTAATATCTAGAATCTGTAAAAATTCCTATAACTCAACAACAAAAAACCTAACAAGTTGGCTAAAAAGTATGCAAAGGACTTGAATATATATTTCTTCAAACAAGAGAAAAACTTGGTCAACAAGCAAATAAAAAGATGCTCAATATCAGTAATCATTAGGGAAATGCAGATAAAAAATATAGTGAAGTATCACTTTATACCTACTAGACGGTTATCATTAACACAAAAAGAGGAATAAGGAAAATAAAACAGAAAATAACAAGTGTTGTCAAGGATGTGGAGAAACTGAACCCTGCACATTCCTGGTGGGAATGTAAAATGGTACAACCACTATGGAAAACAGAATGGGGGTTCTTTGAAATATTAAACATAGAATTATCATATGATACAGCAATTCCAGTTCTGGGTATATACTCAGAAACAGCAAAAGCAGGAACGGGAACAGATAAATGTACACCCATGTCTATAGCAATATTATTCACAATAGCCAAATAATGGAAGCAATGTAAGTATCCACTAACAGATGAATGGATAAACAAAATGCTGTATATACATACAGTGGAATATTATTCAGCTTAAAAAGAAAGGAAATTCTGATACATGGGTGAACTTAAAGACATTACACCAAATGAAATGACCTAGTAACAAAGACAAATACTGTACGATTTCACTTACATTTGGTACTAAGAAGTCAAATTAATAGGGATAGAAAGTAGAATGGTGATAGAGGCCTGGGGGTAGGGGAAAATGGAGAGTAAAGTAATTATTTGATGGATATGGAATCTAAGTTCAGGAAGATGAAAATATTTTGGAGATGGGTGGTAGTAATGGGTGCACAACAATGCGAATGTACTTGCTGCTACTGAACTATACACTTAAAAATTGTTAAAATGGTAAATGTTATTACGTCCTGTATATTGTAACGCAATTTCAAAAAAAAAAAATTTTTTTTGTATTTAAAAGCAAGGTAGAGCAAAAGTACTATACGACAACAGCATAAGTAAGGATGGAAAGTATTCAGAATCTGTGTTCTAAGATCTTATTAACATTTGGGTAGAGTCTACAGATACTAACTTTTGGAATTTATAAAGTACATATATTAAAATACTAAAAATAACCAATAAAAGAATTAAAATAAAATGAATGACGTCCAAATCTGCTAAAGAAACGTTTTTAATAGACCATACTATCATGATAGACTATACTATTTACAGTTAATATTTATGTCATAGTAAAATACATGGGAAAAACATACATTCACTTTAAGAAGAAGAAAACGGTAAAAATTTAGGGTGGAACTTTAACCTATACATCAAATATTATTCATTAAAAAATGTCCATATTAAAAAATATCAATTGTGGGTATACAGGTATATTATTTTATATACTTTACATGTGAAATATTGTATAAATTTTAGAGATGAGACATACAAAACCTATGAAAAGTTGTATTAGAAAGTATGTGTTTATTAATTTTCAGGATTAAGGATAATCTTCAAATTGGGAAGAAACAGAATTAGTCACAAAAAATGGGAAATTAGCTGAAACTCCCAAATATCCCCAAACTGTATAATTGAATTCAAAAGATAAAAAATTGGCTTAGAGAAAAGTCTCTTCAGCAGATAGACACAAATGCTAGCATATTTCTATGAAACAGCATATAATCTGACATGGAAATGCTGACAATACAAAAGGTAAGGGAAATGAACAAGAAAGAACTAAAGTAAGTCCTATAAAATAGTATTTTTAAATCAACATTAAAACAAATTTATAATTTATTTATTTAGCAAATAATTGAACATGACCAAGTCAGTGAAGATGTGGTGAACATTTATACACAGCTGGTATTTGCTAAATTTGGCATAGCCCTTTAGCATAGCAATTGCTATGTATTAAATAAATAAAAAAATATCATACCCTTAATGTATTTATCCCATTTCTGAAATTTGTGCTAAGAAGTAATGCTGAAGGAAGAAAAGACATGTCGAGGGAAGTAGTCCTTGCAATATAATTTATAAGATAAATTTGAAGCTTCTAATTCCCTAAGAGGACAGTTATTTACTTGTTGGATTTTGCAGTCATTATTAATGACAGTCATGAAAACTCCATAGCAACCAGGGAAAAGCTGATGAGCTGTTAAATGACTACAGGGTGGAAAAGAAGGGGAAAGTAAGAACAGCACTGTAAGAAAAGGCAAAATCAGGGTCAAGACTAGGGTGAGGGGAACTGAGACACTCCCTTCGGAGCCAAATTTGGAGTGGGCACCAAAAAACAAAAACAGTAAGATAAAAAAATATTTTTAAAAGGCAAAGCTAATGTGACATTTGTGATGGAAAAAACTTAAGATTTCAAATACAAACAGGATCTCATCTTGATTTGCACCACCCTGAGATGTGGCACTTGCTTCTCCCTAATCCAGACCCAAGGATCCTGTCTTTGTTAATTTTTTAAACATTTTCTTTGTCATTGATATTGATATTTTTGCACTGATTTTTAACTTTTAAAAATCTGTTGCATTAAAATATCATTTTCTTCTATTGGCGTCCCCTTAAAGTCTGCACTTCAGGCCAGTGCCTCCATCGCCCTAGTCCCGACCCTGCCCAATATCATGGTAATAAGTATGTGTTAGAGTGTCTGCGGTTTTTCTCTGTATAAACTTCACGTGTACTTTAAAATCGAAACTAAAAGTGCGGTTCTCCGCGATCCTTCGGCCTCAGAGCAGTGGCCTCGACTTCTCGAGGCCGAGGGGGGGTGTTGTCACAAACGGTCGTGGGAGGTTCGAGAAACCGCCTTCTGGCCTCACCATGAAACGCAAGTTAGATCCTCGAGGTATGACGTCGCCCCGCAGCTCATTGTGGAGGTTCACGTACTCATTGATAAAGTCTACGTCCTCTTCGTGTGGCAAAAAACTCGCGTTCAAACCAGAACCCAGTAGCAGTAGCCATAGCTCACAGAACCGCAGCTTCAAAACAGCTCCTACTCCCAGGGGGAAGATTGGGTACTCCACTCCCGGGCAAAGGACCTTGCGGCCTCCATGGTCCACCTTCCGCGGACAGGCCAGTGCGCACGCGCTGACTGTCCTGGTGACCTGCCAATCTACGGGGCACGCAGGCAAGACGTGCCCCGCCTCCCGGAAGGAGAAAGGGGCGGGGGGCGGGGAATAAAAGGAGGAAGAAGGGAGGAGGAAGGGAGGAGGAAGGGTGGAGGCGGAAGGGAAAAGGTCAGTGGACAAGACACAGACCCAGCTTTCAAGCAGCTTACAGTTTAGTGAGTTAGCAATCAGGCAGCATTTATAACATGTGATAAATAGCCAAAATACTATTGCATCGTGTGAGGGATAATTAGTCCTCTTATGGAGGACCAGGGAAGACTTTCTGGAAAATGTATGCAGTAAGTGAAACAGACAGGTATAAGATAGCATTCTAAACAAAGGGAAAAGCATATTAGGTGCTTAAGGAGAGACTAGAACCTATTTAAGGGTGAAGGTGGCAAGTGCTAAAAGATGCAATCCCTTTATTATGGAGGTACTGTTGTTAGACTATGAAAAATGCTAAAGAAAAAGTATAAATAGAATAATGCAATCTTAGATTTGGAAGAAATTTTAGCCACTGTCGGTAGCCTCATTCATTAGACATACTCTCTGAAATATCACTGACAGGTGATCCTCACATTCTTTTCTTAAATAATTACATCAACAGGGAATTCACCAACTCCTGGGCAGCCCATTCCACTGCTAGACATCTCATTCAATAAATATTTCTTTAGTACCTCCTGTGTGTCACAGCCCAGCTAGATCTTCAAATGCTGAACAAGCTAGACATAGACTATCCACAGGAAGCTTTTAGTTAAAGATGATATAGATGAATCATCAGTTATAATACACAGTGGTAAATACTATTTTTAATTTATTTCACAAATATTTAATGTGTCAGGTACTATTTAAAATGCTTGGAGAATATCAACTCACTCAAATCATAAAAATCTTAAGAAATTAATATCATCTGTTTAACAGATGGAAAAATGGAGGAAAAGAGAAATCAAATTGTCTGAAGCCACCCAGCCAGTGAGTGGCAGAGCTACTTTCTTTTAAACCAATTTCCTTTTCTAAAAATAAACTATTTTTTTATAGCAGTTTGAGGTTCACAACAAAATGCAGAGGAAGATACAGAGATTTCTCATGTACCTCCTGCCCCGACACATACATCACCTCCCTCATTATCAACATCCCACACCAGAATGGTACATTTACAATTGATGAACCTACATTTATACATTATTCCCAACCAGAGTACATAGTATATATATATATAATTTCTTTTCTTTATAACCTACCCAGTTTCAGGTATTTTCTTATGAGCAAGAGTAAACAGACTATGACAGTAAGAGTAATGTTGAGTTTTTTAAGCAACCACTAAACTGTATTTCAAAGCGGCTGTGCCATTTTGCATTCCCACCAGCAATGCATGAGAGCTTGTGTTCCTCCACATCCTTGCCAGCATTTGGTGTTGCTAGTGTTCTGGATTTTGGCCATTCTCATAGGTGTGTAGTGATATTTCATTGATGTCTTAATGTGCATTTTCCTGATGACATATGATGCACCTTTTCATATGCTTATTTGAGTACTGTATATCTTCTTTGGTGAGGTGTCTGTTAAAGTCTTTGACCCATTTTTAAATTAAGCTGTTTGTTTTTCGATTATTGAGTTTAAAGAGTCTTTGCATATTTTGGGTAATAGTTTTTATTGCATATGTCGTCTGTAGGTATTTTTCTTCCAGGCTGTGGCTTCTCTTTTCATTCTCTGAAGAATGTCTTTTGCTGAGTAGAAATTTTTAGTTTTAATGACACCCCAGCTTATCAGTTTGTTCTTTCATAAATCATACCTTTTGCATTATATCAAAAAGGTTATTGCCAAATTCAAGATCATCCAGCTTTTCTCCTATATAATCTTCTAGGAGTTTATGCTTTTGCATTTACATTTAAGTCTGTGATCCATTTTGATTAATTTTTTGTGAAGAGTGTAAAATTTGTGCTTAGATTTATTTTTTTCTTGTATATGGACATTCAGTTGTTCCAGAACCATTTGCTGAAAAGGCTATATTTGCTCCATTATATTGCCTTTGCTCTTTTGTCAAAGATCAGTTGACTTTATTTATGCTGTTCTATTTCTGAACTCTCTATTCTGTTCCATGGATTTATTTATGTCTGCTTTCACCAATGCTATACTGTTTTAATTACTATATTTTTGCTATTGTTTGAATGTATCTCCCTAAATTTATGTGTTGGAAAATTAATCACCAATACAACGGCATTGAGAGGCAGGATCCTTAAGAGGTGATTAGGTCATGAGAGCTCTGTCCTCACGAATGAATTAAAGCCATTATCACAGGATCGGTAAGATATTGAGGAAGTGGGTTCCTGATAAAAGAATGAGTTCAACTCCCTTGTGTTTTGCACATTTGCATGCACTCTCTTGCTCTGGAACTTCTGCCATCAGATGGCACAGTGAGCAAGTCCTCACCAGAGGTAAGCTCCTCAACCTTGGACTTCCCAGTCTCCAGAATTGTAAGAAATTAATCTTTGTTTTTTCTAAATTACTAAATATCAGGTATTCTGTGATAACAGCACAAAATAGACTCCTACATGTACCCTTATAGTGTGACTTAATGTCAGGTAGTGTTAGTCCTACAAACTTGATCTTCTCATTCAATGTTGTATTGGCTATCCTGGGTTTTTCTGCCTCATCATATAAACTTTAGAATCATTTTGTCAATATCCACAAATTGCTGAAATTTTTATTGTGATTACATTAAATCTATAGATCAAATTGGGAATTACTGATATTTTAACAATATTTAGTATTTCTATTTATGAACAAGGAATATTTCTTCATTTATTTAGTTATTTGATTTCTTTTACCATACTTCTGTGGTTTTTCTCATATAGATCTTGTAAATATTTTGTTAGATTTATGACTAAGTATTTGTGTGTGCTAGAGTAAACACTATTATATTTTCAATTTTAAATTCTACAGGTTCATGGCTAGTATATAGGAAACTAATTTCAAGTAACTGACTTTTCTATAATTAACCTTGTATTCTGCAGCTTTGCTAAAATCACTGATTAGTTTCAGGAGTTTGTTGATTCTTTGGATTTTGTACATAAATAATTATGTCATCAGCAAACAAAGACAGTTTTATTTCTTTCTTCTCAATCTATAAACCTTTTATTTTCTTGTCTTATTGCATTAGCGAGCACTTCCAGTATGAAGTTGAAAAGCAGTGATGAGAGGGGACATTTTTACCTTGTTCTTGATCTTAGTGAGAAAGCTTCATGTTTCTCATCACTAAGTATGGAGTTAGCTGTAGCTTTTTTGGTAAATATTGACATCTTTATCGATATTGCAAGGAAGTTCTCTATTATTCCTAGTTTATTGAGAATTTTTATCATGAGTTCATGTTGGATTTTGTCCAATGCTTTTTCTGCATCTATTGATATAATCATATGATTTTTCCTCTTTAGCCTTTTGATGTGATTTATTACATCAATTGATTTGCAAATTGAACCAAGCTTATATACCTGTGTCTTAGTTCATTTTCTGATGCTTATCACTGAATACGTGAAACTGGGTAATTTATAAAGAAAAATAATTTATTTCTTACAGCTATGGAGGCTGAGAACATAAGGTTGAGGGTCTGCATTTGGTGAAATACCTTCTTGCTGTTGAGAACTCTCTGCAAAGTCCTGAGGCAGTGCAGGGCATCATATGGCAAGAAGGTTGAGCGTACTAACTCTGGTCTCTCTTTCACTTTTTAGAAAGCCCATTAGTCTCACTCCTGTGATAACCCATTAATCCATTAACTCATTAACCCATTTATTCAATGATCTGTGAATGGAGTGGTTCATTTATGAGAACAGAGCCCTCATAACCCAATCATCTTTTTAAAGACCCACCTTTTAATGATGCCTCAATGGGAATTAAATCTTAAATGAGTTTTGGAGGGTACAAATATTCAAACCAAAGCAATCTGGAATAAATTTCACTCAATTAGGTTGTATAATTATTTTTATACATGGTTGAATTCAATTTGCTTAGTGCCCTGTTAGAGAATTTTGCATCTATGTTCATGAGAGATATGAGTCTGTGTTATTTTTTTTCTTGTAGTGTCTTTGCAGGATTTTGGTATTAGGGTAATGTTGGCCTCATACAATGAATTAAAAAGTATTCTCTGCTTTTATCTCTGAAAGACATTATAGAGAATCGATAATGTCTTTCTTTAAATTTTTGATAGACTTCACCAGTGAATTCATCTGGGTCTGATGCTTTCTGTTTCGAAAGGTTATTAGTTATCAATTAAATTTCTTAAATAGGTATAGGCCTCTTCAGATTGTCTATTTTTTCTTGTGTGAGTTGTGGGAGATGTCTTTCAAGGAATTGGCCCATTTCATCTAGATTATTAAGTTTGTGGGTATAGAGTTGTTCATAGTAGTGCTCAGTTATCCTTTTAATGTTCATAAGATCCATAGTGATGTTCCTTCTTTCATCTCTGATATTAATAATTTATGTCTTTTTTCTTTATCTGTTAGCTTGGCTAGAAGTGTGTCAATCTTATTTATGCCTTAAAATAACCAGCTTTTGATTTTATTAATTTTCTCTATTAATTTTGTTTTCAATTTTATTGATTTCTGCTCAAATTTTTATTATTTCTCTTCTGCTTACTTTGGATTTAATTTGCTCTTTTTTCTAGTTTCTTACAGTGGAAACATAAACAATTTTAGATCTTTTTTTCTAATATATTTATTCAATGCTATAAATTTACCTCTAAGCAATGCTTTGGTGCATCCCACAAATTTGGCTAGGATGTTTTCATTTTCATTTATTTAAAAATATTTTAAAATTTATTTTGAGATTTTTTTCTTTGGACCATGTGTTACTTAGAAGTGTGCTATTTTATCTCTTATTTTGGGATTTTATGGTTATCTTTCTCTTATTGATTTCTAGTTCAATTACTAGTGGTCTGAGAGCAGGCATTATATAATTTGTATCCTAAATTTGTTAACGTGTGTTTTATGGTCTGGAATATAGCTTATCTTGGTAAATGTTTCATGTGAGCTTGAGAATATGTATTCAGCTATTATTGAATAGTGTATAGACAGCTATTATATCCAGGTGATTGATGTTGTTGTTGATTTTAACTATGTCCTTACCAATTTTCTGCCTCCTGAATCTATACATTTCAGATAGAGGTATTTTGAAGTCTCCAACTATAATAGTAGATTCATCTATTTCTTCTTGTAGTTCTGTCGGTTTTGTCTCATATATTTCTACACTTTCTACACTCTCTTGTTAGGTGCGTAGGATTGTAAAGTCTTCTTGGAGAATTAACCCTTTTATCACTATGTAATGCTCCTATTTATTCCTGATAACTTTACTTGTTTTGAAGTTGGCTGTAGCTAAAATTAATATAGCTACCTTGGTTTCTTTTCATTAGTGATGTAGAGCCATGTTTTAACCTCAGGTGACTCAGATAGGAGTATGAGGAAGGACACACAAAAGCATCTCATTGGTTTCTATAGAAAGAAGTGTGTTTGCTGACAATGTTCTGAAAATATTGAGTCTTAGATCTGTCAATAAATCGGCTCCCATTATGTACTTTATATAAGAAAAAATTTAAATGCATTATATTCTAAGATACATATTTTCAAAAAATTTAAAGAGGCATGAGAATACATGAGAATTATTTAATCATAGTTTCATGAAATACATATTAAATCTCAGGTTGTGTACATTTTCTTTTCTTTTCTCTTTTTTTTTTCTTTTTTCTTTTTAAAGCCAGTCAAATTTAGCAGTGGTGGGTCGTATACCAACTTTAGTGACACTAATGTTAATAAGTTCTGATAACCCACTACCATCAGACCAGCCGTGTACATTTTCTTATAAGTTTTGAATGGTTGTAGATTTTGAACTTTGAAATTTGGGGCAAAGCAGTTTTAACTTACTTCATATTGAAAGTGATGAAACTAATTTATCACACTCGGTTTCTAGAAGGCATTGGAATTGTTAGTGGGTATTGGCAGAATCATTTATTTCTTTATAAGAAATGTGGAAAATAAGATTTCATTAAATTATTTTATTTAAATTCTGCTGCTTATGTACTTTTTGCATACCCATTTAACATTTCTGTTGTCATACATAACAGATATTGCTTTACTTTTAAAAACAAGAGCAATTTTAGGATAAATTTTAAGCCTCTTGCTTATCTCATATGATTTGGGACTTCCCTTAAGTTCTCAGTTTTGGTACACTGCACTTGAAATTTTTTAAAATTTTTATTTATTTATTTATTTTTGAGAAGTCTCACTCTGTCACCCAGGTTGGAGTGTAGTGGCAAGATCTTGGCTTACTCCAACCTCCGCCTCCTGTGTTCAAGTGATTCTCATGCCTCAGCCCCTTGAATAGCTGGTACTACAGGCACATGCCACCACGGCTGGCTAATTTTTTGTATTTTTAGTAGAGAGGGATTTCACCATGTTGGCCAGGCTGATCTCAACCTCCTGACCTCAGGTGATCTGCCTGCCTTGGCCTCCCCAAGTGCTGGGATTATAGGAATGAGCCACCATGCCTGGCTTGCACAAGATAGCAAGTTTAAAAATATATTTTTAATCCACATTTACTGATAATGATTATGGAATAAGCCTGAAGATACTGAAATGTGTTACTTTGCTCTCTGTATAGATGTTATTAGAAACATACTGTTTTTACTTTATTGAATCTCTCTCAGTGTTCTTTCTTTTCAATACGTACTCACTTGATTGATAATTTCTATAATTCAGATTTCTGATTTAGATAATTGTGCATGAGAAGCATGAGAAGAGAAAACCAAAATGATGCACACATAAAAGCAAGCACTGAAGGGTAGAAAGATAGACTTTACTTTGCTAAAATGTAAAAGAGGGCAGCTGAGAAATTTGCTAGATAAATATCCAAGAATTAAAATCCCAGATGCACAGGGAGCCATTAAAATTTCCTAAGAAAATGAAAGCGAAACACAAATAGATGGAAAAACATTCCATGCTTATGGTTAGGAAGAATCAATATCATGAAAATGGCCATACTTCCCAAAGTAATTTGTAGTTTCAGTGCTATCCTCATCAAGCTACCATTGACTTTCTTCACAGAATTGGAAAAAAACAGCTTACACTTCATATGAAACCAAAAGAGAGCCCGCAGAGCCAAGACAATCCTATGCAAAACAACAACAACAACAACAACTGGAGGCATCATGCTACCTGACTTCAAGCTATACTACAAAGCTACAGTAATCAAAACAGCATGGTACTGGTACCAAAACAGAGATATAGACCAATGGAACAGAACAGAGGCCTCATAAAATGAATAACACCAGCACCATTAGAAAAATGGAGCAAGAAAATGAACACGTAATTTACCAAAAAAAAAAAAAAAGGAGCAAAAAACAGTGTGGTTGAAGTATTCTTGCTCTTTTTACATATAGGTATGATGGGCTATATATAACCAGATTCCAGGAGGAATTTGAGCCTTGGGAACTAAAGTATCATTTGTCTCTGTGTTAGTCCATTTTCACACTGCTGATAAAGACATACCCGAGACTGGGCAACTTACAAAAGAAAGAGGTTTAATTGGACTTAGTATAGTTCCATGTGGCTAGGAAGGTCTCACAATCATGGTGGAAGGCTAAAAGCACTTCTTACATGGTAGCAGCAAGACAGAATGAAGAAGGCACAAAAGCATAAATCTGTGATCAACCCATCAAATCTCATGAGACTTATCCACTATCATGATAATAGCACAGAAAAGACTAGCCCCTATGATTAAATTACCTCCCCCTGGGTCCCTCCCACAACATGTGAGAATTCTGGGAGATGCAATTGAAGTTGAGATTTGGGTGGGGACACAGCCAAACCATATCAGTCTCTAAAAGACCAAACCATAAAATTGAGTATAAATCTGAAACTATTTATATGAAAATTTGACTCCCTGAATGCACATTACTCCTGTCTTCATTAGGTCGGTATTAAATATGATCATATGTTTGAAACAACTTCTCGTAATCTTTTCATCAAAGGTGAAAATGACATTCCCTAGCCTATCTTAAAAACACTCAAACAATGTATTTGTAAATCTGAATGTAGGTTATGAAAATCTGTTTAGCTTTGCTAGTAGTTCAATCAATAAAAATTAATAGCATCTACCTCACAGAATTATTAAGGGAATTATATAAGTTATTATATGTAAAGCACCTAGTGCTTGGCACAGTGTAAACATTACTGTTATGTATTACTATTAATAAATTTAAATCCTATCTTATTTTCACTCATTGTATTCACAAGGACTGAAAATAATTATTAACACTTAGCGTGGTACCAGATATTATGCATGCTTAATTTTTTTTTGTATTAGTCTTCAGATGAGAGCATGCTTAATAAATATTTATTGAGTTATTCTTATAATAATCAATGTTGTTTCCCTTGGTGCAAGAAGCAAACCCAATGCATATACCTACAGGTGAGTTGCTGGTAGTTTTAGTCTGGAGGACATTGGCAGTGATACGTTGTTTTCCTGAGAGAAAATGGGAGTTCCACTCAAAGTGATGATAATGGAATTTATTTCTTTCCCCTGCTGCAGTTAGTGATCACAGGTAAATTTAATTACAGATTAAATTACCTAGTTTTAACTATGCCAACCATCTCAAAATGATCACATATCCTGGAAAAATTGCTAAGAGGAAATCGCCAGTTCAATATAGTTGTCAAGATACAAAGGCAAGCAAATAATATAAAATTCTCAGAAGTGTTTCTTCTTATATTTCTGGCATAAACATCTCTTTAACACTTATTAGTTAAATGTACATATAATACCTTTTGATTTAACCTAAGGGTTACCACTTCCACAGTTGTTTAAGAATGTCCTAGCACGGGCATGTTTTCTTAGGTCCTAGAAAACCTCTCAAGTCTCAGGCAAGCTAGAATTTGTGGTCACCCTACATTTTTTGTTACTGATTGGGATGCATAATAATAGTAATAATAATAAACTACAGAGAATACTGTTTAAACTCTTTCTTTACCATCCCTCCCAAGAGGTACAAAACTGGCCCAACAATTATTGACAGGTCTGATTTGTCTCATATCTTGAAGTGATTCAGCAATTTCTGGGAACACAAACTTAGTTGAGTTTGACAACCCAAACGTGTCCTAATAGAACAAATCAAAAAATGCAAATCTACTTAAATCTTGAGTTAACTATTCTCAGTAGTTTCAAAAAGCTAAGCCCAGAACAGTTTGTCTAGCAATTCCAAACTAAGTGAAATAGGAGGGTTACTTAAAGTCACTATTAACAGTCCACTCAGAGTAAAGGAACCTTAAGCAATGACAGGCTTCCCAAGATGTCCTGTCGAGGCTGTTGTTAAGATCACAAGAAGTAAAAAAGATGTATTCTTGATCCAGAATTTTCTCTTCTTGACAGTAAGTGGAAAGCCCACTAATAAGATGGAGACACTCTACCTTTCCAGCCTCTGCTCATAACTTTAGCATGGACCCAAAGTCCTGTGAATAGACTCCATTTTCTGAGAACTGTCACTACTTGAAAGTTCCAAAGCAGTGCTAATTTAATACTCTTTGGCAAGTACTTCTTCATCAGTGAATATAATTTTGTAAAAAAAATTTAAATCTGACTTAAAGAAAATTACATGCTTTTGAATGAATAAGAAGTATAAAGAGGTAAAGGAGTAATTACATTAAAAATCAGAGGATGTTTTAATTATTAATGAAAATGTTTAAAAATTCATGAAGATAACACAATGATAAACAATGCAATAGGTAGAAAAATATACCCTACATACATGTGAATTTACCTTTAACCTATTTCATACCACAAGTTAGAAAACAAGTAATTATGAATGAGAATTTTAACAATGCAATAGTTAAACAAATAGCAAAAGCTTACATTATGAAAAAGATAAGACTATATATTCGTGATATCAAATAGCAATGTGATAGTTAATTTTGTGTGTCAATGTGGCTAGACTACGATGACCAGTTGTTTGGTTGTACTAGTCTAGATGTTGCTGTAGCGATTTTTTTTTAGATGTGATTAAAATTTATAAGTTGACATCTAAGTAAATCAGATTATCCTTTTTAATGTGAGTGAACCTCATTCAACCAGTTGAAAGCCTTAAGAACAAAGACTGAGTTTTCTTAAAAAGAAATCCTGCCTCCAGATTGCAACATAAATATTTTGCCTGACTTTCCAACATTTGGACTAGAGACTGCAACAGCGACTCTCACTTAAATCTCCATCCTGACGGCTTGCCCTAAAATTTCCATTTGTTAGCCCACAGGATCCTGTGAGCCAATTACTAAAATTTCTCTCTGCCTCTCCCCCCTCCCACTCCTCCTCTTCCTCTTCGCTCCTTCTCCCTCTCCCCTTCTTTCTCCCCTATTGGTTGTGTTTCTCTGGAGAACCCTGACAGATATAAGCAGACTTAAATATAAAACCACTTGGCTGCTTTCTAAAAATAGCACCAATCGACCAAGTGCAGGGGCTCATGCCTATAATCCCAGCTCTTGAGGAGGCTGAGGTGGGCAGATTGCTTTGAGCTCAGGAGTTCAAGACCAGCCTGGCCACCATGGCAAAACCCCATCTCTACAAAAAAATGCAAAACTTAGCCAGGTGTGGTGGCACACACCAGTGGTCCCAGCTACTTGGACGGCTGAGGTGGGAGAATTGCTTGAGCCTGGTAGCCGGAGGTTGCAGGGAGCCAAAATTACACGACTGCACTCCAGCCTGGGTGACAGAGTGAGACCCTGTCTCAAAAAGAAAAAAAAGTATTAATCACCCAGCTATGTGGAAATTCCTAGATGTTTGACAATATATACAAAACAATGTTTAGTCCTATTAAAAATACATTTTAAAATGATTATATATATGTATGTATACATACATACACACACACACACACACATACACATATCTGGGTGGTTAATATTGTCAACTTCATTGGATTGGAGGATGCCAAGTATTGTTCCTGGGTGTGTCTGTAAAGGTGTTGCCAAAAGAGGTTAACATTTGAGTCAGTGCACTGGGAGAGGTAGACCCACCCCTAATGTGATTGGGCACCATCCAATCAGCTGCCAGTGTGGCTAGAGTAAAGCAGGCAGGAGAATGTCAAATAAGCTGACTTTCTGAGTCTTCCACCCTTCATCTTTCTCCTGTGCTAGATGCTTCTTGCCCTCAAACATCAGATTCCAGGCTCTTCAGCTTTCGGACTCTTGGATTTACACCAGTGATTTACCAGGGGCTCTCAAGCCTTTGGTCACAGACTGACAGCTGCATTGTAGGCTTTCTGACTTTTGAGGTTTTGGGGACTTGGGCTGAGCTGCTGCTGGCTTCCTTGCTCTTCAACTTACACATGGCCTATTGTGGAACTTTACCTTGTGATCATGTAAGTCAATACTCCATAATAAACCCCTTTCATATATGTGCATATCCTAGTAGTTCTGTCCCTTTAGAGAACACTGCCTAATATAGATTTTGGTACCAGGAGTGGTTCTAGAGGAACATAATTTTAAGGATGGATTTCTTTAGTTGGTTTTGGGGTTTCTGGAGTTGGCTGCTTAATCTGATTAGTCCCCAAAATGCTAAGGTCTCTACTTCTAGTACTATGGAGAACACTGATAGTTCTTGGCATGAACTATTTAGAGACTTATGCAAAATAAATTAATTGATACTCCTGATTCAATGCTCTTGAGAAACAAGGGGTTTAGTGACTCTACACACAATACCTTTGACTGTATGTGGAGAATCAAGGAATATAATAAAGTTGGTTGGTTGCTTCTAAATTCTCTGGACAAAGTGATGAAAGAAAATATGAGCTTAGAAGCTCATACTGAGCCTCAAATCTTCTAAGATTGCCCTGAGAGTCTTGTCTCTTATGGATAAAGGGCTGAAATTGTGGAAAATCAGACACAAGCTCTTACGTGAGTGGCTGACCTGCAATGAAAGGTGCACACTCAGCCTCGCCAGGTGTCTACTGTTAAAGTAAGGACATTGAATGGAAAAGAATGGGACCCTGCAACTTGGAATGGGAATATGTGGGAAGACCTTGATGGGGGGATGAGGCTGGAAGGACTGAGCCCCTAAATTCTGATGAGCATTTTTTTGCCAGAGGAAACAATCTTTCCACCCCTGATGGTGGCAATATCCCCTCTCCCACCCATAATGCCATCAACCTTTCCACTTTTCAGGAGATTAACCCTGCACTGCCTGAGGCAGTTGCCAGGCAAGACAATGCTGATTCTCTTCAGGACACATCCCCCAACATGCCTGTTTGCTTCTACACCTACAATTAGCCTCAGTTCCCAGAGGTAGGCTTCAGAGTGTGACCCATAAGAAGGTGCACTACATTCCAAAAGAACTGCTTGAGTTTTCTAATTTATATAGACAGAAATCTGGATAACTGGTATGGGAATGTATACTAAGGGTGTGGGATAATGGTGGAAGAAATATAAAGTTGGGTCAGGCTGAATTTATTGATATGGGCCCACTAAACAGGGATTCTTCATTTAATGTTGCAGCCTGGGGAGTTAAAAAAGGTTCTAATAGTTTATTTGCTTGGTTAGCTGAAACATGGATCAGAAGTTGGCCCACTATGAGTTAGCTGAAAATGCCTGATCTCCCTTGGTTTAATGTACAGGAAGGGATCCAAAGGCTTAGGGAGACTGAAATGCTAGAGTGAATTCATCACTTTAGATATCCCTGAAGGACACTTGTGAAGGGAAATCTCCCCAGTGTGCAGAACTTCGAGCAGTGCACCTGGCTGTATGCTTTGCTTGGAAGGAGAAATGGCCAAATGTGTGATAACATACTGGTGCGTGGGCTGTAGCCAATGGTTTGGCTGGATGGTCAGAGGCTTGGAAGAAGCATAATTGGAAAATTGATGACAAAGAAATTTAGAGAAGAGGTATGTGGATGGACATTTCTGATTGGTCAAAAACTGTGAAGATACTTGTATCTCATGTGAATGCTCATCAAAGGGTGACCTCAGCAGAGGAGGATTTTAATAATAAGTGAATGGTATGACTCATTCTGTGAACACGTCTCAGCCTTCTTCCCCATCCACCCCATCATCATCTAATGGGCTCATGAACAAAGTGGCCATGTTGGCAAGGATGGAGGTTAGGCGTGAACTAAGCAAAATGGAGGTCACCAAGGCTGACCTGGCTACAGCCACTGCTGAATGCCTAATGTGCCAGCAGCAGAGACCAACACTGAGCTCTTGATATGGTACCATTCCTCAGGCTGATCAGACAGCAATTTGGTGGCAGATTGATTACACTGGACCTCCTCCATCATGGAAAGGAAAGTGATTTATCCTTATTGGAATAGACACTTACTCTAGATATGGGTTTGCTTATCCTGCATGCAAAATGCTTCTGCCAAGACTACCATCTATGGACTCACAGATGGTGTTATCCACCGTAATGGTATTTCACACAACATTGCCTCTGATCAAGGCACTCACTTTATGGCTAAAGAAATGCAACAGTGGGCTCATGCTCATGGATTTCACTGGTTTTACCATATTCCCCATCATCCTGAAGCAGCTATATTGATACATTGGTGGGATTGCCTTTTGAAATCACAATTACAGTACCAACTAGGTGACAATACTTTACAGGGCTGGGGCAAAGTTCTTCAGAAGCTGTATATGCTCTGAATCAGCATTCAATATATGGCACAGTTTCTCCCATAGCCAGGATTCCTGGGTCCAGGAATCAAATGGTGGAAGTGGAAGTTGGCACCACTCATCATCACCCCTAGTGATCAACTAGCAAAATTTTTTGCTTCCTGTTTCCATGACATTATGTTCTCCAGTCTACAGGTCTTAGTTCCAGAGGGACGAATGCTACTACCAGGAGACACAAAAATTATTCTATTAAACTGGAAGTTAGGATTGTCACCTGGTCACTTTGGGCTCCTCCTACCTCTAAGTCTACAGGCTAAGAAGAGAGTTACAGTGTTGCTTGGGGTGATTGACTTAAACTATCAAGATGAAATCAGACTGGGTGTGGTGGCTCACATCTATAATTTCAGTACTTTGGGAGGCTGAGAGGGGTGGATCACCTGAGGTCAGGAGTTCAGGAGAAGCCTAGCCAACATGGTGAAATCCCATGTCTACTAAAAATACAGAAATTAGCTAGATGCAGTGGTGGGAACCTGTTAATCCCAGCTACTCTGGAGGCTGAGGCAGGAGAATCACTTGAACCTGGGAGGTTGCAGTAAGCAGAGATTGTGCCATTGCACTCCAGCCTGGGTGACAGAGACTCCATCTCAAAAAAAAAAAAAAAAGAAAAAGAAAAGAAAAAGAAAATATCAGCCTAATACTCCACAATGGAGGTAAGGAAGAGTATGTATGAAATACAGGAGACCCCACAGAGCGTTTCTTAAGTTTTGCCATGCTGTGTGATTAAGGTCAATTGGAAACTATAACAACCCAGTCCAGGCAGGACTACTAATGGCCCAGACCCTTCAGGAATGAAGGTTTGGGTCCCTCCACAAGGAAAAAATTTCATGACCCACTGAGGTGCTTGCAGTGAAGGGAATACAGGCAAAGGGAATACAGAATGAGTAGTAGAAGAAGGTAGTCATCCATACAACCACATGACCAGTGCAGAAACTAGGACGGTAATTGTCATGAATATTTTCTCCTTATTTTGTTAAGAATGTGTTTGTGCATGTATATACTTGTACTAAGAAAATATATTCATTTTATTCCCTTTATTTTTCCTTTATCATGTCACATAAGATTTAGTGACTTCATTTAGGCATTTAAGTGTTGTTAACTCTACGTAACAGCATTTAGGCTAAGAATTAGAGCACTTCCGGTTGTATGAAGGATAGCTGTATTATGTTAGACATAATTATGACCTTATTATTGTCTTTATTTGGAGATACATGATTTCAGGAGTTGTGTATTTTTCAAGATGACAAGGGGTAGACTTGTGATGGTTAGTATTGTCAACTTGATTGGATTGAAGGATGCAAAGTATTGTTCCTGTGTGTGTCTGTGAAAGTGTTGCCAAAGGAGATTAACATTTGAGTCAGTGGACTGGGAAAAGCAGACCCACCCTTGATGTAGGTGGGCAACATCCAATTGACTACCAGCATGGCTAGAATAAAGCAGGCAGAAGATGAAAGGGCAGACTTGCTGAGTCTTCCAGCCTTCATCTTTCTCTTGTGCTGGACACTTCCTGCCCTCAAACATCAGACTACAGGCTTTTTGTCTTTTGGACTCTTGGATTTACACCAGTGGTTTACCAGGGACTCTCAGGCCTTCAGCCACACGCTGAAGTCTGCACTGTCAGCTTCCTGACTTTTGAGATTTTGGAGCTTGGACTGAGCTACTGCTGGCTTCCTTGCTCCTCACCTTACACATGGCCTATCATGGGACTTCACCTTTTGATTGTGTGAGTCAATTATCCTTATGAATTCTTTTTTATATATGCATATATCCTAGTAGTTATTTAGAAAGCCCTGACTAATGCAATAGCTGAAGGAAGCTGGAGGTTGCCTTAGTTGAGATGAAAAAAATCCAGAAAATTTACTCCATAGGAGTCAACAATTCAGCATTGATGATTTTGAAAACGGAATTCCTTAAATATTATGATTTTTTTTGTCTTTAGACAAAAGAAATGCCAGAATTGAATAATTCTCTGGTTTGTAGAAATGTTGTTACTGATCTTTTTGTATGGCTTTTAAAACATATGCTATTAACATTCTGTCATTTTCTATGGGACACATTTAAAAATAAATCTAGAAGAGTGTGACTTTAATTTGCAGAACATATATTTACCTTTTAAAGGTTCAAAATTTAGTTGATTTTCCTTTTTGAGTTTAATTTATTGATTTATTCCCCAACCATTGATTATGACCATAATGTATAACATTACATGCTATCTGAAAATTTTTTCCTCAGTAAAATTGTGTTTCTGAATGATGTTGATGGTTTTCTTAAAGGAAACTACTGGTTTATAAGAAACTATCTAATATCTGAAATACCTTTAGTTCTCTACATGTACTATAACTAAAGTGACAATCCATTCTCATTAGAAAATTCAAGAGTAGAACACTTTTGATATACATATGGATTTGTAATTTAAAAAAATAACCTTAAGAGTTTTTTCTACTGCTTATCCATTTTCCATACTGCAATACATTTTTTTGAGTTAAAAACAAACATTAAATTTAGGTATCAAGCAAGAGTGTGAAAGATTCAATAAATAAAACTGATGATAAGTTATATTAAGCAATTAACTATTCCTTTATTTTAATATTTGAGAATTTTTTTGTACATAGATGACATTAAAAGATTATCAGAAGAAGAGGAGCTAAGCTGAATGGATTAAAGTCTATCTGCTGAGGTGCTTTCCCCAATGGCTTCAGAAATGGATTTTCTGTCAAAAACAAAAGCAATAACAAAACCAGAATAGTTAATAGTTCAATTCATGCTCCATTGGAGGAAATAATTTAATCAACACTAAAATATTTTGATACATACGATTAGGTACAATAAGTTGTGGAGTCCCTAAAGTAAAAATAAAAATATTTTAAAATATTGTAAAATAAGAAAAGATATTTATTTGCTTTTATGGCTTTTAGAATAACACAGTCCACTAACAAAAATTAGTTTGCCTTTTTAACAAGAAAATGAAACCTTCCTAATCAATCCTACAGTACTTGAATATCTTTATGTTGCTCCCTACCAGCAGCGTTATGTCAACAAATATTTCTAAAACACCTCTTGTTTGAATGCACGAAAGTCAAAAACAGAAAAAGCTATAAAGTAGTTAACTTTATTTTTCCCACTCTTTTATGCCCAATTCAAGTCCCTAAAGAAACGTAATTTCTTCACCTTGAATTTTTTGTATGCAGAACTATTCATTAAAAATTGCATTCATTTCTGTAATGGTCCTTACTCCAAATATTTATCAATGTTTTCCCCCACATCAAACTTTCCTCCCCCAGTTTACCATTCTGATAGCATACAGCACTTCATTAGGAAACCATCTACTTAAAAAAATTAATTAATTTAATTTTTTGATTTTCTACTACATATTAGGCATGATTCTAGCTTTGGATATAATGGCTACCAGAAAAAAATAAAATCACTTTCATTGTGGAAAAATGAGGAGAGAAAAATCTATAATCAATTTTAAAATTAAATAAATAAAATGAATAAAAATGATAATGTCAGAGAGCGGTGAATACTACAAAAATATAAACCGGGTTAAATGATAGAAAATTATAGTAATTGCTAAAATGTATTGAGAAATTACTTTTTGGGGGACTCAAATAATTTTGTGTAATGAATCATATTTAATTCTCTTAATCACTTCTTGAGTTAAACCATCTGACTCCAAGGTCTATATATTTAACTATTATGCTATATTTTCTGTCTCTCAAAATAAGAAGCCAACCAACCTAAAATATGTTTTCTGATAAAGACTGATCAACAAAAAAGAGAAAAAGCACAAATCAAAAGTTAAATAAAACATAACTACACATGGAATACAAGTAAAAATATAAGAGCATTTCATGGAAATGTGGATAAAACAGAAAATTTGCTAAAGTCTTCCTCAAACCCAAATATCCCATAACCATTAAAAAATTAATCAGTAATTAAAATGTACACATAACACACATTAGAACAAAATATCTTTCAGAGAATACCTCCTAAGCATTAAAAAATTAAATAATCAGCATCCTATGCAAACTGTAACCAAAATACTAAAGGAGGCATTATTTTCAAAGACCAACTTTTAAAAATGAGACTAATACAAACTTGAAGTCAAAATCATGTAAGGAAAAATGCAGGAGGAAAATTATATGGCCAAGCACAATTCTAAAAATAAATGCAAAAAAATTGTAAATAAAAAGTTAACAAGAATCTAGCCATCTCTTAAGGAAACCTCATGACCAAACTGGATTTATTACAAGAACGAAAGAATAATGTAATATTGTATTAATGAGCCATCACTTAACTCCTGGTATCTTTTGAAATTTTACGGTGTAGCTGTGTTATATTAGAAACACTTTGATATGGTTTACAACATTAAGACATTAAAAGGAAAGAAATAGCATTATTTCAAGTGATGCAGGAAAAAATTGTTAAAGTTAACATTTATTCAAGTTGAAAACTCAGCAAAATAAGGAAAAGAGAAAACTTTTATAACCTGGCAATGAGGACCAATGAAAATAATCAAAAACAAACATATGCAATGGTGAAACATTGTCTTTAAATTCAAGAATTATAGAATGGTGTGTTCACTGTTACAGCTTATGTTCAACATTGCACTGGAGAAATGAATAAACTGTTGATATTTGTGAAATAAATAATGAATATAAAGATTCAAAGAAAGAACAAAACTTGCATTTTTTTAATGGAAAACATGATTTGTCATATAAAATCCAAGAAAATCAATAAACTGTCAGAAATAATAAGAGAGTTTGGTAAAACTGTTAATTGACTAATATACAAAAGCATTTAAATTTATTTAAGCCAACAAAAGCAATTAAAAAATAAAATTCTAATATATTTATAGTAACCACAAATACATTTCACAAAGGAATATAATTTGATGTGGAAGACCTTCCAGTGGTACAAGGTGTGGAGATGGAAGACGGTTATACTGATGACTCTGACCCTGACTAGGCCTAGGCTAATGTGTGTGTTTGTATTTCAGTTTTTAACAAAAAGTTTAAACAGTATATAAAAACTGTAAGGGGAAAAATGCTTATAAAATAAGGACATAAAGAAATAAAATACTTTGGTGTAGCTATTCTATATGTTTGTATTTTAAGCTAAGTGTTATTACAAAAGAGTCTAAAAGTTCTTGTTTTGTTTTTTGTTTTTTTCTCCTTGGAAGCTGTTGTTTAGGATCCTAATTCTAGTTCAGAGGTGGATTTTAAAGGGTCTTCTCCATTGCCTTTTTCTAAAGCCAGGGAGAACACCCTCCTTTTCGGCACCCCATTTGGTTTCCACTTTGGAAGTATATTCCAAAGTGTCTTCTTCATTATTTTATCTCCCAAAATGAATCTCAATTGACTTGTCTGTGCATTTGTGTGAGAAACTTAAACTGTCATTTTCATAGATAAATGAGAGACTTAACTCCTCAGTTCTGAAGAGAAAGGACATTTTGTTACTCCCAGTTGCAAGCTGGCTCTGCGTGACTGGGGGCTGAGTGGGAATGTCTGGGTGGTTAACCCACTTTGCCATGCAGTGGCCCTACAGGGAACCTTCAACAAAATTAGTTTTAAAAGACTCAATCAAGCAATGCATATAGAGCTGATCACTTGGCATTTTTAGCCCTCTCAGAGGTGACAGACCTCTGGAGCAAGAAACGGAGACATGTTAAGAGGGTGAAAATGACTCAGTGGTAAAACACTGCATGGTCTCATCCACAATCAGCACACATTGATCTACCACACAAAAAACCCTAGGCCACAGCTCAATTCCTCCTTTTAAGAAAAAAAGTGGAAACAATCTAAAAATGAGGAAAGACAGGGAGAAAGACTCACTTTGGGCACCCTGTTAGTTTTATGGTGCCTCTCCTTGCAAGTGTTTGTGTAAAATGAAAAAGTTTGAGGGCATGCCAGGTTTTCTAGTACTCCAACTACTTACGTATTGTGGTCTGTTTTGCATATTTTGATCTAATCGGCAAATTACATCAAATAAAAATTCATAGTCCAAAGGTCAACCTGCAACTCTAGAGTTCCTAAGTTCTCTACTTGTCTATTTTCTTTTCTGCCTGCTTTAAATCTGCTGTTACTTTTCTACTGAGACAAAAACTACTGTTTAGATCCAATCTTCTTCTATTTTTGTAAACCAGTGAGTTTGTATTAATATCTTATGCCTAGAGTTCTGAAATAAAAGATATAGGATCTTTCTATGAATGTGCATGTATGTGTTTACATGTAGTTGCATGTATTTTGTTATGGATAGTGGCCACAAGGTACCAAATTGGCTTAAGAGTACTCATCTATTAAGTAAATAATAAGCCCACATGGTTTTCAAGTTCATATGACTTAAGTAAAATCTTTAATAAATAAACTGGCTTTAAAATTGTTGTAAAAGTAATATTAGAATTAGATTTGTAGTATTTTTGTTTCTGTTTATTGGTCAAATGGGTTCATACTTATACCTGGCAAATATAAGGTGTCAAAATTTTGCATAAGGGTTATAAAACTATAAAGCCAGCTCCCAAAAAGAATAATCTTGGCTTGTGTAATTTTTGATAATTAAGATATTTGATATTGTTGGTTTAATTGAAACAGCTAAATACTGAATTATTGGTAAAATACCCACATAGTTATCCTTAGGTTTATTTCTTGAGTAAACACCTGAAAATCATAGGCTATAAAAATGGTTAACAGAAAAATAATTTTAAATGATGACTATCACAGTTTTTATAAATACTCTAGGTGAACTATTAAATAAATGAATGAGGTAAATGTAATAGAGTAAATGTTTGTAAACAAACATCATAAAATTTAGAATCTGAAGTTATATGTAATAATGTAATAATGAATATTCATTAACTGGGTAACTTTCAATTTGAAAAATGATAAAAAAATTTTTTTAAATACATTGTTATTGAAAGGTAAATAATGTTTGTCTAATCCAAAGGTGATTCAAAGGTTATATTCAAAATAAGGTAAAAGGAACAAGGAAATAAGACAGACTTAAAGAAAGTTATAGTTATTAAGAGGTATTTTTGGAGGTTAAAAAAATTTTTGTTGAGAAATCATCTTGTATGGTAAACTTTTGTCCTAAAATAAAATATCTAGTTGTTTAAGAAAGAAGGATGTTTAAGACAAACAAGAAAGGTCAATCATGTCAGAAATGGTCTGTGTAAGTCATAAGATTAGCCCAAAATTTTTTAAGCTTATGATTAAGTTGGCCATAGTTAAAAGGAAATTTTAATAGTCTTTCTAGAAATTAGACTTTGATATTAAAATACACTAATACAACACTAAAAATTGGTTAAAGCAAGATTTTATTAAAAATATTAATTTACTTTTAATGCAAGACTTTTAAAATTGTACTTTAAATTCTGGGGTACATGTGCAGATCTTACAGGATTGTTGCATAGGTACACACATGCCATGGTGGTTTGCTGTGTCCATACCCCCATCACCTACATTAGGCATTTCTCCCAGTGTTATCCCTCCCCAACCTCCCTGCCACCTATTGTCCTTCCCCTTAGTTTCCCATCACCCAATCCCAGTGTGTGATGTTCCCCTCCCCTGTGCCCATGTGTTCTTATTGTTCAACACTCACCTATGAGTAAGAACATGTGGTGTTTGGTTTTCTGTTCTTGTGTCAGTTTGCTGAGAATGATGGTTTCCAGATTCATCCATGTCCCTAAAAAGGGCACAAACTAATCTTTTTTAATGGCTGCATAATAGTCCATGGTGTATATGTGCCACATTTTCTTTGTCCAATCTATCATTGATGGGCATTTGGGTTGGTTCCAGGTCTTTGCTATTGTAAACAGTGCTTCAGTGAATGTACGAATGCTTGTGTCTTTATAGCAGAACAATTTATAATCCTTTGGATATATACCCAATAATGGAATTGCTGGGTCAAATGGAATTTCTATTTCTAGATCCTTGAGGAATCGCCACACTGTCTTCCACAATGGTTGAAAGAATTTACACTCCCACCAACAATGTAAAACTATTCCTACTTCTCCATATCTTCTCCAGCATCTGTTCTTTCCAGATTTTTAAATAATCACCATTCTAACTGGCATGAGATGGTATCTCAATGTGGTTTTGATTTGCATTTCTCTAATGACCAGTGACGATGAGAATTTTTTCATATGTTTGTTGGTCTGATCTATGTCTTCTTTTGAAAAGTGTCTGTTCATATCCTTTGCCCACTTTTGAATGGGTTTGTTTTTTTCTTGTAAATCTGCTTTAGTTCTTTGTAGATTCTGGATATTAGCCCTTTTTCAGATGGGTAGATTGCAAAATTTTTTTCCCATTCTGTTGGTTACCAGTTCACTCTAATGATTGTTTCTTTTGCTGTGCCACTTAGATCCCATTTGCCTATTTTGGCTTTTGTTGCCATTGCTTTTGGTGTTTTAGTCATGAAGTCCTTGCCTATGCCTATGTCCTGAATGGTATTGCCTAGGTTTTCTTCTGGCGTTTTTATGGTGTTAGGTCTTATGTTTAAGTCTTTAATCCAACTGGAGTTAATTTTAGTGTAAGGTGTAAGGAGGGGGTCCAGTTTCAGCTTTCTGCACATAGCTAGCCAGTTTTCCCAACACCATTTATTAAACAGGAAATCTTTCCCCCATTACTTGTTTTTGTTAGGTTTGTCAAAGATCAGATAGTTGTAGATGTGTGGCATTGCCTCCAAGGCCTCTGTTCTGTTCCATTGGTCTATATCTCTGTTTTGGTACCAGTACCATGCTGTTTTGATTACGGTAGCCTTGTAGTATAGTTTGAAGTCAGGTGGCATGATGCTTCCAGCTTTGTTCTTTTTGCTTAGGATTGTCTTGGCTATGCAGGCTCTCTTTTGGTTCCATATGAAATTTAAAGTGGTTTTATCCAGTTCTGTGAAGAAGGCCAATGGTAGTTTGATGGGAATAGCATTGAATCTATAAATTACTTTGGGCAATATGGCCATTTTCACGATATTGGTTCTTCCTAACCATGAGCATGGAATGTTTTTCCATCTGTTTGTGTCCTCTCTTATCTCCTTGAGCAGTGGTTTGTAGTTCTCCTTGAAGAGGTCCTTTACAATCTTTGTTAGTTGTATTCCTAGGTGTTTTATTATCTTTGTAGCATTTGTGAATGGGAGTTGTCTCTTGATTTGGCTCTCTGTTAGTCTATTATTGGTGTATAGGAATGCTTATGATTTCTGCACATTGATTTTGTATCCTGTGACTTTGCTGAAGTTGCTTATCAGTTTCAGGAGATTTTGGACTGAGATGATGGGGTCCTCTAAATATGCAATCATGTCATCTGCAAATAGAGACAATTCAACTTTCTCTTTTCCTTATTGAATGCTCTGTATTTCTTTTTCTTGCCTGATTGCTCTGGCTAGGACGTCCAATACTATATTGAATAGGAGTGGTGAGAGAGCGCATCCTTGTCTAGTGCCAGATTTCAAAGCAATGTTTCCAGTTTTTGCCCATTCAGTATGATATTGGCTGTTGGTTTGTCATAAATAGCTTTTATTATTGTAAGATATGTTCCACTGATACCTAGTTTATTGAGGGTTTTTAGCATAAAGGGCTGTTGAATTTTGTCAAAGGCCTTCTCTGCATCTATTGAGATAATCATGTGGTTTTTGTCTTTGGTTCTGTTTATGTGATGGATTATGTTTATAAACTTGCATATTGAACCAGACTTGCATCCCTGGGATGAAGCCTAGTTGATCATGATGGATAAGCTTTTTGATGTGCTGTTGCATTCAGTTTGCTAGTATTTTATTGAATATTTTTTGCATCTGTGTTCATCATGGATATTGGCCTGATGTTTTCTTTTCTGGTTGAGTCTCTGTTGGGTTTTGGTATCAGGATGATGTTGGTCTCATAAAATGAGTTAGGGAGGGTTCCCCTCTTTTGTATTGTTTGGAATAGTTTCAGAAGGAATGGTACCAGCTCCTCTTTGTACATCTGGTAGAATTCAGCTGTGAACTCTTCTGGACCTGGACTTTTTTTGGTTGGTAGGCTATTAATTGCTGCCTCAACTTCAGTCCTTGTTATTGATCTATTCAGGGTTTTAACTTCCTTCCTGGTTTAATCTTGGGAGGGTGCAAGGGTCCAGAAATTTATCAATTTCTTCCAGGTTTACTGGTTTATGTGCATAGAGTTGTTTGTAGTAATCTCTGTTGGTAGTTTGTATTTCTGTGGAATCAGTGGTGATATCTCCTTTATTGTCTTTTATTGCATCTATTTGATTCTTCTCTCTTTCTTTTTTATTAGTCTGGCTAGTGGTCTGACTATTTTGTTGATCTTTTCAAAAAAACCACCTCCTGGATTTACTGATTTTTTGAAGCGTTTTTTTTTTTTTTGGTCTCTATCTCCTTCAGTTCTGTTCTGATATTAGTTGTTTCTTGTCTTCTGTTAGCTTTTGAGTTTTTTTGATCTTGCTCCTCTGGCTCTTTCAATTTTGATGATAGCCTGTCGATTTTAGATCTTTCCTTGCTTCTTGTGTGGGCATCATTTATTGCTATAAATTTCCCTCTAGATACTGCTTTAAATGTGTTCCAGAGATTCTGGTATGTTATGTCTTCGTTCTCATTGGTTTTGAAGAACATCTTTATTTCTGTCTCCATTTCATTGTTTATACAGTTGTCATTCAGGAGCCAGTTGTTCAGTTTCTATGTAGCTGTGCGGTTTTGCGTGAGTTTCTTAATCCTGAGTTCTAATTTGATTTCACTGTGGTCTGAGAGACTGTTTGTTATGATTTCCGTTCTTTTGCATTTGCTGAGGAGTGATTTACTTCCAATTATGTGGTCAATTTTAGAGTAAGTGTGATGTGGTGCTGAGAAGAATGTATATTCTGCTTGAACGATTCAGCTATTGAAACTTGTGTATGCTTTGTGAAGTTCTTGTGCTGTGGTTTTCAGCTCCAAGTCGTTTATATTCTTCTCTAAGCTGGTTATTCTAGTTAGCATTTTTCTAAACTTTTTTTAAGGTTTTTAGTTTCTTTCCATTGGGGTAGAACATCTTCCTTTAGCTCAGGGAAGTTTGTTATTACCCACCTTCTGGATCCTGCTTCTGTCAATTCATAAAACTCATTCTTCTTCCTGTTTTGTTCCCTTGCTGGTGAGGAGTTGTGATCCCTTGAAGGAGGAGAGGCTTTCTGGTCTTTGATGATTTCATCCTTTTTGCACTGGTTTCCGCCCATCTTCGTGGGTTTATCTACCTTGGATCTTTGATGTTGGTGATTTTGGATGGAGTCTGTGAGTGGACATCCTTTCTGTTGATGTTGAAGCTATTTCTTTTTGTTTTTTAGTTTTCCTTCTAATAGTCAGGCCTCTCTGCTGTATGAGGCATTTTCTTTTGGTTATACAGGGGTCAGGGAACCACTTGAGGGGGCAGTCTGTCCCTTCTCTGTCTGAAGAGGTACTGCTGGGCTGCCTGGGACTCAGCCTGGCTTCCTCTGGCTTTTTTTTACCGAGGTGAGATTAGACCTGCCTTCGCAATCGCGGATGCCCTTCCCCCCACAGAGCTTGGTCATCCAGGGTCGAGTTTGAACTGACGTGCTGGCTGTGAAACACTCAGGCAAGAGGGCTTCAGTTTGCTGGTCTTTGTGGAGGTGGGACCTGCCAAGCCATATCACCTGTCTCCCTGCTTTCAGCTCTCCCTCTTTCTGGAGGGTGGGTAGATCTGTCCTGTAGGTTCTTGGTGCTAGCCAAAACCTCTGCCCAGTTCTGTGCTGATAACTCATGGTGCCAGGCTGGCCAGAGCTGTCACTGAGATCTGCACTGGCAACTCGTGGTGCTTGTCAGCCCGTTGGCATTCTCCCATACTATGAGTTGCAAGGGCATAGGAGAAGCACAGTATCTGAACTGGAGTGCTGAGGGGAAAAAGTCACCGATCCTCCAGTCAGTTGTACTTCCCTGTTGGGGCAGCGCCCTGCCGTGCTTCAGTTTGCCCTCCCTGGGCTACACCCCACTGTCCGACCAGTTCCATTGAAATGAACCTGGTACCTCGGTTGAAAATGCAGAGCTCACTTGTCTTCTGTGTCTTTTTTGCTGGGAGTTGAGCTCTGGAGCTGTTCCTATTTGGCCATCTTGGTAGAAGATGCCCAATGCAAGACATTTTTTTTTTTTAATTTTACTTTAAGTTCTGAGATACATGTGCTGAACATGCAGGTTTGTTACATAGGTATACATGTGCCTTGGTGGTTTGTTGTACCTATCAGTTAATTTTTAAATTCTATAGCCCGTTTTAATTTTAATTTAAAAATTCTTCAGATTTATATCTCAGAAGTTTAACTTATGCTGTACCCTGCTGCTTTAGCTCTTTCTCCCTTTTGAGAAGTCCTAGGATGGTAATTCTTTCCTTCAATTTTAGTTGGCTCCTGTAACTTTTTAAAATTAATAGTTTAAAATAAGGGAGAGAATATTTGAACACAGGCAAATAAAAAATCTTATAGAATCTGGTTTTGTTTGTATGTCTGTTTTATCTATATGTTTATATGAGTCATATAAAACTGATATTTTACTACCAAAATATGCAAGAGCTCTAATTAATTAGCTTAAAGAGAAGTAAATGCATATGAAACTAACAAAAGCTAGCTCTGATACATTTCAGTTCACAAGACTTTAATAAATTTATTCAGATTAATTTGATAAATTAATCTCAAATTTTTCTCTAGTAGTTTAAAATCTTAACATCATGTTATGTTATATTAAGTAATTTTTTTCCCATTGGTAATTTGGGATGTTAAAAGCTAGGATAGTAGGAAAGTAAAAATTTTTTTTGGTCTTTTTTTTTGTGGTGAAGTTTATAGAAACATAAGTATATAATTTTTGCTAAAAAGAACATAATATTTTTGTTAGTTTAGAGGCTATTTGAGTAGCTTTAAAATAAAGGAAACAAATGTGCAGATAATGCTAAATGGATAAAGAGAAAAATAAAAGTGTGGGGAATATGAAACTTTTGACTCTTGGATGGCCACGTGATCACCTGTGTTAAGGAGTTGCAGCTGGACTGCATTTGTTACTAAAGGTAAACGTTGCCAGTGAAATTTAGAGATGAATCATAGTCATAATCCCAGGCAGTTGGTTCTCTGAATGCATAAGAAAATGCAAACTACTAAGAAAAAGCAAAATATTCAATTCCTTAGTTATTATTATTTGTAATAGGCAGAATGAAAGTAAGAGTGCTGGGTTGGGCCTTAAGGCTGGACTGAGCTCAGATGTACATTAGCTCAGGCCACAAGCCTCAAAGCTACCCACAAAGGGAAAAATTAACCCAGGGCAACAAAAATTACCTCTGACACTTGTGGTTACTAAGAAGATAGTCAATGTGGGGGAAGGGCAAAACCAAGCAACTATTAAAACCAGAGGATATAAAGTTAAAAATAATCGATCCATTTTGTAGATTGCTATCATCAGCTTCCCGAGAAACCTTTAGTATAATGGATTATAAAAGTAACTACTTTAAGGAAAGCATCTTTAATTTTAAATGCTACACAATAAAAGAGCATGTTTGGGTCAATGTAGGATCCATAGCTCACTATTAAACAATTGATAAGTATATGCGATCCGGATGCACAGGAGGTTATTCCTGAGACAATGACCAGTTTCATGGATTGGATAAATGCCAGTGTAAGGTCTGTTTAGTCTGAGAAGGGGACTGCCCAACTCTTCCTATAAAATGCCAAGTGGAGCACCCAAGATGAGGCAGCTGAAATGCTTTATATGCAAGACATGTGAGACTGGCTTTATGATGACCAAGATATTCACCTACCAAATATGCCTACTACCAAGGTCATGGTAAATGTAGTAAAGGAAACTCTTTTTACAGGGCACCCCAGGTGGTATTACACATATAGAATTGAACAAATATTTGAGAAAACCTATCAAATTTGTTTTCCCTCAGGAGTCTCAGAGATGCTAATTAAACATTAAGGTAATTTAAAAAACAGAGAAAGGTAAAGGGAGTCCAAGAACTCATCTCAGAAGAGTAGAAATCTATAGATGGTTATTAAGAAATGAAATAAATAAAATGAAGATTGATGGAGTCAAAACAAAGGCCTTTACAACACTATCAAAGATTGGGTGGACATAAGGAAGCCCCTGCTGATCCTCCAACATTAAATAGCACCGCACCAGTGTTCTGCATTTGACCCCAGATTGAGAAAATTTAAGAATAATCAAAAGGCAGACATTATAATGAGAAAGCTGACATTGCCTGGGGCACTGTTGAGGCAAATTTAGATGAAGATTAACAAAAGGGACTGAGTTTCTTGGCTCAATTCCCTGCTGGTAACTCAGATACTTTTTCATCAGCAAAGGTAAAATGGTCTGGTGGTAGAGAAGAAAAGTTCCTAGGAGTAGAACATAAAAATGTAAAAGTTGATAGGATTAGGACATTTGAAAGGTTTAAACAGGCTTTATGTAAGGTAGTTGTGACCTCCTTTATCTATAATGTCTTATGAAACTGGGTATTATATCTCATTGGAGATGTTTCCCTTATATAATACATAAATCTGAAGGCATGAAAAATCTGTCCTTTGTGAAATGTTAATTGAACATGCTGAATGAGAACTAGTAAGGCTGCTTGAGCTCACAGAATATAGGGTAGAAGCTGGAGTGCTGATCAGGACAAATCCTCCACTTGATAGCTCTTTATGGAGCATTTATTGGGTCTTACGGAAAAATCTGTGAGCATTTCTTAATGACAACTACTAGACTTTGGACTAGATGGTTTCCACTTATGAGGCATTTACTGCCTTGCTATGGGATGTTAACTGAAGCTACCCTTGTATTAATATAAATAATGGTGCCCCCCCAAATTTTATGATAAAATAAAAATGATTTAAATAGGATCTTGCTACCTGGGGATATAAAGAGGAGATATTCATGACCAGAAGGCCTCTTTTTCCCCTAGGTCTCACTCTATGTGAGGAGCTGCGAAATTCTATAGTGCCTGATAAAGGGCTTTCTCAGATCTGACAAGAGCTACTTGGCTTGTGAATAGAAGTTCCAAGGTGAACAAACAACATCTTACCTGGAGGGCTGCTGCTCCGGTTGAAGAAGAGGCAAGGAAATCTTTTTCTTTTGAGTTATTTATAGTTTAATTGGGTAAAATACCCTTTCGTGAGCAAATTTACCTTTCTCTCTACCTGAATTACCCAAAATTCAAAAATGGTTCCTGAGTATTCTGATTTTGTGACAATGCACTTATTTGCATAAGTCTAGTAAGAGTCTTCTCTTTTAAAACAGGACAATGGAAGACACTGGTTATTTTACCAAGTTTTACCTAGAATAACATAGTTTTAGGTAAAGTTACAGCAAGCCAATGTGAAAAAGTTTATATGGCCAATCAATTCTTGTTGCACTTTATGTTCTCAGGATCTCTTGAGGGCTGTCTCATGGGCCATTGGCCACTCGTATTTGGCTCAGAATAAATCTTGGCAAATATTTGACAGAGTTTGACACTTTTTTGACACATGGCTCCATTTTTTTCTCTGGCCTCACCACCCAAAATTTATACTTTTAGGCTTAAAAAGTATATTTGTTTTGAGAACCAAAACCTGATTATGAAAGATAAATGTGTTAGTTTTTAATCATAATTACTTCAGACATTGACTAACAAAATTACTTATGAATGGGTCACTATTCTAACAACTAATAGAAAGAGGTCAATTAAAGCAAATAAAAATAAGCATTTCAATCCATAATTATTTTCAGTGCAGCAGCAAATTGGATTACGGCTGTACCTCATTCTTTCTGCTCTTTAGCTTCAGAGGGAAAATAATCAGTAAAGAAAGGGATCATCTGAGTTTAAGTATTAATATTTATGACAAATGATTTATATCATTAGATAACAGCAATCAAACCTTGTCCATAATTTGTAAAGTTGAAAAGCCAAATTTTAAAATATAATAAATATATTACTCTCCAAATACAACGTTATGATTTTTTTTTCTTTTTTGCTTACTGCAGAGATTCTTTACACATTTCTCTTCTTTTGAGCAGAGAGAGCAAGATTGTCCTTTTGTGTAAGGAGGCGTATTTGCAAAATTTCCTCTGTAAAAAACAGAAACATTGATTAGCCAAATGGCTGTTAATTTCTCTAATTTCATTCATACATTTATGTTAAGTTGATTTAGTCATTCATTAAGTCATAAATGTTGAAAATGAAAAATAATATGTCTCAATTTTATTTTCATTTCTTTTGTTAAAGTATGAAAACAGTTCCTTACAGGATAAACCACAAGGAAGTTCTATTCTTGAATATTCTATAGAACAAGAATGAGATGTGAACCCAGTGTAATTATGCATGTGATAGTTGCAAAGTTTTTATCATAGATAGTGTGATTATTTCTTCATTTTGTACATGAAATAAATAACATTTAAATTGCAAACAAACATGTGTTTGATGGCTTAATTTTAAAGTATAACATCATAGTCCTTATCTAGTTTTATTTGATGATGTAAGACTTGACAGCTATTATGCCTGATTTTTAATAGTATAAGTCATACATTTTTCATAGCTTCTTTCTTTTCTTCTGTCTGTGAAAGACTTAAGAAAGTGTTAGAGTACACAAATAAAAACATAACATGAGTAGTATTCCATTAAAGAATACGCCACAATTTAGTTATATATTCTTTTGTTGATGGGCATTTGGGTTGCTCAAGTTTTTGGCCACTGCCCATAGCATTGCTATGGATGTTCAAAACATTCACACGTATGTCATTGTAGGGACACAGATATAACAGTGTGTGAGAATACCATGGCCTTCACTTTGTCCCCAGCATTTGGCATGGCCAATCACTAGCCATTCTAATAGTGCTGTAGTGGTATTTATTGTGACCTTAATTTGTATTTTTTAAAATAACTAATGATGTTGAGCATTTTTATGTGTGTATTTGTTACCTACATATTTTCTTTGTATTTTTTTTTAACTGAAATTGAGTTTTAAATTTTTTAATATTGAGTTGTGAGATTTCTTCCTATATTCCATTATGTGAACATATATCACATTATGTACATCCATTATGTGATATATGTTGTTGTTATTGTTGTTTACAGACTTTATTCCAGTCTGTGGCTTGTCTTTTCATTTTCTTAACAGTGTCTTTGAATAGTAGTTATTTTTAATTTTAATGAAATTTAATTTATATATCATAGTTATGGTGTGGTAGTTTAAAAATATTTGGCTATCTAAAGGCCATGAAGGTTTCTGTTAATCTTTTCTTCTAAAATTTTTATAGTTTTAGATGGTACATTTAGGTCTATTGAAATGGTTTGGCTCTGTGTCCCCACCCAAATCTCATCTTGAATTTTAATTCCCATGTGTTGAGGGAGGAACCTGTAATCCCCCACATGTTAAGGGAGGGAGGTGATTGGATTATGGGGGCAGTTTCCCTTATGCTGTTCTCATGATATTGAGTTCTCATGAGACCTGATGGTTTTAAAAGTGTTTAGAAGTTCCTCCTTTTCTCTTTCCTGCTGCACTGTAAGAAAGTTCCTGGGTTCCCCTTCCCTTTCTGTCATGATTGTAAGTTTCCTGAGGCCTCCCCAGCCACATGAAACTGTGAGTCAATTAAATCTGTTTCCTTTATAAATTACCCAGTCTCAGGTATTTATGCAGTGTGAAATGAACTAATACAGGACATTCGTATTGGGGTAAGTGGGATACAATTAAGATAACCTAAAAATGTGGAAGCAATTTTGGAACTGGGTAGCAGGCAGAGGTTGAAACCGTCTGGAGGGCTCAGAAAATGACAGGAAGATGTGGGAAAGTTGGAAACTTCCTAGAGACATGTTGAATGGTTTTGACCAAAATGCTGATTCGATGTGAACAATGATGTACAGGCTGAGGTGGTCTCAGATAGAGATGGGAAACTTCAGAACTGAAACAAAGGTCACTTGAGATGATCTGAAATTGGAACTTATGTTTAAAAGGAAACCAGGAGATAAAAATTTGTAACATTTGCAGCCTGATGATGCAATAGAAACCAGAAACTCATTTTCTTGGGAGAAATTCAAGCTGGCTGCAGAAATTTTTGTAATTAATGAGGAGCCAAATGTTAATCAGCAAGAAAATGGGGAATATGTCTTCAGTATATGTCAGAGATCTTGGTGACAACCCCTCCTGTCACAGACCAGGAGGCCTAGGAGGAAAAACTGGTTTCTTAGGCTGGGCCCAAAGCTCTGCTGCTATGTGAAACCTTGAGACCTGGTGCTCTGTGTTCCAGCTGCTCCAGCCTAAACAGGCTAGGTACAGCTTGGGCTGTTGCTTCAGCGGGTGCAAGCCCCAAGCCTTGGTGACTTATATGTGGTGTTGAGAGTAGCAGGAGGCAGCCAAATGCCTAGGCAGATAGGAGTGTGTCCCTGGTGAAACCCCACCTCCAAACCGAAGACCGTTTAAAACCTAAAAGCCAAGCTACAAGTTAAATCCTTGGACTGGATTGTGAACTTGTCTTCTTGTTTGGTGCACTTTCCTCTGATTGATACTCGCTCTTCACCTATTTTGCATATGTCTACTCTTTTCTAATTAGTTTTCTACACCCTTGCGCCCAACTTTGAGTGGTGTCTTCACTTTAACTTTTTTTTTTTTGCATACTCACAGATCAATCAGCACACACTCTCCATTCTGAGTCCATAAAGAGCCCCTAGACCTGGCCACAAGGGGGTACTTTCCAGCCTTTAAGTAGAGGAACCATCCCCTTCCTGCCATGTCCCCTCTTTATTGAGAGCTTTCTTTTTCCTTAGTAAATTCTACTCCACTCACTCTTCAGTGTTCATACACTAAATTCTTCCTGATTGTGAGACAAGAACTCAGACATATCTGAGCTAAAGAGCAGAAAAACTGGAACAGTGTTGGGCCTGTGGGTGCACAGAAGTTAATAACTGAAGATTGGAAACCTCACCTAGATTTCAGAGGATGTATGGAAATGTCTGGGTGTCTAGGCAGAAGTCTTCTGCACAGGCAGAGCCCTCATGGAGAACCTCTGCTAGCACAGTGTGGAAAGGAAAGGTGGGGTTGGAGCCCCCACACAGAGTCCTCACTGGGGCACTGCCTAGTGAAGCTGTGAGAACAGGGCCACCATCCTCCAGACCTCAGAATGACAGATCCACTGACAGCTTGCACCATGCACCTGGAAAAGCCACAGCTCTCAAAATCAGCCTGTGAAGAAGCTGCCCAAGGCTGTGGGAGCCCACCTCTCACATCAGCATGCCCAGATATGAGACATGGAGCTAAAGGAGATTATTTCGGAGATTTAAGATTTAATGACTGCCTCATTGGATTTTGGACTTGGGTGGAACCTCTTCGTTTTGGCCAATTTCTCTCATTTTGAATGGGAGCATTTACTCAATGCCTGTACCCCCCATTGTATCTAGGAAGGAACTAACTTGTTTTTGATTTTACAGGCTCGTAGGCAGAAGGGACTTTCCTTTTCTCAGATGAGACTTTGAACTATGGACTTTTGAGTTAATGCTGAAATGAGTTAAGATTTTGAGGATTGTTGGAAAGGCATAATTGGTTTTGAAATGTAAAAAGACATGAGATTTGGGAGGGCTGGGGCAGAATGATAGGGTTTCACTCTGTGTCCCAACCCAAACCTTATCTCTAATTATAATTCTTATGTATTGAGGGAGGGAACTACAATCCCCATGTGATGAGAGAGAAAGTTGATTGGATCATGAGGGCAGTTTCCCTCATGCTGTTCTCATGATAGTGAGTAAGTTCTCATGAGATCTGATGGTTTTAAAAATGTTTGGAATTTCATCCTTTTCTTTTCTCTCTCTTGCTGCTGCACTGTGAAGAAGGTGCTTGCTTCCTCCTTTGCCTTATGCCATGATTGTAAGTTACCCGAGGCCTCCCTAGCTATGTGGAACTGTAGTCAATTAAAGCTCTTTCCTTTATAAATTACCCAGTCTTGGGTATTTCTTTATAGTAATGTGAAAATGAACAAATACATCAATTATTCATTTTGAGTTAATTTTTGTATGTTGTATAGATGCAAGTTACTTTATGAATGATGAATTGTTCCAGCATTATTCATTGAATAAAATTTTTCCCACTGCAATACCTTTGTGCATTTCTGGAAAATTAGTTGAAAATATGTGGTCAACCATGTGTGGATCTATTTCTGATCTCTGTATTCTGTTCCACTAATCTACTTGTCTAACTATGCAAATATCACAATGTTGGGATTATTTTACAGTTTTAATAACTTTTGAAAACCATATTATTAGCACTTGAAAACAAGAGTATTAGTTCTTTAAATTTATTCTATTTCAAGTTGTTTGGTTATCCAAAGTTTTTGTGCTTCCATATGAATTTTCTGATCAATTTGTCAATTTACACAATAAAATCCTTGTAGAATTCTGACTGGGTTTGTATTGAATCCATAGATCAGTTCAGAAAAAAAAAAAGACATCTTAACAATACTGAGTCTTCTAACTGATGAAAAACATGTATCTTTCTAATTATTTATGTCTTTGCTAGTTTCTCTAGTGATATTATATAGTTTTCAATGTACAGGTAGCTTTCTTCTGCTAGATCTATTTCAAGATAATTTATATTTTTTGATGCTATTATAAATGATGTTATTTTCATTCAATTTCTGATGTTGTTAGTGTATGGACAGGTAATTAATTTTTGTATACTTATTGTGTATCCTAAAAGATTGCTAAACTTATTAGTTTTAGATGAAATTTGGTAGATTTCAGTAAAATTTCTATAAAGTAACAGTCAGCACAGTATGGCCCAGAGGCCAAATCTGTCCTGTGGTCTGTTTTTATGTGTTTTTATTTTATTTTTCTGTTTTTATGCAGTCCGTAAGGTAATATATATATTATTATATATATGCAAAGTCTAACATATTTACTGTCTGCTGTGTTACATACATTTATTTTTATTAGGAATAGTGTTCACCGTCAATTTTTCATAGATGTTCTTTATTGGATTTATAACATTCCTTTCTATTTCTAGCTTTCTGGGAGCCTTCATCGGAGTGAATGTTTGGCTTTGTCTGAATCTATTGAGAGAATCATATAATTCTTACTTTCAGGTTGATTGATTAACTGATTTATTTTAGAATGTTAAATGAGACCTGCATTCCTAGAATATATCCCTCTTAGATAAAGTGTGTTTTGTTTTTAAAATATTTTTGAATTCGAGCTGGGTGCAGTGGCTCATGCCTGTAATCCCAGCACTTTGGGAGGCCAAGGCAGGTGGATCATCTGAGGTCAGGAATTTGCAACCAGCCTGACCAACATGGTGAAACCCCATCTCTAGTAACCATACAAAAATTAGCTGGGCTTGGTGGCGGGCACCTGTGATTCCAGCTACTTGGGAGGGTAAGGTAGGAGAGGTGGTGGTTGCAGTGAGCTGAGGTTGCAGCATTGCATGCCACCCTGAGCAACAAAGAGTGAAATTCCATCTCAAAAAAAAAATGTTGGATTCAAAACTAAATTTTGTTTAGCTTTTTTATACCTATGTTTGTGAGGGATATTGGTCTTTTTTCTTTTTTATACCTATGTTTGTGAGGGATATTGGTCTTTTTTTTGGTCTTTTCTCTTTATTTCTCCTGTATAATTTTTGTCTTTTGAAAAATGCTTACATTTCATCCAACTTGTAAAATTTATTGGCATGAATGTTATTAATATTTTCTTATTTTACTTTTAATATCTGTAAAATCTGTATTGCTGTCACCTCTTTATGTTCTTATATTATTTTTATCTTTTTTTCTGATCAGCATGGCTTGGAGATGATCAATTTTATTAATAAAATGTTAATGATTAATTTTCATTGATTTTTAACTGTTTTTCTGTTTCTTATTCTATTTATGCTTTCATTTTTATTATTTCATTTTTTTTTAACATTGGATTTAATTTGCTCTTTTTTTACCCCTAGTTTCTTAGGTGGAAGGCAAGGTCATTGACTGGAGACAGTTCTTTTCTTCTGTTGTGGGCCGTTAGTGGCATGAATTTCTCATAATTACTCTTTTAATAGCATCCTGTATGTTCTGATTGTATTTTCATTCAGTTCAACATACTTTCTAACTTCTTTTTTGAGTTATTCTTTGATTCATGAGTTATTTAGAAGTGTGTTATTATTCAAATATTGGACATTGGACATTTTCAGGGTTTTTCTGTTAATTTGTAATTTAATTTTATTGTCATCAGACAACATGCTTTGTATCATTTTAATCCATTTAAATGCATCAAGACCTGTTTTATGACCTAGAGTATGGTCTTTATTATTAAATATTCCATGTACACTTGAAAAAATATGTTTTTCTCTGTTTTTGGGTGGTATAGTCTACCAGTGTCCATCAGGCAAAGTTGCTTGCGAGTGTTCAACTTTATAACCCTACTTATTTTCCATCTACTTGTTTTCCTTTTATCAGATGGGATAATTGAAATATCTAATGTTAATGATGGATTTCTCTAATTCTCCTTACAGTAATATTGGTTTTTGCGTCATGTAATTTTAATCTGTTTTTAGCTGCTTAACATTTAGGACTCTTATGTTCTCTTCATTAATTAACCCAGTTATCATTGCAAAATGACCTTTATCTCTGATAATATTCTTTGCTCTGAAATCTACATTTTCTGATATTAATGTAAACAGTGCAGCATTTATTTGTTTATCTATCTATCTATCTATCTATCTATCTCTTTTATTTGAGATGGAATCTCACTCTGTTTCCCAGGCTGGAATGCAGTGGTGAAATTATAGTTCACTACAGCTTCAAAATTCTAGGCTCTGCTTATATTACCACCTCAGCCTCCCGAGTAGCTGAAACTACAGGCATGTGCTACCATGCCAAAGTAATATTTTATTTTTATTTTTCTAGAGATGCAGTCTCACTATGTGGCTCAGGATGGTCTTGAAATTCTTTCCTCAAATGGTTCTCCCACATTAACTGCTTGAGCAGTTGGGATTATAGGTGTCAGCCACTGTGCCCAGCACTGTAGCTTTCTTTGACTAATGTTAGCATGGTAAACCTTTTTCCATTCTTTTTGCTTCTAGTCTATTTGTGTTTTTTATATTCAGAGTAAAAAAAAAAATCCTAAAGTTTCTTGTAGGCAGCATAAAGCTGGTTTTCAATTTCTTAGCCAATTGTGCAATCTCTGTTTTTTAATTCAGGGCATTTATACCATCAAAATTTAACATAATTATTGATAGGTTTGAGGCTATCATCTTATTTATTATATTTGTTTCATCTGTTCTCTATTTCCCTTTTCCTTTCTTCTTGCTTTTCTTTGGGTTAATTAAATATCTTTTTAAAATTCCATTTTACCTGCTTTGCTGGCATATTTGTGATTACTCTTTGTTTTGCTTAATTTTAGTGGTTACTTTAGAATTTATAGTGTGGATCTTTTACTTATCACAGTCAAGTTAGATTATTCCACTTCACATGAATTTAAAGAACTAGGGTGGTTTAATTTTACATATACTATATCACACACAAAAGATTTATTTTAACTAAATAATTATCTTTGAAGGAGAAATAAAAAATAATAAGAAAAAAACCTTACATATTTATCCACAAAGTTATCATCTCCAGTCATCTATAAACATATTTAACCTTTATTTTTAAAAGATTTTCTGTGTATAGAATTTTCAGTTGACAGTTTTATTTTGCTTTTGTTTTTAAAGATATTGCTGTCTTCTCTCTTGAATTATATCCAGTGAAAAACGGCTGTCATCTCTTCTCTTTTTTTTTTTAAAATTATATATATACACACACACACACACACACACACACACACACCCTTTGAAATTGTACTTTTAAGTTCTGGGGTACATGTGCAGATCTTGCAGGATTGTTGCATAGGTACACACATGCCATGGTGGTTTGCTGTCTCCATCCCTCCGTCACCTACATCAGACATTTCTCCCAGTGTTATCCCCTCCCCCAACCTCCCTGCCCCCCCACTGTCCCTCCCCTAGCCACCCACCCCCCCAACATACCCCAGTGTGTGATGTTCCCCTCCCTGTGTCCATGTGTTCTCATTGTTCAACACCCGTCTATGAGTGAGAACATGTAGTGTTTGGTTTTCTGTTCTTGTGTCAGTTTGCTGAGAATGATGGTTTCCAGATTCATACATAGCTCTAAAAAGGACAAGAACTCATCATTTTTTATGGCTGCATAGTATTCCATGGTGTATATGTGCCACATTTTCTTTGTCCAGTCTATCATTGATGGGCATTTGGGTTGGTTCCAGGTCTTTGCTATTGTAAACAGTGCCACAATGAACATATGTGTGCATGTGTCTTTATAATAGAATGATTTATAATCCTTTGGGTATATACCCAGTAATGGGATTGCTAGGTCAAATGGAATTTCTATTTCTAAATCCTTGAGGAATCACCACACTGTCTTCCACAATGGTTGAACTAATTTACACTCCAACAATAGTGTAAAAGTGTTCCTGTTTCTCCACATCCTCTCCAGCATCTGCTGTCTTCAGATTTTTTTAACGATCGCCATTCTAACTGGCATGAGATGGTATCTCAATGTGGTTTTGATTTGCATTTCTCTAATGACCAGTGATGATGAGCAGTTTTTCATATGTTTATTGGCCTCATCTACATCTTCTTTTGAAAAGTGTCTGTTCATATCCTTTGCCCATTTTTGAATGGGTTTTTTCTTGTAAATCTGCTTTAGTTCTTTGTAGATTCTGGATATTAGCCCTTTGTCAGATGGGTAGATTGCAAAAATTTTTCCCATTCAGTTGGTTGCCAGTTCACTCTAATGATTGTTTCTTTTGCTGTGCAGAAACTCTTAAGATTAATTAGATCCCATTTGTCTATTTTGGCTTTTGTTGCCAATGCTTTTGGTGTTGTAGTCATGAAGTCCTTGCCTATGCCTATGTCCTGAATGGTTTTGCCTAGGTTTTCTTCTAGGGTTTTTACAGTGTTAGGCCTTATGTTTAAATCTTTAATCCACCTGGAGTTAATTTTAGTGTAAGGTGTAAGGAAGGGGTCCAGTTTCAGCCTTCTGCACATAGCTAGCCAGTTTTCCCAAAACCATTTAGTAAACAGGGAATCTTTTCCCCTTTGCTTGTTTTTGTTAGGTTTGTCAAAGATCAGATGGTTATAGATGTGTGGCATTGCCTCTGAGGCCTCTGTTCTGTTCCATTGGTCTATATCTTTGTTTTGGTACCAGTACCATGCTGTTTTGATTACTGCAGCCTTTTAGTATAGTTTGAAGTCAGGTGGCGTGATGCCTCCAGCTTTATTCTTTTTGCTTAGATTTGTCTTGGCTATGCAGGCTCTCTTTTGGTTCTATATGAAGTTTAAAGTGTTTTTTTTCCAGTTCTGTGAAGAAGGCCAATGGTAGTTTGATGGGAATAGCATTGAATCTATAAATTACTTTGGGTAGTATGGCCATTTTCACAATAGTGATTCTTCCTAACCATGAGTGTGGAATGTTTTTCCATCTGTTTGTGTCCTCTCTTATTTCCTTGAGCAGTGGTTTGTAGTTCTCCTTGAAGAGGTCCTTTACAACCTTTGTTAGTTGCATTCCTAAGTATTTTATTCTCTTTGTAGCAATTGTGAATGGGAGTCCTCTCTTGATTTGGCTCTCTGTTTGTCTGTTACTGGTGTATAGGAATGCTTGTGATTTCTGCACATTGATTTTGTATCCTGAGATTTTGCTGAAGTTGCTTATCAGTTTAAGGAGATTTTGGGCTATTTTATTTTATTTTATTTTTAAGTTCCAGGGTACAAATGAAGGATGGGCAGTTTTGTTACATAGGTAAATGCGTGCTATTGTGGTTTGCTGCACAGGTCAACCCATCACCCAGGTATTAAGCCCAGCACGCATTGGGAATTTTTGCTCGTGCTCTTCTTCTCCCCCACCCCACCCACAGCAGGCTCCTGTGTATGTTGTTACCCTTTGCATGGCTATGTGTTCCCATTGTTCAGTTCCCATTTATAAGTGAGAACATGAGGTGTTTTGTTTTCTGTTTCTGCATTAGTTTGCTGAGAATAATGACTTCCAGCTCCATTCATGTCCCTGCAAATGACATGATCTCATTCCATGGTATATATGTACCACGTTTTCTTTTATGGGCATTTGGGTTGATTCCACCTCCTTGCTATTGTAAATTATGCTGCATTGAACATACGTGTGCATGTATCTTTGTAACTGAATGATTTATATTCCTTTGGATATATATCTAGTAATGGAATTACTGGCTAAAATGGTATTTCTGGTTCTAGATCTTTGAGGAATTACCACACTGTCTTCTACAATGTTTGGATTATTATGGAGTTTACAATCCCACCAATAGTGTGAAACATTCTTATTTCATCACAACCTCACCAGCATCTGTTTCTGGACTTTTTAATAATCACCATTCTGACTGGCATGGGATGGTATCTAATTGTAGTTTTGATTTGCATTTCTCTAATGACCAGTGATGTTGCACTTCTATTCCTATATTTGTTGGCTGCAGAAATGTCTTATTTTGAGAATTTTCTGTTCATGTTCTTTGCCCATTTCTGAATTTTTTTTTTGTAAATTTATTTAAGTTCCTTGTAGATTCTGGATATTAGACCTTTGTCAGATGGATAAGATTGCTAAAATTTTCTCCCACTCTGTAGGTTACTTGTTCACTCTGATGATAGTTTCTTTTGCTGTGCAGAAGCTCTTTACTTTAATTAGATCCTGTTTGTCCAGTTTTGCTTTTTTTGCAATTGCTTTTGATGTTTTTGTCATTAAATGTTTGCCCATGCCTACACCTTGAATGGTATTGCCTAGATTTTCTTCTAGGGTTTTTATAGTTTTGGGTTTTATATTTAAGCCTTTAATCCATCTTGAGCTAATGTTTGTATAAGATGTAAGAAAGTGGTCCAATTTCAGTTTTCTGCATAACGCTAGCTTGTTCTCCCAGCATCATGTATTAAATAGGGAGTCCTTCCTTCATTGCTTGTTTTTGTCAGGTTTATCAAAGATCAGATGATTGTAGATATGCAGTCTTATTTCTGAGTTCTGTATTCTGTTCCATTGGTCTGTGTATGTATTTTTGTACAAGTACCATGCTGTTTTGGTTACTGTAACCTTGTAGTATAGCTTGAAGTCAGGTAGTGTGATTCTTCCAGCTTTATTCTTTTTTGTTTAGGATTGTCTTGGCTATACATGCACTATTTTGTTCCATATGAAATTTAAAGTAGTTTTTCTAATTCTGTGAAGAAAATCAATGGTACCTTGAGCGGGGAGCACATTGAATCTATAAATTACTTTGGGCAGTATGGCCATTTTCATGATATTGATTCTGACTCTCCATGAACATAGAATGGTTTTTCATTTGTTTGTGTCTTCTTTGATTTTCTTAAGCAGTGGTTTGTAGTTCTCCTTGAAGAAGTCTTTCACTTTTTTTTTACATTAGTTGTATTCCTAGGTATTTTATTTTTTTTCTAGCAATTGTGAATGGGAGTTCATTCATGATTTGGCTCTCTGCTCGTCTCTTGGTGTATAGCAATGCTTGTGACTTTTGCACATTGATTTTGTATCCAGAGACTGCTAAAGTTGCTTGTCAGCTTAAAAAGCTTTTGGGCCAAGATAATGGGGTTTTCTAGATATAAGATCATGTCATCTGCAAACAAAGACAAATTGACTTCCTCTCTTCCTATTTGAATACCCTTTATTTTTTTTCTCTTGCCTGATTGCTCTGACCAGAACTTCCAATACTATGTTGAATAGAAATGGTGAGAGAGGGCATTTTTATCTTGGTATACCCCTTCAATTCCTAGTTTATTGAGAGGAGTTTTTAACATAAAGGAATGTTGAACTTAATTGAAGGCCTTTTTGGCATCTATTGAGATAATCATGTGTTTTATGTCTTTAGTTCTGATTATGTAATGAATTACATTTATTGATTTGCATATGTTGAATCAGACTTGCATCCTGGGGATGAAGCCAACTTGATTGTGGTGGATAAGCTTTTTGTTGTGTTGCTGGATTTGGTTTGCCAGTATTTTATTGAGAATTTTTGCATCAATGTTCATAAGGGATATTGGCCTGAGGTTTTTTGTTGTTGTTGTTTCCCTGCTAGGTGTTAGTATCAGGATGATGCTGGCCTCATAAAATAAGTTAGGGAGGAGTCCCTCCTTTTCAATTGTTTGGAATATTTTCAGAAGAAAGGCTGTCAGCTCCTCTTTGTACCTCTGGTAGAATTCAGCTGTAAATCCATCTGGTCCTGGGCTTTTATTGGTTGGTAGGCTATTCATTACTGCCTTAATTTCAGAACTTGTTATTGGTCTATTCAGGGATTCAGCTTCTTCCTGATTCAATCATGGGAGGGCACATGTTTTCAGAAATGTATCCATTTCTTCTAGATTTTTGAATTGATTTGCACAGAGGTGTTTATAATATTCTCTGATAGTTGTTTGTATTTCTATGAGGTGAGTGGTGATATCCCCTTTATCATTTTTTTATTGTGTCTATTTAATTCTTCTCTTTTATTCTTTATTATTCTAGATAGCAGTCTAACTGTTTTATTTATTTAAAAAAAAAAACAGCTCCTGGATTTATTGATTTTTTTGAAGGGTTTTTTCATGTTTTTATCACTTTTAGTTCCCGTCTGATCTTGACTATTTTTTCGTCTTCTGTTAGCTTTGTGATTTGTTTGCTCTTAGTTCTCTACTTCCTTTAGTTATGATGTTAAAAAGTCAATTTGGGATCTTTCCAGCTTTTCAATGTAGGTGTTTAGCACTATAAATTTCCCTCTTAACACTGCTTTAGCTGCATTCTAGAGATTTGGGTATGTTATCTCACCATTCTCATTAGTTTTAAAAAACTTGATTTCTTCCTTAATTTCATTTTTTTTACCCAGGAGTCATTCAAAAGCAGGTTGTTCAATTTCCATGTAGTTGTGTGGCTTTGAGTGTTTCTTAATATTGAGTTCTAATTTGACTGTGTTTTGTTCTGAGAGACTGTTATGATTTCAATTCTTCTGTATTTGCTGAGGAATGATTTACTTTCGATTAGGTGCACTTTTAGAGTAAGTGCCTTGTGGTGCTGAGAAGAATGTATATTCTGTTGTTTTGGGGTGGAGAATTCTGTAGATATCTACCAGGTCCACTTGATTCAGAGCTGAGTTCAACTTCAGGATATCTTTATTAATATTCTGTTTCAATGATCTGTCTAATATTGACAGTGGGGTGTTAAAATCTCCCACTATTATTATGTGTGGGAGTCTAAGTCTCTTTGCCAGTCTCTAAAAACTTGTTTTATGAATCTGGGTGCTCCTGTATTGGGTACATATATGTTTAGCTCTTGTTGGATTGAACCCTTTACCATTATGTAATGCCCTTCTTTGTCTTTTTTGATCTTTGTGGTTTAAAGTTTGTTTTGTCAAAAACTAGGATTTCAACCTCTGCTTTTTTCTGTTTTCTATTTGCTTGGTAAATTTTCCTCCATCCCTTCGAGTCAACATGTATCTTTGCATGTGAGATGGGTCTCTTGAACGCAGCACACTGATGGACATTGGCTCTTTATCCAGCTTGCCATTCTGTGTCTTTTATATGGGGCCTTTAGCCCATTTACATTTATGGTTAGTATTGTTATATGTGAATTTGTTCCTGTCATCATGATGCTGGCTGGTTATTTTGCAGACTTGTTTATGCAGTTGCATCAAAGTGTTGTTGGTTTGTTTTTGTAGTGACTGGTAACCATTTTTCCTTTCCATATTTAGTGCTTCCTTCAGGAGCTCTTGCAAGGCAGGCTTGGTGATTATAAATTCCCTCAGCATTTGCTTGTCTGAAAAAGTTCTCATTTCTACTTTGCTTATGAAGTTTAGTTTGGCTGGATATGAAATTATAGGGTGAAATTTTTTTTCTTTAAGAATGATAAATATTGGGCCTGGTGTGATGGCTCATGCTTATAATCCCAGCACTTTTGGAGGCCAAGGTGGATGGATCACCTGAGGTCAGGAGCTCTGGACCAGTCTGGCCAACATGGCACAGCCTTGTCTCTGCTAAAAATACAAAAATTAACTGGGTGTGATGATGGGTGCTGGTAATCCAAACTACTCAGGAAGCTGAGGCAGGAGAATCACTTGAACCTGGGAGGTGGAGGTCGCAGTGAGCCAAGATGGCACTACTGCACTCCATCTTAGGAGGAGACTCCATCTTAAAAAAAAAAAAAGAATGTTAAATATTGGTCCCAATCTCTTCTGGCTTGTAGGGTTTCTGCTGAGAGGTCTGCTGTTAGTCTGATGGACTTCCCTTTGTAGGTGGCCTGGCCTCTCTCCCTGGCTGCCCTTAACATTTTGACCTTGGGGAATCTGATGATAATGTGTCTTGGGGTTGATCTTCTCATGGAGTATCTTACTGGATTCTCTGTATTTCCTGAATTTGAATGTTGACCTTTCTTGCTAGGTTGAAGAAGTTCTCCTGGATGATTTCCTGAACTGTATTTTCCAACTTGGTTTTGTCCTCCCCATTTATTTCAGGTATCCCAATCAGTCATAGGTTAAATCTTTTTACATAATCCCATAGTTCTCAGAGGTTTTGTTTGTTCTTTTGTTCTCTAATCTTTTCTGCCTGCCTTATTTCAGGAAGAGAGTCTTCAAGCTCTGATATCCTTTCTGCCTTTTGGTCTATTTGGATATTGATACTTGTGTTTGCATTGTGAAGTTCTTGTGTTGTGTTTTACAGCTCCATCAGGTCATTTATGTTCCTCCCTAACCTGGCTATTTTGGTTAACAGCTCCTGTAATGTTTTATTCTGGTTCTTAGCTTCTTTGCAATATGTTAGAACATACTCCTTTAGCTCAATGAAGTTCATTATCATCCATCTTCTGAAATCTACTTCTGTCAGTTTATCCATCTCAGCCTCATCCCAGTTCTGTGCCCTTGCTGGAGATGTGTTGTGATCATTTGCAGGTGAAGAGGGACTCTGGCTTTTTGAGTTTACAGCATTTCTGCGTTGATTCTTTCTCATCTTCAAGGGTTTATCTACCTTTGATCTTTGAGTCTGCTGACCTTTGGATGGGGTTTTTGTGGTCTTTCAAAATTGATGTTGTTGTTGCTTTCTGTTTGTTCTTCTTTTAGCAGTCTTCCCTAGGGCTGGTGTGGTTTGCTATGGGCCTACTCCAGGCCCTGTTCACCTGGGTCCTTCTGACCCCTGGAGGTATCACCAGTGGAGGCTGCAGAGAGGCAAAGATGGCAGCCTGCTCCTTCCACTGGGCACTCTGTCCCAGAGGGGCATTGACCTGATGCCTGCCGGAATGAACCTGTATGCAGTGTCTGAAGACCACTGTTAGGCGGTCTCACCCAGTCAGGAGAAACAGGATCGGGGACCCACTTAAATAAGCAGGAGTTTTCCTTGTCCAGAATGCCTGGACTCCTCAGAGCTTGCTAGCAGAAAAGGCTAAGACAGCTGATCCATGATACCACAGCTACCCCTCCTCCTAAGGAGTTCTCTCAGGCAAATCAGAGATCTGTCCATAAACCCCTGGCTGGAGATGCTGAAAATCCCTCAGGAAGGCCCTGCTTGGCCAGAAGGAATGGGTCAGGGTCTCACTTAAAGAAGCAGTCTGGCCACGAACTGTCACAGTGGCTGTGCTGTGCTGGGCTGTGCTGTGGGGGGAATTTCTCCTAGTCCAAACCACTCAGTCTTGCTGGTACCAGCAGCAGGGGAAAATGGCCAACTGGAGCCACAGTGGTGATGGCCACCTCTCCCCTCCCAGGACTCTGTCTTCTTAGGCAGTCTCCAGCCGGCCCTGTCCGTTGGCCAGCAGGGATTTCAAGCTAGTGGGTTTTAGCTTGTGGTGTTCCATTGTACATTGTGCCATTGAGCAAGGTCACTTGGGTTCCTGGCTTCAGCCCCCTTCCCATGAGAGTTGATGGATCTCCTGCCTCACTGGAGTTCCTAGAGCCAGAGTATGCAAAAAATCCTATCTCTCAGTGCCTGCCTGACGTGCTGCCCACCCCAGGCTGCTGCTGTGAGTCTGCACAGCTCTGGGCTTGGGACCCAAGGCCTTGGTGGCACGTACTCATGAGGGGATCTCCTGATCCATGGGTTGCAAGGATTCATGGAAAAGCATGTTTTTCAGGGTATGGTAGCACAATCTCTCACCACCTCCCCTGGCTGGGGGAGGGAGTTCCTTTGCCCCGTTCAGCTCCTGGGTGGGTGGGCCCTCACTCCTGTTTTACCTTGCTCTACATGGGTTGCACCAACTGCTAGTGATTCCCAGTGAGAGACCTGGGTACCTCAATTGAAGATTTGGAATTCACGTGCTGTTTTTGTTCTTCTCAGTGGGACCTGCAGACTAGAGCTGTTTCTATTTGGCCATCTTGACTGCTCCACTGCTGTCATCTTTATCTTTGTTCCTCTGTATGTAACATGTCTTTGTTTTCTGGATACTTTTAAGATTTTTTCTTTATTATAAGTTTTGAAATTTTTGGTTATAAGGTATCCTGATGTAGTTTTCCTCATGTTTCTTGTGATTAGGGTTTGGTAAACTTCTTGGATCTGTGAACTTAAATTTTCATTAAGCTTGGAAAGTTTTGGACTATATTTCTTTAAATATTTTTCTGTATCTCACCCCCTTTAAGGAAATCAATTCCCACTAAAGTTGTATCACAGCTAACTGATGCACATTTTATCTTTTTTGGATATTTTTTCCCTCTATGGATTCTATCTTGGATAATTTTTTTCTTTTCTTTTTTAAAGAGACAGAGTCTTACTCTGTTGCCAAGGCAATCATGGCTCACTGCATCCTTGAACTCCTGAATCACTGCCTTGAATAATTTCTAATGTTATGACTTTGAATTCATTAATCTCTTTTTCTGGAATGTCCATTAATTTTAACTTCTAAAAAATCTCAGACATTGTAGTCTTCTGTTTTTAATATTTTTCATATCTTTGCTTAACATTTAAAAATATGGAATACAGTTATAATAACCATTTTAATGTCTGTCTCGGTTAACTGTAACATCTGTGTAAGTTCTGCATTAGTTTCAACTTATTGATTCAGCTTCTTATTATATCTTATTTTTTTCCCCTCTTTACATGGCTGGTAATATTTCATTAGAAGCCAGACATTGCATTATAAGTGTTAGGTGCTGGGCATTATGATTTCTGTAAACCTCCTTGAGGGTTTTTTTATTTTTATTTTTATGGGATACAGTCAAGTTATATGGGAACATTTTGATCCTTTCAGGTTTTACATTATGAATTGTTAGGTGGATCTGGAGCAGTTTAGTTCTGCTCCCTGTGTGAGTGCGAAGAACTGTGTCCTATTATTCTTTCAGATGCTTCTTACCTGGTCTGAAGTTGTTTCCTCACATGCATTTTCTGATCAATACTCTGCTAATCAATACTCAAGGAATACCTTTTGCAGATCTCTAGGGTTCTCTCTGTGTGTAGTTCTTTTTTCTCTAGTACTCTTTTCCATGAACTCTAACTGTATTGGTCTTCCTATACATTTAGCTACATTTCGTCAACTCAGGGAGTCAGCCAACCTCTGTCTTAGTAATTTCATGTGCTATGACCTGAAAGCTCTCATTGAGACAGGAAGCTGGGGGAATTATAGGACTAACTTGTTTTGTTATTTTTCAGAGATCACAGCCCATTGTTGTATTATGGCCAGTGTCTTACAAACCAGTGCTTCATGTGCTTTATCTGTTTTGCTTTTTTTGGCTTTTGTTTCAAGTGACAGGGTATATTGGTCCCCCTATCTCTTGGCCAGGGGTGACATAACAATATCCTCTTATGCTTTCACAAGATCCCTAAGAAATCTGTTACATACATAATTTGTTTGGACCACCAAACCTGATTTATTCAAAGCAATATGATGTTTAATTGCTTTTTCATCAAATCTTGAGCCTCCTTCCCTTATTATTACTCTCTTTTCATGTCAAATCTTATGATTTTCTACTTAAGAGAAAAGATGATAATAAATGTGCCAGTAGTTTTACAATTTCTCTGATATCTATAAAAACTCTGCTTTTCCCAAGCTATGAGAATTTGTATTTATCATTCTTGTTTTTGCTTCCAAGTGAGAGGTTATGGAAGAAAATACAGAGAGATATATACACACTTCTGCCTCTCTCTAGTAATTTTGGCATATCTCAGCTCCTTTTCATCAATGTTGCATATTTATTCTTTGTCTTTGTTTTTATCTTTTCTACTGCTTATTTTTAAATTGATGTTTGTTGAAGAGCTGGGTTATTAACTGTTTTTATATTCTTCCTAGTAGAGATCCACTGGGATTTGAGTTCTAGAATTTCATTTTTGGAGTTTCCCGTTAAACTTATGCTAAATTTTCATTTAGATATGCAATTATCAGCAAGACGATTAAAGTTGTGTTGTTCTTTTATTAAAAGTATGTGCTTTTACAATCATTCTCAGTCATTTTCTTATTCCATGTATTTTATATTATATTAGAGAAGCATCTGGCTGCCTTTTTGTGCTTCAGTATTTATATATTACAGTGGCAATGTATTTTATATTATGTCTTTTTTTTAAAACCTAACAGCCTCCATCATTTTCTCTATCAAGTTTAAATATTTTATGACAGGTATAGTTTTTCTTTAAATAAGGCAATATTCTATCACCATATTCTATTTTCACCTATCTCATTTGAATTAGCATTGTAGAAGGAGCCATCACTTATCAAAAATACACTTGTCTCTAGCAGAAGATCCTCTTATTTGGCAACCATCATAAACATTACTTTCAATTAAAATATTTTTAAGGGAAAATAACTTACGCAGGTCCGTAGTTGCATACAAATATCACAGATGAAGCTCCCCCAAGGTCAGGACATGCTGCAACTGCACAACCAAGATAAACTGAATTGGCCCAAACTACCTATAAAGAAAAGCATTTCAAGATAAAATATGCAAAACATTTCTATGCAAACAATGCATTTTGAGAATTGCTCTAATCTTTGTCATGCTACAAAAAAAGAATGTACACAAATATTTATTAGTTACATATTTTTTATAATTTCTGTATTTAGTTTAAAATTTTTATTTTGTTAGGGCTGCTTTCATGAGCACTACCTAGCTAGTTTTTCCTTACTGGTAATTCTCAAATCAAAACAAGGATATAATATATAGCCAAATTAATAATATAATATATAAAATAATTTCTTCTAGATTATTTATGAAATACACTTTAATTCTATCTATGGGTATATAATACAAACAATATTAAAATCAGACTGTAAATGGAAACAACATATTTATTTGTTTTTCTCAGAAAAATTCTACATAATTTATAATTACGTTTTAAATTTTGTATTCTTAATCATATTCTTACCCTTGTCAAGTCACAAGGTAAGGATTAAAAACATATTGAGTTGATTTTCCAAGATGCCTGCCATAAGGATGGTAAATCTTTATTTTTATCTGGTTGCAAAAAATAGCAAAGTTATGCAAAAGGAAGAAGACTTCTGTGGAAAACTAGTTATAGGAGATAGGAACCTTACTATTTTTTTGTGACAATGATAGAATAATTTTTTTTTTTCATTTTCCAAATAAACACAAAAGGGAAGAAAATACTGATTTACTCCATTTGAAAAATAATCCAGGGAATTTAGACACAGAATAAATTTTGACAACAAAAATTTCTGATCTCATTTATTTTACTTTATTAGCAAAACATACTAACCTACTTCGTAAATTGATGTATCAGTCAATTTTTTCCATAGGCTTGTTCTAGCCAGAATCAATAGTTTTGCAAAATATATTTTACTGCCTTTTTGTTTGCCTGAGAGGCAGCAAAGTGCAAGAAAAACATAGTGAACTGAGAATTTAAAAATGAGTTTTGGGAGGCCGAGGCAGACAGATCATGAAGTCAGGGGTTCAAGACCAGCCTGGCCAACATGGTGAAACCCTGTCTCTACTAAGAATACAAAAATTAGCCAAGTGTGATGGCACACACCTGAAATCCCAGCTATTCAGGAGGCTGAGGCAGGAGAATTGCTTGAACCCGGGAGGAGGAGGTTGCAGTGAGCTGAGATCGTGCCATTGCACTTCAGCCCCGGTGACAGGGAGAGACTCCAGCTCAAAAAAAAAAAAAAAAAATGAGTTTCGCTTTCAGCCATCTGTGTGATTTTGTTGAGTAAGTGAGAGATCAATTCTGGGGTAGTTTCCCACTTAATGAAATGAGATAAAGTGAGATCATTAAAAGAGCATTTTCCTTTTGAATGTTTTAAACAATTAATAAACAATAAAACTAAATTATATATATTTCAAAAAAATCATGTTTAACAATTTGGCTCTTGAATGACTACACCATGAAATTCTGTTCTTTCTAAATTGTGACTTTGGAGGGCTCCTGGAATGGTGAAAATAAATGTTGACTATGTAGGTTTATGATATATTGCTTTCATTAAAGAAATGCTGTAATATTAATATGAACATTGGGTGTAACTCTAATATGAATATCAGTAGGTGGTAAATGCAAGAAAATGTTCTCTTATTTTGTTTAGAACATTAAGCAAGATATAGTTGTTGATTTTATAAGAATATAATCGTTCCTAATTATTTAACCTTGTGTGTAAACTAGCCAATGAAGAGTAAGCTCCCCCTTTCTGATCTAGCAATACTAAGGGAAAAGGGGCATTTGGGAACAGGCTTTTTTTTTTTCTTTACAGCAAAAGAGAACAGAAAGTATATATAAAAGCTATGACTCAGCCTTGATGCCATATGAGGTGTATTGCATCCTTTTTTATCAGGACATCTGACACTTGATTCATTCTCTCAATTTTCTGGGGAGTAGCCAAACTACATTCTTTACCAACATCTTTCCTGATATCCTGGGGATTGTCTAGACTTAGAACAATCTGTTGTTGAATGAAGAGTGAACATAAAGGGAACATCGAAGTTGCTATTATTTGTTCACTGCACGTCTGATAAGAATGACTTTAAGACCCTATATAGGAATTCAACTTAGAGAAAAGAGTAAGTTCAGAGAAGAAGGTGAACCTTTCTATTGTGTAAACAGGCTCTCCTAGGGGCTCAATACCATATCTGGGATTAAAGTTTGGCCAAAAGATGAATTTTAGAGACATTTACACTTTGACGTGAAATAATTTTAAAAATTGGGAAAATAATAGGAAGTAATGGTTTTCAAAACATTAGGCAACACAACATAATACCCCTGAGATTTGGGGAAAAAGATGTAAACTGTATAATTGTCCTGGTTTATTGTCTGGAGACAGCTTCTAGATTATGGTTGAGAGAGTCTGACTGAGAGTCTGGGGGATATCAAGGATGGAGAAGTTTAGATGGCACAGTACTGAAGAGGTGAGAATTGTACAGTGACATACTAGGGCAATGTGCAGAGGATCCTCATCTGTTCAGCAAAATACTAATCAAAACACACATGTGTAGAAAATTAGCCTCGGGCTGAGAAAGACCCATTTACAAAAACTAGAGGAAATAATACCAAGGTTTACACAAAGCCATAAATAGGACCTATTTCCACTTTCCAAATTTGACAATTTCAGAATTCTCAAGGCATTAGAGTATACAGAAAAATCTTGCCTCAGTAGTGAGAGATCATTATCAGCTTTAGACTGAACACTACTGTTACTCTACCTAACATATTTTAAAAGCAGGAACAAAGAGGATCAAATAAATTTCAGGTAGCTTAGCTGTACCCAAAAAGACAGCTCAAGAATATTTATAGTATACAAATAAATCCAGCACCCAACAAGGCAAAATGTACAATATTGGGAATATGGAATATAATAAAAGTTACCCAACATGATATGAGGGAAGAAAATTTGATTCATAAGAAAGAGAAAAATCAATCAATTGAAACTAACACAGAGCTAACATAGATACTAGAGCTACCAGGGAAAATATTAATTATTACAACTCTATGTCTTATGCTTAAAAAACTAGATGAAAGAGCAAACGTATTAGGTTTATTCATTGAAGATGTAAAAATATCAAACTTGTAGAGATACAAACTTTAAGATATAAGATTGAAAACAAACTGGGATTAACAGTAGACTAAACATTACAGAAGAATAGATTAACAAATTTAAATATATAGCAATAAAAGTATTTGAATTAATCACTGAGAGAAAAAAAATCAAGGAAAAAGAGACAAGAGCATCAATATACTGTGGGAAAACTTCAAGTGCTTTTCTACATGAGTGACTGGACACTGGGAGTTGAAGAGAGAGAGTGCGAGAAATAAGTATTTCCAGAAACAATGGCCAACATTTTTCTAAATTTGATTTAAGCTATACACTTACAACTTCAAAAAGGCCAATGAACTACGTGCAAGAAACATGAAGAAAACTTTGGTATATAATTATTAAATTGCTCAGGACCTATGGTAACAGGAAAAATTTAAAGGCAGTCAGAAAAATAAAGGTACTTTACATACAGAGAAATAAGAGGATTACAGCAGATTTCTTGTTGGAAGCAGTGCAAGTAAGATGACAGTGGAGCAAGATTTTTAAAAGTTCAGAGAAAACACTCACTTCATAGAATTCTGTTTCCAGTATAAATATCTCTCAAATGAATCCGAGTTTTCTGGCAGCTCAAGAGAAACTTAGAAAAAAATACTAAAATAACTTTTTGGCAATTAAAATATACACAAATAAGAACTAATCAATAAGATGTGAAATATTTACCTGTGTATAATGGCCACACATTTTGGAACATGACAGACTATTAAAATCATAAAATTGGGTTTCATTATACCAAGAAGTAATGGCCCCTTTTGGTGTGAATGACTTTATTCCACCTAACCAGATATTTTCTCCAATAAATTCAAGAGCTGCATAACATCCATATGATATATCCAAACAGCTGTTATGTTCAAATTTGCACTGGTTTGCCCATGTTTGAGCCACTTTTGCTAAACCTTTATCCCAAATCTGAAAGATAAAAATAATTTAAATTGAATAGTGCATAAGTATTTGTATTAAAATTATTCTAATGATTTTAATCAATTAAATTATGCTTAAATTTATTATTTTAATAAGATGTAGTTTTTCTTTGGTATTTATTATGTTCACAGTCATTTCTTTTAGTTATACTTCAGAAATACTTATGTATACTCACTCTATGACAGTTCATTGTTATATTACCAGTACTTAGCAGATGTCCTACATTAGCATCACTGAACAAATAAATCTGAATGTGATTAAAATAAGCCAGAATTCAAAGTCTAGTAATTCAGAAGATCATGTTACTTTACTTTATCATAATTAAAGGATGAATATTCACGGATAATTAAAAAGGACAAAAACCTAGGAATAGAAAGAAAGAAATGCCCTTAATTTGATCAAGAGGTTCTACAAACAAACAAACAGACAGAAAAAATCTTTTCAAATGGTAAAATATTAAAACTTTCCCTCAAGTTTAGGAATGAAAGAAGATATCTGCCCTTGTTATTTCTATTCATTGTACAAGAAATTAGGAAGCATAATAGAATACATGAGCTGTAAATATATAAGACAAAACACATAAAATGTATAAGGATTGGGATCTATCAATCACAGATTACATGACTGGATACTTAAGAATTTAAATGAATACATAAACAATACTATAAAAAATAAATGAAATTACTGAAGTTGAACAATACAAGGAAAATATGCAAAAATCTATTATATCTCTATGTGTATTCTACAAATGAATAGCTTCAAAACATCCAATATGTATAAATAAATTCAATGAGATACAAAATCTCTATGCTGAAAACTGCAAAAATATCACTGAAATAAAATTTAAAAGACTTAAATAAATGGAGAGATATGAAATGATCATGTATCAGAATATGCTATATTGCAAACCAATATTAATTATGACATATAATTTTACTTCTAATCAAATTCCAAGTAGCTTTTTTAGGGGTGGAAATTAATTACAAAATTTATGTGGAAATGTGATATTCCAAGTAAAGCTAAGACAGTCTTTTAAATGTAGAACAAAACTCGAGACTTTCTCTACCAGATATCAATATTTATCATAAAGCTATATTAAGATATTGTCATGTGGACACATGGGTAGACAAATAACTCAATGGAACAGAATAGAGTCCAGAAGCAACTCATGACAAAAGCAACAGTCTTAATGTAGGTATATTTGCCAAGATTATTTTTAAACATCTTCTTATTTTTAACTGATTATAAATTCAACAAGAAGTTACAAAAATAGTTCACAGGAATCCTGTGTGGACTTCACCTAGTTTTCCCAATGATAATGTTTTTTGCAACAATAGTATAATATAAAAATAAGAAATTGACATTGGTACAATCCACAGACTTTTTAAAGATTTCAACAGTTTTACATGCATTTATTTTTGCATATGTATAGTTTTGTGCAATTTTATCACATATATTAGTTAAAATAATCACTCCCACATTATCTAGATACAGAACTGTTTCAACACCACAAGGATCCTTCATGCTAACCTATTAAGTCATACCCACTCACTACCCACACTTTCTTTAGCCCCTGGCAATCACCAATGTGTTCTTCAGTTACAAAATTTTGTTATTTAAAGAAAGTTATGTAAATAGAATCCAAAAGTATGTAATCATTTTGAGACTGTCTTTTCTTCACTCAGCACAATGCCTTTGAGAGCCATGGGGATGTTCCATGTGTTGATAGTTTGTTCCATTTTACGGTCAAGTACTATTCCATAGTACAGATGTATCACAGTTTAACTTTCATCTATTGATGGAAATTTGGATGTTTACAGGTTTGAGCTACTATAAACAAAGCTTCCATAAATATTGGTGAGCAGGTTTTTCTGTAGCAACAAGTTTTCCTTCTTCTAGGAAAAAAGTAAAAGGAAAAAGTCCTCACAAGTGTAATTGCAAGTGTAAGTCCTATGTAAGTGTATATTTAGGTGTTTTTTTCTCTTTTTTTGAAACTGCCAAACTATTTCCTAGAGTGGCTATACCATTTTGCATTCCAACCAGAAAAGTATGACAGATAAATTTTCTCCATATCTTCACCAGTATTTGGTATTGTCAATATTTTTTATTTTTGCTTTCCTAATTGGTAAGTAGTGATATGTCCTTGTGGTTTTAATTTGCATTTCACTAACGGCTAATGATGTTTAACATGTCTCACGTACTTTTTTCCATCTGTGTATCTCTGTGGTGAAATGTCAGTTAGTCTTCTGTTCATTTTTTTAATTGATTTTTTTTTTTACTGTTGAGTTTTGGGAGCTCTTTCTCTAGACAGTTGTTTCTCATATATGGTTTGAATATATTTTCTCCTAGTTTATAGTTTGTCCTCTCTTAATAGAGTGCTTTAGAAAGTAAAAGTTTTTTATTTTGATGAGGTCCAGTTTGCTCACTTTTTAAAAATAGTTTCTGGTTGTGATCAAAATAGAAACTATTCATTCGATTAGAAGTTTCATCTAGCCCTATGTCCTGAGGATTTTCTCCTGTTTTTCTTCTAATAGTTTTATGCTTTGCATTTAAATTTATGAGTCATTTTGTGTTAATTTTTGAACAAGGTGTAAACTTTAGGTCAAAGTTTATTTTCCTTATATGTATTAAATGGTATTTCAACACCAGTTCTTGAGTGGAATATCCTTGCTCCACTAAATTACTTTTGCATCTTTGTCAAAAATCTACCCAGAGGAAAAGAAGTCATTTTTATGAAGAAGATATTTGCACATGCATGTTTATAGCGGCATAATTTGCAATTCTAAAAATATGGAGACAGTCTAAATGCCCATCAACCAACAAGTTAATAAAGAAAATGTGGTGTGTGTATATACATATATTTTATTTATGTATGGACATATATATAAAATATATAAGTAAAAAATATATATACACACACCAAAAAATATATTTTATATATGTATAAAAAATATAAATATATTTGCATATATTTATATTTTACACATATTTTATATATGTGAAAATATAAATATATTCATATATTTATATTTTACATACATATAAAAATGTATGTTTTGTATATATTTATATTTTATATATGTAGGTAAAATATAAATATAAAAATTTTATATTTATATATTTTGTATTTATATTTTACCTACATATATAAAATATAAATATATACAAATATATTTATATATGTATAAAATATATTCCTATATATTTTATACATATGTATGTATAAAACCTATACATATTATATATATATGATGTAATACTACTCAGCCATAGAAAGGAAGAAAATAATGGCATTTGCAGCAACCTGGATAGAGTTGGAGACCATTATTCTAATTGAAATAACTCAGGAATGAAAAATGAAACATTGTATTTTCTCACTTATATGCAGAAGCTAAGCTATGAGGACCCAAAGGCATAAGAATTATGGACTTTGGGGATTCAATGTGGAGGGTGGGAGCGGGGGGAGGGATAAAATACTACACATGGGGTACAGTGTACACTACTCAGGTGATGGGTGCACCAAAATCTCAGAAATTACCCGTATATAATATTTCCACTGGGAGAACTGGCTAGCCATATGCAGAAAATTGAAACTGGACCCCTTCCTTACACCTTATTCAAAAATTAGCTCAAGATGGATTAAAGACTTAAATGTGAAACCTAAAACTATAAAAGCCCTAGAAGAAAATCTAGGCAATACCATTCAGGACATAGGCATGGGCAAATATTTCATGATAAAATCATCAAAAGCAATTGCAACAAAAGCAAAACTGGACAAATGGGATCTAATTAAACTAAAGAGCTTCTGTACAGCAAAAGAAACAATCATCAGAGTGAACAGACAACCTGCAGAATGGTAGAAAATTTTTGCAATCTATCCATCCTACCAAGGTCTAATATCCAGAGTCTATAAGGAGATTAAATAAATTTACAAGAAAAAAAAACCCGTTAAAAAGTGGGCAAAGGACATGAACAGACACTTCTCAAAAGAAGACCTACATGTGGCCAACAAACAAATGAAAAAAGCTCAACATCCCTAATCATTAGAAAACTGCAAATCCAAACCACAATGAGGTACCATCTCATGCCAGTCAGAATGGCAATTATTAAAAAGTCTAGAAACAACACAAGATTGTGGGTAAAAAGGAACACTTTTACATTGTTGGTGGAAGTGTAAATGACTTTACCCATTGTGGAGGACAGTGTGGCAATTTCTCAAAGATCTACAGTCAGAAATACCATTTGACCCAGCAATCCCATTACTGGGTATGTACCCGAAGGAATATAAATCATTCTATTATAAACATACATACACACGTATATTCACTGCAGCACTATTCACAATAGCAAAGACATGGAATCAACCCAAATGCCCATCAATGATAGATTGGATAAACAAAATATGTGCTACATGTACACCATGGAATACTACACAACCATAAGAAGGAATGAGATCATGTCCTTTGCAGGGACATGGATAGAGCTGGAAGGTGTTACCCTCAGCAAACTAATACAGGAACAGAAAACCACACACTCCATGTTCTCACTTATAAGTGGGAGCTCAACGATGAGAACACATGGACACATGGGGAGATCAACACACACCTTTAGGCAGGTGGGGTTGGAAGGAGAGAGAACATCAGGAAGAATAGCTAATAGATGCTGGGCTTAATACATGGGTGATTGGTTGATCTGTGCAGCAGACCACCATGGCATATGTTTAACTGTGTAACAAACCTGCACGTCCTGCACATGTACCCCAGAACTTAAAAGTTGAAAACAAAACAAAACAAAAAATTTTTCATTTCAACCAAACACCACCTGTTTCCCCAAAACTATTAAAAAAAAAAAAACCCTACAGGAAAAAATTGAAAAAAATAAATGAAATAAAATGAATTGATATAGAGTTTTACCAAATGGTTTTCCTGACTCTGTTGAGATGATCATATAATTCTCATTTAATCTATTAAGAGTGACAAATTGTAAACAGCGATTAAATTCCCACAATCCAAGTCAGATTTCTCACAGTTGCTTCATTTTCTGGGGAGTTTTCTCTAATGGTGTTTCCAGTTTTGATACTGATTATGTTGATTCATTTTCAATTCCTAATCCAACATTTTATTTCTGAGGTAAATCTTACGATACAATATTCTTTATATATGTTGCTGGATTAAATTGACTATAATTTCATTGAAGATTTTGTGCATGTACATTGAGCTATAATTTTCTAACCTGTAATGTTATGTCTGGTTTGGTGTCAGGGTAAAACTTGACTTAAAAATGTTCCAAAAGGTTTTCTTTTTCAGTTTTGCAAAGAGATTTGAATAAAATTGGTGTTGCTTTTTCTTAGAATTCACTTTAATTTTCTGTTAAAAATATTTTAAATTACATATCTAATTTAGACATAAGACTATTTAAATTGAAGAAGATGCAAATGAATGATCTCATTCATAAATTGGTTAAATATCCGTGTTAAAAGATTTATATTGAGTTCAAAATCAGTCTCTAACCCAGGATTCTTTCATTCGTACAAGACAAAGGATATAATAGTCAAAAAAATAATAATATAAATCAAAGAAATAATAATATAAATCAAAGAAATAAAAATAATGAGCAATACTTTTATTAGGCAAAGTTCAAGCATTTAATATGTTACTTTGTAAAACATAGTACAAAATGCAATATTTATGAGACTTTATGTGATGAAAAACATGGCAACCATATATGAAATAAAAATTCCAATCTTGATGTAAGTAGTAGTTTCACTGACACATACATCTGTAAAAACTTATTGTACATTAAAACTAGTGTATTTTATGAACTTATTCACTAGTAATCCTTCAATAAACAACATAGAAAAATATTGTGTCAATTTTATAAAATGTTGATTTTCAATACATTTGTCCATTTATTTTCTTTGTGTTGTCAAATTTATTGGCATAAAGTTGTTCAAAAATATTCTCTGTCCATTTGATGTTTGGAGTTTTTTAAAAGTGATTTTCCATTTCTAAAATTAATTTTTGAGTTATGTCTTTCTTCATTAATCTTTTTTTTTTTTGCTGGTGGTTTATAAATTTTATTCGTATGTAGTTTTAAAACCAACTTTTGATATTATTGATTTTTGTCGATCATACTTTTACTTTCAATTTCATCAAATGGTCATCTTTAGTTTTATTTTTCTTGTGCTTAATTTACACTCGTTTCCTACCTTCTTGAGTTGAAAGAATGTCTTGATTTTTAACTATTTTTCTTTCCTAAAATATTCATTTAATCTTTTTTTTATTTTTACTGATTTTTACCTACTTGTTCTCTTATTCACTAAGGTTAAAATCTCTGACTGTTTTGTGTCTTTCTCCCTTTTACTTTTGCCAATTTTTGTATATTAAGATCCATTATTACACTTATTTGCATTAAAGATTGCTGTGTCTTTTGTTTAATTGGCCCTTTTATTATTCCTAAATATCCCCTTTTATTTCTGGTAGTTCTCTTTGTCTTAAAACCTACTTTGGTAGCTATAAATGTAGTGACTCTATCTTAATTTTAGAGTTTGCATAATGCATTTTTCCATCTTTTTACTTTAATCCTGGTTTGTGATATACGTCACAAAAGCATTAATTATCTGATCATCTTTATTTTTAATTAAAGTATGTAGTAGTCATTTGCATTTAATATAATTTTAACATGGTTAAGTTTTAGTCTACCATTTGCTATTTTAATTGATTCCTTCTTTGTTCTTTTGTTCCTTGTTCCTGTTTTCCAAAAATTAATAAAGGACTTTTAGTATTCTATTTACTGGATTTTTAAGCTCAACTTCTTTGTATTTTTAGTGGTTATTCTAGATATTAAAATATACATTCTTAACATCTCACGGTCCATCTGGAAATATTATTGTAATTCTTAACAGTATAAGGAACTTTCAGCAGAATAATTCTATTGATGCCTCTCTTCATTTTTTATGCATTGGTTATAATGTGTTTTGTTTCTACGTTATTATAAACCCCACAATTAATTGTTACCACATTGGCTTTAAATAGTCAACAAGTACAAAAGATATATAAAGAACATTTATTATATTTAACCCCCACATTTACTCTTTTTTAAATCATATAATATACAATAAAACTCTAAAGACATCACCCATATTGCTACTAATATCAGCATTTTTGAATTCTATTTTTAGGTCGTTTATGCCTTGGACAACCCCAAGCTAGTAAGCATTATACATTTAAATGCCTTAACAATTCTGCATTAAAAAGATGAGTTTATTCTTGTTTCATTTGTGATATCTATTTGAATCTTTCTCCCCTCAACAAAATATAATTTTCTTACACAGTAGGATAGAACATTTTTGAATTTATTTTAGTGCCTAAGTTGTGATTTTATAATGACTACCATTTTGTTTTCCATTGGATAGAAAAGAGGAAAGCTGGAATAGATATGAGTTATACTGTATCTACATCTGCACAGTACATAAAATAGACTAATACTGTCAACATTTCTGTTTATAATAATATCATATTTATAAACAAGAAAAAGTTAAAATGCAAAGATAATTTCCAGTCATACAATTCATTGTCTAGTATTTAACATTTTGTAAAGTCTATGAATTATTTTAATACTCCAATGGTTTTTATGTTTATTCTTCATTAGCGTAGTGTCTTTTGCCTTATTGTCTATATGATGGAGGTCTGCAAAGCACACAATTAGTTCAATGTTTTTGGAGTTAAATTTTATATATTATTTTTCATGAAAATGACTATCTGATTGTAGCTCAACTCCTGATTTCAATATTCTCATCCTTGTAATTTGTTTTTTCAGATAAATACTAGACATGAAGTGTTGTTTTGATCTTGGATTCACATGACATAAAAATAGGTAAGAGAAGAGAATCTCCATTCCTCGGGTATTTCTTCGATATCTTGTATCTTGGTTGTGCGAGATGAAAAATGCTAGCCAAAAAATGGAGGAAAGGAAACAAAATAATCCTATGTGAAGTACTTATAACCTTAGTGGTGCAACAAAGCAACCTCCAAACACCGTCCCAGCAACCCCGCCTTCCCCGCAAGAGAGAAGGAATAGCTTCAAGGAATCTTCCTTTCCTGTTCACTACTATCATGACTCTGGAGAAGACAGTCCAGACAAGGTGTGATTTTTTTTTTTAACTGCATTTATATAAAGTCCGGACTGAGTTAGTACAAGTAAGTCCGTGAAATTTACCACCCAGATACCTTAGGATGAGCCAGAGATTTAAGAGCCCAGCCTCGGTTCTTTCTCACCATGTATTTCATGTTGGCCGCCGGAGGGTTGACTTTGCCCCGCCATTCGTTGTGGGCTTCGACACAGTCGTTTATAAAGTGTGGGTCAGTGATAGATGGGATTTTGGAAGATCTACTGGCCACCAAACACAGACACAAGGTCCATAAATGACTGAACTTCTTCACAGCCATGGAAGGATGTGGAGGATGCCCTGACTGCGCTGACCAGTAACGGCTGGGGCAACCGGATTTCCCCTCCCCCGACAACTACGCTCTCCCTTGGTTCCGTCCTCTCCCTTGGTTCCATCCTCCTGCACAGGCTCGAGTTCAGCGTGGGGGATGCCCAGCAGGCTGCATCCCCTCGTCAGTGTCGCTGTGGGGGAGGAACAGGCAGCAGGGTTTGCCTTCTACAGAGCCCTGGGCTACAGGCGAAAGCTCTGAGTCGCCCTCTGGTGCAGGGAGTTTCAACCATCCAAACTGCTTTCTGTGGATCCAGTCTGCAATCTGCAGAGCGCGCTGGATTGTAATACAGATTGCAATAGACAAGCCACACAGTGTTAGGTAAAGAACAAGTGCGGGATGCTGACAGTGGGCCAGGCGAGTGCAAAGCACACACGCAGCTTCCGTGTATAGATTTTTATTGTTCTAAATAAACTAGAATCGTATTGCCACTTCCCTCAGACATTGCGAACAGAGTAAGAATAGGCAATTCCTGTACAGTGACATACCGTGATACTAAATTATCAACTTGTCAAACATTTAATAATTTGCTTCTGTTTTTTCATCTGAAGAGACTGACTGCTTAGAAAGATGAAAATAAACACGTGGAAGATGTAGCCAAGTAGTTCCTGTTGGCAAAATCTCCCTTTTTGATAGTTTGGAACAGAGCCAGTTTTTGGTGACTAGTAGACTCCAAGAGTTGCTTTAATTGATATGCTGAGACTGGGATGGACAGAGTCCATTTGATTGTCTATTTTACCTGCATTGCAATATAAATCAACTTCTTTTGGCTTAATGTTTTAAATTCATGACATCAGTTATATTGATATTCAGTACTAAACCAGCGCTATCTCCCATGACATTAATTTTTTTTTAGTATTTCTATGTTTCAAATAAACATCTTTACTTAGTGATCTGAAGTTGTTTACAACGCCATTTAATTCAAGTGAACACATATTTACATCTACTGAATGTTCTGCCATAGTCAACCTTGACACACAAAAAAGCAAAACAAACTACTTAGATGCAGCTGCTATCGTTTTTCTTAAATAAAAAGCAGAAAATTAGATTATAAAAAAGGAAGAAATGCAAGGATCCTAATGGAAATTCTACCGGGCAATAGAGAATATGTTTCTAGTCTACTACTAGCTAATGGAGAATTGCTGTATATATTACTTTTGTGTCACATACATAGTCCAAACTGAGCTTCTGATATCCCACACCCAAATACACATAGATTTAGACATAAACCTATATATGTGTGTGTGTAGGTATACAGGTAGAGAAATAGATACAGGTATGTATATCTACATGTGTTTATACATATATGTCTCTTCCTGGATATACAGATGTCTATAGGCATATACATATGCATATATACATATGTGTATATACATTTATATATATAAAGCTATCTCTATATAAATCGATGTGTATACACACATATGTATATGTATGTATGCCTATAGACATATATACATTTACACAGAGAGATACAAATATCTATAGGCATATACATATATGTGTATACACACACACACACACACACACACACACACACACACACACACAGAGACTTTTAAGGAATTGGCTCACATTACTGTGGGGGGGGGCCACAATAAAAAATCTGAAGTCCTAGGTATGGCCCAAAAGACACTGCATAATCTGACCATGGCTAATTCTCTGGCCTCTTTCTTGCATTCTCTCCTGGCTTATTCTGCATCAGCCACATCCATCAACTTGATAAAGATGACCTCTTCTCAGCTCCTTTGCACTTGCTGTTACTTTTGCCTGCAATGCTCTTTATAGAGTTCCCTTTAGTGAAGTCTTTCCTGATCATTCTACATCCCCTATCTGTCAGTGCCTATCCACTTAACCTGTTATATTTTTCTTCATTGCATTAATTACCTCCTGAATTTATGTTATTTACTTTTTTAACATCTGCCTTCTCTATCAGGTTGTAACCTTCATCACAACAGTGGCTTTGTTTTCTTCATTGCTGTATCTCTAGCATCTTGAACAGGAGCTGAACATTTAGGCCCTCAATAAAAATTGGTTGAATAAATAAATGAGTTCTTTTAACTTTCTAATAATGTTGTATACAATTGTAAGCTTCTTGAGAGCAAAAACTATATTTTAATTGTTTTATATATATATATATGAGGGGCTCAATAAATATTTTTTATTTAATCATATAAAAGAAAATACTGGGTAGGCTTATATATTTCACTTTTTTTTTAATATTGGGCATATTTGAGGATGGAAGGTCTTCGGTGGATGTTTGTCAAATACATAGGTGGCCGAATGAATGCATAAAGACACATATTTTCAAGTAGTAGGTACTCAGTGAATGTTGAATGCATTAATTAATGATCAAGTAAATGAAAATTTTAAGTTGAGCTTCAAATGCAAATTATCTTGGATCTGCAAAATAGTAAAGACTAATAGGGATAAGGTTAATAGGGATAAAGGTTAACAGAGAGTTAATTTAGTTTTATTTATAGAGAAGTTAACTGCCTATAACAACAACAGAAATTTCATAGAGTAATGGATTTAAAGATTGGTAAAAGTAGAGCATATACAGTCAAAACATAATCCAAGATTATTACTCTTCTAATAGATGTTTTAACAAAATGTCTAAATTGTATACATTATGTTTTTTAGACCATGTTCCCAATGGCTTAGACAGCTATATTCAGAAACACTAAAAAACTTTAGGTGTGAAAAGTCTAATTGCCAGGAATCGACAAGTGCATATCCTAATGTTATTTTCTTAAACATCTATTTGTGGAATGGCCAAGGTTAATTGGGGCACCAGAATTTTTAAGGTATTTTTTAACTTTTTAAAAGTTAAATTTGGTTTTCTGTTTTGTTTTTATGGTATGTTTTCTGTTATTTATTTTTGCTTTTCTTTCTATGTGGGGGGTAATGGGTGGATGAATTTTATGGAGTACAGAGTACAGAAAAATACAGAGTGATGACATTATACCTCATTTACTTACTTTGCTATTTTTATACTTTATTTGTATAAAAATTTAATTGTATTTTTACTACCAAACTGGCTCCAGGAAACACTGGAAATATTCACGTTTTGATACATACATTTTGAGGGGAGCTAATTTTGAAGTTACTGCAGATTAGAAAAACATGATTATATGTGAGAAGTACTGGATTAACCTTCATAAACTCTTACTTGTAATTTGAATATCTGACTCTTGAGTGTGTAATTTAGGAAAGTTAGTGCATATTAGAGTGGAGTGGAACCTTGGAATTATTTAAACCAGCTTTTTCCCTTTACAGGTGAGGAGTGATGCCAAAAGACATTGTGTACAGAGCATACATAAAAAAAAAAATCTGGGCCAGGCATGGTGGCTTACGACTGTAATTACAACACTTTGGGAGACAGAGACGGAGGGATCACCTGAGGTCAGGAGTTCGAGACCAGCCTGGCCAAAATGATGAAACCCCGTCTGTACTAAAAATACAAAAAATTAGCTGGGCATGGTGGTGGGCGCCTGTAATCCCAACTACTCGGGAGAGTTAGGTAGGTGAATCGCTTGACCCCGGGAGGCGGAGGTGGCAGTGAGCCGAGATCGCGCCATTGCACTCCACGCTGGGCAACAAGAGCAAAACTTGGTTTCAAAAAAAAAAATTGGCAAAAAATAAAATGCAGGTTTCTTGATTTCTAAGACTTTGCCCTTTCCATGCATCATTTGAAATTGTAATTATACACACACACGCAAATACACATACATACATGTGCAATTATTCATGAAATCATCTATATGTATACATATTCACACAAATTTAAAGTAACATCCATGTCTAATATCTCGATGTATCTCTATATAATATATTGCAATCTTTTTTTAAAAAAAGTGCAAGCTCCTTGAGAGCAGATATTACAGCATATGCGTAAATTTCTTCCCCCTCAAAACATTATTATGGGCGCTGCGCAAAGATAGGTGCCTTATGAAATATGTTAAACAGAATTCAATTAGAGATATTATTACACAACAACCGCCGTGATTCCGGGCCGGGCTTTGGCCCTTTCCCTGCTCAGGAGAAAGGCAGGTGAGTGAGTCCGCTCCAGTTCCTCGCCGGGGTTTAGAGGCGCCGCGGAGCCGGTTCCTTAGGAGGCTCCGGTGGCTGGAGCCGAGGTTTCACCCCTTTGAGTTTTCCAGGAAGTACTTCTCAGAGCGTGGCGGGGTCTCCCGCGACACGCTCAGTTCAGGTCAGCCTGGCGGCGGAACTGAGGAGACAGATTGAGGGGGGCGGGAGGGGGCGTAAAACGAGCACTGGACTCGGGCCGACGGCCTTTTGGTCCCTCGAGGTGAGAGAGTGTAATCAGAAGCCTTGCTTAGCGGCGCCCGTTGCCGGGCAACCTGCCGACGCGGGCCCGGACTGTCCAGACTCTCCTGTCTGAGGCTTTCTGAAGACGATTTTTGGAGGAATCGCGCTAGTTTATACCTTTTCCAGCCCTCCGAACTCTGGACGTCTTCTTACCGAGCTTGTTAGGTGAAATCAGGCTGGCTGTCTCTTGTGCCCCCAGCCTGTCCTGTCCAGGAATCCCAGATAGGTAGGGAATGGGGAATTCCTCTGCGACACTGCAGGTGCTCTGAAGTATAATTTAATTTGGGGGCCGGGGGAGTGATGTGGTGAAAGGAGGATTACTCTGTTTTGTTTGAAATTAGGAATGACCTAAGATTCAATTTAGATGTCGGGGTCTGTGGTCGCCTGGGATCCAACATAGATTTGGTCCTGCCTTCATGTAGCTTAAATATAAATTGTATTTACAGATCTCTTCATTTTTTCCTTATTTATGAGCTAAATTAAATCAGTTTATTGTTTGCTTTTCATTTTGTTCTGATTTGGTATAAGTAACATAATAGCCGATAATATTACTACAAAGAGAGAAGTGATGATCATTGGAATCGGAAATAGTCATCCTTAAAAAAAAATGAATGACATGGAAAGTGTGTTCAGTTATTTTTGGTAGCACTAAAGACATTAGCCAACAGTGTTTATTATATGGTAGCAATATCATCTCATGACTTGCAGCTATTTGAGTGGGGGACAGAAGCCATTCAGAAGTGCTATCCCTTCCTGTTGCTACTCCCTATCTCCAGCATAGCCCAGCTGGATATTCAGTGCTTTATGACAAAGACAACCCTTGGCATAGGTTTCAAAGATTCGCTTACAGTAATTTGTTTGGAATGCTCATTCTTGTGCCTCCAAGTTTAGATTTCTAATTCTTCAGTCCCTACAGCTAATTCCCCCTCTGATTCTTTTATTACCTGTACTATTGAAAGTGTAGTACTGAAAAGAGATCTGAAACCCAGGTGTGAATTCGGATCTTCAATAACCGGCAAACCATTGGGCAACGTACAATTCACTTTTCTGGGTCTCAGCTGGCTCAGTTTGAAAATCAGAAGGTTGGGCTGTTTTTGTCTTTGAAGCCCTGTCAAAATCTTAAAATTATCTACATAGGGTGTCAGTTGCCTGACTGCTCTAATTCGATAGATCCGGAAGTGTTCCAGATATGATGGCATTGCCCTTTGAATACTTTTACTATATCTAAGTTAACCACTTTTATGTTATGTCATTCTGAATTAACTGACTTCACTTATTTAACAAATATATGTTAAGTTCCTACTACATTGAGGGCTTTCTAAATCCTGAGACATAGGGTGAGCAAATATGAGGCTTACAGTCTAGCATTAAAGACTAATAGCTATAATGCAATGCTTTAAACATTTTATCTAATTGTTTGAAGACAGAATTTATATATTGACATTGTGATTATGTTACAATTAGATGCAGAAATAAAAGGAATCTAAGAATATGTATAAAGTATATACATGTATTTTGCTATACATTAATTTACCTATTGACTAAATATTTACTACATGTGCTTTATTAAGGGCAGAAGACACCAACCATCGTGGTCTTGACAGTTTATTAGGGAAATGAAAATCTAATGACAGTGAAGAGTGAAGACTGTCATGACTGGGGAAATACAGGAACTGGGAGGATCTGGACATTTGCGGATTTAAATGTTGATGCTTTTTAAATCTGCAAATAAAGTATACTGATTTGAAATGATCTATAATGATTTCAAATAGCTATAACTGTTACTAGGATATAATTGAGAGACTGATGTGTGGAGAAAATTGTTTTGCTGATTCTTCAGCATTTTTATCTCAACTTGGGTTGGTTAGCCAGGAATCATTATCTCAAATACAATAATTTGTGTGATTAAACAACCAACCCTTCTCTGGCTTCCAAAACAAAACAATAGCAACTTTTAAAATTTGCTTCTTTGTGAAAAATAGCTTTGGAAAGAAAGCCATCTGCAGTGCTATAGGAGAATTTCTGAATCTAATGATTTGTATTTTTTTTTTCAGAATATGTTTACTATTGGTTGATAAGTCTTCTTGACTTTACTTAGAGTGGAATTCCAGGCTTACGGCAAGGGATTTTTAGAGGAAGAGGCTCTAGGGATGGGGTGAAGGGAACCATGTAGATAAGTTAGTAAGGAACTGGTATATCTTTCAGGTAAGGTTTCATTGGGATGCAAAAAAGTATATTTTAATAATAATGATAGCTACCATTTATTGAATGTTACGTTATTCCAACAGGAAGAGAAAAGTACTGACATTAAATTCATTTTAAAAACATTGGTTCCTAGAGATTAAGTTTTTACTCAAATTTAAATTATGGGTAAGTGGCAAAAATCAGGATTACAATGTATGTCTGTCTAATTCCAAGCTGGCAGGATGCCATGCTATCTTTCCTTTAAAAAACAAAACAAAAATGATTTACTATTAAAGGAAATTCAAGACTATAGAAAAAGAAAGTATGAATAAATCTTTAAATGTAAAGTTATCCTCGGTAATATAAAGGTGAAGTATAAAATATATAAAATTTCAATGACATATATTCATTTAATTTTTATTTTGTACGTATTTGCAACTTAATTACTTTCAACAAACTTTTGTAAGCATTTTTGCCAATCATCACATTATTACTAATTGGACCACTTACTCCATTTTGTTCTTTGTTCTGGAAGAAGAATACTGCTTGTTAAAAGTATTTTTATCAGCCTACTCTGGCAAAGCCAAAACTCATAAAGGTTTGGGAAATGAGTAAAGGAAATAAATGCGTATCTCTTGGTGGTAGTAGAGAAGAGGGACATGCATTAGTTCTCTATTGTTGCTGTCAAAAAATTTTAAAAGTTAGTGGTTAACATAAATTTATTCTTTTATAGTTCTGGAGATCAGATGTACAACATTAGCCTTAAGGGGCTAAAATCAAGCTGTCAACAGGGTGAGGTCTTTCTGGAAGCTCCAGAGGAGAATCCATTCCTTGCCTCTTCTGCCTTCTGGAGGCTGCTCATGACCTCTTACCCCATCTTCAGATCCAGAGGCTTTGCATCTTCACCCCGGTCTGACCTATGCTTCCATCCTTACATCTTCTCTGTCTCACTGTTCTTCCTGCTTCCCTCTTACAAGGATTCTGGTGGTTACACTGAGCCCACCAGTGAATCCAGGATAATCTCCTCATGTTAAAATTCTTATTTTAGTCACATCTGAAGTCCCTTTTTGCCATGTAAGGTGGTATATTTACAGGGTCTGAGGATTAAGACATAGCCTTCTTTGGGGGCCCATTATGCATACTAACACAGGGCATAATGTATTTGCTCTACAAAAGTTGATATTGGTGAAAGCACTAAAAGTGATTAACCATATGATTTATTTCCAGGTAAACTTATTAGGTAATTTGTATGACTTATTTAAAATTAGAGTAAGAATTATCATTTAACATTTATTCTACCTTTTTCAAAGTATACTGCATGATAAATATATTAACTTGAATGAATGGAGTTAGAGGTTAAAGGAGTTGCCGCTGCTTCTAGGAGCCAAATTCAGCCATTCTTTGGAAGAAAGAAGCCACTACAAGTATGTGAACTATATAATTTTCTTTCAGGATGACTCATTAAATAACTTTTTGACCTCTTCTTCATGTTTTATGACTATTTATATTCACAAATATTTAGGATCAAGATTTCCTAGATTTGAAGAATGGAACCACCAAAATTTAAGATAATAATTACTTGAAAATTTGCCATTGCTTGAATTAGTTTTATTTTTAAAAATTAAACTTATTTTATTATTATTATTTAAAAATATCTGTTTGTTTAAAGAAAATATATGAAAAAGAAAAATAGTATAATGTAAATTTTACGGTTGCTATCAGTACCACGAAAAAGGCACAAGTCAGATAACATTTCAGAAATAGGATATAAGTGCTGATGGGTGAATTATTTTCTATTTTTATTAACTTGAAGTTTTACTAAGACTCGTGTATATCTTCTATTTCACGGTGGCTAAGCTTTTTGTAATTTTCATGCCTTGTACAGCTTTTTGGCAATAAGATTGAACGTTTACAAACACATGCATATGTTTGTTACTTTCTTTCTCAAACCCTACACTGTCTTCCATTACCTTCAAAACAAGGCCTAAGTTTCCAAACTTATACTATTATGTAACAGGTTGGCCCTACCTCCTCCCACTCTGGATTTTACCCCTTTCCAAATGCTAACTCTTGTCTGGAGGCCTGTGCAGCACAACTTGTTTCCTAGCTGAACCAGTTTTCTGTCTTTTCTTTTCATCTGGCTAACTCCTCCTCATCTTTCTGAATTCCTGTTAAAGATTGCCTTAAGAAAGAAAAAATCAAGCTTCCTAAATTTCCTAGAGTAGGTTGGGCATACTTCTATGTAGTTACTCTGTTACTGACTTATTTTTTCCATTATTGTTTATTTGAGAGAAAGTCTTCTCCAGCAGAGTGCTACGTGGGTGGGGATTATCTGTCTTGCTTGCCTTATTGCCTATTTCTTAAAGTAAAAAGGGTATAGTCATATTCATACTGATTCAAAAAAATTTTTTTAAATTAAAGCAAAGGTGGACTTCTGAATCATGGACAAACCAGAATTCTTGCCCACCAGTGTAAGTTACATTTCTTCACATTTGGACTGTTTAATGGGCACATATGTATCATACATTGACTAGTTAAAAAAGAAAGCAAAATTATTTATGTAGTTATGATTGTGAATCACAGAAGATTTTATATGCATATGGATAGCCTGAAAATTACTGTACCAAAATTAAAATAGCTTTAGTGATAAGATGGTAGAATTATAGATAATAGTTCTTTGGTTTTTAATTTTCTTTCATATGTTTTACATTTTCCTGAAAAAGTGAAAATATTTCTTTATTTGGAGAATTTAGCTATATGCATTTATTAAAGAGATATGTAAATTTTCATCCTTGTATAATTCATATAGTTAAAATAAATTTAAGGATACTTATGTCTGTGCTTTAATTTTGAGGAATATGATAATTTTGTCAATCTTAAAATCATTTTATTTTTGTTTTAGAATATATTAATTTATGTTTTTATTATATGTTATTTTGACTTTTAAAATTTAGAATAATATGATTTTTATATTCCCTGAAGTATTTTAGATTACAGAGCTTCTTTAAAGATAGAAATTAAAAACTTAGTAATTTACTAGGCTGAACCATACAATATTGACATTTCTGAAGATCAAAATGAATAAACATCAACATTTATGTGGTTCTATGTGATAGATTACCTGTATGCTCATCTTGACATAAAAAATAGAGTTAGATGCAAGCACTAGATCCAGGATACTGAGTATGTAACAATGGCTGTGTCAGTTGTGTGCAGAGAAATGTTTAAAGACTGGTTTTCTGAAAGTAAATTGTAAGTTTATTGTAAATTTTACTTGTTTATTATAAAGAAATTTAAGCTTATGTTAAGTTGATTATAGGTTTTACTAATATAAAGGACATGTAGCAATCAATTTACAAATACTAACCAAATATATACAGTCTCTCTTGTAGATTCCGCATAGCCAATAGATTTTCACAGAATTGTCCCTCTGTTTTTTTTTTTTTTTTTTTTGGCTGAACTCTGTATCTCTAACTAACTTATGGTGCAATTGATGAACTAGTGTAGTTCCAACATGAATATTGGTTAATATTTTTATTTACTTTAAAGTTACATGAGTGATTTCTTTGCTTAGTCAAATAATAGTTTTGAATCAAAAATCATGTTTCTTCAGTGAATTTTGGGGCTATTCACTGTGTGACAGCTATAGACATCATATGATTTTAGGTTGAATCTGCATTATTAACATTTCTCCACCACTTTTTAAAGTTTCAGAAATAAACAAAATGTTAAACCAAGTCCTGATTCCCAGCATTTGTCAATTTCAGTGTAAATAATCCCACCAGGGCTGATTTCAGTGTACCTATATAACATCACTGAGTACAGAATTGGAAAGAGATGCACACTATTACACTTTCTCTTTTCATAGAGATAGGCTAGACATAGATAATCTCTAGAGCACAGATAATAGTGAAGTATAGTGAAATCAGGAAGTGATGAGTTTTATCTATTTTGTTTTTAATATAATTTAATTATAAATTTATATGTATTTTTAATGTTGAATGTGTTTAACAACCAGTTTGAAAAATTACTGAACATTTAACAAAACCCTATCACAAGCCAGTAGAAGCCATGCACCATTGGTTTCAGTGTACCTATTTATAAAATAGGTAACATATATGATTTGCAGTGATAAAGTTTCATGTTAAAAAGTTATGGGATACATAGGTTATTTTTTTCAGGGTCCCACGACTTGATTTGGGAAGCCTTGTTGACTCTGATGAGGTAATTTTTATTTAGTATTTAATATAATAAACATTAAAACAGAATATCACGCATAGCATATAAGAAGTATCATTAATTTTATTTTTCAGGATAATTTTTCATATATTCCACTGAGTACAGCAGACCCACAAAATTCATCTTCTACTCTTGGTTGGATCACACCATGTCAAACACATATGCAGCATCATCTAAATGAATTGGTTAGTATTTATTTGCTTATCAATTTTCAGAATTGTAGTAAGCATTATTAGCACTGGATTTAATCTCTTAATAAAATTAAGAAATTTTATGTTCAATCTATGTTTTGCCAAGTTTAAATATTTTACATATTAAAATACTAAACAATAATGTTGGTAAAACAATTTTTATTTGTTTTACATTTTGTCACACATTGAAATTGATATTTTAAAATTTTTAAATGAAATCAGTAAAGTACAGGTATATCCTAATATAGAATTGAGGAATTTTTTTAAATATAGCAAACTCTTAGATCAGATCTTGCTAGTTTAGCAATGTAAGACTGGCCTCTTGGAAACTGATTCATACTTTAGGCTGCTGGGATACTATGGAATAAGTAGCTATGCTCATTCCAAGCTGTCTCCTTGGACATGTTTATGCTTCAATCATATCTAGTGTTTTATTCACAATGTGAATATAGATTCTGACTAGCATAGGAGTAGGGCTTTTCTGTTTTTGTTAGTCTTTTCATATAGCTGGCTCTATTCATGTTCTTAGTTTCATTTTGGAAAATTGCATGAATAATACCCTGAAGCTTTGCTTCATCCTTCTCCTCTGGGTTAGACATGAATATCCTCAATACTTTTCAAGGGTTGGATTGGCTTTATAAAAAGCTCCTTTTGGAGTATCTGTCCCTCCCTGGGTCAATACAATATGCCCTTGTATTTGTATAGCACTTCTTTTACGTTTCTCTTATTCACTGACTCTGTTATCTCTCACTTGCATGGAAATGTGGTAGGGAACCAAATAATATTTAGGTCACTGTAAAGATACTGGGAAAATAGAATGAAGGTTTCTGTAAGCACATGCTTTACTGAATGGCACCAAAATAGTTCAAAATACTTTTTAAGTAAAACTTTGATTTCCTTGAATGCAAATTCAAATGAGGACATTTGTTTACTTTTGGTTTAAGAGAAAAACAAATTTTATTTGAAAATATTTCCATGTTTGCAAATAGAATATCTTGATATTCTAGAAATGACAACCAGTGCTTCTCAGTATTAGTGATCTTCAACTGCTATGTCTATTATTAAAGAAAAAAAGATTAGCAGTGGAGTCTTCTCGGGCAGGGAAGAAAAGCTTATCTAAAACTCCTAAGAACAAAGATGAGTCAATTTTTCTCCTCTTAAATTCTGTTAGAACCAGAATGGATCTTCAGATAGGAAACAAGGTACAAGCTTACTGATATTTAAGATAAGTGCCCATTCTGAGCAGTTCCATTTACTCTGATTGGTCAGTGTTGCTGTCTGTACCAGTTGAATGTCTTAAATAACATCTCTGCTTAGAACATTGACTATAATGGTCATTTTAAAGAAATAAATGCTAAGGTAAATAATAAACCTGTTAATACTAATAAGGAAAATTAATAAATTTTTTCTGATAGCATACTTTTTCTTTTTACCTATAGGATCAGAACATAATACCTGAAAATTTGCCAGCACCAACAGACAAATATAAACTAAAATATCAGCAGTATAAAACTGAAATAAAAGAGGGCTATAAGCAGTATAGTCAGAGAAATACAGAAAATACAAAATCAAATATTACACATCTACAGTCTCCAAGAAACAAGATAGATGAAAAGGTAATGTATGAGGCTTTAAAAAATTCTAATGAAATTGAAAGAAAACTGCACATATTACAGAAGTCTTTTTTTGGGTGATATGTCTTGCTATTAGTCATAGTAAGTATAATAGCTAACATTTATTTCCCTGTATCAAGGACTGTTGTAAATATTTTACTTACATTATGTTCTTCATAAGAAATTTAAAGGGTTATTGTTCTCATTTTCTGACACAAAAGTTATAGCCATATAGTTTAGTCACCTTTTCTCTGTTAGAAGTTTTTCACGTACCTTGGGATTAGAAATAATACGGTATTATGTATGTTGTTGAGATAGCTGTCTTGAACTCAGTTGGTCTGACAATCTAAATTTTAAAATGGATAAGTGGTTTGAGACTTTATAGTGATCCTGTTTTGTGCAAAATCTATCACTTCTTTACTGTCTTTCGTCTCATTATGGAAAATGTTTTCTTAACATCATGAATTGCTGAAATTGTTATGTTTTTATGTAATATTAATTAGGTATAAGTTCACTATTAATGAATATAATAATAAATTAAACATAATTGAAATGGTTTTCATAATCATGCAGGAAAAGTCAATATTGCTTTTTGGAAGGAATAATTTAAAAAATACTTTATGATACTACTGGTCATAAAGAAGAGAATATATAGATATAATTTTTAATTCAGTTAACTTTCCATGAGAATGATGTGTTTTCAGGGAAGTTTTAATGTTGTATTTGCTTAGCATTTTCCTGTAGGTAAAATAACAATAATGATAAATTTATAAGTAGGTATGACATGTCAGCTATTTTTTAAATCTATGTAGAAACTCTCTAGAATTAAATAAATCACATAGTGTTTAGCTGAAAGAGTAACAAAATTAATGGGATTATTTGGCCTTTCTTATTTTAAAAACATTTTACCAGACCCACATATCAACACACAAATATCATAATCTGGTGTCTGTAATACTAAGCAAGATAATTTCATAACCTTTTAGCATCTCACCATGTATTGTTTGCAGGATATACCAAGGGATATTTAGATCACTGTACAGATGTTGGGAGAACAGAGTCAAGATTTCTCTAAGCACATGCTTTACTGAGTGGCAGCAAAATGGTTCAAAATATTTTTTAAATAAAACTTTTATTTTCTTGAATGCAAATTCAAATGAGGTCATTTGTTTACTTTTGGTTTAAGAGAAAAACAAATTTTATTTGCAGATATTTTTATATAATTGTTAAGTATATAGTAAGAAAAAAGTTTTATAGAAGCCGATATGCACAGAAATTCTTCTGGAAAATATGCTGCTTTGCCTCTTTGATTTTTATATTAAAGGTGTGAAATTATTAAGTTTAAAATGTTTTTAGTGGTCTAACAGAAGAACTTCTAGTTAAAAAGCATTTCTGTAGATTCTATATGTAATGATTTTGTACTTAAGGGGTTTGAGGAACTTATTTGATGTCTTTTTAAGTGTATACCGTTATGAGAATCAAAACTGCTATGTAAATGCCCTATTAGTAAAATTCTATTACAATTACGTGAATTAACACTAGTAATATCTGGAAATAGAAGAAATCCCTGATTATCAGAAATATAAGCCCCTCTTTAAAGCAGGGATCAACATGTAAATTGATTCTCTTTACTGGTAAAGCAAAGCTAAGATTAGATATATTTAGGATCAGGGCAAGAACTAAAGGCTGTAGTTGCTAACTAATCAGTCTGATACATGAGTCAACTGATAACCAGGTGAACTGTAAAATAGAAGTTTGACTCTGCTTTATTCTTGTCTTAGTTCATTTTGTGTTGCTATAAAGAAATACCTGAGGCTGGGTAATTTATAAAGAAAGAAGGAGTGTTTAAGAAATATTGAGGAGGACAGTGTGGTCAGAGGAGGGAGAGTAAGCGAGAGATGGAAAGAGGTTGGTCAGAGAGTTAAAGGGAGATTGGGAGGCAGATCAGGGAGGCCAGACAAGCCATGCAAGGACTTCAAGAGTCTGTTGGCCAGAAAGTTGAAGATTAGGCACCTGGTAAGGGCTTCAGGTTGCTTCTACTTATGGCAGAAGGTGAAGGGAAGCCAGCATGTGCAGAGATCACATAGCAAGATAGGAGGCAAGAGAGCACGTGGAGGTGCCAGGCTCTTTGGAACAACCAGCACTCTTGGGAAATAATAGAATGAAAACCCACTCACCTCTGAGGGACAACACTGATTTATTCATGAGAGATCGACTTCCATGACCCAAACACCACTCCAACATTGGGGATTAAATTTCAACATGAGGTTTAGAGGGACAAACATCCAAACCATGGTAAATTTCTTTTGTTGGGTTTTCCTTCCACTTACTATAAAAAGGTGATGAATCTCTTGCTGTTAGATTGTTTTGTTATCTAAAACACAACTTATGTGTACATATATATTTTTAAAATAATGAAACATCTTTAGACATGAAAATCATTAAACTTCAATTTTGTAGAAAATAATCTTAATTTCCTAATTTTACTAATCATTATTCATTTCAAACACATCTTTTTCACTCTAAAAAAACCCTTTTAGTTTTAGAAATGATCGATATAATTTATTCATTTATTATTTAATCTTTCAACAAATAGTTATTGAATGCTTAATTTTATGCAACACACCTGTCCAGGCACTCAGAATAAATCAGTGAATAAAACAGACAAAAACTTCTGCCTCTAAAGAGCTTATATTCTAATGGAAGGAAATGGTAAGGAGAACAGAAAGTCAATCAATGGAATGATTAATCCATCAACCCAGCTTGTATGACAGATGGTGAAAAGTGTGGTATATAGAAGGGATCTAGAAAAGTCAGGGTTTTGGGTATGGGGTAGCAATTTGTATAGGATCAATAGGGGGAGACATTTAGATACGAAAGCATTTTATCATACACCTGAAGAGCAAGCTAGTCAGGAGAAACTCTGTGTCATGAAGTAGGAGCATTTAAGAACTAGTGAGGAGGACTGTATGTATGGTCAGAGGAGGGAGAGCAAGGGAGAGATGGAAGAAGTTTGGTCAGAGAGTTAAAGGGAGTTTGGGAGGCAGATCAGGGGAGGCCACACAAGCCATGTAAGGACTTTGCCTTTTCCTATGAGGCAGAAAGCTACTTTGTTCTTTTCAGAACGGGCTTTATTGAGAATAGGACAAAGCTGGAAGCAGGAAGCCCTTTGAGGAGGTTGTCACGATAACCCAGGCAAGATTTGATGATGATGGCTTGGACCTAGGTGATGGTAGCTGCAGACTTGGAACTTCATAGTGTCTCACAAAGTTGTATCGTGCATAGATTCTGAAGCTAGGGCTAAGAAGATTTTTGAACAGATTGGTTGTAGACTTGAGAGAAAGGGAAGACCAAGAATGACTCTACAAGGATGAATGTGCAGAACATTAAACCAGCCACAGAAAGACAAATATTGTATGTTTTCACTTACATGTGGATTCTAAAAAAGTTGAATTCACAGAAGCAGAGAGTAGCATATTGGTTGCCAGGTACTCAGGGGGTTGGGAAAATGGGGACTTGGTCAAAGGATGTGAACTTCCAGTTATAAGATAGTAAGTTAGGAGGAACTGTATTTGTGGTGATTACAGTTAATCATATTGTATTTTTTCCTAGAAATTTGATAATAAAGCAGATTTTAAGTGTCTTGACACACACATACACAGACAAATACAAATGTTAACTATGTGTGGTGATGGATGTATTAATTTGATTGTGATGATTATTACATATATATTTATATCAAATCATTATATTGTACACATTGCATATTTACAATGTTTATTTTCAATTAAATATTTTATAATGAAAAAGAATGGCTCCAAGGCTTTTGGCCTAAGAAGTTGCCATTAACTGGAGGTAGGGGAAGACTGTAAGCGAATCTGGTTTTGGGAAGTTGAATTTGAAGTATTAAGTGGAAATATCAGTTTTCCTTTTGTAAAAGGTTGAAAACAAGCTGACACAAAATAAAATTATTTTGAAAGTGTTTTCAACCTGAACTTAATACAGTGCTTTGCTTATATTTAAATATATGCATTAAATTAATCTGCTTGATTTACCTTATATAATGCTAAGCATCTTTTCTGGTGCCTGTTTAAATAAATCACTATTTAGAAAGAGTATAGTAGTGAGTAAATAAATAAAATAATGAAGTATCCTCATAAATTGATTTTTAAATAGTAAATACACAAGCAAGATTCATTATTTATTTATTGAATAAATATTTATCAAGTGCTCACTTTGTGTTATCCTGTTCTGCCACCAGGGATACAGTAATAAAAATGACAGACAAGGTTCCTGCTTTCATGGAACTTACATTAGGAGAGGCAGGCAATAAATCCTAAACAAATATACAACAAAATTTTATATAGCAATCAAGTTTCATAAAGACAGATTGGAGTATGAAGATAGAATGCGACTTTTCAGAGGAAGATCTAAAGTAAGAATAAGTCCTGGGGGAAGAAATCTTGAAGTCTGTTAAGTTTTTGATAAGTTGCTATCCTATTGGAGCCTTTTTTGTTTTGTTTTGCTGAGGTAGCATAAGCACATCTCATAGTCAAAGAAAAAATTGGTGCTTATCTCTTAGCATCCCAAAGAATCCTTTACCTTGAAGATTACACCCATGTTTTAGTATTTTATTTCTGAATTTAATTTTATAATGGAGTAGACATGCCCACATTTATTAATTGTTCAAAGATTCAAATTGGACAATAATAATAATAGTTGCTAACTTTTATTTAATGCTTACTGTATCAAGTAGTTTTTATAAAGTGTTGGCCTTGTATTATCTCTTAATCCTTTTTGTTTCTGGTGAAGTAGTTCCTATTATTAATTTGCATTTTATCTATGAGTAAACTGAGGCACAGAGAGGTCATCTAGCTGGAAAGTGGAAGAACTGGATTTAAATATAAGCAATCTGATTGTCAGAGCCTATACTTTTAACTGCTGTACAAATAGTTTCTGAGATATTCTGTGGTTATCTATTACCATATTTTGTTAAAAACAAACATTCTAAATATGTGTATGATGGTTCATTTATTTCTTTCATGCACAGTGTGTGCAATATGAAGAAGCCAGCACAGCTGACATTACAACTCTGGATAGGAAAGTCCTCTTACAGCAAGGTTATGCAGACAATTCTTGCGATACACATCAGAGGGCAAGAAATTGTATGCAGTAAGTTGTCAGCATTTTTACTTATTTGTTGAGCCATTAATCTAACTTTGCTTTTAAAGATTTTAAATGGAATAAATAATTGCAACAATTGAGTTTGGACTCAGGTGAATATTCATTAATAAAAAATTGAATCTTCATTTTTATAAATGATTGGTGTTTGATATATATTCTGTAGAAAAATTGTCTTCAATCTTTAGGTGTTTGAAAAATTTAGTTTATACTGTTCAAAATGTGAGTTGGCTGCTATTTACGTTAGTGAGTTTATTTGGTGTTACCGCCCCCTTCCTCCAAAAGCAGCCTGGTTATTTTTTGAAGTAATGAGCTACTAACAGGTGAATTCAGGCCAGTGAAGGAAATTCCAGAAATAAATTATTTTTCTTTTTTAGGAAAAGTGAAGCAAAACTCCAGATGCTCAATATTATCTTTAAAATTATGTATTTTACAAAATCAGTTAGGTTGATGAGTATTGTTTAGACCAGTTGGGACAAATAGATAATTAAAACATTTCTGTAGTGTTCTGGGGTAAGGGGACCAAGCTGCTTGGAATTGGAGCTCACTGGCCTCACCAGACACCCAAGTGATTAATGTTTTAGGCATACTTCTAACAGATTGATGGAATGCCAGTGTGGTAGCTAAGTTGGGAAAACTCTGGTTTCAATAGCATAAATAGTAACAAAGCAATATGGATCTAGTTAGTTACATTACTGTTATCATTGAATGGAGATTCAATATACATTTTATCTAGGTCACAGTCATACAGAATCAATTATGTTCTGAATTAACAGCAATGTATAATCAATCTCTGGACTAGGTGAACTGATTTTCTGTGGATGTCCCAAGTTGCAAATTTGTGAGTTGTTTTACTTAAATCATATGCATATTATTTTTTCATGCCTATTATTATTTGGATATTTATGCTTAATAGAATAAGTGTTATCAGGATTATCCTAAAAATTAAAAAAGCAACTTTATAAGGAAAAATAGTGTTCCAAATAAAGCTTATTTTGATATATCCCTGAAGTTACATTTGAAATGCATATTACAATAATTAAGGCTCACTGAGTATTGTTCTTGGTGTAATTGAAAGCAATCTGGATATTAATAGATTTCTTTTTCTTTTCCTTACAACTACATTATTAGCAGCAATGTATTTAAATTCATTATCAAATTTTATTTTATTTTGGTAGTACTCATTTAACTATCTCCTCCTCCTGCTAAGGAAACATTTACACAAGTAAGCTTTCAGAGCATCTGAAATTAGCACCAATTTGTTTAAAAAATGTAGGTGGAAACTTCTTTATTTAATTTTAAACTACATAAATGACAATAAAAGCAGTGAAACTATGGTTTTTATGCCCATCTCATCCAGCTTCTTTGTCATTTATAATGTTGATAGATCCTTGCATCAGTGTCACTTCTGCTTCTAATCTGCTTTACGTTTACATAGATCTCTAAATCAATGTGCCTATGGGTGATTGTAACCTTTCCTACAAAGTAAAAGCCACCCTAATCTTTAACACTCAAGGGGGGCTTTCTGCATGGGTTCTGCGGTATCAATTAATCTCCCCTCTTTGGCTTGTGTCTGGGTTTTGCATCTATGTTCTGGCCGATGTAGATCTTTTCTGTGTATAATTTTAATGTTTTAGTCAGTGTCCACTTTATGAATCACTCTTAGATATTAAAAAATACACCTTTCTTTACTTGTAGGTTGTGCTAATTTTTAAACATTTTAATTGCTTTTTTAAATTTATTACTAAATAAAAATCTTATAAAGTGTCATGAGCTTAAAGAGTGACACAAGATGTATTAAATAGCATAAACTTTATATATATAAACTTAAATGTGTAAACTATACATCTTGAATTTCTACCAAACAACCTAAATTTAGTATAGACTAAATAACATTTAAATAATGTTAACAAATAATAATGTTTAATAATAATTTAGTGTAGGCTAAATAACACTTTTATTTATCCTACATTAAATTTAGTTTTAACATTATTATTAAAATTCTTATTAAATTTTGTTTCAACATTATTATTAAAACTAAATTTAAGGCTGGGTGCAGTGGCCTAATACCTATAATCTCAGCACTTTGCGAGGCCAAGGCTGGTGTATCACTTGAAACCAAGAGTCCGAGACCAGCCTGGCCAACATGGTGAAACCCCGTCTCTACTAAAAACACAAAAGTTAGCTGACTGTGGTGGCATACACCTGTAGTCCCAGCTACTCAGGAGGCTGAGGCATGAGAATTGCTTGAATCCCGGAGGCAGAGGTTGCGGTGGGCCATGGTGGCACCACTGCATACCTGCCTGGGTGACATAGCAAGACCCTGTCTCAAAAAAACAACAACAAAAAAATCCCCAGAAAACTAAATTGAGTGTAGGCTAAATAACATTTAAATAATTGTGCCCAACTTTTCCAATTTTCTTACAAGTTTTTACATTTGTTTTTATGATGTCTTTAGACATTCTTATTTGATATTTTGTCTCAGTTTTAAATAAAACACTTTTCCTAAGGTTAGAAAGCCTCGATCTTAATTTCATTTATTGGAGTGATCAATGGGGATGACAGTAATTTACATTCTAAACACAGAACAAACTTTATTTTGACTTCTTAATTTTTTAACCTCTTTTATTTGCCCCTTTAAAGATACATTTCAGTTATTATAGCTGCATGATAATCTAATTGAAATTGAATGATTACCAATATTTTAATTAGGAATGTAAAAAAATAGTAAAACTAGTTTCAGATGAATTGGAAAAGTGAAAAATAGTATGAAGAAAACTTAGTCAAGCTAGTAATTGAGAAAAGTTTATTAAATATTATTGATGCATTATATGCAAAGAAAATATTATACTTTCGATGATGAGAGTTTTTGCTTTGTTTTTCCTTGTTTTTTATTTTTGATGAAAGGTATTACAATTCAAACTCAGTTTTGCCTTCTTTTGCTGTGAATAGTGTTAGACTAAACTTATTTTTTGTCAGTGTTGGTAGTGTTCTTGGAGAAGGTTAAGATGCCTTTTGCAGGACATCTCTTGAGGGTAGGAATAGAGTGGAAGGATGCCATAGTCTCTCCCTCCTTTAGTGTGCTCCATTAAATGCAAAGGCAGCTCATAAAAATTCTGATGATTTTTACTGAAATTCAAGTGCATTACTTTTTAGAAAATAAATGATATTTATAAATTAAATGATAGGAATTTAAATGCATTAATGATGGAAAGTAATCTATAATCTATAATAGTAACCTATTTTCATCTATATTTACGATAGAAATCAGAGATATTTAATTTATGTTTTAGGACTTTTGTGTTAGGTACTACATGGTTCTGCTTTATGGATGGTGAAATTGTCTTTATTTAATCTTTCCAGGAAATTGTGGCTGCAGAGAAGAAGAAACAGACTGTTGCAGAACAAGTGATGATAGACCACTTATCTAGGTGAGACTTAGTAACTAGTAATAGAAATCAATTCAGAAAGTTTTCATTAAATTTCTTTTCATGTGTGACACTCATATCCTTGGTCAATTAAAGGGTGGCTGACTGAGAGGTTCCCAAATTTTCTCTGTTCACTGCACTGTTAGTGTTTTAGTAATTTTTTCACAGCACTCTTAAACTAATAGAAATACCTAACAGTTCTATTTGTTAAGTATTTTTGTTTAAACAACTTAAGAAGTATTTATTTCCTAACAACAAATGACCATTAAAAAATACACATAAATTAAAAGAAGGTATCTTTACTTTATTCTTACTAAGGATCTGTACGCATCTTTTGGGCCCTGTACAGTCTTTCAAATCCTAGAATTGTTTACAATGCTGCCACTTTCACTTTATATTCCATATTGATTTTCACCTGATATTTGCTTTTTATCATAGCAACTATAGAAAACTCAGCTCTGCAAAGATGTAGCATAATTGAAGGAGTATAGTGTGCTGTCTTGTTGAAACTGTAAACTATCCTGAGGCTGAACTAGTAGTTTACCTGGTGTGCAAGTGATGTCAAGTATCATTGAGTTTCCCTCAAAAATTAAAAATATCCCACAGTGCTCCTGTGAGTTCGCTGTGGTACCTCAGGGTGCCTTGGTGCAGTCTGAGAACTGTGAGACTGTTAAGAATTTTAAAACCCCTTAGAAAACTAAAGTTGTAACATATGCAGTGCTGAATTGCATGATAGTATGGCAATTATGGTAGAATTTCTGAAGAGGCTGGAATAATCTACTTCAAGGAAAAAGTAAGACTTAGCTTTGAAAAAACTTTAGTTATGTGGCAGAAAGAATGAATGACAGAAAGAATGATGCATGTTTCTATATGCATGTTTTTCAGTAAATTCTTTGAAAGAAGTATACCTAGAGTCTCCCATGTCCCTTTTCCCGTTAACTTAGCGTTTTCACCATCACCATGCCTCCAACAACTTTTTCCATAAGTAGTGACATCCATATTGCCAGACTAATGATTTCTCAGTTCTCATTCATTTGACCCATCTGCAGCAGCTGTCTTATTTGAAATTTTCTTGTCTTTGAAGCAGTGTGTGTTTGTTTTTTTCTGCATGGCTTCCTGCAGGAGACACTTGACTGTTCTCCTTCCACCTTTCTCTCTAGAATCTCTCCTGGTTCTTCTTCATCCTCCCAGTCTTTAAACGTGGGTGTGCCCAAGAGCTCAGTTCTTGGAACTCTTCTGTATTTGCTTTCTAAACGGTCTCATCCAGTATCATGCCTTTAAGAACCACCTATGTTCTGATGCTTCTCTAAGATTTCAATTTAACTTTCTCCAATCTGGGTTTCTGAAATTTTATTGCCCTCTCTCCCTCCATGACCAAATCTTCAATTTTCTTCCATGGCAACTCAATTCTTCATGTTATTAAGACCTAAAATGCTGGTGATGCTTTTGATCCCTCTCTTTCTCTCAAATACTATATCTAGCTTGTCAGCAAACATTCCCAGTCCTACTATCAACATAGATTTACTTGCTTTGCTGCCACTATTCTGTTCAAACTTACCTTGTGTCTCCTGGATTATTTCAGGCACTACTTAACTGGTCTCATTGTTTCTGGATTTACCTCTTACTGGTTTATTTTCAACCCAGCACCCCACAGTTAATCTATTAAAAGGCACGTTAGATAAAACCCTCCAGGAATTTCTCATTTCAATTATAGTGAAACCTATAAGACCTACAGGAATTTCTCATTTCAATCATAGTGAAACCTGTAAGACCTACGTATTGATTATATGTCACCACAAAACTCAGTAGCTTAGGCTAGGCATGCGGTGGTTCACACCTGTAATCCCAGCAATTTGGGAGGCTGAGGCGGGTGGATCATCTGAGGTCGGGAGTTCAAGACCAGCTTGACCAACATGGAGAAACCTCGACTCTACTAAAAATGCAAAATTAGCCAGGCGTGGTGGCGGGCACCTGTACTCCCGGCTACTTGAGAGGCTGAGGCGAGAGAATCACTTGAACCTGGGAGGCGGAGGTTGTGGTGAGCCGAAATTATGCCATTGTAATTCAGCCTGGGCAGCAAGAATGAAACTCTGTCTCAAAACAAACAAACAAACAAACAAACAAACAAAAAAAACCTCAGTAGCTTAAAAGAACAGTAATTTTTGCTCATGTGTCTTTAGGTCGGCTATCAAGGTTACTTACTTTTTGTTTTGGCCAGTTGTATATGAGCAAAAGCAATAATCTTAGATTTGATATAAGCCTTAAGTGATCTCATGTGTTTCCATTTGCCCTTTAGTGCTTCTGCCACCTTTGAGAGAGAACACTGCTTGGCTAGCCTGGTGGTCTCAAGAAAAAGGTCCTTCTACAAATGCCGCTGAACTACTTAGCTGAGACCATCCTAGATAAACAGATTTCCAACTAACCTGCATTTGTATGAGTTAGTTCAATTGAGATTAGCAGTCATATAGCTGTGTGTAACTACCAAAGCAATCAAAAGCTCAAGGTCAAGGAGTGAGAAAGTACACTCCACCTACAATGAGGCCATGGCAAGGATATGGATCAGGATTACTGAAATATTTGGGCAAATAACAGTCTAGCCAAGCCCACCATTGGACCTTGGCCTTTGGACCTTGGACTTCTCTCCCTCTTACCTGCTCTGCTCTAGCCATTTGACTTCTCCCTGTTCTGAAGCATATCTGGTTCCATTCCTGTCTTAGGTACTTTGCATTTATTTTCCCCTCTTCTTGGAATGCCTTTTCCCTGGAAATTTATATGGATGCTTACCCATTTTAGCTCATATCGTTATTTAGAAGTCACTTTGGCGAGGCCTACTTTGGCCACTAAATAAATAAATTTATGATCCCTTACTCAAAACTTCCTATCTTCTTACCATTTCATTTTTTACTCCATTGGGACATGTAATTCATGTTACATTTTCTCTGTTTATCACATTTATTATCTTTTGGCCTTTTCAGAATGTGAGCTTCACAAGGGTAGAGCGCTTTGGAAGTTTTGCTCGTTATTACACTCCCATTGCCTAGTCTTGTAGCTGTATAGTAAAACTTGTTGAATAGGCAAATGAATGAATGAACTGGAAAAGAGGACTTAAATAGAGTCAGCAGAATTTGGTTTTAAGCTTAGCTGTGTGACTAATTCACTATTCGAGCTTTCATATTTTCCTTCTCTATGTCTTGATTTTTGCTTCTGCCAAATTAACATTAAGATTTCTTATAACTCTAACATTCTGTGTATGTATATTTAACAGAACTGATAAATGAAGTGTGAGAATAGAATAGGTGCCACTTTTTTCTAAATGCCAGCCTTTTGCGTTTGGGAAATTTAAAAAATATCTTAATGCTCAATTTAAAAGAAGATTTGGTTCCTAACTTGGCACACAAATGAACAGAATCTACAGTATATGGTAGAGATGACTAAAGCTTTTCCTGAATGTTCCAGTGATTGAAATAACTCATAAATGCATAATTTCTTCTATCTTTAAATTGCTGTTTCATCGTCATAGTTTTGAAGGGCCATGATACCCTTTAAAAAATGTCTATTCATTTATTCTTTTATCTAGTTAATTATTAAATTTATTCAGACCTAAGGTTTTGCCAAGCAAGTAGAAGAAGCCAGAGAGGGCACGATTGTTAAAAGGTGTGTAGAGGATTATATTTTGATGAATCATGGAACCCAAGCTGGTTAAGAAGGAAAGTAAGTGTTACTGGATGGTGCCTTGTAGTTCCAGGTTCTTGGTGTCCTGAACAAAGAACTGGACGAGACATACACAGATAACAAAGCAAAGCTGCAAAAATGTATTAGCAGTATTACACTCTCAGAGCGGGAGAGCAGGCTGACCTCTGTGAGATGAGATCAACCTTAGTTTGGTACTTCGGGTCCTTTTATGTGTTTTTTTTTTTTTTTCTTCCCAAGGATGCCTAATCTCTAGCCAGTGTCTGCCTTTTGATTGATACGTGTTGCTTAGTTACTTTGGTCCTTGTGAGTTTGCGTGTCACCTCCATCCTATAATTTTAAGTACATACATGACATGCAGTCCATATGCATAAACCTTAAGTAGCTAATTACCATATAGGGTCGTTTTAAGGATACTTCTTCTTTTTAATGAGCATGCCCATCTCTGAGGAGCTGCCCCTGACAGGTTTGGTCCAGATCTAGCTGGCCATGGGGGATCCTTACTCACTTTTTAATCTCACTTTTGTTTTGGCTGCTGCACCTCTGCTTCTTATCTCACTTCTTGCTCACTCACCCCTTCACCTTGCTTCTGCTCTTTTGCCCATTCTGTCCCTTATCCAACTTTTAATTCCTTTTGCGATTTTCCTGAATAATTTCCACTATTTTCCTGCCTCATAAGGATATGAGAATAACCTATCATTCTTACCCTTGAAATAATATTAATAAAAACAATAACAAACCAAAACTGTTACTGGTAGAGGGTGTCTAGGTTCTTTGTGCTTTGAACAAAGAATTGGACAAAACACAAAAGCAAAGCAAGGAAAGAATGAAGCAACAAAAGCAGAGATGTATTGAAACTGAAAGTATTCTTTACAGGGTGGGAGCAGCCTTGAGCAAGTGGCTCAAGGGCCTGATTGCGGAATTTTCTGGGGTTTGAATACCGTTTGGAGGTTTTCCATTGTTACTTGGTGTACACCCTATGTAAATGAAGAAGTGGGCTGCAATCGGTCTGATTAGTTGTAGAAAGTGACCAATTAGTAGCTGAAGTGAAGTTACAAACTTACACCCTATGCAAACATCTTATTGATTGTGGAAAGTGACCAATCAGAGGCTGAAGTGAAGTTATAAAGTTATCTTTTTATGCAAGTTTAGACTTGGCCCACAATTAGCCTGACTGGTCGTGGGAGAGGACCAATCAGAGGTACTTCCAATTTTTCATTTGCCACCCAAAAAAGGGGGATGGTTTCAAAGAGAGTAGCCTCTGGTCCTTTTGTTACTTGGGCGTGGGAAGTTGGGGTTTTCCTTTTGATTTAGTTCTAGGAAGTCAGTGTGAATGGACCTTAGGTTTCCTGCTTCCAACAGACCCTATTTTCCTGCCTTAAAACCACAATATGACACCCATGTTCCTTATATTATTAATTGAATCTCATTTCATATTGTTCAGTTACTACATTATCTTTCTACTTGATGACCTCAAATCCAATTAGTTTTTTAGTTCTATCAGTGTTTCTTGAATTTGTTATTTCTGCTTTGTCTATTTATTTACTTATTATTTTGTTTGTGTTCTCTTGTATTTATGTATTTTATAGTTTTGGGGTATATGAGATAATTTAATAATATAATTTGTAAAGATCAAATCAGAGTATTTGGGATACTGGATCTTTTATCCTCTATCAAACCATGTATTTACCGCCACTTTAGTGCAGACCCTTACTATCACTTTTCTAGCTCATTGCAATGCCACCTGATGGGCTATCATGCCTCTATATTTATTCATAGTCAGTAAAATATGCAATAAAAGAGGAATTAGGAGGCAAAGCCTCACCTATTGAGTGCTATAATACTTATTAGGTAATTGCTACTCTCCTAAACAATATGTATATGGTAACGAATTTATTTAATCTTCACAGCAGTTCTGTGTGGGAGATACCATTATTCTTTCTTTTATTCATGAGAAAACTTTGGCCTAAAGCAAAATGACTAGATAAGGCCACACAGCTAATTATTGTGGCAGGCAAGGATCGAATCCAGGCTGCCTAGCTGCATTGTGTGCAGTCCTCAGGTGTGTTCTTCCTGTGCTGTCTACTCCTGTGGCTGCACAATTGTTCCTTTCTTGTGGTAACCTTACTCCTTCTCTTCTGAGTGCTAACTTGTACTCTGCTTTTTTTTTTTTGATTGTGTCATAAGAATCTTTAATGTTTACTTTAACATTGACTCATGGTGAGGTTGTAAATGTGTTGAGTAAAGTGTGCCAAGTACCCACATTGAGACTTGTTTGGTTCAAATCAGTTCACTCTGCGAGGATGTTTTCTGTGCCCAGCAAGGTCATGAAGAGAGGGGCCTTGACTTTTCTCTTGGAGGGCCTCTGGTGCAGCCCAAACACCTGGGTGAGGATGAGGCTGGTAAGCCTAGGATGCCCCTCTACCACTTCTTGTAGCTGCCCATGACATCCTTCACCATGTATGGAAACCAGATGATCATCATCTTCTGGTCCTTGACCAGCTCGTACCACACAAGCTCGTGCGCCCCTCTGCACCAGCTGTGCCGGGGTCAGGCTGGGCCGCGCGAGGGGCTTGGTGGGCGCTGCCCTTCTCTGCGGGCCTGTGGCAGGGCCTTCGGGTCGGTGGGGGCCTGCGGCAGCGGTCAGCCCTAGAGGAGGGCTCTGCGGCTCTGCCAGGGTCGCGGACGGAGGAACCCCCACCAGAACCCCAGGGCTGCTGTGCACCTCGGAGCTGGAGGCCACGGCTGCGAAGTTGGAGTCCCTCAGATCCTTACTTTGTTCTGACCGATCTGCGCCGTCTGACAAGGGCAGAGTCTCTGCCTCCAGGAGCACTTTGAGTCTGCCCTCCCTCCGCGGACTCCCGGAGAGGAAGTCTTGTACTCTCCACCTTTTAAGAATCAGTGCAAATATCTCCTCTTCTAGGATGGCTTTCATAAACTGCTCTATATCGTCTAGGAATTAAGTTATTCTCTTCTTATGTTTGTTCATTGAATTTCTGTTGTGGCATTTATCCCTTTATATTCTTATTTTACTCTACCTACCCACCTCCCATATTATCAGAAACAAGCACTATGTCTGCTTGTTTAAACATGGAGCTCTTAGGTTTCTCCGAAATTTCAATTCAGTTTTAGGTAATACTGGAAAAAGAGGTAGGAATATTTACTTTCTTATGGGAAGTATTATTTAATAAATCGATTCAATCTAATAAAAATATTCTGACAGTGTTGTAAATTTGCATTTCGTATATGAACTTTTAGAACTGCTTATAAATATGTGAATTTTAAAGTAATGCATGATCACGTTTAATTGTCAGACTTTTTATTTTCCTGTATAGAGCTGTAATCAGTGATCCAGAACAAAATTTAGCAATTGAGCAAAGGAAATTGATAACATCCTTCCAGACTCAAAGATAACACGTCTTCGATTTAGAAAAAGAACATTACATGAAACAAAGTAAGAAGATTTTAATTACATAAAATGAAGATGCACTATGTTCTAAAAGTATTTTTAAAGTGTACTTCTGTGTCTAACTGGAGCTTTTGTGTGTGTTTCACTTTTTTCTATATAAAGAAAAGTGGAATTTTTGAGTTCATATCCCAGTTCTGCTACTTTAAGATATTAGGGGCAATACCTCATTTTACTCTCTTTGCCCTCCCTATTTTTTATTTTTTAAGAAAAAAAAGTCACAACTTTGGGGATAATAAATGTGAAAATACGTAATATAGTGACCGAGATATTTTATGTGTGCAATATATACTGGCTAAATTTCATTGGCATATTTTGGTATTGATTAAAATTTTTCTTTTTTGCATTTTGCTTTGTAGGTTTTTCAACCTTAGAATTGGTATGGATTTTACAATCCTCTGATGTAGTCCCCTTAAATTCTTCAGCAATTTCACTGACATCTAACCTCAGCTTTAGCAGACATGAAAACATCTACCAGTACCCACAGTAGCTTTTTTGTATTTTCAGACTGCTGTAATTGTTATTACTTTTTTATCATTTTCTAAATCATGTTTTGTCTCATTCTTATTTTCTGAAAGCCCTCACTTTCATACATTTAAATATTTGGAAGCATCATGTGTTCGTTTCCTATTGCTGTAATAATTACCATGAGCTTAGTATTCTAAAACACAGATTTATTCTTTTGTAGTTCTGGAGTTTAGATGCCTAGGATCAAGGGATTGATAGGACTGCATTCCTTCTAGAGGTTTCAGGGGTGAAGCTATTTTCTTGCCTTTTGCAACTTCTAGAAGCTGCCTTCATTCCTTGGCTCATGGCCCCTTCCTCCATCTTGAAAGTCTGCAATAGCTGGTCGCATGATGCATCACTTGGCCCTCTTTTTCTGTAGACAAATCTCTGTGTTCCTCCAATAAGGACCTGTGAGTGCATTGAATCTACCTGGATAATCCCAATAATCTCTTCATTTTAATATTCTTAACTTATCACATATGCCACATCCCTTTTATCATATAATGTATTCCCATTTTGCATTTTACTCTGTAAATGGAACATTCTTATGTTCCAAAGATTAGGATGTAGACATGTTGGGCCGGGGAGGTTGTCATTTATCTACCACACATCTAAACTTTACTTTTTAAAAGTAAACTTTCATTGAAATAAAACATACATTCACCGTGCATAAATTTTAGGTGTACAACCTAGGAATTATCAAAAACAGAACAATACTCACGTACCAAATGCCCAGATCAAGAAACAGGCAATTATCAGAACCCCAGAACCTCCCCTTATGCTGCCTCCCTATTACTGTTCATTTCCCTTGCCATACTAAGTTAACCTCTCTATCCTAATATCATAGATTAGAACTGCTTGGTTGTGAAATTTGTGTAAATGAAAGTACAAAAATGTAGACTCTGTCTAGCTTCTTGTAATTTCTTTGTTTGTTTATTTAGTTGTATATAAGAGGTACAACATGATATTTTGATATACATATACACATAGTGAAATGTGTTTGGCTTCTTTTACCCAACATTATGTCTGTGAGTTTTATCCATGGTGTTATTTGTAGTTGTCTTTTTTTTTTTTAAATCTAATTGTTCTATAGTATTTTATTGTATCACATACCACAACTTATTTATTCAGAGATTGATAGATATTTGGCTGTTTATGAATAGTGCTGCTATAAACATTCTTGTTCATGCCTTTTGGTGAACATATGTACTCATTTCTGCTGAGTATATACTTAGAAGTAGAATTGTTGGACCATTTAATATGCATATGCTCAGCTTTAAAAGATGTAGCCAAATAACTTTCCAAACTGGTTGCTGCGGTTTACACTCCCACCAGTAGCAGTATGAGTGTTCTTGTTGCACCATATCTTTGCCAGAGCTTGGTATTGTCTGCCTTTTTTAATTTTAGTTCTTCTTATGGATGTGTATTAGTGATTTTAATTTGCATTTCACTGGAGACTAATGTAGTTGAGTACTTTTCCATATGTATATAGGCCATCAAGATATCCTCATACAAAATTTCCATTCAAGCCTGTTGAGTTGTCTTTTTCATATTTATTTGTGGATCTTATTTACATATTTTAGAAATGAATCATTTTTCAACTATATTTGTCGCAAATATCTTTTCCTACTCTGCAGTTACCTTTTCATTCTCTTGATTATATCTGTCTTAAAAACTAAAGTTAGAAATAGGAGTTCCTAATTTAAACATAGGCCAGTTTGCTTATCTTTCCCTATATTGTTAATGTCCTTTGTATGTTCCTTAAAAAAATTTCACCTACCACTAAGTCATTTTCCCTCTGACTTGTAATGCCACATATGTCATATGTCAAGTTGTTACATGTATGGTTATGACATGACATGTTATATGCATGTCAAATGCATGGTTGGTTTTCTAGACTTTTTCTTCAGTATTATCTGTTCCCCCTGTGTCAATATTATCCTATCTCAATTAGTATTGCTTTGTATTAAATACCTGCAGCTTGTTTAAAGCTAATCTAGTTCCATGAAAAATCCAGTGAGGGTATTGATTAGAATTACTGAATTTGTAGCTTCCACTTCTCTTCTCCACCATTTATTCTTCCCAGAGGAGAATAGTGTTCTGCTTCATAAGTTTAGAAGCAAGAATTGGCATGGGTAGTGCAGCCCTTCTCCTCCCCCTTATTTTGGGAGGCAGCAGCCTGCAGAGGTACACATTCTGCCCTGTGCATTGTTTTATAGGGTCCCTCCGAGGTGGAAATGAGTGGGTTAGTCTGTTTGATTATAGTGGTTAAGGACTTAGCTTGTGGCTGCTGCATACCTAAGCCATGGTTTCTAATAGCTTTATCAGTACTAAAACTCATATTTTAATCATCAATCTTTCTGATTCTTCTTTATATATTGGTTAGGAACTCGGGTTCCTAAAAGGGATTGGGCACCTAAAACCCAACATGGCATCTTGCATTTTCTAGTATAAATACATATTTACTTTTATCTTTTCAAGAAGACTATAGGGCCCTTGAAGCTATTACTTCTATTTGTCACTGTTAAAGTGAGTTCTGTTTACTATTGAAAAGCCATATAATGTTAAGAGCAAGGTTTTTTTCTAGCTCTACCATTTACTAATCGAATGGCCCTGGGCCATTTACTCATCTGTCTCTGTTTCTGTAAAATTTATTTGAAAAATGGGGGATAATAACACTTACCTCAGAGTTACTGTAAGTATTAAATAAACCAATACACATTAAAGTGATTTTAACAATGACTAGTGTCTAGGAAATTCTCGATAAATGGTAGCTGTTACTGTTGCTGTTATTTTCTAAGCATTTAGAATTGTTTCAGGCACATAGTGGGCATTCAATGAACACATTAATCCCAGCAGATTAAATTGAATTGAAGTGATTAAGCTCCCATGGCTCTACTCTGCTTACAAACTCTCATTTGGTTTGCAGGCTCGCGTTCCTGTCCCCTGCTTCCGCTTTGTAGATACCTAGATTTTACAGAGGCATAGCTTTCAAGATACCAATGACCCACATGCTTACTTACTAATTACATTATTGCCATTTCATTATACCTGTAGTTTTATGGGAGAAATATCATTAAATTATTTGTGAAGCAAAGGAGAAATACATCATTTAGTCTTCAGATCTCTTTATATACAGGTGTTACTGGCAGTAGGGTGCTTTGGTTTTGCTTTATATTGTTAAATAGAATTTTAGGGCTGGCAGCCTTTATGAGATCATTCAGTACTATCTGAAGGCCGTAATGATTAAATAACCTATTGATCTATGACAAGGTTCAAACTTCATTCAGCATGCTTCCCCACTCTTTGGTTATTTTGGTAGGGAATGTAAAGCTAGACATCACTGAATACCTGATTGATAGTGGCTTAAAGAAGTCAGGATTTATTTTTCTTATATAGTTAGCTGCTTGGAGGTAGGCATTTATTGGTTTTGGTTCAGTAGCTTAGTGATGTGACAGCTCTAGGTTGGCTTTCCTATATCTTTTTGGTCTTTCTGACATGATGGCTTGATCTCAGGGTGGCTATAGTGGCTCCTAGCATCATATCCCGGCACGTTCACAGGCAGGAACTCTTCTCATGCCACTCTCCTACCAAAGAAAGTCTTTCCTGGAAGCTTATTGGCAGAACTGAGTCCCTTACTCATCCTTCATTGCAAGATGCTAAGAGCAAGTTCTATGGTGGGAGGGAGGCAAAGAAGAAGAGGGTTAGAAATGGCTTTCAGATAGCCCTGCAACAGTGCCAGTCACAAATGATCTATCTCTGTTCAACATTTACTTTTAGAGCACTTTGGTGCTTGGATTCTAATATAAAAGTCATTCATGTATTACATATTATCTCTGAGTTATTTCTTTTGTGTCTGCTACAATTAGCAATCTGAAAAAGAGTTTTTTTTACCTTTATCCAATCTGTGTGGTTTCAAAATATTACCATAAACTTTTTTTCTACATGTATAATTTTCATGAAGTTGTAGGTATCTTAAAAAATTACTGACAAAATGTATTTCTTAACAGGATAAGAACTAATTCTACATTAACTGAAAATGTGCTTTCTCATAAATTACAATTTGATGGTAGGATCATATCACGGTAATTGCGATTTTATTAAAATTTTCAATCCTATGATTATAAAAATGTTCTCTTTTTGAATAGAAATAATAGTAATGAGATTAGATAGGTTTGTATCATTTAAATAATATGTGAATTTAGAACAAACATTTTAATGTAATAGCTATTAATCTGTTCCAAAATATAGGAAATATGAATCTGCAGGAAAAATATTCTAATTAAAAGTTATCTTTAAAGCAAATTTAAATGTTTTTTAAAAAGTAACTTAGAAGTGAATTTTTAAAAGAGTTGTATTACTACTAGAGTATTGTAAACTGAAAACTAACATTTTATAAGCTGCTTTAATTTTATCTTAATGATTTAACAGATTATTGATAGATGCAGTAAGTGACAAAGAAAATGATTCTTAAATGTATTATTTCAGTTTTATAATCTTCCAGTAATACATAATTCTACTTGATGTTATTTGTATATTACTGGTAAAATGTGTATTTTAAATTATCATATTTATTTAGTGATTTTAAAGCTTTCTATGGCAATAAAAGATACTAAATTTGTATCTCTGGGTGCCTTCTTGCAAGCTCAGCACTTTTAAAGATAATTTACTTTGTCTTAAAAGTCTATGTTGAATCAATAATCTGCATTGTAAATATATTCACTTTTTATGTCAGTGTAACATTATTTTTTTCTTCATTCAAATCTAAGTGGACATTTGAGCAAACTGTGTTTGTGTTTTCCCTACAGTTTTCCATAACCTTCACTCATTGCCACATACATAAGAAAGTTAGCTATCCCTCTTGAGAGGCACACTATTTTTTACTTAATTAACATAAAAAGTATTCTATTTCAAGATGTTTGATTTAATTCTGTTTTTCCAGAAATGGACGTGATGCTTGCAGAGAGCTGATTGGGTTCTTTTTCACTCATGACCAGTCCCTTACAATTTATGAATATCGACAATTTGGGAAAAATAGGTATGCCATAAAACATTGTTAGAACTCTGAAGATGATCACTTCTGAGAGAAGCTAAATAACTACATTTTTTTTTTCGTTTATTTTCTAGAACAATTGTGCTTCCTTTTATTCAAAAAAGCATTTATAGTCATCAGTGTGGACGAAGAAAAGGAAAACAATACCGACTTGGTGATTTTTATGTTGTAAGTTGTGTGTGTGTGTGTGCACACGTTTAATACCAGATGTTGGATTTTGTGGAGTCCCATGGAGGTGGAGGAGCAGGGCTTCTAGTCTTCAATTTATTTCCTCTCCTCCATCCTGACCAGGGTCATTTGTGTGAAGGGGTTAATTGTTGATGTTTTCCTATGAGTTTCTGCTTCCCAGCCCCAAATCCCAAATCTGAATCCAAACATAGCATTTATTTTCTGGTAACACCTTCCCTTTCCCGTTCCACAATGTGGGTTGTCTCTAGGTGAATTCGTATCTTCATACTTTGAAAGATTCTTCAAAGCTGTGTCATTAGGCAAGTGGCTATCTCAAAAGCACCAGGAGATATTCTTTACCTAAAGTAGGTTTATTCTTTGAGGATGTGCAGTTTCCTCCATGTGAAGGGGTATGGGCCTCTGGAGCTGTCGGTTTTCTGATAGATAGACTATCCTCCTTGTGATTTTCCCACTTTGGGAAATTCCTACATATGGTGTGCCACAAGGATTCCCTAGAATGGGTGGAGCATAGATGATGGTACAGTTTATGTAGTGCTCTTAAATTTTAAATCAGATTTACACTTTATATCATGTTTAAAATATAGCACTATCCAGTGATCATTCATCTAATATATGTTTCTATCCTAAGTTCTGTAAATGGAATAGTAAGTTAGACTCATTTCCTGTTTTTGTGGAGCTGACAGTCTAATGGGAGACACAGATAGATAGGAGGGCCAGATAGGAAGGGAAATGTGGGCCAGATAGGAGGAGTGATGACCCAGTTTTGTGGAATCAGAAAAGATCTTTGGATCTTCCTTTATACATCTTTTCTAACTCTGGTAGTTTTTTCTTTTTTACTTTCAGTTTTTGTTTTGTTTTTTGTGCTACCAGAAGATCACTCATTTCTCCAAAGCCTTCCAAATTTCTGGATGTTGTTCTGGTATGAAGATCTAAAAGATTAAAGACTGAACGAGGTTAAATCTGAACATACGATCTAAAATAGCTCTCCTGCTCTTCTCTGTTCTTTCAGTGGGCTTAATTTTTCTTCATAGTCCTGATCTTATAGTATGTATGTATATTTTTATCTATTCATTAGTTTTCTCTAACACGAGGCTGTAATCCCTTGAAGGTAAGGACTTACCTGTCATGACCACTACCCATGTTCATAGCAACCGGAAGAATGACAAGTACTTAGTAGACATTGAATAAATATTTATTTAATGAATGGATTTAAATGTATAAGTTGCAACTTGTGCAAGCGCCTAAACCACTCTTGTTCGTGAAGAGATATTTTTAATATCTCTTTTTTGTATTAAAAACATGAAAACAAAGCAAATAGCATATGTGTTCAGATTTTTAGTCAGTGAAGCCTGGATGAAAGACTAAATAAATGCAAAAGGGTCATGCTGGATATACACTAATTTCTATCATGCTGACAGCTGTGGTGCAGCATCTTGCTAGCTGGTTTCCCAAAAGGCTTTATTTGCTGAATGCTGGGAAGGTGAAATATTTGCCCACCAGGGGAAAACATGAAGCTTTAAATTTGAAGTATAGATAAATTTTGCCAAATTTTGTAGTCAAATATGTTAAATATCTAACTAAAAAATTGAGAATTCTTTTTTTCAGTTTTCCTCTTACCTTTGTTTGTTATTGTTGTTTTTCTTTTTAAGTTGAGACAGGGTCTCTGTATGTTACACAGGCCAGTCTTCACCTTCTCATAACTTGTCCATAAGCTGTTGTTTGTCCTTTGGTCGCATTCAGCAACCAAAGGGAATCATTTGCAAAACACTTTCTGGTCTTCCAGGCCCATTCATTTACAACCTCCCCCATTTCCCTCTCCCAATGAGGATGGTATTTAAGTATCAACCATGTGCAATTATCTGGCTCTTTGATCTTCCTTCCTTCCTTCCTTCCTTCCTTCCTTCCTTCCTTCCTTCCTTCCTTCCTTCCTTCCTCCCTTCCTCCCTTCCTCCCTTCCTCCCTTCCTCCCTTCCTCCCTTCCTTTTTCTTTTTCTTGTATGGCTCCTATGCTTATACACATTAATAACTTTGTTATGCTTTTTTCTTGTAAACTTGGCTTTTGCTACAGGGATATGGGCAGTGAGCATTATGATGGAGAGGAAGAGGATCACCTCCTTCCTCCCCCTACACATACATGTTTTTGAGATAAACAATAACTAGTCCTCAAGTAAGAGGACTCCACAGTACCATTGGTCACACCTATTTTATCCTAGATTCACTTGGTAATTAGAGTGACTAACTGTATTACCTAACTGGCTTTTTCCAGGGGAAAAACACAAACTTTTTATATCTTTGTGACTGGAGGTAGCTTTGCACTTAGAGCAAGGTGCCTAAGGAAGATAGGCCCCAACCCTCTCACAGAAACTGGGAGACAGCAGTGCTCTCTCACTTGATGTCTACACCCAAAGAGTGGCTCACAGGTCCTTGAGAAAGCCTTATCTAGGTCATAAAGCTGACAACAGGCTTATATAATTTTCACAAGTATTTATATGCATTTCAAAGAGAGGAAAAAGTACTTACATTATAATTACAAATTCTGTAAAGTAAATGTGCTGAGAAAATGGAAGGGAGGAACATTCTTCCCTTATATTCAACAGGAAGAATCAAGCCCCTATTTAAAATTTGTATTTGTCCTTAATACTGGTTATGTTTATTTGAGCAGCTCAGAAATTAAAATAATAATTTTATAAGTTTAGATTAGGAATTTTTGATAGGAATTTTGTGGCTGAAGTTTTAATGCTCTAATTAGGTTGAAATTAGGTTTTATAGTTAGGCAACAGCTGTCATCAAATAGTTCAGCTGAAGAGTATGAGAAATCGTCATAGTTCTTCAATTTGTGGTATATCATTCTGTGGGCCAATAGCTCTATTTAGGGATGTCATAATTTCAATTAACTTATTTGTTCTTTTTTCCTCTCATTCTCATTGAAAAAAATCTGAGTTTATTATATTGCTAGATTTTTTGTTCACATGGATTGTTAAATAGAAGGCTATTCTGAGAGTGACAGAGATATTAATTTCTTTATCTGTATAGTTTCTCCAAATACATATAAGCATTCTCCAAATATACTTTTTTACCATTATTAAATTATATCAGGTCACATTAATCAAAATCAATTATTTTAAATTAATGTTAGTTATATTTCATTTCTTATATGCTTTCTAGCTTCATTCATCTGTTCATTTATTTAGGGCGCAACCTTGACATTTTTGAGTTCTGATCATCTCAGCCTTCCAGAAAGCATCAAAGAAAACACATTGCTTAAACTACGAATCACAAATACTGATCAAATGGCTTTGGATTCTCTCAAGTAAGTCAAATATGCATTTGGCATTTTGAAAGTAGGTGAAAACACTCTTTTAAAATTATTTTAAAATGACATTCTATTACAGTTATTTATAACTTCGTTAATGTTTATATTTTTAAAATATAAGCATAGCTATGTGTGTCTATTTTATTTATCTTGTACTCAAATACACTTCATGTGTGGAAACAGTTATAATCAATTAAATATTTTAAAATATTCAATTTTATGTTAAAGATACCTTATTAATTTGCCTTTGCTTTAACACTTTTATTTTACCAAATATTACCAAGAGGAATAAATTTAAAAAAATAGGATATCAACACAATATCATAATTAGCCAGGTGCAGTGGCACAATTTTTTCACATTGTTAGTATGATGGTTTTTTTAGTATTTAAAAAAGTCTTAGGGTCCCATATGCTTATAGTATTCATTGATAAAGTGCATAGTGAAAAAATAGTGTTATACATCAAACATTGCTTTTAAAATGTACTTTTTTTAAATAACAGGAATGCATACATGTGATTTAAAAATCATGTATATATTCTTGTGATTATATATATATATATATATATATATATATATATATTATAATATATATATTAGAGGCTATGTCCTACCTGTTGATTGTAAGGAAGTCTGGGTTTCTTTGTTATTTACTATATTGCTAAAATTGAATGCATTTGAGGGGTGCTTTTTAAAATAACATTTTTACATTTTATACTTTGCCAGGTAAAATTTCTTTTAAATTTAATAGTTTTAATTAAATATTTAAAACATTAAAATCGTTACAAAAATTGATGCTTACAAGTAGTTCTTGTAATATTTTAAGGATTTTAGCTCTCAATTTAATCTTCTTGGGGGATCAAAGCAGCAGGCAGAATTTGGACTTGATTAAATTCTAAACACTCTTCCAAGCTTGAGAGTTTCTTTGAGTCTGGAGCAGGGAAGAGCTTAGAGTTTTTATGATCAAGATTGTAAAATAGAATCTATCTATCTATCTATCTATCTATCTATCTGCCTACGCACACACACACACACACACACACACACACACACACACACACACATTTCATCGCTGTGAACATGTTAATTGCAGAACCACTTCTATGGAACAGAAGGATGATATAATCAGTCAAGAAACCAATGATAGGCTGGTCTTCAAGGCAATTCAAGGTATGTGTTATTACTATACTCTCAAGTACTTTGAATTTTCAATCTTTTTTTTTATAATCAGTGAAGTAGCATTTTTCCAGATATTTCTCTGTGGCACTTGATTTATATTTTTCCTTGGTTTATTTTAAAAAGTATATATATATATATGTGTGTGTATATATATTATATATATATGTATACACATACTCAATGAGGCAGTTACTCTGTTGGATCTCATAGGCTAAAATGGAGAAAGATATTGAACAAGCAATCACAGAAATTAACATATAATTTATGAATTTTTTTTTTTTTTTTGAGAGAGAGCCTTGCTCTGTTGCCCAGGTTGGAGTGCAGTCGCAAAATCACAGCTAACTGCAGCCTCAGATTCCTGGTTTCAAGTGACCCTCCTTGCTTCAGCCTCCTAAGTAGCCAGGATTACAGGTGCATGCCACAGCACCTGGCTAATTTTTTTTTTTTTTCTGTTTTCATAGAGACAGGGTCTTGCTATGTTGCCCAGGCTGGTCTGGAACTTATGGGCTCAAGTGATCCTCTTGGCTTCCCAAAGTGCTGGGATTATAGTCATGAGCCACCATGCTTGGCTTAATTTATGAATTTTCATGAATCCTGATTTATTTTTTAAAGATGAGGTGCTCACAGTAAGAAGGCAAGAAACAGATTTGAAAAGTTTTGTTTGAACTCTCAAATCTTCTCGATGCCATTATTTGTAAACAGTTTTCTCTGTTATATCATAGTCAATACAATATTTGTCACAATTGAACTTAGTGACGTGTTTTTTTCTCTCATGTATTTATCTTATGTATTTTATCTCTCATGTATTCATGTATTCTCCCATGTATCTAATAACTGCTTTAGTAAAGTTACCATTCTATTCTTAAGTAAATATGGCATAAAGTGCATTAAGTACAATAACAGTTACAAAGAGAATGCCAGGGATCTAAGGATATAACCTCTTATGAAATGTATAAGTACAGGATAGCATTCAAAAACCTTGATGCTACTTTATATACAAGTTACAATTTGAAGATTTCAAACTATTTTTAAAATATTGAACTGATAATTTTTGAGAGACTTGCCTGTCATCAATTTTGTAATTCAGCTGATAAAAACTAAGAAAAGGAAAACAGATTTAAGATATGGGGGTGGTTAAAGAAGTTGTCTATGCAACAAAATCTAAGATTTTATTTGTAACATTTGGGTTATTCTCTGGGTAATAAAGTGAAACCGTATTTTCTATTTTAAAAATACAACACTTCCACCACACAGTGGTGCTATAGTTCTGGCATATTTACATGTGATTTTATACTTAATCCTTTTGATTAAAAACATCCTATTTTCCAGAGTCTTTTGTCTTACATGTGATTTGTTTGAATATTCACATTCCTTATTTCAGTTACACTAACTTTCATTTTCTTACAAAAGATAACTGCAGCTTTAGACATTTATGCATGGGAACAGTTTGTTTTCATCTCTCTTCTTGTTGAACAGATTTGCTAAAAGAAAAGCTACATAAAAGAGGTGTTTGTATTTTGACTGGATTGGGAAAATACTTTCGACAGTTGGATAAGGAAGGAAATGGACTTCTAGATAAGGCAGATTTTAAGCAAGCTCTTAAAGTGTTTCACTTAGAAGTGTCTGAAAAGGTATGTGCCACAGAAAATTCTCTGCAGCGGATATGTTATTCTTAGGTGGTGTTATTCACTGTTCTACTGAAATTTTAGTTTTCATCTTCTCTATGCCCTCTTAGCAGTTGTTAAGCCATTAGGTGACAAGCCCTGTTGGTTTTTAAAGTTTAAACATTGCTCCATCCTATATTTATAAAGAGCTTAATAAGCAAGCATTGTGCTAAGCTCTGAGATAATACTCTGTACTCTCAAGATCATCATAATTGAAGGAAAATGATCATAAAACAAACTATGTATTCAATGGAGAATGTTTTTGGAACATATAGGATAGGTAACTGATTCCAAGACAGGTTATGGGGAAGAAGAACAAAGATCATAGAAGGATGCCTGGAGGAGGAGATGTCCAAGCTGAGTTTTGATAGTTGAGGAGGAATTAACCAGACAAGGGAGAAAGAGGAGTGTGAGTCAGACAATGGGTATTTTATGAAAAAGAGACACATATATGAAAGCTTGGAGGGGTAGGGAGTGTGGCCTGTTTCTGACACTGCAAATGATTAATAATCTTCACACATACTGTTTCCTCCACTGTGAATAATCTTCCACTAGATCTTTGCATGCTGAGTTTTCTTATCATTCAGGCCACAGCTTTCTTTGCCAAGAGCATTACCCTGAAACTTCTGTCTAAAGGAACACTCCCATCTGATCCCCCAGTCCTTTCTATACCAATTTCTTGTTTTATATTTTTTCATGCCTCTTTGTAAGTATTTTCTGTCTTTTCCTGCAAGTAGATCATGAAGTCTCATCAGGGCAGGGACTGGGGTGTTTTGTGTTCCTACTCTTTTTCCAACACCTGAAATAGAACCCGGTATATAGAAAGTTAAGTAGATAATGCAATAGTTTGAATGGATAAATTTATGGAGGGAAGGAAAAGAGAAGAATGGAGAGAAATGCCTGGTACACGTCTTGCACATCATGCTAAGCAGGTTGGATTTTATTCTAAAAGCACATGAATCATATTTGTCTCAAGGATTTCAGATAAAAGATCTCTTGCATTGTTCTCTTTTGCTTCAAATGATCTTGTCACAAGATGTGTATTTTGTAGAAAGAACACTGTAAATTGAATTTATGACATTTAAGTTCAAGTTCTAGCTTTACTATTTGAACTGTGTGATCTTGGACTGGTCTTTTAACTTTTTTGATTGATGGGCTCTGCGTGAGCAATCAGGGATAATTGCTATAGTTAGAGTTTGTTGGAAGCTCAAATGAGAAAATTACATGGGAATATGCCTTATCAGCTGTAAAATTCTGTGCCAGTATGATGTTGCCTAACATTTTTCTGACATACCCATCTTTTGGGTTTTTATGATGTTTAATCTTTTGGCCCACCTAGTGATACATACCAAGGATCATCTAACTTATCTTCATTTTGTAGATTTAAACAACAACAAAAACAACAAAACAGTGATAGGAAATTAGAAAGCCCAGATGTCTTTGCCTATAATCACATGACTGTAAATGGAAAAATCACACAAACTATGCTTTTCCTCTGCTTTCACACAGCAATAATCAACACAGAATACTTCTGCAACCAAATGCATATGGGGGGTCCACACGTACCAAGAAGTAGACACCCAATGGATATCCTCTAATTCAATTCAGTTCTTACATTATCTACCTGGAGATAGCCTCAGATCCCACAGGGTGAGATCTCAGTTCTACAAGACAATCCTTTCTCCCAACGCACTCTGCGTAGGGCACCAGTCACAAGTTTGGGTCCCTGGAACTTGTGATCAATGAATTTCAAGTTGTGGGTTCCCATGACCCCCTCCTTGGGTTCAGTTAATTTGCTGGAGCAGCTCACAAAACTCAGGAAAACATATATTTACTGGTTTGCTCTAATGGATATTACAAAGTTTATAGATGAAGAGATGAATAGGGCGAGGTATGGGGGAAGGAGTGCAGAGCTTTCATGCTGTCCCTTCAGGAACCTCCACAAGCATAGCTATCCAGAAGCTCCCTGAACCCTGTCCTCTTGGCTTCTATGGAGACTACATTGGATAGACATGACTGATACATGGACAACTGTGTAGAAATGTGATTGGACAAAAGTGTATGACCTAATACTGGTAGACTGAAGGAGGAAAGCCAGCAAAGAATGCCTGTTCAGACTCTTCTTGGCCTCTCTGTGCAGCATTCCTTCTGAAATGGGGGTCTTCTGGCCTACAATTAGATAAGTAGGTCGGAGAATTTGTTTATGGCCAGCTCCAACACAGAAAGGCAGGGGAAGATTCTGCCTTGAAGAGGGAAAGGAGCACGTGAAAGAAGGGCAGGAGAAGGTCATAGAGAGAGAGATTCCATTTTTTGAGGCCTAAAGTGTCCTCACATTATAATAAAAGACTGTAACAAGGAAGGGCAATGGGAGTTATGAACTGGGAACTATGGATGGAAACATATATAGATATATGTGTGTGTGTGTGTGTGTGCACACACGCGCATGCACGCGGGCTTGTATGTGTATGTGTGTATGTGTTTATAAAATCACACACAAGTAATTAATAGCTAATATAGGATTAGAACCCACATAATATGTTCCTGTCTAGTACTTTTTCTGTATCACAACAATACTTCCCTTTTTGATTAATTTGCTAAATTTTTATGATTAGATCTAGGAATAAAAACTACAATAATTATGTAAGACTTCTAACATAGAGGGAACATATGAAATATAAGCTACCTCCTTTTCTCATATATTTTAATATTTTTTTCTGTAATATCACTGTAAACTGCTCATGCAATGATAAGCCTATACAAACAGCTTGAGAAGAACATAAGAATCACTAACCTGGGTCTGGTTTTGAAACTAGAGAATGTTTGTGGGAAGGTATAGTCAGCCATTCTCCCTGATTTGAGATTAAAACAGTATGATATGTACCCTAAAAAGCCTAATTTATGTGGAGATACTATCAATGATTTACTTTAGGTTTCTTTCAATGTAATTATTTTCCATTCTGTACCATATCTTGGAAAGAAAAAGTATATATATATTTATCTATTTATCTATCTATCTATCTAGATCTATCTATGTTAAATTAATTCTTGAAAATTTATTTCTTTTAAGCTTCAAAAAGTATCTTTCAATTCTAATAATCCATGAATTGGTAAGCAAATTGGTCTTCTCCTGTACATATTACTCATGATTTTAAAGGTCAAGCTCATCTTCAGTTTAACTGCACAGATACTTAGAGTCTGGATAATGTGCAGTACATTACGATAGACAAAGATGTATGGGGTGGTTGAGAACAGAGGGAAGGAAGGAATCTTTAGATTTTGTTTTTCTAGTTAAAATTTTATTTGAAAAAAATAGGAGGGAGTGAAAGATGATGTTTTTTGAGTACCTATTATTTGCCAGGCACCTTGCTAGGTATTTTATTTACATTTGCATTTAAAGCTAACAACTTGATTAAAACATGAAAAAATGTATTTACTTGAGTTTGAGAAAATGATGCTGCAATTTCTTTGTTGTCAAGGAAAACTGAGATAGAACTTTCTGTTAAATAGTGCATTTGCTGAAGAAGTAAATGGTAATGGTAAAGTGAACGAACTGGCAGGAGGGATTTATTTAAAATTATACCTTTCAGTGTAAATTCTAGAATAACATTAGAGTCATTCAAATCTATATTTTCAAACATGAAGACTAGCAGAAATATAGTTAGTGATTATAATGCTACTGGAAGTATTCTAGGACCTGAAATGAGTTTTGAATTAACACAAATATAATACATTAAAAGCATTTAAATATTCAAAACTGAGTAAATGGTAACCATACATATACAGACACACACACACACACACATTGATAGATATCTCTATATATCTATATCTATATTCTATATATACGTTTGTATATATATAACAGTCTATATATAGGTTTATATATAGAATATAGATATATTATAGAGATAAAGTTGAAAAGATAAATTTGTTACCAGAGCATGGGGCAGGGGGTGGTATGTAAGGAAAATGGAAATTTGGTTAAAAGGTACAAGTTTTCAAAACAAACAATCCCATCAAAAAGTGGGTGAAGGATATAAACAGAAACTTTTCAAAAGAAGACATGTATGCAGCCAACAAACATATGAAAAAATGCTAATCATCACTGGTCATTAGAGAAATGCAAATCAAAACCACATTGTGATATCACCTCACACCAGTTAGAATGGTGATCATTAAAAAATCAGGAGACAACAGATGCTGGAGAGGATGTGGAGAAACAGGAATGCTTTTACACTGTTGGTGGAAGTAAATATTAATTCAACCATTGTGGAAGACAGTGTGGTGATTCCTCAAGAATCTAGAAATAGAAATACCATTTGACCCAGCAAACCCATTACTGGGTATATACCCAAAGGATTCTAAATCATTCTATTATAAACACGATTTACATGCACATGTATGTTTATTGCGGCACTGTTCACAATAGCAAAGACTTGGAACCAACCCAAATGCCCATCAATGATAAACTGGATAAAGAAAATATGGCACATATACACCATGGAATATTATGCAGCCATAAAAAAGGATGAGTTAATGTCCTTTGCAGGGACATGGATGAAACTGGAAACCATCATTCTCAGCAAACTGACACAATAACAGAAAACCAAACACTGCATATTCTCACTCATAAGTGGGTGTTGAATAATGAGAACACACAGATACTGGGAAGGGAACATCACACACTGGGGCCTGGGGCTTGAGGGGCTAGGGGAGGAATAGCAGGGGGTGGGGGGGATTGGGGAGGGATAGCAGGGGGGTGGGGTATTGGGGAGGGATAGCATTAGGAGAAATACCTAATGTAGATGATGGGGGATGGATGTAGCAAACCACCACCATGGCACGTGTATACCTGTGTAACAAACCTGCATGACTGCACATGAACCCCAGAACTTGAAGTATAATTAAAAAAGAGTGAAATTTCTGTTACTAATTATCATAGTAAAACAATATTTTAACAACAACAACAAAAAGGTACAAGTTTTCATTACATAGTAGATTAAGTTCTGGGTGATCTATTGCACAGCATGGTAACTATAGTTAATAATAAAGTGTATTTCAAAATATCTAAAAGGGAGGATTTTAAATGTTCTCACCATAAAGAAATGATAAATATTTAAGATGATAGATATGATTGTACCATTCTACAATGTAGACATGTATTGAAATATCATATTGTGTCCTATAAATATATACAATTGTTTGTCCATCAAAAATAAAATGAAAAAAGATAAATTTGTGAGCCATTGCAACTCCTAAATCTCTCTTGACTTTACAGAACTGTTAACCACAGGTTCTTCTAAATCACTTTTTTAGTGGCTTTGATTGGATTTTTATGTAACTTTTTCAATGTTCATATTAAATGAGCTATCATATCTAGGACTGCAAAAGATGTAACAAAATACAACTAAGATGATTTTGTTGTGACGATATAAAGCTTAAAAATGAAACAGTTATCTCTGATTATTTCTAGGATTTTGAGTCTGCATGGCTGATTCTGAATGACAATGGCAATGGCAAGGTTGATTATGGAGAATTCAAATGCAGTATTATTGGCGAAATGAATGAATATAGGAAATCATTTGTTCGAAAGGTAACTTGGTTAAGTAATCTTTCAAATTGTTATTTTTAATTGATTGTTAGGTTCAAGTATTTTAAAACTTTAATGGATTAACATATAAAATGTTTTAAATCTATTTACTTGTAATATATGTTGGGTGTAGTAAAACACAAAACAAGTCCATATGCATACAAATCTACTTAGAATGAAGCAAAATAACTTGTGTATGTATTTTAGAAAAATACTAGGAGGGGAAAATAAAATTTGAACTCAAATTTTGGTTAACAAATTACTAGCTCCATAGGTTGTTGCCTCCATAAATTACTAGCAATGTGAATATATATATTATAAAATATTCCTAAGCCTAAGTGGTCTGTCTCACAGAGTTGGTGTAAAGATTGAGTAAGATAATGCATATACAGTTCTTAGCATTGTGGCTGTTCCAATGTCTATACTTCAGACAGACATTTTGTTTTAGGGTGATGACTAAAAAATGTTTCTCTGGTCTTTAGAATATGCATGATAAATATTAAATTTTCAATTAAAATAATCATGTTAAATTGGAAATAAATACAGGAGTACTGACTTTAATAGGAAGCTATGTATTACGTGGATTTTCGTAGCCATTTTTAGAGCATACTTTTGAGCAATGTAGTTCTTTTTTCTTTTGCATATGTACTTAATATTGAAACAAATCTCTTCTATATAGAGTAATGTAAATAATTATATAAATCCCAAATAGAAAAATTAGTCTCTACCTTTACTGAGCAAGAGACACAGTAAAAACCTTAAATTAGACAAATTCACCACATAATATTTATAAATGTATACTTATTCATACTTTCCATGTCCTTCCTGGTGATAGGTTTCAGAATCTGGAATAGAAATTGGAGGCTTGTCTCTTTCATAAATCTTGGTGATGGGAATAGAGGGCAAGAGAAGTGTTACGCAGTTCTGCATTTGTTTGCTTGGGCTGCCGTAACAAAATACCACAGAGTAGGTGACTGAAATAACAGAAATGTATTGTCTCACAGCTCTGGATGTTAGAAGTCCACAAACAAGGTATCGGGCAGGTTTGGTTTCTTCTGAGGCCTCTCTCCTTGGGTTGCAGATGGCTGCCTGTTCTCTGTGTCCTCACATCGTCTTCCCTTTGTCTGTGTTGTGTTCTACTGTCTTTTGTTTTTTTTTTTTTTTTTTTTTGAGATGGAGTCTTGCTCTGTTGCCCAGGCTAGAGGGCAGTGACACAATCTTGGTTCACTGCAACCTCCACCTTCTGGGTTCAAGTGATTCTCCTGTCTCAGCCTCCCAAGTAGCTGGAATTACAGGCACATGCCACCATGCCTGGCTAATTTTTGTATTTTTAGTAGAGACAGGATTTTGCCATATTGGCCGAGCTCGTCTAGAACTTAGGTGATCCACTCACCTCAGCCTCGCAAAGTGTTAGGATTACAGTGTGAGCCACTGTGCCTGGCCTACTGTCTTCTTATAAGGAGACACCAATCATAGTGGATAGAGGCCCACCCTAATGATTTCATTTAAAATTGAAGCTTGATTATCCCTTTAAAGGCCCTACCTTCAAATACAGTCATATTCTGAGGTACTAGGGATTAGGGTTCAACATATGACTTTTGGAGGAACACAATTCAGTCTACAACAGCTTCCGTATTTCTGTGAATGCACTGTTGTGAAAAACCAGACTTGATTCTAGCTTTGACCCTACTATAAATGTAGAATGTTGCTTTGGGTAGCTTGTGTCTTTCCGTGTGGTGAATACTCCTCCCACTGAAATATTTTATGATGTTTTATGATACTCAAAGCTACACTGAATTAAAGGAACAATAACACAACTACTATTTCAAAAAGTGTATTAACTTTCAAGAAATAGAGTAACAAAACTCATTTAAAAAGTATTTCACTTTTTCATTGATTTTAGGGAGGAAATATTTGCAAATTCACTTATTGAGTTAGAATACTTGTCTTGGCAATTTCTTTTGGCTATTTATATGTTTCATATGAATCCTAGAGCTGGAAGTTACCTGAGAGATCTTTTACCCATCTCTTCAGTTTGCAAGGGAGAAAGGCCATGGAAATAGAGGTCAGGTTACTTTCTCAAGGTCAGGATGCTAGAAAGTGGTAGAACTTTCTAACTGAGTGCAGATTTCCTAATATCTTGCTTCACAATCTTTTCTCCTGTATTTATAATACTTCTTTCATATGTTAATATAGTATTTTTAAAATGTCTTGCTTATAGCTCAGAAATAACCTACTGTAAAATACAAAATTAGATTCCCATGTCTAATAATTTTACTTAAAAAATAACATTTGTCAGGCCGGGCACAGTGGCTGATGCCTGTAATCTCAGCATTTTGGGAGGTCAAGGCAGGTGTATCTCCTGAGGTCAGGAGTTCCATATCAGCCTGACCAACATGCTGAAACCCCATCTTTACTAAAAATACAAAAAATAACTGGGCGTGGTAGCAGGTGCCTGTAATCCCAGCTACCTGGGAGACTGAGGCAGGAGAATAGTTTGAACCCAGGAGACAAAGATTGCAGTGAGCTGAGATCATGCCGTTGTACTCCAGCCTGGGTGACAGAGCAAGACTCTGTCTCAAACAAACAAAAACACAAGAATTAATAATAATAATAATCTTGTCTATTTAGGCCTTTATGAAACTGGATTTCAACAAAACTGGCAGTGTGCCTATTATAAACATAAGAAAATGTTATTGTGCAAAGAAGCATTCTCAAGTAATTTCAGGTAATTATTCTGAGTCAAAATTCATTGGATTTTGAAAATGTTACCTAATAAAGATAATATCTTTAAATTATATTAATTTAAAGCTTAGGCTGAGGCCATTAGGGAGGAAATAAACTATTTTTTTTGAACTCAAAACTTAAGAACCATTTGCCTTTCTTCACTTAAAAATTCTTAAGTCTATTGTCTATACTCATTTGTTTATTTGATGTTTATAATCAGTATAGAACTCATTTCCTGTTTAGGAGATAGTAAAGGATTTAAGTTAAAAAGAATGAAATAGGCTTAGAAAATAGATAAATACATATGCAAGTTCTCAGAGTTAGTTTTACTGTATCTGCTTATATAGTTATCTCTACTTAAGGATTTTAGTGAAATGAGGGAGTATCTTTCTCTACGTATGGAGCTATACATAGAATGAGCATATGTATCTATTAAAATTCGAGGATATTGTAAATTTCTGAAAGTAACTCTAGAGATTCATATCCTGTTGTATTTTTTCTAACTTTTTTACATAATTGTTTTATAAGTGCATCTTTTTTATAAAGAAAGCATTTGACCGCCACAACTCTCCTCTTTATGTTACATTTCCTTCTATAGAAGTCAAAATTATCATTTAGCATATATATTTCAGTTAATATGTTATGAATTTTACTTTATGGATTTTCCTGGCTGTCTGCATACTCTTGCATACCATAAATACTTAATACTTTTTGAAGATTTTTTTGACATGAAAGGTGCACTGAACATGTTATATACTTTGCTTTTTATACTCCGCAGTATGTTTTGGAGTTCTTTATATGTTAATCTACATTGAGCCACCTTATTTTTTATCTTGAAGCTTAGTGTTCTTTTAATAAATCCATATACTATCACTTACCTAGCCATTCTTTTATTGTCAGATTTTAAGTTCTAATTATTGATAAACAACTAATGAAGCAATAAATATACTTATTTGTGACTCTTCAGGCCTGTTTTCTACTGCTTCCTGGAGTGATGCTAATATCTGGAATTACTGGGGTATCTGCATTTCAAATTTTAATTGATACTTCCAAATTACATTGTAAAATGGCTATACTAGATTATACAGCCATTTGTTGAAGAGTTCTTTTCCTCCACAACTTTGCCAAAAAATTTCACTTTGCCAATCTGATAGGCTAAAAAACCCATTTACTTACATTTCCTTCATTACTAGGGAGGTTAAACATATTTTTTGTATATTTATTGATTGCTCATCTTTAATGAATATTTATTGACCATATTTTATGAATAATTTCTTTTTAACTTACAACTTTAATTCTGTACTGCTAAATACCATAGAATACTATTATTTTTAGAATTTTATTTCTTACTATTAAAAGAGATACACTGTAATTACTTTGGTTTTTTCTCATCATTAACCCTCATATATGGTTAATTTATTACTTTTAATTATGAAATAAAAATACAAGATTTGGTTATGAGGATTAAAGCTAATCATCACTGGATTCCAAATTTCTAGTTATCTATTTCAGGTCAAAATAGTTTAATTTGCTTATCCATGACATGAAATAAACTACAGTTACTGTAAGAGAATTTCTGGTGTATATTTAATTGTTGCTACTGTATTTGTTTCCTTTAAACACGTCATTATCTGTTTCTTTCTCTTAATTAGTCATACTAAATATAAGAATGAAATAGTTTAACAGCATATATTTTTTCTCTTTCTCTTTTCTCATCTAATAATATTAGGTTGCTAAAGAAGCTTCAGTTTTATTATGTGTCATGGCATTTTTGATGAGGGTTTTATTTTTGTTGTTGTTCAGAAAGCCTTTCTTGGTTTCAGAAATTCCATGATTTGTCTTTGCGTTCACATTAAGAATGATAACAGGCAAACTAAATATTCTTAAATAGAAGAACACTTGTCACTATTTCAAAGAAGAAATAAAGTGCCCCCATTAATATTTATAATTGCAAATTATAATCTATTCCCATGCCCACCTCTGGGATATAGTTTGTTCACAATTTACAATTAATTTCAAGGTATGACTCTTATATCACATACAATTTATTTTTAACTGTAGAAAATATTCCTCCTTAACTTTGCTTAAGTAATATATTAGAAAAAAGTGTTTTAAGATTTAATAGAAATGGGATACCCCAAATGTATTTCTGTGTAATAGTTTTAGAAGTATAACATTTGTTGCTGTGGATATCTTCTGGTCTCCAAGAGGGCTTAAAAAAATTTAGTTATAGATGATAGGAGGTAGATATTTCCTTGGTGAGGGATATAAAGGAGATATGAAATTCTTAGCTATTTGAAATATAAATTTGAGTAAAAAATGTTTCTTTAGAAAAAAAGCTGTGTTAAAACTCCTCTGTTCAAAGGTATGGATGGTAAACAAAATTTATGTTTTTATATAGATTAGATCTTGATTAATTTTTAGCCTTGATTAACATCCAATTAAAACTTCATTTTATTATTTTATATTACCATCTCTACATAGCATAATTATTCAGTCCTTTTTCATTCAACTTGTATTTTTTAAAATAATCACTTTTTCTCTATTTCTTGTGTATGTTTTTAAAAGAAAGCAAACTTCTTGATATTCAAAGCAGATTCATTCCTTTAGTTTGAAAGACACTTTGCAATGCATTATTATATATGTCCATTAGAGAACCTCTGGTTTGAGGGAAAAAAATTAACTCTCACCTTAATTTTGTCCACCCCATTAGACAAATGGCTTAAGTGGTGTTCCCATCTAAGCCTGTTATTTAAAACATAACCTGACTTTAAAATGTCTGAGAGGGTCACATAGAAATTTTTTGACCCTTTTTCTACTACTGTGTATGGGCCTCTGTTTATTCTCTTTTCAGTGTTATGTGACCATTAACTATAGCTTCCTTTCGTCTTTCAATTCCTCTCTTCTTGTTTAAAAATTAATGATCAAAAACATTGTGTTCTATGCTAGGATCCTGGAGATAGATCAGTGCAGGGGAGCAGGGGGCGGGGAGAGGAACGGCAAATTGAATGAGATGAAATAATTCCAGTTCATATGTAAATAAATTGGCTGGTAGTTTGACATAAGATTTCAAATTGTGGAAAATATTTCATAAGATGATTAAGTATTTCTTTGTCATCATCAGTCATTTCACTGAACTTTTCAGGAAACTGTTTCATAGTCAGTAATATTTTACAGGCCATTCCACAGAGGAAGAAATCAAATCATGGTTTCTAGAAACATTAAAAGTTGCCTGCAGCAAGTCTGATGAAGTATCATATGGTGAATTTGAAGATTACTATGAAGGTTTAAGTATAGGAATAGTAGATGATGAAGATTTTGTTAACATCTTACGTATTCCATGGGGGATTTAGCCTTTAACTATACATATGTCATGAGCACTAAGCATTTTATTGGAGAGATGATTTCAGTGTAAAGGATGATCGAACACTGGAAGATATTTTCCTAGGACTTCCTTTATTCTGTTTTTTTTTTTCTCTCAAAAATGTTGAATCTGGAAAGAGAAATATCCAGAAAGATAGATGTAGGGTTATATGCATGTTTGTGCATGTGTATGCATGCTCACATATCCATATGTTTGAAAAGATGTCTTTTTGGTTTATTACTTATCTTGCATATATTTTAGAGGTCATTTTTTATTTATCTCAGTAGAAAAGTTACATCTGCATCAAACAATATGACAGCAGATATTTGTTAACCAAGTTTCCTGTCCTTTCACATTGTTTTTTTGCCACGATTGTCAATTTCATAAATTAGAATTGGGCCCCAAACCAGTGAGAATGAAATATTTCAACATGTTTTAAACATGTGAAAATATTAAAATAATTAAAGGATATGCAAGAGAAATTTTTCAAGCAGTGTGATTATAGATGTTTTCTGTATATAGAATTTTAATAATGGAGGCTTACCTCAATGATGCTCATTTAAGTACTGACTTGTCTCGTAAATCTTTGTCTTCTGAATCATGTACTGTTGTTGGTTAAATAAAGCACAATGTAGTTATTCTAATGACCAATTATATTTGTTCTTTTATTCTATTTTTAACTACAATCGTTTTTACCAGCATACAATTGTTATTTAGCTAGAAACAATACAATATGAAAGGGGAAATGTTTTTTATTAAGGATCAATAAATTATCTTATTAAACAAAGATCCTAAAAGTGTATTGTGTCATATATGAATCTAAGGAATAGTTCCGTAATTCTTGCCTAAAATGTGAAAGTGTACTTTCTATCCTAAAATGAATATATGATATTCTAAACATATGTATAACAAACAATTGAAACATTTCCTTCTAAATATATGTTATTTAATAGTGACATGCATTATAGTCATGCTTTCTAAATTCTTTGCTAGTCATTTCTTCCTGGGAATAGAGAAAAGAGACAACTTTATGAATTGTTTCCAAGTTCATAATTTTAAATTTTCTATGTTAATATAACATAAATTAGAAAAAATAAGTGATTCAAAAATGAAAATATTTACTTTGTAGAATATTATTTTTGACGGATATCACTGTATCCATCTATACTTGGCAGCAACATGAGAAGTGTGATACGTGTGAACCCAACAAATTCAAAGTTGCACTTTTCAAGATTTGAGAAGGTATTAAAACTTAGTATTAAAATCTGAGAGGGAAAATATGGGTAAACCTCTTAGTGCTATTTTCACTGACAAAATTTTTTATTTCTAGACTTAAAAAGATTAGGTTATTAAAACAATGCACTAGAAGACATTGTGGCGGAAATAAGTCTGTAACACTATTTTTGTCACATTTTTTTTGAAAAATTCATTCAACTATAGATATCTTAAACCCTAAAAATTGTTCTTCTTAAAAATGACTGATAGTGGGGTTGCTTGATATGCATGTTGTGTTTTTCATAGATAATTTTTATTTAGTTCTTAAGAAACCTATTCTTGATGTTAGCATGTCATATTTTTCTGTTACTATGATCAGAAAATGTGTAGTCTGTCATACTGTAAAAAAAAGGGAAGCTGCTTTTGGAATTTAACGTGTTAATGTGACAGTATACTCTTAATTCTCTTGATATGAATATTCACATGTGGTTATTTGTAGGAAATAGCTCTACTTATGAGATATTTTTTGGTGTATTTTGTTAAAATTGGTGACACAGTAAGTCTACTTTTGGATTTGCCTCATTGCCTGCATTCTTCTTTGATTTTGGTATTTAAAATCTGTTATTTAGTATTAAACTTAATAAAAGAGCATTTAAGAGAAGTGACATTTCAAACATCCACGACATAATAACTGACTTTTGAAATCCTATGCTTGATAGTCATTGTGATTCTAAAAGACCTTTTGAAAACTTTAAAATATTAAATTATACGTTGTAATGCTGTTACATGAATTTTATAGTGATCTCTATATCTTTGAAAGTTACTTGCTCGTATGCTATATAATTGCTATCTCAGTTAACCACATTGTTTATGGTATTGTATATATTGAGTTTTCTATTTTTATGTTTTGAAAATAAAAGTTTAGATAATGTTAAGGAAAAATTCACATTTTATTAAAAAAGACAAGGAATATTGTATAGGACTTTTAAGCTTTTAATGGAAAGGATATACATATTTGCATGATGGAGCTATTATAGTACAGTTAAAAATGTATGTTCCTGTTTTAAATTTTATAGTCTATAAATATATGTGCTAATGAACCAGTGACTCTGCATAGAGACAGTCACTTAGAATAATTCATAATTTTGATACAGCTATAGATCACATCTTATTTTACATATTACTTTTGACTTCCAGTTTAAGTTGTTATCAATTATTTCAGGGGAGGATTGTGTACATTAGGCTATGTTTACTGCAGATTATTTAATATGCTTTTATGAGATTATAGTTTGTAGTGCTTGCAGATATAAAACAACTACTAGGTTGACCAGCAAGGACAAACATCATAAAAGAAACAACATGAAAGTAAGTGCTTAAAAAAAAAAGAAATAGAAGGTAATGAGCATATGTAAAACAAGCCAAGCAAGAGAAGAGGAAAGAGAATCTACAGGGTAGACAAAGATATATTAGTTTCTGATCATGAGAAGAAGCTTTGTCATATCATCCTTCCATTTTTATTTTATTTTTATTTTAAAGTTCTATAAACTTCTGGGGAAAACTGATTTATTGGATGTACTTAATATAAAAAGAATAAATGCTTCATATGGAAGCCACTGTGTACTTAATCATTATTTATTCTATCAATCAGTCATTTGTACATGGTGAGTGGCACTACCCTTACAGGAGGCCAAGGGTCTGAGATATTCTAGATTTTTCTCACACTCTCTATTATCCACTCAGTCTCAGGTGCTATTGGTTCTTGAATTTATCCATTGGTTCTTTAAATTTGTCTCATTCACTGTTTTCAATGCTTATGCTTTAGTTCAAACTCTTACCACTTCTCATGTGTATTTCCCCTCATCCATTCTGCCTCTTTCTCAATCCTGTTTCAACTCATTATGTTGGAATGACCTTTTAAAATATACATTACTTCCTGAATAAAATTCTTCCCTGATACCTCGTATGTCTCAGAAAAGTTCAAACTCTGACCTTAACACATAAAACCTAAATGATCTGGTCTTCTTAAGCTCATCTCCCCATACTTAGCTCACTCTCCACATTCTTCCAGTCATTCTGAACTACGTAACAGCTTTTAAAATAGATGGTGAGGTTTCCAACCTCTGTGCTTTCAAAACTGTTCTGCTACTGTTATCTAAAATTATTTTCTGCACTTAGAGCATTAAATTAATTCATACCAATCTTCAAATACTACTTTAAGAATAATGTCTTCTGAAAAGACAAATTAGACAAACTCTTGAATCTGATATATTGGGATCCCATTGGCACCCTGGGTCTGCCTTTACTCTGGCATCCATCACTTTCTACCGTAATCATAAATCTGCTTGTGTTTCTCTTACTAGGTTGTAAACTTCTTGAAGGTAAGAACAGTATCTTATTTAGCTTTGTGATCCCGGTGGGTGTTTAGCATGGTGTAGGTGTTAAATCATTAGTAGGCTGGGTAAATGTGTGATTTATTGAGGAGAAATTGTCATGGTTCTTGTTTTGAACCACGTTTGCATCAAAAAACTTCAGTAGATTCCATGTAAATATATGACCGTGCAATTTGCTGCAAAATTTACCTATGGAGGCAGCAGGTTACCCTAATAATGCACAGAATGTATGTTCTAACTGGCCACATTTCCACAAAGCCTCACTGCGTAGGGCTACTATATTCACTTCAATTTTTTGGAACTTGGTCAACATCTGACACCTAGTTTATTAGGCTTCTAAGCATAATTAGTTGCGTCCATGAAAATAGTGTGCTCTTAAAGCCTTAGAGGAATCTTGGTCCACCCATGGATTAGAAAGACTTCTGGTTGTTTGACTAATAATAAAGTAACCAGATCCTGTCCTGGAATGTTGCTGCTACTTCCTTGGTGAACCTTTCATGCAGAGTGATGGTTGAAGTCTCTAAGGCACAAACTGCTGGGGTTGCACTGATTTTACAGAACAAACTGTGTAAACTTTTTTGACCTCCTTGCTAAGAAATGTTTGTTTAATAAATGTTTTGTGGCAGAATTTATTCGCAAATAAATGTCATTATAACCTGGAAGTAAGGGATGGGCTAGCTAATTTCCACCTATCTCAAAGACTTTTTTGAGGTGAGGGCCGTGGTTACCTACCAAAAGGAACCTATTACTTGTGCCTGGCTTAACTGGCTTAAGTCAGTTCATAGCTTCAGTTCTCTGTCAGACACTATAGTATGCATCACAGTCCCAAAAATGGCATGGCATTTAGGCACCTAAAGTAGTAAAGGTAAAGATTGAAATACCAGAAGTCTATAATTAATATGACATGGGTATAAACTAGGTACAGCAGAGCATTTAAGGCCTGCCTGTGTCATCCTAGGGGAGTAATAATAATTCACTATTCTGAAAACATATGATTTATTTAAGGTATTATTGAAATAGAATGAAAGTATTTTAATATAAAGTACTGAAATGGTAAAGGATTTTGGAGATTTGATTGTATAAATTGTGAAAATATACTAATGAATATACATTTTCAGATTTCTCTCTTTAATCTTGTGTAAGCTGATTTGTGTAGTTTTGGATATCTAAGCAAAGTAAAGTCATTTGGAAGGATTTGAAGAAGCAATTACCTATCCAGTGGACAAATTTTATGCAAGGAGAAAAAAAAATGAAGTTCCTTGTTGCTTTTAACTTTTCCTTTTATGAAGTTAGGAGGGGACTTCCAAGCCATGGCTAAATGAATTTAATTATAAAGTGTAGATTCTCACCCTCACAAATACATGTTGAATTTCCTGGGAATTTTTAATGATGATAAAGCCAATAGGAAACAAATGATTGTATTTCAAGGAAACTGTGTTTCACTTATGAAAGTTGCATACTTATCTAAAGAGTCTTTTATTGAGGACCTTTTTAGAAAACATGTTATAAATGAAAAGTTATCTTGAGGAAGCATTCAGATGACTATTTATTAAGAAAAAGTTAAAATATTAAAATAATGCTAGTATTTTAATACTAGCATTAGTATTTAATACTAGCATTATTCCACATAAATTATGTGGAATGACTACAGGCTTTGAAATCGCTGAATATTGACTTTAGACTTGAGCTCTTCTACAAATTAGCTGCATGACTTTGGGAAACTATTGAGTCTACTTCAACTGCAGGTTGATGTGAGGATGGGATATAGGTATTTATATAATAGAGATGTGGATATAGATATAGTACTTACCACAGTCTAACATGTATGTGCGTGCGAGTGCGTGTGGACACACACACACTTATATATATATTCTGAGTATTATATCTATCTCTCTATATATTTCCTCTGTTTTTCTTACAATTAATTAAAAGCTTTTCTTTTTCTTTCCTGATTATCCTGAATGGCAATTACAAGAGCTATTCTTTTAAAAAGATATTTTTACTAGATAGGAATAGTTTGTATGCCACCACTTCCTCCTGGATTTAATAAGCCTTTCATTATTATTAATTCTCTTTCTTCAGCAGAGTCCACGAGAGAAAATCAAAATCTCGCATTAGGGCTGTTTAACTCTTTTCCTTCAAAGCATGTAACAAGGTGGCAGCTTAAAAAGGAGTTAGTAATAAAAGTTGCTTTTATTCAAATTAACTGGAAAATGATACATATGTGACACTAATTTTATTTCTTTAAAGGCCTTAGGCAGCCTTGCTGTTATCTCTGGTGTACACACTAAGACCACTGATGATCCTGAATTCTGTAAAAAATTGTGCTTTCCAAACATGGCTGCAATAGTATCTCTCATCCCATATACTCTTCTTTTTTTTTTTTTTTTTTTTTTATATTTTTTTTTATTGCATTTTAGGTTTGGGGGTACATGTGAAGAACATGGAAGATTGTTGCATAAGTACACACATGGCAGTGTGATTTGCTGCCTTCCTCCCCATCACCTATATCTGGCATTTCTCCCCATGCTATCCCTCCCCAACTCCCCACCCCCCACTATCCCTCCCCTTTTTCCCCCTGACAGACCCCAGTGTGTGATACTCCCCTCCCTGTGTCCATGTGTTCGCATTGTTCAACACCCGCCTATGAGTGAGAACATGCGGTGTTTGATTTTCTGTTCTTGTGTCAGTTTGCTGAGAATGATGGTTTCCAGGTTCATCCATGTCCCTACAAAGGACACGAACTCATCATTTTTGATGGCTGCATAATATTCCATGGTGTATATATGCCACATTTTCCCTGTCCAGTCTATCATCGATGGGCATTTGGGTTGGTTCCAGGTCTTTGCTATTGTAAACTGTGCTGCAATGAACATTCGTGTGCATGTGTCCTTATAGTAGAAGGATTTATAGTCTTTTGGATATATACCCAGTAATGGGATTGCTGGATCAAATGGAATTTCTATTTCTAGGTCCTTGAGGCTATCGCCACACCGTCTTCCACAATGGTTGAACTAATTTACACTCCCACCAACAGTGTAAAAACGTTCCTATTTCTCCACATCCTCTCCAGCATCTGTTGTCTCCAGATTTTTAAAGATCGCCATTCTAACTGGCGTGAGATGGTATCTCAATGTAGTTTTGATTTGCATTTCTCTAATGACCAGTGATGATGAGCATTTTTTCATGTTTGTTGGCTTCATGTATGTCTTCTTTTGTAAAGTGTCTGTTCATATCCTTGGCCCACTTTTGAATGGGCTTGTTTGTTTTTTTCTTGTAAATCTGTTTCAGTTCTTTGTAGATTCTGGATATCAGCCCTTTGTCAGATGGGTAGACTGCAAAATTTTTTTCCCATTCTGTTGGTTGCTGATTCACTCTAATGACTGTTTCTTTTGCTGTGCAGAAGCTGTGGAGTTTGATTAGGTCCCATTTGTCTATTTTGGCTTTTGTTGCTACTGCTTTTGGTGTTTTGGTCATGAAGTCCTTGCCTACGCCTATGTCCTGAATGGTTTTGCCTAGATTTTCTTCTAGGGTTTTTATGGTGTTAGGTCTTATGTTTAAGTCTTTAATCCATCTGGAGTTAATTTTAGTGTAAGGTGTCAGGAAGGGGTCCAGCTTCTGCTTTCTGCACATGACTAGCCAGTTTTCCCAACACCATTTATTAAACAGGGACTTGCTTCCACATTGTTTGTTTTTGTCAGGTTTGTCAAAGATCGGGTGGTTGTAGATGTGTTGTGTTGCGTCGGAGGCCTCTGTTCTGTTCCATTGGTCTATATCTCTGTTTTGGTACCAGTACCATGCTGTTTTGATTACTGTAGCTTTGTAGTATAGTTTGAAGTCCGGGAGGGGTGATGCCTCCAGCTTTGTTCTTTTTGCTTAGAATTGACTTGGCTATGCGGGCTCTCTTTTGGTTCCATATGAAGTTTAAGGTGGTTTTTTCCAGTTCTTCGAAGAAGGTCATTGGTAGCTTGATAGGGATAGCGTTGAATCTGTAAATTACTTTGGGCAGTATGGCATTTTGACAATATTGATTCTTCCTAGCCATATACTCTTCTTACATAGTGAACTTGACTTTCCATCAGGAGATGGGCTCTTTGTCCCTTCTGCTTGAATCTAGGTGAGTTGTTAGTCTCTGGCAGCCACTAGATTGTGTCTAAAGTGATGCTGTGTTACTTTCCAGACTAGGCAAAAAGTGCAATGTAGTTTCTGCCTTGTTTGTTGGGACACTTGAGCCACCAGGTAAGAAGTCAGACTACCCGAGACCGCCCAACTAGAGGGGCCACATATAGGTGCTCTGGTTAAAAGCTAGAGCTCCCACCTGTGAGCTAGCCTCAGTTGTCTACATGTAAGTGAAATGTCTTGGGTTGATTGCACCTCTAATCGACATCTTACTACATTCATCTAAAAGATCCCAAGTGAGAAGTACACAGCCAAGCTCTTCTATATTCTTGATCCTATGCTTTGTGAACAAAGTAAACTGGTTGGTTTCAGTTGCTAAATTGTGGGTGCATGTGTGTGTGTGTGTGTGTGTGTGTGTGTGTGTGTGTTTACAACAGTAAGTAGAGCACATCCTTAAATAGAATTTGAATAAGAGTAAGAATATTTAAAACACTTTATCAAATATTCTGGAGAGTTAATTAATATGATCCACAGATGACAAAATTCTTCTGAGATATTAAAGGAAAAATAGTACAATAAGTCTACATGATATAAGTTGTGTGGAATAAAGTGATCTGATAAAATAAAAGAGATCCCTCCAGCTCAATTCCAGTAAGTCAGGCAACCTTTGTTGTCTCACAGTTTGAGGCAGAAATTGTGAAGAACTAAACTCAGAAACTAAATCTTACTGTGATGGTTAATATTGAGTGTCAACTTGATTGGACTGAAGAATGCAAAGTTTATTCCTGGATGTGTCTGTGAGAGTGTTGCCAAAGAAGATTAACATTTTAGCCAGTGGACTAGGAGAGGCAGATTCACTTTCGATCTGGGTGAGCACCATCTAATCAGCTGCCAGCATGGCTAAGATAAAAGCAGGCAAAGGAATGTGGAAGGACTAGACTGGCTAAGTCTTCTGGCCTCCATCTTTCTCCCATGCTGGGTACTTCGTGCCCTCAAACATCAGACTCCAAGTTCTTCAGCTTTTGAATTCTTGGACTTACACCAGTGACTCTCTGGCCTTTGTCCACTGACCAAAGGCTGCACTCTCGGCCTCCCTACTTTTGAAGTTTTGGGACTTGGACTGGTTTCCTGGCTCCTCAGCTTACAGATGGCTTTCACCTTGTGATCATGTGAGTCAATTAACCTAATAAAGTCCCATTTATATATACATCTATTAGTTCTGTCCCTCTAGAGAATCCTGACTATGACACTTACCTATCACTCTCCCTCTCTCTCTCTCTCTCTCTCTCTCTCTGTGTGTGTGTGTGTGTGTGTGTGTGTGTGTGTGTGTGAGAGAGAGAGAGTTTGCTTGAGTAGGATCTAATAGGTATAGGCCCACCTAGAGTGGAAAAGGAAACTTTTGAGGGTTTCTTGGGAGACAGAGAGAAGGGAAGAGTGTTTCTGATTCTGAGGACATAGAGCCACGTGCCTTGTTTTCTGGCAACAATTGCCTGGGGGAGAGCATGGGCTCTCAGAGGAGAGTGGCTGTGTGGTGCACGCTAGGCACCCAGGCTGTTAATCCCAGATGTGATTCCCAGGTTTCAGAGATATCACCTCCAAGGGACCATAACGGCTTGAAGAATTAATTTATTAATTCATACAGTTATCAATTTAACCATTTGTTCCTTCAACACATATTTATCAAGTAATTTTATGAGACAGGCACTGTTCCAGTTCAAGAGATACTTCCATGAACAATATACACAAATTGCCTGCCCCATACAGTTCAATTTATAGTGGTAGGAGATAGTAGGCAAGTAAACAAGTAAAATAATTTAGCTAAATCATTTTAAAAAGAAGAAAAAATAAACAGCATGAGCAGAGAGTGAATAGGAAAGTTCTTACAGGTGGTGAGATTCTATTTGAGACCTAAATGAGGTAAAGTGGAAGAGAAAGAGCATTCCAGGTAGAAGAAACAGTTAGTAAATGAGGCTCTGAAGTGCCAATGAGTTTGGTGTGTTCAAGGAAAAAAAAAGTTTGCCTACAACACAAAGAATGTTAAGAGATGAGATTGGGGAGGTAGTCAAGTATTGGATTGTATAAAGCCTAATAGTCCATGACAAGGAGTTTGGGTTTATAGTGAAAGTCCAAGGAAAAGCAGAGCAGTGCTGTAATCTAAATTTGTACCTTAGAAAGATCACTGAAAGCTGGCAGAGATACAGATTTGGGCTATAGGAAAGGAGATCTGCTAAGAGGCTACTTTTATAGTCCTACTCTGAGATTATGGTGATTTGGACTAGCTAGGTCTTTAGCTTTGCAGACGGTGAGATGTGGTTAGATTTGTGATTTTAGAGACAGTATCAGCAGTGCATGTAGTTGGACTGTGTACTGTAAGAGAAAGAGAGGAAGCAAGCATGATGGCTAGAATGAGCAACTGGGCGGGGGGCAGTGCCATTTACTAAGAATAAGGAAGATTTGGGGTAAAACAGGTTTGAGAGGAAAAAGCAAACCCTTGCTTTGTTCATAGTTTAAGATTCTTGTTAAATATCTAAATAGAAATGGCAAATGAGTAATTGGATTTGTAAGTAAAGAGCTCAGGAAAGAGGCCAGGGTTGGTGACATGGAATCACCAGTTTATAAGTGGCATCAGAAGTCTTGAGATTTGTGAGACTCTTAGTGGCATGATATAGACAGAAAAGAAAAGATGGCTAAGGATTGAGCCCTAAAATACATTCAGAATTATACTAAGAGTGAAGTGGCCAACAAAAAGGCTGAAACAGGTTGGCCAAGGATGTGGGAGGGAAGTCAGAAGAACACAGTGACATGGAAACCAAGAAATCAACCTGTATGGGAAATGATAAACTATATTGAATAAAATGAGGGCAAACATGCAACCACTGGATTTGACAACATGAAGCGGTGGAGAAAACCAAATTGAAGTGGTTTGAAGAGAAAATGAAAAATGAGGGGAGGGGTAGGTGTTGGGGCTCATGCCTGTAATCCCAGTGATTTGGGAGGCTAAGTTGGGCAGATTGCTTGAGTCCAGGAGTCTGAGATCAGCCTGGGCAACACAGTGAGACTCTAACTTTACAAATAAAATAAAATAAAATAAATTAGCCAGGCATGATGGCACAGGCCTGTAGTCCCAGCTTCTCAGGAGGTCGAGGTGGGATGATCACTTGAACCTGGGAGATCCAGGTTACAGTTAGCTGTGACCATGTCACTGTACTCCAGCCTGGACAACAGAAAGACCTTGTCTCAAAACAAACAAACAAACAATAAAAAAATAAATAAATAAAATTGAGTATGTGATTTTAGTATGTGTGAGATGGCCCTTTTGAGGATTTTTACCTCAAGTGAAGCAGAGTTACGGGGCAGTAACTAGAGGTGTAGGGTTGAGAAAGATTTTTGTTCCCCCCCCCCACTTTTTTTAACATAGCAAGCAAAAGAAAATGTTTGCATAATAATGGCACTCATCCATTACAGAATTGAAGACCAGGAGGGCTTATCCCAAATATTCTGACTTGTATGAGATCTCCAGGCCCCTGTGGGATCAATCACTGGCAGAGGAAAGCCCAGTCCCCAAACAATTAATATTGAATGTCCTGCCAGCTGGGTTAGGGTCACAATGAGGCAAGTAAGACACCTACACATGCATAACATTTAAAGCAGCACCAAAAAAATCCCCAAAACTTCTCAGTAATCAAATGAATAATATTTTAATACATACATATTGATATTAATTTTAAAAGATTTGAAATGAACCAAATATTCTAGATGAAGACAGAATCAGTAAGAGTGATGGACAGAGCTATACTGGAGATGGAAACAAAAGAAAAATCAGTCATACTGATCTTGTCTATACTAAAATGTTTTATATTTTGTTCAACATAAATTTTTTGGATCAATTTTAATTTTGTTAAACACAACACTAAAATAAAATATATCTTGACTATTGAGTTTTTTGGTATCTCTTGACTTTTTCATCAAAGGGCAGGTTCCTCTATCAACTCACACCAGCCCCAGCCCTGCCTGCCAGCCTAGGAAATGGGGGCTCAAAACAGATTGCACTTTATTCAGAGAAACAACGAAATGTGAATATTTTGCAAATATAAGAAGAATATACCAAGGGCTTCAGGATTTGAATTCTAAAAATATCCATGAATTTAGTGCCTCAAGTTACAATATCAATTTTTATTTTCCACTGAAAGTTTTGTGGTGAGAAGGTTTTAAATGTATGATTGCAATACTTCATTAAGAATATCTTCTATTTCTACTTCAGTGACTTGTCTGCTACAGGCACTCAAGGGAGGTCAAGTGTATTATTGTACAGAATAAAATGCTTGGCCAGTCACAGTAATAAGCCTCAGATCTCTGTTACCAAAATGTGATTCTCCTGAAACACTAATGGGATGAAATGAGACAAAATATAAAGTTCTTGGAACACAGTGTGCAAAAAAGCTCTAGTTGCTGTTATTGGTTGAATTGTGACACCTCCTGCCCTAAATTTGTATTTTCGCATCCTAACTCTCAGTGCCTAAGAAGGCAACTTTATCTGGAGATAGAGTCTTCACTGAGGTAAGCAAATTAAAATGAAGTCATGAGGGTGGATCCTAATTCAATATGATTGGGGTCTTAGTAAGAGGAAATTTGGACACAGATGTATATAGGGAGAAGACTACGTAAAGGTACAGGGGGAAACACCCCCAGGAACCTGAAGATGGCCATCTGTAAGCCAGGGTGAGAGTCCTGGGTCAGCTCTTTCACTCACAGCTCTCAGAAAGAACCAACCCTGCCCACATATTGATTTCAGGCTTCTAGCCTCCAGAACTGTAAGACAATAAACTTCTGTTTAAGGCGACCAGTTTGTGGCAGTTTGTTAAGGCATCCCTACCAAACTAATACAGTAATCTCTGCCTTTTTGCTGTTTCTCTGCTGCCGCCTCATTTCACCCAATACCGTAGTACCTATTACTAACTGTAGAGAACTTAACTGCCTGGGAAAATTAGTCTTTTTGTTTTTAGTGTAAACCTGACTATCCAAAGGTTGACAAATCCTCATCTCCAAGCCTACTTTTATTTCGCAAATCCATTTCCAACTCCCTATCATTCCTCTTCTGCTTAAGATTTACCTGACTGAGGAATAAATTCTAATCATAAAAGTAAGAGGCATAATTTGTTAGTAAATATGTCTTCCTTTGTAGCTGTTTTCTTGAGCAGTTTTAACAGAGTGCATTACTGTATACTATAGTATTCATCTTGTAGTCAGTGTTTTCAGAAGAGGAGAAATGGGGTTTCCAGGTCATTATAAAATTGATGTGGGTGGGAGGGGAAACTTACACTTGAAAAGTCTTGGAAGAATTGAAATCCAGGCTTACATTTTTTTGAGAAGTTGTACCTTTACAATTTTAAGTTTCTAAATTCTGCATGGAGTTTATATTTTTTGATAAGCAAAGTTGAAACATTGACATCCCATTATAATTTTAAATTGTTTTAAGTTGACAGATAAAATTGTGTGTATTTACCATGTATTAATACAACATGATGTTTTGAAGTATATACACATTGTGAAATGAGTATCTCTAGCTAATTAACACATGCATTACATCATATAGTTATTATTTTTGTGGTAAGAACATTTTACATCTACTCTCTTTGGATTTTTCAAAAATACGATATATTATTGACTATAGTCAATATGTTGTACAATAGATCCCTTGAATTTCTTTCACCCCTTTAACCGAAATTTTGTATTCTTTGATCAACATCTCCCCAACATCCCACCCACCCTCCAACCACCCAGGCCCTGGTAGCCACCATTCTATGCTATTTTATTACAAAATCAACTTTTTTTTAGATTTTATGTATGAATGAGACCATGCAGTGTTTGTATATCTGTGCCTTGCTTATTCCACTTAATATAAGGTCCTCCAGGTTCATCCAAATCATTGCAAAGTACAGGATTTTTTTTCTTTTTTTATGGCTGAATAGTATTCCATTGTTTATATGTACCACATCTGTTTATTCATTTATCTGTTGATGGACACTTAGGTTGATTTCATATCTTGGCTATTGTTACTACTGCTGCATTAAACACGAAAGTACAAATGTCTCTTCAACTTACTGATTTTATTTCCTTTGCACATATACCTAGTAGTAGGATTTCTGGATCATATGGTAATTCTACTTATAATTTTTAAGTAAATTTTCATTCTGTTTTTCATGATGGCTGTACTAATTTTCATTCCTACCAACAATGTACAAGGGTTTCCTTTTCTGCACACTCTTGCCAACACTTATATTTTATCTTTTTTGATAATACTCATTGTAACAGGTGAGAGGTTTTAATATGCATTTTATCTGATGATTAATGATGTTGAGCATTTTTTCATATACACGTTGGCCATTTGAATGTTTATTTTTGGAAAGTCTATTGAGGTCTTTTGCCCATTTTTTAATCAGGTAATTTGTTTTCTTGCTGTTGAGTTGTTTGAACTCCTTACATACTTTGGATATTAACCCCTGATAAGATAAATACTTTGCAAATATTTTCCCCCATTCTGTATGTTCTCTCTTACTCCATTGATGTTTTCCTTTTACTAGGCCGAAGCTTTAGCATGATATAATTTCATTTGTCTATTTTTATACTTTTGTTGCCTGTGCTTTAGGGGTTATATTTAAAAAGTTATCACCCAGACCCATGTCATGGAGATTTTCCCCTATGTTTTCTTCTGGTAGTTTCATAGTTTCAATGTTATATTTATGTGTTTAGTCCATTTTGAGTTAATTTTTTATATGGTGTGAGATAAGGGTATGATACCATTCTTCTGCATATGTATATTTGTCACAACAGCAGTTATTGATGAGACTGTCCTTTCCCCCTTGTGTGTTCTGTGAATCTTTGTCAAAAATCAATTGGTTATAAGTGCATAGATTTATTTCTTGGTTCTCTATTTTGTACCATTGGTCTATGTGTCTGTTTTTCATACAAATTCCATGCTGTTTTGGTTACTTTAGCTTTGTAGTATATTTTGAAGTCAGATAGTGTGATGTTTCCAGCTTTGTTCTTTTTGCTCAAGATTGTTTTGGCTATTAGGTGTCTTCTGTGGCTTCTTATAAATGTTAGGAATGTTTAAATATAAAAAAAATTCCTATTGTCATTGGTATCTTGATAGAGATTGTACTGTATTTATAGAGCACTTTAGGTAGTAAGGACATTTTAACAATACTAATTCTTCCAATCCATGAACACAGGTTGTCTTTCCATTCATTTGTGTCTTATTCAATTTATCTCATCAATGTTTATATTCTTCAGTGTAGAGATCTTTCACTTGGTTAAAAAATTTTATTAAATAAAATAAGTATTTTATTTTCAATGTTACAATTTTAATGCTCTATCTATGGTTTGTAAACACATCTTGTTTTAATTGTGTTATGCTTTCTTACTGGATTCAGTCACGAAAAAAATATTGAGAATCTATAATGTGCCAGTCATTGATATAAGCACACCTGTGAAAAAATATGTCTCTTGGAGCTTACCTTTTAATGGAGATATGTGAAGATATGTATAAATAATAAACATAACACATAAATAAATAACATAGTTTTCTAGAAGGTGACTAAATATAAAATTTTTAAAAATAGAGCAGGATATGGGAAATCTGTAGGAGTTAGACGTATTTGAAGTAGAATCTTCAAGCTGGGCATTGAGAAAGTGACTTGAAAATGAGACAATGCATGCTACAAAACCTGGAAGATAATGGACAGCTAGTGCAGGTGACCAAAGGCAGGAGTGTGCCATGTGTGTTTAAGGAGCAGTGAGGTGGCCAGTGTGGCTAGAGCTAAGGAAGCTGGCAGAGTAAAAAAATGTAGTCACCAGGTTCAGATGAAGTATTTCAGGTTAGCTATGCTGACCATAACACTTTGGCTATTACTCTAAATCTCTTCTTTAAGAGTTACTCACTCATTCAAACATGTATTTATTTAACAAGCATCTATGATTGTCCAGAATATTCTAGAGACTGTGCAGACACTGGTGGTGCGAAGTAGAATAAGACAAGCTTTTTTCTTTAAGAAGACTTAGGGATCCTGGAGACTACATGTTAAGATTAGTGATTATAAATGTGATAAGTGATTGGCAGCATGACTGTAGAAATTACTCTAGGGCCTATGTGTGTGTATTTGTAGATGTATTGTGAAATTGAGAGAAAAGACAGGTAAGAGGATGCCTGAGGTTTAAGTTTTAAATGATTTACCTAAGATAGTGAAGGTTGGAAGACAGAGGGTAAGATTTTGATGCTTTTCCTGATTGTGTTTTCCTTTCACATTTTAGCATCAGTCAGAAGGTAACTATTCTATTTCTGAAATTTTATATAAACAAAATAAAAATGTTTCAGATCTAATCTGTAATGCTAGAAATATTGAGTCTCTTTCATGCTCCATTGCATTCTGGGTATCTTTTGCTTTACTTTGCTGCTTGTGTTTGTTTATATAAATTTTTATCTTTCTTGAGAGGGCAGTTGGCATTTTCTTATTTGTTCATCACTATGTTACTATTGTTTAGTGCAGTTCCTGGCCTTAGGTCTGGCAAGTACATACACAACAGATATTTGTTGAATGACATTAATACCAAAAAATTGCATCTGCCTAAACAATCCTCATACTTTTGGACCATTTTTACATCAGATGTTTTATGCTTTTTATCTTTTCTGTCTCTATCTTTTCTCATTTTTTTATATGTGAAGAGCTGACATTTTTCAAAGCATGCTTTGATCCAAAAATTACTGTAATTATTTAAAATCCACAGCAACTACTGCTTCTTCTTGGTGCTTATATTTTACCCATTTTAATAACAATTCTTTCATCTTCTCCATCTTGCTATTATTTATGTATCACTAAAGTGAGTAATTAGTTTACGGGACATCCAAAGATTTTATTCCAAGTTTTCCTGTAATCCTTCAGTCATTGATATTCTAGATAGCAGTCCCTACTATTCTCTGAAGAAAGATATTTGAATGGAAAAGATGTTGGATGTTGGTTTATGGTGGAAAGGCCCCTGCAGCCACCATGTAGTAGGGATAACTTGAGAGTAGACTATAGCAGTCTTGGGTCATGTGTTTTTTTGTTTTTGTTTTTTTTTTAATTTTAAGTTCAGAAGGCCAACAAACGTATGTAAAAGCTCAATATCACTGATCATCGGAGAAATGCCAATCCAAATCAAAATGAGATCCCATCTCACACCAGTCAGAATAGATATTATTAAAAGGTCAAAAAATAACAGGTGCTGGCGAGGTTGCAAAGAAAAAGGAACACTAACACACTATTGGTGGGAGTGTAAATTAGTTCTACCATTGTGAAAGACAGTCTGGCAATTCCTCAAAGACTTAGAACTACCATTCGACCCAGTAATTTCATTACTGGGTATATGCCCAAGGAATGGAAATCATTCTTTCATAAAGACACATGCACATGTATGTTCATTGCAGCACTATTCACAATAGCACATGCTTTCTTTTTAAGAGTTCTGAAAATGTCACTCCACTATCTTTGGCAGTTTGAAGGTTTCTAAAATTTGGTTTGCTGATAGTTATCTGTTAACTTTTGAACTTTGGGAAATTCTTTTTTTTTTTAAAAAAGTCTTTATGTTCCTTTATTGGAGCAAGATTTCTGATCATTATACAATGATGTATTTACTAAACAGAGACCTGTACAGAAATACATACTATCCATCTAGATAGGTTGTTACACTTTTGCCAATTGATGTCATACTTCCATTTATCAAGTTTTATACATTAAAAAGCTTTTGAATTTTACCAGACTGTCCACTAATTCACCTCAGAAAAAGTGGCATTTAAGTTCAGCTACTCTATTTGACAGCTTTAAAAGACTTATGAATTAGGGTGCTTCTCTGCACAATGACATTGAGCAGCCAGAGCTGAGTATTATTGAAATTTAAGGCTTTTATTAGAATGTATGACAGTATTGGCTTCAACTGGCTCATTTGACACCAAATGGAAATTTTTTCATTTTTCATCTTTGTTACTTTTAGTTTCACATAACATAATTTAATGATATTTTAATATTATAATATTGATTATCAATTTTCTCCATTGTTATGATGTTTTCTGTATCTATTTTAAGGTCAGAGTTCAATGGTCTAATATTCATATCTATGTTCTCTTTCTTTAAATTTTTGCTGTTTTTCATATTTTTCTGGACTCTATCTTCTGTTTTATAAGTGTTTCTGTGTCATTATATCATTTTAAAATGACAGATATTTCTCAGTGCAGTCACATTAATATTTTCTTATTTATCTGTTACCTTGCAAGCTCCCCTCTTCCATTCTTGATTTACGCCCTATCAATTGCATCTCCAGAACGAGCTTTGCTTCAGAATCTGGTGAGAAGTATCTTTTAAAAAAATTGAACAAAATAAAATGCATACGTCTATGTATGTCTGTACACACACACCCCCACACAAACATTCTAGTGTGTACATCCTCTGTTTCAGTATTATTTTCCGATTAAAGTTTTAAATCCTAGTTTATTTATTAAAGTCCCACTTGTGTTTCCTATGGTTGGCTAATTCTGAAGCTGTAGATAACCACTAATCTTAATTGAAAATATTTAGGCCTAATTGCTTTTTACCCTTAGACAAGCCCACAGTTTTTTCATTTATTCTTTCCTTCAACAAACATGTATTGAAAATTGCTATATGTCAGGCATTGAGAGCATATAACACGAATTACACAATCACCACCCACATGTGACTATTTGTCCAGCATATAAAATCACTATTTAATTATGTAATTATTTAATACAAAGAACTGTGGAAGTCCCAGCCATGTGCTAGTGGCATCTGATCAGAGAAAATTGCTTATAAAAGTTGAAGCTAGAAATGCATCTTAAGGTGCTCATTAGTGAATAACAAGAATGGAGAAGGGAGAAGTGGGGGAAGAGAAAGAAAAGCATTCTAGATGGGCCCAGCATGAACAAATCCACAGAAGTGAAGAAAAGCATAGTATGTGCTATGTACGTTTGTTTGTGTAATGTGCATGTACATATGTGTGTGCTTGTACAGTTCAGTTTTTGCTGGAATTTGACTAGTAAATTAAAAATTTAAAGTCCTTAAAGTGTGTTTAAAATGTGTTTAAAATAAAAAGATAAAATGAAAACTCTAAACAACAATACTATGGTGCAGAAAGGGATTGTGAAAGGTGGTGTGACTGGTTGGCAAGGGAGGTAAAAATACTGTTAAATTTTGTTAAAAATTATAATTTTAGTGAAAACCACCAATAAAGTATGAAAATCTAGTTTGTCATCATGGAGGAAAAAAGGATGCATGAAACTGTTTATCAAATGAATAATAAAGATGGAATCTAAGGAAAACTTTAAATGGAAACCACAAAATAAGATTGTTGTAAGGTTCTAACATGTTAGTACCACAATAAATACAATTCAGCTAATGTCACCTGGCAGATTTTTATCAGATTGGATATCATAAAATTTTGTCAAATTGGATAAAAATAAAAATTTAGACACATGCTGCTTACATTCAATACCCAAGTTAAATTACCTACTTACCTAAATTAAAGCCACACAGAAATAGATGAGGATATGGATACCATTTTTCGAAATGACCAAAGAAAGCTGATATAACTAAGTTAATATCAGGCAAAACAGAACACAAGACAAAAAGCATTTATAAGGATAAAGTGGAGATACTATTTAATAATAATAATAATGTAAAAGGGAAAGATAAAAAAATAAGATGTGCTGATGGAGTAGGTAGCTTGGGACAAGATAGGGTGGAGCTTAACATGGATGAACTTTTAGACTATGCAGAAAAAAGGGTGGGGATGGGAGAATGGGTATAACCTAATTGTTGGGAGGTCTCTCTTGTCTGTGGTTAGAGAAATAGGGTTAGAAATAAGGGAAGGGGACATTTTCATCTACGCACAGAGGCTATTAACCACTCACCTATGAAAAAAAGCACCAGTCTCTCTTTTGAGAGTCTTCAAAGTGGCATTTCACATGTTCCCAGAACATATTCTACCAGCTTCATTAACTGTGCTTGTGGTCTGTTAAGGGATTAGGTCTTAATCTTGATATTTGGATCAGTTATCTTTTCTCCAGATCATGTGGTTCACATTTTAAAACCATAGTTACATAATAAGCTACAGGAAGCTGATTACTCAACAAAAGGTTGTTGTTCACTAATGTTTAGACAAGCCAAGATGGTTCTACACATTAGCCAAGATATTTCCTGCCAGCAGAGGTTCAGGAAGCTTTCTTCTCCTGCATTCTACACCCTCTTTTTCTTATTACATATGCAGTGTTGTCAATGGTCTAGACTCCAACCACAGAAGGCAGCCCTGGATGGGAGTTGAGAGGCTGGTGAGCACATATTTAGGTAGCAAATGAATTGTTAGGTCAGATTTAAATTTGAGGGGACGGGGAATGAAAGTCTATTACTCAAAATGACTCCTAGGCATTTACTCATTGAACCGAATAGCATTAGACAGGATCTCTTTTCCAAATGCCCACAAATATAGTATGGAACTGAAGTCAGCTATTGGCTAGACTTCAGGTATCAAGATAAGTCCAGGTTGGCTTCTATCAGTTGCAACATCATTTCAATCTACATGATAAATGGTGGTGCTTTGTCTCCAATGATGTCACTGGATTAGGATGCTAGCTGCTAGCTCGTCCAAATTCTGATTATCTTTTGAATGGACAACCAAAGTATATGCTAATACTATATATGATATATGGCATTATATATTGTCCCAAATCATGTATTCCCAACCTGTTATGTTGTCCAATGTTTTAAAAATGTCAACAGTTAACTATTAAGCCCTTCCATTTACATTTGGCAGATTGACTGTACTCGTCAATCAGCTCTTATCTCTAAAAACTTCATGAAACTATCAATAAGAATCAAAGACAACACATAAGGACAAAGAGACCATAGACAATAGTGGATGAAGGATTTCAAAAAAAAGTTGAAAAAGGGTAAACAAATGAAGAAGATATGGACTTAGCAGCCTAGAAGTAACAGGAATCCAAACAAAAGCCTGTTGGAGATGGGATACCTGTAAGAATTGATCTAATTTGCCTGGCTGAATGCTTGAACATGGGGTGAGGTCTGTGATTACAATATGATTGGTTGAAAATCTATATATAAAGTGGTTGAACTTTCCTAGTCCCCATCATTTCCCTGAGCAGTCAGGAAGCTACCCCACCCACATCTATCAGAGGTAATAGCAGGCTTAGTGAAACTAAGCCAAGGAGGCCCTGGATTCAGAGACAACAGGCATCGCATAAAGTAGGCCTGAGTTCAAGTACTAAGAATAGTAGGATTATGCAAAAATCTACATATTTAAATGCAGAACTAATAGGCTGTTTCTCCTGATTCCTCCTAGAATCCTGGATAACAAAGTTTATACCCTCCCCTTATGAACGCACATTAATGCTCATCTTCCAATCAACTTCTCATTTTCACATATGAACAAATCATTGACAATTAGTAGACATTTGAGGAAAGACACTAAGTGACAGGGAAAAATAAACAGAAAAAAAACCTGGACAAAAACAAAGACAGTCAATGGAACAAAAGAAGCAAACTAAAAAGCCATGGTTAATATCCTCAAGGAGATAAGAGAAGAAAATCTGTCTTTAAAACAGAAATGGGGTCTATGGAAAAGGACAATCAGAAAACAAGAAAGGGCTTTTGGAAACTCAGAATATGATGAACAAGGAGAAGTTCGCTTCAGCATCTGTTGGCAATGGCATAGCCCACAGCTGCCAGGAGACCAGTAGTATGGAAGAAAATGTACTGCAAGTGGGAGTGTGCATATAGGCAACTGAATGAAGCTGGGACTAAGAACCTAAGGAGGGGATAGCAATGGCATTGGAGGGTTGGATGCCTGAGCTGGCAGGTCCCTGACACAGGAAAGAGTCTATAATATTCCTCTCAACCCAATCCCCTTTTGGTTAGACATTACGTCTCCTACCTGGTGAAGAATTTGGGGTCTTAGATCTTGGCAGTCTGGAATGGGTTTAGTTATCTGAACTGTTGAAACTCTATCTAAAAGAGGAATAGAAATTCCAACCACACACACACACACACACAAAAGAGCTGAGCTTGATGAAGCGACTCTTGAAAATGATAACATTTTGTATTGAATATAAAAAATATTAAGATCTAAGAGGTTTAACTAACTTTGTTTGAATCTTCTCCAGAAACTTTTACTGTGGCTGCCAATATTTTGGACAGATCTTTGGCTCTTGTGAAGGTAAAACCTAAAATTTATCTTTTATTGGAGTCTCGTTTATGCTGGTTGCCAGAATAGTTGAAGAAGAATGCAATGTTTTATCTACTCATGAAGTAATCTGGATTCATCAATGTAAATGTACTGCTTCTTCTGACAGAAAATGAATAGAAAAATAAGTTCAGAAAAAAATTCAGAAATATGAATTGGAAACTACTGCACCTTAAACTTCTTCTGCATCTATAAGACAATCATATTTCTTTATATTTCAGAAAGGAAAGCAATATTGGGTCCTATAAACTGAAAGCTCAGATGAAAACTTGCAATTTCTTACCAATCTTTTCAAAAACAAAACCATCTGTATTAGTTTTGTGTCTTTTTAATCTGGCGATAGAATGTTGTAATTCAGTGAATTATTGAAAAATTTCCTGCTTCTTATAAAACATTCAAAGATTAATGACACTAAATTCTTTTGGAGGAGGGAAGTAGTTTCTAAATGCCTCGCTGAATATTTTCTCTACGTGTTGAAAGAAATTGCTTTGCATTGTTTCTAAATGCAGAGCCCAGACCCTCCCAGACAGCTACCATGGTATTCCTAAATTGGCAAAAATATTAGAGGGTAACTGTCCTGATGAAAGTGAAAGTGAGGACTCTGAAGACGTGAGTTGTGGGGAATGAAGTCTCAGCAGTTATCCATCGCAGTGATCAAAGATGTACATCTTTTTCAACTTGAAAGTGGCACAGTCTCTGTGCTTTCCCTTTTAGAATGGTATTATGTCAAAATTAAAAGGATTTGTATGGTTTATAAGTCATCAGTGGGGGAAGTAGTTAGTTTTCTTATCCAGTTTTCATGGTAGCAGAAAGATCATAGATTAGAACATCAACCATCTATTAGTGTTCAGACCAAATCTGTTCTGTTTTTATGCTCTAAGCCATCAAATAGGTCAGGGACTCTTAAACAATCAAAAATAATTTAAATATTGACACTTTGTTTTTCTCTTTGAATAAAAATCATCTTTAGCTGGGTGGGGGAATAGGAAAGGTAATGATACATTTAATTTATTACTTATTAAGATAATTTATCAAATGAATACTGTAGCTTATCCTAAACCTTTTGTATTACATCTTCAGTCATCTTTATTTAAACAGACTGAGAGTGTGCAAATGCTTCTGTAACAGAGAAAGCAGATGATCCTTTTAATGATTTCTCTTTGATCCCCCTTAGCTGACCTCACATCTCATTTCTCAGAACAGAGAATATAATATTGAATGTCAAGAATTCCCCTTTCTTTAATTTAATGCTCAATGTTCTTTCTGGTTCAGGTCCTATAAACTTAGGAATTATAGTATTGACATTTCTGTGAATTTTATTCTGTAATGTTTTAATGGAGGTTTCAGCTAGGGCACAATCAAACGACAGGCTAAGGCTGTTAGATTGTTGTGTTCCCAATGGCTGTGTCTTGCCTGACAATCCACTAGCTTTGCATGCACGTGTATACATCTATGTAAAAAGTTGAACAGAACTAGATAACTTCGTAAACGACAAATATGGTTCAAGTGATTATTTTTTTTAGTTTTCTTACATTAAGTACCGTGTCTGCATTGTGGCATTTTCTTTGCTTTGAAATTAATATTTCAAAATTAATTATATTAGCATATGAGTGCTAAGATGAAATGTAATTTAAAAAAATATTTGCTATGTTATAGCTTAAGCGTATTTCTTAAATATGAGGGTAGAGTCATAAGAATGGTAACATTTAAACTGTACACATGAAGTTTTATGCAGGGAAATGTGCGCTTTTTAAAAAAATTAGAAAATATTTATAAAATATGAATCTTAAAAATGAACTTAAAATACAGGTTTTAAACATAATGTATGTAATAGTCTAGTCATTAAACATAGACATTAATCATTATATTTCTGTATCACAAATCATACATTGATGACTTTTTTACTGTAAGTCAATAGTCATTGGTTATTTTCCATTTTTAAGTCAATATAGTTTGACAGTTTCTGTGCTTTTAAAAAATAAAGATATAATTTATAAAACAAAATTTACCATTGTAATGTATACAACTCAGTGGCTTCTAGTATTTTTTTATGTTGTGCAACCTTCATCACTAATTTCAGAACATTTCCAATATTATTCCATAAAGAAACCCTATACCCACTAGCAGTCAGCCCCAATCCCTCACCCCAATTTTGTGGCAACTACGAATCTACTTTTTGTCTTAATGTATTTGCCTATTCTGGACATTTTATATAAATGGAATATAATAATTGTCTAGCTTTAAAAATATGGCCTTTTGTGTCTGGCTTCCTTCACAAAGCATAATATTTCCAAGGTTTACATTGGATATTTCTCTTTTGAAGTGGCAAGAGATTATAACTAAAAAATGTGAACAAAGCATAAAATAGATGATTAAATAAGATAATATCACAGAAATTTTGGAAGACTACAAGAAAAACAAAAAGATAAAGTTAAAGTTTAATATAGGAGATCCACCATGGGACTAATCTCATATGAGAAAAGAAAATAGAAGAAATGGGGTGGGAGAGATACAGAGTTATAAAAGAAATAATAAAATAAAATTTCTCATAATTGATGGATATGACCTCAGTTTGAAAGGTCATTCCCAACACACAGCAGAATGAATAAAAAGCATGCAGTAGATCTAGTCTAGTTTCTTGAAAAAATTGCCAATGAAATACAGAACAAAAATAGAAGGAAGACACAGATTATTATATTGAGAAAATGCTAAGAGTGATATGCTAAAAGAAATACACTTTCTATAGACTAGTTGGCTCAGTGTAAACAAATTTGATGTAGGAACTAGTGTAAACACTTTTAATTTAATAAAAAATTCTTTTATAACTATATTAAGAGGATGTGCAGCTGAGGAAAAACTGGGGAATGTGGTGATTTAGATGATAAGCCCCCAATAACCAGAAGTATTCAGTAGATGATGGTTTGATAGTTGAGACATTGGAGTATAGATATATTCTAGAAACACTGAGCTAAATGCTAGAAAAACAGTGAAAGTTGTTGAAAGCAGCTGCCTCTGAGGACTGAGGCTAGAGTTAGAAATAGGTGATAGAGAAAATTGTGGAGTTTTGATATACCTTTTTGGTTCTATGTGATTTTCACCTAAGATAAAAATTAATAGGATGGGCGCAGTGGGTCATACCTATAATCCTACCACTTTGGAAGCCCGAGGTGGGAGCATGGCTAGAACCCGGGAGTTTGAGACAAGCCTGGGCAATATAGTGAGACCTCATCTCTACAAAACTAATTCAATTAGCCAAGCATGGTGGTGTATACCTGCAGTCCCAGCTACTCAGGAAGGTGAGGTAGGAAGACTTGCTTGACCCCGAGAGGTCAAAGCTGCAGTGAGCTGGAATGCACTCTAGCCAGGTGACAGAGTGAGATCCTGTCTCAAAAAACAGTTAATGAAAATGTAAATGTCAAATATTTTAAAGTTTGTTAAACCACCTGTATGTACCTTTTGTATTTTACTCATTTTATTAGTATAATATCACTCTGTTAGTCTCATATTTTTATCTAATAAATCCAAGATTTATTAGTATTAACTTTATTTCCTTTTGTTTTTCTTTGATAGAAATTTACTTCCTCCATATGTTCCTTAAAGGAATACTTATTATGTATCCATGTCTATAAGAAAAAAAATGCATATTTAAATGAATATATGGAATCATTTAGCACAAAATATATTTTAATCAAATGATATTCTTACATGGTACTGGGTGATTATAACAAGATGTCAAAATTGGAGAAGCCAACAGTCAATAGAATGTAGTAAATTTTTGCTAGTAGCACTTTGGACATGCTCCATGCTTTGATTTATGATCACTACTTGTGGGTACTGTAATTTGGGTGCTAATGGATAATTCAGTAAGTAGACCAAACACTTTCCATGCCCAGGTTGTTAATAAAACATCAAATTTTAAAAATTAAAAAATTTCAAAATATCAAAAATGTTAAAATTCGCATATTAAAGTAGTTCTTTAAGAAAAATTAAAATCTTGTTGAAATTTTAGTAAATTTATTTCACCACTTAATTATAAACCTATTTTGAAATCCATATTGAGTAAGAGAAGTAGCACCATAACAATTTCAGTGTTTATCAAGTTCAAATATGGGCAGTTTTCATGGTTTATATCTCTTCTAATTGATGGCACAGAATTGTTGTGCCATTCCTCTACTATGACCTGCTGATCATGGTCCAAACCACTAAATGGTGGTTTGTAAGTACCAGTGGTTTGTAAGTAATGATAGTTTTTAGTCAGTAATATGGTTTGGATGATTGTCTCCTCCAAATCTCACATTGAGATGTGATTCCCAATGTTGTAGGTAGGGCCTGGTGGGAGGTGATTGGATCATGGAAATGGATCTTTCATGAGTGGTTTAGCACCATGCCCTTGGTGATAAGTGAGTTTTTGCTCAGTTAGTTCACAGATCTGGTTGTTTAAAACTGTGACATTTTGCCTTGCTCTCTTACTCTCTCTCTCACCATGAGACATGCTGGCTCCTGCTCATTTTCCACCATGACTGCAAGCTTCCTGAGGCCTCACCAGATGTAGATGTCAACATCATGCTTCCTGTACAGCCTGCAGAATCATATGCCAAAATAATCTCTTTTCTTTATAAATTACCCAGTCTCAGGTATTTCTTTATATTAATAGTAATGCAAATGGATTAATGTAGTCAGCATCTATATTAATGGAGCAAAGCTTAGTAATGTTAGAAACGGTGGTACAGAAAAAGCTTTAGAATGAAGCCTCTTGTATTTCAGGCCTTCTCTAGAGGATAGAAAGTGCAATTGTGATCTCTCTGTTGCATGAAGAACAATCCAAAGATTTTGGTGCCCAGTTCAATTCTGCTTTTGCATATTCCAAGCTAGTCTGGAACATATCAATCAAGACCACAGAAAATATTTTAGAGTGCTGTATATTTATAGACCATAAATTCTCCATTGGGAGTTTTATGGGATCACCTTCTGGTCTTCTGGACTTTCAGAGCAGAGATAACAAGGCAAAGAGATGAAGTCCTGAGAGAAAGGTTAGTACTTAAGACAGTTTATAATGAACAGAAAAAGTTCCTGCATAGCAGTGGATACTATAGGGGGTTGGTGTTGTTGATAGAGAGGAGGGCCAGCCTGAGAAGTCTAAAAGAGTAGTGGTACAGGTGCCCAGAAAAAGAGTGTGGGGTGTTGAAAATTTTCAGTGATAAGAAAAGTAGAAATGGGAATTGTTCACAGGTGACTACCCTCAGATATGATCTAGTTTATATTTTGCACAAGTCATTTTTGTGCAGGAAGTGCTGTACCTTGTCTGTCACAGGGAGGTGATGAAGACTATGTGTGAAGAATTCTCAGCGGGTATCAAGAGTTCTGATAAGTCCAGTCCAGGGCTCTTGAAATAGGGTTAGATGTCATGATGAGTCATTCTCTCTCTTTTTTTTTGAGACGGAATCTCACACTGTCGCCTGGCTGGCGTTCTAGGGATGTGATCTCGGCTCACTGCAACCTCTGCCTCCCAGGTTCAAACGATTCTCCTTGCCTCAGCCTTCCAAGTAGCTTGGATTACAGGAGTGCGCCACCATGCCCAGCTAATTTTTTTGTGTGTATTTTTAGTAGAGAGGGGGTTTCACTATTTTGGCCAGGCTGGTCTCGAACTTATGACCTCGTGATCTGCCTGCCTGGGCCTCCAGAAGTGCTGAAATTACAGGCTTGAGCCACCTTGCCCAGCCGAGTCATTAGTTTAGGTCCTTTCCTTACAACCCTCCATGTCTTATAATTAATATAAATGGTGATAAGATGGCTTCTTTCAACTCAGTAACTCTATCTTACCAGGTCAGATATGGAGATCTCCAAGCAGGATATTTGGTTTATGTGATGCCTACCTCTTCAACCTCGTTAGGACAGTTAAATGCATGTAAACAAGTGACTTGGCAAACTTAACTTTAGGTCTCCAGATATCACATCTTTTGGTCTTCTCAACATATTTTAAATTCTGGTTCTTTTATTGGAATTATTTACTTTTATCAACAATTACAGCAACACTCTGTTCCCTCCCCCCCTATATAAGTGTGATTTTTTTCTCAAGAGAAAGCTCTAAAAATGTTGCATCAGAGTAGAGAGCTCAGAACTCTTAAAGCTCTTTTCTTTGTTGCCAAAGTAATTCTACAATTTTAAAATTATATCTCATTTTTCATCTGGAAAGCTTTGTGAAGAAATGCTTCTTTCTCCAAGGAAGTTATTAGATATTGAATTATAGTCCCTGTTCTTCCTGTTGGTGAATAAGTGTTCACATTATCTTTAGATAAACTTATTTCATGATTTATTAATGATCATATAGCAGTAATTTGACCCAGCAAGGCTATAAGTGATGAAATAAAGGAAAACTTTTGTGAGAAATTCTGAAAATTGAAGAATTGTATTTTTGATCTAGCTTGAAGGAGTTGCAGTCATATTTAGAAGGATGAAGGCAACCACTGAAAAATATTGGAAGTGTGGGGCCATTGACAAAGGGAAATTTTTGTGTTTTTGTTTGTTTGTTTTTTGAGATGGAGTCTCGCTCTCTTGCCCAGGCTGCAGTGCAGTGGTACAATCTTGGCTCACTGCAGCATCCACCTCCTGGGTTCAAGCAATTCTCCTGCCTCAACCTCCCGAGTAGCTGGGATTACAGGCACGCACCACCATGCCCAGCTAATTTTTTTGTATTTTTAGTAGAGACGGGGTTTCACCATATTGGCCAGGCTGGTCTCAAACTCCTGACCTTGTGATCCACCTGCCTTGGCCTCCCAAAGTGCTGGGATTATAGGTGTGAGCCACACAGCACCCGGCCTGACAAAGGGAAATTTTTCTATAAAGGCAGGCAGTTACCTTAGGAAAGGAGACTTGCTAAAAATACTGGTAAGGGCAGGGGATAATCAAATTGCCAAACTGGGTTTTTGAAGATATCAGGATGAGACTTAATCTGGAGTTACTGAGTTGAAGTCTAAGAAGAAAGGACAGAGTAATACCCGGGGTTGTTATCAGTGGTTTGCTAGCCTAAGGGGATAATAAAATAGTAATGCTAGCCTCAGGATGAATTGTTTGATTTTTACCTTTAAGCCATGCTGTTTTTTACCTACCCACCATAAAGCACAGCTGACATTTATTAAACACAACCTGATCTTATTCAATTATTTAAGCAGCAAAATGATTTACCGAATTTTCAGGAATACAACTTAAAATTTCACAACTGTTCTGAGAGAAGGTAGAGAATGTGGTGGATACTTAATAATAATGTGACCATTTGAAAAGGAAGAATATTCGTGATATAGAGCTGAGATGAAGAAAGGCAAGAGCTAAAATTAGAGAACAATGGAAGCCACATTAGAGTAAATATTAGGAAGATATTTGAGTGGTAGCTTGATTGAGAGCCTTCATCTGAAGGGCCACAGAAAAATGCTATACATTCTTAAGTAAAAAATAGAATTGATTTAAGAATTTTAGTGGATGATGTCATGTTGGTTAGGCAGGGGCTGGATCATGGAGTAATGGTGGTGGCAATTGCACTTGGCAAATTATTAAGTGAACTCCCCCCGCCACGGGCTAGTTTTGTGGTTGTATAAAAAAAAAAAAAAAAAAAAAAAAAAAAAAAAAAAAAAAAAAAAAGTAAAAATGAAAAAAAAAAAAAAAAAAAAAAAAAAAAGAGCATAGGTATGAGAGGCTGTGGGGTACAACTGACTGCATTTAAACCAAACTTGATTAGATTCAGATAGATCTGGTACTTGTAATACTGGTTAGGTCTACCAGAAGTCTATTTGAACAAGGAACTAAGGAGGTCTCTGGTTGAAAATTCAACGTGAGAGAACATGAGTCAACTGGAGATATTATAGCAAAAAAATACACTTGTCATCCATGGGAAATAGTGATGCTGAATACACATTTTTGTCACTTAGATTTGTGTTCTCTATGGACCTACATTTAAAAGTAATACCTAAATTTTATTTAAAAGTCTCTAAGATGGGAGCAAGCAACTCTGGTTTGCTATCCTTTAGCAGGACATAATACAAAATATAGAAAGAAGGCTTTTCCTCCAATTCAAGATTCGATGCTTCAGGGTTTTGAGTGTTATGGGCTGCAGTAGCAGCAGAAATGGTGGAGCAAGACTGAGAATAGAGATCTATAGAGGCTTTATTAGTATCTGAAGGACACACTGGTACAGCACTCAAGGGAAAAGCCTGAGGAAGAAAAGAGGGATATTGGCGTAGGTTAGAAAATGTGACTTGTTCTGAGTACATGTAAGATATCTGGTGGGGACTCCAGATGTGCTTGGATGGGGGTAAAGGATTTTGCAGAGAATTTGTTTTAAATGATGAAGAAAGAAAAACTGTGAAGAAGACATGGGTGATATTTGAATTGACATGAAGTGGATATTGTGGTAGGTAGAACAGTGGCTCCCCAAAGACACTCAGACCTTAATATCCTATGAACATGTTATGTTACATAGCAAGGGAGAATTAAGGCTGAAGATGAAATTAATGTTGCTCATCAATTAGTCCAGGAACTTTTTTGGATTATCCAGGTGAGATCAATGTAATTACAAGGGTTCTTAAAAATGGAAGAAAGATCTAGAAAAAGAATAGCCAGAGAGATAGCTGCATAAAAAGACTGAACCAGTCATTGCAGGTTTTGAAGATGGGAGGGGGCCAGAAGCCAATAAATGTGGGAAGCCTCTAGAATCTGGCAAAGGCAAGAAAATGAATTTTTCCCTAGAACCTTCAGAAGGGAATGTAAGCCCTTCTGGTATCTTGCTTTTAGACTGGTAAGACCTATTTCATACTTCTGTTCTCCAGAACTACAGGATAATAAATTTGTGTAGGTTTAAGCCACTACATTTGTGTTAATTTGTTACAACAGCAATAGGAAACTAATATAGTTGTAAATTAATGGGAATTGATGTGATTGATATAGGAAAGAAAAGAGTAAAACAAGTATATAATTTTTTAAAAAATCTTAAGTGGTCAGTTGGGATAACAATGTACTCACAGAAGCAAATGGGAATTTGAAATGGGAGCTATTTGGAGGGAGAAAGTAATGAGATTCAACTGATTTATGTTGAGTTTGAGAGAGTAGAATAATATGAAAGCATAACTATGCAGATGAAAAAACCACAAATTTGGATATGGAAATTTAAAATAGAGAACATCTATGAGAATGGAGGATTAATCTAAAGAGTATTTTACAACAAAAAATATGATTGAGTTTGGAGATTTTCAGATTTAGGGATAAACAAAAGTTTTGAAAAATGAAGCAATCAGAGATATGGAAAGGAAATAAAGGATAGGGATACATTCTCAGACAGTTTGCGGTATGCAACTGAAGTTCAGTGGACATCTGTTGAATGAAAGAGCTTAGAAACGAGATAAAGAGTAAGGTCAACATTTTTTAAAGTGACCTTGCTAGTCCACAGTGATGAGGTCTGTTCCTGTACATTATTACAGGCTTGGGAATTGACTAGTTTATGTTACCTTCCAAAAAACAGAAGTAAAATGTTAAAGTTTGGAGTTTATGTCCTGGTAAAGCGTTATCTAACAGTAGTATATATTCATGCCCTTGTCCACACTGAACAGTGATCATTTGAAAAGGAGAATTTCAGGGTCACCTAACAAATTGATGTATATTCCTCAGTATATTATCAAACAACGTATGACACAAGTTTATATTTGCTTGCATGCCTTTCGTCTCCCAGCATGATCGCAATTCCCTTACACTTCCCTTCTCTTTTGTGCTTAATTTACATTCTGCCAATCCACCTCCCATAAATTTCTTTCTTTATATGTGTTCATGTAAAATATACAGCATCGTTTCTTATAATTGATATATATTCTTATAAATGTAGATATAAATAGCATAAATTTCATGTATAATTACCTAAGTTGTATTATATTTCTTACTTTTCTTACTCTTTCCATATAAAATTAAATTTTTTTTGGATAAATACATTGAACTTATCCTTTCAGTGCCCACTCTAGTCTTCTATTGTCTTATATCTACATTGCTTCCAACTTTTTACTTCCATTGTAGTTTAGTAAATATTTTTATACACATCTATTTGTGTACCTGAGCAAAGCCTTACTCCAGAATTTTTTGGATTGTGGAATATATATATATCCAAATTTCATTAAATAATAGATTTTATTTTCAAAATGAATGCCACTGTTTCCATCCAACAGTAGTACCTGAGGATTTCCGTTTCTTAGTATCTGCACCAACACTTGATATTATTAGAATTTTTGCAAACATGAAGTACATGCGATGTATCTCATTGTTATTTTTATTTGTACTTCTTTGATTACTACTGTGGTTGATCTTTTTCTTTATAATTTATAGTGTTTGCTTCTACATATTGCCCATTTATATCCATTCCTTCTCTTTCCAGTTTTCATATTTCTTCATGATTTGTAAGAATCCTTATATATTTTATCTTCTGATCTGAAGTCATACACCTCATCCATTAGATCTTAATCATATATCAGTTTTGGATGTTGCAGATACCTTTTGTACTACTGACTTTATTTTATTTTGAAACAGGGTCTCCCCTCTGTTGAGCAGGTTGGAGTTCAGTGGTATGATCTTAGCTCTCTGTAACCTCTGGCTCTCGGGCTCAAGCAATCCTCGTGCCTTAGCCTCCCAAGTAGCTGAGAATACAGGTGCATGCCACCACACCCAGCTAGTTTTAATATTTTTTGCAGAGTCAAGGTTTTGCCGTGTTTCCCAGGTTTGTCTCAAACTCCTGGCCTCAAGTGTTCACCAACCTTGGCCTCCCAGAGTGCTGGGATTACAGGCATGAACCACTGCTCCTGGCCTGTACTATTAACTTTAAATAAGAGACCATGTTTGAGGAAATCTTTACTTTCCATGTAGTACTTTTGTACATGGTTTTCCCTTACATTATAAATGCCTTTTGCTTTTATTTAAAAATCATTCTCTATGGAAATAAGAGATAGAATATATTTTCTACTAATTTGGTTGTTTTGGTTTTCACAAGATAAGTTCAATTCTTGAAGCTTATTTTGTGAATTTGATCATAATTTTATTGCATATTCCATATAGCAAACCAATTATTGATATTATTTACAAAAGAATTCACCCTGTATCTACTAGATGCTATATTAGTCTTTTGTTTTTTTTACATCTAATGCTGCTGTTTGGAAACCTCACACCGTTTTAAATTTAAGGCTTTACTTTTTCATTCTAGAAACCTTGAGAACTTCTCTTGGCATTCTGTGTTTTCAGATATTTAGATTTACATATATAAATATGCATTGTTTTGTCTTTTCTGCTCTGCTGTGTACTTCATGAAGTTTCTCAACTGAGAGCATGTATGTTTTTTCAGTTACAAAAAATTATGACTGTTATATCTTTAGTTATTTCCTCCCCTCGTTTTCTTATTTATTTTTATTTTGCTAGGACTTCTATCAGATAGAAATTGATACGTCTATCTTTATTCTCTGCATCTCTTTTGTTTCATTTTAACTAATCTTTTTATTTAAAGAACATGAAATTTTGCCAAAATGCAGTGGAGATTTCTGCAAAAACAAAATTCTAGATTCACTTAAGCCAATGTTTGCTGCTGCCCTTTTTTTAAAGGAACAATTTATAGTTATCCAAAATCAGCCTTTCATCTGTTAATAAATTCAAAACACTATTTTTTTTTTTCATGACCAAACAATGGATACAACAGACATCTCTGGTCTTCATTCCATCCTCTACCCCATTCATTGGTGTGGATTATGATGCTTAATGGTGTAAGGACATCGCATGCGCATATCAGTTAGAAAATCTTTTTTAAAAGTCTCTGCATCTCTTAATTTCCATTTATAGAGTTAGGATTAAGGTTTGTACAAGCACATAAAAGCTTATCTCATTAAAAAAATAGCTGTGTCACACAATATAAAAATAATTTATTGATAGACATTTAGGTTTCCAATTTTTACCTCCACAAAAAAGAAATCATTTTACAATGTACAATTTGGTGTTAAGCTGGGGAATATTTCTTTATAATCATTTCTTAGAAGTACAAGTGCTGAGTCATTGGAGACACACAGTTTTATTTTGATAGACTGTCAACTTGTATTTCAGAACGGTTTCTCCAATTTGTACTCCCACTTGGAGCGCTTGAAAGTACTATTCTTTGTAAACTTGCCAAGACTTGATATTATCACTTTTTAAAATTCTTGCTGATATTATGAAAAATAATTCCTTTTAATTTGCATTTTTATTATTACTAGTTACGTGAGCATCTTTATATATATATATATATACATAGATATTAGGCATTTGTGATTTTTCTTTGTGAATTGCCTGTTTATATATTGTTCCTTATTTCTATTGAGTTGTTTTTTATATTGACTTTTAGGAACTCTATAAATATATTCTGGATAGTAATCTTTGTCTGTTTTATATGTTGGAAATTTTTCCCCAGAATTTTGCTGATATTTTAATTATGCTGTATTTTGTTTTAGGAAGGCTTTTAGTTTGTATGACATAAAATTTGTCAATTTTTTCTTTTGGCTGTTGTGTTTTAATTAGAAAATCCCACCATTAATATTAACTTAATGTTTTTCTACTTTCTGAAATATAATTTGCCTGGAATTTACATACTCATATTCTATTTTTCTTCGATGTATAAATCCAATTGCTCAAATTTTATTCATTTCATTTCACTTTGCAATGTTGTCTTCATCACAAACCAAATTAAAATATATACATGGATCTGTTCATGAATTTTTAATGAATTATCTTTGTAATATATGTTAACTTCTGTTAATTGAGTCTTTTCTCATTATTTTTAGAAGCTCTATTTTCCTTAGCATCCTTAGTTTATACTTTTAATTAATTTTAGAAATAGTTTTTGTTATTTTGTAATTGATTAAGATGGTATTAAAACATAGATGTAATTGTTTTGCGATTGTTCATAATATATATTTCCCTTTTTAGCTCTTTTTTAGGTCTCTTTGTAAATCTTAATAGTGTAGTTTTGCTTCTCATGTTTTTCTTAGGGTTTTCTTATTATCTTTATTATTTTGGCATTTTAAAGTTTCCTAATTCTTCAGAAATTTTGAAACATTACATAACTTTACATAAATATTATGCTGTGATGTAGGGATAATATTGCTTCCCAGGTTTACTAATTAACAAGTCTGAAACCATCATACATGTATACTGGAATTGAACAAGGCAGTTAGGTAAATTAAATGGTGAATAGTTCGAGCCAGGCTTCTCTCAGATGAATTTTGAGGTAATCAAGAAACCGGGGGTTAGAATGATCCATATGAATTAGAGTTGGAGACCTTAGTATGAACCCATGATTGGCTTAATATAGATACAAATGGTTACATACAGGAATGACTATAAAATGTGTGTGTATAACTATCTATCTATCTTTCTATCTATCCATCTCTATCTATCTCTATCTCTATCTATAGATATCTCTCTATCTATCTATCTCTATAGATATCTCTATCTCTATCTATCAGATTGATAGAGATAGAGATATCTATAGAGATAGATAGAGAGATAGAGAGAGATAGACAGATAGTTACATACAGGAATGACTATAAAATGTGTGTGTATGGTTACATACAGGAATGACTATAAAATGACCTGGAGTCAGAGAAATTTTGTTTTAAGAGTGTCAATCAAGAGACTGACAGCATTACAGACAGGGAGAAGAGTATGTGCAAAGGCCCTGTGTGGAAAATGCCATTAGAGGATGTCATATTAGAGAAAATTAAATAATCTGTTGAACAAAATGCATGTATTTCTAATGCAGGTTGAGCATTCCTAATCTGAAAACTCTAAATCTCAATTGCTCCAAAATCTGAAACTTTCTGAAAGCCAACATGATGCCACAAATGGAAAACCCCCACAGCTCACCTCATGTGATGGATCACAGTCAAAATGCAGTCAAAAATTTGTTTCATGCACACAATTATTATTAAAAATATTGTATTGAATTACTTTCAGGCTATGTGGACAAGGTGCATATGAAACATAAATGAATTTTTGTGTTTAGACTTGGGTCCAATCCCATGACATCTCATTATATATATGCAAATATTTCAAAATCTGAAAAATTTCTGGTCCCAAGCATCTGGATAAGGGATACCCAACCTGTATTGCAGGTTTCTGGATGCAAGGGAGACCTCTGTGGTTGGAGCATAGAAAGCAAAGGAGAGAAGGAAAAATGCATTAGAATATATAACTTGCCACTAGCAACTTACTACATCCTAATAAAAACGCTTCATTTTGTAAAGCTCATAAACTATACCATTATAATCAGTTCTGAAGTGTTATTTAGATAAGAACGGTCTTCAGGATTTTTCACTTTGTTCTCTGCTCTTTTGAATATTAGAAAAACATTAGATTCTCTCTTAGGCTTTCGCCAGCTCATCTCTACTCACCAGGATTTCTGAAAGATGAATGCCCATCACACATTCTTCAGCAAATTAATTTGCAAGTTATTTTAACACTCCAGGGGTAATTCACCTGATCTAAGAAAATTGGCCTCCTTTTGAGATGTTACTGTGTCTCTTCAAATATCTTATGATCTGGCTTTCAACTCCTTCTATTCCACTCTAATCATTCATCTTGTAGGATAATGCAAAATAGTTCAGTTTCATTTTCTTCTCATAATCCATTAATATTCCCCTCAAGCCGCTCCTTCTTTGGTAGTTTTCTTTTTGCTCCAAAAATGAGCAAAATTTGTTTTAGTTGTCTTTAATATTTTTGTAAGTTTGAATGCATTATGCATCAGACTTCTTGACAACATTCTTAAGTGTCACTATTTTATAATTTCCACTAGTTTGTCTTTTTAAGTCAAGTGTACTACTTGATTTAAAAGCATCCTTTGTGGCTACATTAGCCTTTTTTCTTTTTTCCCTATGTCCTGTCTCATCAAAATTCCTTCTATAATGATGTAAGCAGAATTACATTTTGTGGAACATTCTGAAACGCTTGCAGTCTTCCTTCTTAGGTTCTAACGGCCTGAGTCCATTTTCACTTTGTTTTTAAACTAATAAAAAACGTTTTCTTCAAAGACTTAATGACATCTAAATGTGCTCCGGATTTTCTTTTGTTGTGATTTTAAATTCGAAAGAAATATTATTTCCTGTACCTATGGTTCTATCACTTTTACTTTTCCAACCAATTTTTCCTTTTTGTTTGTTATTAAGTTCAGAGTAGCAATTTCCCCAGTTGCTTCCACTACCCTCAAAGAGGTAAAATTTTCAGTAGAAACAATCTAGTTATGAAGTGTTTTGACAGTCTAGGGCACTCCTACCAGTTTAGTGGACTGACAGCATTTTTTCTTTCCGTAATCATATGGGAAGAAATATTATGTCAGCTGACTCAGCTATAATACAGTGCCACAACTCATATGATCTGTTTTAAAAAGTTACGAACAAAATTGAGTTGTCCTCATTATAGATTACAAGGTTCTACATGATCCAGACTCTGTGCTCCTCTCCAATTTCAAATTATACGAATCCCTTGCCCATACATCGTAGTTTAACCATGATGTGCTAATATAGCAAGCTTTTTTCATTCCTCAGGGTATTTGTTTATTTAGTTACCTATGCCTCGACACCATTTTCCCACCACTCTGCCCAGGAGATTATTTTTTAATGTTTAAGTTTTAACTTGCAATTTACTTTTCTGTAACAATTCAGTTTATTCTCTTCATACGATTTATGATAATCTGAAGTTATATACTTTCTTATTCATTTTTTATATTACAACAGTGACAAAGTAATTGCTGAGAGGTAAGAAATTTGTGTGTCTTTTTTATTATTGTATGCTCATGATTGGAGGTAGTACTTCATGCATAGTAAGCCCTCAATAAATAATTGCTAAGTAGATGAATAGAAAGTATCCTAAAATAAGTTCTTTGCAAAAATGAGTTAAATAAAATTGTTGAGTCACTGTTTGTCTTATGTAATTACTAAATTAAAACAGGTAAAACATACTTCTTTTGAGTAACCTTTAGCAAATGGTAATAGAGAAATGCTTCTAGTAATGGCAGCCAAAAAATGCAGATCATATAGAATGTCTAGAAAAATGAAAAAATATAAACACAAAATTGGTTGAAATCACATAGAGTCAACAGGTAGTGAGGAATTAGGAAGTCAGATTCAGGGATAGATAAAAACACAGCAAAGTGAGTCTGACACTTGGAGTAGTATTTCAACAAGAGATACTTGTCAATTCTAGAAAAATGGGTGACAGAGAAAGAACTGAGCAGAACTTTAAATAGACTTGTAGGATTATGGGAAAATATTGGTACCCAGGATTTATAAAGAAAGGATAGCAATAGTAAATTTCCTACCTTTGGATTAGAATTTGAAAGGCTACACCATAGAAATAAGATTGAACAATAAGTAAAAAAAAAAAAACACTTCAAAAAACCTTGGCCAAGATCAAGTCACTTTTATCTTGATAAAAGGATCTAAGTGATCTATAATTACTAGCTCTCCTAACTGCACAGATTTAAAAATATTTAACAATATACAGTTATTAGACAGGTCAATAAAGTGTACCCTTAAATGTCAAATTTTGATTTGCAAGATTAACTAAATTAGTCAAGCACTTCTTTGTCCTGCATAATTGCTAAGTTAGAACAGCCAATTCCTAGTTTTTTTGAATAACCCTTAATAAAAGATTATACATCAGTAAAGGAAATGCTAGCAGAAGGTGCATCCTTTCTAGAGGGAGGTAATGTGATCACATTTTCATAACATTTCATGTATAAGTTCAATAAAAAATGAAGTAACTCAATCAACATGATTAAAAACCAAGAGAAGAGAATATAGAAGCAACCAATAAGAAATAGAGCTAATGAAGTAAATAGACACAGACTTTAAAATAACCATGGTATGCCTGTTTAAGGAAGTAAAAGAAAAAAATTGAAAAATTTTACAGAAAAAGTGAAACTATAAAAAAATAACAAAATAAAAGCGTGGCATCAGAAAAACAGTGAAATAGGATGTACCTCATTCATATTCCACCATAGCAACAATATTTGTTGATGGACAAAATTACCTTTGTGGGAGCTTTTTTATCCAGGTAGGAGATCGTGAAATCCTGATGAAGCCCAAGACTAAGTAGTGCCACTTTGAGAAGACAGATATGCACCCTGCTGGCAGGCTTACTGACCATGGTTTTGGCTGTAAACCTAAAAACAGCTGTGTACCCCTGTGGATCCAGCTACAACTATATTTGGCCTTAGTTCTAACGCAAGAACCAACTGCCAAGAAACACAGGAAAAGCCAAAAGCACCTAGGACTTGGGTTGCAGGTTTGCCAGCTTCAGATGAGGCTGTGAACCCTGAAGTAGTTCATGATCCAAGTCTTTTTTTTTTTTTTTTTTTTACTTGACCAATGCTTTTATTCTTTTTTTTTTTTTATTGCATTTTAGGTTTGGGGGTACATGTGAAGAACATGGAAGATTGTTGCATAGGTACACACATGGCAGTATGATTTGCTGCCTTCCTCCCCCATCACCTATATCTGGCATTTCTCCCCATGCTATCCCCTCCCCAGCTCCCCCACCCCCCCAACTATCCCTCCCCTTTCCCCCCCCCCCCCGACAGACTGGACAGGGAAAATGTGGCACATATACACCATGGAATATTATGCAGCCATCAAAAACGATCCAACTCTTAACGCCTTCCAGCATGGTCCAAGAGCAGTCTTGCCTGTGGGGTCATTTGGGAGACATGACTGTCTGTGACTTCAGAGGTAGAACTGCTGACACTGGTCTGACCATGGATTATGAAGTAGCTCTGTGTCTTGCTTCTGGTCCCTCCCAGCTGCTATCTGGGAGCAATCCTGTTAACCCAGGGACCCAGCCAGAGACATCTGTTAACAGTCCCACTGTCTAGAGATCCAACGGCAGACCATAAAGTAGACTTTTGTCCCAACATCAGCCCTACTGACTAAGGTGCTGGATGAAATTTTATCCACTGAGATAAAACCTGAATCACTAAAAACATGTCTGGTAACCATGGATTCCATTGTGGATTCAGTAGCAGTCATGTGACCTGGCTTCAACACCACTCAACTGTGATCCTGGAGGCAATCTCATAGGTCTGGGGGACCTAACAATAGAAGATCTTCATATGTTTTTCTTTTCCACCTGCTGTTTGTTTGTTTTTACCACTAGCTTCTTTTGGATTAATCGAGTACTTCTGTTTTATTTTTCCATTTTCTTTCCATTAAATTTTAGTTAAAATCACATTACTGCACTGTTATTTAGTGTTTATCTTGGACATTACAATATTATAAGCATATTTAACTTATTTAAGCAGTATAATATAATTAGCACTTTTTGCCATGTCAGATAACCAAAAGACATTAGAAGGAATAAAATTCTGTATATCCGCAGGTTGTGTGGTATTTTCATTATGTTTTGAATTTTGAATACATTTTAGGCAGTACCTGTTATTATTATTATAGAGTCAACATTCGTTTGGATTTAGCACTTACTGATCATTCCCATTGCTCTTCATCAATTTCCTTCTTTTCCCTGCTTCCATCTGTGATTAATTTATTTATGACTGAACAAATTCCCTTTTTGTTATTTATTAGGTGAATCTGTTGTTGAAAAATTTCCTAAAGCATATGTGTGAAAATATTTTGTTTCTTCTTCATTTTTGAAGAATATTTCTGTTGTGTATAGAATTCTAGGTTGATAGTTACTTTCTTTCAATACTTGGAAGACAATATTTTATTCTTCTGGCATCCCCTGTTGGTTTATAATTCAGCTGTTTGTTTTACTATGACTCATTTGAAGGGAATGTGTCTTTTTTGGCTAAACTTAAATATTTTCTTTGCCTCTGCTATTTAGAAGTTTTACTCTTGTGTGCCTATTATTTTACTAATCTTGCTTGGAATATGGGAGTATTTCTTGAATCTGTGACTTAGTCCCTTTTTAGTTTTGAAATACTGTCCACCATTATCTATTCAGTTATTATTTATGCCCAATTATTTGTCTTCTTTTTCTCAGAAGTTTTATACTCATATTAGACCTTTTATAGTGTCTCAAGTATCTCCTGCATTGTTCATATTTCATTCCTTTTCCTTGTATCTTAGTCCTGATATTTCTACTTATTAACTGCTTTTCCGCTTCACTAATCATTTCATCATTTGTGTCTAATGTCCCGTTAAGCTCATGTAATAGTTTCTTGATTTTTATTTTTTTATTTCTAGAATATTCCATGTTGCAATAACTAATAAAACAATCAAGTAGGACAAAGATTATCAATGAGTGCTAAAAGAAATGAAATGCTGGAAAAAATCATGTTCATGTGATTTTAAAGAGCCATATCATAGATTACTTGCTAATTACAATGGTGAAAACGTACCCATACATGAGAAGATTTGGTAGTCACTTGATTACCAACTGACCAACTTAGCAGCATCAGTAGTAATATATCTGGGTATTGTAAGTCCTCAAATGTGATGCAATAAGAAAATACCTTGTAATTTATGTAGTATTCTTTCCAAAAATGTTTAATTAAATTTAAAAATGAAGGCACAATCAGGCAAATTCAGAATTTGGGACAACCTGCAAGACAAAGGGCTTCACCACTTCAAGAGCATCACAAGAAACAAATAGCAAAAAGTTCCAAATGAGAAAATATTAAAGAGACATGTGAACACATGCAAATGTGTGAGCACTGATTAATTCCTGGATTAGGGAAAATAACAGCTCTAAAAGACATGTTGGGTAAAATTTCAAAATTCAATATGAAACATTTATTAGATATTATTGAGATATTGTCAATTTTCTTAGCATTGTGGATACTTAGAGGAGTGTCTTAATTCATAGGAAATATGTACTGAAATATTCAGAGGTGAAATGTCAAGTTATTTATAACTTATTTTCCATTGACTCAGCAAAATATAAACACATGTCTGTGTGTCTCTATATATAACATGCATGCATAAAATGTAATTATGCATATTTAAATATACATTATATCTGTTAAGCTCATCAATGATAAAATAAATAAAATGTGATAAAACAATAAATAGCATTTTTCTTCTATCTATATACAGAGCATAAGTTATGCTTCTTACACATTTCTTATACATCCTACAGTAAGTCAGAAATGTGAAATATATTCTAGATAATTTTCCTTAAAATACTGAAAAATAAATGTTTGAATTATAAAGGGATAATGCCACATATCTTAAAAATGTTAACATCCAGGACATTTCTCAGCTATTCTATATATTATAAATGAAAACCTAATTGTATTACATGTTAATATAGAGCTGTTACCTTTTTACTTGAAGTAAAATTTCCAATATTTTACTTCAAGATATGTGGAGTCTCATATCTCTTTCAGAGTAGGGTAGCATATGTGTAGTGGATATGTTATAATATCATTCAGCAAATTGTATTTCCGGTTCCCCTTTACAGCCAGAGTTCCTTCATTCAGTTTTCACTGGAAGTATTTTTGTTCCAATAAAGTAATTTTATCTCCACAGGAAGAAATTCAAGTCTTCTATTTTTCCAGCTTGAGAATAGGGGGTCCAGGTACACTTTCTTAATGGGTTTCACAAATTACCTGCCTCACCTATGCTTTTGTAGTTAAGTAATGGCACAAAGATATTTCCATATTGCTTTTTTCACTGTGCAATAGATTCTAGTATGATTCCCATGAGTTAGATTTCGTGGAAACAGTTTCTGTACTAAAAAAAAAATGCATGTGAAATTAACTTGCTGCTTCTAACCCTTGGTGGAAGTTATGAAACTTGATGTTTAATGATATTCCCTTGTGATTTAGCGTGCACATTTTTAAGACTGAGACAAGGCTATAATTAAATTTGTAGTCTCTTCTATTGCCTAGAGGAAGAGTTCATCCAAGCCAATCTAAGAATTGCTTTCTAATAATATTCTTAGCATCTGCTATGACAACACAACACATTTCACCCTCTTGTAACCATTGAGCTTAGAACTTCCTAAGTCTAACATAAATTCCTAAACTGGCATTTCATTTGGCATTCTAATGCTCAGTGAGAAATAGAATTTACAAGATATTTTTGAATGAATACAAAGCATACATATTTGTTTTATGGTGGACATTTTCTCCATCTGCTATACACTACCGCTATTGCTCTGGGTATGGGAGTAAAACATAATGAGAAGGCCGGGTGCGGTGGCTTGCACCTGTAATCCCAGCACTTAGGGAGGCCAAGGAAGGTGGACCACTGAGGTCAGGAGTTTGAGACCAGCCTGGCTAGTCTGGTATCAATCACATATAATCAAACCCTGTTGCTACTAAAAATATAAAAAGTAGTAGGGCATAGTGACGCATCCCTGTAGTCCCAGCTACTCAGGAGGCTGAGGCAGGAAAATCGCTTGAACCCTGGAGATGGATGTTGCAGTGAGCCGAGATCATGCCACTGAAGTCCAGCCTGGGTGACAGAGTGAGATTCTGTCTCAAAAACAAACAAACCAAAATAAAAAACATAATGAGAAGACAATTTATGTGTGATTGATACATCTGATGGGAAGAAGCTTGAGGAGTTTTTGAGTTGGTGATTCTACCTTCCAGTCCCAACTGTTTTTAGCCTGGATCCTAATTTATATATTTCTTCTCTTTATAATTACACATTCTCTCAATCTCTAGGTAATGGAGAAGAAGAAAGAGGCATATGATTAAATTGTGAATAACTGCAAATCATAAGACCACAAAGATTCAAGGAGGAAAAGAATATATCAGGAAAAAAACAAAGTCATAAATATTTGTAGTTTCTTGCCATCTGCAAAAGAGTTTCTATTTTTCCTATTGACCTCTCACTAAACATATCTTATTACCAAGAATGACATTTCTTCCAGATTGCGGGTGGCTGATTCAGAAGGTGGTTCTGTCAGGACAGCTATGACTTGACATTAAGTCTCAGTTGAGACTTGCATGATGTAAAGGGCAATCCAGGAAAAGATTCATGAGGAATCCAGGCAGAGGAAACAGCTAATGAAATGATCCCAAGACAAGAACCTTAAGGAATAGAACCTGAAGGAATATCAATGAAACTACTAGGACTAAAAGTTAAGCTTACGTTTGCAACATCATAGTAATCCTTACAGTTTGCACCATTCTTCACTGGATCTGTTGCTTTTGGAGTCCTGGGATTTCATGTAAAGCATTAGATTGCCTGGGCTGCCATACTGGCGAAACAATGTGTAGACATTTCACCAGCAAACCCTAAGATCATGTATAAGGCAGATTCTCAGCCAGTCTCAGCTTATCCAGCCCACAGCCATTTTGTCATCCTACTTATATTAGTCCCTTCTCATGCTTCTGGTAATTTATAAAGGAAAAACGTTTAATTGACTGAAAGTACTGCATGGCTAGGAAAGGCTCAGAAAGTTACAATCATGGCAGAGGGAGAAGCAGACACATCCTTCTTCACATGGCAGCAGGAGCAAAGTGCGGAGCAAAGTGGGAAAACTCCTTAGAAAACCATGAGATTTCATGAGAACTAATTTACTATCACAAGACCAGCATGGGGGGAGCTGCCCCATGATCTAATTACCTCCCGCGAGATCTCTCCCCCAACATGTGAGGATTACATTTCAGATTACAATTAAAGATGAGATTTGGGGTAGGGGCACAGCCAAACCATATCACCATCTGAGGTCACAGATATCACGGGTCATCTTCACTATACTCTCTTTAAGTTCCTTACTACAGAACCATTAGAGATGATAACAATATGATTTTTGTTTCAAGCTTCAAAACTTTGTAGTAACTTGTTATGCAGCTATAATCAAAAGAGAATTTGTATATGAAAGGTGACGTCACTCTAATAAAAACTGAAAGCATTGACTTTGGGACTTAATGCTAGACCAAAGCTGAAAGGACATCAAGGAGCCTGTTAGTAGAAGCTGGAAAGACCTTAGAGAAGCATTGGTGAGAGCTTGAAGAAGAGTGAGGAAAATGCTATTAGAGATTTTTTTAAAAACAAAGGACCCTTGTTATGCAGTGGCAGAAAGTTTGACAATACTGCTACCTACAGTAATGTGGAAACAGAAAGAGAACCCAATAAACTATGGATCTGCCAGGAGGGATTTTCAGGCAGAATGTAGAAAGTGACAATGGGTTTCTCTTTGCTGCTTGTGATAAAATATAAGAAGAGATGCACCAAAGAAGAAATTGCTAAGTTTTTGAGTAGAATTTAGAGAAATTATATGAGCCAGAACCTGTTGAATTTGAAAATAAAAGTATTTCTTTTTTCAATCTTTCCCAGCAAGGCTATCAAAGTAAAGAATATCAAATAGGGCTGTAAGATTATTTACTAAAATCCTAAAGAGGTGGAAGTTGATGTTTCATAGACATTTTCAGGCAGACAAAAGCCATCTAAAAAATTAAAGAAGGGCCCTTCCGTTGGCCCTGGGCTACTCTCGGGCAATGCTCCTCAGGCCACTCCCCCATTCCTGGTCCTGGAGAGGACACTACCTGGTAATGGCTATCTGCCCATCATTTCTGACTCAACACTGTCCCTAGGTGTATCATTCCTGCCCTCTCCTCAGCTGCAGTTGAAGGCTTTAGCTTTGCACACCTTGGGATCACAGTTACATCACTGTGTATTAAATAACTGGAATCAACTAAACAAAAGAATTAAAGGCCTCAAGTTAAAACAAGTTAAAACAATAAAGGCTTCAAGACCTCAAGTTAAATAAAGGCCTCAAGACCTCAAGTTAAAACAATAGAACTCCTAAGACTTATTTGGTGTTTTGTATCAAAGCATCTTCATGAAGGGACACAAGGTTTAGATAGACTTTAGAAAAAGATTTATGAATGTGTCTTTTGTTTAATGGACTGGGTTACAATTTGATACACAAAGATTTAAGGGAATTATATCAGCTTAGATTAAGAGGAGCAGGGAAAGTACAAAATGAGGAGGCTTTTGGACTCTGATCTACTTCAGGTAAGAAGGAGGCTGAGAAGATTTCTTATATTTTTTATATTTAGGAAACTTTTTTCTCTTAAAAAATATCAATGACTAATATTAGAGCAGGATATTAACTTAAAAATAATGTCATCAAATTAATAAAAATTAGACCTTTTTCTCATAAACTTAAATATTTATTATTTCTTTTGTTGATCTATAAATCTGTAAATATTCGTTAAAAACATTTTAACTTTGGAAGTTTATTATATATCGTGGGCTTTATAATTATCTAAAGAAATACTTAATTTAGAATACTGAAGAAAATGAAGTAGAGCTGAAAGTAGAAACATTACAGTGTGAATGAATAAAATGGAAATATCAGAAATCTAGTAGAATAAGAATCCAATATCTAAAATTTTTAATTATAGGGACTCAAACTTATACAGAACGATTTCCTCTACATTGTCCACAACAGTCAACAAAACCGCACCAATATTATTCAAAAAGACAAACTTTGTAGGCAAAACATCTGGATTCCAGTCTCATTTCCTCCAATTTCTAGACAATTTAAGAAATCTTTCTATATCTACATTTAAGTAACTTTTCATACCTATATATTCTTATCTATATAATGGAAATAATCATAGTTCATATACTATAGCATTATGGAGTTAAATGGAATAGATGTAAATCATTTAGCACAGAACCTGGAAGATGGCTGGTACACAATAATGATACCTATGATAATTACTTGCAAAATAATCAGCATTGCAGTTATTTCATTATCATTGTTGTCATCTTCATTATCATCATCACTGATCATTGCAAACCAGTGACTAAACTGGACACTGGGTATGTAATTATGGCTAAGACACACTTGATTCCATCACTTACAGTCTAACATGTGAGACAAACAGTTACTAAAGTAACTGCAATTCTGGCTTCTAGTTGTCTTGATAGGTGCAATAAAGGGTGCTAGGGTACATGCACAATATCCAGTACACAGAGTACAACATATTTTAGAGCATCAAGGAAGCCTTGGAGGTAGTGCTATTTAAACTGAGATTTGAAGGATGAGTAGGAGGCAAACTCACTCCCTCAAGCCTTTTTATAAGAACCCTAATCCCAACCATGAGGTCTCCACATTCATGACTTAATTACCTCTTTAATGTACTACTTCTTAACATTATCATACTGGGGATTACCTTAACATAGGAAATTTGGGGACACATTAAGACCATAGCATCAACTAAAAAGGCCCTTAAATTTATTGAACTCAATGTCCAAATGTAATTATGGCAATAAAAAGATTTAGAACATTTAGAGAATACTGGACTTTTTAAAGTTATATATCTAAATATAGTGTTGAAATGGAGTTTCTTTCCAGCAGAAATTTGAAGTGTGTTTTATATCTCTTGGAAACAATTCACTGTGTATTTTGGTGCATGGCTTAGCATTTTCTTTGAGGGGTTGTTTTGTCATGTTCATCTATATTGGGGTTTTATATTCCTTTTCATGTCTGTTCCTCAAGTTGCATGATATTTTATACTATCTCATAGTTTGATTTACTTACAAAGTAAATAAAAATAAAATTGAAAAGGAAGATTCCATGGCATAGCTAAAGGAAAATAATTCCAATGTTTGTCTCAGTCTGGTTCCTCTTTAGAACTGCTTCTTTGCCCTGATGTTATTTTTACTTCCCTCGATTCTGTTTGAAAACTGCATGTAGTAGCTTTTCAGAAGGCTGCTTTTTCTACTTGTCTTGATATCTTTCTAAATAATGAAACTAAACTGGTGTGCTGAGACATGCTTCAATCTTATTGCAAGTCTCTTTCAGCTTCCTCATTTCTTTAGCGTTTACTTTTATTTCCTGAGGAAATCAACCTGATTATTCTCAACCTTTTTCAGAAAAATATTTGTGACTTATATTTTCCATTCTTCTTTTGTACTAAGCAAATGCGAACTAATTTTTTTCTTAAAACAACAACTTTACTTGCTTACTTTGATTACTGCTTTTATCATACGCTATTTATTAAACAGAGGAAAGAGAGCTCTGACATATTTTGGTGATGGGTTTTCAATTCCCTAAGCAATTGGGATACATTAAATTTGGTATTTATTTTTTGTCATGTCTATTATCTTCTATTTTCTATGCAAATCATGATTCTACATGTTTTTAAATCACGGCTCTGCTATTTACTCTTTGACCGGGATACAGGCATTAAAATTAAACACCTGTGGGTTTAAATTCTACCAGCTGTCTCTTATTAGCTATGTGAACTTGGGCAAGTTATTTTACAGTTTCAGTGTCAGCCTTCTCTTTGGAAAACATCAGTAAAAATGATAGGTTGATGATTAGATGGGTTAAATCCAAAGATCTTGGCATTTTATTTTGCACTTAAGTACTTAAGTTTTGACTGCTGCAATTACAATAATACTTTTCTCTTCATTAACCTGACAATTCTTTGCCAAATATTAAAAAAAGGTATTTCAGTATTTTCTTGGTAGACCTATTATAATGACAATGAAATAATAGATGTAAGTATAGTGGCTAGCATTATAGTTTTTCCTTAATAAATGTTAGTTCTCTTGTTGCCCCTCTCCTCCCTAACATATTCTGCAGATGGTATGTTCAGGTAATGCCATATTTTATAAATATTTGCTTTAATGCAACTTCCTATAGACAATGTTTCATAAAATATATGTTACTTTCAAAAAAGACAGATTTATAATTTTTTTTTGCACCAAACCAACTGAATCAGAATCTCAGGGTGAAGATTTTTGCATTTTAAAAACCTTCTCAGGGGAGTGTGATATATTTCCAAGCACAGAACTTTCCTATGACTGAGAGGTCATAAGAAAATATAGAGAGAGCAGATATACAAAGTTTACAATATAGTAAAGTAAGTCATATACTTACTCTATAAATAATGAAACAATTAGTAGTAGAAGGAGGTAAAGTACTAAAAGTACAGGTTATAAAATTATTCAAATATTCAAGTGTCTTAGTTAGCATTCCATGATCTGTAGAGGAACAAGAACAATAAGAAAACAGAGTACACTTTATTGATATCTGCCAATAATTTAAGCCTTAGTGGTAGGACAGTCACCCTAGGAAAATCTGCTCATATTGCCCCCTTTGTAAATTACAATGACCTCACACAGTGGTATGTGAATAATGAGCTGCTCTATTTTCTAAAGTCTGTTTATCTATCTATCTGTCTATCTTCTATTTATTTTTCATTTATCTATTTAAGTGAATGACTGGTGAAGAAGACTATGACCAAGAATTGTTTTTCAAAACAAGGCTATTTTCAACTGTTACTTTTAATGCTTATCAATCAACATCATCTTATACTTGTGGAAATCTGTTTTTCTCTTTCTGTAATCTAAAATATCTTTGTATCACTCTTACATATCAATTTTACAAGTATACAGCACGCTTAAGTTGACCAAATATCTATGTTATTATGCCAGATATTTATGCAGAGCTTGGCTCTTGACAACCAATGCAAACATGTATTTTTTACAAATCCAATGGTCAAGTTGTAAAATTAGTAATCCATGAATTCATCATATGTAGGTCTATTTTATTACAATTATCACAAAAATAGTTGATCCTTGAACAACATGGGTTTGAACTGTGCAGGCCCACTCATACATGGATTTTCTTTAACCTTCAGCACCCCTGAGACAGCAAGACCAACTTCTCCTCTTGCTCCTTCTCCCCAGCCCATTCAACATTAAGATGATAAAGATGATGATGAAGATGATCTTAATGTGTCCCCTCAAATTCATGTGTTGGAAACTTGATCCCCAGTGTGGCAGTGTTGGGAGGTGAGACTTGGGAGGTTCTTAGGTTATGAGTGCACCACCTTTGTAAATGGAATAATGCTGTTATAAAAAAATTCAGGAGTGCTTCTTGCTCTCTTCCGCAATGTCAAGACAAAGAATTTGTCTTTCTCTTCCCCTTCTGCCTTCCACCATCCGAGGATGCAATAAGAAGACCAATATCAAGTGTTGGCACTTTGATCTTGGTCTTCCTAGCTTCCAGGGCTGTGAGGGAATACATTTTTGTTGTTTATAAATTACCCAGTCTTAATTATTTTGTTATAGCAGCAAAAAATGAACTAAGACAATGTAGTAGTTCATTTAAGGATGGTTAATACATATATTTTTAAGTAAGAATAATTCGAGAAGAGTGGAGATTTATTACAAGGATTAAAACATTGCACTTTCACTACATTTATATGGAATATCAAGTATTTGAGCTAGTTTTGACCTTTATGCAAGGTAATATGATATGACAGATAGAAGTTAGGATGGCCATCAGAGGATATGAAACATGGTCCTATTTCTGCCAATTATTAACTACTTGAGTTGAGGCTGAGACTTTTTTCTCATTTGATAATAAAAACTACCAATTAGTAAATGCTTAAAGTGTGCCAGAAATATTTCTAAGTGCCTTACAGGCCTTTTGTCATTTAATACTCATTGTTAGTATAGTGTCATAAAAAACTAAGATTTAAGGAGTTATGCAACTTTCTCCAGTGAGAGATCTGGTGAATGACATCCAGAAGATAAAGTCTATTTTATTTGCCTCCAAGGCCTGTGTAATTAACCATGGTAAAGAATGCTTAACAAAAACGTATGAAATGAGAAAAATAAATATCAGATACTGTTTTTCTTTTTAATTAACAATACATAATACAAATTTTAGAGGGCAAGTATACAGGTTCGTATTATTGCTTTTTGAACAAAGGAAACTTAGAGGATTAATTAGTAATAAAAAACCATTCCAAAACTTAATAGCTTAACTATAGTCTTTTATTTAGCTCATGATTCTGTGGGTCAGTGCATTTGGGCTCAATTCAGCTGGACAGTTTTAGACAGATATATCAGAGGAAGGAAGACAGTTTTGTACTTTTGGAAACCAGCTGGCTATCCTATGGGGGCAGAAATGAAAAGTTTAGCTGTTTTGAGAGACAATTTATTTGTTTTAGGGATAATCTTCTATTATGTTGTCTGAATTGGCTCCTAATACTATTTCTTATTGCACTGAAGGTGTGTGTGTGTGTGTGCACGTGCGCGTACATGACTGGCATAGATGTCTCTCACCATGATGTCAACTAGTTAAGACTTATTTTCATAATATCGGGATAGAGTTCTAAGAAGAGAGAAAAGGGAGAGTAAGAAGAGAGTAAGAGTGTAGGAGCATACCAGACCATTTGAAGCCTGAGTTGGGAACTGGTACATAATCACTTTCACTCCATTCTATTGGCCAAAGTAAGTTACAAAGCCAGCCCAGATTCAGGAGCTGAAGAAAGAGACTTGATGGGAGAAGTTGCAAAGTTACATCATAAAGGGGCAATCCTGTAAGGAGCAATAAAAAATTGTGACCATTCTTAATCCACTGCAGAAGAATTTTATTTATGGATATATTACTTTTTGAGAGTGAACAATAATTTTAAAATCCTCACATTAGACTTTAGAAGAATTAAGTTGTTCAAATGCTAAACTTTTGCAAGTATGTCATTCCGACAGTCACAGTGTGGCTTCATGAGATCAATCCACGTTTCTGATGGTGACGTAGTGCTTAGTTTCTGTAGCCTTTGTGTGATGTTGACTCAAGAATTATAAAGGAAGTAGCATTTTAGTTGCTTCCCTGCAAGGGGTAATGTCCATACAGTTTTCTAAATCCTTGCTCCACACAGACCACAAAGGAAACCACAAACGTTTTTCCTCCTCAGTTTTCCATTGCCATATTTCAAAGCTTTGCTTTCTTTTCACTTTTATCTGACTTTTACAGCAGGATCAGTGAGGTTCGTTGGCTGGAGGGGTTTTCTGTTCTCTCCTCTCTTTTGTAATAAAGCCTGGATATTTGTCTTAGGATCTTCCCCTGTTCTATTGACCAGAAAAAAATAAGAGACTGTATTTTATTCATTGCTTTGTGTATCAATTCTCCATTGACATGCCCATCTCATCTTTTTATCTTCCCGCATTCGTATTTTCAAACTTATCTGACATGTTCTCCAATTTCACATATAATCCTTTTTGAATCACAAGAAAAGTCTGAGTTCTTCTAAAAGATGATCCTCCTGTCAATGTGATTATTTCTAGATAGCTTATATAATATAACCTTACACCCAAATTGATTCATTAGATCTTTGTCTTTCCATTTTTCTCCCCATGGGTACTTTGCATTATCTTTTCCTTTCCTTTTGTTTTCTCTGTAGTTGTCTCATAATACAACTAATATGATGAAACTGAAGGCTTTCATTATGGATTCCTGTGATCTGTAAGAGTTACCTTTTTATAGTCTTACAATTTCATGCATTTTCTCCACTTAAATTAAAAGGGGGTAATTTATGTGAAGTGTTTTGCACATAGTATGATCTAAGTAAATATCTATTATTAAAAATGCTTCTGTTACTATTACAGTTGTAAATTTATTCTAAAGCAAACCATATTCTCCCTTTTCCCTACTGAATTTACGTTAGGCAATATAAGACACCATCTAGACAATGGAAGAATGATTGTTAGAAGGTGAATATACCTTTTCTTTGTAATTTTTTTGGCAATTGAAATTTACTATCATTATTTTTAGAAATACCTCAGTGATTGATAATTGTACAAAACTAAAATAGTTTTCTTTACATTCAAGCCTTATGTATTCTGTATGTGTTAGTAACTTAAATGTTGGGTCCATATAGTTGTTATTTACATTCTTTATACATTTACTGTCAAATTGTCAGTATTTTTTGAAATAAATGTATATATCAATACATATATATTTGCATTTATTTTGTAGACATCAGTGACCTTCAAAGACCTTTTAGTTCTCTACTTTGTTTACCTATATAACATATCATAACAGATGAGTGTTTTATTTGGTGATTTCACGTTTTACTAGCTGTTTTACCACCCTTTATATTGCTAAAATAACTCATAAGTCTTGCTCTTCTAAACGATAGTATCAATATCAACATCTATTTATCAAAGAGATCTTCCTCCATAGAGGACCTGGTGTTTTCCCTACTGGGTGGACTTCAATCCTAACAAACTATGCCTGTAGAATAGTGTCTGCCTTCCTTCTTTGTCTTTCTTTCTCTCTTTCTCTTTCTTTCTTTTTCTTTCTCTCTTTCTCTCTTTTTCTTTCTTTCTTGGAATATGCACACAGATACACACATGCACACACACAGACACACACACAGACACACATATGATCTGATTGGTGAGAGCTGTTATAGGTTGAATAGTGCACCTTCTCCTAATAAAAGTTATATTGGAGTCTTAACCTTCAGTACCTCAGAATGTAACCTTATATGGAGATAGAGTCTTTATAGAGATAGTCAAGTTAAAATGGGGTCATTTAGGGTAGGCACTAATCTAATATAACAGATGTTCTTATAAAAAAGAGAACTTTGGACACAGCAGCAGATATGCATGGAGAGAAAATAATCAGAAGAGACACAGGGAGAAGATGGCCATCTACAAGCCAAGGAGGGAGGCCTGGAACAGATTCTTTCTCCACAATCCTCAGAAGGCAATCATAACAACACCTTAATTTTGTATTTGCAACTGGAAGAACCATGAGACAATACATTTCTGCTGTTTAAGCCACCCAATTTGTGATACTTTCTTATGGCAGTTCTCAGCAAACTAATACAAGGGGCAATGAAAACTTGAGACAGGGTGGAATTGGCTTATTAGATAATTACATGGATACTTGGGTATCTGTGGCTCTTCTCGTCGGGTTCAGACCAAAAAAGAAAAAGAAAAGAAAAAAACTGGATCTTTTACTTTGTAAAGCATTACCTTCCTGGGATAAACTTCTAAAATTTGTTTTGCTGTAGATAACCATGGTGTGGTGGCTGGAGACCTACGTTTGATTTGAAAAAGCAAGGCAAGCTATACATAAGATATAAGAAAATATTCACTGTCACCTGTAAGTAGACCACTCTCTACGGTTAGCTGTCGGTGAGAGAAAATAATGCAATTGGTCTTAGATTCTCTCACTTGTTGGGAGGGGTGGGGCATGGCGAGGGGTGGGGGGGGAGAGAGAGGGTGTGGAGAGTGGGGTGTAAATAAGGCAGGCAGAAGCTCCAGAGAGGGTGGAGACAGAGCTTCACGGAAGAAATATGTGAACCTGGTTGGTACAACAGAGCTTCTCCAGACCCACCCACCCACCCCTTCCCGAGCTCTGTGCCTCGGGTGACGGCGGGGAGGTTGACGGCGAGTGGTGCTGAAGGGACAGCTCCAGCAGCGGCTGATTTCGGGGGAGAAACAAAACCTGCAGATGGAATCCGAGCAGGGCGACTTCACCTTCAAGTGGTGAGCTCTCTTGACCTCTGGCCAGTCTCCGCTCCATTCACTGGCAGCCGATCTGCCCGCTCCCGGTGGGGTCGGGCAGTGCCGGCTGGACCCGCCCTGAGCTCCATGGTTTGCCCAACCCTGCGCGATGGTGACTCTGGGCGCGGAGGTTGGCGACTGGCAAATCCGCAGATCACAGAATGAAGGCGGGGAGCGCGGCCGGCGGCCGGCGGGGGCTGTCTCCCCCACCCCAGCGCCCAGAGAAGCTGCTCAACCACCTGAATCCGGAAAACGCCAACAAGTAGTTTCTCGTCGGAGAAGGGTGGCTCAGCTGGGCGCCAAGACTCAGTCCCGCTGCCCAGAGAACATCGTCCACTCGGAAACCAAAGCAGAACCACTTTTCTCTGGGTCTCGTTAAGGTATCTGGAAATGGGGGTGAGGGTGGTGAAAGGGGCGATTTCCTGGAAAGGGCATGTTGACTCTGCAGGCAGGCATCCCCCAGCCTCCTTTCCGCAGTAGGAATGTAGACATGAAGCCCTGGGGGAGAGGTGACTGAAAGGCTGGAAACAGGGACACTGTCAGCTCAGGGACCCAGGGGGGTGTGCCTTCAGGCAGCTTTTCCCCGAGCCTCGCCCCTCCTAGAAAGAAAACCCCCACCCTCCAGCCCCTAAGGGATTTGTTTTTCTTGGGAAGGAGGATGGGTGGCATGCATTGATCACTACTGTTCTTAAAGATGGATCCTAATTAGTCGTTTTCTTTCCCAAGTAATAAGAATATCAACAACAACAACAATAATAATGTGAAAAGGAAATTGGATGGGGGAAATAAGTCAGAGGTCTCCTACGTGAAAAGCAACAGCAGAGTTTTTTTTTTTATGTGACTTCTGCGTTGTCTTTTTGCATGGTCTGTGAGCAAGTGTAGAGGTGAACCTAGAACAGGTTGCGCAGAGGGCACTGCCTGAGCTTTAGGGAGTAGCGAGGGGTCCGGGGTTGACCTCGGGTGGGTGTGGAATTGGGGCTCTTCACTGGGTGGGGGAGGGTGTGCTCTCACCCAATACTGCCAAGTTGCCTAAAAAAAAGAAAAAGAAAAAAAAAAAAAAAAAAAACCTCCCTGCCTAAGGGAATTGCATCCAGGCTAGGGGAAGGGAGAAAGAGGAAGGTCTTGAAGAGTGGGAGTGAGAAGTCAACCAGGGGGAGGAGGAGAGAATAGGGCAAAGGAGAGGGAGAAAGTAGGCTTAGAGGAAGCTTACTTTGGGGAGGCAAAGAAGGCGTTAGGGGCTGGGAGCAGGTTGTACTTGAGAGGGAACAGAAAGGAGGAAGAGTGGAAGGTGAAAAGATGAAGGAGAAGAGATCAGAGCCAAAAAAAAGGGAGGCGTGAGGCAGGGGAAACGGTGTCATGAAAGGTCAAGAAAGACTTGGACTGCTAGCTCTGTAGTTCTCTGGAAACCTGGGAAAGGTGTGATGCAAGAGGCGGGGGACAGCGCTGGACGCTGATTCCTTCCAGGGAGGGTCCTTTGCCCCACTCCTGTCTGCCAACCCTGCATCCCAAGACTCGCTCTGGGTTGGTGGTGGGGGTCATGGCGTGTTTTTGACGGCCCAGATCTTTAACTCGGCGCTGTGTTCGCCTTCCCCCAGTCATGTCTGAGTCACAGAGATGGGCAAGATCGAGAACAACGAGAGGGTGATCCTCAATGTCGGGGGCACCCGGCACGAAACCTACCGCAGCACCCTCAAGACCTTGCCTGGAACACGCCTGGCCCTTCTCGCCTCCTCCGAGCCCCCGGGCGACTGCTTGACCACAGCGGGCGACAAGCTGCAGCCGTCGCCCCCTCCGCTGTCACCGCCGCCGAGAGCGCCCCCGCTGTCCCCCGGGCCGGGGGGCTGCTTCGAGGGCGGTGCCGGCAACTGCAGTTCCCGCGGCTGCAGGGCCAGCGACCACCCCGGGGGCGGCCGCGAGTTCTTCTTCGACCGGCACCCGGGAGTCTTCGCCTATGTGCTCAACTACTACCGTACGGGCAAGCTGCACTGCCCCGCAGACGTGTGCGGGCCGCTCTTCGAGGAGGAGCTGGCCTTCTGGGGCATCGACGAGACCGACGTGGAGCCCTGCTGCTGGATGACCTACCGGCAGCACCGCGATGCCGAGGAGGCGCTGGACATCTTCGAGACCCCCGACCTCATCGGCGGCGACCCCGGCGACGACGAGGACCTGGCGGCCAAGAGGCTGGGCATCGAGGACGCGGCGGGGCTCGGGGGCCCCGATGGAAAATCTGGCCGCTGGAGGAGGCTGCAGCCCCGTATGTGGGCCCTCTTCGAAGACCCCTACTCGTCCAGAGCCGCCAGGGTAAGGCCAGAATCGCCCCTTTCCCTGCTGTTTCAGCATCTCCCAACTCCCTCCCCCAACTTTCTGTTCCTTTCCACCCCAGGGCCTCTGGGATGTGGGGGCGGGTAGAAGAGACCGGGGCTTCCTAGCGATGCAGTCAGAGGCTCATCTCTTGCAGGGTAAACCCAGGGACCCTGGCCACCATCTCCACCCACTCCCATCTTTCTCCTCCTCCTCTTCTCCCAACTCAAACAGATTTACTTTAGCAGATAGGACCTAGAGGGCCAATGTCGACTTCTCTGTGCACGTCTTCTGGACATTGTCCTGAAACGGGTATGAGGATTCATCTCGAGTTTCTCCCTCACTCCTTTGTTCTAACTTTTCCTTTAGCTCAGATGTCTCTTCTGGCCTCCTGGTCATCCATCGCTATTTGACATTTTCAGTGAGGCTCCTTCACGTGACTCACCCAGAGCAGTGGCTCCAATTAGGGGTTGAATCTGAGGACAGAGGAAGGGGAAATGGAATATAGCTATGTGGCTGGGGAGGTGGAGGGAGGAAACCTTTGCCAGGAGGTTTATTTTGTGAAGAGAATCTCCAGAACGTTGTTTGGGCCTGTCACTTTCCAAGGGAGAAGAATACTAGGATTGTCTGTTTCCATGAGTTGACCAGAGAGCCCACGTACACATGGAATTTTGAACCTAGTGCCTTTCCCTTTGGGCTATATCTCTGATCCTTACAGGTTAAACATGTATTAACCACTGTAGGGATCCTGGTTCTCTAAATCTGAGTAATTTAGATTGGAGCAAACTTTATTTTACTTTTAATATTGTGACTCCAGCCTCCATGTTCCTTTTTGGGTTTTAGTTTAAATGACAGCTTAACTTTAATCCTTGACACTTCCAGTTCTTTAAAATCTCATGAAGAGATTATAAAAGCAACCATTAATGGTTTCTCTGGTTGAAAGGAAATAAAATACATATAAATAACCAAAAATTATACAGTATGTGAATGCTTTTTAATTATATGTGAGAACTAAATACTGTATTCAGTTAAATCTTTGCAACTGCATGTGTCTGGTTTGCTTCTGACACCCAGAGAAGACACCCCCTGGGCAGAAAGGGAGTCTCCCAACCTTACTTTGGCTCTGTCCTCATTATTTTCTTCCTCTGTATGTCAGAAGTGTCTGCATCTGAGATGTTATGCAGCTATCTACTAACTTGTCAGAAGATGTGCTTCTGATAACACTTTGGAAGTCTGTGGATGTGTTTTGTTTTCAGTGTGAAATAAAATATGAAAGAGACAATTTAAAGCCTTGCTACTGTTTTGGGTTTGGTATTTAAATGCATACATAAATTCTAGCATGCCCGCATACACATATTTGAACATAGAATTAATAGCTTCAACTTGGAATTTTTTTTTTTTTTCAGGCTATGCCATAAATTCAACAACAGAGTTGGCATTCAGGAAAAAACCCCAAACCAACCCAACAAAACACAAGTGCATATTTATTTAAATTAAAACACAGGCTCACGACCATTACATCTGCGCATCTGTGTTTTTTGGATTCCAGCTGAGTGTCATGGAGCTCTTTTCACTTGATGGCTAAAAAAAATCTGAATTTGCTTTCAGGCCCGTCATGTGATTCCTTTTTCCAGGTCATGTGCTACAAAATGACAGAATGTTTTATTATTTTTCCTTATGATAACATAATACATTTTATTGTAAGCCACATTGCATAGCAAAAACTTCAAGAAGGTGTTCAACTTTTATCATTGCCATGAAATTTGATTCTATAGTTTACTGATCAAAAGGACAAACCATTGACTTGAAAATTGTGTTTTAAAAAAATCTTACTATGAGATTTCATTGTAATAATCTTGAGGCTTTGATCTGCATCTGTTTTAGGTGAGAAAAGAATACACCAAAATAGAGATTAAAACAAGGTCAAAGAGCAAGTAGAAGCAGAATCATCTAAGAATCATAGACCTGAAAAATTTACCTGAGGTCACATTTGGTCAAGACCCTTTATATTGTAGATGAGGAAAATGAAGACTGCAGATACTAAGTGATGGCCAAGGTCATACATCAAGTTAATAGCACAGCCAAAATTATCCCAGAGGTCTCATGACACTCTCCTCAGACCCTTTCTACTAAAACTACTGATTATAACTGGATTGGATTGTGAAATCTCTGCAGATCTAATTGTTCTTGAGATTCAATGCGGCATAAGACATTCACTGGAATCCTAACTTTGACAGGTCATCTATGACTTCTAAAATATATGTATTTCAGGACTTTGGCTCCTAGAATTCTTACCCTTTACCACCCAACAGTAGAATAAAAATATGGGACTTTGAATTAACTTCTTAAAAAGAATCCTGTTTGAACTTTTCATTTTTATTGACCAGTCAGTGTTTAATGTTTGGCTTTCTTTTGTGGGCCTTGTCTTCAGGGAAATCCCTTTTCAAATTATTAGGGGATGGCTAAAAAAAGTAGTCAGAAGTCATCATTCTATTTAAAAGTGATTTAATATTTTTACCTGAGCACTTTTAGTTAAGATGATAACCTGACTTAATGTTATCTGATTAGTTTGAAAGATAGAATTATATGTGGAGGCCACAAGTTGAAATTATATTTTGTATGGACACGATTCTAGGAAACATGAAACAATTAGTGGTTTGCTTCAGTTGTCTTATTATCATGAGTCTCATTCTTAATAGAATTATTTAAACTTTTATAAACACTTACTTTTTAACATTAGTTCATCTTTTATTTAAATATTTGACATGAAAAATTTTAACTCTCTGGATTCTTTTGAAGTCATTATACCTGTTTCACAATTTTTTTCTTAAATATTGAAAAGATTGGATCAGTTATATAATAGATGTGTTTTTGTATGTAACTTTTATGATCTAAATGACAGAAAAAAACAACAGCAATAGGAATAGAATAATTAATTGAATTTTGCAATACTGTATTTTTGTCTTTCATTTTGGTTGGCATGTCCCTCTCCTCTAGGATTTTTAATTTATGAAGTGAATACATATTTGAGGGGTCTAAATTGTTCTATTTCCTTTGGTAAATAAGTTTATATTTTATACATTTAAATTCTTATACTTGACAATAGTATTCAAAAATAGAAATTTATAAAAATTCAAATATAAGTTGTCATGGAAACCTGTTGTGGAGAAAATGAGATCAGGAAAAATGAGAAGTTATTTTGTTGATGCTAGTGAGTGATATTTGCAAATAGTGAAAAACAGGGGATGCATAAATATATATGTAAAAATGTAATGCACTGTATATTTTCAATTTAATATGTAAGTGTTAGGGGAAAAAAATGAAGCTTGTATGTGCTCTCCTTTGAAGAATGTATCATAAATAAGAGCACAAGCACAAGGCAGAAACTCCTTGACAGAGCTTCTAGATTTTTAGAAGTTTTTAAAAATCACATAAGGACAAAGCACTAAAATAAAAGACAATTTTGAAGAATCTGTTTGCAATATTAAACAGCTGAGAGCAGTTATAAGTTTCTCTTTCTGTTCTTTTCACTTATATTTTTATAGGTTAAGAGAGATGATTGAATTCAGCTCTGTTTTAGAGTGTTGGCTCTTCCTTGGTGATTTATGCATATCTTTGATTACCAGGTAGATCTTTTGTTTTTTACTTTTAAAGCACATTTTAGAAAAGAAAAAAACAAAATAATAACTGCCATGGAACCCCACTTAAGATGTTGGATCTCTGGTGTGTGCCTAAATTTTTCACATACATTCCCTTGACTTTTACCTCATTTACCGTTATTGAGACACAATATGCATTGTATCTCATATATAATCCTTTTCATCATACATGGATTGTGATAGTGGCTCTATTATTTCTTAAGTCTTAAAAATATTCACTTTATTGCATTATAGATTATTTCCACAGCATTACTAAAACATACTCCTTAGAAGCTATTGAAATTGAAATTTTAATTTCTAGCATGAGAATCAAATTTGCAAATATTTAATTTACTTTGTATGGGCCACTTTTCTCTCTTCCCCAAGCCACCAAATAAAACAAGAAAGAAATAATCTAAATAAGTATTTGCTAGTACTAAATGTAGCATCTGATTTTTAAAGATTATAATAAGGTATAGAAACAATTTGAATCATATATTAAGATTAAAGGAAGAAAATATATTAATTTTTGTTTTGCAAGCATGGTTCTAATTAAAAGAATTAATGGTTAAATATAGCTTATTCATAAAATATTGTCAATTATTAAAATTTTAGAAAGCTCATTTATTCAATGAATATTGATTATACTGTCACTGTAGACTGGAAACTATGAAAAGTACTGGGAATGCATGAAGAAGATACAGTTCTTTGCCCTCAATGAGCTCACCTCTCTATTTATAATAAAACATTTCCTAAAGGCATTATCTATTAAATTACAAAAACAAGATTATAGCAAACAAAATTCTAGAGGTGTTAAAAATGGATTTTCCTCAAAATAAAACCTCACATAGGAATATTGCCTGACACATGAAGTAAAATGTTCCTTTTAGAAATGATGATGTTAAGATATTATTGATTTTATTTTATTACAAAATATTAGGCCTTTTATTCTTTATTTTTCTGTTTTCACAATGACTTACAGGCTCTCTCCCTACAATATAATGAAGACCATACTTATACCAAACAATAATTTGAACTATTTGGGGGTGTGGCCAAGTTTCTTCATTATTTTCATTTAATTACAAGTCATGGCCAACCACAACTTGGCCAACATGGGCCAACCCAAACTTCATATTCCTCAAAAGAGACTGCTGTAATAGTCCAGTGTGTTTGCCCTTGCCATCTAAGGATTTAAGTGTCTTTTGACCTTTTCAGGATCACTAGTTAAAAGGCTTATAAATACATTTAATTTCATGCTTATATTCTGAGCACTGGGTAGAATCAGAGAGTTCTTGATTTAATAGATTACTAAAAGAATCAAGTAAATTTAGTTGCCAATTAAATATACATACTAGTGATATACATATGAGGTGATCTGATTTATGTCTGGACATTAGGTGTGCAAAAAAGTTAATGCAGTTGGATAGATTAGGTGTAACCTTTTTCTGTAATATTTTGCTAAGAGCTTATTTGTAGACCTGAGTTGACAAAATTAAAGACAAGGAAAGTTTTTATGTTTGTCAAGGAGCTCATTTTCAAAGCAACTGAAAAGGAAGGTACAGATCAACCTTTTTGTAGAAAATGTTTATCATCACCATCAATTTTTACTACTACGAATAAAGTAAATGTGACTTTAAAATCTTGCATTCTTTGAACTTCTGGGTCATATATTCTTTTTATTGTGGGAACCTTTATAAATGTGTCTAAATAAAATAGTAAAGGGCATTAAAGATAAACACAGGTCTGTCGAAGGAAATATATAGTGGCAAAATATTCCAAAAAAATAGCCATCAATATATTCCATAAACTTAATTTAATTCTGGTTGAAATATGAAGGGCTTTTTTTAAAGAAGAGCAGTCAAGATATTTCTTTTAAGACAGAAAAGCACTGCTTTTTTGCTTTCCATGTAGATTGAAGGATGGCAATAATCTTAATACTGTGTAGTCAATATTTTCACAGAAAGTGAATAGAATGTGTGTGTTGGGAGGAGAACAGAGCAGGACTGGATATTACATGGAAAAAGAATTGAAAAATGCCTAAATTGGGACTTATCAGACCTACACTTCAACCCTGATTTCAACACTAGTTGTGTGACTCTGGAGAATTTACTTCATCCTCCTGAATCTTGATGCCCTTTGCTTTATTCTGAAAAGCAAAACCCAAACGCTTGGGATGACACATTGGACTAGATAGTATCTGAACTTCTTTTCAGCTCTAAAATTTTCAGGTTTGTAGGATAATTATTGCTAAAGATTCTGGGGGGAGGGAGGAAGGAACAACATGTTTTTGTGCCCATTCTGATTGCACTCCAAGGACCATCACAGAAATAAGGTAAACCAGAATCTGTTTTTTTTTTTTTTTTTAATTTTCATTTGTAACTTTCTGCCCTTTTCTTCCCCCCTCCAGCTGTTGGGTAGCTACTGCTGTGGTTACCATAGAAACAGGTTAGCTCCCCAGCTTCCTGTTTCCATTGAAAACAGCTTTCTCTCAAACACATATTGATCTCAGGAAATCATTTTGCTGTGGCTCTGTCATGAAACCCATGAAGATGATCGGCTCTGTCATTTCCTAGGTCTAAGATTCAGTGCAGGTGTATATCCATGCACCTGCAAGGGTAACCAGTTAGATAATCTCAGTTTTATTTTCACTTGAAAAGTATCTTGTCAACAACACCATGTTTTTCCCCCTTTTCATATTTTATACAGAAGGAAAGTCTTATTCTCTTGAGGACTTACACTATGCCTAACACATTTAAGTGTTTATAAAATAGGGTCAAATTATCAATTCTAATCTCTTCAATAACCCATTGTATTAGAATAAACATAGAAAATAGTGTGCTGCCTAGCATAAGTTAAAATTATATTTTGTTCATAATGTTCATTAAGATATATTGTAATGTGCTCCATAATTAAGAGATTTTTAAAATGAATGTGCATGTGTAGTGCATAGTGCTCCAGATTTCTCTTTTGAGAAAATCATTGTTCTATTTCAGGGTATACATATCTACATAAAAAGAATATATATTCACTGTTATAATACAGATACATACTCAAGGAATATGTTTGTAAAATTTGTATGTAGGTAAGAGATGGAATAGACTTGTGGGACTATGGCTTAAAGTTTTGATTGAGAAGTGCATATGTGTGCATGTTATTATATGTGTCCAAACTATATACTATATTAGTGAAATTGGTGAAGAAATATAGACTTCTGGTGTTTATGCTGATTAAAATGGGAAGAAAATTGGCAATCATCTGGCACAACTGTCTCAATTCACACAGAAGACAATTGACATGTTTCAGCCATGACAAGTTAGTGGCAATGGCAGGGCTAGTATTTAGATCTTGCGATTTCTGATTAAGTGTTCATTCTATTCAATTTTGATTGCTTGTTTATACTGTTACATTTAACACCAAATGCACAAATTTTCGCTGTTGGTAGAAGCAGCAAGCCTGTTAGGAAGGATCAGCTCTGACCCCCTTCCATGTCTTATTGTTCAACAATATCAGAAATTTGTCATTATTTTAGAGATTTGCCTTATTTTCAGGATTCCCCTCCAGTTGCAGCCTTCCATTCCTGCCTTTTCCACTAGTTTTACATCTTACTGTCTCACTTCCTTTAAAGCGTTAAAACTAGCCTGCTTATGCACTTTTTTTCCTTCAGTTCATAACACCTATGAGAAGATCTGCAGAAGCCTACCTCCCAAGCTGAGCCATGAGATATTTATATAATTAAGAAATGATGCTTATTGTTCCTTTGACCCTTTTGTGTATATGTCTTTCGTAGTATGTTTTTCTACTCTTATTTTATTTATTTTTAATGCAACACTGGTTCAACCTAATGGCAATAGAACATCATCTTTTCAAATGTAATTAACCGGGTCATGGTGGGTTTTCCCAGGAATAACCGGTGAATTGAAGAGAAAAGTGTTTAGAGCTATTTTAGATCTGCAAACGAGGTTAAGTGTTGTTGTAAGGTCAGTAAACCTTACATTTTGCCATTCTTCAACAATATCTGACTGTGCTGTAGGCATCTTTAAAAAGTAGAACAAAGTTCAAGATAGTCTTTCTTGACAGGTTTTTCTATAATTTAGTCTTAGCAGTGAAAGGTGTTTTCCTTTGATTTGTCTCTGTGATCAGAGAGCTAGATAGAAAAAATATTTAACTTTTGGTTTCATAAATTCTCTTATTTTATAACAATATTTTACCCAGAATTTTAAAATTGTTTGGTAAATAAAATGCAGAGACACCTTTTATAAAATATAGTGATTTAAAATAATATTGTCCATATATTCAAATAATATTAATTGACTCTAAATCTAAGATTACATTATTATAAATTATGTTTAAGAAAAAACTATTTGAACCAACATAAATTTATTTTTTTTTTGAGGTTTTTGTCACTTTGGGCTCCATGAGAGGGCCATACGTTATTCAGAATTTATGTAAAATTTGTGTCTATGTTTGCAAATTATAGAATAGAAATTCAGATATGGGGTTGTTCATTTTGATACTTTTAATTTTATTGACTTAGGATAAAATCCTATTTGCTAACAGTGAATATTGTATAATAATTGTACCAGAAATGATGGCTTAATAATCATTGCAATAACAAGCTTCCTTACTAACGTTGATGTATTAATTTTTAGATAAAAGTAGTAAAACTGGTATTTAGGAAAACATAACAATACAGTTATCACAGTTCAAATTATCATTTAAGTTGTTCTGCTTGTCTCTTTTAGGCTTCTTCTGGGAGCAATGAGAGGAATATTATGAAAGTTACTAGAATGCCCTTAATGCAACCAAATAGACTAAGTAGGAAACGGACAGAATAGACAAGGGCCTTAACTGGCCCTTGTCTTCTTTACAAACAGAATCCAAAATAGTAGTTCTCTTTAATTTTTAAAATGTATTAGAACTTTATAAGTAGGCGTGAGTGAACCTGTCACAGTCATCTAAAATAATTAGTCGATGCATCAATGTTGAGCAACTTTCATATTTGTATCATTTATATGCTATATGCTTAAGCTTAATTCCCAGGCACATAATGTTGACTGTAATTTGATACTTAGAGTGCAATGCTAGAATACAGAATTTAAGCAAACTAGTAAGGTCAAATATATTTTAAGTATTAGGCTTTAATAACATTTAAAAATGATTAGACTTGATGCAAAAGCAGGGTTGTCTTTAATTAATTGCCTCATTTTTTTTCTGTAAATTTACTGTTTAATTCTTAGTTATCAGTTGCTAGATTTTTTTAAATTTAGTGATTGTTTTAAAAAATTGGTTTCTTTTTCAATTTATACGTCATTGATTTAATTCATATCTGATTGATCTATCTTAGGTGATTTCTTAGTAACAGCTGTTTTTTAGGAGTAAGTGCAGTTGTCAGAGTACTGGACATTGTACTCCAGTGCTGGGTTTCTTTATCAATAGTCTTTTTTGTTTCCTCCACTTTGGCCTGCATTGATTGGATGATAAAGTAGCATGTTGTTGTCAAGATTTGTACAGTTTTCCTTTAACTAAACAAACTGGGAGAGAAAAAAGTATCAAAGTTTCTAATGCTTTTGAATCTCTCAGTTGACAACTATTGAACTTCAACTGTTGGCCAGAACTAGGTTATGTTCCAAGAATGCAAAATGGATTCAAATCTGGCACTCGCCTTCAAGACACTTGCATTCAGTAGGAAAAGAAGAACTATAAATTCACAGTTATAGTCCATTAAGTGATATAGTAAAGACATTGATCTAGTATAGACACACAGGTTAGGGGGGGGAAACAAGCCTCCTATACAAAGGTGATGACTTTTGGTTAACCGCCAGAAGATAAGTAGGCTTAAGAAGAAGATAAGTAGGGTAAGGTCAATGGAATAGTGAGCAAACATGAAGGCTTAAGAGGGAATATTATGTCATGTAACATGGAATAATAAAAAAGATCTGAAGGCATGAAACATGGCAAAAACAGAAGAACAGGCTTGAAAGAACAGGGAGGGTGGACATTGGGAAGGAGGGGACCACTGGGTTTATATGTAAAATATTCTGCTTAGATGTAAGACTCTCAGTCCAGGACAGCAGTGGATATTGTTTTTTCAGTTTACTTAAAATTTGCAGTTCACAAATTTAGATGTGCCTATGAATCACCTAAGATGATGACTAAAATTGTACATATCAGGTCTCACCCAGAGATCCTAATTCAGTGGGATTTGGGTATGATTCAGAGCAGGTGATTGTGTTTTGAGTTGTAGTTGGCTACTAGCTCAGTATGTGGCAGTACTGTGCTATGGTTGCAGAAAAAACAAATACAATTTTACAATGAATTAAGAGAACAATCATATTTCTCAAAGTTACTCAGGGTTCAGTAGGATGTTAAAAGGTGTTGTCTCTCAAAAGAGTTTCATGGATGGATGAATTTGAAAAAAAGTTACAAATAGTTATATAGTTTTTTTTTTTAATTGCATGTCTTCTTAGAGTCAAGAAGTTGAATAGCTGACTTCTGACAGTTGATTTTGAGATGGAAGTGAATTAGTGTATCAGTATTAAGGGTTTGACTGAATACGCTAAATATGAATTCTGACTCCACCACTCTCTTGCTGTCTTATCTTCAGGGAATTCTCTAAGCCTCCTTTTTCTCATTTGGACCAGGGAGAAAATAATAGTGTCGGACTCAGTAGATTGCTACGAGGAAAGACTGGGCATATTTATGTTCAGAATCCAGGCTTGGTTCTAGAAATGTTGTATTACTCTTAACATTATCATTGCTATTATTCCTTGAGGCAGTTGCTCATTTCTGGAGGTGAAGTGGTCATAGTGGCCTACTTTAAGAAGGCTTTCTGGCGTTAGAATGCTCAAGAAGAAATAAGTTGTCTCTCCCTGAGATTTTTCACGTGGATTCTAAATGACTATCATCTGGGTAGTTGTAGAAGTAATTATTTCACTTACGTTTAAATGGTAATTAATTAAAATAATATCTAATATATATATTATAAGTCAGGCATATTGCAAGTGACAAGGTGAAGGCATATTCCCAGCCCTGAACACACTTGTAGTCTATTGCAAGAAAACAACGAAAGGATGATGATAGTGCAATGTCATAGTATCTGCACTAGAAGTGAGCATAGGGTGATTTGGAGGTTAACACAGTCTTGCTAGCATTGGAAAAATTTTCCTGGAGGAAAATACATCTGTGTTGGTATCACAGGATGAAGAGGAGATAGCTTTTTCAGACAGTGGGAAGAGCCTAAATAGTTTCAACAGGACAGGAAGGCATGGACTGTTGTCCTGTTTGAGGTACTGTGAATAACTGAATACCACTGGAGCACTGAGCGAAAGATGGGGAGGCACACCAGGAGACAGACGCTGAGGTTGGTTGGGAATGCTTGGTAAGTTCTCTTGAGATGTTCTGATCTTTCTCTGCTGGTAATGGAGAGATTGTGAAGGATTTTAAGAGCAGTGGCAAACAGATTTGTAACTGAGAATATCATTCTGAAGCCTTTGTAGCTGAAGAGGGGATTGGGTTGGAGAGGGTAAGTGTAAGTTTTTCTGAAGGGCCAGAGTTTAGCATGCTATCGAAGTAACACAGGTGGCAGGAGACAACATCGAATCTTGAAATAAGTTAGTGGCAGGAGGAATGAAGTAAAATGGTAAAATGGACACAGTTGAAGAGGAGTTTTGATTAATTAGGTAGGAGTGAATGAGGCAACAAATAAAGTCAAGAATGTTCCCTTAGTTTCTGTTTGGATTACGGGACAAGAGAAACTTTATGACTTCTTTTTCATTCAAGATTCAGTGGTTATGATTTGAGAATCTGGCTCATGAGTAGTTAGTTATTTTTTCACAAGACTTAACACTATAATATTTGGTATCATATTTTTTGTTTTTTTTTTCTTTTATATTTCTGTATAAACTACCTAATTATAGAAGGCTACTTCATAGGTTTTATAGTTATGAAATTGGATGCTAAGTATGTCAGTTAAGATTTTTGGTTAGTGTAATTCACCACCATAACAAGTTAGTGAGATAAGCAATGCTCTGTACAAGAAATACAGGTCTAAGTCGGGTGCGGTGGCTCACAACTGCCAACCCCAGCACTTTGGTAGGCTGAGGTGGGTGGATTATGACGTCAGGAGATCGAGACCATACTGGCTAACACGGTGAAACCCCGTCTCTACTAAAAATACAAAAAACTATCAGCCAGGCATGGTGGCGGTCGCCTGTAGTCCCAGCTACTCCGGAGGCTGAGGAGGGAGAATCACTTGAACCTGGGATTTGGAGGTTGCAGTGAGCTGAGATGGTGCCACTGCACTCCAGCCTGGGCAACAGACCGAGACTACATCTCAAAAAAAAAAAAAAAAAAAAAAAAAAAAAAGGAAATATAGGCCTTACATTGCTATTACTTTATTTAATGCCCAAGAAAATAATATTAGTTTTTGCATGCTTTCTATGAAACAGAACTACCTGTTCCATATAGAAGTCCATGTGGATTCCAAAGCTAGAAATTTGAATTGAACTAGGATTAAAGGAAATTGATAACGTGATTCTGAAGTTCAAAATACTCCTTAGAAAACTGCTTTACATAAAACTCACTGTAGAAAAGTAGAGGAAAGAGCAAAGGTAGTGCAGAAGAAAAACAAAAATGAAAACAGGTATTAGAGTTAAAGTGAGAAGATGGTGACTTCAGAAACAAGGCAGGGTCATTCCTTCTAAAGCATAAAATACCACACCATTTTCTTGTTTTAAAAAAACTTTATCTGTTTTCTTCGACTACATACTAAGATTCATATTCCATAGCATGGGTCTTCATAATCTTGTTACTATCTATGCTCCTAGTCATTTTCCTTACAACTCCACTGCCAAAAGTATAGTTGTCTTCAAACCACAGTTTTTGCCATTCCTGGATATAAGACATGTATTCTCTAGTTATCAAATATTATTTAACACCTCCTCCAAAGTGGTTAGTTTCTTCTCTGAGTTTCCACATAGGTTTATAGACATTGTGTAACTTAACTGTGTTAATTTCCTAGGTTTCCATAAAAAGTCACCACAACCAAATGACTTCAAAGGGTGACTTAAAACAACAGACACTTATCTTCTTACCGTTTTGGAGGCTAGAAGTTAGTTTGGCAGGATTGGTTTCTTCCTTTGGTTCTAAAAGGTAATCTGTTCCATGACTCACTGCTAGCTTCTGGGGGTTGCCAGCAATCCTCGGTGTTCCTTTGTTTCCTAGCTGTAGACGTCTCTCCGTCTTCACATAAAGATCCCCTTCCCCTGTTCCCACCTTGCCCTCAGTGTGTGGGTCTCTGTTTTCTCTTCTTATCTCTTTGTATATGCAAAGATTTTATTTTCAAGTAAGCTCAAATTCTGAGGTTTGGGATAGGCGTGAATTTTGAGGGACACTATTCAACCCAGTAACCTGATTTTTTCATTTTGAAAACACACTTGCAATATTCAGGAGATCTTTCTTATTTCCTGGTTACTCTTTTTTTTCAGATCTGCATGTTGTAACTTAATGAATATGATGTCTTTGTGAATCTTTCTGAAGATACTGGTTAGAACATTTTTCTAAAGTCTATTTTGTTTCTGGTATTAACTCTAGTCCCTCTAGGGAATTTCTTTTTCATTTGTTCATCTTGGTTGCTGCATTTTATACTATTGATTCTCTTCAGATATCTTTTCCTCTGAAAGAGAGTTGGGTGAATATAGCTTGTTGTGGGTAGATTGGCAGGATCGTGCAGAACATGGGATTCCCTTTAGGGTGGGTGAGTAGGAGCAGGTGGGCAAATTCGGGTCCTGTGGAGGTCTAAAAAAAGGAAGTTTTGTTTGGAGCTAGAACTTGAGAGTATTTCAGTCAATACAGGGTTATCTTTCCTTTTTCTTTTTCTCCATGCATTTTGAGGAAATATGAAGGTACCTTAGAGTTTGCTCCACTTTTCTTTATCACACCAACATACCTAATTTAGAACTGTCTTCTCTTCTGTTGATTCCCTACTCTATTTATAGAGTTGTTCTTGCTAGCTATATTCTAAGGGCAAATTCTATAGCCAGGCACTGAAGGAAATTCCAGATCTTCTGAGTGGTTGTCCCATAGCCAGCTCCCTCTCCTAGCACATGCTACTTGTGAATTTGAGGTTCCTCTGGATTTCCTTGGAAAGAAAAGGACCAACCCCAAGAAAAGCTCTCTCCTGTACCTATATTGAATTATATTACTCCATCCTATTTGCTTTATAGCTCAGTATTCTGGTCCAATAATAATAACTTTTCCTGTTTTGCATCCCTGTGATTTTTTTTTCCATCATTTCAAATAAAATTTGAGTAAGAAGATAAGTTCACTGTCTTCAACTAGAGTTTGATTATATATGTATAGGCCTTTTGTTTATACTAGTTATAAACTTGTATATAGAAACACAATTTAATTTTTGTTGTTGTTACCCAGAGTTATGAACAGTATCTGGTTATTTTCTCACTAGGTTTTAAAAAAATTGTAGATATTTGTAGGGTACAATGTGATACTTTAATATACATTTACAATGTAAAGTGACTAAATCTGGCTAATGAATAAATTTCTCCTCACATACTTTTTTGGTGGTGAAAATGCTTAAAATATACTCTTTTAGTAGTTTTGAAATATATAATGCATTATTATTTATTATGATCACCATTTTGTGCAATAGATTACTAAAGCTTAGCTTTTTATCACCATCTGAATAATTCCATGATTTTCCTTGCCTACAAGGATGCACTTCTCTGTGATTCTTTCCCACAAAGGCAATGTTTCTTCTTCTTTTCTTTGAGCTCACCTTCTTTTTCCACTTTTTAATTTATTCTGGTCCCCAAACTACATATACAATCCTACTGAGAAGATTAGAAGCCTAGGCATAATGTGTGATTTTATCATTGCCATAAGAAGCTTTTCAGACTAACAGTACAAGAAGAATTCTTGAAAAGGATCACTCAGACAATGGTGACAATTTGTTATCTACCCACTGAGAATACATTTGTAAGAACCATGGACTTTGATGGCTTAACAAATGTCTCTGAGTTGCCATAGAAAGTACACCATTAAGTCGGAATAATATTTACATATTAGTGTATTTAAATTTTTACACAGAAACATCGCCAGTGGGACGAAATGCCAAGTCCCCATTATGTAGAGAAGCATCCGACTAACAATAATAGATGGCACTGATTGTCCTGCTAATTACAGGGAAACGGAGGCCTTCACGGAAGGATGCTGTGTCCTAGGAAAAGATGCTGAAGAATGGATGTTGCAGCAGCAAGGAAATTAGACAAAGAGCGCAGGAAAAAAAAAAAAATTCCTATTTACCACACTGTTGTTATTTTGCTACATTTAATAAATTAGAAATATCCAAAGGTAATTTTTTTCACATTCTATCTAAAAAATACTTTATCAAACAAATGCTGTAAAGACTATTACATGTAAAACCAAATTATGCCCAGATAGTCCATCTGAGATGTGGTAAACAGGAAGACTTGAGAAAGTTGTTTAAAGAAGCATAGGTACATTATAGCGGTCATGCACATAGACAGAATGAAAAAAGTCTTCATTTGTAATATTATAGAGATCAGGTAAAACTGTATTGTTTTAGGAAAAACCGTTGTGAGATAGTAGATGAAATAAATTTATGAAACAAATTACAGTACTCAAAACAAAGTATTAGAATGAATTTGTGGTTTGAAGATGAGGTGTTTTTGTAATTAAATTATTTATTTTTAAAACAAAAGGTTTTCTTAGATCACAAATTTAAATATTCTTACAATGGAAAACTTAGCTTACTTTACATAGGTCCTACATGTTCACTTGAAATGTTATTCCTAAATATTTTATGCCTGGTTGTTATTGTGAATGGTATCCTGCAGTCCATTACACTTTAATTAGTCTGTGATGGCATATGAGTAAGCTACTACTTTTAGTACACTAATCATAGGTATAGTTATCTTACTGAATTCTTATTGATTGAAATAGTATTTAAACTTATTGTCTTAGTTTATTTGTGGATATGCCATATATAAATGATCATTTAGCTTATAATTTATGATAGTTATAACTAGTCTGTATCTTATATCTTTTAATTTATATTATATACATATAATTTGTAACCACTCTTCAGACATATTTGTACCTGTTTAATTACCACTACTGCTTTTCTGAAATTATTTTCTCTGGGGTCAATTTGGAAACATCTCTTTGTGATGTGCTATATATTTTCTAATTTTTTTATGGAACTAAGAAATAGCTTGAATATGATATATTTTTGTGTGTCTTCATATATCTGAGGATATCTTTCTGTTGTATTCACATTAAAGTTAGCTTAGTACGCAAATTTCGGATATACATTATTGTTTATTAAAATCTGCTATCTAATATTTAGAAATAATAAAATGTAGGGGAAAAAAAGAGGATAAGAAAGATAAGCTGTGAGCACAGATAAGATCCCAAAACAAATCTTGGATCTGGAAAGGACCCAAGAAGGGCATAACCTTTGTGCTAAAATCTAAAGGAATAGAATTTTGCCAAAGGAGATAAAGGAGTGTTTAAGAAATAGAAGTAGTGGGATAGAGGTCTTACAGATGAGAACAAAGAAAATTAAAATAACTGACAGAAGATAGGCATGACCAAAGAAAGAGGGCTAGTGGGGAGCTATTGAAAGAGAGCATAGACAGGTAGTTATGGGACAATCAAAGGATATGATCCTACACATATTAGTTGTATGACCATGGATGATTTAAGTTTCTTTTTCGGTTTTGTAATAAAACCTCCTCATAAATGGCTATTATGAGGATTAAATGAGATAACATATTTAATGTGTGTAGCAGAGTGCCTGACATAAAGTAAGTGTTCTATAAATCATAGTTATTATTATATGAAGCTTAATGGTAGGCTAATGTTCAAAATCTTTAGTCTAATAGCTGGTGGTATTTATCAAGTGATTTTTATATTGGCTAAGCGTGGGGGACAGAGCAGCCTCTTTTTCTTTGGCTCATAGGTAGAAAATCTAAGAGGTTATAGAAGACAGTTTTGAAGATCATTATATTTTTTGTCAATAGGTTGTAGAGCACAGCTGACAATCCTCTATCAGTGCTTTGACTGTAATTGCATTAGGTATGAACCTTGTGTAGAATGAAGTAAGACAACATTCCTGATACCATTGCCTACTTCTCTCTGAATGCAGTGTAGGAAATGAAAGATCAAGTGGTACAGAGGAGAAAAAACAATGAATTGCTGAAGGCTAGAACAGGTTTAATGAATTATTGATGTCGAGCGTAGGTTAAATGAATTACTGATGTAGAGCGCAGGTTAAATGAATCACTGATGTAGAGCGCAGGTTAAATGAATCACTGATGTAGAGCGCAGGTTAAATGAATTACTGATGCCTAGCACAGGTTGGAACACAGTAGGTACTTAAAGAGGCGTTTTCCTGAAAGACTGGCTGACTGACTGCCTTTTAGGTGGAAAAGTACGCTTTTCAGTAAGCCAGACTCCAGAGGCTTCTACTGCTTCAACTCACGGCTGTATCTCCAAGGGAAGGAACTGTAAGTTTCTTTTTTCCCCTCAGTTCTGTGACTCCTTAGAATAGTTGTCAGATGATAAGGAACAAGGCACAGGAGTAACCCCTGTCCTCTGTTACACTGCTGGTTGTACAGAACGTGACCATGGTGGTAACTTTGTTCACCTCCTGAACTATCAAAACAGTAATGACTGAGAAATAATATTGTTGCAGAAGTAGGGTTCATCCCTCTTACAAGTAGCTTCCCATCTTCAGAACGTTACGGGTAGACTGATTCTTGGCTAATGTAGTTTCCTTAGTCAGAGATAATGCCTGCACCAACTGTAACTTTCAAGCTGAAACAAGTTTTAAAATTTTCCTATTCCTGTCACTAATCACCATTTCCATTTCAAGAGCCTGAGCACAAGTTACTATGACCATCAACTCTTCACTATTCTCCTCAAGAGTTATTTTGACTAATATAAACCCTTCTGGATTTTGCCATGTTTATTTTTGTCCTAAATTTCCTGGGCTATTATAATGTGTCACCTTGTTACTTTTTTATGGATATATTGCCAGATAAAATACGACATCAGGTTAACTTTTAATTTCAGATATACAGTAAATAAATATTTTTAATATAAGAATCTATACTAAATTTTGGTTCGTATTTATGCTAAAAAATTGTTCCTTATCTGAAATTCACAATGTTAAATAAGGATCTTATATTTTTATTTGCTAAATCCAGCAACTCTACATTGTATTTTAAAGTGAATTCAAAAAGAAGTTTTTGGTAGTTTTATGTTGCAGTCTTTCTCACTGTTTTAGCATTAGTCCTATACAGAAAATTTTCCAACCAAACGTATTTATGATGCTGTAGAGTCTGCTGTAAATCTAATTCTAATTTTTGAAACAGTTAGTGTTCAAACAGAGATACATAACTCCTCCGGCCATCCAGTAGCACACTGACAGAACAAAGCAGATGTGGCTGGTCCTTGCCAGAGGTGATTTCTGTGGTCCCTGGGCTAGAGAAAGGGTGAAATATCATAGCATTTTCATTAAAACGTTATTGGACTAACATACTTCAAATGACCTTCTATTTCTATGTTTACTGTTGCTTATACAACTTCTATTGTTTGCATATTGATAGTCTGTTCCTAGTATATTTTAATCAAAAAAGGTATGACTATGACAAAAAAAGAGGGCTTTTAATTATTACTAAGTGATTACACACAAAGGCAATACTCTGAGGAAAAATCAGTAACTGCTTATGTGCTGTATAGAAATCCATCTTTTTGTTATAGGCGTATTTTTAAATACATGTGTATATGCATTCTTAACTTCTGGCAATTTGAGTTCTCATAATTTTCATTTATAGTCGTCAGGCTATTATATTTATGGTGTGACTTGTAATATTTTCAGACAGGCAATAGTAAATGGGCAATTAAACTTAAATAACAGTCTGCTGCATGATATACTCTGAGTAAAGTTGCTTCTGGCCACCACATTTAACTGGGTCAGACAATAACTCTCATTGGCCTTCAGTATATCTCTTCTGCAAATAACTCTCCTCTCTAGCAGTGCCAGCATGCCCTACTGTAAGCTCCCCATAATTCAGTAAGGGAGGAACAAACAGCTGAGGGAAGATATCTGAGAATGTTGGGACAAAGGAAAAGGTTGGAACAAAAGAGCATATCCTATAAAGTTAATTCAACGAGACTGATTTTCCAGTGTTTGGTAAATTGTCTTTTGAAGTCAGTTAAAATAGAGAACTTCAAAACATGTTTTAAACAATGGCAACGTCATACTAAGGGTATAGTTTCATAAAGCGGAAGTGTGTTCTTTAGTACACAAGTCCTTTGAGATGCTGCACATAAAAAACAAATTCCATTTGGGCAATGAGTCACACATGCTACCTCCACTTGTAAATTTACAGTGCACATTGTATATTAAAGCCTCTTAGAAATCTCATTTAAAACAAAAAGAGAAAGTGCTTATCTTTCAAATTTGTCAGTTTTCTGAAAACATCCAGTTTCATGGAATATCTTTTGTAAATTACTGTTCTTAGGGCATTTTTGCAAAGAAAGAGATTATTTGTTTATCTGAATTTTGATGTGTGTATTTTTAAAGCCATTACTTTAGAGTCATATATCACAGTAACTGTGTTAAGATGGCTAATAAAAAGGAAAATTATACTTGGTTTTACTTTTCTGTGTAAAACTGAAGGACTGAGATGGTAAGATATCAATTTGGAGAAATAAGGATTTAGCTCAATACTGTATGATTTTCAGTTTGGCTATTATTCCAGACAACATTTGAGGGTTTTTATTACACGACATCCTAATGTATTAAGGGATCAACAACTAATAAATAAAGTATGAAAATAAAATGACTTCAGGAAAGTTAATGGCAGTTTTTCTTTCAATCAAGGGAAAGACTGCTGAAATGCTGTTGTTTTGGTAATTGGCAAAATTGTTTCTCAGTATAATAATCTTACTTCCAGGAAATAATTAAAAAGAAAGTTTATTAAACATGAGGAACTAGTTTTGCACAAAAGTATCCCTTGAATAATTGTTTCATAACAGTGAAAATTTTGCATGAATAACATTAATTTACAACAGAAGGAGATGGGATGTATGTAAATTATAACAATCCACATGATGGAATATTCTATTTTGAAAAATATAAAAAGAATATTAGTAACATGGAAAAATGCATATTCTAAAGTATTTTCATAGCAATAAATAGAAGTTTGTTCCTGGTAGATGGCAGCACTGGGAATGCTCTGAGTTGGTGCATGCTCCACGAGTAGATTATTGTGACCAGAGTGGTATGCAGAGGCACAGAATGCATGGGAGGGAGATCCCTCTGTATTTCTTTGAAATGCACCAGATAGATCAAGAAGTCCAAGAAGGCTTCTCAGAGAAGCTGGAAGAAAATTTCCCAAGGTGTATGATTTATAGACTCTTTTGTATTATGTAACTTCACTGGAATTATACCTCTATTTTCTTTCTTTAATTACAATGAAATTTGTATTTATTTATTTATTTTGAGACAGAGTTTTCACTCTTGTTACTCAGACTGGAGTGCAATGGTGCAATCTTGGCTCACTGCAGCCTCCACCTCCCTGGTTCAAGTGATTCTCCTGTCTCAGCTTCCCGAGTAGCTGGGATTACAGGCGTCCACCATCACGCTTGGCTAATTTTTGTATTTTTAGCAGAGACGGGGTTTCACCATGTTGACCAGGGTGATCTCGAACTACTGACCTCAGGTGATCCACCCGCACTGGCCTCCCAAAGTGCTGGGATTATAGGTGTGAGCCATTGCACCCAGCCTACAATAAAATTTATAACTAAATAACACATACAAGAAATTATGATAGTTCATTTATTTAATAGACTTGGAATTTTGCATGCCTTAGTTTTGTGCGCTATAGCAGAATATCACAGACTGGGTGATTTATAAATAACAAAATTTTATTGGCTCATGGTTCTGGAGGCTGGGAAGTCCAAGATCAAGATGCCAGCATCTAATGTGGGCCTTCTTATTGTGTCTTCCCATAACATAAGGGAAAAGAGAAAGAAGAGGATAAGAAAGAGAGAGTGGGCTAAACTCAGTCTTTAATAAGGAAACTGCTCCTTCAATAATAGCATTAATCTATTCATGCACGTCAGGCTCCCAGGACCCAAACACTTCCTATGAGGCTCCACCTCCCAATACTGTTGCATGGGGGAATCAAGTTTCTGACACGTGAACTTTGGGGGGGGCACTTTCAAACCACAGCATTATAATGTTTGGTTTTCCAAAATACATAGAAATTGAATAATAACTGAAACAAATCAATCACATAACCGTAGTAGCATGTATTATCACTGTTCTAGCAGAAAGATGTTCATAGTTCCATACTCTTATTACTTGTTTAAATATAGCATCTGTTACCATTTCTATTAAGGATTTCAAGTTAAGTTCTTTTTAAACTCTTGCATATACTTTCTTCTATGAGAAAATACAACAGATATTAAATCATTTCAGGTGTAAAATTTACTATTACCATTCTAAATTTCATTCTGCATTTTATTCTGGCTTTACGCTTCTGCTCCCTTCAGATAGAGCCTGCATTTATGTGTCCACAAAGAATACTTATGTACTTAAAATCTCTTATGAAGATATCAACTGTCACAATCATGCTTATCCCTGGTTCTGAATAGTGAGGAATAGGCATGTAACTACCACAATTATTTAATCTTTGTTCTATCGCTGTGGATTCACAGATCATTTCACAAGCAGGCACTTAAGTACATAAGTGGCTCTTCAGTCAATGCATCAACTGGATGAATATTTGCATATAATCTCTCCCAGGTACTATGAGATAATTAAAAGGGATCACTGTGCTTGGTGACTCCTACCTTTCCTTAATTCTGAAAAGAAATAACTGTGTGGCAGCATTTTTTATCAAGCAATGTAAGGTAGTAAAAAGAAAAAGTATCTGGGGGAAATTAGATTGAGTTCACATACCAGTTCTATCAATTGAGTTAATGACTTTCAGGAAGTTCTCCCTTTTCAGCAAGGAAAGGGAGATGTAGTAAGGTTTAAGTAAAAAAAATATATATAAATCAACTTCACATAGAAGGCAGAGAAGAACATAATCCAGTGGTTAAATTCAGTGCATTAGCTTAAGTTTACTTATCTAGCCTACCCACATCTATGGAGACTCTGAACTAGATGATTTACTTGGCAAAAATACGCATATGCTTTTGAATAGTACAAAAAATATTCAGAGCCTATAAAAGCATATATAATTGTCAAAATCAATTAGTTCTTTGAGTTTCTACAAAATGAAACACTCTGTTAGTTAATGATGCTACACAAAGACTACACGTCTTTATAAAACTTGCATCTAGAAAATCTCAGCTAAGCATTACTATCATATATAAGTGTTTTAATAGGCAGTATACAGAAGACACGGAAGGTGAATCTAATCAACTGAATGAGATCAGGAAGTGAAGTATATAGAGATTCCTGAACAAGAGTAGGGATTAGGATGGAGAAGTGGGTGGGGGCGGGAATGTGTGTGATCTGTGAGAAAAAGGGTATCAGGTGGGCTAGAGGGAAGTATATACTCCTTGGGAAGTATATAAAGTTGAGTAATGCTAGAACTCCAAGAATCTGAGAGGTAAAATAGAAAGAGGAGTAACAAGTTTGCAAAGGCAGATGAAGATTGTCGAGGACCTGGTGAGCCACATTGAGAAATTTGGGCTTATCCTGACAGCAATATTCTAAGACATGAATATTACTCAATTTTACTTTCATATTCTAGGATAAAACAGATTTTTAATATTAAAGATGTATGTGGAACCATCTCAGAGGAAACTGGCTTCATATTTTTATGTCCTTCTCATTGCAAGAAGGCAGAGATATCATTCAGTTGGACTTGAAAAGAGTCATAATGATTATGTTACAATGTTTAACATATGTAGATAATATTTCAAAGACATATAAAATCTTACAAAAATTTCGAATGTAAAGTTTGCTTTTATTTCCAGGATATTGTGACTCTCAGGTCTTTCTGGGCACTGGTTATTTGACTCCTGAATATGACTGATAATTTTGGTTCATTAGGCACAGTGTTTTTTGTTTTCTTATTATTGTGCTTGTACATTGAAAGCCAGTTTAATGTTTTCATTATCTTCTATAATAGACTACAATTTGTTTTAGAAATGATCCTGGTTGTAGAACCACCTATCTGCTTAACACAAGAAAATGTGTCAAATTTCAGGTTTGAGCTTTCTGCGCAGGGAGTCTCTCTGTGGAGGCTATTTGAGCTTAGGGGGCAAGAAAATTTTTGCACTGTTACTTTGCTATCATGCCAGGAAATCTAGTAGTGGAGTGTCTGCTTTCAATTAATGCCCTGTGATTTCCAAATGCCTCTGTTAGCATACAAGTAAGTTTCCTGAAAAGGATAACCTTTTGGCTCTTCTCAGCCATAAACACTACTATGAATTAGTGATCAGATTGCTAACCACTCCATCAGTTTGGGGACTGAAGGGCTGCATAATCATGTATTCATTTTGTCTTCCCTGTTCTGCTGTTAGGCTCACTGTGCTTCATTCATCTCATGTCCCCAGCACCATCTCAGCACAATGCATGGAATAAACAGCCCGCAATCTCTTGTCCTCAATTCCAAAACTGAAAAAGCTTTAGGAACAGCAGATTTTTTGGTAACTAATTTGCAGCAAAACTTGTCCTGAAGTGAGGTGAGGCTATTTATAGTTTTGTTTATTTATCCCACTTAGTGTGAATGTTTTGATTGCTACAGAAATATTAATGTGTTTGATGATGGGGTGCAGCCCCAAACCCTACTGGAGGTATTACATAACATGTGCACATGTTAAAGAGACCATATTGCCTTTCTATAAATCTAAAAAATTCAGAATTCTGAAATCCATCTGGCCCTCAAGGTTCTGAGTAAGAGATTGAAGACCTTAGAGAGCACCATGTAGTCACTGCTTTCTAAGCGACAGGCGGTGCACTAGGCACTTTATACACATTACCTTGTTGAAGCATTCATGAAGAGATGGCTGTCCTGGAGTGGAAAGGGCAGGGCTTTGAAAGCCAGACTACTGGGTTGAAATTCCAGTTCTATCACTTAATCACCTATGTGCCTCTGGACATGCACCTTTCCCTCTCTTCAGTTCTCTCATCTAAAAATAGAAAATTTTAATAGTAATAATATTTCCCTAGTAGACTGTTAGTAATGATTAAATGATTCAAGAGATGAGAAGCACTTATGCTTTCACAGGCTTATTACTGTTATTGTGGTAAAACTGTGACATTGGCACAGTCATCTTCATTGTATAAATAAAGAGATTGAAATCTGTTGAAGTTAATTTAAATACCCATGTTCACATAGCTGGAAAATCATTGAAGAGAATTTGAGTTCATAACTGTGAGGTTTCCAAATCAGCAATTTAGGGCATTATACTCTATTAGTTTCCTATAGAAGGAAGAGCTTTAATGAAGTAGTTTGAATAAAAAGGCTGAGAAAATGAGAGGCTGTTTGAGGAAGGTCAGGCAGTAGGCACTGTCCAGTAGGGAGCCCTCAGCAGCCATGAAAGGAAAGGTGCTGTATACTTAGTAATAGGAGGAAGAAATCAAAGGCAAAGCTAAAAGTCATAAATATACCTTTTGCTACTCTGCAATGTGGCTTAGAATTGATCAGGTCTTCATGACTGTAGATAAGCAGATATGCCTTTTACAGAGATTGGAAAAAGAATGATTTAAGTATTGAAAAAAGCCAAAAGATAATATTAGAAGTTGGAAAGCAGTTTATTTTGTGACAAGCTAATTATTAAAATAAAAATAGAAAATTACTGTGTTTTTTTTTTCCTTATATTTCAACAAAATTCTCAACCTTTGTACCTGGAATCTAACTCAGTTGCATTTTAAATAAATTGACCTTTGAGTTTTTTTTTCTTCCATTTCCATGAGAATCCTAGAAACTAGTTTGTCAAGCTTCTTCCTGTTAGAGATTGAAGATTGTGCATTAAGACTCTCTTTTAAGTATTTATTTTGAATCATTTTACTAAACATGTTAGAAGGACACAAAGTTTGAGAAGAATTCTACTTTCTATTGCGTGTGAGTAAATCAGAAAGTTGTGAAGAAATTGATTTTTTTTTAGAAAGGTATAAGTTATCAAAAATGCTAACTATGGAAGACACTAAAAGTTACCAAAAATTACACCAAGAATTCTTTTAACCTACTTTGTTTTATAGTGAGTTCTTTTAAATATTCAAAGAAGGATAACTTTCAATATGTATAATTTATTTCATGCCATAGGAAAAGATTCTTTCTAAAAGCTATTAAGTAAATTTTAAGAAAATCTACTTGTCTTGAATCTGACAGTAAAAATTATATAGCAAACTCACTTATAAATATAGTATACTATATTGCTAAATGGAATACTTGCCAATTGAATTCAATAATTTATTAAAATACTAATCTACCAAAATCAAGTAGGATTTAACCTATCTGTTAGAGATAATTTAATATTAGAAAATCTATTATTGAAACAAATAAAATCAATATATATAATAAGAAATATACTGTGTACATACCTTGAAATCAAAAGAAAAACAATTAAAACTTGATTGGAACTCAAAATGTTTCACAATAAAGTATACATATCAAATTCATTAGTTTTCCTTCTATCAGAAATAATTGGTGATAAAAAGACCTACTTTATGCACACATCTAATAGGATAAGAGGCTTCACATAGTTAGAAACGAACGCCACCCACTCAACAAAACATTTTTGAGGTCTTAGTGTGTGACAAGAATTTGATTTACTCAGAATTAACAAAACCAGATGTAGTCTTCTCATAAAATCTATAGTATTAGAAGCAGAAAATAGTGTGATACTAACTATATAACATAATTATTGTTTAAAAATAGGATAGACATGTGCCAAATTATTAACCTACAAAACATTGAGCATTTAAAACTTTGAAATGTCCATATTTTAAAATTACTATGTTGAGAATATATTCCTCTGATAACAAAGAACAAACAGGAAAGAAAATAATAAATTTTGGTGTTGTTAATTTTATGTCTTTATACAATTTTTTATTTTTCGTGGATAGCTCACAGTCTACAAATAGATGATATTCAGTAAATGCTTTTTTAAATGATTAAGACACAGTGCAATTTGTAGCTTTTGAATTGTATGGAATGCTAAATTGAAGAGACTGTATGTTAGTGAAATAGTAGCAGAAATATCATTAGAAAAATCAATAGTTAATATATTTTTCCATGACAGTAGTGAAAAAACTATCTTTTATAAAACACAGATAGATGCCTTTATTCTTTATTTGTTTATGTGAAAATATGGAGTCTAACATGCATAAATTAGCCAAAAGACATCAGCAGGGTTAGGAAATGAAAAAACATGTTGACTTTATTTTTCTCATATAATTGGAATTGATATCCAATCACATGAAAAAATTTTTGTCCTCTGAATGTTTATAGACAAATAAAATACTGTATCATTTCCTGCAGAAGGCCTAATTTTACTAGTATTCTGATTCAATCTTATATTTAAACTGTTTAATAACATAGTTGTATATGTATCAAATATTGTTGGAACATGTGGGTGAAACTTTTTAGAATGACGAGATTTAACTTTTATTTCATTTTCTTTTTTCCTTTAGTATATTTCTGTTTTTCCTGTGAACCTTGAAGTGAGATTTACTTCTACTTTTTTTTTTTTTTCCTGTTTTATATAGAGAAGAAATATTCAAGATCAAAGATAGAATAGTCATCTCCTGGGTAGTCATTACCTGATTTATTAGCTCATGAGTCCCAGAACTTCTCTATGCATGTTTCCCCCTACTCTCTGAACAAGGAGGGCTTAAATGCTTGCACCATTATGAAATGGCAATCTTAACCCTGAACTACGTGCTCCACACTGGGGAGTATAGATTTTTCTGAATCAAAGGCAGAAGTATTTTTGTGCTAAGCTATGTTTTGAATGCTTTCCTGTGTATTATCTCATTTTTCTTCACTGCATTCCTGCAAATTTTTAAAGATTGGGGGTGTATTTTTGTTATTGTTTTGATTTAATTCCTATTTGAGGGTTACAAGGATCTAACTAGTTACAGTTTACACTGGTTTGGTAAGATACAAACCCAGTTTCCAATTTGGGGGTTTTGACTCCAAATCTAGAGTACAATGAAGTCTTCACAAAAAATGTTAACAGTCAACAAAACACAATTTTAAGAAACAAACTTTTCACACTGCCTTCAGCATCAACAGTGACTCTGATAAATGAATTTGATGTCAATTATATCAAGAGCTTCAAAAATTATATTGCCATTCTTGTGAATCAATTTTCTAGTTTTCCAGTTTAATTCTTACCCATCACCTTATTTATATTATAAAAAGTCTATTTTCTAATGAGAGCTAATAAATCTATGCATCAGAGCTAATTTCTATGGTACGGTGGAATTGTATTACTAAGCATAGATATACATGTCTTACTGTGAGTCAGACAATGACTCACTGGTTGTGATGAAAGTAAAAGAATCTCTTGACTATTTCATTAGTATTTCATGCCTGGGACATGCCTTTGGTATTTTCCTGGGGGCAAATTATAATGCGCAAGTTGAGAGGATTAACCAATATTCTCACTGGACATTCCATATTCAAAAAGAGATAGGCATCAATGGTAGGCCTGGCCACTCAAATTCTTGGACAAGGCATTTAACGTCTCTGGATATCATCTTTTGGGTGGTTATAAATAAAGTAGGAAGATTGTTATTATCTTCCACTTTTCTTCTTTTTAAGAGAATCTCCAACTTTTTTTGAAGTATCCATTATTGTTTTTACACAGATGTATGTCTTAAATTATGCTCATCTCAACCAAAATACAGTAGAGGGCCTGACTGGTTCAAGAAAAACTTCCATTTGTCTTGTAGGTAAACTGTTCAATTTAAACAATAAAACTGTAGGGCAAGACTCCATGAAAATTTTTGGAGAAAGCATTCTTCTGAAGAGTGAACCTCAAGAAGAGAACTTAATTTTCCTTCTGTGTATGACATTATATCTGGATGTGATAACTGTGACTATCGTTTGACTAAGGATGAAATAAACACAGAGTGTTAGAGCAGAACAATTGAATGAACTGCCCACTTGCTGACCTAGCTGAGCCAATAAGTTAATCAGTCTAACAGCTCCTTTATCCTCTGATTTTCATAAAATTTGAAAAAAAATCACATTTTAAGTTAGTTTGAGTCAGTAGTTCTTGTTTGTTGTAGGTGACAGCATCTTAGCTGACACAATTCCAAATGTTCCTTCCAACTCAGACATTCCTAGAAAAATGTACATTTTACTTAGACAATATGAAACTATTGGGATTCTACAGTAAGTTATATAGTATTATAGTCATATTTCCTGGACCCTGTGTTTGTTCATAAAATATCATTACCTCTTCCTGGTGTTTCTTCATTGTTCTTTTTGCTTAGAAGTAGAGGGGAATGAATCAGATTTTATTAAATTCATTAATGTAAATCTTCCAATTAAGTTTCACTTTATTTCACTAATTCTGTAGTGTTTTGATACTACAGCCTTAGCAAACTAATACTCCCTAAAAAAACTGATTTTATTTTTTCCTGTTTTCCAGTATACAGAGTTGAAGTATAGTGTGTGTGTGTGTGTGTGTGTGTGTGTGTGTGTGTGTGTGTGTGATGTGTATGTGTGTGTGTATAATTAGCAGCACTTTACTTACCATTTTCATGTTGATATAGTCTTCCTCTTTACACTTTTTAACAAGACACAACAGTCCATTCATATATTTCTGTTTTTTACTACTATAAATTAAATTGTTGAGAACATTATTGAAATGTTAATGATAAGAACAGACTTGAAAATACACATATGCTCTTCTTTTAAGTTTTGTTGGACAAATTCACAGGACCTGGATTACTGTTTCAAAGGTCACAGATATTTTAATGGCCTTTAATAAGAATGCTATATTCACCTCCAAAGAGGTTACATAAATTTACAGTATCATTTGAAATGAATTATTCTATATGTTCTTATGCTGAGGTGGCAGGCATATATTATTAACTGAAGTAGGGCAAAAATGTAGTTCAATCATAGAAGACTAGGGACAGAGTACTTTCAGGTGGAGAGAAGAACCAGCACAAAATTATCATGCTGGGAGAGTGTCTGGTTCATTTGATAAACAGTCAGGCCACTTGGCTGGTGCAGGGTTAGCAGAGGGGAACAGGAGTGAATTAAATCAGAAAATTTGTAGGGCACTAGGTCTTACAGGGCTTGCAGTCCATTGCAAGGACTTCAACTATTACTCTGATTTAGGTGGAAGCCATGGAAAGGTTTTGAGAAGAGGAGTGGCATGACCTGGCTTCTGTTTTAAGATAGTAGTCACACCAGGGAGGAGGTTGTGGAGGTGAGTTAAGCCCAAACTGCCTCTTAGTCCTCATTTCAGCTCAGGTGAGAAGGGCTGGAGTGGATGACAGTGCTTGGGGCAACCTGTAGAGTAATGAGAATAGTATACTAAGGATGGAACCATAGGAAATGGCAAGATGTACAGGTACCTGCCATTCCATGTATGCAGTGTTTCAGTTGACTTACTTCCTGATCTTTTAACATTCTTCTGTGCTTTTTGGTCTTTGACCCATTGCCTGAGCATTTGCTTGTCTTTTTTATCTGTCAAATTCTACTAAGGATGTAAAATCTATCTCAGATACCACTGCAAACAAAAATATAATACATTCAGTTAAATTTGAATTTCAGATAGATAATGAATAATTTTTTAGGATAAGTATGTTCCAAATATTTAATGTTATACTATTTTTCCCACTGTTTATCTGAAATTCAGATTTAACTGGACATCCTAAAATTATCTGGCAACGCTGTTCTTAAACTGTAATTGAATACTTGACTGAGATGTTATTTCAACCAGGATAGGTTGTGCTATGCTGCAGTGAAATGAAACTCCAAAGTGTTAGTGGCCTAAGATAAAGTTTTATTTCCTGCTATACTACATGAGTTTTGTGGGACAGCAGAGAAGACCTATTAATTATTTCTCTTCAGAGACTACTATTTCAAACTTAACTCCTTACTATGCCAGAGGGGGAAAAAAGAGAGCTTTGCAATCCCTTTAGCAATTAAATGCTGGTAGCCCGAAAGTGACAAACATGACAGCTGCTTGCAATTCATTGACCAGAAATAGTCCCTAGGGCCCATCAGCTAAACTAAATGTAGAATTCTGTCATGTCCTGGGCAAGATGGGGAATGGAGCTATGTGGTGAATAGTACCAGTGATGCAATCCTTAATGTAATACCCCACAGATATGATCTCCACTTTCTTGAGCCTCCACTGAAATTTATTTGCAATTCCCCAATGATATTTATCTAATTTTAACTTACACATTTAACTACTTTCTATTTATTTAATCCATTTGGAATAAGAAGCTTGAAAGGTAGATCCTAGAATTTTGTTTAGATAAAGCAGACCCTTAATCAATCAATGCATGCAGCCTTGCTCTTACATTTTAGGGTAGAGGCTAATGTCTCACTTGCCTCCTTCTAATCCTGGCCCAGTGGGACTGTGTGATTTTGTCTTAGGGGTGCTTTTGGAAGGTTTACTGTTGTGGTCTGCATCAGTCCTTCAGGTACAAAGGCTGTCTTCTGCTTCTCTTTTGCCTAGCTGTCCCCTCCTCCTTTTTTCTCTGGAGGTTCTATAGGGCAGGCAGGAAGCAGGTTCCTTGGATTCTGGACACTACAGTTTCTCTGTTCTCTGTACCTCTTTATTCTATCACCAACTTGGAGAAATTAGCCTTTTTGTTTTCTGCTGTCCTTTCAACCATGTCCGATAAATAGATGTTTGCACAGATAAGCACATGCATAAAAACCATGGTTAATTCAATAGAACATATAATGAAATATGTTACCACTCAAATGAGAGACTTCTTTTGAGTCTATTTTGTATAAATAACATAATTTTGGGAGGTGCCTACCAGAAACAGACTTCATTTCTTTCTACAACTCAGAAGAAACATTTTAGTAAATACCAATAATAGGGGAATGGAAGGACTTTTAGGATATTTGAACTTCAAGTAAAGGCTGGATTAAATGATTACTTTGATTTCTGAAGAGGAGAGGATCAGAGCCAATATGTGCTCTATGTCAAATAAAAATTCATGGGTTAAATATGTAACATTTTCAGACTATATAATATGACTGCAACATTTTCATCTCTCTCATAGGTGAAGAGAGGCGAGGTAAAATAGGCACTTGCTACTATTTTATATTCACTAGGGGAATCTATGTGTCATAGATAACACCAAGAGTGATTAAGATGCCCATTCAATTACTATATTTAAGAACATTTGAAAATGACTTTTATATATCAACATTCATTTTATGACATTTTAGCCACATATTTAGTAAATTTAATAATTCTGATGAAGTTTAATTAATGATCCAGAATATTTGAGTTTGTTATTGTTTTTACACCATGATTGTAAATTAAGGAGCCAGTTTGGAAAAAAAAGTTAGAACTGTGAAGAACAGTATTAAACTTAAATTAAAATTCATATTAAAGAAATTACTATCTTTAAAATGACTGTTTTATTAATAAGGATAAAGTATTACACTAAATACGAAAAAAAAATCAGAAAATGAATAAATGACACGCCCTGAAATAGATCCTATTGGATAAAAATTCTTTTAAACTGATTTTTACCTTGATGCTCAGTGAAAAGAAAGTATAAACGAAGTTTCATTGGTTAAGAAAACTATACATTGGACAGTGTCATGAGAGCAAATCAAGGAGCAGATGTTTATGCATACTTGAATTCCAAATGTCTGGAAGTAATTCACTATTCAAATAACATGAAGAGTGTTGCAGTAATAACTTTATGTGAATTTTTTGCGTCCTGATTCAAATCTATTTTTACTTTTTATGAAACTCCTTTATAATTACAAACTTTCTGTTGAAAATTAAATTTTTACCCTCTAAGTCCTAATTTAGAATGTTTATGTTTCCAGAAGGATATATAATTATATAGAGTCTTAATAAAGACGGCAATCATTGGCATGGGTAAGAAAAGCTGGGTTTGTGACAATATGAAAAATAGGAAGTGCTTTAGTGAAGAATATAATATTCTTTCTACCCATTTTTGTTTTCCCCTTTTGTTTGTGAAAAATGAGGAACTATAGAGAAGTGGAAAGTATAGTTTAAAAGCCCAAATCTGGAAAAGAAATGATTCATGTGTAGTTCTCTTTGTTTTCCGTGTAAATTGTTGTAAGATAATTTCAAGTATATCTTTAGATTAGCTCGCAGAACCTCTGATGTGATTCTTCTACATCAGACACAGAAATGGAGAATCAAAGTATTTTAGAACTAGAGTTGACTTGGATTTAACTAATATAATCTTGAAGAAAATGCTTATTTCTAGTTTGACTTCTGATGTTTTTGCTATTGATATAGTGAAAGGGAGAAGATGCAAATGGTGATTATGAAGTAGAACTAGTAAATAATTTCGTAGGCAAATATAAAAATTGTATTTGTGCCAATGTTCAAAGGGATGATAATTATTACCATGAGGGTATATACTAGGTATATAATAGTAATTATTAACTATAATAGAATATTTGATTTTCATCATAAAATGGATTTTTGTTAGAACTGGTGTCTCTGAAAAAATTTTACAATTGGCAGATTTGCTTTTCTCAGAGTCCTGTCTGGCTCTCAGGTCGTAATAATTTTACCTTGTTAAAGATGGTTCCCATCAGAAAGTTAGAAAGCCCTGAATTAGTGCTTTGGGGTTTTAGAAGAAGCAGTCAGCACAAGTTGTGATCTTGTAGGATTGTAGCCTTGGGGTTGTAGCCTATCAGAGAGGAATCTTGAACTTGGTTGAGGCATATTCACTGAAGTTTTAAGAAAGGATGTAGAAGCCTAGCTCTTTTTAAGCTCCCAGTTACCAACAGCTAGCATAGAATGTTTTGATTAATTTTAAATTTAAAAGGTTTCCCTGTTGATGATCCTTGATGAACTGACTTACCAGTAGCTTGTGAGAGATGCATTGACTGATTTAGAAATAGATGAAAGTTCTTTCTCAGCAGCTATAAGAATGAAAGTACAGGGCAAAGGTGGATGTACTTTTGTTTTCTTTTTTCTTCCCTTCAACTTAAGTTGAGGTTTACGTGTGCAGGATGTGCACATTTGTTAAATAGGTCAACATGTGCCATGGTAGTCATCCATCACCTGGGTATTAAGCCCAGCGCCCATTAGCTATTCTTCCTGATGCTCTCCCTTGTGCAATACCTGCCTCCAATATGCCCCAGTGTGTGTTGTTCCCCCTCATTTGTCCATGTGTTCTCATCATTCAGCTCCCATTTATAAGTGAGAACAGGCTGTCTCTGGTTTCCTGTTCCTGCACTGGTTTGCTGAGGATAATGGCTCCCAACTACATTCAGGTCAGGATAGGCCAAATAATACAAATTTTAATACCACAAATTTTATATGAGCTATGCAGATGGAAGCCTGAAACAGGCTTATTCTCCTCATTTGAGAAATTTGACATCCTTTCTTTGGGGGATGAGGGTGAGTATGGTGATGACTATTTATTTATTTTTTTCTTCAGCTTTTAAGTTCAGGGGTACATATGCAGGATATGCAGATTTGCAGATGACATTCTTAATAGAAGAGAATAAATGATAAAGATAATTTTAAGAAACATATTGTTTTAGTGTTTTATTATTTTTTGTTGATACACAGTAGTTGTGACTGAACAGGGATGCATGTGATATTTTGATACATGCACACAAAGTGTAATAATCAAATCAGGGTAACGAAGATATCCACCACTCAAGTATTTTTTATTTCTTTGTATTGGGAACATTCTAAATCTTCTCTTCTAGCTATTTTTAAATATGCAATAAATTCTTGTTAACTATATAAGTTAACACTAGAACTTATTCCTTCTGACTGTATTTTTGTACCAAGCTTTCTTCATCCCTCTCTCCCCATTAGCCTCTGATATCTACCATTCTACTACCTTCAGGATATTAACTTTTTTAGCTTTCACATATGAGTGATGTTTGTCTTGCTGTGCCTGACTTATTTCTCTTAACAGAAGGTCTTCCAGTTTCATCCATGTAGTTGCAAATAACATAAATTCATTCTTATCCTGTCAATATGACTGAGAAAAGCATGATTTACAATTACAAAGACTTGTGGTAGGCAGATTTCTAAGATAGCCTCAACGTTTCCCAATCCTAGTGTACACAGGCTATATAATTTTTTCACAATCCAGTGTACACAGCCTATATAATCTCTTCCCTTTCAGCATGGTTGAGGGCTGGCAATAGGAGGGGATATCATTTCTGTATTTAGGTTACATTACCTAGCAAAGGTGAAGGGGTTTTGCTGATATAACTAAGGGCCCTAATCAGTTGAGTTTAATAAAAAAGGAGATTATTCAGGGTACGCCTGTCCTAATTAGCCGATTCCTTTAAAAAGGGTCTAGAGGTCAGATGCAGAAAATGTCAGAGACATTCAAATTTAGTAAGATCCTCCTGCTGGCTTTGAAGAAGTAAGCTACCATATTGTGAGAAGCCCAGGTGTTTAAGACCCAACAGTGGCTGCTAGGAGCTGAGAATGATGTCAAGCTGACAGGTAGCAAGAAGACAGGAACTTGAAGGAACAAAATTCTAACAACAATCTGAATAAGCTTGGAAGGGTATACCCATCCCCCAAATGAGACTCAGATAGCCTCTTAATACAGCCTTGTGAGATTCTGAGCTAAGCTGTGCCAGAACTTTTGACCTACAGAAGCTTTGAGATAACCGTTGGGTGTTGCCCTGAAATGTGAACAAGTTCAGATATGAGAGCTGTTGGCAAAAGTTAATATCTCTTGGCTGAGAATCCTCTTCCTCGAAAGGAAAAAAGATCAACATCAACGGCACATTAAAGAAAGAACATAACTGTAACATGCTAGTCTTATTGATTCACATAGAGTTAAGTAATGCCAATATTGGAGAAGAAAAACTAATTTATAGACTCAAAATAACTTTTTTGGGTTTTTCTAAGAAGTTAAACATATTCATTTCAGCTAATACACTCAGGTTTTTCATCTTTAAATTGAGTGATATGAATTAGGTAACCTATCTGTATTCCTCTGTATCTAGAATTCCATGATTTTTAATTCTGAGGAGTCCTGAGTTTGAAGTTTGGAATGATAGCTTGAAATAAGAATGACAGCTTGTCTTCCTCTTGGTACATTTGAAAGAGCATCTAAAGAGCTAGATTTTTGTCTGGGCCTGCTATAGATGTGGCCCTGACCAAATCACTTACTCCCTCTAAGCCTCCATTTGCTACCTTACAGGATTACTGAAATCACATGTGAGAATGTACGAGAAAGAGCTTTGTAAAATCATAAAGTGCTAATTATTTTTAAGCCATTATCATCTACCTTTTTGTTATATTCTGAGCTTGGAATTCTAGTGACTTCAACTTGAGAAAAGAAAAAGGTAGTTATGATTTTAAAACATTTAAATGGTCTGGAATTTTTCTTTTACTTAGTCATAGATTAAAACAATATATGAAAAGATTAAAATAAGCAATTACCCCCATTTTCACATTTTATTGCTAATATTATGTTGCCGTTCTTTTGCTGGCCTAGGGAACAACTGATTACAAACAATCAGGTTCTTGGTTTAAAAATCTTCTGATTTCAATAGCAGTCAATGATATTCTCATAACATTGTTACTCGTGAAAGGATAAGATTCCAAGACACTATAGCAGAGAAAAAGAAATAGCTCGTTTGTAAAGCGTTCACTTTATCTTTTATTAATAGCTCTCGTGTCTGAGTCTATTTTCACCCTTTATTTGTCTAATTTTTCTAAGAAAAAAAGAGAAGGAAAGAAAAGAAATAAAACAACAATCATAGTAATTATAAGAATTACATTTTTGAAATAGATTTTTAGAGTTTACTTGGTTTTAAAATAGAATAAATAGAACATTTTACATTATCAAAAATAAAAAAGTAAATTATATTCCTTTTTACTTTCATAGGTGTTAAATAGAATTTTCCTTAGGGACATAGTAGTCTTATTATACAGCCATCTCCCTATATCGCTTTGGATTTCATAAATTTTAAAAGAATAAAATATCATTTTGTACCCTTAAATGACATTATCACTAGTAATGGAACATCACTGAAGATCTTATAAATTTTAACTTGTGCTATTTCAGTGAATATTGTTAATTCAATTAGTTTCAGAATTGCTCTAGTTTTATATCTATTTTGTGATAGTCAGTGATTCAAAAATATTTTTGTTCAATGCTCACTATGTGCCAGGTACTGCACTATGTGCTAAGATAGAAGTTTTACCTGGGAAGGAATATCAAGGCCTCAGACAAAGGCAATCTCAACTTGCTTTATGTTTGAAAGCGATTATTTAATTACTATGATCTAATGTTTGTATTAGTTTCTGGGCTTCAGAAAGGAAGGCTTCATGTAATAAATTACTTAGTGGAAAGATGACTGACAAAAAATGTTTGTCCTTTCCTTTGGCACCTGTCTAAACTGAGGACTGATGATTAAAAACATCGTCTGCTTGACTTTCACAAAGGAAGATCTTTCTCTTAGTATTATCATTTGGATTGTACTTGTGAACAAAGTTGTGTAAATAGTCATAGCTATGGCCTAAACTAAAGAAGAGAATCTTCAAAGATTGGGCAAACTTTGCTTCCAAAAATATTGAGACCGATTTCTAATATTCATTTTGGCCAAATTAAATATACTTGAATAGATTCTAGTTTCTAGCTTACTTTCATATTATTTACAACCTCTATGGACAGCAAAATAACTTGAGATTAAATTTGACAAAGAAATAAATTAAAAAACATATTTGAGCAATTCTTCCTCTGCCAGTTTTGGTTTAGTAAGAAATAGAATGCAGTTGTCAAAATTTTTTTTTAAAGTTGTTTTCACCATTTGTGGTTCTCAAAATGAACACACTTTGTTTAATTCTTACTTAATTACATTTTTCCTGGTAAAGTTATGTGAAATTTATTGGCATATAAAAACTATGCAATTGATAATTATAGCTTCATAGTTAGGAGCTCAGTCTAGACACTAACTTTGAATCTGCAGCCTGGCAGCACTACTTTCCAGCTTCTTTATGGCCTTGGGCAGTTTCCTTCTCTGACTCAGTTCTTTACTTCGCAAAATAGGGCTGGAATAGACGTTTAGTAAAGAACTAAACACAATATCTAGCATATAGACAAGTTTTTAATAAATATTCCTTATTATAGATTATTTATAGATTATTTATAGATTATGTATACCTATTACACTAAAACATAGTAAATACTCAAAAAAAGCTATTTAAAAGACATTATAGAGTTTTTTCCAAGGCTTGATTGCTTTGCCCAACATAGTCATGTATTTCAGTTTTTCTCAAATCATTCATTTTTAAAAAAAAGCTGCATTTATTTTGTCAGTTATAGGAGGGCAAATGATGAACAGCAAGATGAGATTAGATATTTAGAGATAGCAATTTCAAATTACTTGGATATTGAGCTCAGCCTCTTGCAATCTCATATACATATTAAGCAAAAAATTATCATTCAAATGTAGAAGATAAAATGCAGAGACTGAGACGAAGTTGGAAATGATGATCAATGATTTAAGATAACTTTTTAATACATTATAGATCAAAGGCTATCAAGCAGTCAGTAAATCTTGAGACACTGTCATATATACAACCATGATTCAGTTTTATTATAAAATAGGGGCTATATGAAAAGAAAAAAATGCAAATAATAAAAAATTACTGGGTTGAATTAAAATTTAATAACTCAATCTTTCTTAGCTGTACTTTTGAGAAAACACAAGAGCCATAAACATAGAGCTCTTCAAATACAATACATCGGTTACAGCTCAAATTGGTGGAAGAAAGCCTTCCCTGCTAAGCCAACTCTGGTTATAGCTTTTATTTATTTATTCTTAATTTTTAGATATTTATAAATACTAAACTCTAAGTTATTTTCTTGGTACAGTTTTCTTTCTCTGTTATTATGTGGTTACCTATTATTTTCTTTTTATGCATTACATCTATAAGTGATTCCTATCTTGTAATTATTACTATTTCTAAAGAGAAAACTGTGATCCATAAGAAGCTTTTTATATTTTTGAGAAAAATGCTAGATTATTTTTAATCCATCTATTTTCTCTTTGAAGTATTTACAAAAGGGATTTTATTTTACAAATGAAAAGATAAATAAGTAATCCATACTTGTAATTAAACCAAAATGACAAAATAAAATTACAGATAATAAAAAAAGAAAGTAAAAGATCACCTATAACCTTACACCTGTAGATAACCACCATTACTGTTTGGATGTATATTGTTTTATATTTTTCAGATGTTTACATATGTCTTTTCACATATACACATAAATATACTACCACACACTTTTTATTTTACAAAAATTAAATCATACTATAATATAGTTTTGTTCCTATTTTTTCACCTAACAATGTAGACATTATGCCATCTCACAGACCTAAATATAGATTCACATGGTACTTTTAATAGTTATGGATTATTCCATAAACAGGTACATATGTTTAATCAATTTCCACTTTTGAACATTTAGAATATTTATAAAAGACAGTAATGGGTTTGTTGTGGTTAAGAATATGGTCCTTAGAGCTAGACTTTCTTGGTCTAACACTAAGAGATGAGTGATCTTGAGAAAGTTTCTTAATTACTTTGTTGCTCAGTTTTCTCATAGGTAAAAAGGAAATGATAATAATAATTATCTCAGTGTGATTGTGAGTGTTTAATGGGTTAATGATAAAAATTATAACTCTTTTATAATAAAGTTTACTTTTGGGCTGGAAACGCAGGGTGTAATCTCATACACAATCTCATTGCTAACGCAGCCAAGTCTCTCTAGTGGGAGAGACCTAAAATAGACATACTGCTGGTCTTAGACATTTAAATCCAAAGATGAATGAAGTCATAAAGAAAATATAATGTAACCCTGTTCCATCATGTTTCCCTACTAAGTTAAATATTCAGACTCTGAAATGATCAGCCTAATAACATAAAGAATAAATCTGATCTGAGGAAAAGCTCTTCAATTTCAGCCTCTATGTTCTTTTCTTTTTTAAAATAAATAATGTTTTGTATGTAAATGAAAACTTAGGACACAATAAAGAGGCAAGAAAATCAAGAGAAAAATAAACAATAGAAGCAGAAAAACAGATGTCTCAGATGATGGGATTAGCAAATATGAATATCAACTGTAATAGATATGTTAGGGAAAATAAAGAAGGTGAATGTAATAGGTAAAAGAGAATTTCAGCATTACACTTCTTTTTCTAATTCTTAAGGTGAAAAGTTAGATTATTTATTTGAGAACTTCTTTTTCATTTTTTTTTTATTTATTTTTTTTATTGCATTTTAGGTTTGGGGGTACATGTGAAGAACATGGAAGATTGTTGCATTGGTACACACATGGCAGTGTGATTTGCTGCCTTCCTCCCCATCTTTTTCAATATATGTACTTAGAGCTATAAATTTTCTCTAGGGAGTGCTGTAGCTTCAACTCAAGATTATTTATTTGAGAACTTCTTTTTCAATATATGTACATAGAGCTATAAATTTTCTCTGGGGAGTGCTGTAGCTTCAACTCAAAAGTTTTAGTGTTTTTTGTTTTCGTTTGTTGAAAAATATTTCCTAATTTCTTTTATAACATCTTTTTTTTTTGGTTCATTGGTTACTTAGAAATGTGTTGTTTAATTTCTGACCATTTGTGAACTCCCCAAATTTGTCTCTGTTATATATTTCTATGTTAATTGCCTGTGATCACAGAACCTAGTTTGTATAATTTTAATACTTACAAATTTATTGAGACTTATTTTTCCTCTACCATATGATACAACCTGGAAAATGTTTCATGTGCATTTGACACAAATGTGTATTCTGATGATGTTGGTGGAATGTTTTATAGACATCTGTTGGGCTAACTTTTTTTTTTTTTTGGATAATTTAAGTTTTTTCTTTCCATTTTGATTTTCTGCCTAGATGTTCTAGCCATTATTTGAGTATGATATTGAAGTCACTAACTGCCATTGTTTATCTATTTCTTCCTTTAATTCTGTCAGTTTTTGCTTCTGTATTCTGGGGTTCAGGTTCAGATGTATACATGTTTCTACTTATATTTTCCTGATGGATAGACTTAAAAAAAAATCTCTGCACTAGATGTATAAAATTACATAAGTTTGTAAATCAATTTATTTGATACAATTATAAACTATCTTTATTTCTCTCATAACAATTTTTGCCTTAAAGTCTATTTTGTCTGATATACATATAGCCTCTCCAGCTGTCTTTTGGTTACTATTTGCATAGTATGTGGTATACATTTTTTCCATTCTTTCAACTTTTATGCATCTTTAAATATAAATGCATTTTATAGTTGAATTATTGTTTTTTTAAAATTCATTCTGTCAATTTCTGTCTTTTGGTTGGAGTGTTCAATTAATTTACATGTAATACAGTTTTTATTTATAGACAAACCAAATCTCTACATTAGATTCCCCCCCAAATAAGCAATGGTTAGACCCTGGGATTTATGTAGGGCTTCCGGATATCTGTTACTTGAAATATCAGTATGTTATTACAAATGAAACACTTAAACAAATGTACATAGATGTCAATATCTATATGTACTGTTAATAAAAATAGGCTTAACTAAATAATCTACAATTAGATATTTCAAGTACTCTATCTTTCCACTTTCTGTAGTATGTAATACTGATAGGCCTAACACTAAACATTATCTTGAATTATTGTTCTCTATATTTAGAAGAGTTAGAATATATCTGAAAAATAAATATGTACATTTGAATTTACTAAAATAATAGAAAAAGTAACATTAAATGAGAAACTAAATCTATAAATAGGAATCCATACACAATTACAATTCATGAATTTATCTTATTGTATATATTATCATTCATAACTAATGACTGCAATTAATTGTCTGACACATATAGGAGTGACTCTGGGATTACATATGAAAATAGAATGTTTTGGATTAGTAAGAGTGGATTAGGGGAACAGCATATTTCTTGCAGTGTATGATTAAAAAGTCCACTCTATTTAGTCCATATAGTCTGTTTACAATATCTAATTATGTAATACTCCTTTGTGTATTTTATGTATTTACATAAAATTATGTATTTGTAAACTTACATAAATACACAAAAGAGCCTTACATAATTAGATATTGTAAACACTTCTAATCATAATCTAAGATAAAAACTGCCTCTATCAATTCTCCTTAGAATTTTTCATGGATAGGTCTGAAGGATTTGTGAGACATTACTAAGGAACTGTAGGTGATCACTCTCTTGACATAAACAAGTTGGAAGCACTAAGAAAACAGAAATTGAAATATGTATAGAAGCCATGGATTTACTTCCTAAACAATGGTTAAAACTGGCATAGGTTGGTGGACAGTTTGGTGCTAATGTTAGAGAAGCACATACTTGAAAGATTGACAGTTTTTGTTAAACAGGCTTTGGAAGAATTAATGAATATTCAATAAATATTAATTCTATTTTGAATAATTTATGCCTATGCAGAAAGTTTTAGTTTGACCATTTTTGATTTATGAATAATACGTAGAAAACTCCAGGTACCATGCCATTGGCAGTTCTTATAGATTAAATAGATATGGAAAGAGAAATAAAACAGCAGTTGTTACAGGTTAGTGTTTCAGGGAATGATATTTACTTATCCAGAGAACATTCATGTCCTTGAAGATGCCCAATGTGTGTGTTACCAAAATTCTACCTGGCAGCAGTTTAGTCCCGAGGAATGCACTCCAGCTGAGGATCGATACTTGTGCTCAAATGCATTAAGTGAAAGCTTGCAGGGACAGTGGCTACTGGCAAAGGATCAGAAATATGAATGCTCTCTAGAAATTGGAAATTTCCAGTTAATGTGCACAGTAGAATGTGTTAGACTACGTATGGAGCTGAGGACAAAATTCACTTGTGACATCCCGGAATATTCATATGATAATGAAACCAGAGCAGTCCACAAAGTGGATGATGATTTACTGTGAACAAAATGCAGTTAATCAAATTCAATTTTAGGTTAGGGTGCGTTAGGCTGGCAGAGGGAACATGAGCAAAGCCAACACATACACTTGAGAACTGCCTCAAGTCCAAAACATTACTCCTACTGAAAATGTATAGGAAAAGATATAACAAAAAAAGACATAAGAGGCTAATGATGCCTGGATGCTGGGTCTGTATTCTTCTCAAATGACCAAAGTGAAGCCTGTCATAGAACAGGGAGCTTAAGTCATATATTTATTAAAGGTAACTCTTTGAAAAGAGCTTTGAGAGCTCCTGAGTCCAGGAACCATTCTGGTGCCTTTCTTTCATATTGTTCCCTGCGAATTCCAAAAAAGGAGTGTGTAGGATTTTTCCCCAAGGTAGTTGGAGAGCACCTGGGGTTTGTTTCACAGTAACAGCAGCAAACTTTGCAGCAAGTCTCATGGCAGTTTTGAAATGGGGTCACAGCCCCCATTTCAAGCCTACTTAACAGAAAGTTTAGCAAGACTTTAAATGCTTAAAGATAAACACAACATTTCAAGTTTTTAGGTTTCAGAAAAATCACTAATCTTCTCTTATATAATCTATATGTTTCAAATCATTGAAATCAGTCTTCAAGTATAGTGCTGAGATTTTCTACATTGTGTTGGAGATTATGTCACCAGCTTCTTTAAAAAAGAAAACCAAAAATGATTGGCATGAGTAAGTAGCAATAGATATTTTTTTACATTTGTTATATATCTGTCTCATAGTTTTGAAATTTAGCATTCTACAGGAATATGTGTGTGCTTAATGTTGTATTTAGTGTTTGGCATTCTTTAACCGTAAGTGGCTGATTGTGAAAACAAATTATTAATGTGCAGAAACTTAAATGCATTTGTTCCCAGTGAAAAAATTTCTTCATCATCTGGTTGACTTTAAGTTTAGGAATCCCATTTAAATAATAAGTTTCTTTCAACAATTTTATTTATTTTCCATAATGATTCCACGATAATAACTCTTTTACCTGGAAATAACCTAATCAATCATTTTTCCTCTCAAGGTTTTGGCCAAGGGAACTAGATATGTAAATAATGACAGAGATAAAGGAAATAAAATATCAGCTTTATTAATTAATGTAAAAGCACATGATAGCAGCAATGTCCCCTTTTATTCTTGCAACCATCTCCCCCTCCCAATTGCCCTCACTCTCCTTACAAGGCTTTGCTCAGAAGCTGTAGCACTGGCCTTAGGCTTTAGGGCAAATAGAGCATGCCATCTTCCCTTGAACCAAAAACCTACTCACATGGTCAGGCTTGTCTCCTGGAGGAGAGACAGATCTGGATCTGCAGAGCCACTTCTACAATCAGCCAAATAGGTCTGCTTAGTGAGGACAGCTTACAAGAGGAAAGAGCCACCTACGTTAAAGTACAGGAAATAAAGAGGAAGCAGGTCATGGTCTAAGACTTTTAGATCTCTAGTCAATAGACTGACCATGTGAATGTCCCAGATAGTTGCTGCTCAAAGGAGCTGAAAATATTCCCTTCCATTGACATGCAAATAGGGAGAGGGGTTAAGTTACCTCTCTCAAAGAATGCAGTCACAAGAAAGGGAAAAATAGAGGTTTTTTTTTTTTTTTTTTTTTTTTTTTTGAGGATGAGTAGAAGGCAAAGAGTCTGTTTTCTCTCTTCAAAATCTAATTTTTTCACAGGGCAAGCCTCTTTTTTATGTAGCTTTAGCAGGCTGATCTTCAATTTGCATGTGATTTAAGATGTGACATCGGTCAGGGCAAAAGGATGTCATGATGGTCCAAATACCAAGATACAGCCTCTGACAGTCTGACAGGAAGAGAAAAAATTTAAAAAAACTACAGATGTAATCTGTTAATCCCAAAGGCATATCTATCAGGTGCCATATTGTGTGTTGGCAAAGAATCCCACAAACCTGAGGAGATTCTGAGCTGATGACTTAGTAAGTCATAGAATGAAGTCATAATTAGGTTGGCAGTAACAACCCTGCCCATTTAGAAACACTTAAAAAGCAGACCTTGAAATCCACATACATAGCCTAAATCTTTTATAAATAAAGAAACTAAGACTGGATATTCCATCAAAGAAGCTGAGATGAGTTTTCAAATCAATTTTAGGAAGATGTTTATACTACATTTAAATTTAAAAAAATATATATTTTGAGACAGAGTAAACTCCTGGTTCAATGGAAGACTTGGCAATTCAGAAATACTCACTGAGGTTAGAGGGATGAAAGAAAAGAAAGGAGAGAAAAAATGAAAATATGACTCAATGTCTTTATTTGTTTATAATCCCAACGAGAACCTCACTTAATACTTGGCCCTTGGTGGGTCCAAGTATTATTGGTTGATTGAATGAGTGGTATATATGTTGAGAATATAAGCACAGAATTCACAACCTTGAAGGAAATTTAAGTTACTTTCAGCTATATTGCTAATAGCATCTTTCTTCTTCAATGTGATTTCCTTTTTCTGCCTACATATTATTTCATTGCTGTTGGTTTTTGTTGCACTTTCAGATTTCACAGGTATTCATCATGGATGGGAGAATAAGGCTGTTTTTTCTTAGTGAGAAAATTTAGAGTAAACAAATATTTCTTTGTTAAAGAACAGTGTTGCATGACTCTGAAGAGGAGCAATTCACATTCCATATTGGATGACATTTTCTATAAATGGACGGTGGCCAAGCTATGTTCTAGATTGTAAAATTTACTGGATCACAAATTTTACCAACGTGATTAGAGTAATCCTTTTTTTAAAATTTATGTTGCTAGTGGAGAAGATGGCAATACAGTTCTCTATTAAGATGAAGTTGGGATGGCTTATTTTCATGTTATTAAAACATTGTAGAATCTTATTTTGTAAAATCCCCTGATGCTGGGTAAAGTAAATTCCTTGCTTAAAAGATATCAATCAGAGTGCAACATGGGACAGAGTATTTTTACATGTCTTTGAACTCTGCTTTTGGACTATAACTTGAAGTAGCTTCCCATGCAGCTTTGGGTAAAACAGTTTCTACTTGACTAGATATAATTTATATTTTAAAAGTGTGTTTGTAGGAATATTGCTACAGATGTTTACAAAAATATTTTAAATTCAATACTTCTGAAACTCTTAAGTTCCATATAGTAATTATTATTGCTTTCATGACACCTTTTGAAAGAAAAAGCACTCTTGGGTTTATATATTAGGATATCTAAATATCCATCAATTTTTGTAACATGAGACCTAATATATGAAAGTGCCTACAACCTTGAGTTATATTGGCTTATTAATACCCAAATAGGTAGTTTTATGCCTCACATAACCTAGTAATAAATGTGAATACAACATTCTGTTCTGGATTATTTTTATTATAGTTTCTCTTTAAGTATATACACAAAACACATAATCTTTTCAATTGGTTTTTGTCTAATTTGCTTTCCATAAGAGGTTTGAAAATTTAAGATCAATAATGTGCTTGAAAATTATGTTTTAAAACTGTTTCTTTTGGTCATTATGAACTACCATACATATTATTTGTGAAACTGTGATAATGCACTTAACTAAGATGTTAAATACTTGTATTTCTCTTAGAGCTTAATTAAGCCTTGAGTATATTTATCTCATGACTTAGCAAATGAGAATCTGAATACAGAGGATATCAATGCACATTCACAACATTGTTACCAGAAAAGCATATTGTTTTTAAATAAACCACCTTCATCTTTTTACAGATGGGATCCTGTTTTAGAAGGCAAGTATAATTCTGGATTTATTACTAGAAGGAACACATTTCAGTACTATGGTATAGAGAGTAATTCGTGGACAAATCATTTGAGTTATATAACTAGTAAACCTGTGTTTGAACCCTGACCTTGGAACTTACTGACTGTGTGATGTCAGGCAAAGTACTGATATCTTTGCCTGTTTCTAGTAAATTCTAATACTTTTTTCTAACTGTATTAGTTTGCTAGTGGTACCATAACAAAATAGACTTGGTAGATCAAACAACATAAACTCATTTTTTCACATTTCTGGAGAACAGAAGTACACACTTAAGGTGTCAGCAATTCTTCTGAGGCCTCTATCTTTGGCTTGTAGATGGTCACCTTCTTGCAGTGTCCTCACAGGGTTTTCCTCTGTACATGTACATTTTTGATGGCTGTTTCCAAATGTCTTCTTATAAGGATGGCAATCATATGGGATTAGGGCCTAGCCTTACAATTCCATTTGAACTTAATTACCTCCTTAAAGGTCCTATCTCCAAATACAGTCACATTCTGCGGTACTCGGCGTTAGGGCTTCAACAAATGGATTTTTCGAGAACACAGCTCAGCCTATAGTTGTAACTGAAGAGTGTTTATCATTAATTCATTCACTTATATGTTTTTCAGTTAGCACTCACTTTTATAGAACCTACTCTGGGACAGACACTTGTGCCAAGTACAGGGGAGCTCAATTACTGTTCCTGTCATCAATTAACTCATAGTATAGTGGCAGTGATTTGCAAACTTGGCTGAACTACAGAATGACCTAAAGCACTTTAAAATATACAGACTCTTGAGCATGTTAGCATATCTCAGAGTGAACTTGCAATATGTAGTTATAAAAAACTCCCTGAAAAAAATGGCAGTTTGACCATCTCTGATTAAATGGAAATACTAACCATATATGTAAGCAGCTTTTTAGACAGCTGAGCTCTTTTGTGTTTGTTAAACCTCCTAGTCCAGCGATGTTAGAAGTTGAGTTTAAGAGAGTTTCAAGTGCTTTGTCCAAGATGAACACAGCTGGTTTGAATAGAGGATGGGACTGAGCTTTCTTACTGCATTTCCCCCACACTGATAAATATTTGATTATTTACTGACATTATCTTAAATCACTTGACTTGAGTCTCTAGGGTTCTGAATGCAACAGCCAGTCATGCCCTGTTTCCAAAGCTGTCAGTATAATATTTCTTAAGTTTTACCTTAACTTAAGGAACATTTATTGGGAGAAAAGCAAAAACTGAAACAAGATCTACACTGTGTTGCAGCTTACAATTCACATATTTCTTAATGGTGTTACATGCCTATTTAGCTGCTCCTTCTCCCTTTACCAAGGTCTTAGATTTACCCCACACTTCCAGGCCTTTTGTAAAGACGTTTTTGTCATCCCTGTTGTATAACTTGAGTCTGATTAGGACAAGACCAAATTAAATTCTGTTCAGTGTTGCCTCTATAACTTGATTATATTCAAAGTCTCAAGGGACTAAAATAAAATCTATAGAGGATAACCCTGCTGTTAATAAAAAGCCTCTTAGATGGCCTTTGTCTTTGAAGTGTAAGTACCCAGATCCATTTTCAGGTAAAGCTTCTCAGAAGGTTTTTCGGGAAAAAAAAAATCAAAGTAACTTTGTTGGCTGAAGCCTTGTTATGGTTTCCTCGTTTCACAAGACCCTGTTTCCAGTGCTTTAAAAGCCAGATTGATTTTTTTGAATAAATGTCATGGGAAATGTCATAACCATGAAAAAACCCTGCTTTGGATTTCAAAGCACTGGGTCCTCTTGGTAGGAAAAACCACAATTACACCCAATGTAAAGGCAAGAGAATGTAGGCTGTTACTTTGTTTTGGTTATTAACTAAAAATGTTCAGCTGCTTCCTTTTTTCTCTAAAGTATATCTAAAAATATAATCCTCAGTAATTTAATTAGTGATTTCCAAATATATGTATGGCTTAATTCTTATTAAAGTTGTCCATAAAGCTGTGCAGATAACTCTTCCTCCCACTTGTGGTTAGAAGTTAGATTCCATTGGTTCTGAAAATTACAACAACATTTTTTGGCTTATGAAGTAATGATACTGATTTTATTACTGTTATATTTCACAGCTTCAGTTTGGTGGATGACAGACTTATTCAGAAAACAAATTAATAATCTAAAATATTGATAAAATTTATCAATACTAAACGCTATGAGACAACACAAATAAGTTTCCTACTGACTTCTATTCACTTAAAATGTAAATTGTGTAAATAAGGGCTGTAAGATTAGATTAATGTTGAAGTTTTGCCAAATACAAATGCAAGTAAATCAGTGACCTGCCTCAAATGACTTAAATGGACTTGACATCAATAAAGACTCCCTGCCATTTAATTTAATCTTTCTAAGGGAAAATGTTTTCAGAGGAATGGATGAACTAAAGGTTTATCAAGTTTGAAGTTTCCATTTAAAATGTATTTAAATGATAATGTCATTGTATTTTTCAGCTGCAGCATGGAGTTCAAGCTCCTAGATCAGAGACGCTGCTAATTAAGATAATGACTGTCAGTAGTCATTCAGAGTCTCATTCAGAGTTTAGCATCTCAAATTCCTTTTCTCTAAGGAATGACATATCCTATTTTTAAAGCTTTTTCCACCACATGGGGACTTTTGTTGGCCTTGCTTACATGAAAACCAGTTGATTATATGATGTTACTCAGGCACAAATGACTCAAATAAACTCATTAAAATTGCTAAACCATGGTCTTGATGTTTAAAGATGCATGGGCCCAAGGAAGTGTATGGATCAAATAACTTCTTGAGGATAAATCTATAGAGATTGAATTTTGTTACAAGAAACCAAAAGACAAAGCAAGGGCTTTCTTTTTTTCTGATTCATCAAGAAATCCTGAGGTAGATAATTGCTGGTTTAGCAGCTCAAGGATGTCAAAGCTTAGGTTTCGTGATTCTTTTAGCCTTTTCCTCATAACCACAAAATGACTGCTAGAGCTCGAGCCATGATATACAGTGTTAAGCAAGAAGGAAAGGCAAGGACGAAGGACAAAATGCAGATGGGACAATCCAACAAAAATGGAAACCTTGTCCACTGAATTTCACTTACTTTCTTAAAACCTTTAAGAGTAGGTATCATTTGAAGATGCGGATACTGAGGCTGAAAGAAATTGTCTTTCTTAAGATTACACAGCTAGACAAAAATCAAGATTTGAATTTAATACCTATTGACTCTGAAGCAAGGTCAATAAACTTTTTCTGTAATGGGCCAGAGAGTAAACATTTTAGGCATATGCAATTCTACCAGCTTGAAGGTAGCCATGGGCATTATGTAAAATAATGAGTGTGACTGCGATCCAATAAAACTTTATTTATGGGCACTGAAAATTCAATTTCACTGAAATTTCCTATCCTTTTGCTGTGTCATAGAATATTTTTCTGATATTTTTTCAACCATTTAAAATGTATACATAATTCTTAGCTAGAGATTGTACCAAAAAAAAAAAAATGGTCAGAGAGTCAGATTTAACCCATGAGTCATAGTTTGCTGACTCCTGCTCTAAGTCCTATGCGTTTGACCTTGGTGCTATATCTAGCTACTATAGACACATCAAGCTGACATTTCCAGGATGTCTGCACTCTTTGGCTGTGATATCTCTACTCTCAAAAGCTCTGAGGTAGAAATACTTTCTCTCCTGGTGACCTGAATCAGACCATTGGAAAATTATTTCTAAACAGTGAAGCCCAACTCCACTTCCTTTAAAGAAATTGTGCCTCATTGTAGGTACTTGTCTTTTGTTTATGCTTCTGTATGATAATGTTTTCTCTCTCTTCGTGTATAAGTAGTCTCATTTCTTTGGGATTTCAAATTGTCATCACCTGTAAATGATACCTACTTTGAAGCCTTCTTGTGAGACAAACTGATAAACTGTATCTAAAGCATTTAGTTCAGTATTTTGCCCTTCTTTAATCTTGTCATTAGGGAACTGTGCTCTGCTGCTCTTCAGCTGCTTGAGCAATGTCTAATTCATCAATTCATCTTCTGTCCTTTCTCTTGTTAAGCACCTTCTCTAGGTAGGGTCACCTGGAGACTTAGGAAGTCTTCTCATTTTCTGTTATCAGTCGGCAAATGCAGCGCATTAACTTGCACATAAAGATTAGATATTAATTTTTGCCAACACAAAGTCTAATTATCTTCATTTTGTTCTAATCTCTGATTCACAAACTCTGATTTTGAAGAAAATATGCATTAATTGGTTGAAACTCAGTACAATTCATGCTTGTACTGACCTCATTCTCTTGAATAATTGCAAGTTTATTTTTCTTTCTCTTACTTGTTTCTGACATTTGTTTACAGCTTGTTTTGAGACTAGCTTTTGGGGAAAAAACTGCTATTCTTAGTTTGTCTTTGTTTCTGCTTTGTTTCACTGCCTCCAAGTCAGCTGTTAAATAGTCCAGTGCTTGAGAAAACTTGAATTCATCACAGGCATCATAGAATACAATTTACTCACTTTATAAAATGAGGCCATAATTCAATTTGCACATCCAATTTATGCATTCATAGTCATGTTGTAATATTTGAGCCACAAATTTGTGCAGGCATGATAAAGAGGAGCATTTTTTCTTGGGAGAGAGGGTTGACAGACAAGATTGAATCATCTCGAATTTTTTATTTTCCCTGTATTTCTGTGAGCACCAAACTTTGGTGATCGTCATGAAGTCCTCTTCATACTAAGCAGGTAGCACACTGTATCAGTAAAAAAGAGTGTTGAAACTTGAAAAATACTTCTTACTAGGCTCAATAAAGGCAGAACATTGACGGATAAGAAATAGTTTTTCAAAATGCTTAAAAATGTAAAAGAAATCTTGCATGGCAGTTACTGTGTCGTAACTACTGTAGAAAACCACACGACTTTTCTATTATCTATTTATATGCTGTGTATTTAGTTTTATAGCACCAGTACCATATGATTTATGAAATGACATCAAATGAAAATAGCTCAGAATTATGAAAGCTTCATGTGATTTTCCTTTCCTACTTATTTGGGTGACCAGCTCACACATTTCATGACTCAAAACACTTCACTGCCAGTCAGATTTCTTTTTTAAAATATGATGGCATCTATGTATGCTGTAGCAGCACAGATGGTATTGGGGAATTTAGTCAGTCTGATTTATTGTAGCTTATCCTTTACTTGCTACAAATGCCAGTTAGGATGAGTCCTAGATGCCTGACATTTGCCAAGGTGTAAAGACTGCATAAAATGAAATCTGCTGAACCTCCATGAGGGCATCAGGCTGGGAGTCTAGAAATAGACAACTGTGAGGACAGGTGTGATGATCCCTGGAAAGGAGAACTCAACTAAGGTTTCCTACATCTCAGCTGCTCATTCTATAAAAGCCAGTTTTGTCTCAAAAATATTGCTTGTTTGAGATGCCAGTATTTCAAATGCTGTCATCCAAACCTTCCATAACCATTTCTCCTGCTACAACAAATGTGATAATTGTATGTTTTGCTAAATAAATAAATATCAGGGCAGGAGAGACTCTGAAGGAGTCATCTATTTCAGCATGCTCTATCTAGTCAGTCCTATCATAAAAGCACTCAATGGAATAGAAATATGTTTCTTTCTTAGAGTCCTGATGACAAAATTTTATTGGGAGATATACTAATAAAAGTGTATACAATTGCAGTTGATTCTTGAACAACATGAGTTTGAACTGTGCAGGTCCACTTATACATAGATTTTTTTTCAGTAAGTACACTGAATGTGCCTGCTCTCCTGCCTCCTCTTCCACCTCCTCCACCTCTTCTGCCTCTGCCATCCCTGAGACAAGAGCAACCCCTTGTCTTCTGCCTTCTCCTCAGCATACTCAATGTGAAGACAGTAAGGATGAAGACCTTTATGATGATCCACTTCCACTTAGTGAATAGTAAATGTATTTTCTCTTCTTTATGTTTTCTTAACGTGTTTTCCTCTGGCTTGTTTTATTGTAAGGATACAGTATATAATACATATATAAAATATGCATTAATTGAGTGTAATCAGTAAGGCTTCCAGTCAACAGTAGGCTATATATATTTTTTTTTTGCACAAATATCTTTAAAAATTATTATTATAGATTTAGGGAATACAAAGTACAGTTTTGTTAATGGATATATTACATAGTGGTAAAGACTGGGCTTTTAGTGTAGCTGCCACTGAGCATTACACATTGTACCCATTAAGTAAATTCTCATCTCTCAGCCCCTTCTCACCCTTCCACCTTTCCAAGTTTCCTATGTCTACTATTCCATTCTCTCTATCCTTGTGTACACATTATTTAGCTCCCACTTGTAAGTGAGAATATGCAGTATTTGGGGGAGTCAAAAGTTATACGTAGATTTTCAACTGCATAGGGGATTGGCATCCATAACTTCTGCATTGTTCAAGGGTCTGCTGTGTACACATACTCTAAGAAAAATGATATAATAAACATCACTGCTGCCTCCTTCAGGCTATGAAATAGAACATTACATGTACCTTAGAAACACTCCGTGTCTTCGTCGCAATCACATGCAGCCATCTCTTGTTCTAAATGTCAATGGCAATCCTAAACAATATGTGGTTTAGTGTGGACTTTTTGTGAACTTTAAGTTGATTAAGTAATACAGTATTTTTTCTCTGAATTTACTTGATGATACCTAAAAGTGCATCCATGTTTATTGTTGCTACTTTTCCCACTGTCTCCCTTTGTGCTTTTCACATCACCCCCAGCCCAGTCATTTTGGGTAAATTGAGTTTTTACATTTATGTTTTCATCGTTTATTTCACCTCTAATTTTTGAATGTTGTATGTACTGTAGTTGTAACTGTTTTTCTAGTGATTACCTAAACACACATCATATGCATACCTTACTTGAGGCTTCCAAATTATTGAGTCAGAGTATATTGCGTTCAGTCTTCTCCCTGCAACAAATCAAATACCTTAGAACTCTCCAACTCGATGGCTCTTCCAACAACTTATGTATTACTATTTTTGAGTACTTTATTACTGGTAATTTACACAATCAATGTTTGCTTAGATTTACCGACATATTTGCCAATGTTCTTATTTTTTTTTCTGTCTTCAATCTTGCATCTGGGATAATTTTTCTTTGCCTTGAAGGATATAAATAAAAATTTCCTCTAGTGAGAGTGTTTTTCATTAATTCTTAATAATTACTTGTGGAAAAATGACTTAAACATATAAATACTTCAAATGTACACATAGAATTGTATGCTGACAATTATTTTCTCTCAGTAAACCAAGGAAACCATTCTTTTTTTGGTTTCTATTGTTATTTGGAAACCAGTTGTTTTAATAACCTTTTTTTTTTGTTTATTTTCTATGTTTTCTTGTTGATTTTAATATCTTTTTATTCATTTGATACTCTTTATTTTACTATGATGTGTTTAAATATGTATTTCTTTTTATTTATTCTGCTTGGGATGCATATAACGTCCTTGATCTGAGGACTGAGTCTTTCAACCCTTCTCCTGGAAATGTCATTGGCCTTACTGTATTTTTTTGAATAGCATTTGCTCTCTTTTCTTTTTATTGGATATTTTTTTAAAAATTGCTGTTTTTAAGAAAAATTAATTATAGGATCAAAGAAATATTAAGTACTTTCTTAATCTACAATTATATATGTGTATATATATGTGTATGTATATATGTGTATACACATATATACGTATATATGAATGTATATATACATATATACATATATATGTGTATATATATACACACACATACTTACTTAATATATGATATATATATATGTACACACACATATATATACATATATAATTGTACATATGTGTATACATGTGTATGTGTATATATATACATACACGTATATATACATATATAATTGTGTGTGTGTGTGTGTGTGTGTGTGTGTGTGTATGACTTTCTTCCACTAGCTGTATCTTACATTCTTTTTTTCATATTTTCTTTCTCTTTGACCCTTTCTACTATGTTCTTGGTAATATCTCAGATGTTTATTCCAGTTCACTAATTTTCTCTTAAACTGACATTTTTAGTTGACCTTTAAAATAAATTTAAATTTCATTATTACATTTTTAAATTTATATCAGTTCTGTTTGGTTCTTTTTCAAATCGACTTGATTCCTGATAATACCAAATATTGCCTACAGATCTAACTGTTTTAAATGTATCAAATAAGCAGACGATAATTCCTGTCTTTTAAGATTTTTGTAGTATCTATCATCTCTGTCTCACACACACGTACATGTCAATCACTATACTACATTCTTCATTCTTCTGGTTCCATTTATGATGATTTGGTTTTTATTCAGGTTGTGAATATTGATTGTGAGCTATTCATTTCTCTTAAAATTTTTATCTCTGGGAATTCTTTGAAGTCTGTTTTGAAGTTGAGCTGTTCCCAAGAGGATTTGCATTTTTTTCTCTGCCAGACAACTGGCAGTGGGCCAACCCAATTTAGCTTTAGATTAAATTCTCCGAACGAAGACCTTGATACTGTACAGGTAGTGTGAATTTCAACTGCAAACTTGTGTGAAGACTATTCTGTGGTTATAGATTCTCAGAGGAGGATTTTATTTTTCTCTTCACCCACAATCAGAATTTAGACAGTATGTTTGTTTGATATGGAAGGGTTTTATTTACAAATAAAGGGTTTGTTTTTCCTATGTTTAATTTTCTGTGCAAGGTTTTCCTATTAGTTTTCTTGCATCCTGAAGGCCTTGGGCTTTGCTGAGCTTGTCTCTGAGCCTGTCCAGTTATCAAAATGGAAATTCAAAACCTTTTGGCTTCAGGCAAAAACTGTCAAGATAAAATCATTTTTTCATACTTATTCTTCTTCCAGAGTTTATGTAGGGTATATAATTCACCATACTAATGGAAGTAGATATCTTAAGTGTTAATTTAAGAACCATGAGTGCATAGAAAAGAAATCTATTTCTAAATTTTACTTTAGGGTTTTTGAAGGTTATGGTTTTACATAGCTGAGTTATTAGAATAAAATACATTCTTTTTCTTGCAACCATATCAAGAAAAATCTAGTGACAAAAGTATTGCTGATATTCAGAAGAGCATTATTAAACATAAATATATAAAATATTGGGTTATTTGCATTAAACATAACTATAAAATCTTGACTAGAATCATGTGGTCATGTAATATTTTATTTCTATAGACTGTATGTCATAGTATAGGCAGATATATGTTTGAGATGTTCTTGCTTTGACGGTGCTCACAGTTTAGTAATGGGTAGCTATTGAATAAAAAATCTACAATATGATGCCAAGGAAGTATTGATGATGCTTATAGGAAAGATCAATTTAGTCTGCCTGTGGGCATCAAGGAATTCTTGAGAGTGGACTTTTTAAGCAAAAGTGCTCATAATTAAAGAAACTAAAAAAAAAGAGTGGTCTTGAAATTTGTGTATTGATAGGCATTCACCAAGCAAATGAATCAGGGCCGGTGGTGATGATGGTTCCTGTCTGGACACTAGACTTTCTACGGGAATGGCAGTGTGATATAGTTCACAGAACTGTAAGCTCATGATTACTAACATGGATAAAGTATGTTAGTGTGACGGATGAGGGTGTAGTGAAAAGTAAACTGTTAAGCAGAAGTCATTGAGGTTATTTTATTTTTCTGAGTCACCCAAATTATTGAGAATGAATAGATTTCTAAATTTTTGTTGTAATAAAGGAGTTTTTTGTGTTCTATGAGTAAAGCTTACATAGGAATATGTAGAAGTAAGTTACAGCAGGCTTGGGATAGAGGTGCAGAATGTCAGTGTATAGTCAAGGTTGTATAATCAAATGACTTCAAAAGTCACAGGCAACAGCTTATTGTAAAATACTAAAGAGTACTGGACACTTTGGCAAATTAAAATGTTCATGCCTAACCCAAACATGTTCAACTTTAGTATTTTAAAAGCACTGATTCTGTTGGTTGAATAAAATGGAAATTTTTACTGAATTTGTCTCAATATTCCTCCATTGTAGCCCTTAGTTAAGTGCCTAAGATTTGAGTAAGAAGGTGTTGAGTTTTTTAAGTCTAAATTTAATAATTATATTTATGTATTTTTATTTATTATCCTCCTTTTTTATATTATCAGATAATTATACTAGACTTTTTTTATTTTTTCAAAACAGGTAATTAAGTTCTTTTAGTGGTACTTAAAATTCTAGGACACAATTCAAAAGATAAATTAAAACAGACATTGGCTATTTAATGCATAAATGTTGAGCACTAATGAAGATTAAACATGCTTAATTTGAGAGTTGAACTAGAATGTCTGTAGACAGACATACCACATCCACTAATTGTTGTTTTCATTAGTGTGGCTTCTTAGAGGACTGGCAAGAAAACTGTCTTCTACAGATGAAGATTTCAGCTTAACTTGAAATTTTATTCACATTTAAACTGGTGTATATTTTCATGATTTTCATGATGTTACTTAACATTTTTTGTAGGGAAGGCAAATATATAATCTTCAGAAGACTAAAAAATAATGAGTTGGCTAATATGAATAGAAATTTGTTGGCACAGGGTTCACTAACTTTTGCACATTTATATTAAGATTACTGATACAGAGGTAGAGTAAGTGGGAAAACTACAAAACAAGTTACATACTTGTCACACACACACACACACACACACACACACACACACACACACACGCACAGTTCCTCTAACTTTCCCACACCATTACCTTTTTAAATGACTGGATAAAGATTTCCAAAATTCAGCCTTGATTAATCAAGTTATTGGGAATTGGCCATTCATCACTTGGGTTTCACATTCTAATATTCTGGTAGGCAGTGATAAGATGATATCAGTTTTAAATTTCCTCTAAGATTCTTTTTGTCTTTTTTTCCCATCAGTCACCAAAAAGATGCTCACATTCATTTACATCATGAAATGCAATGTGACATAAAAATGTAAGAAATAATGCCATTCTAAAAAAGGTTTGTGTTTCCAAATGGGGAAATCCTCAAATTGTTGAGCTGAAATTAAGGCAAAGAAAAAAAAGAAACAAAACAAAACAAAAAACCTGTATTTAGAATACTGACTAATTATTTCTTTTCTAGATAGATATTAGGGAATATGAAGCTAAAAAAACATTTCAATATTCTTTAAAGAAATTGGCCAAATTTCTTGTTTGGCCAAAGCTACAACAATGCTTAGCAATAGGCACTGAATTATGTTTTTGGTTAACAAAAAGTGTTGTAATTTTATTTTACCTATAAAATACAACATGAAATACACAGCATATATCTTTTTATTTTAGTCCTTCAAAAGGAAATATTGAAATATCATAGTCACCAAGTTAGCCTTTCTTATTTTAAGTTACTAAAGTAAGAATAAAATAAAATAGGAAGACATAAGCAGAAGAAAAACAAAAGAAACCAAAATATTTCCAGTATATCATTTATACAGCAAGGAGCAGGAAGGCCTCCTGACCTAAGCATGCTTAGATTAGAAAAAAATCAAGATGGGTAATATTTCCTGAGCGCTTGTTTTGAATGAATAGTTGTCATAGCTCCCATGTCAACTATGGAAGAGCTTACGGTTGTCAGTTTGGATGGAGGTTATCTCATTTTCTCTTTTACTAGTCATGTAAAGGATAAGATTAGGACCATGTGACAATAAATCATAGAGTATATACTTTGGAGGGCACAGTGCTGTCTTATAAAAAAATTATTTTATTTTAATTGATAAATAATAGTTACATATACTTGTGGGCTACAATGCAATGTTCTGATATATGTATACAATGTAGAGAAGAGTGGATGGGGAAAAGAGAGATATGCTGTCTTTCATTTACAATTAGGATGCTATAAATTTTAATCAATACCCCATGTTCTTTATGTTTTTACACAATAGATAAAATTTTACTAATTTTAACTTTTATAATGAAGTCCAAATTTCTAAGTCTGATATTTAAAGGTTTTGGAGTTTGGACTATAATACTTTTTATATTTACTCTTTGCCTTTCGAACTCTAAACTTTGAATGTTTGCCCCAGAAATATCTTCCAGATCACTAATTGCTATGTACCTTAGATATCTGAAAACTAGGTTACTCTGGTCCCTTCATGGCTAGAGCTTGGAAACTGTAATGTCTAAGTGTGGTGAAATAAGCCCTAGGCTCTGTCCATGTCTTTCTTCATGAATACTAGGTTCGTGGTCTTGGCCAAGCCATGTGTTATGTCTGTGCTTTGCTCAGAAAATTTCATCTTGCAGGAATGACACTTTTTTTTCCTATGCTGTCTATTTCAGTTTTAACTAAAGCTCCAGGTCCAAATTTAATTATGTAAACGTTTTTCTGACCACCTTAGATGATGACTATAGTTTTTATTTGTTTTCCTGTGCTTTTAAAACCTATAACTTCTTGAATTGTTTTAATTTTATTTTCACATTCAACTGATCTTGACAGTTAGATCGTAAGCTGGTCTAGTGAGGAGCCTAATACTCAGTGTGAATATGATGGTAAGAAAGTGAACTTTTAAGAAAACATTGGTTAATGATCAGAGCTTCATTGAAATTATAGATGTGTATGAGGAAGATTGTCTTCTTTCCCATGAAAGAAAATTCTTCATTTATTTAGGTTATTTTTTATAAAGTATAAAGTTTCATGTTTCTCTCCATAAATATCTTGTACACATTTTGTTTACCTCTAGGCATCTTCTTATTTTTATTGCTATTGTCAAAAAATGTAAATATGTATTTTAAAATTTTATAATAAAATGAAAATATTTCATTTGTAAAGGGATGATAAGAATTTTTCAGTATTGATTACATAGCAAACTCACTAAACTCTCTTATTGTATCTAAAATTGTGTGGTTTCTTCTGTATTTTCTAAGTATAATTCTTATGATTTGCAAATTAGAAATATTGCACATCTCAAATATATTTGTACATCATACGACTTTATACTTAGAAAATACTGAAAGTTTTTATTTCTCTTTCAGATCCTTGGTACTTTTTGTTTTGCTTATGTTTATTTTCTCATTTTTCTCACTTAGGCCTCAGCACAATTGTTCAAAGACTCAGTGAAAAGTATTTCCTCAAGAATCACATTAAACCAATGAATGCTTACACTGCATACACATAAAATGATTAATACATTTAATGACACCAATAGTTGGTAAGATGTGAGGAAATGGAGATTCTTATATACTGCTGGTGGAAGTTAAAATTGTTACAACTGCTATACAGATCAATTTATCAATAATCATTGAAGTTGAGGAGACACATATCTTGGCAATTCTATTTCTAGGTATGTATCCTTGAGAAATTCATGCTTTTGCACAAGCATTTTGATTGCTGCACTATTTTTAATAGTAAAAATATGAAACCAAATTATTTCAGAGATGGATTGGAGAAATAAAGTGTCATCTATACATATACTAAACTACTCCACAGCAGTTAAAATTAATAAACCAGATCTACTTTTAATAACATGTATACATCTCAAAAGCAAAATATTCCATAAAAAGCAATATTCAAATGAGTAGCCAGAGATGTCACTTATATAAATTATCTAAATCACATAAAACTGTAATAGATATTGTATCCCTTTTGTGTTAGTATATCTATACGTTAAAAATCTCTGCAATGGAATCAAAGAAACCAACAACAGGATAGTGATTATCTCTGATGAAAAAGAAAAATCAGTGAGGTTGTAAGACTTTAGTTGTAGCTGTAATATTTTATTTCTTAAAAAAAAAAACAACAAAATAAAAAAGATCTGAAACAAATATGATATAAAATTAATATATATTAATTCTAGATGGACATGAAAGTGTTTATTTTGCTATGTTCAATATTTTTTCTATATTTTCAAAATATTTCACAATTTATCACCCTCTACCTCCCCCAGAAATGTAGGAATATATATATATATATAGCACTATTTGCCAGAAGATACAACAAGACGACCCTGGAAATTATCTCTCTACTATCCTTGACACTGGTTAAATGTTTTAAATTATTACCCTCAGTTTTAACCTCAATAGGAAAATAAATATAAAAAAAATTGATGATCAAGGAATGGCTGAAACTGTATATTAGCTGGATCATATAAAATAAGATTAAAAATTTAGAAAAGACGTTGAAAGTAATTATTATCTTATGCAATTCTTATAAGGATAATGACTTTTTTTTTTTTTACAAAAGAAAAGAAAATCAGATACGAATTTAATGTAGCTGGCTTAGACCCAGGATGTAAATAAACAGAAGTCAACATAAAATTTATAGAGCTTTATTTATTTATTCATAGAGTGTTAGAAATCATTTGGCCCAGGCATTTTAAACTTGGGGTTGTATATATGCTAAAAAGAACGTGAGCAAGTGTTAAGAAGCACGTGCATCTCCTGAAATTTTATACATAAATTGTTTGAGGTACTTTTTTTTTTTGGAGAGAATCCAAAGTTTTTACTAAGTTAAGACATAGACCAACTCTTTCAGCTTGGGAATGGGAAAACTGAGGTGGGCAGATAAATGACTTGGTTCTGAATTTATAGCTGGCACACAGATGTTGCAAGGCTTTAGCCTTCTGGCTCAGTAATTTTTTCCAGTAAAAAGACACAGAGGATCAGAGCAGGTCTAAAATATCCTCAATGGATTTGTGAGAATCACATTGCTGGCTCTATAAGCATAATCCTTTTTTTTTTTTTTCTTTTTACTCTCTCATCCCCTTGACTGTAAGTATAATGTGATTTGGAGTTGGTGAAGAACTCTATTTCAATTATGGAAAGACTCTACTTCCTGAGTCTTGATGTTATAATGTCCATGTCAAAAGGAAGAAACCATTCACCATAGACAATTCACAGTTTGAACACCAACTAAAAGTTTGATGGCCCAGTGATGTTAATAAAGTATTTATAAAGTGTAAGTATTTATAAGGTTATGCTATAAATAAAAACATTAAAATGGTGAAGAAACTCTAGAATGTGTTTTTGGTGTGTTGTGCATATATATATATATAATATATATTTTATATATACATATTATATATATATCCACATACACAAAAATGTGTGTGTGTGTGTGTGTGTGTATCTGTATATATCTATATTACAGACAGAGTCTCCCTATGGTGCCCAGGCTGGTCTCAAACAATTGAGTTCAATTGATCTTCCTGCCTTGACTTTCCAAGTAGCTGGCACTACAAGATTATGCCACTGCACTTGCCTATACAAGCATACTTTGGAGTTCTAATAGCCCTAATTTAGTACAGTAGTCAATTATTTAATAATTTAATGAATAAAACATTAACGTACATTAACACTCTACTAATTCAGTGATTATACCTGCTCTATCACATGATGTTAATGCATGATGAGCCTACCATGTTGTATTTTAAAGATATCTAAAAAATATTCTCATGTCTTCCAATAGCTTGTATTTCAGAATAGTTAGTTCCCTGTGGATGGTTATGACATACTAATTTTTAAAGAAGATAATTTAAAAAGTAATAATAGTTAATACTCATCAGGCAATACATATGATGAATCTACCTTTGTACAATAAAACTAGCATTCTTCTTTTTTCCCTTTTTGGTGACAAGTGAAACTATTATAATTATTAATACAACGTCAGTCACATAAAATTGGGTGTTCATCATGAATGATGATGTTTTCCTAGGTAATCTTCATTGCCATGAAATGATCTTTACCTTTTGTGTGTCATTTTTATTATCAGATAAAGGATATGTCTACATGCATATTAGAAAATATATTGCTGACACTTAGTTTTACATATCTAATTTAAACTCCCATCAAAACAAATTATATATAATAGGAGTTTTCAATCTGAGCTTCAAAAGATTTTGTGTAAGGTCTTTCTTCTATTACTTTTGCAGATAGAAGCAAAAATCATGGTGAAATATACAACTCACTAGATTTTTTTTTTACTACAGTCCTAGAAAGGGGAGAGGCATGAAGAATAAACATAAGAATCAAAGATCAAATGACAGTGAGAAATTTTATGTCATCAAATCAGGGATTTCTATTAGAAAGTTTTTGATTAGGTGAAGGTCAAAGAGAGCTCAAGAGCAAGGGAACAGTCTGTTATTCTATATCAGGCATGTAGGGCTTGAATCTGAAGATAAGTCAATCTTCAGAAAGGGCGTGGGCCAGAACCACATCCAGATCAGTTACCAAATGTAGCATCTACCTTGCTAGTCATATGTGGCAGCTGAATGAAAGAGGTAAACTTGATGGAAATTCTGGATGGCAGGTTGTCCTCTGAGAGGTTGTAACAGCGGGTGCCTACTAACAGTGATGTATTTTCAGAGGCAGAAAAATTATGTTTCTGGATGGGCAGCAGAGTTTGAAGTTTGAGATGTAAGTACAGGAAAATAAGTAGGTAATAAGTTACTTTGATCATAAATCAGAGGTCTTAGAGATCGCCGAGATCAACACTTGCACTACATAGATGAGGGAAGTGAAACTTGTAGGGGATTTAATTGTAATAACATATTGGTTAAATCTCCTGGAATTAGATCTCCTAACTTCCAGGATGATATTCTTTCACTAACACCATCATTTCTAAAGTCCTCTGAGATGGACTCATTTTGAGGCTGCAGAACTGCTTGATCAAGGCTTTGTATATCCTCTCAGATTTGAGAGTTGGGAATGGGACTAAAGTTATTAATTGAGGTTAAATCATGAAACTTTTAAAGTAAAAGGAGTGCAAGGAAATAAATACTTTATCACTTTGACACTCCTCCCTTCAAGAGGTAGTGTCTGTTTTCTTCCTTTGGATATCGGCAGGCTGATTGTGGTTACAGTAGTGTCACTATGTGACTTCTCAGGCTGGGTCATAAAAGACAATATAGCTTTAATGTAGTTGTCTTGGGATGCCACTTTTTGGATCCAGCTACCACGCTGTGAGAAAGCCCAAGCAGCCCTTGTAGGAGCTCATGAAAAGAGGAGCTGAGGCTCTTTGCCAATATTCCTGGCTGACTCCCATCTGACAGTCTGAACCTATCTTCAAATCACAAGTGAATCTTCTGGAATGTGGACTTGGTAGTCCCTATTCAAACCTTCAACAACTAATGCCACATGGAGCAGAAGTGGTCTGTTCCTCCCCCAAATTACAGATATATGAGCAAAGTAAATGACTTGTAAGCCACTGTCTTGCAGGTGGTTTGCTATGTTGGATGTAGAGTGCCTGCTTAATCAATGGTAATTATCAGTGAGACCACTTATTCAAGAGGGCTTTAAAAATTGTTTAGTACACAGAGTCTATCGGTTTTTTAAAAATTATTTTCTTTTCAAGCTTCATTTTTGACTTGTAAATGACACGTCTGTCTAAATAGTATAATGAGAAATTCATGTTTGCAGATTTGTACTTTCTGGGACCACAATTGTCTTAATCCTTTTTTTGTTGTTTTGTTTAAGTCAGACTGTTCTGGGTTCAAGTCTTAGGTTAGCCATTTAAGGTAGGACCTTGGACAAGTTATTTAATCTTTCTCTGCTTTAATTTTCTCACCTGTGAAATGGAGCTGATAAGTCCCTTACAGGACTTTTTGTGGCAGTTATATAGGAAGTTTATTTAAGGATTAGGTAATTAGCTTCTAGAGTCTGACCTGGATTTAAATTCAGGTATTGATGCTTGCTAATTGTGTGGCTCTAAGTAAGTCACTTAACCTCTCTAAGACTAAATTTCCTCATTTATAAAATGAGTACAGCATGTGTGAATACTAAGGGAATATATGTTTGTGAGAATGAAAGAAATAACACATAATTTGCTTAACACAAGATGACATGCAGTAAATGCTCAATACATGTTAACATTTATTGTTTGAATTACATTGGATGATACTTCAAAACATACAATGATTTTTATACTCTGGTACACAGTAATACTTACTAAAGAGTATTTTCTTCTCTCAACTCATTTTCAGGACTACATGGCTTATCCAATACACTATACTAAATTTAAATAAGTTGCAACATTACTCAAACATGGAAACATTGCTTTGAAAGTAAGAAGATAGACAAATTCTGAGTGATTTTGATAAATGCATAAATTTTAAAAATGGAATGCTTAAATGGGAAATCATTGATTCTTTCTGAATAAAGATGAAGAAGAGCTAGCAGTCAGTGTGGGTAAGAGAGCTACATATTAGTTAGAAATGTGGTACTGTGAGGAAAATGCCAGCATATAAGAATATTTAAAATCAAAGTGTCATAGAATTACCATCACTACTACTGTAACTACTACTTGCTATTTTATACTAGCTACTGTTTTATGCTCATTTAAAGAAACTTTATCACTTTATTTAAACCTCAAGACAATCTAATATTGCAGAGGTTAACTTTGCATTATAGTTTTCTCTGGCTAATCACAACCTAGTATAAAGAAGCCTCATTCCCCAGAGATGGGTATTGACATTTTTGAGAGCATTTAGAAAAGTGCAGTGTAAGTGGTTGAAGGGTTTGAAAATCAAACATTTGAGGAACAGTTTAGAAAACTGCAACTTATCCCAAAGAAGAGAAAAATAAGAGATATCTAAGAATGGCCTTCAAGTGTATGGAGGGTTATGCAGTCGTGTGAAGAGAGTAACCAGTTTTCACCCAGTTTGCCTAAGGACAAGAACAAAGAAAATGAGCCCAAGTTTGAGCATGAATAGCAAAAGTTAGAAACAAGAAAGGTCTATCCCTCAGTGAAAATCATTATTTACTAAATGGTGCTCTTAGAAGAGATGGCTATTTTTGTCCCTTCACTTTTTTAAAGCATAATAATTATTTTTAATTGGCAAGATACTAAACAGTGTTCTGGAGGAAATAGAAAATCTCTCAATTTCTTTTTATCTTCCTGAGTCTATGACATTAATCATTACATTAAAAATTTTATAAATTATGCATCTCCACTTCTAATCTTTAATTCACTGAAGTCTATGATTATTTCTATCTTTTTTTTTTTTTTTGATCTATGATGTATAAGATATTCTTTTTTCTCTGCCTGCCTTTTGGTCTTTCCATTTATTCTTGAGTAGACATGTATCCCAAATGTGTTTCCACAGACATCAACCTTAAGGGATATTTTTTTAACGTGATAAAATTTAAGTCAATCAAATTTATTACATGGTAGCAAACAAGATCAATGCTCAAGGGAGGGAAGGCATTGATAAACTTAGTTCAAATTTATTTTTATAATTCTTTACTATTCTTTTACTATTAAATTACTTATATTTGTATGATTCTTTACCATTTACAAAATAATTTTCATACATATTGGATAGATTGTAATAATAATGGTGCCTGACAAGTCACACCTATCTATCTACATCTTTGTGTAATCTCCTTCCCTAATGATCCTCCACTTGGCCATCTGACTTACTTTGGCCAGTTGGATAGTAGTAAATTTGATGCAAGTAGAGGCTTGGTAGATTCTTACATGATGTGACTTACTCTCTTGACATATGCTGGAGAAGCTAGGTGAAGAACAGAAGTGCCCAGAAAGAAACATCCCTGGTTAATCACCAGACATCTAAGTGAGAACACTGGGCCAAGCAAGCCTAATAGATCCCCCCTCATGACTGACTACAGGGGGAGACCATTAGGGGGAACCTCTCAGCTAAACACTGTCCAAATTGCAGAATCCTGGAGTAATATACGATTCTTATTCTGACACCTATATTTTTGGGTGACTTGTTATCTAGCAATAAGTAACTGACATACATAATGCCATTTGAGGCCCCTATCAACCCTATGAAGCAATTAGGGAAGATATTGTTGCCTCAGTTTTACATATGTGGAATTTATGGCTCAAGTATGTTTGCTCCTAGTTTTTCTTCTGCTGCAATACTGTATTAATCCTTTTGTCAGGTTTAGAAGAAAAACAAAGTCTAATAATTATGTTGTTACAAGGTTCTTCAGAAATTAAAAAAATTATAAGACAAAATATAAATCATGTTTCCAAAGTCAAATGTTATTTTATTTTATATTTGAAAAGATGGCTTTAGCATATTTCTGCCTAGACATCTCCTTGGTGCTGGAGAAGAGTTATAATAGCTACCACCAGAAAATGTATTTAGAGAAAGAGAGAGAAAGCCTGAGTCAGGATAATATTTATGGATATGGAAGAGCTGTTAGAATTGAACTAAATTCACTCAACAATTCTTGTTCACATAAGAAAATTTCACCCTAAAACGTGATCTCCTTTTCAGGGAAAATTTTGTGTTCTTCATGCTGGTTGCCAAATTGTTATTTCACTCGCTTCTGTTTTTAAAGCAGAGCGTCGCTCACAGTTTTATCGGCTTATCTTTAGCCATAATTCACAGCTTCCATTGAAGAAGAGGTAAAATTTTGGTTCATGTTTTATTCTTTTTCACTTCCTTTCCAAGGCATGGCCTTATTATTATATCTGGGCCAAGCTGGATGCTTGAAGTGACTGCTTTTTTTGTGCAGCAAAATGAAATGAAATGAGTTGGTTATTTTAACTCAAAAGAGAACAGAGGCAGTCAGGCTGATTTTAAGATGTAGACAGTAAATAATGTGATTTATTAGGTCCCTGAGGTCTCTAGGATCTCATGCTAGAATGCCTTCATTTATTTGGCATTTTCGCAGGTGAGTGGTACTGGCACCTTCTCTAACTGGTATCCCATTTTCTTATAGGTAAAGCATCTTTGACAACTGCTTCTGCTTTCAATTCCTTCTTCTAATTTCTTTCCCAAAGTCAACTCAGTAAACACAGTAAAAACATACCTTGTTCTCAAACTTTAGTGTACATAAGCATCACCTTGGAAGCTTATCAAAATATAGACATTTGCTCTACTATAAATATTCTATTAAGTGAATTTCCTGGGGTGCCCAGGAATCTATTTTTTTAAATATTTATTTTCAGATTTTTAAATAAGCACTCAGGTGATTCTGAAACAGGTAGTCCAAAAACACACTTTCTAACCTCAGGTCTACTTGCATTGTTATTCTCCTGTTCCAACTGGTATTATTAATTAACACATATGTATAAAAAAGATATTTTAAGGCCGATGATTAAGAGAGTAAGAACAATCAGTGGTAGAGCTTTTTTGTAGTGGGTACAAGGTGAACAAATGGTTCTGTTTACAGTGGATTTTTTTCCCTTTGGCAAAAGCAAAATGCAACAGCAAAAAATGCAGATAGTTGCTGTGCTCTGGTTTCAAGAAATATTTCAGATATGGAATCTTCCTAAAATAATCATTACTTTAAAAATAAAATTAGCAGGATTCCGTTTATGTCCGGATCAGTGAGTCAGTCCACGTGAGGGCGTGGCATGGGTAACTGTTGATTAATAACAATCCACTCTAAGCAGCCACTATATTCCTGTGGTGGGCTTTCAGAAATGCTCATAATCTTGATGAAGTGGATTTTTCTATTTAGGAAATGAACTATATACTGTATATTTGTTTTGGTAGCTATTAAATTAATGTGAACCGCTAGCAGTCACACTTCTTGTGTATCAAGGTTAAATCAGAGGTACTGAGGCACTATTCCTTCCCAGGCTGAAGAATTGAGAATATTTGATGGTGATGAATATTTCTTAATAAAAATGTAAACTGAGGAAAGGAATCTAAGCTTTTTGTCTTATTTATATAATTTTTTTGTTTTAAAGGTCACATTGGCTATAAACCTCTTCTCCTTCAGAAATATGAATGATCTTTATAGAAAAGTTTCAGCATTAAGATACATGTACAAACAGTGCACATGCATAATTTAGGACATAATATTTTGGGGCAAAATATTAATTATAATACTGTTCTTTTTAATGGATGTGATTGTGTCATCATTTCTTTTAACCAGATTGTTTTTTAAAGAAACACAGTTACTTCATGTTTTCCATGATCTGATAAAGAATTTGGTAACATGGCAGATAAGAACACAAATATGTATATGTATATACAGTTATGTGCAGCTGTTCATAGAATCCTGGAACTTTGGGAAGAAGCCAGGAACACAGATGCAGTTGTAAAACGTCTTTATTATATATATAGGTGGTAGTTAAAACCAGTTGAATATATGAGATTTTTTAGAGCAGAGTATAGAGAAAAAAGAGTTGAGGATGAGAGCTGTGAGGAATTGATATTTATAAGACAAAAAGAGAAAAACATATACTGATGAAGACTTGAATGTCGACGAGGAAGGAAAGAACTAGGTGAGACAGTATTTTGAGGGCCAAAGAGAAGAGAGAAGGGAAGCCCTAAAAGTGTCTATTAGATTTTGCAAGTGGTGGATTTAGCCAAGGTTTTTTCAAAAGATAATGATTGTAGTGAGTTGAAAAACAGTTGGGAGGGAGTAAAAGGAAAACAGAACAGGTTATGATGGCAAATTTGACAGGGAAAGAGGAGAGAGCATGGCATGGATTGGGAATGTTGGGAGCATGCTGCCTAAAGCAAAGTTGCTTCATTTTTTTTAAAATATGTATTTTATTGCGTTTTAGGTTTGGGGGTACATGTGAAGAACATGCAAGATTGTTGCATAGGTACATACATGGCAATGTGGTTTGCTGCCTTCCTCCCCCATCACCTATATCTGACATTTCTCCCCATATTATCCCTCCCCCAACTCCCCCACCCCCTACTGTCCTTCCCCTAGTTCCCCCCCCCCCCACAGATCCCAGTGTGTGATGCTCCCCCTCCCTGTGTCCATGTGTTCTTGTGGTTCAACACCCGCCTATGAGTGAGAACATGTGGTGTTTGATTTTCTATTCATTGCTTCATTTTAAAGAATGAGAGGGTCTTGAGTCCTTGTCTGGCTTTGGTATCAGGGTGAAACTGGTTTTATAAAATTAGTTACGGAGGATCCCCCTCCTCCTTGATTTTTTGGAATGGTTTCAGTAGGACTGGTACCAGTTCTTTGTACATCTGGTAGAATTCAGCTGCGAATCCATCTGGTCCTGGGTTTCTTTTGTTATTGTTGTTGGGAGATTTTTATTACTGATTCTATCTCATTACTCATTATTCATCTGTTCAGGATTTATAGCTTTTCCTGGTTCATTCTGGGGAGTCTGTATGTTTCCAGGAATTTATCCATTTCCTCTAGGCTTTCTAGCTGGTGAGCATAGTTGTTCATAATAGTCTCTGAATGATCTTTTGTGTTTCTGTGGTATCAATTGTAATTTCTCCTTTTTCATTTCTGATTGTGTTTATTTGAATCTTTTTTATTGGTTAGTCTAGCTAGCGGTCTATCAATTTTGTTTATCTTTTCAAAAAACCAAATTTTATTTGGTGATCTTTTTATTGGTCTTAATTTCATCTAGTTCTATTCTGATTTCTGTTATTTCTTTTTTATCTGCTAGCTTTGGGTTTAAGGTTGTTCTTGTTTTTCTTGTTCCTTGAGGTGCAATATTAGGTTATTAATATCTGATCTTTCAATTTTTTTTTAAAAAAATGTAGGCATTTAATGCTATAACATTCCCTCTTAGCCCTGCTTTTGCTGTATCCCAGATGTTTAGGTATGTCATGTCTCTATTTTCATTTATTTTGAAAATCCTTTTTAAATTTCATGTTATTATAGGCCGTAGGGAAGGTGATAGTGGACAGAAAGGTTAAATATACAAGAAAAAAAGGATAATAGAACTGAGTGCTTGACACATTAGTCTTAAGTGGAGAGAAATCTTTTCTCTGACATAAGATAAAAGGAGTTGAAGGTAAGTGTGATATGTAAAATACAAAATTATCAGGTCTTTCTCAGGTCTTTCTCAATAGATTACAGACTTGTCAAAGGGGAAAATCATGCTAAATTAGAATATGGACGTGCTGTGGGTACACATAGAGTGATATTATACATAGCACACAATTAAAGATCAGAAATATTGACTTACAATGAAACTGTATTGTATAAAGATCTATGTTAGGGCAGAGGTATGAAGAAATAACTGGGTAGAGATCAAATCTATTGTGATGGTCACCAATCTGATGACATATGGAACAAAGAGGTAAGGATATTTTTCACAGAACCAATGTAGAATATTCTTACACTTGCTATCTTTGATTGTCAGTAATAAGCTTTCACCAAAAATTCTGGAATTAGTAGATTTTGCTGTAACATTAATATTATCTACTAGTTTATAAATTCCCACATGGACTAAAAATATTTATATTCAAAACAGTGTCTGAGGTTTGAATATAAGCATTCATCTATCTATTATCTATCCTCTATCTCTCATATTTTCTCTAGAAATAATTTAAGGGTGTCATTAATATTTGGAAAGTTGGACATTTAGTCTGCATGCAGTAAATATTGGAATGTAGAACTGAAATAACACAGACCTACCCTGTAGCAAAGAGAGACACATTAATTTAACTACCATCATTATCACATTCACACAGAGCTGTGAATGCATAACGGTCAGGGATTCTGTGGCATTTTTTTTAATTTTACATTTTTGACAGAAAAAAACACTTGGAATGTTGCCTAATGAGCCCTACTATTCTCCATCTGTTTTGTCCTGAACTTATTCACATTGCTATGTAACTGTGGATAGGGATTCTGAAAGGAACAAGAATTTGTAACCCTGGATCATAAAAATCAATAAAATCTTGGCTTAGTGACTTGGGCTATGTAACTTTTGAGAGTATAAATAGGAAAATATTTTGTATTGATTTAAAGGAAAAATGATCTGATATTGATTATGAATGGGTGTACTAAAAGTCATTCTTTTCTGTGAATGTAATTATAATTATATAAAGCCAGTTTAATCAGACTAGCAATGGAGAAGTGTAATATGAATCAGAATTTTACAGCATTTAAAACAAATATGATTTTATTACTGGCAAATGCACATTTTATTTCATATTAGGCTGAAAGTGTTTTCTAAGAGTAGGTTTTAAGAAATATACTCATAACTATGTCAATTTATTATCTGTGAATAGATGTTTCTAGAAAGACTGATGACTATTTTAAAAGCATTTCTTATCTTAGAGCCTTGCAGAATCCACTCTAACTCTAACCCAACATTTGATGGATCTATGAAACAAGAATAATAACTTCTTTTTTTCCTTGGTAGGTTTGTGGGTATGTTGGGACTGATAACATTATCATAAATATGCACAGTGGTATATAAAAACTTCTTTCAGGCCTGAACTTAGACATTTAATCAATTTAGTTTATCAAAAAGATAGCCCTGCTTATTTTCCTGAAATTTCAACATAATGTTTAAAGTAATAATTTATGTTCAATTGGAAGGTATTGTTCTTGTTTCAGAGATAAATATCATGCCTTCTGTGTTATAAAGAAGCATGTTTATATAGATTAATCATGTGCTTTTAGGGTATGTGTAGAATCACAACATAATTATATCCTTGGAGTATCAAAATATTTTATTCAACAAGTATTCACTTAATGTCTATTATAGGCAATTCACTCTGTCTTAATTTTAACTAAACAAATTTAAGTGGAAAATGATCCATCAGGTGACTCTGATATCTGCCCAGGCATGTTTTAATTAACATTGGATATTATAATAGATAGACTGCTTTTCATTTGAGTGACATGTTTTGTTTCATGTTTTCTGACATGTTGTATATCACAATACGATTTTGAGAACTGCAGAATTAGTATCAGTCAATGCCTCCTGATACATATTCTCACCTCCTCCTACCCCTACCATTTGCCACTTTTTTCTTTCTTTTCTTTCTTCATCTTTTTTTTTTCTTGTATCTTTATTAACTGTTCTTCCCTGTTATTCTATTTAAAGCAAGGCCATGTCTATTTGTTTCATCACTCTCTTGTTACTGCCTACTGTTTTTTGCACAAGGTATATGTTCTATAAGACATTAAATGAATAAATTTCCTTCTCATTGAAGAATGAATTACATACATTACATATGCACATAAGGCCTAGATTCTATATTTTTATATAATAAATTTCAAAAACTATCAGATTTAGTAGAATCTGAAAGTTACATTTTGCCATTTTATTCATGTAAGGCCACTCTTATGAAATGCAACTGCTAAATAGTAAAAATTTTATATATAGTTTGGACTTGAGGGTTCAGGATCATACTAAGATATTTGACATAATTAGAATTGCCAAGTTTTTCCTGAATTCTTAACTGATATCTAATAAATTAAAATAATTGGTTATAAGTAGCTAATTTTTTTTTCAGTTCTTTAGTATTGTTTTTCTTCTAAAAATTTTTATGGATACATAATAGTTTTATATATTTATGGGATACATGTGATACATTGTTACAAGCATACAATATGTAATGATCAAATTTGGGTAATTGGGATATATATCACCTCAAATATTTATCATGTATTTTGTTGAGAATAATCCCAAATATTTTCGCTATTTTGTAATATACAATAAACTATTGTTAACTATAGTCTTCCCATTGTGCTATCTAACACTACATCTTATTGCTTATAACTGTATTCCTGAATCCATTAACCAATCTCTCTTGCTGCCCCACTCCACAAGTGGCTAATTATTAAAATAATTATTAAATATTTGGTTTCTGGAGAAAAACAAGATATATAATAGGGTTGATAAAGTCTATTATCAGTATTTATACTTTATTTTTAGTAATCCAGAATTTATAGTGATTCAAGATTCGAAGCAACCTTGAGCGCTAACTCATCAACCAGAGGATTTGAATCATAAGTAGTCAGTAAGGAATGAGTAAAAGCAGTGCCAAGCAACAGCAATAATCCAGTGAAAATAGGTAACATGGAGTAGTAAGGGGGATGTCATTAAATGCAGTTTACATTTTTTCAGCAGTGTTATATAATCACTTCAATTTGATTTCATCAATCAATTTTAAAACAGAAATGTATCACTATGAAAAATTATTAATCACAAAATAAAATACACCATATAACACTTTATTGTGTACTGAGAATTTGCATTCTTTATATAATTTGATTCTTTTAACAAATCAGAGAAAGCCGGGAGAGAGAAAGTCAAAGAAGGAGCTATGGCTACAATCAAGGTTTCTTCTCAAAAGTTGTGATTTTGCCAACAATATGTTTCACCTCAACATATTTTCTTGTCTGTTAGTCCCTGGTATTCATGAATTTTGTTTTGTTTCAATGGTTTTATAGTAAAAATTATCAAACATACAAAAATGTGGAAAGAATGTTACAGTGAACATCCATAAACCCATGTTCTCAGTTCTAGCATGAACACTATATTATGCTTGCTCTTGCACCTATCTATTCATTTAACTAACTTCATTCCTATTAATCAATCCACTTACTTTTGGTACATTTCAAAGTACATTGTAGCTCAAATGCACATCCAGGTAGATATTTCAACAAATACATTTGATTTTAAATAGAAGTAGCTAATATTTATTTATATTTATTATAAATATCATATACCAAGCACTATGCAAAGCACATTACCTGCAGTATCTCACTGATACCCCCCTAAAAGTTATGAGGAATATATTGCTTTAATTAATTTAACTTTCCAAGTGAAAATACAAAACCTTAAAGTGGAGCTTGACTTTTTAAAAGTTATACTCAGCTGTAGAAGTTGACCAACTGCTATAAAATTAGCAAACTTTCTGATATCAGAGACAGGGCTTCTGCATTAGGTTTCTATGGCTACTGTAACAAATTAACACAATCTTAGTGGCTTAAAATAACATCCATTTATTATCTCACAGTTTTGTGGGGCTGAGGCTGAAGTCCACGCAAAGCTGGCTCAACTATGTTCCTTGCTCAAGGTCTTGTGGGACTGAAATCAGTGTCATCTGGGCTGGGTTCCTATCTAGAGGAGAGATTCTGCCTTGAAACTCATTCACATAATGGCTGAATTCAGTTCCTTGTGCTTGTAGAACTGAGGTCCCTCTTCCCTTACTAGCTGTGAGAGGGCCATCTTTACTCCTAGAGGGCCTGACTTCCTTGTCATGCTTTCTATGTAGCCCCCCCTCCAGCAACAATGTGTTGAGTTCTTCTCATCTTTTGAATCTTTAAAAACATTTTTCCTGCCACATCTCTCTACCACCAGCCACAGAAAACTCTCTGCATTAGGGGCTCATCTATTAGATTGAACCCACCCAAATAATTCAGGATGATCTCCCTATTTTAAGGTCCATAACCTTAATTACATTTGCAAAATCCCTTTTGACACATAATATAACAAGTTCACAGGTCTGAGGACATTATTTGAGGAGCCATTCTGCCTACTATAATCACAGTTACAGGCCACTGCTCTCAGTAATTTTTATTTTTAAAAAAGTGCTCCTGATCATCCAACAATTTTTAAAAAGCATGCTTTTGCTAAGTGTAAGGAATAAATAATGTAATTAATATTTGAGGATAATATCTGTAATAAATTATAAAAATCATATATACTTTTTGATTTCTGGGTAGATTTTGAAAGGCAAATATCAAGATGTCAGAAAAAAATGTAGTCATCTTTCTGTGAATTATTTTCTTTTTGATGCTTTGAGTCACTTTGCAGTTAAGAGGCATTTTAGCTGACGTGTTACATCATGGATGTGAAAATTTATAATCATCTAGTTTTGTTTATTTTGGTGGATAATTTGCAAAGTACCATGACTACTCCCAAGCCTCAGGCCTTTTTCAACATATGTTTATTCTAGTTATATCCCAAAGAGTATTCTACACATCATTGCATTGGTGCACCCAAACAGGAGGCGTAACAGATGGGATTGATTTGTCTGTGAATGGCAGATGTTGGTCATTCATTCAGGATCGTCAGTGAGCTGGTAAAGGTTACAGGGTAGACTAAATCTGAGCTTTCCTATCTGTCCTTCCTGCCTCTTTACCACACCCATATGCATTTTTTTATTACTAGGAATTCTTTCACAATATGTGAAAGCTTCTGTATGATTTTAAAACGTGAACATATCCCAAATCAAATAAAAAAACTTTGCACTCACAAATATGAATAAAGTATGATTTTAATATTCACCCTGAGAGAAATAAATTTGTTGTTAACCACATCCTTATAATAATTTCTTATGGATGTGTTCATCACTTTCTATGTTATAATAATTTCTGCAACCTTGTTCGGAGCAGAACTTAGATTTTATTCATCTTTACAACCCTAACATTTCCTAGTACCGGTGCTAGCATAAGGCATAGTTCCGTCATTCATTCATTTATTTTATATAGAGCTATGTTGTGTTGTGTTATGTAGGTTAGGCCCTGGAGGGTGAGAGATAAATAAAAAACAGATTCTCCAAAAAGCTTATGGACTGGCAGAAAATAAAACCATGTATATAAATTATTATTATGCCATTATAAGTGTTGTAATTGAGAGTATGAAAGAAACATAGAGAAGACAGATCTAATGGAGGATGAAGAATTGAAAAAGATATAAATACATGTGTATGTATATGTACATGTGTGTGTGCATCTTTATAAAATTATATGAACTAAGACTCAAAATGTGTTATGATTAGTTTCTAATCTCTGGGAAATTATATAGAGAAAATTTTTAGATTGGTGTACAGGACCTGTTTTGGAATATCATCTTAGAACCAATTAGAACAGTTTCCATACACTTAAAACATGGCAGATGACCCTTGAAGGGTAAACAGAGAAAGAACTATTTTGTAGATTGAATTAAGGCTACTGGAATATTATGGGTACTATACAGAATTTAAGTAGTGTTATTTAGACTTAACAATCTTTAGGAAACTATTCATGAGATTTCTTTTTGCATGTTTCTTTAGATATTTATCCAGTCAAGCAAATACCTAAACTGCCATTCTGCCATAAATTTATCAGCCTTCTAAAATAGATTAAAGTACAGTAAGGTCATAGGCATTGCATCATTTTATGAATGTCTTATTGGTATACTGATTATTATGGCCATTCTGACTGTCTTGTTTCTAGCACTCTCCATCCCCATTTTGTGTGTGTGTGTGTGTGTGTGTGTGTGTGTGTGTGTGTGTGTATATCCACATCATGAAAGAGATTTCAGAAAATTATTTTAATTCTTCACCCAGTATAGTTTCTGCTTTCTCATCTCACTTTACTCTATTTCAAGTTGTATATATGAAATATTTCTTGTATGCCAAGTATTGTGGTATGCACTGAAAAAGGAACCAAAGAGAGTAAGGACATAGAGCCCTACCTTTAAGGAAATTAGAACCAATGAGATAAGATTTACACATTAATGAAAGCACAATGTGTACTTAATACTTAGCATTTCGTATACTGAGGGGTAGGGAGTTATGAGCTCAATAAAAGCCACCTTATCCATAAAATATAAACCACTGATGTTTGTTAATTTATTACCAGGCTAACTGGCAATCATGGTCGAGATAATTGTAGCGTGTTAGTGTCCCAGCACCACAGATCCCTGGCTGTGCAATGTACTTGAGGACTAATTCATCTCATGATTAGTTTGTTTGTGCTGATCTGCCACTATTAATTTGCCCCTTGATACCATGACCCATCTTTATAAGACAGTAGTTTGAGAGGAGTTACGGATGAAATACATAAACAAGTGATAGAGCAAATATGACTAGCTGACAAGGATTTCAAGTTGGCACCTTTGTAACCTCAGTATGAACCATACATAAAATGGCTATACATCCTGCTTCTGCAACCTGAAAGTATCTTGACTTGTGAAAGTCAGTAAAGAAGATGTTACTATTTGGTGACAACCTAACCTTAGTTTAGGGATCAATATCAATTGAAATGCTGAGAAGCATGAAGCCATTGCGTCTGATTAGCAGGTGAGAAGCTAATTGCATATTCTCTAGAGAAAACATGGGAATAAATGAAGCATGAATCAACAGACAGTGGGCTCACCACTGGTGATTATCTGATTGTATCTGCATTTCTCCATGCCTCCTATATTAAATTAATGAGTTTAAAGCTTAACCTTCATTTTGACTAACATAACCAGGCACCGAAAACCATTCTGAAGCTTAAATATCTATTTTTTTTTCCTGTTGTAGGATTTGAAGAACAAAACCCTAAGTCTGATTTTCTTTTCTTCTGAACAGAGAAGATTGGGTATGCCTTGTATAAATGTAAAAATCTAAAATATCTGATGTGCAAATATGATCTGCTCTCTTTGGTAACAAAGAATTTTTTGACCCCTTTTGTTTTCTTTAAGTCCCTTCTTTGAGTAGGTTCTTACACTTAAAACTGTGACTTTAAACTTCCAAGTATACAGTATTTTTTAAAACAATATTTAATAGGAGTATTTATTGACTTGGTATTTTAACTCATTTTGTGAATTAGGTGTTGGAATCATGAAATTATGAGGACTTTTTGGAGGTCCACATATGCTAATACAAACTTCTTGCTCCTGGTAGGTTTTTAAAGCATATGGGGATGTAAGGCTGGCCAGTAAGAATTTATGCCTCCAATTATTACTCTGCTTTGGTCATGAGCAATTTTCTGCAGAAATAAGCCTTATTTAGATACTTAAAAGAATATCATTTTGTGTTGAATATATTTCTAATTCTGAGTAAGTACAATAGAATAGATGTGGGCCATAGAGAATTGCGTGTAATTTGAGTTATTATTTTTCATTGGCTAATTTTGTGATTATTACATGGAAGATTTTTCTTTATCATTGCCATCCTCATTAAAAATCTATTGTGTGAATATTTCCAGGTTTAAGATATTATAATAAGGAAAGTGGATTCATTTGGAGAAAAAGTAATAGAAAATGGATTACAGAGGTAGTCTGGTAATGAGATTTTTCCACAATATTGCAAACTGAAACTGGTAAATCCTATTACATTACTAGATATTTTCATTGCTATTACACTTTACTATTAAAGAAGATGTTCATCAACATGACCTTTATTAGTAGATGTGGTTTGATGCTCTATCTTAGCTTGGAGAAAAGTCTCCTCTATGTACATTTAGACGGTTACAGCCTTTGTACAGGTAAAAATCATGACACATCTTGTGTTTTTTTCACTCGTCTCTTCATTTTAGAGAAACAACTGTTTGCTGCCCCACATTTACTTATCTGCCAAGTCTAGTCTTTATTCTTCTCAGTCCTAGGGGCAATGCCCTTATTTGCCTCCTGGCCCTCTTGAAGCTGTTCAGTTTGGCAATGGGAGTCTGCATGTTTTGATTACTGATCAAACTAGTTTCCTCCCTTCCCGTTAATTTATATTTTCAATTGACATGTTCAATTATTTATTAATTTCAAACAATCACTAGAATGAAATAAAAGAGACTATTGAGACTGCTCATTTTCTCCGTAGTTCTATAAAGCCATAGGCAATTTTCCTTAAATATCAAGCTCCTTTTTCTCTTCTTGTCAACAGTTGAGAACTGACCTTTTTCTCTGAAAGCAAGTGAGTTATCCTGTAATTTTCAATGTTGCTTGAATTCAATTTGAGCTACATTTTCAACCAGCACCATCATGTAGCTACTAATTCTCGTTTTGTTAAAACGTGACTTTTGCAAGAGCATAGAGATTGTTACTGTGTTCTGTAATTTCCACCATGAGTTCCCATTCATAACTCTTTTAGACAAGTGCCAAACCCAAAACACTAGCTGAGATAAACTAGAAAGCAAAGATTTTTAGAAATATACAATACATTAACTAGAGTAGGGCACATTTAACAGAGCACTGTTTTAGTAGGCGTGATGGAAAGCTTTTCTAATTGTTTGATTATTATACATGAGTTTTTCTTTCAATGTGCCAGTGTCATGCCTGGCAAATTACAGATAAAAGAATTGGCTCTATATCATGTGGTTTAAGAACGCTCAGAAGTCCTTCCTGCCCCAGATGCTTTTTTTTTTTTTTTTGAGACAGAGTTTCACTCTTGTTGCCCAGGCTGGAGTGCTATGGTGCGATCTTGGCTCACCACAGCCTCCGCCTCCCAGGTTCAAGTGATTCTCCTGCCGTAGCTTCCAGAGTAGCTGGGATTACCGGCATGTGCCATCATGCCCGGCTAATGTTTTGTATTTTTAGTAGAGATGGGTTTCACCATGTTGGTTAGGCTGGTCTGAACTCATGACCTCAGGTGATCTGCCTGCCTTGGCCTCCCAAAGTGCTGGGATTGCAGGCATGAGCCACCGTGCCGGGCCCCAAATGCTTTTCTAAAGACGTATTTCTAACTTTCTTTACTGCTAGAGTAATATTTTTATAACAAATATCTTATCCTGAAGGTTCTTGTTTATAACTTTTGATGGCATCCTATAGCGTTCAAGATAAAGTTTAAAATCTTAAGCTTAACCCACAAGACCCTTCATTTTCAGACTCATCTTTGTGCCCATGCTATTCTGAATGCCTTGTGGTTCCTTCTACATCTCATACTATTTCTACCTTCTTTATAAACTCCTAAGTGCCTAGAACATTCTCTCCCTCTTATTAACTGCCCTTTATTTCCATAACGTCCTGTGGAAATCCTCTTTTATTAGTTATCACACTCTACTGTAATCAATAGTGTTTTTAATTTTCTCTTACATAAAATCCTTAGGGATATAAAACTGTCTTATTCAAGTTATATTCTGAGCACCTTGTACAGTATCTGACACATTGTAGGTAGTTGTTTAGTAAGAATTTGGTGAGTAAATATGTACGTGAATAAAGAGATTTCAATGTTGAAAATTCATGTTCTTATTTAAAAGACAAAGTTTACCATGTTATTCTTTTTATAAAAGGACATATTATCAGGGAGATAATACATTAAGCCACTATTAGTTTTATCTCCCTCAATGTAGAAAACATGCATTTAAAAGTAATTCATGTAGCACTAGGCTATGCTATAAAGACGAATTTGTTTACTGCTTTGTGTAGTAGTCAGGTCACGAGATTGAAAGAAGAGGGATTTGGGTTTTTCAGTCGTGCTGATCAGCTCATCAGATATCCATCTTCTGGATCTTTTGTTCTTAGTTTCCTCATTGTTTAAAAGAAATAAAATAGTATTTATAGTATGGTGTGATAAAAAATAAAATGAGATATAACATATATTAAATTGCTTTATAAATTCAAAAATAGTCACACATAATTTTATATTTGATTCCCATTTGATTCCCCAATGGATGCACCTAGGAGAGAAGCCAGAATTCTGATGAGGAATGAGAAAGAGATATGAATTCAGTATCAAGGTGTTATCCAGTAGTCTGAGTGTATACAGTTTGATAGTGGTACATATACAGAAGAAAAGGGAATCCAAAAGGGGAATTTGGCACATAAATGGCAATGACCATGAAATATAGTTCACAATTCTTCTCATGGCTGACCCTATAAATTCTAATAGTGCTAGCTAATTACCTACAAAAAATGATATTAAAACAGAAGGCATAGCACAATGTCTCATGTTCAGAATGATCACTTTGTGAAGTAGAAATATCCAAACATGAAAGATTTCACTATTCCATAAGGATATGCAAATAGAGCAGTTAAGACACCCATCTGCTCCTCTGTTTCTCACTCGATTTGGATCTTCTGCTGAAAAACACGGTTGATTTCTTTTAATTGTGGGTATATTGAAAAGTTTCTATTAGAAAGAATGACAGTATAATTATGTGGTCCTAATCATTGGTTCATTGGTCAAAATTCATTTGTCTAATTTTGGTTCAAGTTCAAGACATAAAGATTATTTTTCAAAATCTGTATTTGTGCTTTTGTATACTTTGTTCATCCAATTATTATCCAGACTTGTGAACAAATTGGTACAGGAGGATGGTAGCCTCATGAATTTTCCAGTTAGTATAATTATTCCCAGTCATAGTAGAACATGTGTCAATCATCGGAACCTATTTGATGTTCTTTGCCTGCTTGGTTACCATTTTTGCGCAGAAATTTTGATAAATTCTTATTAGGGTATACTCCATAGAAATGAAGATAAACAAATAAACTAATTAAGTAAAAAGGATATCAACAATGATAAACTTTGATGGGAAGATTATAAACTTAGTTACAGAATGTTACAACCACTAATGAAAAAGCATTTTTTTTTTTTAACTTTTAAGTTGCATGAGTCTCATAGCACATTGCGATTTAGTCACAATGGCAGGAATTCACATCTTAATCCTTCTTTAATGTATATAAAACATCTTTGTCTTCAAAGACTCACCTGTGTCATGGCTCATTTCTGCAGAATCATAGACCTTCGAGGGATATCTAGAGCTCATTATTTTGTTTCTCCGTATGATTATGTACTTAAATAATCTCAGATTCTTAATCCTTAATAACCCATTAAAGCATATTAAAAGTCCTCTCTACCGACAATTCATATTTTTATATCATTAAATCCCTGTTATTGCAATTGGCTTTAGTGAAAGTATAAAACAGCTGGCTAGCTGCTGTGTAGTAAATCTTCATAGAACTAAAGATTTTGATTAAGTAAACCTGGATTCTTTTAACTTTAAAAAACATACAGTGTAAAGGTGTTTAGGGGTGGACAAATCCCCTAGATATGTTTTGTGAAGTAGGAATAATCGTATGTCTGTTCTTTGAAACATAAACATTGATCTGCAGAGGACAGATTGCTTTTTGCTCTGAAGTTACATACAATGTAAAAATTGATTTAGGGAAAGCGGCTGGCTTCAGCACATATAGAACCAAACCCTGAACACAGAAGATCAAGTTTCATGGAGCAGGATTCGAAAGCTTTGGACTCTTTTAAGAAATTTTGAGACTCTTTTTTAAAGCAATTTTAGGTAAAATTTTATTTGCTTGATTAGATGAATAAGAAACATATAAGATTTTAGAAATTATAATGTTGATTAAAGAATTGCTGCTCTGTGTTGCAAAAGTGCTATTATTCAATTTCGGCTTTTGGCAACCTTTGGAGCGCTTCCTCTAGTACTGATGTATTGAGTTTTGGCTTATTTTGAAGTTTCTCCTGTTTTCTGTGATTCTGTGTAATGCTCACTGATCCCTGGGGTCTCTAAAAGAATTAGGTCTCCAGGGTTTCCACCATGGTAGGAAAAATTGAAGAAGAGAAGACAGTAGGGTGGTGCATACCTGAGTGGTGGAGGTATACTCAGAATGTGCTGTGTTGTACTCTACTGGTTTAGAATCAAGACCATAAATCTTGTCCTCAGACACGTTTACGATGTTTCCTACAAAAAAGGAGAGAGGATGTTGCTCTATGGGTTTCCTTGACAGAATGAATAATTAGGGAAGATAAACTCAGGCAGAATTATGGGTTAGAAACTCCTTGTTCAGTTCTAAAGGAGGCATTTGGGAAAGTGGTTGCTTAGGATGATGGGTGGATACCAAACTGTTTGTTTTGCTCTTCTCCTTAAGTGTATTTTTAAAACATTTAATTAGAAGAGAAGTATTTTATTGTATCTATTTTTGTGCTATTAAGAATAGAACTGATTTCAAGCAATACTCAACTTAGATTTACATATCATTGATTCTAAGCCAATTAAATTAGCTTAGTCTTTAGACTTAATCTATGCAGTAAAAACTTCCTTGAAAACAATTATTTTGTCATGCATGTCTCTTCTGTACCTGATTTTGAAGCTGAAACCTTAAAGTGGCATCTTAAATTTATGTAACGAAATTACAATAAGAAATAATCTTTTAAAGGCCTATATTCCAATCTTTATTTCATCTTATTTATTTTAAAATAAAATTTGTATCTACTTTTTAAAGGAATATATTTAATTTAATGTAATTATTTTATCTGGTTAGGCAGGGATTTTTATTTCACTTAGAATTAGCTAAAAACGAAAACAATATAAAAGTGGATAAAATATCCTTGTAAATTATCAAGGCAGATTGGCCTAAGACCTGAATTAAATAAAATAGTCTCTTATGAAAATAAAAACTAAGTTACAAAGAATATGTTGTTTTGGTAAAATTATAACCTTTACCACTTTCTGATATCTTTCCTGCTTTCTGATTTTTACTAGTATCTGATGTTTCAGTGTACAACCTTAGCAAATATTAGATGATAATGAACGTTCCATAAATGAACAAAAACATGTTTGTACTTGCTGGTTTGGTTTGATGTCTTTTAATTGCATTAGTTTTATTTGCCTTAACAGACCAACTACAAAAATTCTATAATAGATTTTCATATGCTCTTACATGATTTTCTTTGATACTACAACCATGCAGAGGAGATGAATTCTGCTTTCCTTATCTTAAATGTAGGACAACCGATCAGTTCATAAGGATTAATGAACGTCTAAGATCACATATTCATAGATGGGAAGAGTTAGGACTTTAGACTCATTCTGTGATCCCCAATTCTGTGCTCCTTTTATTATATATGCTTATTCTTATGTTACTAACCTGCATGAGTTCTGAAATGGGCTGTGTCTCTTTCTACCTTATAAATAGCTCTGGGACTGTTTTCTTGTGAAACAGGAATTATAATGCCTGCTCATAAGATTGTTGTGAGATTTGGATGGCCAATTTTGGAGGGTACCTCCTGTCATGCCTGGTACAAAACAGCTCCCATTTCCCTTCTCCCCAGCACAAACAAATGAACTCTGTTGTCCATGGGTCGCTAAGAGGGCAGAAATGTCTTCACTCTTCTTGTAAGAGGACTGAGAGTTTTGTCTTGGTGGTAGCAGATATTGACCTGTGATTTTTCCCCGATGGTCCTTCTCTTTCCTGTAGCATTCTACTAAGTACTTCACTACATGGTCTAATAGGTACGTGGTGTCAGTAGTGGCCTTGAAGTGTGGATTCTTATCACTCATGCTTGACACTGAGTCAGTGTTCAAGAAGCTGATAACCAGGAGTTCTGCATTCTTGAACTTGCAGAGATCTTTGGGTGAACTCAATAATAAAAAGGGCCTCACTTTTCTTTTCTGTCAAGTAGTCAAGGATCATGGTGAATGCCAAAAATAGAATGGAAAACTTTGCTCTGATATTACAACTGAGCTGACAAGTGAATAACACTTACTTTAATCTATCCAGTATGCCCACAGGAATGACGGCTTCTGTTCCATAGGAAATTTCAAAGAAACAGGACTTAGCTCTGTATGCACAGCTGCAGAGTATCTGAATCACATGCTGAATATTAACCCAACTAATACAACATTCTGCTTTCAATAGCTAATCAAAATGCACAATTAAACAAAAAAGAGTGATTACGGTCCTGTGACAAAGGCAATCACTTTCCCAGGGAAACTTCCTTGTCTGCCTCCCACCCCTATATTTATTTTCCTAGCACATATGACAACTTACATTTTCTAGTTATGTGTGTGATTACTTGTTTAGTATCCATTCCTTTTTGAGGGCAGAGATCATGCCTATTTTTCACTGTATTGTCTTTAGTGCTTCACACTGTGCCTGGGCCTGTGCTCACTAATTGCAGAATGAAAAAGGGGACTTAGCAAATTGTCCTAAATCAGCTGACATTGGAAGATAGAATGCTTGGGTTTTTTTATGAGACCCAAAAGGGAGAATTTTGGAAACAAAGCAGCTGTAATTAACAGGAAATTCATTGAAATCAAATATGTATTTAAGAGCCAAGTCAGGAGTTCAGTGGCACTGATCATGAATATTCATAGAATTAGGAAATAGGGGTGAGATAAATTGAGAATTGGAAACACATTATAAGGGTTAGAATGCAAGCACAGAGGATGTCAAGGCCAGTCCTAGCATCATGGATGCCATGGTCCAGAAACAGCTGTCTATAGACACTGTGCAAAAGATGGCTGTTGGAAAGTTGCCTGTATTAGTTGAAGAGGGAAATGAAATGGTGATACAACATAGCTTTGTCTGTTGTTAAAAAATGTATAGGGCTAAATCTTTTGTTGATTCATACTCAGAGCTCTTACTTAAGGAAAAAGTATTGTAATGGAAAAAGAAATGAAAAGACGTAAGCTGCTAAGAATCTAGAGTACAATCTCAAGGCCTTCTGAGAAACATGCTATGGAGCCCCTCTCAAATAATTCCCATATCTCCTCTTACAAGAGACACTTTCTGAGGACCAGCAACTGCCTTTCCTGGCAGGGTAATTAATAATCACACGCCAAGGAGTCTTTTGTAAGAGTCTCTCCTTGTTGCCAGAGTCTTCGTTCAACTTTAGCACTTCTGTGTCAGGGACAGGATATTCTTTTGATGGCTTTGGCCTCAGTCTTGATCTTAGTCCAGGCAGCTTCAGAAGTTCAAGCGTGCTAGTCCCTAGGATTTAGAGATAGCATATGGATTTTTTCTAGCTGTATAAAGAACTGGCTGGGCTCAAGGAATGGCATTACAAAGAAGTGCTGCTATGTGCAATACCAGCTGTAAATCTTGCCTAATTTAGAATATAGGGTTGTGGGATGCCAGCAGCAGGGAGTCTATGACTCCTGGTAGAAGGCCAGGGCAGGAGGCAGTCTGCCAACCCTCATTGCGAAGATGCCCAGGAATCTGTCTGTGGTCTATACTACAACATAAATCAATTGTGAATATTGACAAAACACTGTAGCTATATTGTGGAATTTCTGCAACTATTAAAATGACAGAGTATTTAGGGATGAGGGAAAATGAGTTGTTCTATATTCTCCTTAAATGCAAATGACTAGAAATGTCAAAATGAAGCTCATGAGAGACTTGGCCTTCTGTTTATTCATTCTGTATTTATTGCATTTGAATTCCCCAGTCTTCTATTAATTATAAGTGAGATGGAGACGATGGGCTGGAAATCCTCTTTGAAAGCTTTATGAAGAGCATGATAACTCTCTGATTCACATTATGCCTGATTTAATTTTATAGTTGTATTCTAAAGCTAATCAGAATTATTATCAGATATAATCAGATATTTTTATTCAGTTTTAAGGGTCATCTGTTTCTTAAACTACCATCTATTTAGTTATTGTTGTTGACTAAAACATTACACTAAACTTTTGCTTGTATTGTTTTAATTCTCAAAGAAAATGTTTGTGGTGGAGGTTATCATCACCATTTTATATATGAGGACACTGAAAACTTTCAGATACGAAAAGCTTTTCAAGGAAAATATTTGTGGTGGAGGTTATCATCACCATTTTATATATGAGGAAACTGAAAACTTTCAGTTATGAAAAGCTTTTCAAGTGAAGTCACAGAATTGGTGCACAGACCAACCTCAAAGCCTGTGCTGTCTACCCTGGACCTATGCAGCTCTCTGGGGCAAGAAAGTCTTTACTAAATGCAAACAATGCAAAGTAATAGAAGTAATATGACCTTGAAAGTTGAACTTGTTTCAAATTCTGGCCCACTTCACCAGTTATGCTTAAATTTTCACGGTTAAGTCACTAATTTCTCTGAATCTGTTTATTCATCTGAATAATGAAGATAATAATAATTATATTATATTATAGTGTTAGTTTGAGGATCATATGAGACATTGCATGGGAAAGCACTTAACTAACTCTTTTCACAATCTCTACTAGAGGCAGAAAATATCCACCTTCCTAGCAGTGATTAGGTTTGGGCAAAGCCACATTTTAAACAAAACCTACCTTTTGAAGTTACCTATGAAATGCTTCATTTGGCAGCCTCTGCATGGGGTTTTTGTTATATTCCAGAAAACAACAGTGAGCAGCCTCAGATCCCACTCTTTCAGTTACCACATTGTGTATAATATTAATCTATTTGATTAATACACAAAATTTCACAGGGCCATTTTGTGAAAAGGAAATCACTTAAAGGATACCATGGAAGGGGGTATTTGGCAAACACATTCCATGTGCCATTTCAATTAATTGGTTTGTTGTTTTATTCTTTGCAATTTCAGTGTCCCACTATGATTTAGGTGGATTCTCACCAGGCCTGTTAACTTACATGGAGTCGATCAAAAGTAAGGTATAGGCATCATACTTGCTTTGTAAGCAAATTTCTCCTTTTCCTGTGTAGTTTCCTCTGCCTATAAATCATGAAAGCATAAAATTCCGGGATGTCTGATTTAATCTCTATTACATTCTGTCTGATTAGATGTTCTATCTCTTACAGTGGTAGAAAGGGATGTAATATAAAACATAGTCTCTCTCCTGGATTACTGCACTAAACCCTTAACCAATCTTTCTTTCATTTTCTTACCTCTTTTACTCCATATTAACTGCATTAAGTTTTCTAAAGTTTAAATTAAATCTCACTGCTTCCCTTCTTAACCAGAATAAAATCTGTCTTTTTTACCATGACATCTAATACCCAGCCTCTCCTTCTGACTTCTTCCTAAAAACTTCGGCTTCCTCACAGCATTCTGGCCCCACCAGTCTTTTTACTCTTTGCCGGCATGCTTCAGTTCTTGAGCTTTGATTTTCTTCTGCTTGTAATGCTTGTCCTCCTAATTCTTAGATGATAGCCCTCAGCAATGAGGTTGAAATTTTCACTCTTTAGCGGGGGTAAATTATATAAACCTGCCACCCACCTTATTGTCTTCATTTTGCAAAATAGTAATCTCTGAAGTTATTTATTTATTTACCTGCTATTATCCGTTTCTCTCCATGAAATGTTAGCTATTCCGCAGTACTGTTTATGTATTGTTCTCAGTTTAGCCTTGAAGTCTGGCTCATTGTAGGTTGTTCTGTAATGGTGCTCAGTAAACGGCCAATGCTTATTTAACTGAAAGACCTTAATCAAGTCACTTATACTCTCTGAGACTTGGTTTATTTGTCTAAATGAGATTGTAATTTCTGTTCTATCTAAATTTTAGAGATGTTGTGAAGCTCTGAAAATGCCAGCGTTTACCTTTGAAGGCCTTGTGTTAGGACTGAGGTACAAAGATGAAGGATGAGTCTTGTTTTGAGGCAGTCCAGTGTGATAGGGTAGGGACATACACAGACAAATCATTTTAACATATATTGATTACTATGCAGGATCACTGAGTTGCACAACTCCAGGGGACCAATTTGTGGCATGGGTGAGTAATGACCTCTTTAGTTGTGTAATGTCCAAACCTCACTGTGCTAAATTATGGCATGCATTGTTTTAGACACTTAAGTATTAACTCATACGATCATCATTTAAAAACTGATGAAGGAGGCACTATAATTTCCACACTTACATGTCATTATAAATGTTAAAGAGTGTATATATGCTATTATATATTATATAATAAATACATATATTATTTGTTTATTTAAACTTTATTGTCCTCTTCACCTTATCCTTCCAAACTTAAGAGTTCTAATATTTTAGTTTGTTCTTACGTATTGCTAATTTCCTTTTCTTGAAAAATTCCCTGAACATTCTTTACCTTTGTTAAGGAGTAAGTAATGATGAAAACTGTAGCAAAGTGGTTGGAATGTGGAAAAATAGCATTTGATTATAAAGCCATTTATTGGACTCTCTGAGGGTACCCATGATACTAACAATTGCTACAAAAGAAAGTCAGTGTTACAGTCTTTTTGGGACGACAGTTGCTATAGATCATTTATGTAAATTGTCTGCTGTCCTTTTGGTGGTTGTAGTCAAGATAAGAAAAGCAATGCAGGGCCAGCCTGTTGACAGTGAGGCTTGGATTTTTTCCAAATTTTCTCCTTTATATATTTTGAAAGGAGCAGGCAAAATGAATTCAAAACAAAACTTCTCAAAGCGTCAGAAGGCATAAAAAACATTAAGCCTTTACACCCAGAAACTTCTCAGTGTATAGAGACAAATGTATAATTAAATCTGGAAGTTATTTCTTTCTTTTTGTCTTCTCTTTCCTTTTTTTTTTTTAAACCACAATGCAAAAAAGCCCAATTACTGGTGATAATGAGAGTCAGGGAGTAACTGTGCCCAAAACAGAAGAAAAAAAAATGTGTTGCTATGTGAATGGAATCCTGGGGAGAACAATTGTGAGGGAAAGCTTTCTTATGCTAGACTGGAAATGATAGCTAGAGCGGATGGATGAGATACCACCCTTTAAAGTTAGATAATGAAGGCAAAGCTGTTTGCTTTGGAAGTGGGTGGGCAGCAGGGAATTAGTTGTATCTACCATGAGTCGCAGATGCCTGTGTGTTGGCCGAGGGTAGAAGGGTCAGCATATGGTATTCACTAAGAAGGGTGGGTCCAAGTTATCTGCTGAGACTGCCAGGACAGAGAATGTTGGGAACAGCATCATCTTAACCAACCTTTCCTCCGTTACCCTTTTGTTCTACTTTTAAATGTCCTTTTGTTATTTAGTGATCTGAATTTCAAGATACAATATTGTGTTTTGTCTTTTATTCCCACTGCTCCTATTTAGCTATTTTTAAATGTTTGTTTGCTATTACAGTATCTTCCTCTTTGGAATATGTACATTCAGCCAGTTTTCTGAGAATGTTCATTTGATTTGAATCTGAATAAGAAAATAATGTTATGTGAATTGGAAGGAGAATTCATAGCAGTGATTTTTAGTAGCTGCTTTTATAGTCTTCTTTCTGGAATCTAATCTTATTTCCCTTAACTTTATTATTATTATTTCAATAATAACAATTTCAACAATATCGGTAGGAGGAAAATTTCTTCTGATATTCTCTTTGAGGCAGAGAGTATGAGAGTTCCCAGCTGAGTTCAGTTGTCTTTCCAGTTCCCTTCAGACCCTCCTTTGAAACATGAACATTCAGATTCTGCAGCCGGCTTTGGAATTCATTGCTTGGTGACCCACAAATGGTGGTGCTGAACCATTTTGTGCTCCTTTTGTAAAGGTATCTGATCTTTGGGTGCTGCAAAATGCATACAACATTTTTATTGAAATTAGACAGGTTTCTGCTGAAAACCTATCACTTTAAAAAACATAAAGCATGAGGTTCCTTGATAAGCCAGTCACTTAGTAATTCAACACTGTTCCAGGCACTGCAGGGAGCTCAAGAAAAAATAAATTATAGTTTCTGCTCTCAGGAACTTGTAATTTTCTTGAGTAGTTTAAATAAATGCATTCAAAGCAGGGAGTCCAGAGATGAGTTTCAGGTATGCACAATATTATAATTATATTCATTATTTTTGGGGGAAGGCATCCAGAGCTCTCATTAGATTCTTAAATAATTTTGTTTAAAAAAAGAGATGAAGAATCACACAAGTAAAGAAACGAGTATGTACCAGTCTGTGAATTCAGATTCCAAGTGTACCAGTTTAGAGAAGATGTATCAATGTGACCTGAACTAATTCAGAAAAGTATTATAGCATGTTAGCCCCTGAAGACTTTGATATGCGGAGGAGAAGAAGAACAGAATTCCAGACAAAAGCACTGATAATCATCTAGCTCCCATGGTAACGAGACATGGAACACACTTTATTTTTGATGTGGGAGCATAAATAAATGAGTAAATAAACAAAATGAAGTATATGAAATTTAGAGTTATACAAAACTGGGTACAGATTATGGATTTGCCATTTAATAGATGTATGATCAGCATTTCTCAGAAGCTCAGCTTCTTCATCTGTAAAATTGAATAATCATGCCTACCTCATAGAAGTATCATGAAGATAAAATCAGATAATGTGTGGAAAGCTTACTGGCTGAGATTCTGGTTTATATTAGAAGTTTTAAAAGTATCAGTTTTCTCTTTTAGATCTAAGTGCCATGACATTTGGTACAGATCACAATAAGTGAATAAGGAGCTGGTCTTGAAACGCAGAATTTGAATACTGACTGGAGTTTTTGGAGAAAGGACTATGGCAACACAAAGAACTCACTGTACTCTAAAAGGCAGCAGGAGTTTGAGGGTATTTTAGAGACGGAACTATATAAGCAGAAGTACAGATAAAAGAAATAATATGATGTAAAGTAGTATTTGTGAACCTCAGTGAGGACCCCAGGTCCTTTACACATGTGTGGAGGAAGGCTCAGTTCCTCATATCACTTAGGCTTTGATCAACTGCTAGTTCTTTGGGTTGTAATTCCCATAACTGAAATAATATCATTTAACATTTCCTTTCCCCAATATATTTTTCTTTATAGCAGCAGAGCATTATAGAATGCAGGATCAGGAGGTCAAGACTTAATCTTTGCTACTAGCATAGTGTTTGGCATTTATTAGCTGTTACATATATATTTGTCAAGTAAATGAATAATGCCTGCAAGATGTTTGGAAACAAGAACTTACCGTATTTGCTGACAGTTTTGCTATAGGGTACAAAAGGAGGGAGAACCAACCTGGCAACTATCTGTAATCTAATTTTTAATTTTAGATATTTTTGTTTAGTGATAGCTTTTATTAAAATGTATCTATCTATAACTGTTTCTGGGTCTTTAAGCCAAAAAAAAAAAAACAAAAACTGTGATGTTGGTTGAATATTTTATATATTCCATCAGATTTTGAGTCATTCTACTTGAAATTAAAAATTTAGTTGAATAAAATTAAAGTATAAATTGGATTAATTAAATTTTCTGAGCCTTCTTTTGATTCATCTGAAACTATGGCCTATGACATTAAACTTTCATTAACAATGTGTGTGTATATATATGTGTACATGTGTATGTGTGTTTCTTTGGGTAAGGAATATGGACTTACAAATAAATACGCCATAATTGTTATAGTATCAGCACAGAAATCTTACAATTCAGGGCTGAAGGATGGACTAATGTCCTATAAAGGACACGGACAAGACTGTACTTCAGAATCAATATACAAAATGGATAAGAGGTTCTCTTCCCCCATTTCTCTACCTATGTTGTAAATTTGCAAAAATGTATTTCTGAGATTTAATTGACAGTTTCTCACAGTGGGAAGCCCATGAGTTTTATAAATACAAACCTAAATGCAAGAATATTTTGCAAGATTATATTGAAGAAAATTCTCTATTTTCATTTTCTTTTCTTTCCTGAAAATTACTGGAGGAAATAGTGGTTTTAAAGTTCTAATGGTCAGAAGCTGCATATGTAAATGACTGATATATGTGAATCAAGGTTGAGAATTCAGCTTTCAAGACATAGGGCTGAGGTCTTTTATTATGAAACTTAAGTATGTTTACCTTACTGGTCCAAATCGCTTGATATGAACATTGTGATTAATGTTAGTACATTAATTTTAAAGCATTTGCATTTGTCAGTGATAAACACCATTATGTATATATCTTCACTTTGAACATTCCAGATGTTCAAATGTTGGTAGATACACAATTACAAGCATCAGTTTCTATATTACAAGATGCTTCTCACTTTTGGTGCCTTCTGAATTATGTTTGATTACTTACTGCTTATTCTTTGAGTTACATTGTAAATTGAATTCAGGTTTCCTGGTTAAACTACATTTATTTAACTTTGCATAGATTTGAGAATTTTTTATGAAGTTCCAATTTCAAATTATTTGAATATCAAGGCAATGCTGATTGTCAAGGAAAGACTGAATATTTGTCTACTGTAGGCAATTGTAAAATGGCATCTCCTATATTTTCAAATTTGCAGTTTTGGCATGGTGAGTTTTTAATCAGTGTTCATTCTTTGTATGGTTATGATTAATTCAAAAGTAATGTACTTAATATACCTATTAGATTATCGGTCTCTTTAAACTCAATTATATGGATTTTATGTATTTTGATGGCTTGTTACATTTTTTGGTAGTTGATTGGGCCTATATTTGGGGGAATATTGCTTATTAATACAGTTCAGACTTACGTTTATCTATAAGAACATTGTGGTCTTACAGATAAATGAAGACAACAAGTAAGAATTTGCAGCTTAGGAGTAAAGAAAGAAAATACTAGATCAGATAAATAAGCAAAAAGAAGTAAATGGAGAGAATAGGGACAGAGTATAATTTTTTAGATAAGATAGAATAAAATGGAGTGACCAGACCTCAAAAAGTGGTAACACGCAGGGACAGGGAAATCGTAGGAAGAGTTAACAAAAAAAAGCACAGAACTTTTGAAGATTTAAAAATTCTTCTGCTTCTTAAAAGTCCTTTGAAACTAAATGTAATCTTCAATGGTGCTATCAAGGAGGAATTATCTTTATACTTAATTCAGAGAATGTCACTTCAACTGAAATATTTTTTCTTTACATTTAATACTTGGAGAATAATTTGTGAATTATGAATGTTTCATAAGCATAGAGTAGAAATGTATTACTCTTCTTAAAATGTTAGTAGTCTTTTGGGCTAGCTTACTTTTTATTTTAATATTTTTCACATTATATAAAGTGATAGATAAATTATAGTGAAGTAAACAAAGATAAATTGTATCAGAAATTTTGTATTTTAATTAAAAAGATTTTAAAAAATTATTTACAGATACAAAATCTAGTATAAACTGGATGGAATATTCAATATTTTTATTGAATTTTTTCCTATGGAATTTTATTGAGTTTTCTTCATGTTTTAATAGAATATCTATTTTTTAAACAATGAGAATGTTAAAAATTATCTAATTTTTCACACAACACTGGTGGAATAGCTTGTTGAAGATGCTTTAAAATAAAATTACTGTATCAGCTGTTTATGTGAGCTGTAATTCTCTGTGTCCATAAAGGAAGATAACATTTTAGAACACATGTATTCTTCACCCTCCCTTAATCCTCTTCTAGTCTATAGATTTTAAGGAAATAGTTTAATATTTTTAATTTCAGACATTAAGTTTTCTATTTTAATGCATGACTTTGGATATTAAGAATGCTTAATGAAAATGTAAAAACTTGGCAACTTTCAGTAGAAACTCATATATTACTGGTACCGATAAAAATTGGAGAAAATAAATCACTTTGAAAATAAGTAAACATTTGGTATAACCTTGTAAAAAGGATATTCATTGATATATGATAAGTCAATATATTTAATTCCACTCTTTGGCATATTCCTTAGATAAACTCTTTTACCAGGAAATATGTACAAAATTGTTCATAGCAATCCTGTTCGTAACTGGTAACCACTAGTGTTCTCTAACAGGAAAATAATAAGCAATGCAATGGGTTTATCCAATGTATTATTATCTTGAAGCGAAGGCAAATCATCTATAAAAATTGGATAGATTTAATGGACATATTATAGTATTAAAAGTAAGTTCCATAAAATTGTATATAGTCTAATGAGTTTTTATAAATATCAAAAACAAGAAAAACAAAGAATGTATTTTTAAGATGCATAAATTCAGAAAAAGAGAATTTTAGTGGCCACTTCCCGTGCAGTATGGCAGAAGGGTCATAGCCTAGTGTCGAGGTGTTGGAATAATCAGGTAGTTGTTTGTCTCATGAATATTTATTTTCTTATTTTGCTTTACAACTTTATAACTTTAATATATATGTATATAAATTATATATATGTAGAAACTATTTTTATAATTAAACAGATTACATTGAAAAGACTTCCAAAAAGAATCCATAATTAGAACACCACATATCAATTGCTATCCTCTTCATGGAGATCATCCATATAGAGCTACCTATGTGTTTTATAAGGCACATGACTCAGCCTTCTTTTGTTCTCTTGTCATCTTTTCCTATTCCAGGATCTCCAGTCCTGGTCAGTATATATTTATTGCCTTCTCACATATTTTTCTTAAATGGAAACATGTGGGTGATATTCTCAGAATCTCTGCATATCCAAAGATATGCTTCTTTTATTTCCCCTGGTAATAGGTGTCTCATGTGGACATGGGTTCTTGATTACAGTCCTCTCTCTCAATGGTCTGTCAATATTAGCTTCTATCTCTAAGTATTTTGGATAAGTTCTATTGCTACTCTGATTCTTTTTATTTCAAAAGTTACATACTTTGTATAGAAGCTTACAAGGATTTACCTCATTTAAGGAATTCAGAATAATTTACCAGAATGCATATACGATATGTTTTTTTTTATTCCATTAATCCTTTCTGGGACACGGTGAACCCTTTCAATCTGCAGCTCAAATGTTTCTTCAGTTTAGAAAATGTTTTGTCTATTGTTGGCTTGATTATTCTCTTTCCTCCATCTGTTCCTTTTCCTTCATCTAAAATTCTTATTATTTGCATATAAAACCTTCTGTATTTTTCCTTCAGACTGTTAACTTTACTCCTATGTTTTTTTATATTCTTATATTTTTTTCTCTGTGTTTTGTGATATTCCTGTGCATTGATTTTTGCCAGTTCTTGAAAGGTGTCATCTTCTCTTTCATTTCCTCTACCAATTTTTTAAAAATTATAGATTTTTTTTAAGATCTAAAAATATCCTTACATAATCTTATTGCTTTTTATTTGTTTCAAGTTATGAGACTCCTCTAAGTGAACCATTTAAAATAAAAGCCTTTAGTTCTGGGTCTTCTTGGAACATTACCCACAGTTTGTTGAGTTCCTTGGCTTTTTGGCAGACACCACCAGAGTTTTAGGGTCCTGTATATGCTGTTCAACCAGGAGAGAATATAAACTCAATAGAATTTTGTACCTCTGGGACGCAGGTGAATAGACAGGGAACTTAAAATCTTATGCTCTGCACAAAGGTGTTTCTCTGATGCTCCCTGATCTTCTGGGGTGCAGCACAAGCCTTAATATTTGTTTAGCATCAAAGAAAGTTAACAATGTACTCCCAGCTGCAGCTCTCCTACAGGTTCTCAGATCCCACATAACCATGAGCTCCCTATATTAACTCAAGATCTTTGAGGCAAAAGTTATCTCTGGTTGCAACACAGTCTAAATAATGACCCCAGGCCCCTAGTTACCGGACTACCATCATGCACAGAGGAGAGCAGACATCTAGTTTGTCTCCTTTGGTTACTGTCTTGAAACATAGACACAGAGAAAGGATGATGGGGACATTAAGGTTTAAGTTCAAGGCATGCTGTCTCTTGGACTCTTCCAAGTTTTTCTGTAAGACTACAATCAGTTATTCATAAGAGATAATATCATTTCTGGGATTTCCTGTGTAACAAGCAGCATCTACTTTAAAATCAAATAATACCTCTAGATATATAACAAGTATCCTGTTTTAAGTGAGGAAACTGAGACTTAGATACATAAGCAACCTGCCCACTGTTGCATTAGGAAATGGCTAAGATTTTGATTCCAATTTGGCCAGACTCTAAGGTTTGTTTGTATTCTTTCTAGTATATAACTCTTACTTTTCAATGTACCCAGAGCTTTATTGCAGATAAATTATGAAAGTTGCTATAATATTCCCTCTTTTCCTTCTAGCACAAATGTGAAAATATTATTTTGGAACGATGTTTACAATGAAGTTCAATTGCTGTTTGATAGTTTGAATTTCTGCTGAACTGCCCAGGGAGAAAAATGATTAAATATTCCTGACTAAAAAACTATCTTAGCCTGAAACTACCACATGAAATTCATGAAAACATATTTTCCTATTTGGTTTAGAATGGAATTAGGCCAAAAAAATCCACTTCAGAGAAGCTATGAGGGCTTGAGGGGAGCAAGTGGTAATTGTTGGGTTTATGAAATTCAACAGCTCTTTTGGAATGGATAAAGGCAGTTAAAGGCTTACTCATGGTAAACAGCAGTCCCAATTCTGAACTTGTTTTTAAAATAATTGCCTCTAAGGCAATTGGTTGAACAACAGTAGTAGAGAAATTTTTCTAGAGGCTGTGGAGGGTTAAAAGGAAAAAAGTGGCAGAGTATCCTCCTGATCTGGCAATACCCTGTAAGTAACTAATCATGACATCAGCTATCTCATTTATATTGTTGTAGACCCCTTGCCTACATGCCTTAGGTATGTTATGTTATCTTGTAATAACTCATTAAATTAGAAACATTTTTCTCCTATTTTATGGGTGTAGAAACTAAAGATCACAGAGGTTAAGTAGCTTGCCCAAGGACACATTAGAATAGTGCATATCTGTTACTGAAACACTAATCATTTTGAGTAAAAATTCATGCTGTTAATTAATCCTTCTTGGATCTATGTTGTTAGCTTTGGAGAGTTCATTTCATAAAGTGGAATGTGGAAAATAACCCAAAATATAGCAAATATCTGTTTGGTATTTATTTATTGATATATTCAACAAACATTGTTTCTTACTATAGATTCAAGTAATGTGCCAACTCCCGCAGGTCACAGGCCTAAGGACGATTCTTGTGACTTTTTATTTTTAAACACTGTACTTGTTTTCTTTCTCTTTCCCTCTTTTTTAAAAAGTCTTTTACAATGTGACTATAGAATTTGAAAGTAAATTAGATGTATATGCAGGATTCTACTTGCTACTTTCAGAAAGTAAGAGTGTCTGGAGCACTCCAAATTTTCACATGCATCAGGTAAAATAATTCTTTTGCAGCTCTTCCTGAATATTTTAGAAAAAGTAAAATTAATGACTTAGGGATTAATTTTCTGTGTTTGCTCTTACAGTTTACTCAAACATTGATATTCTTTTCAGTTGCCATTACCACATTCCTTTTACTCTTTTGACTTTTAAACTTAAAATTTATAACTGTGTTACTTGAAAATATTTGCGAGAAATACATTCAAATAAACAGATGCATTTTATGTTTTATTTTGCTCTTCAATAGAAACCGCAAATCTAGCAAAGGTTTGAAAAGACTTACTGGTCATACCATTAATAGGAGATTAATCTTAGATAAACCTTTTCTGACATGGGTTAGTAAATAGACTAAACATTGTAGATAACACATGGGAAGTGAAAAATATTTTATTTCTATTGTATTTAATGTTATAATAAATTATAAATTTGTTATAATTAGCAATTATGCCTACTCTTTCAACTCTATATCCCCATGATATTATTTTTGGCTGATCTTATTAATATTAAATAAAAAAGGAATTGTTAAATTTGCTGACAGAAAGTAGTGTTGAATCTAAAAATATTATTAATTAGTATATATTGGTACTTGACTAATATTGGCTTTCCCTAAATATTAACGTGTTAAATTTAAAAATATTTTTGAAATTGAACACATAAATTGTGCCATTGCTTATATCCGATTTCTTCATAGTAATATAGGAATTGTATTTAAATTATAAGTGGTATTAAGACACAATTAATAGTTCTGGCTTTACGCTTGCTACAGAGTTGATCCTCTATTCATAAGAGTGGTGGTGGTGTTTTTTTATTTACTTTCTATCTGATTAAGAAAACAGTATCAATCTGGAAGAAATCCGTGTATGCTTCTATGTGTCTATATGCATCCTATACCTTCAGTCTTTGCTTTTCTTCCTATTTCTATGAATGAACTTTTCCTGTCCCTACAAAGTAACAATGTCTCCTTTTGCTCAGTAAGTCCCATTCATATCATTTCCTTAGTGACACCTCCCCAGCAGTTATTCATTCATTCCCTCTTGGGAATCCTTTCTTTTTAATTTACCACTAGAATAACTCTTTTCAGCATAGAATCATATGGTGGTTCATTCTAGCCACCAACTTATGTCTCTGCTCTCTTTTACAAAAAAACTTTTCAAAAGAGCTGTCCATATTTCCTCTCTATATTCCCTGTCCTCCCAGTCTTACTTGAACCCACGACTATCTCAGGTTTTCAATTCCCAGTTTCACTGAGACTGCTCTTTTCAAGTTTACCCATTACCAGGACGTTGCTAAAACTAAGGTTAACTCTTAAATCCTTGACAACACTGAGATTCATCAACAGCATTTGACACAGTTGATCATTCTTTCCTGCTAGAAACATTTCTTTTCCAGACCATCTGGTTTCCCTTTTACCTTCTGTCTGTTCCTTCTTAGTCTCTTTTACTGTTTTTTTCTTCCTCAATATCCTAATGACTGAATTCTCTGGGAGCTCAGTTCTTAAAGTCTTGTTACTTTCTCTCTCTCAATCTCTTTCTCTGTAAGTAATTTCCTCCAGCCTAAAAAAATTAAATTTTAACTCTATGCTGATACATATGACTCCTCTTCCCCAAACTCTATATTCTTATATTCAACTTTAATTGTCATCTCTTCCCAGTTACCTTATAGCTACCATTTCACACTTAACATGTCCACAAATGAAATCATGGTAATTTCTAAACCAAATCCTCCAAAGTCTTCCCCATCTCATGATATGGCAACTTGATTCTTTGATTTGTGTGGGTCAAAAACTTTCAAGCCAAGTTTAATGCTTCCCTTTTTCTCATTCCTTGTATTCAATTCCTTAGAAAATTCTGTTCCTATGCCTTGAAAATATATCTAGAATTTAATGCTTCTTTTCCTAAGTCCAAGCCTGTATCATTTCACCAGTACTTGTTCAGGTATAGCCTTCTAAAACGACTCCTGCCTTCACCTTTGTCCTTATTTATTCTTTTTTTTTCCTTGTTTTGAGACAGAGTCTCACTCTGTTGCCCAGGCTGGAGTGCAGTAGCGCGATCTCGGCTCACCACAACCTCTGCCTCCCGGATTCACCGATTCTCCTGCCTCAGCCTTCTGACACTTACCTATTCTTAAGCATACACATCCTTCACCTGAAAATACAAGAATGGCTTCCCATTATTTTCAAAGTAAAAGCCGAAGTCCTTCCACAGATCTAAACAACCTAGTGAAGTTTGTCTCTGACTTCACTTGTATCAGTTTGCCCCTTTGTTCATTCTGCTGCTGACACGCTGGTCTTCGCTGGTCTTCTTGCTGTTTTTTATGAGTTAAGCATTTTTTTTTTCATCACAGGGCCCTTGTACTTGCTGTTCCCTTTGCTACAGTTACTCTTTTCCCAGATATCTCTGTTTATACACTCACTTCTTCAGCCCCTGTCCTTATATGTCAATCTGCATTGAGAAGATTAAAAAATAGTAAATCTTCACTCCCTATACATCTAGCCATTTTTATTCAACTTCTTTGCTTTATTATTCTCCATACGACTTACATACTATGTATTTTACTTGTTGATATGTCTTTTTCTGACTTCTCTACTAGAATAAAACCTCTCTGAGGGCAGGGACTTTTATATTTTTTGATCTTTGCTTCATTCTCGAGAGCCTAAATCAGTGTCTAACATATAGGAGATACTAAAAAAAAAAAGTTGAATAGACTGATATAATTGCTGCTAATATTAAGGAAATGTTTTTATTACTTAAAAGGAAGTGCTGTCCCAGTGGCAATATTTATATCTGGAGCCATACTGCCAGAGTTGAATCCTATCATGTACTTAATTGTGTAACCTTGGGCAAGTTACTTAACTTCTCTGTATGTCTCTCTTTCCGTATGTGTATCTACTATACAAAGATGTTGGAAAGGTAAATAGATAGATATTGGAAAGTATTTAGAATGGGACCTGAAATATATAAATTCTAGGTAAAAATTTACTATTATGATGGTTAAATTCATGTGTGAACTAGTCATATTTTAAAACGATGCTTGGAAATAAAATATATTGGCAGTCACTGAACTCATTTGAATATAATCATTGTTTCTCTCGGGTACTGTCTTGTGAGGAAACGTGCTGTACTAATCTTTACATAATAGCCTTCCCTTATCCATGATTTCACTTTCCGTGGTTATAGTTACACCCAATCAGTGGTTTATGGTCTGATAATATGAAATGGAAAATTCCAGAAATAAACAATACATAAGTTTTAAATTGTGTACCATTCTGAGTGGCATGATGAAGTCTCGCTCCATCCTGCTCCATTCTGCTTAGGACGTGAACCTTCTCTTTGTCCAGAATATTCATGATGTAGATGCTACCCACTCTTTTGATCATTGACATCATCTTCTCCTGCCATTGTCATGGCTCGGTGATCCGGGATCACGCGAAGCAGATGATCCTCCTTCTGACGCGTCATCGGACGATGAATAGTAGCCTAACACTACACCAAAATACCTACGCCACTCACCTCACTTCACCTCATCATGTAGGCATTCATCATCTCACATCATTGCAGGAAGTACGGCAAGTACAGTACAGTAAGATATTTTGAGAGAGACCATTTCACATAAGTTTTATTACAGCATATTGTAATTATTCTATTTTGTTATTGGTTATTGTTGTTAATCTCTTACTGTGTCTAACTTAGAATTAAACTTTATTATAGATGTATATAGAAAAAAGTATATATAGGGTTAGGTATTATTTGCAGTTTCAGGCATGCATTTGGATTCTTGGAACATATCTTCCAAAGATAAGGGAAAACTACTGTATATGAGTATAACCTTGTATGATGAGCATGGGTTTTTCGACTCAGATTTGTAGCCTCAGGTCTCCTTCTTGCTGGCTTTAAGTTACTAATGTTAAACTTTATTCATTATATTTTAAAATGTGGTATTTATTATAACATAAAAAGCTAATAAATAAGCAAATGAGGTAAAAGATATAGTTATCTAGCAAACTGGTTGATACTAAGTGAAAAAATAACAGTAGCCCTGGCAGTGAAGAATAAGAAGCAATTTTCAGGACATCTAAGTATTGCCCTTGCTTCTGTATCTTATACAAAGTTACTGGTCAAATATTATGAATAGCTGATTTTTCAGGTTTCAAACAGTGGCTGACACATCATATGCTCTCCTTAACAATTCTACTTAACAAAAAGGTTGGGGCAACCCCCCTACAGAATTGGGAATCATAACAGTGGATATGTGGAACCCCTGCATGTAGTCTGAATCATGGTTGGAAATTTCCAGTTTTATTCATCAGCTTGTTTGTTTTGCATGTTAGATTTAACTCTTTTAATTATATCTAGTTGGGGACCTATGACTTGTCCTTGGAGATTATTTTGCAAGTAATTCAGCACCTTCTTCAGAAAATTGGAAAGTGCCTTCATCATTCCAAGTATCTACTCTTAACATCTTCTGTTTGTCATGCTTGCACCCATTTGAGGGACGCTAGATCCTTTCTTCTACTGTGAAAACCTGCTCTGAGGAAAGTGTTTGTTACAGTTTTTAATATTATATGAGAGATTCAAACAAAACATTCCATTACATGCAATGCTATATAAAACAAATTACCTTATTGTAAGATTGAAGGCATGATTCCGTTAAAAGCTCTACTATTAATAAACATATTGAGGAGGAGATGTGTTCTATGGGCAGTGATACTCTCTAAAACCCTCTCAAAGCTCACTGTGTTTGTAGGAACACATTTTTTTCTGTACTGGCCTTGATTAGCTCCATTAAGGTATAAGTCTTTGATATTAAAAACCATTAATTAGAAATTATGTGTGTACATATTAATTAGAAATATGTGTGTGTTTATATAGATAAATACATAATTAGCATTGTTGCTTGCCTTTGGTCATTGGTAATAAATATTATGAAGGGAGTCCTAAAAAATATACCCTAAAGAAATATCCAGATAACATTTGCACTACTGTAGTTTTTTACTGAGGGTCATCTTGGCCACTGGCATGGTTTCTTCCTGGGTAATAATGCTACTGGGTCTCCCCAAAAATAGAGGTATGTAACCAGTATAGATGTCATCTTAGTCATCTAATTTGTATCTAATGATTATATTTGAAAAGCTATACCAAGTGATGGAATTTTCCTTTGGAAAAGAAAAGAGTCAGACTTACTCTACATGATTCTCTCTCTTTCCTTGCTTATTTTGCAAAATGGTTCATTTTCCTTCTCTCCTGATTCTTACGCATGCATAGAAATATGGCTGTTTAAACAACCTTCCACTACTGGCTTGTTTCAGGGAGACTACCTGAGTCCTTCTTCCCTACTGGCTGAAAAGGAAAATTGGTTTGTTGCCTAAGAGCTTCATACACTCTCCATTGATGAAATAATCCTGTGTCAAAGCATAGTATCAGAGCAATGCATGCAAAGAAATTATTCTTGACATATCCCTTGGGCCGATGACTTTCTTGTGTTAGGCAGTCTGCCGAGGCATACTATTATTATCTCCCATTTGATTATGTGTGTGCATATGCTGTCAGTTTGCATTGCTAGGATAAGCAGTTTGAACTTGATGATTTGGTGATCTAAATGTAGTCCTTTCCTCCTAAATGAAATCTCATTTTCTAGCAATTTCAAGGCTTGTTAAATTTGGCCACAGAGGAATGTATGCATGCGATTTTTGTTTTCCTTTTCTGTTCTTACTCTCATCCTTTCCGCTGGTGCTGAGAATAAGGAAGATCCCCATAGTATTACTAGTCCTACACCCAAAGCTTTGAAAAATCTGTATTAAAATGGACAATATAGAACTCTCATTCTTGGTCTTTTTTAACATCCTAAGGAAGAAGTATATTTACACTTGTTAGTCTTAGAAAGAAAAAGTGATCTGAGGGACCAGCCAAGTTTTCTTTTTTTTTAGAGATGTTCTTTTTGTGGAATTCAAGGTTTCTCATGCTCTTGCACTGGATCAACGAAATCTTTTTTGTTGCTATGTTAAATTCAGAACTGTACCCTCAAAGTGTGTAACAGACCAAACAGCCAACTCTGAAACAAGATGTGGCTTCTTGGTTAATCATATCAAAACTGCTTTTAGGTATTCCCAGAATAGTTCAAACCCCATGAAATTGCCCTAGAATGAATTAGCACATCTCTGAACACTGTGTAACCTGAAATGTAACCATTCTCATCAATGTGAAAAAAGTTTAATGGTCATATTTTCATCAAGCAAACTGTCCTCTTTTACTATGTTGGATTGGTTTTTTGAATAGATATATGGAAGATGGGTTATAAATCTCCTTAATTAAAAAGCTCATCTCATCAATTTTGTATAATATGTATAAAGCTGGAAATCCCAACACAGGAGGCCTAAATGTGTGTGAGAAAGTCTCATGTCCGAAATGACAAGTGAGTCTGCCATTAAATTATCAAGTCACAGTTGAAACTTACTAATATAAATTTATCAATACCCTTGTAACTGATATGAGGACATATCTTACCTTTCAAATGTAATTTCTTTAACTGAAAGCAAATTAATGTACATAATTCAGTGTTACAATGCACTAATAAATCAGAATGTGAAGATATCTCTCAATAGGGTTCACTTTGGAGGCTAACTTCCTTGTCCAACATGATAGAAAGTAGTTTTGTATATGCATAGGCAAATCTGGCTAAACCTACAGAAATATAACTAAAGTTGTCTAGAAAATTCAAGAAATATCATAAATCATAACATACTGACAATATACAGGATGAGTTTACTCTTCCTTAACCTATTAACTAGTAAGTTATCACTAATAAGTTACATTGATGAATATATGAAGTTAAAAACAATTTTTTAAATATATAAAATAGTAACCTTGTGAACTAAAAATGAAGTAATATAAATAAAGCATTTGGAAAGTTAAAGGTTTTTAAAATTTTAAAATCTTTTTAATCATATAATTTAAATTCAATGTCATGACATAAATGGCTTGAAAAATGACATTTTCTTCCTTTTCATTTGTCATGCAATAAAATTAGGTATTTTAACATTTAAAGAGCCTTTGAAAAATTAAGTGCCATTGTGGTTAATTGAGTTAGTAAGATTCACGGAGATAATAAGGAGTTAGGTCTTCTGACATCCATTTAGTATTATTTTCATATAATTTTCACTTATGGTCAGACCCAAGGTTAGAAAACAAGGGAAGAATGGGGGTTGGATGTAAAATATGAGACACCCAATATTTTAGGACAAACTACATAATATGATTGGTTAACTATGTGAATTGAATACAATTTAATCCAAGCTTCATGAATTACCACTTAAACATTGATTTTTTTTCTTCTGGTCATATATTGGTATGAGGAATGTACAGTTTCAGAGTTATCTTCATTCATATCTACTGGAATCAATGTTCTCCTTTTGCCCAAATCACTTAGTAAGAATGAGTTTTCATGACCAATATAAAATTGTTCATGTGACTTCATGAACACCACCACCAAAACTTATGGTGGTGGTGTTGTATGTATGCATCAAAATCCCTGAAAAACTACGCACTTTTTTCTCTTGTATTTTCAATGTAGATGACTGCTTAGCCACTCCAGACTTTTTGCCATATCCAGTCACTAGTAGTTTTATAATAATATCTCAATGGTCTTTAATTTGCCTTTCTCTAATGACTAATGATATTGAATATCTTTTCATGTGCCCCTTTGTCATCTACATTTTATCTTTGGTGAATATCTGTTCAAATCTGTGGTCCATATATTTTTATGGGTTGTTCATTTTTTATTATTGAGTTTGAGGTCCTTACATATTATGGATACAATTTCTTTATCAGATACATATTTTGCAAATATGTTCTTACAGTTTGTTGCCTGGCTTGCCATGTTGTTGACATGAAAATAGAAAACAAGATTTTATTTTAGATAATGTCCAATTTATTGTTTTGGTTTTTTTGTTTTTGTTTTTTTGCCTTTATGACTACTGAGTTTTGTGTTCTTTGTAAGAAAGTGTTGTGTAACAGAATTTCAAAAGATTCTATTTTTCATATTTTCTTCTCAAAGTTGTATAATTTTAGCTCTTACATTCAGGTCTAAGGTCCAAATTCAGTTGACGTTTGTGCATAATGCTTTGGAAGAGTCCCCTACTTAAACATCTTAATTGCTTCTTAATTCCCATTTTGTGTGTGTGTGTGTGTGTGTGTGTGTGTGTGTGTTTTATGTCTCTTTTATGTCACCTTTATCAAAAACTGTAAAACTGTGTGCACATGGCTTATAATTTAGGATCTAAGAAAAATAAGGAATATTTATTTGATTTGTATTTTTGTGAAGTTTGTTCCTAAGACAAAAATGAATTGAAAAATATGTGCAGTCAAGGTTTTGTGCTATAATTTTGGATTTATCATAATCATTGTCCATGTACTACACTAAGCCTCTCTAAATATGTGGTTTCACTATTTGATCAAGAACATAAAATACTGGCATGGTAGTACCAATATGATGCACTATAAAAAGCAAAATAGAGTACTTAAAGACATACAAAAGTATTTGTGTGCATGTTTTCATAAATATTATTTCCACATAAAATTCTTTTATATTAAGTATGAAAAGTTACAAAATGTATAATATATTTGAATATATAAATAAATATAATGTATTATTTAAATAAAATTATTTATTTATATTTTTTCTTATTGCCTTTGTCAGTAGGCTTAGACTAACAGAGTATGTTTTGCTCTGGAGACATGCTGAAATGTGTCGTACCTCTGATGTAAATGAATTTATGGAACAGATTGACCCTGAGTTATCTAAAATTCACCAATTTTTTTCCATTTTTTGCGCTGAGATATGCAAAAGACTATAGAACTCACCTGCTATTTAATGTATTTTCAGAAAGGGAACCATTTTTATTAAACTGAATCTTATGATGAACCCCAATAGTAAGAAAGATAATGTGCAGAGCTGTTCTGGTAGAAAGGGGAATAAAAGCCCCACCCAGGAGAACTGTTTTTCTTCCTCTTTAGCCTTCTCTAAAATATTTTCATACAGCCCATAGGTTCTAAAACACAATTTCAAAATCTTTGATTTAGTTTAATCAAGTGCTTGATTTTTACGTGCAAAACAAAGGCCTACCTAGTTTTCCAAGTCATACCATCATTTTGTATCAGAGAAAGCTCTTCTTACCCTAATCCATTGCTTCACTATTCCATAGCTCACAGTTCATTCTGACAAATAGTATAAGTCATAGAAATGTGACTTTCCTTTTGGAATATATTTTGTTTGTTTATTAATTTGCAGTTATTCAACAGAGACTTGAGGTTAAAATGAGGATAACAGAAATTTTATATCTGAGCAAAAGCTGAGTTTTTGATCTTGAGATGATTGATCATTCAATAGCTATGTAATGAAACCGTAAGACTGAATCAGTATTGAATTCTTGTAAACACCATATGTTTGTATAAAATTATCTAAATAATGTCTCCTTTGTAATCTTCACGTTCATAGTCAGAAGTTTTCTGTATGACCTTCAAGCAAAGACATATCTACCATTTTTAGCATCAAAAGAAATAGCAAAAGTACAGAATTCCACTGTCCTAGGGCTGTGGTCAAGAATGACTGATACACAGCTGGGCAAGCAGCTGGGCCTTTCAAAGACAGAACAAAAGTGTGTGAAACTGAGCTTTATTTGAATGTGAACTAAATTCAATTCCAAAACTCTTGAATGCATTATACAGTTGAGGGTTTGTGCATGAAATATTCAAGTTTTTACTCTCATTTGAATCTTAGAAAGTAAATTTATCTGAGAACAAATGGCACCTTGCATTTGTGCCAGCTCTTTAGACACTACTCATAATTTTGCAAATTACTGCATTTCAGTTTTCTGTTGACAATTGCATAAATAATAGTGATGCTTTGCATTTTGTAGCAACACTCCTTTTAAGATGTGTGTTTTTAGATAAGATTATTAATTTAAAACCATCATTAAAGAAAGAAGATATTTTTGCTCATTTGCCACATGCAGTGAAAGAGTCCTTGAGCAAGGTCAAACAATGAATCAGCAAGGCACGGAGAACAGAACTTTCCAAGTTCTCTGAGGGCAAAGGCTCACTCTGTGTATCAGCAGGTCTCTCGTGATAGGGGTGTGATGTTCCTGAGCCCTTTTCAGATCACACTTTACTTGTGATTTTGTGGAGCTTCTGAGTTTTTCCAGTATGATTGCTGAGATATAATCCACCCCCCACCTTTTGTTTTTTTGAGACTCGTTTTTTTTTTTTTTTTTTTTTTTTGAGACAGTCTCATTCTGTCGCCCAAGCTGGAGTGCAGTGGCATGATCTCAGCTCACTGCAACCTCTGCTTCCTGAGTTCAAGTGATTCTCCTGCCTCTGCCTCCCAAGCAGCTGGGATGACAGGTGCCCATCACCATGCCTGGCTAATTTCTGTAGTTTTAGTAGAGACGGGGTTTCACCATGTTAGCCAGGCTGGTCTCAAACTCCTGACCTCAGGTGATCCACCCGCCTTAGCATCCCAAAGTGCTGGGATTACAGGAGTGAGCCACCATGCCTGGCCAGAAATAATTCCTTTTACCATACCAATGCAATTTAAGAATTCCACAGAGAAAAGGGATTTAAGGTAGGTTTAGAATGTTTGAAAAGCTTTCATGCAGTTCTCTGTGGAAATAAACCCTAAATCAACCAACCAGAGTAATGTAAAATAAATATTTCACAAATAGCAACAGATAGCACAGTAATGTAAGTGCCCAATAAGACATGTGAGTACTTAAGGGCTGCTCATGCTCCTTGTTAGGAAAAGCAAAGACAAACTTCTCTTCTATTACATGCTGATAATGTGTTTTAACATGAAATATTCACAAGATAATCATGTCCTTAAGTTACTCTTATTTAGCTGAGAACAGTATCTCCTTAGGAAGAGATTCAGATTGGAGACTTACTGCTATAAATTCGCAATTTTTTTAATGCCTGAAAATGAGCCAGGCATATTATTATACATGCTTACAATAATGTAAATAATAAGCTTTATTACTGAGATCTCATAGAGAGAAGGGAGTGAATTTGTACTAATGTTTCAATCTAAACAAACTCATAACTTGCTACTGTTCTTATTTTCCTAAGAACAAAAGGACATTGGGATTTTGAATATTTTATATTGAGAAAAACAAACATAGAGATGTATGTTCAAACACTGTCTCTATTATGTAAATGATGAAACTTTGTTTTTGAGATGTTAAAAATTTTTTTCCTAAAGTTAAAGAGTTGATAAACAGAAAAGCTTAAATTACAATGCTAGTCTATCTGTCTTCAAAGTCCTTGCTCTTAAAAGTCATGCTATCTGTCTTCTAATACTTTTTTTATAAGGTAGGATCACTTCACTAGTATACTTTTGTTTTCTCATTCCTTTTTTGTAATGGGCCTTTTAGAAAATAGAGAAATAGAAAATTTCTTTTTTGTAATGGGCCTTTATTTATTTATTTACCAGTTGAGATTTACAGAAAAACTGAGCAGAAAATACAGAATTATTATATATGTCTTTATGTCTCTCCTCCCATTTTCCTCTATTATCAACATGTTGCCTTAGTGTGGTACATTTATTACAATTAATGGCCCAATACACAAACATTGTTATGAACCGAAATCCATAGTTTATATTGGGGTTCATTCTTGGTGCTGTACATTCTATGGGTTTTGATAAATGCATAATGACCTGTATTCACAATTACAGAATTATACAGAATAATTTTACTGCTATAAAAATCCTCTGTGTTCCACCTATTTCTCCTTCCCTCCTTTCTGCAAACCTCTCGCAACCACAGATCTTTTACTGTGCCCAGTTTTCCCTGTTCCATGATTTCATACCGTTATGATCATACATTATGTAGCCTTTTTGGAATGCTTTCTTTAACTTAGTAGTAAACTCTTAAGGTTCTTTTTCTTTTCTGTGTAGTTTGTTAGCTCATTTCTTTGTATCACTGTATAGCATTCCACTGTGTCAGTGTACCACACTTTGTTTCCTATTCACTAATGAAAAGGCATCTTGAGGGCATCCAAGTTTTGGAATTATCAGTAAAGCTTCTATAAATATTCATGTGAAAGTTTTGTGTGGATATATCTCATTCCTTTTTAAAAATTATGTTTCTATAAATTAAACTATTCCTCATAATTTTACAGTAGAAATTTCTTAAGTGCTTAAAAGCAATGAAAATATGTGCTAAACCTTATGACATACTTGATTACAAGCTATTCTGTCTTAATCTCCAAATTTCAGTGGTTTTTTTCAACTGATTAAATATGAATAAGCTTATTTCCCAAGTGCTTGAACGTAAAAGAATAGTGTAAGGGTGGATATCTACTTTTTGGTAATCGTTTTTATTTCTCTGCTGTTTATCACTATGTCTTTCTCTTATAATTGCCTAATTACCTGCCTTTTACTGTCACTCTGTCTTTCTTTCAAGGAAATACTGTTTCTCTCTGATATAGGTTCTTTGAGTAACAAATTGATCATACGATTATTCTCATACTCAATGAAAATTATTTATTTAGAAATTTAGAGCTGTAAGAAAACTTCAACCATTTTTAGCAGAAATATATATTTTTTAAATGCTACAAAAATTCTATGAATAAGGAAGATAAATGCTGTGGCAGAAGAAGGAGAATCTACTGGGATTCCTTTCTACTTTTCCCACTTCCACTAAAGCTGTTCCAAAATATTTTTTAAAAATCAAGAGTTTCTGGAACACAATTGGAAAACATTAATCTAGTTCATTCTCCTCAGTTTTTTTGTGTGTAAATTGAATCTCCTCTAGGTGTGGGGAGATTGAATTGGGTCTTTATTTCTACAGAGAAATAAGATTGAAGTGAGTTGTTTGCAGTTGACTTGAATGTGGCATAATAAAAGGCCCAACTGTGATATTTGTCTATTGTAATATATGAAGAAAATTAAGAATTTTGATCAAGCTGTAGGTGACCTGTGATAGGGAAAAAGTGGAAGCTGAATTTCATAGGGTCATTAGTAGTTTTGCAATTTTACCCAAAGCCATTTTAAATTGCAGTTGTAAGTAAATTGAATCTTTGGCCATAGCTATCTTATTTGAAATAAGTTCCTATGGCTGATAAAATTTGATATAAAGTACCTGTCCACATTATTCTCTAATGGAGTAAGTTATAATTATGGCATGAAAGTCAAGATTAGGAAAATTTGAAAATTTAGATTTATTAAACAAATATTTAAGAACATGATTAATCTTATTTTTTCATTTATTCAACAAGTATTTTTTAAGTGATTGCTTTCCTGTGTATAGGTGGATTTAGATAAAAGGAAGAACTGTTCACCCAATTTAACAGGAAGAGACCAGAGTTAATATGGGTATAGCTGTAGATAGGCTGTTGCATATAGTTGTAGGAAGAAGTGAAAATTTTCTTTTCTGTTTTTGTTTTCTGTAGTAAAATAACATGTATACCCAAATAATTAAACTGAGAACAACAAGGAGAGTGGGAACACTAGGGAAATGAAGGAAAACAAGATGTGAAATAATCATCTGGGAGAGTAGAGGAGCATAAGAATAACTTGCCTAGAAACAGGGGAAGGCAACATAATTTGCAGGGCCCAGGGAAAAATGCAAAATGTGGAGCTTCTGTTAAAAATTAGGAATTTCAAGACAGTGACAGTGGAACATTAAACCAAGCATGGGACTATTCTACATGTGGGCCCTGTGCAACTAAACCCATGAATTTGATCTGAGTAAGAGAATATAATAGAGTTGCTTGCCAGTACTGAGGGACCACTTGAAGATTAAGATCAGAGATTTCAGACCAGAGCAGTCAGTATGGTTGTGTAATTTTATGTACTAATAATCAGCTATAAACCATTCTCCATTCTTCTTCATTCTTCTAGTTCTTCTGTTATTAGTAAAACAGAAAGGAGTAAGCACAGTCTTCATCCTACAGTATTTGAATGAGCTGACAATGTATGGTCCTTTCTATGTAAAGAACGGTGCCTTCAAGCCTTCCTCATATCACAAAGACATTAGGAGTTGTCAATTTATTATTTTACCTGTTGTTACATTAAAAAGATCTAGATGTTTTCAGACTTCCTGGTCCGTTTCTAAGAGTCAGTAATGCATTTTCTATCTTATTGTGACATCATTTTCTGTAATATCTTTGCAGTGGGGATTTGGTTTTGAAAGAGAGAGGCAATACGTTTTTCTCACTGCCAATGTCTGTTGACAGAGTTTTCATTCGATTATTGTTCTAAAATCAGGACTAGCATGAGGACAGATGTAGTTAATTAATCCTTCTCAGTTCTGATTCAATTAAAAAATTCCTGGAAACTTCTCAATGTCTGCTTGAATTTTTCTTATGGAAACTTTGCTGTTAGAAAGGTCAAAATTCTTGTTAAATAGGATCAAGACCTTACAAGTCAAGCATTTCCCTGGGTGGCAGCGGGGCTATATTGAAAAATGAATTTAAATGAAAATGCAAAATATTACTGAATGTAAATTTGATGGGGTGGAGGAGAATTTTGTTTTTCAGGCTCCGATTTTAAGCTAGGAGAACACGAGAATACATGTACATGTGTATAAGCATACAAGAACATAATGATTTTGCTTTATCACTCTATCACCTTTCACATATCAGTCTGTTACTTTGTTCAGTTTGAGAATAATAACTCATTCAACTATGTATTATCTTGGTAAAGGAATGTTTTATGGAGGTTCGTTTGCAAAATATTAGTTGATGAAACACTTGATGTTAGTGCACAAGCAGCAGGTAACCTTTTATTTTTAATATGTTTTTTGTATATGTTTATAACTTCTGTTATTGGACACCAAAAGGAAACTTTAAAAGAAAATCATACTTAACTTTAATCTTTGTTTTAATACTTTAAGTTCTAGGGTACATGTGCAGAACATGCAGGTTTGTTACATAGGCACACACATGCCGTGGTTGTTTGCTGCACCCATCAACCTGTCATCTATATTAGGTATTTCTCCTAATGCTATCCCTCTCCTAGCCCCTCACCCTCTGACAGGCCCCAGTGTGTGATGTTCCCCTCCCTGTGTTCATGTGTTCTCAATGTTCAACTCCCACTTATGAGGGAGAAAATGCAGTGTTTGGTTTTCTGTTCTTATATTACTAACTTAACTCTTAACAAGCAGAAAGTTGTACATGCCCAAATGGTGAACCAGTACCTAAATGTGCAGGTCTAATATTCTGAATCTCAATCCAAAGGGGAAGCAAGAATTTGCTTTTTAGTTAAGTGGAAAGTAACTACAATTTATAAAAGAAGGTTAGTAAAGCACTGCACCGAGTCTATACATCATTATTGGGTTGCGTCAAAAGTAATTGCTGTTTTGCCATTACTTTTGCACCAACCTAAATATAAATCAAAATGTATTAAACTGAGCTCTGTAAGTGGGTCAAATCATAATCACACACTAGATTTATTGCCTTTTAAAGTCATAGTCATCCCTGTGATAAAGATTAGTGATGAACTGATTGAAAAATATGGGCAAGAATGATTTCTACTGCAATGTAATAAGCTTATCCACATATTAGGCTTAATTTTCAGCAAAGATATTAACTTGTTCTTTTTATTAAAAGAATACTATAATTTGGACTGAAATGTAATACTTCACATGTGTTTTCTTCTTGTAGTATTAGAGATTTTGGCAGAAATATAAAGAGATTGGGAAAAGGGAAGATTGACAATTATTCATTTATTTTTTAAACATAAAATTTTAATGTTTTTGTGTTGTTTCGAGTTTTGTACAATTGAATATCATAATTATCATTTACCCAAGGGAGAGTCTCATTCTTCAGGAATAGATGTCTCTGTCTAATTTGCCTTGAAGATATTTGTATAAGTTGTCACCAATAAATTTTAATGAAAACTTGAGTAAAATGTGTTTGAATATGTTTGCAAGGCAATGAAAAATAAGCTTTTTATTCCCCTTGAGTGTTACACTGAATAAGCTATTTTTACAAATAATTTTATGTTGGCCACTTAAGCATTAGTCTGTTTTGCTATTGACTTATCAAAACATTGTCAAGAAAATTTGAAAACCAAATCCATTATGCTAAAGGGAAATTACACAGGCTGACTATACTCTACCTCTAAAGTAAGGATTTTAATTTTTCCATAAGATTCTGAGGAGAGAAATAGAGAAATTCCATGTGGCCTCTCATGTGGCTTTGGTTTTGCCATTCAATCGCTTTTACTTTAAATAATACAGTGCAGTGTTTTTACAGTTTGAGTGTCTAGGAGTTATATAGAGGATGAAATTAAAATGTAGATGAAGTTCCACAACCAAAAGTCAGATTCTTCCAGAAATCTGCATTTCAAGCATCTCAGGTGGATCTGATGCTGTTGGCCCAGAAAGTACCTTTTGAGAAACATGATTACAATGGAATTATGCTGGTATTTAAGGGAAATCATATAGAAATGAAATATGTATATTTTTTCCTTCAATCAACTAATTACCATGAGTTCTTCATTATTTACCATAAATTAGAAAATAATTTAGCTGTTATAAGTTCCAACTTACAACCAAAATGTATAGTATTTGCATATATTATATCTTAAATAACACACTTTTATATTTGCCTGCAATCCTTACAGGATCCTATTTTCTATGTACATTTTTTTTTAACATAGCGCTGTATAGGAACCCAGTCATTTGTAGATTATTTTTGAGAACCATAAATCTTTTTACCATCAATGAGATAAAATTATCCACATATTCTAACAACTTCTAAATTGTTTTTTTTAAGTAAACTAAACAAAAACATATTTTGCATCACAGAAAGTAAAGACTTTTAAATTAGAGCAACACGATATCCAGCTTTCCCATTACTTTTCATGAGGATAAAAGTACTATTTTTTTTCTGAGCTCCCCAGCGGACAAACCACTTTTCAAACCTTTATTTTATTGTTTCTCAAAAGAGCACAATGTATGAAGAAAGCTGAAATTCAAGATTAACTTGCCAGGACATCCTCATGTAAATGTTATGATCATTCAGCAAAGTATTGCTTTTGCTAATAACAAGTTGCCTTCACTAGGCCAAAAGGCAGCTACTTCAATGACAGATTGGTCCTCACCATTGCTGCCACACAAAGAGCTGAAAAGAAAAAGCTGAAGAATCAAGAAAACTCAAATGAAGTATAGAAAGAATAAAAATTTAAGAATAAAAATTGAGATGAGCCTTATAGTAATAATATACCAATAATTTCTATTTAGTGGAAATAGAATAACATCACTAACTGAGTAGCTTTGGTATTGTAATATGTCTGGAAAATAAGGCATGCAAACTAAAAATGTGATCTTTGCATCAGGAGAAGTACAAGGAAAAATCTATGCACTAAAATCAGAAATCTTATTAAAACAACTTAAGATTATGTACGGCATTGAGATGAAACAGCCACTCTGTAACTTTTAGAGGTAATGAGAAGGTCATTGACATCCTAAGGCTACATCCTAATTGATGTGATTGATTATGGCAAATGAATGGTGCTTTGGCTGACCCATTTTTCTTCACCAGTGAACTAAAACGTAAGGGTCTTTATTGTTTTTTCTATGCAGGCATCTTTGAGAATGCAATTTGCGACTTGGAGGCTAGAGTCAAATCATTGATGATAATGATGATATTGATGATGATATAAACAACAATTTGTAACATACTTTAATTCTAATTTCTAAGCTATTCCTGACAGTAAATATTCTTTCCTTCACTTTATATATAGAGGAAGTGAGGGTCACAAAGACATGAATTTATGTTCAGGTATTTGGAAAAGGCTTCTAGCAATTGGTTTATTGAGATTTCTTAAAAATCACAACAGTAGTTACCTAGGCTTGTGAGGGGGCACTGGTGGCAGGAGTAAAGGATTCTGAAATTACTTAATGCTATGCCAAGGAGTTTGCACTTTATTTTGTAGTTAGCTCTGTCACCTATATTCTAAGAAGGTGCTACGGCTTTTGTTTGGAAGATGGCTTAAAGTGAGAAAAAGAGGTCAGTAAGATAGTGGCAGTGAGAGTGGGGGAGGAAAAAAAAATCTCTGGTGTAAAATAGGGCACAATGGTCTATTAAAAGTAGGAAGAGAGAGAAGAGGAAAAAGTAAAAAATATGATTTTGAAGATTTATGTTGAGATAGATGGCTATGAAGATGATAATTCTATAAACATAAGTAAGAGAAGCAAGAAAACAAGCTTTGGAGATCGTCTTTTGGAAGATGTTTAGAGTTTCTGAAAGTAATGTATGTAGGGATATGCAGAAACTTACTGTAGAGATGTTATCTAGACTGCTGGAATGAGAATGTGAACTTCTTATAAAGGAGCACCCCCAAATCAACTAGTTTGTTAATAATCATGATATGTTATTTTCAAAATTTCCTAATCTAGCTTATTAGAAAGTCTTAAACTGGACCATTATACTTACATAGAACAAATCAAAGCTGGAAATAACTTCCACCAAAGCATAGTTCAAGGCTGTCCAGTAGAACTTTCTGGGATGATGCAAATATCTTACATCTTCATTGCTTAATATGGTAACTATTATCCATATTTGTTTATTTAGCACTTGAAATGTAACTCTTGCAACCCAGAAACTGAATTCTAAATTTTGTTTAATTTTAATTACTTTAGAGTTAAATAGTTTCTATAGCTAAGGGCTACTGAGATGAATAAGACAGGTCTAGATGCTTTAATCTGAAACAGAACACGTTATTAGCAGTTTGGAGAACATAATTCTACTTGCAATAATTCCATCAAAGTCCTCACTTGTAAAGAAAATGGAAAAAAAATTGCGACGAAGTAAGTATAAAATTGTTAAAAGTTGCATGTTCTTTTAACTGCACATTTTTCATTGACGTTAATGAAACATGTAGATAAAACAATATTCAATATTTTAAAATTTTAAAATCATGTTTTAAATATAAGTAGATTTTACTTTTATTTAACCAGTTTCACTGTAGACAAGATAATCTTTCAAAGAAGAGCCCAATTCAATTACTTTTGGAATGAGAATCTATTTTATAGTTATATTATATAGCATTCTAACAGAAGATATTAATTTAGGAGTATTACATCGTGAATATTGAGGATACAATGACACTTTTATTTAACATAAAAGTTTATGCATTGACTGCAGATTAAATGTATTCCTTTAGTGTGTCAGAGTAGAATTATATGGCACTTTGTTTTTCAAATGCTAACAGAGAAAATAAATCATCAGGCTGTACCTAATCTCTTTCCATTTTTCTTTAGAAATTAATAAACATATATGTATGTATAAATGGAATGCTGACATATGAGCATAAAGATTTATCCTTAATTTGTGATACTCTTTTGTTATGAACATTTATAGTCAATCTTCCAGAATTAATTCATAATATTTTGAGCTTAAGATTTAAAACTGAAATGCATTTTCTCGTTCACTTGGCCTTTATACTGTCACTTTTTATAGAGGTGTGGAGGTTATCATCTAGCCACTGAAAGCAAAACTTCTGTTTAGGATGTATTTGGATTTGTGATGCAGCACTGTTGTTTTATGGATTAGTGGACTTGGACAAATTATTTTCTTACAAGTTTATTTTGAGGTTGACATATGAGAGCATACATCTACTGACAAATGTATGTTGTGTTTGGATTCTCTACAATCTTTACTTCGAGTCTCTCTGAATTAGAGAAAGAACTTTAAGAAATTTGGGAAATAATGAGTGGAGAAACTTCATTTCAAAATTCCTCCTGAAGTTTAAATTCCCATCTCCTGATTAAAAGCAATCATTAGTTTGTTTACATTTTTAATGGAATTATATATAATTCCACAGCATTTCTTGTCAATTTATGTAAATTTTAATCGAATGATTACATTACATTAATAAATAAAACTTGCGAGAACACCACTGGAAACTGATAAAGGGTATCACTTTTGTATGGTAAGCATATCGATCTTCAGGTAGGAAAAGAGGCCTAGGGTGTACTTGAAGTGGACCATATAATTGATCACCCAGGTTTAGACTCTTTTGAAATTAAAGAAGGCATAACTGTGACTGGCTTGGACAAACTGAGATCTATCTTTGCTCTCTCCAGATGGTATCTTACTAGCTATTGTGTTTGGATATTCTGGACAACAGTCCATATGTTCTACACAAAGAATAGAGATTTTGATTACCCCAGGTAGTCAATTAATTGTAGGTTAAAATAAGTTTAGGTTTGTACAACATACTAATAGTTCACATTTATTGAGCTTGCATTATAGGCCAGACAAGTTAAATACTTATATGCATGACCTCATTAAATTATCACGTTTATGGAATAGATTATTTTTATTTCTATTTCACAGATGAAACTGAAACTTAGGAAGTAATCTTTGTAAAATGTGGTAAATCCTGTGTATTTTACTACACACCAGACCCTGTGCTAAATACTTCTGTGCATTGCCTCATTTAATCCTTCTAATTACCCTAAAACAGTTTTTTAAACCTCTACTTCACAGACGAGATTAAATATGTTGCTGAATGTTATATAGCTGATGAGTGTCATAGACCAGCTCTAAAATCAGATCTGTCAGACAAAAAGTCTATCCCTCAATTAGTAGGTACATTTTTCCCATAACTGATATCTGTTTCCATGAAATGTATGATTCTGTCACTTAGGGCAATTAAGAGCTTGAGAAGAAAGGAAAGGTACAGTACTGGGGCCAAAGGGTTTCATTTGAAACACATAAACCTATGTCATACTGAGATTTTTCTGCCTGAAGATGCTTTCTGGAGAGGTTCTCTGAATCAGTTTCCAGATTACCAGGGTGAGGAGGCAGCTTTCCTCCAGCCTATGTTCATGTTCTCAGGCTTGGCCTCTCCAGCCTGTGCCTTACACCTTGCATTTCAGGCTCTACAGTACTGTGTACTCACAGATAGGAAATCTGTAAATTAACTACCAGTGCAGGCCTGGGATTCTCCCAAATTTGACTAAATGAGATTGATGTGGATGAGGCAATTAAGATCATGGGCACACAAAAAAAATGGTAATTTTCTTCACTGATAAAAGTCACAACTCTCAAAATAGTAAAAACACTGAGGAAGATAAATCAATCAGAAAATGTATCCTGTTTTTACAAGATTTTTAGAGGTATAAACATTACTGAAATGGCCAAGCATAGGAATAATTGCTTATAAGATTGCTAAGAACATCAACAGATATTTCTCTGCTTATCTAAAATAACAGCCAAAGCATTTATAAATCGAAACTTCTAGAATATTATCTTGACTAACTGGAAAAAGTAGCATGTACCAATGCTAAGGTGAGTGATTAGAGATTGGTGTCCTCATCACGACTCTGCTTTCAATGAGTTCTGAGGCCCTAAAAATGTCATATCATACCCCAGATCCAATGTTACCTTTCATACAGGTAGGCAACTATGGACCATATTTGGCTCATAGGAACACTGTAAAGATAAAATGGTTTAATATTTTTGAAATTTCTATCATTATAGAATTTCTCATATAGAGTTATCATTACTTGTTTATACATCTTTCTTCTCAAGCTCTAAATTCCATAAAGACAAGGGCTAAGAAAGTATAATTCAACTTTACATCCTCAGAACCTAACAGAGAACTTGGTACATAGAAAATATTTGATTGATGATTTTTTGTTGTTATTGAATAAATACATGAGTGAAATAAAGTGAGTCAAAAGTGCTTTTGAACTTACAAACATTGTAAAAATATGTCGTAGCTATTCAATTCCATTTTCCCAGTTGAGTCAACTACTAACTAAACCCCCTTAACTCAGAATGTAATATAAATGATTTATACAGTAATGTCCTGCTTAATGTCAGAAATTTCAAATGTTCACTTTTCCTTCATTTTCTTGAACTATGTCTCTGACACCTTGTCGTATATAAATGTACGACTTAAGATAAATGTATACATACTTTCTTTTGCCAAATGAATCTGCTTTTTATGGGACTATATTCTACTGGTTTGAAGGTGAACTAAAAATATCTCTTATCCCCGAAGCCTGGTGCTGACTCACGGAGCGTGTCTACTACATGACCAAATGTAGGTTGAGAACAAATTAGAAACATCTGACTTATTCGCATGCATTTTAGTATTTCAAGAGGAGACACAAGAAGAAGGTAAAATATAGCAAGCAAATTAAGGTACAAAAATGCATTTTATTTTTTATCTTAGTTAAATTTGTCTGAGAATTCTTTTGTTATGCATGTTCTTGCTCCTTACCCAAAACTGCACATTGGCAAATAACAGGGACTACAGATGGCTCAACAGCCACGAACCATTTGTTGTTGAACAAATTTGGCACATTCTCTTATCTTCTAACAACCAGACTTCTGACCCATTGACTCCTCCCTAATTCTTCCCCCCACACACCAAGGAAAGCCCTTCCAATTGGTTTTGACAGCTTAGTAGTAGCTTTTAGAATTTTGGTATAGAGAAACTTTAGAGTCATCATTTGTATTTCCTACATTACATTTTAAATCTTTTCTAGAATATGAATAGAGCATCCTGTAATATGAGTAAAAACCTATATATGTAGAAAAGCTGAATTATATTAAAATTGTCAGTTTTAGAACCAGCAACAGCACAGGTCTGACCCCTACCTTCAGCAGAAAAAAAAAAAATGCACTGAGAAATACTTAGAGGGTGGGAAATCAAGTCTTTTGTATCTTAATGTAATGTTTTTTCATCACTACAATTGCTTTAATCACACAGCTCTAAATTCCTCTTTAATTATCTAATTATCTTGCTCTTTATATTTGGAGAAATGAGTTGTTATTTGGAAGGTTACTAGGTAAGTAAGCATAATCAATTAAATGGTGCGTATCTCTGGAAGTACTATTGTAAAAGACTGAAGTAAAGGCCTTCAGATAAAGGCCAACAGACACCCTAGAGCATTTATATGCCATTTGATAAATATTTAAATATATTTATTTAAGATATGTGTCACCTTAGAGAATTAATAAAGCTTTCAAATATGTCAGCTCACCTAAAGCATTAAGAGTAAAGGTTCTGGATTCAAATGACAAATGTTAGATTCATGGTTCTGCCACTTCCTAATTATAGGAGACTTAAGTGATGCTCTCATTCATAAAATGGGGACTACAACATAGTTTTGTAAATATTAAATGAAATAATCAATGTAAAATGCATAGCATGTACCTGGTACACAGTGTATGCTCAGCAAGTTGTAGCTACTGTTGTCATTATTATAGTTCTCCTCCTCTTCCTCTTCCCCATTCTCTTCTCTTAAAAAGTAATGATAGTGGTGATGAGAGTAGTAGTGCAATGTGAATAGAAAGGATGCTCTGATACAAGATATGTAACAAGATCATCAGGATAAAGATGTTATTGGTAATAATATGAAGTCTACTCATTTAGACATAAAATACAATTGGAAGAACTAATCTGACAGCTAAACTTCTTGGTAACAAGCAGCTCAAGGGCTACTGTATAAAGCCTAACAAGCTCATGGGAATCTGATTTTGTGTATATAACAGAATGATGCTTAAGCAATTAAAAAATACTAGAAATAGGATGATGTCCTGCTTTTTGTGAATTTCTATGGCATTTGGGGTAATTTTAAGTGTTTTACTGATTTTCATTTTTAACTGATCTCTTTTGATAGATAGATTATAATTTATAATTATATAGAGATTATATAATCTATCTATAATACTATAGATACTGCTATAGGGGAACTGACATATTTGAAAAGCTCCGTTAACTCTCTTAGGTCATACACATCTTCAATGAATATACTTAAATAGTTATTTCTCAAATTGTATATAAATGCTCTAGGGTGTCTGTTGGCCTTTATCTGAAGGCCTTTACTTCAGTCTTTTACAATAGTACTCCCAGAGATGTTGCATTAGTCTGTTTTCATGGTGCTGATAAGGACATACCCAAGACTGGGCTATTTACAAAAGAAAGAGGTTTCATTGGACTTACAGTTCCACATGCCTGAGGAGGCCTCAGAATCATGGCAGGAGGTGAAAGGCACTTCTTACATGGTGGTAACAAAAGAAAAATGAGGAAGAAACAAAAGAAGAACCCCCTAGAAAACCCATCAGATTTTGTGAGACTTATTCACTATCTTGAGAAGAGCACCAGAAAGGCTGACCCCCATAATTCAATTACCTCCCCGTGGGTCTCTCCGCAACACATGTAAATCTGGGAGATACCATTCAAATTGATATTTGAATGAGGACATAGCCAAATCATATCAGACACATAATTCTATCTATCTATGTATCTATCTATCTACCTACCTACCTATCTATCTACCTATCGACCAGATTATGAGCCTCTGAGAGCAAGATTTTTATTTTATACTGATAGAGGAGATGCTCCTTAGATACTTTTGGGATAAACTGATTTCTTTGACCTCCACATTTTCCAACTTTCTTTTTGAACGCACTTGAAATGGTTTAATTCTAGAATACTTCAAGAGGCGTATAAGGCTCTCAAATCAAAAATTAAACAGAAGATTCTAATTAAGATGCTGTATTCAATTTAGAAACATCAGTGCTTACACAATCCACTTCATACAAGAATATAGAATGGAGGATATAAAAATCATGTATGTATTCACTGAGTTTATTCAAAGTTATTTTCTTTTACTTATGTTGACATTTATGAACTTTTACTGATTACTATACAATACATTTCTATAAGAAAGGAGTAAGAAAGCTTCAGAAAATCATATATTTATTATAAAGTATCTTCCTAAAGGATTAGAATGTTGAGTTAAACACTTTATTCTGATTTACAAATATGGCAATTAATTTGAGTTACCAATGTTCTGATTTATTTTAAAGAAAATAACAATTCTACTTTCTTGCTTATATAAACTATAGATTTTATGAATATTATCAGATTCTCTATTCAAATATCTCTGTTAAGGTAGACAGATAATTATTTGCAGCCTAATTTTCTGTGAAGAAACTAAGATGGAGATTTTTAGGAAACATTTTAAGGATTGATACTAGGTAAGTGGCAGAACTAGGATTGGGACTCTTACTTTCATGTTCTCTAATGTGTTATTCTCTTTTGACTTTAATATGCACCCTCATCAAATTCACTGCTAAATAACTACATTCTTGATCAGTTAAATTCACATGGGATGGTTGTTTCCAAGGATTTTTATGTAAATCTGGACAGTTTCAATTATGAGATAAATTCCTTACCAGTACAATTAACAAACAAATTAGATTATTACTGGAGAAGACTAAAAGGGTTTTAATAGTTTCTTCTTGATATGAATGAAAACAGCAAACAGAAAACAGGAGTGCTAATGTTATTAGTACAATTATGGTGATCTTTGTTCATAATTTTTTTTGTATTATAAAGTCCTTTTTTTTTTTACAAAATATTAAAGATTTATTTTAGAAAATTTAGAAATAACAGACTTTAAAAAAACAATTTTAATTCTTACTAACTATAGATTGCCATTTCCTAATTTTTGTGGTATAGTCATACTTTTATCTCTTTAAATATAAATATTCTATCTCCACCGATATATTTCTATTACTCTATATAGAGATCTCTATCTCTATTTTTATCTCCAAGTTTACCAGTAAAGGTATATATGTCTTTGTTTCTCTCAATCTGTCTCCAATTCTATGTCTGTACAGACTTATTTCTGTCTCTATACATATATCTATCTCTAGATGCACAAATGAAATATATGCTATCTTTATATAAACATAAAAAATTCTTAATATTTTTGTAACCTTATTGTTTTCATTTAATTGTGAACATCTTTTCATATCATTTAATATTTTTTCAGAAAATAATTTTAATTGGTTACAAAGTAGTTTAGTATATTTCTGCATCTTTATTTACCTAAATTATTCTTTATTCCACGGGTATTGAGGTTACTTCCATATTTTTACTGAAATAGCTGAATAGTAGCACTGCAGTGAACATTATTATAGCTAACTTTTTCAACATTATTCATAATTAAATGTTGTAGGCAAAAAAAACAATCTTGTGGGTGACTTTGTGGAAAAATTTCTGAATCAAATAGAATTTATATTTTCAAGATTTTAGGGTAATATTACTAAATTAAACCTCTGGAATGGAATATAAAATATACTAGTTTACACTACAACCAGAATAACAAACGTCCTTGAATTTTGTCAACATTGATTCATATATGCATTTGATTAACAGTAAATATTTTGTCAGGTGTAGAAATCTCACTTGATACTGCCATTCTATAATTTTAAGTATAATTATTATTACCTTTATTGTTGTTATTACTTCATGAATTTTATAGATAGCTCCAATCCCTTCTTATACATCTTTAATTTCCAGGATTTAAAACTCCCTAAGGTAACTTGTTATTCCTCAAAATTGGAGTACCTTGTGTTTCTATAACACTTCTCAAAGTTGACAGCAAACAGTGCTTTAACTGATACTCACAACATCCCTGTGAGGCAATAGTAAGAAATAAGTATTATTGTGCCTCTTTTACACATCCTGAATAAACTTAGCAGAAAGGCAACTTGTTCAAGCTTAAACAGAAATTGTTTCTCAAGAGATTGCATGCAAACAGGCAGGAAACTGGGATCATCTTTTAGTTCTATAAGGTAATCATTTTGAAGACTCTTGGTATGAGTTGAAACCAGTAGAAAGGTTCATGTAGAATTGGCCCAGTTTAGGTGTCTAAGTACCAATCAGTTGTACCACAAAATGTCTACTAACATGGGTGATGCTTGTTTTCTAAACTTAGCAGATGTTCATCATGATTTTTAATTTCTATGTGTTTCCACTGAAGCATTTATGATTTTTTTCTGAGGTACAAAAAGTTCTTATATTCTTCTTATATTTTCAAATTATTACATAGGTATGACTCTATTATCTGGAATGGACATTTTTATTGCTAACATTTTCCAGGGTAGCTGAGAAAATTTATTACAAGATGTGAATCAGGCTGTTTGCTGATAAAATATTTAGCAAACTATACCCAGCAACCAAATCATTATGTTAAGAGCTGTAAATCTGTAGAACAAAAGTAGTTTGAGGTTGGTCAAGTCTGCCTCCGATCTTTTATTATACTTTATTGTGTCTATAAAGCTAGCCTTCAGCTGAAAGGGCTTCTAAGGCAAAAAAAAAAAAAAAAATGTTTAAATAGTAGCAGCTCAGGGGGAAAAAAAAAAGAATGGCAGTGTTAGATTGTGCCTTCACTTTATATACTAGAAACATATTGATATATACAAAATCTAAATTGCTAGGAACTGGATGTGACAAAATTAACTGATTATTACAATTTGTTGATGTGCCAGTGCCCCGATATATAAACTTTTATTTAAGATGGGATTTGGTTCAGTTTGAATAGTGTTCCAAGAAATAAAGATTCTTGGGGAAAAAAATTGCTAAAGAGACATCTCTAATATGTTGGTTGAATACTGAGGATATAGTGTGTAGACTTACAGGAAAGCTATAGAATATAAATTACAGGAAATAGAAATGCATTCTGAAAATTGTGAATCTTATCCTCATCTAGGATATATTACTATATCTAGAAGGAATTTGTGATGAGAATATTAAGAAACCATGGTTAGTTTCCATCAATCTCTGTCAATAATTATATGCGAATTTGAGCACTGCATTATGTACGGAGTGCTATGCTGTCATTGAGTGGTCATATAAAAACTAAAACAACTATCTAACAAATCCTAATACAGGCATATCACAGTACAGTACTCGCACATATGAATGTGTGGTGGGCAGAGGGGGAGAGAGAGAGAGGAGGTGGAAAGAAAATGTGTCCTAAGTGACTGGCACACTGCTCAAAAGTAGAGAAAGATTCTGCATGCTGAAGGGGCCAGATTCAGGGCAGAACTGTCCTTTGAGTTAATCCTTGAAGGATAATTGCATCTTGAAAATAGGTCTGCTGTTTGTCATTTGGTACAATTCTAGCCCAATACAGCCTTTTCGTTACAGAGACATTATGTTTTGCACATTCAACAATGCTGTGTTGTTTCTTTTGTAAAGTTAATCTCTTGGTTTATACCAAGAGATGACTTGAACAGTTTCCTAGAGATGGTTTTTTTTTCTCCTTCTTTTTTATACTTTTTCTATGTTACCACTCCTGGTGGGGCTTATGCATGAATGTGGAAACACACATTCTCTTTTTCTCACATATTTAAAACAAAACAGTCTCTAATCCTCAAACTTGGTGTAAAAATGCCACAAAGAGAGGATTATTTGAGCAGTACATCTGTTTCTCTTAGCAAGTTATTTTAGTTAGTTTTTTACATTTGTGATTAAAAAATACTTCCAATGAAATTCTTATTATTGAAAAATAATGTATTGCCAACAGAATTGATCATGAGATTGAGCAAGAAAATAGGAAAAGACAATATATTTTGAAGTTAAAAAAATAAAATTTTTCTCTACTATTAAACTGGGTGGAAGAAAGTCTTCACTGATAGACTGGAACAATCATAGAACACGGCTTCTTCCCCCTCAGCCACTGCCAGATTCAACGTCAAAGGTATTCCTTTTTTATTCTCACTTCTGGTGAAATATGGAAAGGACTCAGAGACAACAGGGAATCACGTTGTTCTCCCAAAGAATAATATCCATGAAAACAGTGTTTTGGTAGTAAAGAGAGATGCTACCTTTTATTTCTATGTCCAAAATGCCAAAGTATATGTCTCAGAAAATTATCTTAGCTTTTGATTATTTGGTTATTTTATATTGAGGAACCCTAATTAAGAGTTAAAAACTCCAGCTCACAATTTGGATTCTTAGATAGATCCAAGTTTTTGGTATCCAGTAACTGGCATTTTGTTTTATTTCAACTTAGAATTCTGGCCTTATGTAGAGATAGTTTATATTTTCGATGCCTGATAAGATTTAACTTGTGGACAGTTATGATGATCAAATAGTGCATAAGCATATATGCACACAATAAAACATATTTATATTTAAAACACACAGATATACTAACAAGTGAATTCAGACTGCATTTATCCACTTGCTCATTCATTTAGTCGACAAAATGTGCCAATTACAATAAAAAATTATGTTCTTAATATCTTAAGATCCTAGATTGTTTTTCACAGCTGAACATTTTTCTTTTGAAGTTGAAATTTTATATTTAGTGTCTATATCCAGTGGTTGAGAAAACTTCATCTTCTATGGAAGGTCACTGGAGAATTCCTGGAAACTCTAGGGCATTTGGGGAAGTGTTCTTATGAAAGTGCGAACACATGGACACAGGGAGGGGGAGCATCACACACTGGGGTCTGTCGGGGGAAAAAAGGGGAGGGACAGCAGGGGGTGGGGAGTTGGGGAGGGATAGCATGGGGAGGATTGCCAGATATAGGTGATGGGGAGGAAGGCAGCAAATCACACTGCCATGTGTGTACCTATGCAACAATCTTGCATGTTCTTCACATGTACCCCAAAACCTAAAATGCAATAAAAAATATATATATATATAAAAAAGAAAGATCAAAGGATTCTTTTTCTTCATGCTTCACAATTCTCCTCAATGGAGGAGGAACAGACCCTAAATAGGGTTTACCATATTTTCACGTTCTCTTATTAATAACACCACAACATTTTCCTCTAAGATACATACCTCATTTGGTAGTATCTTCCAAAATCTAAGTTAAAACAAGCAATTATACTTGTTCTGACCTCCTATTTTAAACTTTTCACAATAAAATATGAAGCTTTTGCATTTTAATATTTATTTATTGACTGAAGTAAACAAACATACTTTAATTCTCTCTGTCCTTACCATAAAGTCAGGCACAGATAGAATCTAAGGAATTTATCCTATCATAATTAAAGTGTTCTTAAGTCATCCCCTAGTTAGTTAATTTGGTGTCTTCTAAGAACAACTTAAGTGACAAAACACTGAAACTTTAATAGAGCAAGAATGCAGATTATATTAAAAGTATTCTTACAACACCTTCTAGTCATCTATTTTGCTTTCCAAATTCATTCTCGTTAATCTGGAAGCAGACCAACTTGATTGGAATCTCATTTCTACCACTTAATATCTATGTGCCGTTAAGCAAGTTAATATCTCTCTGCTTCTTCTTCATTGATAAGATGAAGAAATGATAGTAGACACTAAATAGGGTTTCTGTAAAAATGAAATGAATTGATAGCTGTACAGAGAGCTTAGTACTATTCTTACTTGTATAGTAAGGCTTCCCTATAAATGTTGACTATTATGATGGAGAAGACATAATACTGAAAGAGCTATTCTGTTCAACAACTCTTTCTGTATTCTCTACTCCAGTACTAAATTTTATTGACAGTCATTATAATTACAGAAGATGGACTTCAATGAAAATATCAAACTCAATGTTGAAATGCATGAGTTTGAGCAAAGATGGGAGTTAAACTACTTTATAAAGATGTATCCTGAAACCCTGAGTTATAACACAGTGCCCTCCCACCAGGCCTAGTCTCCTAGTACCACTCTGGTGCTCTGTGACTTTGAAGAAACACACACAACATTTTTTCAGTTTTCATTCAGACTTCTTTGCACTTATTTACAGTTTATGGTGTCTTTTGACCTATATTTCTAATTAATATTATAAACAAGGTACCTAGGAAAAGCTGAATGTATTATATTTTGTTAAATATATTCACACAATAATGGAAGTATAAGAGTAATAAACACAGAGCACAAAAACAAATGACAAAAGAATATATCCCGAGAATTTGAGTACTGAGGCAGAAAGGGGAATGTGACAATAATAACTATGGATCCCCTGGTAGAACTCAGAATGACTAAATATGTAGTATTTAGTTTTTATTCAATATTACTCTCCTTTTGGGACACCTGTATACAATGTGTTTCTACTTCTAAACATTATTCTCTTCTTCTTCCTTTCTTGTCAGAATTACTAGACAAAGTGGGAGTGAACTCATTTGTCCCTTAACTGTATCTTTGTATAATATACGTTGGAGGTTTTACCCTTTTGTCACTTAGATGTTCTAACAAAGGATGTTACTCACTGAATAGGTCCTAAATTGTGTAGGTCTGTCTTCTAATATTCTAGTAATTATCATATTTATTTTAAGATAATGGACAGATCCATAGTTACAAATTAAGGTCTATCTTGGAATCCTTTAGAAGAGAGAAAAATTTTGCCCTTTCAATTTATCCTGGACCAAATAAATAATTAAAAATGAGTAATTCGAAGAAGTGATTTGCATCAGATACCCTACCTTGTTTTTCTAATTATGGTTTTAAGGAACTGTGGAACATCCCATTAGGAAACAAACCAAAATTTGCACAGACAGCCTGTGATGTTATATTACTGAAATGACCATGTGTGGAAAGCAATTATTGTTTGAGTCACTCAGAACCATAAAAACAGGAGTTTATTAAATTTTATAAAATTGACTGATTTTAACGAGGTTTTCCAGATAGAAATGGTTGCATTCTTATTTAAGTAATGATCCCCAAAGTGATTTCCCCCCCAGAAATGCTAATAAAAATCTAGCACTGGCAATGCTAGTCCTCATGGTGTATATGAGAACTAAAGTTAATAAAATTATCTTGTATTAGGGAATGTTGTTGAATAAGTAGATTTTAGTTACTCTTGTTCCCTCAAAAAGTAACTGTGTAAGATAATATGTTAATCTGCTTTACTGCAGTAATTATTGACTATCTGTAAGAATCCCATAACATTATGTTTTTAACTGGAAATATACACAATAAGATTTATTTTAGAAAACAAAAAACAAATAATCTACTAAAAGTTGGTAAAATTAAAATTTTTGTAAGTTGACTATGTTTTCTCCATTGACTAGATTACATTTAGAAATATTTTCAACCAGAAAAGATGTTCCCAAACTTTATTAACTCCAAATTAATAATTCTTATAAAATATTTGTATAGATAGAACAGACATATTTAACTAAAAACCAAAATACTAAAAGTAACAGTTAGCAATGCAGTAACTTCCCTGCCAAAAATACAGTGGTGTGCATTGGGGGATACTGAAATAAATACGTTATCAAGGATCTAATATTCTAGAGGAGAATCATAATATAAATAAAACACCTTATGGCAATACCAAATAATAATGCTACTATTTATTATACAGAAATATAAGTTGATTGAAAACTGAATATATAAAGAGGTTCCGGCACTGTTCAAGAACAAATTCTGGCATCAGCTTTATATTTTGATATTCTTAAGTCTGCTCTAAGTCTAGAACTCAAAATGTTTAAATGAACACCAGGCCTTCTATTTGTTTGGTTTTCATAAAATTACTCTGGGATTCTTTTTGGTTTGTGTGTATGTACATGCATGTATGGGTATGTAATATTAAGAAGGCATTAAGTCAAGATACGTATACATTTCCATTTGAAAACTCTTTGGACCAATAGTTCGATTATTAGGAGACTTTACCATTGTTTTTATAGTTAGAATAGATCATTGCAAAAGTTAAACAGAAATATTTTTTAAGGAAGGTAGAGACAGGAATTTATCAATTTATTCAGGTCCATTCTAAAGAAGGCATTGTAAAGCAATATCTTGAAAAGATCTTACACCTTACTTCCTTCTAGATACACTTACTGAGGAGCTAACATGAGTGATGGTATATAGTTTCTTTTACTTGGAGGAGGAATACACCTATGATTGCATTTATTTTATAAACCATTAAGTCAGAAGGCTCAACATTTAGGTCCAAGATTCTAACATTTTAGAAATAAATAATATGACCATGTCATCTGCATCTACCCAATCTCCACAGATTCAAGAATAACTATGTAATTGTCTTCTAAAGGGGGTTTCACTAATTCCCTTTCAATCATCAGATTAGAAGGTAACATGCTGTAGCACTTTTATATTTTTCTCTCCTGAGAACTGGATTTAATATTTGGAAGTATTAAACTTTTCCCCAAGTAGTTAAGGAGATTATTCTGCTCCTTAAGAGGTATTTCCTTCTGAAGGGATAATGAGGGGGAGGAATCATAGCATCTCTTGATTGGAGCAAAATGTAACCACCAACATTGGACTGGTGGGATGGATAAAACAAGATTAAATTTTTAAAAAATGATGATATATGGGTATTTCACATTTTAATAGAATTCTAAAGTATAAATTTGACCCTATTACTTTCTTGCACAGACTTCCAATATTGTTTTTAAGGATAAAGTTCACAGTCTGCGGGTTAACATTCAGATTCTTGAATAATTTTTGTCTAATCTTTCTGGACTCACATTCCTCTACTTCTCCACATGAAACTTTCATTTGATAATGCAACACATCTTGCTGTTTCATGTTTTTGTCTCTTCCTTCTTTCTTGATCCAGGGAAAACTTTCCTACTTCTATAATCTGAACTTTGATTCAAGTAAGCTCTTCATCCAATTTGGTTAGATAAGCCTCTTTCTGTGTTTTCATAGGCACATCGTGTTTCTGTAACACAACACTTATTAAATCACTGTAGCATTAACTTACTTGCCTCTCTTGTCCAGCACTTCAGCTGTTTTTGAAGCTAGGGAATACGTTAGATTCATCTTTGTTATCTCGGTGTCATATAATGTTTGGAACACAGTAGGTTTATAATAATACTCATGAAATAAATGAGAGCTGAGCAAAGCTCAGTTTTTAGACCAGGTTTGTATTTTTAATCTTGAAAGTGGTCTCCAAGATCATGTCCAACCACTGAATTACATGCAGGGGCCAAGAAGTCAGGACAAGACCAAAATTCTAAGTGAGACTAAAACTGTAAAAGTTAATGCAGTTTTTTGCTTTGAGGCAACTTGATTTAATACTAAATTTTAAAAGGACAAGGAAAGTAGAATTGAACAGGTAGTAGAAACTTTACACAGTTCTGGATATCAGAATGGGCATACTAAGAAGAGAAAACAAACTCAACGTTTCCTTCAAACCTCTTCACTGCATGAGCCTCAAATCTGACTATGGACTCCTTTATACTTTCTGCTCTGGAAATAGGCCACTGGTGAGTTTTGCAGAATTTCAATAGCAACTTTACCCAAATGGTAGAAAAAAAAATCTATGAATAGTTTTAGAGCTTCTTTCCTAGCTTGCAGATCTCCTGCTTATTTTTCCTATAACTAGTATTAAAATAGAATGTTTTTCTTTTACTTAAACATGTTCTTAAGACAATCCTAAAACCAATTATCATTTTAAACTCTAAATCTACTTTTTTTTTATTATTCTTTTTATGACACAAGTTTTCCTCTCAAAATGTTTACAATTTCAATAGGCAGACAATATGTAGATCCATAAAGAGAATTATCAAGTGATGATCAAGTGCTACTGTATATGAAATTGACACAAGGAAAATTCACTTTTCCAGTATATCTAGGGAGAACTTCAGTATAAAGTAGCAACTTTAATTAGGTTAAGTATATATCTAGTTTTATTTGGATTTATTGAGTTAAAAATTATAAATTGAGAGACATGGCAATATAGGAATGATAATTACTCCCTAGAATCTAGGTAGCCCATAAATTTATGTGATCTGTGGAATCTTAAATGACTTCCATGGCTTATCCAACAAACACATTAAAAAATTATCTATCTCTGTATTTTTGGAATTTTATATTCTTCTCCCACTAAATAGTTATCTTAATTGCACATAGATTATATGAATAATTCACAGCCTCCTAAATTTAAGTGCAGTCTTTCAAATTGTGCAGAATAGTTTAAGCAAGAAAACAAAATATCTAAAATATCATCATCTAGTGTAATACTGCAACTGTATAGAATAAGTTATTATTAAACATATTGATGTTTCTTCATCAATATGTTTAATCAATTATTTCTTTGGTTTTATTTTGTGAAAAATCTTACCTATCTCAAGAAGCAAGAAGACACAAAATTACAAAGAAAACTGGCTTCATAAATTGGTAGTGAAAATTGCTTTTACTTTGAAAGGCTTTTTGCTGTATTTCCCACTTACAACCAAAAGTTATTTTTAGTAGAATTTAGCCAACCAATAACCTATTTTAGAATTAAGTTTATTTTATAAATAACTGAATGTTGTACGTTGTTATCAGTATTATTGTTGTTATTTCTGCATGATAACATTCGTTTCAGAACAACTTAGAAAGTCATACAGACACTATACACTTAGTCTTAATAACCAAAGAAATGGCAGTAGCTCTTTATGGTGAAAGAATATCAGGCCTCAACAGATAAACAACACGTGCAGAATTATGAAGCCTGGGAATGAGCTCTGCAATTCTCAATTTAGTTTGCTTCAATTTAGATCAGATTTGGGCTTTTTTTTTTTGACATAAATAGACATTTCCATAATAAGGGATGTATTTCTATTGCTTTGAATGGGCACCATTTTGCCCACTTCAGTGAAAACCGTCTTATCAAGAGAGCCTAAATCCCATAATAGTCTGAAAGTTATATTTATTTGGCAATTTTGACAGATTTATGTCTTAAAATCATGTCAGATCAAAGGCATTTCAAGATCTTTAGTTCAAAAACCTTTACTGAAATAGCATTAAAGATCTGATTTAAACTGACAAGAGAAAGAAAATTGCAAGTTAAGGTTGTCATTCCCAGGGACTCAGCAAGTTCTGTAGAATTTTTTGAGGTCCATAAAAGAGCTTCTGAAAAGTTAATACTAAGTGACCTTTTTTATATAGGACTTACTTGAGTTTCTTTTACTTTTATTTTTCTTTGAAATATTCTAACACTTAATATCTTTGGCTTTCTCAGATGTTATGTATTTTTAAGACTTCAGTTACATAGAAAGGTTAAGCATCTGTAAAACAATATTTAAATGACAGGACTCCCTGAAAGGTCTCAGACATATTTCTAAAGTACTATTTTTTCTTATAATTGAAGATAAAAATTCCCTTTCTTTCAATGTATTCTTTTAAGTTTCTTTAACAGTTTGAATAGCCTGGATTGGATTTACTTGCCAGAGATTAGCATCTTTTTAAACCTTAATTGAATCAAATTAGATATCACATTTGTCTTCCCACAGTGCTCAAAACTGTCAAGGTCACTTAGTTCTTCTCTCCTTTGATTAAATGATGTTTAGTAACAGCTATGAACAACTACAATGGGAGGCAACACAGGGAGCTGCAGAAAGACAAAGAGAGCTCTGTAAAACTTCACAACTAGCTCCATAACATACTCTATATCAGCAAAGTTACATATATCAAATTGATTCTATATTGATGAACACTTGCATTTGATTTCTATAAACACATTTTCTGTATCTAAGCTCACTCTCACATCTATGAAGAGTTAATTATGCTTCATAACAGTGGCCCTGTGGAATTACATTATTATGAAATGTCTGCTAAATCACAAAATTTTTATTGGGTAGGGTACACTTTTAGTAGAAAGCATAGTTTATTATTCTCTAACTCCTTGAAAACTCTTATAATATGCATAGGGTATATAGAATAATTCTCAATAAATATAAGCTCACACAACCATTTAAGATTACAAATAATGTGCTGGGTTTCCTCCTGAATCGTTTACATTAAAGAGTGTGAAAAACAAAAGTCCCAATATTTGTAGGATACCCCTTTATTCATAAAGCTGGTATGTCTAAGAAGGAGAGATGAAATATAAGACTTATATTCAATAAATAGACAGGTCTGTCATGTAGGTTTTTTTTTAATGTTACCAAGGCATCTTTAATGCTAAAAGAGACTCTGGCATTACGTAATGCCTTTTGCATACATCAGGTCATTTTTGAGGATCAAAGAGTAACTATATAAAGAGTTCCATTATCTCTGTCCTTAAAGTGGGACACAAATAGACCAAGTAAATTGTCCAGAACTACATATATAGCAAATGGTGAAGGTATGCTTCAACCCCAATCTTGCAAAGTATACTTTCTAGAAAATGTAATAGGTACAGGAAAATAATGAGAAAAATAAAAATTAAAAACCAAGCAAAATACATATAAGGTTTAATGTGAAAAATGTGTCTGTCATTAAGAATATGGACTATTAATGTTAAAAGAATGCATTTTTAATGTGCAATTTTTGCTTCTACATGTATATGTCCCATGTGTATGAATTAACATCTTATACTAAAAAATAGTTTATCAAAATATTTATACTCTTTATTTCCCACAAGTGCTGTTTTAATAAACATTTATAATTAATAAAGTTAGTTTCTTTACACTAAATTAAGATATAAATTTTATAAAGGGTGAATATAAATAAATTATAAATGCATTTACATGTTTATAAAATATCATTTTGTAGTAAATGTATTTGAGAATATATAGAATTTTTTTAAAGTTCTGTTTGTATCTCAACTTAAGAATTGAAATGAAATGGCAATGCAGGTGTCAGACCGTGTGGAAATTTTTCTTTCAACATACTGTTATTTCATTCTCCTTAAAATAATTTACCTTTGTAATTTTTAATATTATGCTTAGAGTTTAAACAGTGACCATCATGTGCCTAAATATGTATTACAAAATATTTCTTGCACTGGTCAACACTAACTAGCCAGAAAAATATTTTCATTTGTCAATATTCCTTTATTCATTAAGTACATTTTCTTAAGTTAGCTCAAATAGCTTTGTTGATGATTGTTAACATTCACAATTCTATGCACAAGTAAAGGAGCAAGAGAGAGAGAAATCTACTTTTCATGACATCTGTTGCAGAGGCGCCAACTCAATCCTGTTAATTGGCTTCTGATTTGTTTTGATGAGAATGTACAGATGGAGCTAGTGAAATAGACTTTACACCGCATAGTAAGTTGACCCTCTGAGACTCAAACTTACTTCCCTGAATCTCCCTAGCAAAGGAAAGATGAAAACAGTGTAGCTGCGGCATAGGGGAGATACTACCTCTGTGTCAAATTAAAGCTTCATTTATCCCCAAAGTTTGTATGCTTAGATCTGCAAAAAGCTTCTAATCAGAGGTTGAAGGGGAAGAAGGGCATGCTTTCCTTTTCTTGATAAACCCAGTAAAAGACTTTCTTTCCTTCTTTTCCACTTTTCCACTAAGTAGGTGATACAAAATAGTTAACTGAGCTCAATTATGCTTAGATAAAAGAACTAAAATAAGATCTCTGTAAACCACCAAAATTTGTCCACTGAAATGATTCCTTAAGAGTCATATTGTATGATGAAATCTTAGTCCGGTGGAATCAATCAATGGAAGCAGTATGCTATGCTTGAGATGAAATTGTTTTGACTCCAAGATTATATAAAATTGAAACTGCATTTTAGTCCTTTGCCATATTTGTTTTAGCTATGTTAAAGGTATTTTCACAGTGAGTTTACTCTTATATATTCAAACCCTCCTTTTCCAATGACTTCTTTCCTTCTACTCATGAACACACTTAAATATCTTCTGCTGAAAGAAGATCAAAAGCCAAGCAATGACAACAGACATTTTTTTGTACACCCCCACCCCCTTTAAGACTTTGCCTTGAATTTATCCTTATGTTATGGTGAAAGTTGTAAAGAATCGTTAGTCCTCCTTTCCTCTACCCTGGTCATTCCTCAACCTATCACAGTTTGGTTTTGGGCTCAAGAATCTCATGAAAGGAATTTCATCTGGTCATTGATTACATGCCATTTTGCAAACCTGAAGACATATTTTAAGTTCTTTTTGACATCCCCCTGATATTTGCAACTGTTAATCATAACTCCTCAAATCTTTTTAAATTTTTTTTGGAAATTAAGCTTTTTATACAGTCCAAATATGATCTTTTTGTCAGTACACAATTCCTATAGGAATAAGCTACCTTTGATTTGTTTATGTAGCTTTACTTTTTGTCATTTCTATCTTGTACTTTGGATAAATTATTAACCTAATCAAATAGTTATGTACACAACATAGCCACACACTGTGTCTGTTTTACCTCAGAAATGTGTCTTGAATCTGTTCCCTCTCTCCATCCTGATGGCTGCTGTCCCTGCTTTGACCCTTGCCCTTGTGTTCTCTTGCTTGGCTGAGTGAGATATGCTCCTATTTAGACTCTTCTCCCCTAAAGTCCTTTCTTCTCATTAAAATTTATACAAAAACATAGACTTATTGTGTCACTGCCCAACTTAAAATATCCCTTGGATACCTGTGGTAGTCAGAACACTCTGTTTACCCAATGGTTATTATGATATCGATGGTCATTCCCAATTTGGATTCAACACATCACTCATCAGTAACTACACAAGCAGCATGCTCCTGCTTTCCACATCTGGGTCTATCCCTCCAGATGTGCATATTTGTCAAGCTCCTCCCCATATTCCTTAGAGTCTTTTACAACACTGTGCCTTTTACAAATGTTTCTATCCTTGGAAAGTCATTTTCCCAGCTTCTTTACCTTCTAAAAGATAAACTCCATGATCATTCCAAAGGATGCAGTTTACTTTAGCTCAAGTAAAGTTTTATAAAGGGACTTCTACATGTATAAGACAGAGAACACAAATATATATATATATATATATATATATATATATATATATATATATATTTGCCATGAAGAGTTCATAGTCTGTAGGGAGTGGAGGAATAGAGAATGTGAGATACACTGAGAAATTGGTAATATATTATGGAAATAGAAGGAGGCAGCTAAACACTGATATCACTAGGGAGTTACAGCAAGAGGAGCTACTGTTTTCTAACATATTCTCCATATTAATACTTTTAAAGACTTTTCTACACTTAGAGCAGGTAGTTAAAGGGTAAAAATCCATTTTCAGTGCTGCCTTAGAAGATTTTGGATATTCTTTTTCTTCAAATACAAGCCATGCAGAAGAGGTCAGGGAAGCCTTTTTAAAGAAATAAGTAGAGTTCAGTATCTCCTCCACAGAGAAGTCTTTCATATTCCCCAGGAAGAACTCATATCTTGTCTCTTCATTCTCATAGGACTCTGTTCATATCTGTCATGTTCATTAGTCTATCATGGGTCTTATGTACTATAGGTGTTCAGTAAGTGTTTGTCAAATATATGTACAATAAATCTCTTAAACAGCAATTGATATGCTATAGTGTATTATAATTGATCTAAATAGATCAAACTTGTTTGTAAAATTTTAGTAGAACCTCAAATAAATTCCATGGTGAATTAGAGACTTTGCCAAAAACTATCAAGGCAACTCTAAACATGTGACCTGACTTCTTAGGCTTTTTTGTTCGTTTGTTTTTAGTTATTTTTGTTTACATGTTTTGAGACACGGTTTGCTCTATCACCCAGGCTGGAGTGCAGTGGCTCAATTACTGCTCACTGTAGCTTCAACCTCCCAGGCTCAAGAGATCCTCCCATCTCTGCCTCTTGAGCAGCTGAAACTACAGATGCATGCCACCACGCCTGGCTTATTTTTCTATTTTTTTTTGTAGAGACAGGGTTTTGCTATGTAGCCCAGGCTGGTAATCCACTTGCCTTGGCTTCCCAAAGTGCTGGGACTACAGATGCAAGTCACCATGCCCACCTAAGCTTTTTTGTTATCCCAAAATTGAAAGCATTAGATTAAATCATAGAAACATTTTTTTTTACAGATGTAAAATTGCCTTTTCTACTAATTTGTTATAAATCAAACACAATTGGAACACATTTATTCAGTATATTTAAGGTAATAATATCACTTTAAAACTACGTCTTGTTAAATGTTGAAATTCTTTATTATTATTATTGTAATTAATTAGTTAAGAACAAGAATATATAGATTAATTCCAGGCTAAAAGTGTATTGGATCTCCTGAAATCAGTATTTAAATTTTGTTTATTAAAAGCTGAATGGATTATTTAAGATGAAAGAAAACCTGGTTTAAGGTTAGCCCATGAAATATACCTACAATATTCCAGTAGTAGGAAAGTGCTATTCATCTCAGTAAAATTAATTGAAATTAAGTTAGTTATTTGATTTAGTTATTACCAAAATCTTTTATTTTTAAATGCGAATGATTTTTCTTTCAACTGAGCAGCAATTATAGCCAAAAGGTTTAAATTTTCTAGGAAACTTTTAGTCATAGGTTGTGACATCCATATAAACCAAATATGTAAGTGATCAACTGTATTTAAAAACCTTAATATTACTTCCAGTGGTGCAAGGAGCACTTTATATAGTTCAAGCTTTGAGTCCCTGTGTATATATTTTAAATATATTAGAAATTATATAATAAAATTTGAGTGGAACTTAACAAAGCAAAAAGGAAATTTTATTGTGACATTGTAAACATTGGATAACTATAAAAATAGTGCTAAATAAATGAAGTAATCAGAAAATGACAGAAGACTGAAAAATTCTGCTATCATAAATCAAGTTCTTGAATTATTCTACTTCTATAAAAGAATAATGTCAAACTTTTAATAGACATATATTTGATATTTTGTCTCTCAAGATGAAGTTTTGGTAGTATATTTTACATTCTTAAATATATATTTTATTGCACTGTAGGTTCTGGGGTACATGTGCAAAACATGCAGGATTGCTGCATAGGTACATACATGGCAATATGGTTTGCTGCCTCCATCCCCCCATCACCTACATCTGGCATTCCACCCCCAAGTTATTGCTCCCCAGCCTCCCTACCCCGTGCTGTCCCCTCTCCTATTCCCCCACCAACAGACCCCAGTGTGTGATGCTCCCCTCCCTGTGTCCATGTGTTCTCATTGTTCAACACCCACCTATGAGTGAGAACATGCAGTGTTTGTTTTTCTGTTCTTGTGTCAGTTTGCTGAGAATGATAGCTTCCAGATTCATCCTTGTCCCTATAAAGGACATGAACTCATCCTTTTTTTTATGGCTGCATAGTATTCCATGGTATATACATGTCACATTTTCCTTGTCCAGTCTATCATTGATGGGCATTAGGGTTGGTTCCAGGTCTTTGCTATTGTAAACAGTGCTGCAATAAACATACGTGTGCATGTGTCTTTATAACAGAAAGATTTATAATCCTTTGGATATATACCCAGTAATTTCTATTTCTAGGTCCTTGAGGAATCGTCACTGTCTTCCACAATGGTTGAACTAATTTACACTCAAACCAACAGTGTAAAAGTGTTCCTATTTCTCCACACCCTCTCCAGCATCTGTTGTCTCAAGACTTTTTAATGATCACCATTCCAACTGGTGTGAGATGGTATCTCAATGTGGTTTTGATTTGCATTTCTCTAATGACCGATGATGATGAGCATTTTTTCACATGTTTGTTGGCCTCATAAATGTCTTCTTTTGAAAAGTGTCTGGTCATATCCTTCACCCACTTTTGAATGGGTTTGTTTGTTTTTTCCTTGTAAATCTGTTTTGGTTCTTTGTATATTCTGGATATTAGCCATTTGTCAGATGGGTAGATTGCAAAAATTTTTTCCCATTCTGTTGGTTGCTGGCTCACTCAAATGATGGTTTCTTTTGCTGTACAGAAGCTCTGGAGTTTAATTAGATCCCATTTGTCTATTTTGGCTTTTGTTGCCAATGCTTTTGGTGTTGTAGTCATGAAGTCCTTGCCTATGCCTATGTCCTGAATGGTTTTGCCTAGGTTTTCTTCTAGGGTTTCTATGGTGTTAGGTCTTATGTTTAAGTCTTTAATCCATCTGGAGTTAATTTTAGTGTAAGGTGTCAGAAAGGGGTCGAATTTCTGTTTTCTACACATGGCTAGCCAGTTTTCCCAACACCATTTATTAAACAAGGAATCCTTTTCCCATTGCTTGTTTTTGTCAAGTTTGTCAAAGATCAGACGGTTGTAGATGTGTGGCGTCGCCTCCGAGCCCTCTGTTCTGTTCCATTGGTCTATATCTCTGCTTTGGTACCAGTACCATGCTGTTTTGATTACTGTAGCCTTGTAGTATAGTTTGAAGTCAGGTAGCGTGATGCCTCTAGCTTTGTACTTTTTCCTTAGAATTGTCTTGGTTATGTGGGCTCTCTTCTGGTTCCATATGAAGTTTAAGGTGTTTTTTCGAGTTCTGGGAAGAGGGTCATTGGTAGCTTGATGGGCATAGCATTGAATCTATAAATTACTTTGGGCAGTATGGCCATTTTCACAATATTGATTCTTCCTAACAACGAGCATGGAATGTTTTTCCATCTGTTTGTGCCCTCTCTTATTTCCTTGAGCAGTGGTTTGTAGTTCTCCTTGAAGAGGTCATTTACATCCTTTATTAGTTTTATTCCTAGGTATTTTATTCTCTTTGTAGCAATTGTGAATGGCAGTTCGTTTTTGATTTGACTCTCTTTAAGTCTGTTATTGGTGTTAGGAATGGTTGTGATTTCTGAACATGGATTTTGTACCCTGAGACTTTGCTGAAGTTTCTTATCAGTTTAAGGAGATTTTGGGCTGAGACAATGGGGTCTTCTAAATATACAATCATCGTCTGCAAATAGACACAATTTGACTTCCTCCTTTCCTAACTGAATACACTTCATTTCTTTTTCTTGCCTGATTGCTCTGGCTAGAACTTCCAATACTATGTTGAATAGGAGTGGTGAGAGAGGGCATCCTTGTCTAGTGTCAGATTTCAAAGGGAATGCTTCCAGTTTTTGCCCACTCAGTATGATATTGGCTGTGGGTTTGTCATAAATAGCTTTTATTATTTTGTGATATGTTCTGTTGATACTTAGTTTATTGAGAATTTTTAGCATAAAGGGCTATTGTATTTTGTCAAAGGCCTACTCTGCATCTATTGAGATAATCATGTGGCTTTTGTCTTTGGTTCTGTTTATGTGGTGAATTACGTTATAGACTCGAGTATGTTGAACCAGCCTTGCATCCCTGGGATGAGGCCTACTTGACCGTGATGGATAACCTTTTTGACATGCTGTTGCAATCGGTTTGCCAGTATTTTATTGAAGATTTTTGCATCTATGTCATCATGGATATTGGCCTGAAGTTTTCTTTTTTTGTTGAGTCTCCGCCGGGTTTTAGTATCAGGATGATGTTGGTGTCATAAAATGATTTGGGAAGGATTCCCTCTTTTTGTATTGTTTGGAATAGTTTCAGAAGGAGTGGTACCAGCTCCTCTTTGTATGTCTGGTAGAATTTGGCTGTGAACCCATCTGCACCTGGGCTTTTTTTGGTTGGTAGGCTATTAATTACTGACTCAACTTCAGCCCTCGTTATTGGTCTATTGAGTTTCAACTTCTTCCTAGTTTAAGCTTGGGGAGGGTGCAAGTGTCCAGGAATTTATCCATTTCTTCCAGGTTTACTCGTTTGTATGTATAGGGTTGTTTGTAGTAAACTCTGATAGTAGTTTGTATTTCTGTGGAATCTGTGGTGATATCCCCTTTTATCGTTTTTTATTGCATCTATTTGATTCTTCTCTCTTTTCTATTAATCTGGCTAGTATTTTGATGATCTTTTCAAAAAACCAGCTCCTGGATTTATTGACTTTTTGAAGGGTTTTCTGTGATTCTGTCTCCTTCAGTTCTGCTCTGATCTTAGTTATTTCTTGTCTTCTGCTAGCTTTTGAGTTTTTTTTATCTTGCTCCTCTTGTTCTTTCAATTTTGATGACAGGGTATTGATTTAGATCTTTCCTTACTTCTCATGTGGGCATTTATTGCTATAAACTTCCCTCTAGACACTGCTTTAAATTGTCCCAGAGATTCTGGTATGTTGTGTCTTTGTTCTCATTGATTTCGAAGAACATCTTTATTTCTGCCTTCATTTCATTGTTTATCCAGTCAACATTCAAGAGCCAGTTGTTCTGTTTCCATGGTTGTATGGTTCCGAGTTAGTTTCTTAATCCTGAGTTCTAATTTGATTGCACCGTGATCTGACAGACTGTTTGTTATGATTTCTGTTCTTTTGCATTTGCTGAGGAGTGATTTACTTCCAATTATGTGGTCAATTTTAGAGTAGGTGTGATGTGGTGCTGAGAAGAATGTATATTCTGTGGATTTGGGGTGGAGAGTTCTGTATATGTCTTTTAGGTTTGCTTGGTCTAGATCTGAGTTCAAGTCCTGGATATCCTTGTTAATTTTCTGTCTCGTTGATGTGTCTAATATTGACAGTGAAGTTTTAAAGTCTCCCACTATTATTGTGTGGGAGTAAGTCTCTTTGTAGGTCATTAAGAACTTTTCTTTATGTATCTGGGTGCTCCTGTATTGGGTGCATATATATTTAGAATCATTAGCTCTTCTTGTTGCATTGATCCTTTTACCATCATGTAATGCCCTTGTCTCTTTTGATCTTTGTTGATTTAAAGTCTATTTTATGAGACTAGGATTGCAATGCCTGCTTTTTTTTGCTCTCCATTTGCTTGGTAAATCTTCCTCCATCCCTTTATTTTGAGCCTATGTGTTTCCTTGCCTGTAAGATGGGTTTTCTGGATACAGCATACTAATGGTTTTTGACTTTTTATCCAATTTGCCAGTCTGTGTCTTTTGATTGGGGCATTTAGCCCATTTACGTTTAAGATTAATATTGTTATGTGTGAATTTGATCCTGCCATTTTGATGCTGGCTGGTCATTTTGCCCATTAGCTGACACAGTTTCTTCATTGTGTTGATGCTCTTTACCATTTGGTACGTTTTTGGAGTGGCTGGTACTGGTTGTTCCTATGTTTATTGCTTCTTTCAGGAGCTCTTGTAAGGTAGGACTGTTGGTGACAAAATATCTCTGCAATTGCTTTTTCATAAAGGATTTTATTTCTCCTTCACTTATGAAGCTTAGTTTGGCTGGATATGAAATTTTAGGTTGAAAGTTCTTTTCTTTAAGGATATTGAATATTAGCTCCCACTCTCTTCTGGCTTATAGGGTTTCTGCTGAGAGATCCACTGTGAGTCTGATGGGCTTCCCTTTGGGGGCAACCGACCTTTCTCTCTGGCTGCCCTTAGCATTTTTTCCTTCATTTCAATCCTGGTGAATCTGACAATTATGGGCCTTGGCATTGCTCTTCTTGAGGAGTATCTTTGTGTTGTTCTCTGTATTTCCTGGACTTGAATATTGGCCTGCCTTGCTAGGTTTGGGAAGTTCTCCTGTATAATATCCTGAAGAGTGTTTTCCAGCATGGACTCATTTTCTCCATCAGGTACACCTATCAAATGTAGATTAGGTCTTTTCACATAATCCCATATTTCTTGGAGGTTTTGTTCATTTCTTTTCACTCTTTTTTCTCTAATCTTGCCTTCTCATTTTATTTCATTGAGTTGATCTTCAATCTTTGATATCCTGTCTTCTGCTTGGTTGATTCGGCTATTGAAACTTGTGTATGCCTCATGAAGTTCTTGTGTTGTGTTTTTCAGCTCCATTAAGCCATTTATATTCTTCTCTAAGCTGTTTATTCTCGTTAGCATTTCATCAAATCTTTTTTCAAGGTTCTTAGTTTCTTTGCATTGGGTTAGAACATGTTCTTTTAGCTCAGAGAAGTTTGTTATTACCCATCTTGTGAAGCCTGTTTCTGTCAATTCATCAGACTCATTCTCCATTCAGCTTTGTTCCTTTGCTGGTGATGAGTTGTGATCCCTTGGAGAAGGAGAGGTGTTCTGTTTTTGTGTGTTTTCATCCTTTTTGCTTTGGTTTCTTCCCATCTTTGTGGATTTATCTACCTGTGGTCTTTGTAGTTGGTGACTTTTGGATGGGGTCTCTGAGTGGACGTCCTTTTTATTGATGAAGTTATTTCTTTCTGATTTTTAGTTTTCCTTCTAACAGTCAGATCCCTCTGCCGTAGGACTGCTGGAGGTCCACTCCAGACCCTGCTTGCCTGGGGGTCACTTGTGATGGCTGCAGAACAGTAAGGGTTGCCACCAGTTTCTTCTTCTGTTATCTTCATCCCAGAAGGATACCTGCCAGATGTGAGCCTGAGTTCTCCTTTAAGAGGTGACTCTTTGGATATATGGGGGTCAGGGAGCTGCTGTGTGAACTTTCTTGTGGTTTTGTTTATAGAGGTATAGTTAGAACTGCCTCAGTAATGGCGGTCTGCCTCAGAAATGGCGGATTGTCTCGGTAATGGTGGACTGCCTCAGTAATGGCAGACGCCCTTCCCCCAACAGAGCTGGACCATTCCAGGTCCAGCTGCGCTTGCTGCGAAACTCTCAATGCAGAATGTTTCGGATTGCTGGTCTTTGTGGGGGGTGGAACCCACTGAGCCAGATCACCTGGCTCCCTGTTTCAGCCTTCTTTTATTCAGTTGAATGTGTGGCTCTATCTCCCAGGCGTTCCAGGCGCCAGTTGAAACAGCTGTCCAAATTTTTGTGAGTTTTTGTGTGGAGACGCGCTGCACCAGCTGAAACAGCTGTGCTGGAAACTCGTGGCACTTTTAAACCTGGGAATCTCCTGGTCTGTGGGCAGTGATAACTCATGTTATTACATGTGAAATGTGGTGTTCACTCACCCTCTGCATTGTTCTTGCTGGGAACTGCATTCCAGAGTTGTTCCCTATTTTACATTTTTTTATTGGTACAAATTGGATGTGTAGCAAATTCAAAACATGAATGTAATTTTACTTAAGAAAGTTAAGGGAAGCCCGATCATATTTAATGCTATCTTTGAGCAGTTTAAGAATTAAAATTTTAGAGAAAACTATTAATAACTGGCAATATTACAAATATTTGTAATGCAGTCATGTATTGCTTAACAACAGGGATAGATTTTGAGAAATACACCATTAGGTAACTTCATTGTTGTTAGGTGCAAACACCCTAGCGCATACTCACATACACCTTGGTAGTATTGCCTACTACACTTCTAGGCTATATGGTGTAGTCTATTCCTTTTAAGCTACAAACCTGTACAACATATTACTGTAGTGAATACTGTAGGCAATTGTAACACAAAGGTAAGTACTGTATGTCTAGGAATATCTAAGCATAGAAAAGGTATAGTTAAAAACGTGGTTTTATAATCTCATGACACTACAATGGTATATACAGTCCACTGCTGACTGAAATGTCATTATTCAGCACATGAGTGTATTAGAATTATGTTTATAAAAGTTACGAACATTTAACTCTAAGTTAAAAATCACATGTTTATTAATTTCAAAGTGATGTTAAAATTAGATAAAACTGACATTTTACCTGAGGCACACCAGCATACCAAATGACTACATACTTACTGCTGTTAGGTGTTTTTTGAAGAAACTGAATGAATAATTGTTGACTGATTGTTTGAGTCCCCACTATGTGATTCATTGAATCCTACTGATTCTATCTCATGTTACCCTTGAAATCCATTTTTGAAGGACTGATAATCATATATATTTTTTTATTTCTGTTTTTGTAATATTAGTGCTAACTTATAAGGAAACCAAATTAGTAATTGATATTATAGATGGTCAAATAATAAGGAAATTCACTGATATATGTTTCTCTTTCCACCTATTTGGTTGCCTATTTTATTTGTGGGAAATACAGTCACAGTTTCATAAGTTTTATAGGAGTTTTGTATAATCTTTATATAATATTTGTTGGTGCTATGCTACTCACATATATATGTAGTGGAATATATGTGTACAATCTAAAGTTCCAAATAATGCATGCTAAAAAATTTTTCTTGGAGTAACAGCTGTAAATGGTATACTCTAATTTAGTTAAATTCACAAACTCCAAGAATTAAAAACAAGAAAAAAATATTTTCTGATCAAATTTAAAGTTAAAAAGCAACATACTCTGTCCTAAGAAATATGCTTGGAAATGACATTTTTTAGCATATTGCCTATTGTCATTTCAACCTCTATCTTTAAAAGCATCCATTCTTGTTAAAAATATTTTTCATTGCTAACAATAACAGAACAAAAATTTAGTGGGAAGAAACTAAAATTTGTCTTCTAATAACAACACCAACAAAGAATTAGAATATAATTTTTGTATCTTCTTTATAATCCACATGATTTAGAGAAATATTTATTCAGTCTCTCTAACACAATTATTGGAGCCTGTATACTTGCTGATCAACAGAATTCATTATACTCAGCCTTTGAATCCAAGGAAGTAAAAATTTGTAATTATTTTTAAAAAATTAGAATACCTCATGAAAACAATCATATTGATAACATGGACCTACATCATGAAAGATAAAAGATGTTATGAGGAGATGATAATGTTTATCCAATATGTGGAGATTTTTTGGCTTTAGAAGTTTATAGAGTCTAATGAAAGAGATTATAATAGTATTTTGTAGCAATATAGAGTAGTGTAGCAAAGGAATAAAAGAATAAAGTAGCTAATAAAAAAAGTGTTCTAACACAGAACTTAATAGAGATTATATGACATATGTATTAACTTTTGCTTCTCAGTACTCATCTGTCTGGGAAAGGTCTGATTTTAGAAACAAAATCAAATTTTCAAACCCAATGAAAATCAGCAGTTTTTCATTATATTCTCATTTTTGTAACTTATAGCTAAGAAATAATTTTTGTAACACCAACAAAGGGAAAATTACCCCACTTTTTTTTTTGTGGTAAAGCTTTAAAATAATTCAATTTAATGTGAATAATTTGTTGAGAAAAATAATAATTGATTGTGAAAACTAACACATTAGCAAGATAAGGAAGTGTTGGCATGCTTGACCAGTCTTGTCTTTGCATCTTATTTTTCTCATCTGCTTCTCACTTGCCTAAACATGCTCATCAGAAATTATAAAAGGATTTGTCCTGTCTTTTGTCCATAAGCATATTTTGCTGCCAAAATATGTAAGAAGAAACTTAAGAATTCCAAACATTTTATTGAGTTTACTACCAACATTGTCAATAACTGTTTATTGAATGAAGTATTTGAGGTAATTTAGTTCACAAAATAACACCCTATTGTCTGTCTTCTAGTAAGTTCTGCCTATTCAGCTCTCCCCCACCATCATCCATAGCACGTTGCTAACACCACCAATCACTGTCCTGCTTCTCTCTCATTTGTGGACATTGGAAACCTTTTTTATATGTAGAATAATGGCCTCTCCAGGGTCGGATAAGGCAGGCAGTTACTTTGGGAAGGCCAATAATCTGGCATTTAAATAAATGTTCAATTCACATGTTGAGTCTTGGATTGAATCAATTCAAGACTCAACATGTGAGTTGAACATTTATTATTGAATCATATGTTGAGTATTGATGGATTATTATTGATTCAATCTAAGACTCAACATATAAATTGAACATTTTAACTCTGTTTAAAGGAAATTTTTACATATGTAAAATGAAAATCAACAAAGAATGTTGGATATACAATAGCTATTCAAGACCTTATATGGCTGATTTACTTAGTACCTCTAAAATTCACTCGTTACCCAAACATAGCAAAACAAAAATGACAAAGCAGAATTAAAAAAAAAAAAGTCTATATATAATTCTGGCTCTTGCCTAATTGCTAAAATTTTACAAAGAAAAAGTAAGGTGATAAAAATAGGACATGAATAAAATCTCAAAGAACAATTCATAGCTATCTTTTTTCCAATTAACAAAGAACTTTTCAGCACATATTCCTAAAAAATGTTTTACTTTTAAGAATACAGTCATTCAAACTGTGGATATCATTTTAGAGGATGATTTACTAACTGCATTTTTAAGATTCTACATGTGAAAACAAAGCACTTTGGATTTCCTTCTAAGTCAGCACTGTGCAAGCTCAAGAGAATATTAAATGTAGATTTTCTAACCCTATTAAATATTTAACAGCTTTTCTTCTGTTGTCTCTATATCAAGGGCAAGTCCTGTAAACCTTGGCCTGAAAGCCCTGCAATGAGCTAAATAATCTATGAAAACAATCATTTTTTTTTTTATCTAGCTGGAAGATTTAAAAATTTGGGAAAGAAAGCACTCAGTTCACATTTGTCCATTTGTGCAAGTTTCACAATTTTCCAGATACTTTAGTCCCAAACTGAATATTCACATTATTAAAATAATAAACATATTTTTTTAAGCCTGATACTTATTTGCTTGTTTCTCTTTGTTTGTGTAGAACCGGCATTTGGATATTAAACTATTTATTTTATAAGGACCTTGAAAAAACACTATATATAAAAATCTAGAAGACAAATGAGAAATAAAGGTTAACTTCATTCTCCTGGCTTCATTGCTCTTGCGCTATTGATGACCAAAGTTTAGCATGCATGTAAGTTGTGTTTTCATGTATGTATATGCATAAAACACTATTTTAGCAGTCTAATTTTTCTTTTCTGAATCTTTCTGTTCAGTATAGTTGAAGATTCTTGTTAAAAAAAAAAAAGGCCCATTCAGAGAAGACATACATGTTACAAAGAAGAGGGGGCTTTGACTCCAGTCTCTAAGTTTCTGTTTGCTTCCCTGTAAAATGAGGTAATAGAATCTACTATGTAATATGTTAAGATTAAATAAAAAATAATTTTTAGGACAGATGAATTCAATTTTATCTATTAATATTATTTCTATTATTTTTGGAAGAAAAGCATACATTTTATTTTTTAGGGTTGCCACCTTCTCATGTCAAAGGTAGCATTGCTACTGGTATCTTGAAGCTGTTTCTAGTTTCTCTATCACCACTTATTTATCCTATAAAACTGTTATCAGTGGCATAGCCCTTAATTTCTTTCTTTCCTGATGCTTCTCAGAAGAACAGGTACACAGTTATATTTTGGGAATAGAATTCATTAAAAACAATTTTAAAAAATCATGTAGTTATGATGTCTTGCTGATTGGTTATGAGTGGAAAAGTCTATGAATTAGAAAGATTTAGGATTGGCATTCAGGAATATTTGATATTAGCACTCACTGTTAAGGCCTATAAAAGATCTGGATTTTTTTCCCATTTCTTTACTAAAACTGCTTCATCATAGGAAACTAATAGTGGCCTGCCTATTTCATCCAATAGACATTTTTATCTTCTCTGAATTCTGCATAAATTGACTGCTAATCTCTCCTACTTGAAGCATTCTCTTTCCTTAACATCTCTGACAGTACCCTACTCTTGTCACACAAGCTGACAATCTATTTTCTAATTTTTCTTAGTTTTTATCTTCCTTCCTATTCTGTTTGTTGTTTTCATGAACCTCTGAACCTTCTTAAAAATCCACGTGAGGAAATTGGTGTAAATAAATAAACCAAGTTTTTGTTAAATTTTATGTTTGGTGTGGCCATAATCTTTGCTGTTATCCCTTCTTAATAGTTACTAAGCAGCAACTCAATGCCATTAACATAAAATATAAATAAAACTCTCTGTTACAAGCTTACGTTCTATCAAAGGAGAAGGAAATAAAATATTACAGAAATGAGGTAAGTGCTATAGTAGAAAATTGCAAGGAAGTGCTTATTTTTGAGTCAGATTTCAAGGATTTGTTCAAAGACCATGTGATTACTGAGTTGAATCCTCATAACTTACTTAATAGACAATGGGTGGATTCTCATACCTTATTCTGCTCTATGTGTTGAGAGACCACATGTCATGTAGCCTTTAGAGAACTCTACTGTAAACTAGTGAGACAATGAGAATGAAAAAGGCAAGAAATATTTTAGTACTACTACAAAATTATGCTTGACTATATGGACCCAGAAAAGGCGTCGTGACTAGTAGGGAGTCCCTAGACCATGATGTGATAACAGTTGATATAGTTAACTTGTTAAGGCATGCAACACTAAAGCTCATTTTTGTACTTCCAGTTATGCAGCCAATCCATCAATCTCTTATGGATATCAAATATGGTTTGTTTCTCATAACCACATTGCAATTGACACAGGACCTTCTAGTGTGTGCGGCATGCAGCAAATTTGCCTCTGCTTTCTGGGAAGAGTTCCAAGTACTTGTAAAAGTGCTCCTCAGACACAGGAGGAATGGAGACTCTAGTGTCTGCCACCCATACATCTGAATAGGAATGCCTGCTGGAGTGTACTAGAGTGGATTGGAGGGGTTCTGCCTAAGCTAATTAGCAAAGAGGAGCAGATGTCCACTAAAGAAAGATCTTAAGGAAGAAAAAGTACTACAGCTCTAATTTAATATGTAATATGGGACTTCACTGGAGCTACAGGTGCGCCTAGCACTCATAACTCATACAGGTGGGATAGAACTTGGCTACCTAGGTATTATGTCATGGTTTTAGAAAAAAAATACTAAGTAAGGAGAATATGGACAAAAAGAACAATAATATTTGAAACAGGTATTGGGGACCCTTTGGTTTACAGGTACCTGGACTAACAAAGGTGATACTGCAGGGTAGACAGACATCGGTGGCACTATGTAAGATGTGCTTTAACTGCAGTGACATAGTACTAAAAGAAACAGACTTCTGAATCAGAACATCTCTTAAGCAGGTGTTTGTAAGCTAGTTACCTCCCTTCACCTCCATCACTTTCAATTAAGTAAGAACAAATATTTTTGGATAATTTATTTTGGAACACGATTGTTGGCCTCTAAGAAAGACACATTGGGACTCATGGTAGATAAGGCTTCATAATGTGACTCTATAACCCTAGATGGTGATAGAGTAGTTCATATCATCCTAAGACAACTTGAATCATGTAAAAATAAATTTATATTAAATATATTAAAGATAAAAGTTTTAGGGGGAATTTTTGATAATTGGAATTTTGAAATTACAATTCTGGTTGTCATGAAATTGCTATATATTGTAAATTATCATTCTTAAGATTGCAAAGCATGAAATTTTTCTTCAGTGTAATAAAACAATTATAAAAAATATTTTATAAAATACAGTAATTACTTTAAATTTCATTAAGAGACTTAAGAAAGCAAAATGATGCTATGTATTTATAATTGATGACTTTTAATTCTAGTTACCTAATTTTGTACACCAGAATTCATTGTAATAATACCAATAATACATCATCCCTTTCTTGCCTGTATCCCAGAAAATTACAGTTTTGTGTGAATGGATAGGCTTTGACTCTAAACAATTTCAATTTCAATTAAATCAGTCTGTGCCCTCAAAATAAAAAAGGTAGAGGGAGGATTGTATATTTACATTGACTAAGGATATAAAGAAAACATGATAGACGATATTTATCAGGAATCACATATGTCTCAGTGGTCAAAAGTAATATTGGGTATATTATTTTTATTTTAGGAGTGAATGCTATATTGTTTTATATCTATACCAATCTTTATAATATATATATGTTTATGTATAATCTGTACTTAAATATTTATACTTAGAAACATTTTATGTAGATACAGACATAAAACACTATAACGTGTGATATACACACACATTCGTATAATATATAGATACTGGAAGCTTAATATTTTTTACTGATTTCTGAGCTTGGTAATTGTGTATGGTGGTTTCATTGAAAGATCAGTTTTCCTTAATCTAATTCAATATCATAAATGTGATAATGTCTGTGGATCAGTTTTTGTTTAATTTATTAACTTGAAGTTCTGGGGTACATGTGGAGAATGTGCAGGTTTGTTACATAGGTATACACATGCCATGCTGCTTTGCTGCCTCCGTTACCCCTTCATCTACATTAGGTATTTCTCCAAACCCCCCACCCCCTGCTATTTCTCCCTACCCCCCCCCCACAACAGGCCTCTGTGTGTGATATTCCCTTCCCTGTGTTCATGTGTTCTCATTGTTCGATACCCACTTATGAGTGAGAACATGCAGTGTTTGGTTTTCTGTTCTTGTGTCAGTTTGCTGAGAATGATGGTTTCCAGCTTCATCCATGTCCCTGCAAAGGACATGAACTCATCCTTTTTTATGGCTGCAGAGTATTCCATGGTATATATGTGCCACAATTTCTTTATCCAGTCTATCAATGATGGGCATTTGGGTTGGTTCCAAGTCTTTGCTATTGTGAACAGTGCTGCAATAAACATACGTGTACATGTCTTTATAATAGAATGATTCATAATCCTTGGCTAAATACCCAGTAATGGGATTGCTGGGTCAAATGGTATGTATTTCTATTTCTAGATCCTTGAGCAATCACCACACTGTCTTCCACAATGTTTGAACTAATTTATACTCCAACAGTGTAAAAGTGTTCCTATTTCTTCACATTCTATCCAGCATCTGTTGTCTCCAGATTTTTTAATGATCACCATTCTAACTGGTGTGAGATGGTATCTCAATGTGGTTTTGATTTGCATTTCTCTAGTGACCAAAACTTGGATAAAGAAAATTTGATTTTAGCAGCAGCCTCAGAAGAAACCAAATTAATTCTCAGCTCTGCGTGTACCTGGTAGACAGTGTGGCCTCTATCTGCTCCTACTTTGAGGAAAGACTTAACCAATGAAAGAGACTTTCTTTTTCTCTCTAGAGATCAGAGTACTGTGAACAACTAACTCTTGTTAATTCTGGCAAAATTAGTGTGTAAGACGTTAATATATACAAAATTAAGACCATCAGCTAAGTTTATGGTATTGTAGAAAAGAATAAAAATTAAAAACTTCCAATTTATAGTTTTTATGGGTTAATAAAATCAACTTAATGGTCACTCAGAATAATCAGGCTTAACCTTCTCTTGGTTATTACTTACTTTGAATTTTGTTTTAATGTTAAACCTGGAATGCATGATTAAAGTTTTTGTAGAGAATTTTAACTTTTCAGACATTTATGGAATGAATTATGATTTCTCATTAGCAATATCTCTGCTTAATGCCACCCTTACACCCAGCTATAACCACTCCTAAAAACAGAATGTTCCTGTTCATTCATTAGTTGTAAGTAATGAGAAAGAATGGGATTACACTCTGCATATTGTTGTTCTGCAGTCATTTGTTTTTAACTTAACATGATTCCTTGGAGAGCATTCCATATAAGTACATGTTGTACCTCATCCCTTGGAATGCTATATTACAGACATACCATCAATTCAGAGACAGATATTTTTATTTTTTAATTATAAATAATGCTTCATTGAATATAAGTCTATGTGTCTATCCTTGTAGTTTTATATAAATATTTTTCTACAGTAAATTTTTAAAAGTGGAAATTTTGGCTTAGGGTATTACATGAATACCTTCTAATACTTGGACATTTAAAATTCTTGTAATTCTTTAGTCTCTATTTTATTATTTAAGAGAGAAAAGCAACATGAGCCTAATAGGAAGGAAGTATTCTCATTTGGAAAAGATAACATCCTTAGAATAAAAACTAAAAATAAATGCAACTTATGTAAAATTATAAAAATGAAAATTCCTTAGTACTATATTTTACGTAACTTATTTTATTGATATTCTCATGATGTTAATTTTCAAATATTAAATTATCTCTCTGACTTCCATTTACAAAATAGAGATGAGCTTTATTTATTTATTTATTTTCATCCTTTATAGTTTGTAGTATAGGCTGCTTTTTCTATTGTAAGTAATAGGAGGATAAAGCAAGTTTTAAAAGACAGATTCTGTGTTGGCTCCAATGGATTTTTTGCATACCAAATCAACATAACTTTATAATTTATTCTTTTACTAATTCCACAACAGAGACTGAAGACCTACTTCTTGCTTTAAGTCAAGGCCCTGGGGATATAATGTTTAAGTCTCTCTGAGCAACTTGTGGATATGTGGAATTATCAACAAAGTATGTGAAATTGTTGCAGTATTAGTAATCCTGGGTTAGAGTTGCACAGAGAAAGAACACAGTCTGGTCAACGGTTTTGAAAAAGTGAATAAGCGTTTGTGAATATGTTATAGAGCTCAATTTCATTCATTTTAATGATAACAAGAAAGAGAAAATGAGGAAAATAAAAATGTACCCCACTTTTCTTCATTTTCTCTTTGCCTATTATACATACCTAGAGATTTGCTTAAATATTTGCATTGAGGTAGATTGACATTAGGCCCTCCATTCAGACCCTGGACTATGAGGATTTCCACCCCATGGTTGCTGATTAGAAAAAAAATGAAAAGAGTCCTGGGCACTCTCTGCAACGAAATATATGGACACGACTAATGGAGAAAAATATGTCTACTCATTAGCCTCACAAGCCAATATTTTAACAGGGTATTTTATTTTGAAACTCCCTGGAATGATGCATCTGATCTGTACATTCAGTTGACATGACACGCCTTGTCTGGAGAGCTTTCTAACATTTTAATTATTTAACATACCTAATTTTATTTTTAATTAAGGTCTGGGGGAGTTTTTGGTCTTATCACAGGGAAAAGAAAGAGAGAGATGGCAGTGTGATTCTCTTCCCCATTTTCTTGCTAACACACAAGCTCCATTAAGAGAATGAATAAAAGGTGCTATTGGCAACATTTGGACCAATGAGCCAGTTCAATTTGCTTTTTAAGTTTGGCTTTTTTGCTTCAATATTCATTTTTCATTGTTTGATTTATATTATTTACCTTTTATTCATATCATTTCCCACTGGAATGTGGTCTATCTTACTCATTTTCTCATTTGTTCTTTCATTAATTCTTCTACCCTTTTATCTATCTATACTGCCATACTCAGTACTAACGACAGTGCAAGGAGCAAGAAATAATACAAAAAATGAATATGACATTAGTCCAGTCCTTAAAGATTTCTCAGTTCAGTGAAGGAAAAAAGACAAATAAATAAAATCTCTTCCCCTCCATTTCTTTCCTTTTTACTTGGTTTTTCTGAATGTTATTCAATCTAACCTCATATTTATCCATTTAAGCTCTGCTCACTGAGCCAGAAACAAAAGAAAATATTTTTTGTATCCAAAGAGCTTAGAATTAAGTTCAGATAAAGTGCATCAAGTCTTTGCTAATGCAACCCAAGTGTTTGCCTCTGGATAATTCTGAGTCCTCAAAGCCCTTGGGTCACCCATTCATTTGATACTTGAACTAAACTGCTAACAAATTGAGTTCCTGTTCCTTCTATGGGAAGCTCTGTAGCTTACCAGTATCTCCAAGAATGTTCATGGGAGCTACATTTCCCCTTATTATCTGTCATTCTTATTTATTACTCTTCTACGTTTCTTACACCTGCTACGTATCCCGCCTCCCATGGTTGACTTCTCCCCTTTTTGTCCTCTGCTGGCCTAATACCTTCATTCCTCGCAACAGAATCAACAGCAAGCTCTTTTTATAAAATAGCCTCATGCTGAAGGCAAAACAGAAGAAGCATCATCTTAAAATTTAATATTCTCAATTGCTATTCTCAAGTTCTGCTACTGGACCTGTGAAGGAATTTCTCATCTGCTGGACATCACATTTTCAGCTCTTCTTTCTTCTCCTTAGAGACCTTTCCCTTTCCCTCTCTTTAGAATTCAACCTCAACTTCGAAATTTCTATCATGTTATTTTCAAGCATACTTTTGTTCTTAGAATTCTCCTATTCCAGATTATGACTAGCGTCTTTAGCTTTCACAAACAAAAACATTGCCTCTCTGGCTAGTTTTTTTTTTTTTTTTTTTTTTTTTTTTTTTTTTTTTTTACAGACCCTCTCTTGCCCAGGCTGGAGTACAGTGGCATAATCTCAACTCACTTCAACCTTTACTTCCCAGGTTCAAGCGATTCTCCTACCTCAGTCTTCCAAGTAGCTGGGATTATAGACATGCACCACCGTGCCCAGCTAATTTTTGTATTTTTAGTAGAGACGAGGTTTCACCATATTGGCCAGGCTAGTGTTGAACTCCTGACCTTAAGTGATCTGTCCACCTCAGCCTCCCAAAGTGCTAGAGTTATAGGCAAGAGCCACTGCAACTGGCCTCTCTGGTTGTTTTCAAAGCAAAATAGTCATCTACTTCTGAGATGAATGTTTTTTTCTCAAAATGCAAAGTTGTTTTCTTTTTCAAGTATTCTTTTATTTTCCTCTTAGGGTAAAAATATTACTATATATATTTTATATATAATATAATTACATAAATTATATAATATATATGATAGTAAAATATTACTATAATAGTAAAATAAAAATAATATTTGAAAAAGGAATCAACTTTGGTATTAATCCGGCAAATATACAAAGTACTTAAAAGCTAAAGATGTATAGAGTTATAAAAACAGCAAAGTAGAATAATACAAATGCAAAATTATGATGTGGTTCTTTAACCTATTGCCAATAAAAATATTGATAAATACAAGTACTGAATGACTTACATAAACAAGCAACTACTGGTTTTCAAAGTTTTGTGTCTTAGAATTGTTTTTGGGCTGTTCTCATGTTTCATTTATGCACAAGTATTTGCATAGAAAGCAAAATTTTGTCAAAATACAAGCAAACATGCACACACAAACATCTCATTACTAAGGAGGTAGTGAGCTATGAAGGCTTTAGGAAGATTCTTTTGAGCCTATAAATGCCTGAAATACTTTAGTCTAATGTAGGGATGGTGAAGAGTATAGTTGGAGGGTGGAAATCAGTAGGTACATATCGGCAGGACTCTAACGACAAAAGATTTTAGGTGGAATCAGAAACAAACGTGACTCCTAAATCTATAGGATTAGATTAAGAAGTAATTTATGAATCAAGGATAACTGATTGTTCCTCTGAAAGATGTTATCTTTTAATGTATACATAGGATCTTAGTGATACTAAGTGTCACAACAAATGATTGATTAAAAAAGAATAGTACATTTATTTGTACAAAGGGAAAACTGAATGACAAAAGAATGCTATTACCTTACAAAACGTCTGGGAAAGCTAATGGTCAAATTATATTACCAAAACTTAGAGCAGTTGGAAAATGTGCATGAGAGAAAAGTCAAAGATATGGAAATTACCTGCCTTAGAATACTATACAGCTGATGCGCTAACTGGCACACTGTAGAAGAAGTTCCATAATTTGAGTGGTTCTTTAAGGCAGATAGCCACAGTCCTAAGATGTTTTAGTCCTTTTGTATACCCCTCACATTCTAGTAGATTAAAACTCAACCAGGAAAAAAGGGAGGTGGTTTCAATCTCTTCTTGAACTGTCTCAGCTCTTCCCAGCGGCATGCTTCACAGCATGATGTTAGGGGCAACTTTAGATTTTTGATATATTCTATTATTTTCAAGTAAGAACCTTTCTCTACCTGACTGACAACTTCCTTCTCCTGAATGACTCTTTTGTTTAGACATTTAAGGGAGAGCCTACTGGTGTTTATTTAGCATGCTAAACCTGAGTGTTATCACAGAGTACTAGTGATCTCAGCACTGCTGGCTACAACAGTGCCATTCATTCAAACAACTGGATTTCAAGTTTTCAGATCTTTGATATTAAGAAGTATGTGAGCTCTGCCAAAATAAATGGTTTTCAGCACATTTGTATTCTGCATTTGAGAGTTTGGTAAGTGAGAGGAGCAGAATCTGGATCTAAACTTGTCAGGTTAGTGACTCAGGCTTATCATTTTGTAGTTTACGACCATGGAAAAGTAGCTTAAACTTTCTGTCCTGATATCCTTGAAATGTAAAATGGAGTAGAAGTACTGCTGTTATGAGGATTCATGTATCTGGTACTAGTAAGAACTATATGAGTGCTTTTAAAATTATTCCGTATTGGTAGGTGTGTGTGTAGTCATGTATTATTGGCTGGAAATGAATTGAATTTAAGAGAACCTTTGCAACTTTATAGTATGTTACTCTAACACTTTGAGATCCATTTTCAAGAGAGGAAGACATTATCATTTAATTTGCTCCTTTACTGGGTTTCTCTCCTTTCAGTCTTATCTATTCTTCCCCATTAGATTTGCACTTTTGGACAAGTCTCCACCTGAAGTTAATGTAATTTACATGGCAGTATATACTGCAAAGATTTATTTTCATGTTGATACCCTATGATATCCAGAACATTTTCTATACAAATACAAATCTACAGTTAAATTTGGGTAGCTTCCAAATTTCTATCAGTGTCTCATGCACCTTATATTTAAAGGTTTAAAACTTGATCATATGCATTTAAAGATTTCTAGGATCATAAACTGTTGTCTAAATTTCTCTTTTGCTTTGGTATGTTTTCATTTACAATTCCTTTACAGGGATTTTCATGTTTTCTTTACAAGTTGTATTTTCTTACACAAAGAACTCAATAAATTACATTCTAACATGCAAAACTTTATATCTATGAGCTGAAAACAGATGAAATACTCTAATTAATGTTACATACATATACCTTCTTTTGCTTAGGTCATATCCCAAGTGAAACCTCTAAATATGCTGCTATTCATTTTTAATTTACAGGGATTGTTGCTTTTAGATTTGAATCAACATATACTATCATTTAGATCACTGTGGGTTTTATTTCTTTTTCTTCTACAGTTTATTGCTTTTGCTTCTTTATTCTTCATCCTGGTTTCAATTACAACCTTTTGCCTGGAAACACATGAAGCTTTCAATATTGTTAAAAACAAGACAGAACCAGTCATCAATGGCACAAGTGTTGTTCTACAGTATGAAATTGAAACGGATCCTGCCTTGACGTATGTAGAAGGAGTGTGTGTGGTGTGGTTTACTTTTGAATTTTTAGTCCGTATTGTTTTCTCACCCAATAAACTTGAATTCATCAAAAATCTCTTGAATATCATTGACTTTGTGGCCATCCTACCTTTCTACTTAGAGGTGGGACTCAGTGGGCTGTCATCCAAAGCTGCTAAAGATGTACTTGGCTTCCTCAGGGTGGTAAGGTTTGTGAGGATCCTGAGAATTTTCAAGCTTACCCGCCATTTTGTAGGTCTGAGGGTGCTTGGACATACTCTTCGAGCTAGTACTAATGAATTTTTGCTGCTGATAATCTTCCTGGCTCTAGGAGTTTTGATATTTGCTACCATGATCTACTATGCCGAGAGAGTGGGAGCTCAACCTAATGACCCTTCAGCTAGTGAGCACACGCAGTTCAAAAACATTCCCATTGGGTTCTGGTGGGCTGTGGTGACCATGACTACCCTGGGTTATGGGGATATGTACCCCCAAACGTGGTCAGGCATGCTGGTGGGAGCCCTGTGTGCTCTGGCTGGAGTGCTGACAATCGCCATGCCAGTGCCTGTCATTGTGAACAATTTTGGAATGTACTACTCCTTGGCAATGGCAAAGCAGAAACTTCCAAGGAAAAGAAAGAAGCACATCCCTCCTGCTCCTCAGGCAAGCTCACCTACTTTTTGCAAGACAGAATTAAATATGGCCTGCAATAGTACACAGAGTGACACGTGTCTGGGCAAAGACAATCGACTTCTGGAACATAACAGATCAGGTAAGGCACGACTTCAAATGCATGTTATTAAATGCTTTATAGACCAGTATGTTCCTTAGGCAGAAGGCAGTCATTCTCATTTTCTGCAAATGCTCATGAGTTTTCAGTCCTAACTCTTTCACAAAATGTGTGTTTGTGTCAGGCTTAGATAGCTAGACTGTAGCAGTTCTAAATGAACCCCAAGTAGAAGACTGCATAGCTGGTCTATAGAGTTTTTCTGCTTTAGTGGGAATGCCCTTTGCTGATGGTGCCAATATTTTCTTTTGCCTGTTTGTTGCTTTTGTGCCAATGTTTCTTTGTTCCCCTGCACGATGTGATGGTATGATATTGGCCATTTTCCATCTTTCACCCTCAAAATGTTGATCTCCATATCGTTTGGCTTGGTGTGTTTGTCTCAGTTTTACCTCTGCCACATGGTGCCATGCATCTCAACCTAATTCACAAGAAGCAGTTATTTAAGAAGAATGGATGCTTACATTTCAAAGGCCTAAACTCCAAACAGGTGATATGGAAGATAACCTTTTTGATAACAAAGCTCTTCCCTAGTAATATCCTGGAGGATTGGTTAAATTTTCATTGTTCTTAAATTGAGTAGGTTATATCATTATAACCCCTTTGATGAAGCTCGATGCCATGTAATATAATTAACCCACCATTTTTCAGGGGATAGGTGATCTGCTTTGGCCACTCAATGGCAAAGTTGAATTTCTCTGTGGAATTCCTTTTTAGGCATTATGTATTGGGTTCTGCTCTCTCCCAGAACTGAATTTTGAATGATTAATGCTTGAGATTAGCTGAATCTCTGCTTCTCGCCATTGCTGTAGACAATGTAGAGTTGATTGACTAGAAATTGACATTCAGCTGCCAAAGTGATAGTAGTGTCTCCTCTTGTCTACTGTCTGGTAAAGGTAAAATATTTTGCAGATTAAACAATTTAATTAGCTTTTACTCTACTATGAAAATTTAAGGTTTATTGATTCCCCATAACCTCGATATATTTCATTTTTTCTTATATAAAAATGACTTATGGTGATTTAATGTGAATAATTTTGCGTAATTTAGAAGTAAGATCAATTAACAAAGCAAACTAACAAAAAAGGAGGCATCATTTTCATAGGTCCCTCCTTAGTTTCCAGAAATTTAAATGAGTTAAATGGAAAAAACAATGTGGCTGGAGCTGAAGTTTATCAGTGTTCGTAAGTTTCATTCATAGTCCTCATGCTCATTTAGTAGATTGCCATGCAAATTCTGCTAATATATATCTAAAAACTGTTAAGAATGTATTTATGAAAGGTAGAGTTTAGTTGGTGTTGCTGCTCTCATCAAACCGTTCTCATGTATCTATGCAGAGCCCTTAAGAAGGGCAGCGGAAAAGAGGACACACTATCATCCCAGGTAAACACTGAAATAACAAGCTAGTATCTAGGCCAATAGGATGTGGAAGTCTTTGGCAAGGATACAGAAGTAAACAGATACTTATTTCAAGGACATTTGGAGAAGCTGGCCTTGTTCCACTGCATGCTCAAATTCAAAATTGAGTACCTGGACACGGAGTTTGTATGCTTTGGAATAATTTTTATTAAGAATTTTGGGGACAATGCTTTTAGAAATTAATAAAAGCATGTCTCTTAAAGAACTACAAAGACAAATTTACTTAAGAAATTTTCTTAAATAGGTTCCATTTTTAAATATTCTTTTCAGAGTAAATAGATAACATTTCAAAAATTGTAAGACAATAATCTGTGTACTACTTCATTATCACAGTTATTTTGAGTTTGTATTAGTTGTGTGAAAGGCAATTTCCTATTAGATAAAATCCAAAATGGAATTAAAATCTCCCAAAGAACATTTCTAATCTTTTCAAGACATTTCCATTTTGCTCCATGTAATTTTTCGTGAAGAGTGATAAAATTCTTTTTCTTATTGTGATGTGATTCTTGTGTTTTGTATATCGAGTGACTGGACTACCGGCATTCTGTGTAAACTCTCTGTACTGTCTCATTTCCTCATTCATCACTGTCTGTCAATGGGCATGGTGCTGTGACCAGTGTTATCAGGTGACGACAGTACAGGAAGTGAGCCGCCACTATCACCCCCAGAAAGGCTCCCCATCAGACGCTCTAGTACCAGAGACAAAAACAGAAGAGGGGGAAACATGTTTCCTACTGACAACAGGTGATTACACGTGTGCTTCTGATGGAGGGATCAGGAAAGGTAGGCATGCATTTAATCAGATCATAACAGGTGACTTAGCAATAAACTGTTGGAAATACATGGAGTAATGTAAAATGCTCATTCATCATTTTCCAGGAAAGACTGCGCACAGTGCTCTTTTCCTCTCTCCATTACATCTTCTCTCTTTAGAAACACGTTAAAATACATAGTAACCTACGTGATTGTCATATCTGAAAGGCATCTTGTCCTTTTTTCTCTCTTCTTTGGTTTGCCATTTGTCTATGGGCAGAATTGGAATGGAATGTGTAAATATTAAATCACTTTTCCAATTACTTAATATAATGTACTCAGCAGTCATTAAAAGTTATCTTTTTCACTATAACAAATAAAACTCACTAATTGGCTCTGTGCACATATTTGATGAGTAATTCATGACTATAAAACAATTATAAGTTCTTTTTTTCTCAAAGTAAAGCATTAAACATTCTCTAATGTCTCTTATCCAGTACATGGGTAGTTTTTGCCAGTGGTTTATCTGAGGATCTCAAGTTTTCAAAGGTCCATGATCTTCAGCCATATGAAATGGTACATCTAATCACTTGAAAGCCTACTTGGGTACTCACAAAATGCACTTACAGAATTTTTCTTCAGGACCAATAATAAAAAATTCCATTTATTACTGTTTTTCAACAGACATGCACTGTGCCTGACACCTAGAAAATAATAAGCATTGAATAATGAATAAAAATTGTGGGGCAAGCGTCTTTGTTAAAGAGTATAACAGAATATTGAAGCCCACTGATCATGGGGGTCCTTTGTCCTTGATTGTACCACTGCCTAAACTATTCTTTAAAAGGTTTTTTATTCCCTTTTGAGAAACTTTACAAACTTAGGACAATTGGGATATTTTCCTCATCTTTAAGAATAGTCTTGCGACAATTATAACCCACTTTTGTCAAAAGTGGTATGCTTTATTATTAGCTTCCGCTTTGACAATTCCAGTTGCTTTATTGCCACAGTCATTTTTCTTGTTTGTTGACAGAACAGGGAAATAACTATAATGATTTATTATGGTAATTGACTGAATTTGAATAAAAATCCACTATAAAAGTTTCACAGTGCACAACTGCATTTAAATAATACTGTGCTTAGTTGTTATTCATTGGAGTTTCTTCCTATTGAATTCTTTACCATTTTAAGTTTCACATATTTATTTTGTGATTCCCTTTTTCTTTGAAATAGTTTATTGCCTATGTTGTACTTCTCTTTATTTCTTTTGATCACTTTAGATTTTTCTTCTCTGTTTCTGTGCCTTTGAGACTTAAAAGAGAAGACAAAGGACTCTTGTTCCTTCCATGAATAATATTTTAAATACTTTTCCATTCCAGTTACTCCCATTGTTTGCATCTATTTCTTGCACCAAAACGTAGTTAAATCCTTTCAATAGATTTATTTAGTTGTTTACTGTTTTACATTAAATACGTGCTAGAAATATTCTTTAAATATATTTTGAAGAGAGTGAATACACTATCAATCATAGTATTTGAGCAAAATATATGTACATACATTAAATAATAGTCACCATATCAAACTAATATCTTATGTAGAACATAATGTTCTAATTGCATTGAGTATCTTAAATCACTATATGCAATGTATATACATGTTAAATTTACATTTTTGAGCAGCATTCAATAAGATTATCACATGTAATATTTATACTAAGATTATGTGTTTAAAGAACTCTGTAGAATATTTTTCTTCTATGTTAGATAATTTTTTAAATTTTAAACTGTCAAAGAAAAATCACAAATAAGAAAAGACTGCAAATTATAAGGTACTATCTAAATACAAAGTATTACTATAAAATTGCAAAGTTTTACAAGCAAAGCAATTAATAAGATATTTTAGTTTGCATGGAAAATTTATACATGCAGTCTTATTTCACAAATACAATTCTTTTTATTAGTGAGAACATCTTTGAAAATTTATTCATGAGCTTTTTATTGTTTGTCATTTCTTATCATAATCAACTCTTTTTCATTCTGTTTAAGTAGTTTATAGCTATATGTTTTTTCCTACTAAGTCTGGTAATATTTCTGGCTAATTTCACTTAATCTTTTCAGTGGGTTATCTTGTCATATCTACCACAAATTTATTCATTTATTCTCCTGTTTCCCTTTATGTATGTTACTTCTATTCGTTTATTTTCTATATAATCCTCTCATTTATCCCTCAAGTTGGTCTCTCTGCTGATTTGATTTTAATATTTAAAAATTCTTCCCTCTATAAGTAAGTAAAAATAAATTACTGGATTTCCACTGAATCCTTTTTCTAGCTAAACATAAGAATATAATTGGACATATATTAAGAAAACTTTAAGGATTCCCAAAAGAGTAAACTCCCAATACTTAGAATGAATGTTTGTTATTTTAGGAAAGCATATTACATAAATTATGCTCATGAATAGCACATGGGTAGGTGGTTTTAGTATTGCCACAAATAAGCACATGCTCTTAAGAATTATTTGAAAGAATACTCTGTATCTAGATGTTAGTTCAAAATAAGTTCAACAGTGTTTTTTCTCATGAGTTATATTTTCAGCCATTCCAGTAAAACCTGGATTAAGCAAAATTTTCTAATCATAAATGAACATGTAGAATAAAGAAAAATCTGTATATGAATAAGATATGATTTTACTAACAAATACTTGTTACTAAATTAAAAAGGAAGCCTTTTCAAATAGACACTGAAATTATAGTCATTAAAAATATAGGAACTAGAAACGGAATAGAATATTTATATTAAAACTATAATTCAAAAAGATAACATTTGGAATGGCAACCAAGTTTTACATATTACTGGCATGAACATTATAAAACTTCCAAATAGAATTTTACCTTTCTGGGGGTCCTGTAGGAGCAAGGAGATGGTAGAGAACAGAGTTGTAAATCTGCATGATGAGATGTGTAAGTATTAACAGCCCATTTAGTTCACGCACATTCACCACTTTGCCTTTAATCAAAACCAATCAATGTTTATCATCTAGTTTACATTTGTAGGTTATACAGTCAACTTCTACAGCACAGGATACTTTTTTTCTCCAATTCCCAAAGTTATATTTTCAGTCACTTTACAGAAGAGCAGTAGTAACTAACCTTCCATGCATGTAAAGACTTCTGTATAGGGCCAAATTACTTGGAATTCTTAAATATTATTTAAGATATCCTCCCACTAACTATTCCATAATTCACCAACATAAAATGAAATATATACTACCTCCTATGTTTCATAGCTCAGAGTATTAACAAAACATTGGCAGATAATTATTTAATTAGCAGAGACTATGTACCAGAGAACGTTTATTACAGTTAATGGATGGCAAAAATTTCTATCTACAAAATCTCAAAGAAAGCAACTAGTCTGCTGAAAGTTAATGTGTGTGCAGTGCAGGTGGCAAGGGGGAGAGGAATGTTGATCGTTTTTATTTTTTATCCAGTCCAGTTTCACCCCATAAGAGAGCTTTACCCCATAATACAGCTGTTATTGAGATCCACACCCATGTCTGTCTTGGCCTCTCATACATAAAATAATCAGATAAATCACTTTTTCTCTTCCAGTGAAAGCAGGAAAGCTATCCATGGCTTCTTCTCTGGAAGTTCCACGAAAAGATTGAATTAGAGAAAGGAATAGCTAAAAGAAACATAAGGAAAAACAATGGACCCATTTTTTTTTCTCACACACTCAAGTACATCGAGGTCTAATTAGAATCCAAAGAGTAAGTCATATAGTGTAAGGGAGACAAGTAGTCCACTAGAATTGTATCTACTTTCTCAGTGTTGGTTGCCAAAAAAGAATTTCATTTTCCTGTTCTATAACAGTTTTTCAAGAAAGCTATCGGAACATTCGTTTCCAAGGCTTCACAGTATGACTACTTTTCAAGTCAATAGTTGCCCTAAGACATTTCACTTCAAAATTTATAGTACATGCTTCTCATCTCATTTAACTGTCACTAATCTTTTGTAATAAAAAATACTACAATATACAAATGTTTCCAAAGGTGACCTTCACAGGGTTGCTGAAGTAGCTAAGGAATAAGGCTAAAGTTTGTGAGAGCATTTTTTAATTCTGTAAGTTCATGGCTATCATGAAAAGAGATCAAGGTGTGATATAATAGAAAGAAAACATGAATTAACACCAAATTATTCTCAATTCCTGGGTGGGAAGGTGGGGGGTGGAAATCAGCTGAAAACATCATGTAATCAAATTCAGACTTATTTCACTGAAATTATGACTCAATTTATATTTCATTCATTTTCTTTTTGTTTCCTTTACTTTTCTTACCCAAGGAATTAGAAATGGGCATTCCATCCTACATCACCTGGATAATGGCACCAAATGCCATTATTTAAGAATCATCTTTTAACCCTATAAAGCTGGAAGATTAAATATGCTGGAAAAAGAGTTGTCCATTTAAACTTAAGCATGCTTTATTAGCTTAGGAAATAAAAAATGAAAAGAGAAAAAGTAGCCTACTTATTTCTCTTTTTTCCCAGAACACATTCTGAAATTTAAAAATATTAGTCAAGCTTATATCTTACTTAAGTTGCTTTGCCTAATAATTCTTAAACGAGTTCTAGTATTCTATATGTCAAAAATACATTAACACTAACTATAATCTGGGAAAAAATAGATTTTGAAGTATTGTAACCATAATTTATTATGGCTGGTTTAATCTTTTCAAAATGGCAACTACAATGAGCTTCATTTTTTTAGAGCTATAAATTGTCTCAATATTAAATTCTTTGTAAACAAATTCTTCTTTGAGCTTGAAAATAGCACTTTTGATTACCCTGCATGGTATTATTTGTCTGTCTATATTCTGGTTGAATTCAACTGATGTCTGTGCATTTTTTCATAAAAGGATATGAAAAATCCCGAAGCTTAAACAACATAGCGGGCTTGGCAGGCAATGCTCTGAGGCTCTCTCCAGTAACATCACCCTACAACTCTCCTTGTCCTCTGAGGCGCTCTCGATCTCCCATCCCATCTATCTTGTAAACCAAACTGCATCAGTCGGCTAAATTGTATTAATTCAAGTACTGTTTACCCCATAATGGAAATAATTAAATGTAGAGTTACTCCAGGCTCCATTAATACAGTATAAATCTTGCATGATACTACAATTTGAAGTCAGAAATGCCACTTGGGTAGCTAATGAATCTTATTCAGGCTTTAAAGATTGTCTGAAGTAGTGCTAAGACTTCTCCTATTAATTGCCCTGATCTCCTTTTGCAATAAAATGACAGATAGTGTCAGATATTGACCAGTGTACTAATATATAAACATATTTTCAGGGAGATATATTTAAAACAGTGTGCTTCCAAATGCCAACCACTTCATTGGAACTTTATTTCTTGTGACTGTAAACCATTCTGAAGATGTATGGGATCCTATCTTGATTGCACACATGATTTTGGTCAGCTCATTTGCATGGACCATCTTGTCTCTATCACCTGAAAGCAATGTTGCAGAGTTCGGGGACTGTGGATAGCTCAGGATATGTGTACTTGCATTGAACCATCCTGCTGATATAAAAGCATTGGTCAACTGTTCTGCATGTTGAATTGTGGGGCAGGGAGGGCAAGTTTCTCCTTGACATTTTTTTTCTTATTATTTGAAAGAATTATATGTTTTAAATAGTTTAATTTCTTGATTAATTTACTTTTCTTCAAAAATGCTGTATTGGAGTTCTGAATGTCTCTGGTTATTTGCACACAGATAACTGCAAAGAGGTTGTCATTACTGGTTACACGAAAGCCGAGGCCAGATCTCTAACTTAATGACTTGGGGAAGGCACAAAACATGAGAGAAAGGTAACTGCCAGCCAGGCTTGCATTGTTTAGCCAGGAATTGCTGCTTGGTACTAGACTTTTTTTTTTTTTTTTTTTAACCCCAGGATTTGTCATCATTTTCAGAGGCAGAGTGCCAAATATCACCCAAAGCTCTCGTGTCCTTTTTTTACCCCTTTCTTTTATTTTTATGTATTAATTATTTTGTGCAAACACCAAAAGTCACTGGTGTTCACAGAAGGCTTTTTTGACTAGCCTTAAATTTCTGAATCAAAAGATTAATCAGATTTTCAGGCAGTGCTTAATCAGGTGCTTTGTCCTGTATGTTGTTCCTGTCTGTCTGTCTTAGCTCCCTGTCTTTACTGTATATGCCATCTGTCTTCATGAAGCACAGAAATGCCTCTGTAAGATATTCATGATTTTAATATCGAGTCCCTTCAACCCCTACCCCATACCTATTTTTTGCTATTCGGAGCAGCCTCTCTGCTTTGTGTACAAATTAATGATGCCCTGTAGACTACCTAAGTTAATCTGCACTGTAAATCTTTTTGATAAGCAGGGTTTAAGCAGCAATTTCACCATTGCACTTGTTTGCCTGCTGCAGTGTCAGTTTCTACTACCTAGCAACCAGCATTCATTACTACACTCGAACAAAATCCTTAGGGAGTCATATTCAGTCTGAGTGGAAGAAAGTCTATTTATGCTTTCCTACGAATTCAACAGCAATAGTGTGTCTGGTGTACTGAGCATGTGAGGGAAGAAAAATGCCGTAATATAAGCAGAAGGATAAATAATATTACTAAGGCATTTGGGATCCTTGAAACTGCTGATTAATTCCTATTTCTCATGTTTATTTTTTGTTAGGAAGACAGTTGTCACTTTTATTATTGGCCACGAAACATGTATTACTCTATATCCCCAAGTACTAGAGCATGACCTGCATGTCGGAGATCTTGTACAGCAATGTATCTATCCAGACGTACATATGTGATATTTAGAGACACAGTGATTCTTTTGATAACACCACACATAGAATGTTATAATTACACACAAATTCATGGTAAAAGAATTAATATGCTGTCTGGTGCTGCTGTTATTGACTACAGTGTTGTACAGAATTTGTCATGGATTTTTGACTGCTGAGAAAGGGACAGTGGAATTTAGCCATACCAAGGACTATACTGGAAACAGACTTCTGCTGCTGAACGTGCCCTGATGTGACCAGGTTGTACTTGGAGAGATCCCCCGCGTCTTCATGAGGCACTAAAAGCTTATAAAAGAACAGTGGCTGGAACTCACCTGGTGCTCCCCATGCGAGTGCTCTGCTTGTAGACTGGCCAGTGTCCATGAAACAACTGTAAATACCAACACGTGTGCATGGGTCAACAGTCTTGGCCATTTCTCATCAAAAGAAGCCAAATTCATGATCAACATCTCTGAAGTTCTAAATAAGGCCCACACTTCTTTGAATTACTCTTCATGGGCCCACAGTAGATTGTGCTGTGAATTACTTAAGGCAGTGATACTGATGTAGTATAGGTCTGTCTTAACTTCTCTTATTTCTACTTTGTTGGTTGAATCTATGAACTTGATCGTATCATTTTCTTATAAGTCACTTATGTAATCAGATTGTCAATTATATTACAAAATTGTTAGTATTCATTTACCAAAACTGATCTATGTTTAGTCACATATTTGTTTAGTTCTGGGAAATTGTTACAGCTTAAATGAATCTCACCAACATTATTCATAGTTTAAGTCTTTTATCATTATTACCTCAATTATAAATATTACAAAAATATAATTCTGGCAATGAGAGTATTTTTTTATTCAATGATCAAGGAGCAATGTCAGTATATAGTAGAATATTAATTAAATTATATCCCAAATGTATATTTTGCATAAAAGAGATATTCTTCAATCAATTTTTTTGTGAGTTTTGTGGCAAATGAAGCTTGTACTTGTCTTTAAAAATGTTGTAGTTGAAACTGTATAAGATTTTTTCATCTTGCTTAATCAATACTTCCAGAGTCTATTAGTTCCCCTGGGATTCTGAATATAACATATAACCTATTATAAACCCCTGTATTGTGGACCTTTTGTGAACATTTCAAGGCGCATGCACAACCTTGGTGATAACCAGTGGAAATGTAACTAATTGAAATGAAGAATAAAAGGCAAATGAGCTGGGGATAAACTTGAATCTTATTGATTAAATTACTCAAAATTCTCTTCTTGGCTCTTTTCTTTGGGTGTAGTTTTCAACAGACTTTACTACTTTTATGTTTTGTGACTCCAGATCCTTGTATGCAATGAAGAATTTGGGATAAAAGGATTTAACAACATGCACAGTTCTAACCATATTCAAGTCTTAGGCATGTAGCCAATGTTTTCTTCTTCTTTCATCTGCCTACATTTCTCTCATAATTCTGAGAATTAAAATTAAAATTACATTTCTCTCATATTAAGTATTATGGCAACTGACATTTACAAAGTATTTATGATTAGTGCTGAAATTTTCTTTTTTTCTATAGAGATAGGGGTCTTGCTATGTTGCCGGCCGGTTTCGAACTCCTGGACTCAAGTGATCCTCTTGTTCAGCCTCTCAAAGTGTTGAATTTTTATTTACATTTTCCAAGTTAATCATTGCAGCAATTCTAGAAGCAGGTAATTTTGTTTTCATTTTATTGGTGATAAAAGTTAAGGATGAGAGAGGCAGAACTGTTCATTTACATTTTTGCCACAGATAATGTTTCCTGTCATACTTTTTTGTGGATTTAATATTTACTGGGCCTCTAGTCATAAATGCCCTATCAATGATGGCTTCTGTCTCACCTTTGGGTAACAGGCCTCTTTTTCAGAAGTGTACCATACATAGTTGGCCTTCCATTTATATTGTGGAAATACATGTAAGTTTACCCTATAAAATTCTATGTCACCATCCAGGGGTAGAAGAGGGGGTGAGATGAAAGACAGAATAAAATACTGGAGATTTCAACACTTTTGACTAAACAAAATCTTTTCTATATCATCTTTTCTGTGTCTAAAAATGATCCGTGTTGATTAAGACTATTAAGAAACAGTTTAGAAAAGGGAATCTGTCCAAATATAATTACTGATAAAATATTTCTAATGATGTTGTCAGGATGTTGAAGTTACTGTAAAAAGGAAAAATGGGTAAGAAGGGGAAATAATGCATTGTAATCGATAATAATTGCCATCAAATTTTGATTAGAAAATCAGGATTAAAAATTCATCAATGAAAAGTTAAGACATTCATTTTATCTTTGAAATAAATCACAAGACAGGCTAATAGAATAGCAAAAGTGAACTTATCTTAGAAAGACAATGAATGTTGTCAGGCTATAATGAATATTAACAGGCTACATTACAAAGTAGAGACTTCAGAGGATTTATGACATGCTTGAAGACATTTAGAGCTAAATGAATCTATTAAATTATTGAAATCCATAGACATTTAAGATAATTAAAATACATAATTTTTTCTTACAAAAAAGATTTTCTTCCATCCAATTTCCACTGCCAAAATTTAATAATTGTTTAAATGCCCAAACGTTATTAAACTATAGATATATGCTAATGTTCTGTAATGTGAGTTCAGTGTCATTAATATTGATTTTAAATGTTGTAATTCCCTGCTCTTCTCTAAACTAACTTTGCTCAGAGGATATATTTTTCACTATTGCCTGAAAATTAAATAATTTGATAGAATTAATATGACAAGATTGATTTTGTTGTCATACTATCATGTCAAAGTGGCCAATGATTGAATATGCAATTTAAATACTAAGGTGGTCAAAGGATGTGGTCACCTCCATTGTGAATCCCAGACAACCTAACATTCATCTATTTAAATATACTTTATTTTTTAAAGAAGTTTAAGCCACACAGAAAAATTAGGTAGAAGATTTTCATGTAGCCCTGCCCCATAAATGCACAACTTCTCTCACTGTGCGCATTTGACACTACAGGGGTGCATCTGTTACAATCAGAGAGCCTATGAACTACACTGACGCATCATTATTACCCAAAGGCCATTGCTTACATTAGAGTTCACTGTAAGTACTCTACATTCTATAGATATTGAGAAATGTATAATGACATGTATCCATTATTGTAGTATCATATAGAATAGTTTACCCTAAAAATCCTCTGTGTTAATCCAATTGATCCCTTCTTCTCCTTAATTTTAGGGGGAGGGGGGCATCTTTTTACTATCTCTCATACTTTTGCCTTTTCCAGAATGTCATCTAGTTGGAATCATATGGTTTGTAGTTTTTTTTCAGATTGGTTTATTTTACTTAGCAATATACATTTATGATTTTTCCATGTCTATTCATGACTTGATAGAGCAAATTTATTTTTAGCACTGAATAATATTGTATTCTGTGGATGTACCACAGCTTATCCATTCACCTACTGGACATTGTATTCAACAGGGTTTTTCAGTGAAAAAGAACTCATAGGATGAAAATACACACACCCATCCACCCACTCACCCCCCGACACACACATACACAATTATATAAAGAGAGTTATAAGAAATTCGCCCATGAGATTATGGAGTACCATAATCATAATTTGCTATCCACAAGCTAGGGACCCAGGACAGCCAGTGGTATATTTCAATCTGACTTTAAAGGCCTGAGAATCAGGAGAACTGATGGTGTAAATTCCCATTCAAATCCAAAGGCCTGAGAACCAGTAGTATTTATGTAAGTCCCAGTCCAAGGACAGAAGAAGACTGACATGCCAGGTCAAACAGCCAGACAGAAAGAGTGAATTCTTTTCTCCTCTACTTTTTGTTCTATTCAGGCACTCGGATTGGATCATGACCACCCACATTAGGAAAGGCAGTCTGCTTCACTCAGTCCATTGATTCAAATTCTAATCTCTTCCAGAAACACTCTCAGAGACACACTGAGAAATAATGTTTAACTAGATGTCTGTCCTTTTCAATTGGATGCATACAATTAACCATCACGAGTCCATTTCTTGTCAACTTGGCACCCCAAAACAAACCCTTAAACCATAATCTCCAAATAAAGGCAACAATGAGGCCATTGTGCCTAATATAATACAACTATCATGTTTTTGCTCAACAGTGTACTAAACCCTTTCCCAGAAGAGATGATAAAGTCCTTGAGTGATGATTACTCTTTTCTTTAACATCCTGTAACTGAAACATTCTTATAATAATACTTAAATACAACAACATAAAGTCAAAACATACCATGTTGCATGATAAAGAAATGAGAGAAAAGAAAACAAAGATTTGCATATACATACATACAATGTACATAACAAAATAGGGAGCAAATACTCATGGCAATTACACTTCCATAAGTGACCACATAGTCACAGCTGTTACTTATTACTACCTTCTTCCACCACTCATTCTGTATTCCTCTTACCGTCAGCCAGCACCTCAGCTGGTTGTGGTTCTTCACTTGGTGGGGTGACCCAAACTTTCTGGGCTGGGTTGTTGTAGTTTTCCACTGACCTTAATCACTAGCTTTGGTAACACTAAAAGACACTGTAAGAGATCTTCTGTGTTCCAGTCATATTCTTTCTTGCCTGCATTGCAGAATAGTAGTCCAACTGTGTGTTGTTAGTCAGGGTCAAACACCCCAGTCAGCACAGTAACTCTCTTCTTTGCCTTTTGATTCACAGGCATGAGGACTCAAGTTACATGACTGCATGTAACTTGCATGTCAGTGAAATCATTGTTTTGTCCCATGAAGAAAACATTTCTCCCTTTAGAAGTAGGACTTCTAGGCCAAGAGGGCATTTGGTCATGGAAACAGGAAGCAAAAATGTTACTGGGTCACTAGGAGTAAGAGTGAGTGGTGCCACTTTCATTTCCACCACTTGACTTCTAGACCTATGAATTCTGGCTGTGGAAGAAACAGCACCAAATATTGAATGGTAATTTCAGAAAATACGTAGCCTTCTGGAGAACCTCATCCCAACCTTACAAGGTACTGCTACCTAGCTAGTGCTGTAACTGAGTATTCAAAGGCCATTCATCATTATCTCAGAAACCAGCACTTCAGGATGGCGGGGAACATGGTAAGACTAGTGAATTCCATAAGCATGGGCCGCTATCCTGCTTCTTTTGTTGTGAAGTGAGTTTCTTGATTAGAAGCAATGCTGTGTAGAAAACACATAGTAGATAAGGCATTCTGTAATTCCAGGGATGGTAGTTTTGGTAGAAGCATTGAGTGCAAGGAAGGCAAATCCATATCCAGAGTAAATCTGTATTCCAGTAAGAACTAAATGCTGCCCCTCCCATGATGGAAGCAGTCCATTATAATCAATCTACCACCAGTTAGTGGGCTAATCATGGTGGGGAATGGTGCCTTACTGGAGACCAGTGTTGATTTGTGCTGCTGGCCGGTTAGGCATTCAGCAATGGCTGTACCCAAGCTGAGCTTGGTGACTAGAAGTCTGTGTTGTCGAGCCCATATATGACCTACATCCTCACCACCACAGCCACTTTGTTCATGAGTCCATTGAGTGATGACAGGAAGTCACTGGGGGGGGACTGGTAGCCACAAAACAGGTCATCCTATCCACTTCATTATGAAAAATTTCCTTGGTTGAGGTCACTGGTAAGCATTCATATGCAACACATGTATCTTCCTCTTTTGTTCATTCAGAAAAGTCCAACCACATATGCTTCCCCCAATTTTCTTGTCACCAACTTTCCAATCATGTTTCTTCTAATTCTCTGAACATCCAGCCACACCATTGCCCACAGCCCATGTATTAAGCTTATAATCACATATTTGGCCATTTCTCTTTCTAAGCAAGGAGAACAACCAGATTTACTGCTCAAAGTTCTGCCCACTGGGAAGATTTCCCTTACCATTGCTCTTCAGGGATGTTCCAGAAAGAGGCTGTAATCCTGCAGCTGTCTACTTTTGGGTGATGTCAGCATATCTTACAAAACCATCTGTAAACCAGGCCAGAGTTTTCTCTTGACTCATCACTGATATTAAGAAACTCTTCAGTAAGACATAGGTGCAGGCAGCTGGGAGAGAGAAGGCAGTGTAGCAACAGTGGAAACCATGGGCATTTGGCTTTTTCTTCACATAATTTATCTGTGCCTCAGGCTTGATTACTTATACAGCACTTCTGATGAAGTGCTGCTGTGTATACCCACCCAGTTCATAACAGGCAGCTCAGGTCGCATGGTAACTTGGTGGTTCATAGTTATGTATTTAGTCACTACTAATGCCCAGTACCAGGCCAGGAGCTGTTTCTCAAAAGGAAAGTAGTTATCTGCAGAAGACTGCAAAGTTCTGCCCTAAAATCTTGAGTCTATGCTGTGATTTACCTATGGGTTCCTGCCAAAGGCGCAAACAGCATCCCAATCTACCCTTGAATTTGCCATTGAATCTGATGAATCATACAGCCCAAGTGGCAGAGCAGATTGCCCAGCAGCCTAGACCTGTTGCAAAGCCTTGTCTTTCTGGGTTTTACTCAAAAGTAGCAGTTTTTCAGATTATTAAGTAAATGGGCAGGAGTAACACATCCAAACGAATTATATATTGCTTTCAAAATCCAAAGAGACCCACTCTGGATTTTGCCTTGTTTGGGGTTGTAGGAGGCCAGAGGCAACAACTTATTCATCACCTTGAAAAGATATCTTAGCATGCCTTGTACCACCGGATCTCTAGAAATTACACGTAGGTAGACTGCTCTGAATTTTTGTCAGATTTGTTTGCTACCTTCTGACAAGAAAATGTCTTACCATTAAATCTGAAACAGTCATTACTTCTTGCTCACTAAGTTTAATCAGCATAATGCTATTAATGTAATTGATGGATGATATTTTAGGGAAGAAAAAGGTGATCAAGATTTCTACAAAGTAAATTATGACATAGGGCTGAAGAGTATGATATACCCCTGAGGCAGGACAGTGTGAGTGTGTTGCTGGCCTTGTCAGCTAAAAGCAAATAGCTACTGGTGGGCCTTATTGACAGGGATAAAGAAAAGGCATTTGCCACATTAATAGTTCCATGCCAAGCATCAGGGGATGTGTTAATTTGCTCAAGCAATGAAACTACATTGGAATCACTACCTAGTTAAGCTTACAGTAAGTCACTGTCAGTCTCCAAGATCTATCTTTCTTCTGCATAGGTCAAATAGGAAAGTTAAATGCGGATGTGGGTAGGGATCAGCACCCCTGTGTCTTTCAAGTCCCCAATAGTGGGACTAATCTTTGAAATTTCTACAGGAATGGAATGTTGCTTTTAGTTTACTGGCATTTCTAATGGCTTCCACTTACTTTTCCCCACCATCATAGCCCTCACTCCACATGTCAGGGAACCAGAGACTGAGCATAACTATTCCAATTGTGCATTCTGAGTCTGGATAAGTAACCAAAAGATGGGGTAAGGGACTTCCTGGGCTTACAGTGAGATAGACCTGAGCTAAAACTTCATTACCTGACTTCAGTAACCCATAATATGACTGTCAGACCACAGTGACATTTTATGTCTCCTGGAATTTGTGTCAGTCAGCTAGTGTCTAGTATCCTTCTAAAGGTCTGATTATTTCCTTTTCCCCTAGTGCACAGCTACCCTGATAAAAGGTCATAGGTCTCTTCGGGGAAATCTGGGAGAAAGATCTCCAATATACATTTTTGGTAGTGTACTGGGATCCTTCCTCAAGTGTACCTGGCTTCCCCTTTGTTCAAAAGACTTTGGATGTGGGCCAGGCATGGTGGCTCAAGCCTGTAAGCCTAGCACTCTGGGAAGTGGAGGTGGGAGGATCATTTGAGGTAGGGAGTTCAATACTAGCCTGGCCAACATTGTGAAACCCCATCTCTACTAAAAATACAAAAGTTAGCCAGGTGTGGTGGCACACGCCTGTAATCCCAGCTACCGAGGAGGCTGAGGCAGGAGAATCACTTGAACCCAGGAGGTGGAAGTTACGGTGAGCCAAGATCGCACCACTGCACTCCAGCCTGAGTGAAGAGTGAGAAAGACTTTGGATCTGTAAACCGGATGATCAACTCTGAGAATTGGTTGAGAAACAGTGCCTCAGTCTCTGTCTTGATGATTCAGGTTAGACTTTACTTCACTTAAAACTTTTCTGCTTATATAAATCAAGTAACAATTTAGTAGGAATAAACAGGAATATTTATTTTATTTCTAGGAACACAATGATAAACTAGCCATTGCAATAGGTGTGTAGGAGTCATACTATTCTTACTGCTGCTTTGTCTCTGCTATTCATTATAGCAACTACACCTACCATTCCTTTGATGACTGAGTGCCACTGCTTTAATCCTTCCACCCCGGAATCAATTACTCCTATTGAATTTAGGATTCCTGATTTACTGGCTGTAGTTCCCACTCCCAGGTCTTGCCTACAGAAGAGTGATCACAAAATACTTCCAAAATACCAGGTCTCCCCCTCACAAATTTGATTCTCATACTAGCAGAGAAAGGTATGTCTTCTGGACCCTTCCAGTGTAAATGAGTAGATCTTCAATGACAAAATCTCCTCTAACACTCGAATCTTCTGAAGCCGTTAAATTCCTTTCTCTACATTAAACCAAGGCTGGTCTGGCATTTCTAATTTGCTCACTGCAGGCTATGTTTTGGTCCATGTTTTAGCCAACCAACCAACAAAACTGTTAGAATCCTTTTTAATTTCCCCCAACATCAACATTAAATGCAAAATCTCTGCTTAGTGACCTTTTATCTTAAATTTGGCCTGATCTAACTATATGTTGCTTCCCACATTATCCCATACTCTTAATATCCATTTCTAAATACATGTTCCCTGGATTTCTTTTTGTAGAAATTAGAAAACTCAAGTAACTCTTTTGGAGTGTAGGATAATTCCTCATTGGTTACACTTTGTTTCTCACCTTTGGAGATCTGCTGAGATTTCTGAGTAGTTACAGGTCTAGAAGAAATAGGGCTGGTGGGGGTTTGTGCTGAAGACAATCAGCAATGTCTTGCATGGCAACTACCTCAGAGAAGGTCATTATGGGTTCCTCAGGCAATGCAGGGTTCATTTCCTCAGACAAGAAAAGGACGGAAAGACTGATACTGCTGGGAGTTGGGAGGACATTTCTGCTAGGAATGGGAGGTCACTCTTCCTGCAGGTAGGGACACATTTCTCACTGGCAGAAAAGACAGAATTTAGGGGACTGATGTTCCCAGCTTCATCAGTGTTTTCCCACACATTATCATCCCAATTTACAGAATCCCATTTTTTCCCAATCAATACTGGAGTTCAATTTCCATTGTAATTCAGCCAGTTACAGGATGAGATTCTTCATCTGATTTTCAGCAATTTCAACCTTATGGCTACAGTAGATAAGGGTCTTTTTAACTGCACAGATGGAAGCCTTCAGGTCATTTATGTGGTACTTGAGCTGGAAGTTTGAATCTTTGTGATCATTTTTTTCTTTCACTGCTTTTTCAGTCACATTAGTAGCAATCAGCCAATTTCACTGTATTTGTTATTTTTCCAAAAATGCTTGAAAGTATCAAACACACAGTCACCCAGCTCTTTGCTTCTTATAAGTGGTTGACTAAAAATACTGTTATGTAGGTAGTTTGTATTATCTCTCAGCAGTTAATGCCAAGGAACATCAATGCTCTCTTTACTACTGAAAATAGTCTTTACATCCTCAAACCTAATTGGATTAGAAAGTCAGTTCCAAAAATCCAAGAACCAAAATAGAAACCTCATTCTTAAAATTCTGTTTCTCTAGAACCACCCTCAGTAATAGAGTATACATTAGCCAAGGTTTTCCAGAGAGATAGAACCAATAGGAGATTATATATATATATATATATATATATATATATATATATATCCTATATAGAGATGTATTACAAGAAAGTTGTTCACACTGTTATAAAGGTTGAGAAGTTTTATGTTTGTATGCCAGAGACCCAGAAAAGCCAGCAGACTAGTTCTAGTCTGAGTCTGAAGTCTTGAGAGCCAAGAGTGCTAATTATATAAGACACAATTAAAGGCCTCAGAAGATCAATGTCCCAGCTCAAATAGTCAAGAAGAGAGAGTGAATTCTCATTTCCTTCAGCTTTTTTTTTTTTTCAATCTTTTTAGGCCCATAAAAAATTGGTAATACCCACTCACACTGGGAAAGGCAACTTAGTTTATTTAGTCTATTAATTCAAATGCTACTCTCTTCTGGAAACACCCTCACAGGCATACTAGCAATATTATTTAACCAGATATCTGGGCATTCAATGGCCCAGGCAAGGTGAAACATAAAATTGGCCATCACAGAGTTCATACTGCTATAAAAATCTGTGTGCAGGTTTTTGTGTGGAAATAAAATTTCAATCCATTTGGGTAAATACCAAGGAGCACAATTTCTGGATCATATGGCAAGTTGGTTTAGTTAATACTCATTTTTTAAAATTTGATTCTCTTAAACAGTTAATGAAACCATAGTTCTCTAATTTTTCTCCTCAAGTGTGGGTCATGTACACCACACATTGAGTTATTTATTAATTTGTCACTTCAGTTGAAGATATAAATATGTTGGTTTATTATTCACAGCAGATTCTTTCTCTTTAAAACAAATAAGATTTTTTTCCCACAAAATAGTTAAAGCTCTCATATAAATCAATAAAAAGGAAAAGATTAACTATAAAAGTCAGTAATTTTCCACTTTACAAACCAAATATTTTCATTTTGTCAATTTGCCTTTTTCCCTTTTGTAGTCTCATTTTGTTAACATATGTGTGTATTTAACATCACATAATTTATGCTTCAATTTGGTCTCCATCTACCTTTATAGTCTTACTTTATTTTTTGCTCATAGTCTGTGTTCTATTTACATCCTGATAGAAGCACACTTGAACAGCTGAATGATGAGTGTCTGTGCTGAAAAACTCCATCTAATATATTGGTCTTTAATCCCAGCTTGATGTCAAAAAAGTGTTGCTGCTCTTTAAAAACATAAATCCTTGTATGCAACATTTAACTTTTGAAATTAAGGGCTTCTAGGGATGAGGCCTAGGCATGCATATCATTTTAAAAATAAGTTTTACCTATGTGTATTACTAACAAACAAGCAAAACAAAAAAGAAGAAACAAAAAAATCTTCCACAGGTATTTCTCTTATTTAGCATGGAAGACAGATTCTTGAAATTACGATTAATAGAATAGTATTCTTTCTGAAATAATTTTCCAAAGTTGATGCATTTTCTTAGCAATTAAAATACCTAAAGTGTTGAGATTCACTCAGGGTGGCTGGCAAAATATTAGGGAAATGTTGGGGAAAGTTATAGACTATAGTCTCACAACTTTTGGAAGTCTGAAAGGTTTTACTGGGACAGGCTGAAGGCTGCTAGTTCATTACATTAGCGTAAGGAAAAAGATAGGGACAATGGAGGCTTTCCCAGTTAAGTCTGTTTACCCCACATTCCTTTGTCTCTAATTTGTTTGCTCATGTAAACTCAGTGCTAGATGGTCCTCTTAGGGGGAGGTCAAAGGGGAATTATCTATTAATGATGTCTACTCTGGGCCCCAGAACATAAAGCTTTTATCATTTGTAAAACCACTCTTTTAACCATGTTATTTATCCACAAGCATGTTGACTTAGAACCTCTGTTATTAAATCCAGCCTGAATAAATGTGGATAGTTACAGGGAGTTATGATCAGATCGCTGCAATCACCCTCTGAAAGCAGTTGACGACCATCCCTAACCCACTTCAATCAGCGTAATGGGTGTGAGAGTGCATTTGAGTCAGGGTCGGCAGGACAGACCTGCACAGGTGATGATCAACGTCTAGGGGGGAGAGCCCAATGTGATCAAGGTCTCAAAAAAGCATGCATATTATCACAGTAGATTGTTGTTCCATACTTATTCATTGCCCTAAGTCATTCATAGTTTCAATTTCTTTTTCCTCTTTTCCATTATATGTAAGAAAACATTGACCATTTTCTATATGTCCACTTTATTTTATTTTTCGGCAGGATTTTTCCTGAAATTATTCTAAGAATGGAATTGTTGGGTCAAAAATTATAAAAAATTATGACCAAATTTTAAAAACTAGTCATATCAATGTTACATTTCACCAGCAGTAGATGAAATTAAAATAATCAGGACAATTTCTTAACTCTATTATGATTTGGAAACACATTGTTTTGCTTAGAATAATTTTGTGCATGTGATAAAATATCACATCGTTGTCATGTATTTTGGCAGTGATCATTTATTAATGGTATTTGATTAAGTTCAAAATATAGAAACTGAGTGGAAACATTACAGACTTTAAAAATATCATGCCCCTGAATACCATATCTGTTAGCTAGTTATTTACTAGCAGACCAAATAGTTTTATTAGGACATTTATTTTACAACTATCCAATTTGATTCTAAATTTGTGGCAACAGTATTTGTAAAATAATGTCAATGTATAGTAAATTAATACAGCTTATATTTTCATTTTTAAGTTTATTTTTTACAATAAAAAATTAGATAAGGAAATTCCATGTAACTCAAAATCAAGTAACCTACTTTTTGGGGAAAAATGTTTTTGGATCTTCGTTAAATTTGGTAAGCACTTAAAATTTTTCCTATAAGCCAGGAAGATCTATCATCACAATAAAATGATAAAAACACTTGGACATTAGTGAAAATTTTCCTTTTAGGAGTAGTGAAAAGTGATATGAAATAATTAAAAATACTAGTATATGGAAACAATTTTTAACATAATTTGAATATTGTAGTTCCTGAAACCTTTCTTTAATCAATTGCCTCAGTGTTTTAATTTATTTGCTTTTGAGATCTTTTAGGGATAATCTAAAATGTTATTTATTTTAGATTCAATTCTTTCCTAATGGCCAAGAGAAGCTATATTATTCTTAGTTTCTTGATCAAAAACAAAAGAAAAGCAAACCAATTTTATTTTAATTTTATTGCAAAGAATCAAGTATGACGTTAGTACCTAAGAACTGACTGTGTGTGTGTCTGTGCCTGTGTGTGTGTGAACTTTTTTCCTTCAGATTTTTCATTTTACCATGGTTTCTCTGGCAACAAAGGGCACTCACTAGTGTAAATGCTCTACATGATGTTCTCTCCTGTTACAATAGCTATTCCTTATCACATTGGGTGCTGGCGGGATTCTGGAGAAATGGCTGGTAGATCTCCACAATCTAAGATAATGCATGCTTGCGCGCGCACACACACACACACACACACACACACACACACACACACACAGCTCGATATACAGAGTCAGAAGACATAAGATTAAGCAGCAGATATTGAACATTGCCTGAAGCAAGGTCTTTTAGTGTGAAATAACCAAAAAAAATAAGCTGAAAGTAAAGAAATAATTCTATAATTCTGCTTCATGAATTATGTGAGAATAAATTCAGCATAAAAGATAAGAGATACTCTTTTCACTGGGGACTGTGAAGGTCTGTAATGCCTAACAGGGAGGCAGGAGAAGAGATCATCAATTTTCACATTTCCTATGGAGAAATGAATTTAGACAACTTTTTTCTAAGTTTTAACAAACATTGTTTCTTTACATTTACGTTACTGCTAAGGTTAAATGCTTTCAAAATCAACTGATGACTGTCAACATATAAAATATTGCTGGGTTTATGTTTGTTTTTATTTTTGTAAAATATATCCACACAGGTTTTTTTGTCTCATTTGTTACTAGAGTACAACAGAATGATAGAATTTTACAGTGAACATATTACCTGTTAATGTGAAACTCCTTCATGTCACAAATCAGATTCTCTTAAAATAATTAGTTGGGAAGCCATTAGGCAGAAACAGTTTCAGTGCCTTAGGTTCCTAGGTCAACCAAAACCCAACTCAGGATGAACAGCCAAAGTAAAGGAAAATAGAATTTAAGCTTAACTAATCAGAAACAGCTAACTAACCATTACTTCGGGATCTTCTCTCCAACCAATCATTTCCTTTGTCTTGCTTCTATGAACACCTTGTAAAAGTTTTCCCCTCTTATACTTTTGATGGAGTTTTAAATGACCTTGTAGTCCGACGTTACCCAATTCATAAATTCCTGTTTGCTTAAATAAACTCTTTAAAATTTAATGTGCCTGGGTAACTTTTGTTTTTTTTTTTTGTTTGTTTGTTTTAGAAATTCCTAAGACAAATGTCATTATGAGATATATTTTTCAAAATTAAATTTTTAAGCTTAGATCTACTTAGTGTTTTAATCCAATAATTCTATGCATAAGAATGATTACATTACATCAAAATATTAAGGTGGAAGAAAAATTGTTTCCCTTTGGTAGCAACAAATACATACCTAAGTATTAATATGTATTTTGTGATAAAAGGACACACAGAATTAATATTAGGCTAATGAAAAAGTAATCGTGGTATTTGCCATTCCTTTATGGCACTGAAAAACTCCATTACTTTGTGGCAAAAACCACGATTACTTTTTCACCAACCTAACACTTAGAAAACATTCTCGGACAAGTGGTCCACTAGAGAGCCACAGGCAGAAATTTCTACAGCCTCACAGCAACTATCAAAATAATTCTTCATCTAACTTAACCAGGTTAAAATATGACACTGTTTCATGTTATCTAAAAAAATCTGAGCTACCATTGCTAGTAATGAATGAGATAGCTTTAAAGTGCTCCTCAGCTTGAGTAAACTTTGGACAAGTTTCTTTTTTACTGTAGGGTCCTGGCTTTCTTTTTCTTAAATTACTTACTTTAGAAAAGTTGCAAGTGTCAATTATTTCCCTGTCCCTGTAAAATGTCACTCTTTTCCTAACCTCTTGTCAGTTTTATAACTAAGAAATATCTTTCTTGGAGATCTGGGAGCCAAGCCTTTGGAATATAATGATCAAGAAAGACAGGGCTCCTATCTTCCAGTTTCTGTGGGAATGCAGGAGCCAACTTCAGTAAACACCTATCGTCAAACAGAGATGGCCTGATCAAATTGATCAACCACAAACTAACATTCACCAGTACTTTTCTGCTAGCTCATCCCAGCACTTAAAAACCGTCCCATTTCTCTTTTAGTGGAGTTGCCTTGAATCTCTCTCTTTTACTGCAATAGTCTTTACTTCCACTGCAAGACTCTTAACATCTTCCTTGACTGTTTAACTGATCGGAAGCAATTTTCTTTGACAGTTCTTTGATAGACATTTTAAGTTGTGGCTAATCAAAACTTTAAGGATCTACAGGGATTGGTGATGGTGGAGAGATAGCCCAACTAACCTATAAGCTACTTTAATTTTGAAGTAGACTTTTAAAAGTTTTTAATGCTATCATAAATATTATTGGAAAGTCATTAAAAATCAGTTGCTTGCTTTCTGTTTTGAAACAGTTCAGCCCCTTCTTTTCAGATGACTAAATTGACAGGAAGCTGTAAGTAAACTAAATTGTTGCCATTCATTTTTTGTGACTTTACTGCCAGGAAACTTGCTAAAAAGATGCAGTTAGGCCTGCTCTTTTTCTGGACATTGTCCCTTAGAGCTCTTCAGCAAGCATTTTTCACCCCATCTCCTCTGCCTGGCACACTCCCAGACCCAGGCTCTCAATGCAGAATTTTAAAATATCTTAAACAACTAGCTGTTTATTTTCTGACATAGCATTTACTTCATAGGTTCTTGGCATTGCCTCAGCCATTTAGCAATGTCATTAAGGACACAGGCTCTTGCTGTCTTTCTATTCTGCCAACCATAACATGCTGGCTTTTTATATTTTTGCTTTTCATATGGCATCTGTACCTCTAGCCTTACATTGTTGTTCACAGAAGCAGAATAGGAAAGTATCCAGGTTGAAAAGCAATACCAGTGAACTTTTACTTTCGACTCATTTCCCAGACTGTATCACATAGTTTACCGAACTAATAGAGGCTGGTAAATTAAGTCTTTAGTGTTGGTAGTCTTTTATGTTGGAGAAAAGCAAAAGAGAACAAGGTAGAAAATAGACGTTGGGTCAGGCAACCTATAGCTTCTGCTACACTTGGCATGTTATACTCCTCAAGAAATGTCAAGTTGAAATACAAGCATTTCTGCAGCCATCAGTGAGAACAAAAGACCAGGGATCCTTCATCTCATGAATCGTGTAAGACTCTGGAACCTTCATATCTCAGGGACAAAAAGGGAGAAATATTTCAACAACGACTGTAGTTGAATTTCATGCCACAGTGGAAGAGAAAGGCGTAGAGTTATATTTAATTTGATTGTCAAAATACAGTCACATGATACCCCTTGCATTTCATTTATGGGGTAAAGATAAAAAACACATTTTTATATTATACTTCTAATAATGATTCTGATTACCTGGAATAACAACCACAAAATCTAATCGTTAATGATACTTTAATTCCTCATGTAGAAGGAAGGAAAGAAATATCTAGGAATTTTCACATAGGTACTTATATATTTATTTTATTAGCATGCTTATTGTATCATTCTCTAGAGGGACAAAATTAATGGAACATGTGTGTGTGTGTGTACATATATATATGTATATATATGTATACATATGTGTGTGTACATATATACATATACATTTTATATATGTGTGTGTACATATATATATAATGTACACACACATATATATAAAATGAGAAATTTATTAAGTATTACCTCACACAACCACAATGTTCCACAGTAGACCATCTGCAGGCTGAGGAACAAGGAGAGCCAGTCTGAGTTCCAAAACTGAAGAACTTGGAGTCCAATGTTCAAGAGCAGGAAGCATCCAGCACTTGAGAAAGATGTAGGCTGGGAGGCTACACTAGTCTCTGTTTTTACATTTTTCTGCCTGCTTATAATCTAGCCATGCTGGCAGTTGATTAGATTGTGCCCACCCAGATTAAGGGTGGGTCTGCCTTTCCCAGCCCACTGACTCAAATGTTAATCTCCTTTGGCAACATCCTCAGAGACACACTCAGTATCAATGCTTTGTATCCTTCAATCCAATCAAGGTGACACTCAGTATTAACAATCACAAGTCCACCCCTTGTCAGCTTGAACCCATATAAATCTCCTGAGATCATATGTAATCTTCAAATAAAGACAGTAATAAAGTCATATTGAGACAGCCAGGTGGGAGGGGGTTCCTAGAGAAATTCCAACAAGCCTGCCCCACTGAGGTGGAGTCTCAGGCCCTTTGCAGTGGTGAGGAGCCACCGATGATTAAAAAGTCAGTCCTCCACAATCTCAGACTATTAAAAACCAAAATTAGAAACTATAAAAAGTGTCAGCAACTAGAAAAAATTAATAGTGCCTTTTCATATAAAACATTATATACTTTAAGGCATTTTTATAAATATTTTTCTATTTTCATTGATATGGCGTTATTTCAAAATTATGATTCCTATGTACCTACATATATGGCACATAAATTTTCTACTGTTTTATTCATTAACAAGTAATTATTAAGTCCTCAATAATTTTTTTTTTTTAGCTTAACAAAGTAGTTTCCCAGTTTTCTAGTTTGTTAGACTACGAAAATGATTGAGGACTCAATATTTACTTATTGAGGACTCAATAAACTAGTTATACTAGTTTGACAAACCAGACATAATCCTTGCTGTCATGGAATATACAGTGTAATGGAAAAAGAAACAAAATTCCTAAGTGCTATGTCAGATGGTAATAAAGGATGTAAAATAAACAGGGATGTGGGGGATAGGAGGTGGATAGTACGACTGTCATGGCATATGGGATGGTCAAGGAACATGTGGCTCTGGAAGAAATCTGGCTCAAGAGTATTTCAGTTTGAAGGCATAGAAATGCCAAAGCACAGTTGGTGTAATCAAAGAACAGCAAGGAGGCAAGTGTGGCTGGAGCTGAGTGAGCAAAAACAAGGAAGGTTGGAAACAAGCGGGGATCTAGGTTATATGTGGCATTTTAAACCTTAGTTAAGAACTTCATGGCAAAACAACAACAAAAAACTTAATCATGATGTTAGTTGATCTAATTACTTGACCTAATTCTTTTCATATAATATGGCTATACAGCATAGGAGCAAATCAGGTTACTAACATGCCTTTAAAATACTCCTTGGATAAATTTAAAGGTCATAATAATGTGCTTTATAAATATCATATTTACGTAAATGTGTATAAATTTACTAAAAGTGTTGATATTGCTTATCTTTTGAAACTGCATCTTGAGTCTCTAAATACCTCTAACTCTAGGTTGGTTACTCAGAGAGGGTGTAACCTCTTATGTGGGCTGTGTGGGCAGAACTGCTGACACAGTATGATTCAGTTCAGTCAAGCCCAATTCTTGCCACTCCCACACACCATGATTAAAAACATTACTATCCCTGCTACAGGGTTGGAAATTACCACATTATTCACTGAGTTAAGGCACTGGAGGTTGCTGATAATTATCTAAATACTCTTAGAGAGGAGAGGCAAATTAATTCATATCTGTGTAAAAATATTTCCAAATCCAATTAGCTGGGCAGTCACCCAGTAAGACACTGTGAGAATGGGGCAGAGGTGAGGTTTCATGAGACCATGAATGTCAAAGTTTGTGGACATGGCATTTCCATGGAAGCTCTATTCAGAAGGGATCCCTGGGCAGCTGAGAATCAGAATGAGGGCACTGGAAATAAAGAGGAAGATGTTTAACTTATACCATTAATTATATTTAGGGTTAACTCTGCTCAAGGAATAACAACTAGAGTCTGGTAGAAAGTGTTAAGATTGTGAAGCAGAAGACCTGGGTCCCTCAGTAAGCCATGAAGTTGAAGAATCAGAGAGTGCAATGTGTATGAAAACACCTTCCTGTCTGAGAAGCAGAAGCATATTGTGATGTTTAGCTTGCGGTAGGCAATAAATAAATGTGTCACATTAATATTTAAGATTTTCTTAGTTAGAATTATGGCATTTAAATGTAGCAATTTTGTCTCAGCCTCAGGAAATCAGTCATGTCAAAATATTTTATTTTTTTTTTACCAGTTATACATACAAAACCATCCCTGAAAATTATTAGTTACCCGAGCTCCTATTTCTAATATTCTCCAGCTTCACATCAGCATACCCATCAAAGTTTTAAAAATACTAAACAATTACTGAGTGATGCATACAACATCCCTTCTAACCTTAAACATATGTCTGAGTGTCAGCCCATGCAGTGGTGTTTCTCTGAAAATTGTATTTCAATTTTTATAAACCACAATTGGAAGCCTGAAAACCTCTTTTACTTCCTTTATAGAGAGTCGATAAAAGTGAATAAGAAGAAAAAGAGACTCAGAGAAGTTAACTCCAGCTGTCACTTCTGAAAAGATGGCAAAAAAAAAAAAAAATACCCATAGTCTGTCAGCTCTTTTTCCCAGTCGCAGTGCCAAGGATTCCACAAAAGCAAAGAGAAGACAATTGTTAACCCTAATACTTAATATAGACCATTTGAAACTTCTGTAGAGAAGAAGCTCTTTGGGCACTGACAGGAGGATAAATCAACAACCAAAGAGACCATAAATGGAAGGTCTTCTAGGAAAGAAAGCTTACTGGGTGAACATTGTCTTTCCCTTAAGAGATCCCTGCCTGTCCCACTGAAAATGAGAGGCAGAAAACAGGAGTGCCTGTTGGTACTGGCCTGTGATAAATGAACAAGGGAAGGGTAGAGATAGAGGCTTCCTGAGAAGCAAAAATATGAAAAGAGATCCAAGCAGACCCACCAGCTCTTTAGTATTCCCCTTCCTCCAACTCTTCTCCATCCACACTGAGGGCTGGATGGGAGAGAGCTCATGCTCAAGAGCGGAGCCTGAAATGATTCCCAATGAGGTCCAAATCCAGGAAGTGCCCAACCTCGATTGCAATTAGAGTGGCCCTGCCTCTCCCTTACAGCTTGTGCACACACACATCCATGAAAGACTCTGGGGTAGGAAGAGTATTAAAGCTGGGATGGAGATGCTAGACATTTTTGTATAGCATAGTGAATAGTACCAAAAAATTAATAGATTTAAAGATGAAGGTAATTTTTCTAGATGGTATCAAAAGCAATAAGGAAATGGGACATATAGATAATAAAATAAATTTTAGAATAAAAGAACTTTCAACAATGCTGGGAGTCCTTCTGGGATAAAAAAAAAAAAGATAAAAATATTTGAGTAAGTAATGACTTGGATGTCTCAGAAATAAAGACAAATTAAGTGTCAGACTGAAATGGCCCAGATAATTTCAAACTCAAAGACAGGGGGAAAACATATACTAAAAACTTCCACAGAGGAAGAGCAGCTCATCTAAAATAAAGAATAATCAAATGACATTACATTTTTCATTAGCATGTTTGACTGCAAAAAATAATAAAGTAACATTTTTTAAATTTTGAAGAAAAGGAGTTTTGAATCAGCTCACCTATCATTTAAGTGTAAGAGTTAAATTACAAATATTTTTAGGCATCAGGCCTCAAAGAGTTTATCATCCAAAGATCTTCATGACATTCTTGGAGGATATACTCAAACAAACACTGTAAAATGAACTCGGGAATACTGCATATGACATTGAAAGTAACATTGAGTAAATGATTAAAAATATAAGGATTATAGACATCTACATATGTATCTATTAACATTCTGCATATCTGCATATGTATTTATACATCTGCCATCTAACTACATACCTACTTTTTTGTATGAAACAATTTAAGCTAGACTTATAGCTTATAACAATATGATGAGAAGGTAGAGAGTTGAGGACTTTGTAGAGACTAGAAATTATAAAATGTGCCAACGTATCTTTTTGTTCTGGTTAAAGATATAAATATTGTCAAGATGAAGAAATTTACAGGAACAAATTATATATATAATTTCCTTCTGATCTGAAGGTTACACATGATTTTATTTATCTTGTGGTTACTCTTACCTTTCTGCTATTATTCATGTACATATGTATGTGAATATATTCATGTGCATACATGTGAATATATTCATGTGCATACATATGAATATATGTATGTGTTTATACATATGAATGTATATATAAACATACATATAAATATGCATATACATATATATACTATGAACACATAATTTTATTTATCGTGGTTACTCTTAACTTTCTACTATATATTCACATATATACTACAAATATACATATATATTCATATATATACACATGAATATATATATTCACATATATACATACATGAACAGTAGTAGAAAGGTAAGAATAACGACAAGATAAATAAAATTATCATGTGTAACCTTCACATCAGAAGGAAATTATGTATCTAATAGAAGGCATAAAGGAATATAAAATAACTAAGAAGAGAGACAGATCAAAATTAAAATAACTAATATCTGATAAAACAACAATCAACCTAAAAAATTCTTTATAAAACAAATAAAAGACTGAAACCCACTTGAAAGGAATGAGTAACAAATGTTTGAGCATAAAGGCGTCGAAAAAATATTTCAGGCAAATGTTAAACAAAAGGAAAATGTATTAGCAATTTTAATTCCAGATAATGAATCTATGATTACTTAAAAATTTCAAAAAATGCAAATAGAAATGTAATATTCTGGTAAAAGAAACAAATGAATCAAAAACATATTAACTAGAATGAGTGTATATAAATTTATATATTTTGCAGGCCCAATGATAGAAACAAACCAAATTTTAGGCCTCAAAGGAAACTATAATTTCAAATAAGAAACATAAAAACTATCTACTTTGATTATAACATATTGAAATAAAATTGGTAACAAGAGAATTATTTAAAATCTAATACTAAAAACTATACTACTAAATATTTTTGTGTGAGAGAGGTTTTCATAAGACAAATAAAACATACAAATTAGAAAATACAAGGCATGACAATGAAACTCTGTATGTAAAAACTTGTGTGATACAGAAAAATCCTGCTTAGACAAAGATTTATAGTTTCGAGCACATTAAATATAGAGCAAGAAAGAGTGGAAAGAAAAACTTTGAGACAAACATTCATTTCAAGAAGTTAGTGAAACACTGAGAGAATTATAGAGTAAATCCAGTCAAACAAGAAAGAGGTAAGTAAGAGGTCAGTGAAATGGAAAATAATAAACAAAATAAGAGAAGTTTAACCATTTACTACCTGGTTCTTTAAAAATACAAACCACCATGGCACCTGTATACCTATGTAGCAAAGCTGCACACTCCGCACATGTATCCCAGAACTTAAAGTATTTTTAAAAAAAGAAATGACACCTTTGTAAAGTGTAACAAATAGTTCCTTCTTTGAAATGATCACTTTTAAATTCTAAAAGTTGCCAAGAAAATACGCAAATACCTACACATGTGCACACAGACACCTAGAAATTTCTATTGGAAAAAGGGGCAAAAGTGATAATTCATAGAAAGAGAAACATGAATGAGTAATACGCAAATTAAAGGATTCCTATAACCTCATCAGAAATGTACAAATTAAAATTATAATGTAATGCCCTTCTATTCTGATTGGTTGGTAAACTTAACAAGTCATAGTGTTTCCAAGCATGGTGAAGTTAGGAGAACCTGTGTTTCTAGTAGGAGTGTAAATGAATATAGGTATTATACAACACAATCTTGCCCTACCAATTGAAAGTAAGTATACACATACTCTACAGTCACACCCAACTATGGAACCCAAAGAAAATCACACATTGCAACACTAATTTTGGAATCAAAGAAATGGAAGCAACCTAGGATTGCATTTCTAGTTCAGTTGAAAAGTGAATTATGGGTTACTATACAGCAGTAGAAATATAATAATAAACAGGATATCATATAACAGTATAAACAGATCCTAAAAACATTATGACAAGGGAATAATGCAAGAAAGAATGAGATCCATAGCACAACTTAAGCACACACAAGATGGTCATGTGTTTTCTATGTATACAATATTTTCCAGGTCAAAGATTAAATATTAGAAAACAATTGTCTATGTAGGAAACAGATATGGGGGTTATTGATGCTGACAAATGTGCAAAATAAAATGAATAAGAGCTGGGAAATATTGGGAATGACTAAGATAATTCGTTTTATCTAAAGGCTAAAGGGAAAAATAAATTCAAATAATACTTATTTTCAAAATAATAATCAAAATTTGCTTTTTTTCCAGGTAAAGTACAGAATTGGAACTGGTAGAATTAGGAGGAGAGAATTTATTTGAAAATTTGTAGGTAGATACATTAAATTAGTTGTCGTTGTCCTGGGATGTTATCCAACATCTTGTTTGGGCTTATTACTTGGAAGTTTGTAAGAGACTTACCATTTGAAGTAGTCACAGAGATTGGCATCAGGAATGGACAAAACCATGATTAGAGAAGGGAGATACATTTTTTTTCCAATAGTCTCAAAATATCTTCAATAAAAACCTGGATCAAAATACCTTCTTTAAAACACCTCAGTACTAATTTTGTCAAGAGAGAAGAAAAGCAACATAAAAAGTAGCCCAAGTTCAAATAATTGGCTTAAAATATCATGCAGCTTAAAAACACCATGTAGCTGTCCAAGATATAAATATTTTGCTTTTGAAAATTATTAGTTTAACAGATGTGAATAATGATCACATCCTACAAAGAAACCACACAGAAGTAAATTTTTGTATTTACGACAAAATAAATACAATAAATATATGAAAAGGTACTCAAAATCACTAATATTCAGAGAAATGCAAATAAAAAAGGAATGAGATATCATCTTACACCTGTTATAATGACTACTTTTTGTTTCTTAAAAAAGGTAAGTACTGGCAAGGATGTGTATAAAAGGGAACTCTTGTACACTGTTGGTGGGCATGTGAATTGGTACAGCTACTATAAAAAATAGTATGGAGTTTATTTAAACAAAATAAAACAAAATTATCATATGATCCAAAAATCCTATTTCTGAGTATAGAAATTCAAAGGAGTTGAAATCAGGAGGTCAAAGAAGTATCTGCACTCTCATGCTTATTATATCATTATTCACAATAACCAAGATATAGCAACAACCTAAATGTTCACTGATGAATGAATGGATAAAGAAAACATTACACACACACACACACACACACACACACACACACACACACACAATGGGTATTATTCAGTTTTACAAAAGGAAATCCTGTCATTTGGGATAACATGAATGAAACTAGAGGACATTATTTTAAGTGAAACAAGCCAGACACAGGACAAATGCTACACGGTATAATTTCTATGACAAATCCAAGATCATCAAACTCAAAGAAGTGGAGTAGAATAGTTGTTGCCAGACCTAGGTCAAAGGGGGAAATAAGGAGGTATTAGACAAAAATTACAGAGAAGACATTGGGTTATTCAAGATGAACAAGTCCTAGGGATCTACTGTGCAGCATAGTTCCTATAGGTAACAATATTGTATTGTATACTTAAAAATTTACTAAATGTGGATCTTAAGCATTCTTATTAAACACACACACACATAGAAACAAAATAAATAAGAAGGTAGGAGGGGAATTTTTCAAGGTGATGTACAAGTTTATGTTATTAATTACAGTATAGTGATGGTTTTGCAAGTATGGACTTAATTTCCAAACTCATCGAGCTGTATATATTAAATAAGTACAACTTTTTGTATGTCAATGATGCCTCAATAAAATGTATTTTTAAAAAATAATAATAAAACATGTACTCACTTTCTGTTGTCTGGAACTCTGGTCTGGCAGTGGGATTATAAGCACTAAGATGAATAAATTGGGCTTACATAGTACTATACAGAGTTTCTGCATTAAATGTCAATGATCACAAAGGACATACTTTTTAAACACGCATTTTTCAAAGGATTATTTTAGCTTTCGATTTGAGGTTTATTCTCATCTCAATATCTTTATTCTGAAACTGAATAAAATATGAAGGAACCAGACTCCTTAGATTATCATTTTGTTTAGAAAAGCAATATTCACTAAATAATCAGATCTCCTATTTTCTTGGCATCAGAGGGAATAAATGTCAGGTGTAAACCTAAGCTACAAGCAAAAAGTGCTAAATAAATAAAAAGTTCAAGTATGTTGCTTTTATAAAGGCAAAATTTAACTACCTTTATGTTTTGAAATTTCAATTTTAGGAAATGATATAAATTGCTGAAGTAATCATAAACCTATTGTTCCTTAAAAGCTAGATCTTAGAATTGGGAAGTAATTTGAATGTACTATGGAAGGGATACTGTAAATATTATATTTTGAATATCTGAGATTTTATATAAAAAGAAAAAATAGAAAAACATTTAAAAAGAATTATTCCAAAATATCTATTATATTTTAACATGATTTTAAATTAATAACATTTTATTTACATAAGCTTGATCAGAATGAATAAACACTGGAGTATTTATGTCCAAGAATGACAATTTTTTACAAATTTTGTTGTGTATGTTGTGGCTTTAGTTCGGAGTATGGTTAAAAATATTTATTCATTGCATAGTATTTTATGAACACCCTTCTAAGCACTTGGGATACATTAGGGAACAAAAGAGACAAAGACTGTTTTCCATATGAAGCTGATGCTCTAGATTACTTAAGTATTTTAAAACTCTAAAGATACAATTTTAAAAAAATTCATATTGGCTATGTTAAAAATCAACAAATTCTTGATCTTTTTCTAAAACATTGATTCTTGTATTTCAAGTAACTGACAAAACAATCAAAATAATTTTTAATGCTCTAAACTGCTCAGCCAAAAAATGTAACATAGAGATAATATAAAATATTTAAAAATTATTTTTTACATTCTTTTTAACTTTAAGTAGATTTCTATTGTTGGAGCATAATTAAAGTCAGAGCTTTCTTATTTTATGATTTTATGATAAGATTTTAAAATACAAATTATTCTTAATTATTTGAACTCTTTTCCCTTAAATATTTTTCTGGTTTGTAGACTATGGAAAATATATGGCACTAGTAAGCATGGAAATTGTCCCAAATTTATAACTGAGTATGTAACCCAAAAGCAAATTTGTTTTATAATCCTTTGGGCAATATAACAAATATGGCAAATTGTTTTCTTCAAGGGTATAAGCTTTCAAAATTGAAGCTCATATTCTAGCAATTGAAGTTATTTAAGCTTCAAATAATTTGAGAGTCATTCAATTCTGTAAATAAAAATGTAAGAAGTTGCACTTTTTTAAGAATGCAGATATTTTTATTTTATTTTATAATTTTTTTGGATGACAATTCAAATTATAGCAGGGAACTTTAGATAACAAGGAAACATTACTCACATTGTGTGGCATATAATTTTTCACAAAAACTAATTAAGAGATCATGAACACTGAAATAATGTGGTATACAGATGAGTAACATCACACATCTACAACCATCTGATCTTTGACAAACCTGACAAAACAAACAATGGGGAAAGGACTCCCTGTTTAATAAATGGTGTTGGGAAAACGGTCTAGCCATTTGCAGAAAGATGAAACTGGACCCTTTCCTTACACTTTATACAAAAATTAACTCCAGATGGATTGAAGATTTAAACATAAGACCTAATACCATAAAAACCCTAGAAGAAAACCTAGGCAATACCATTCAGAACATAGGCACAGGCAAGGACTTCATGACTAAAACACCAAAAGCAATGGCAACAAAAGCCAAAATAGACAAATGGGATCTAATTGAACTTAAGAGCTTCTGCACAGCAAAATAAACAATCATTAGAGTGAACCAGCAACCAACAGATTGGGAAAAAAAATTTGCAAGCTACCCATCTGACAAAGTGCTAATATCGAGAATCTACAAAGAACTAAAACAAATTTACAAGAAAGAAACAACCAACCCCATCAAAAGGTGGGCGAAGGATATGAACAGACTTTTTTCAAAAGAAGACATTTATGCGGCCAACAAACACACGAAAAAATGGTCATCATCACTGGTCATTAGAGAAATGCAAATCAAAACCACATTGAGATACCATCTCTCGCCAGTTAGAATGGTGATCATTAAAAAATCTGGAGACAACAGATACTGGAGAGGATGTTGAGAAACAGGAACATTTTTACACTGTTGGTGGGAGTGTAAATTAGTTCAACCATTGTGGAAGACAGTGTGGCAATTCCTCAAGGATCTAGAAAGAGAAATTCCATTTGATCCAGCAATCCCATTACTGGGTATATACCCAAAGGATTATAAATCATTCTGTTATAAAGACACACGCACACTTATGTTTGTTGTGGCACTGTTTACAATAGCAAAGACCTGGAACCAACCCACATGCCCATCAATGATAGATTGGATAAAGAAAATGTGGCACATATACACCATGGAATGCTATGGAGCCATATAAAAGGATGAGTTCATGTCCTTTGTAGGGACATGGATGAGTCTGGAAACCATCATTCTCATCAAACTGATGCAAGAACAGAAAACCAAACACAGCATGTTCTCACTCATAGATGACTGTTGAACAACGAGAACACATGGACACAGGGAGGGGAACATCACACGATGAGGTCTGTTGGGGATCAGGGTCTAGGGGAGGGATAGCAGGGGGTGGGGAGATTGGGAAGGGATATCATTGGGAGAAATACCTAATGTAGGGGACGGGGGAATGGAGGAGGCAAACCACCATGGCAAGTGTATACCTATGTAACAATCCTGCAAGATCTGCACATGTACCCCAAAAATTAAAGTATAATAAAAAAAATTTAAAAAGACAGACAAGGTATTTATTTTCTAAAGACTCCATCTCAAGTTACATAGATTATTTAATGACTCAGAATGATAAAAACGTGAGCCTAATGTGAACATCATTTTCAAATGCAGAATATGAAGAATATTGCCTTACGTAGCAGTCTGGATGAGGTAATGGACATCAAATATTTCTGTTGAAACGTTTAATTAAGCATAATGGGTTATTCAAATACAGGTAAAAACACCTGGCTTTTGGACTCTGGCATAAATCAGAAGTGACTTTTGGCCACTTCTATTTGGCCATAATATTCACCGGCATTTCTCCCTCTCCCTCTCTTTTTCCCATATTCTCTCTTTCCTCTGTTTAGCTGTAGTGTTAAGGTTATTACTAATATAGTGCTATATTTACTGAAAGTAATTAAAGACAAGTCATCTAATTTTTCAGTTATTTTTCAGTGTATATCTATTCTTGGTGAGTAGCTATTTTTCACAAATAGAATAAAACTGTGATTATTTGCTTGAACTTTCCATAAGAAGAGGCGAGGAGGTTCAGATTTTTTTTAACTAGGCTTTGTTTTTTCATTTGATCTGAGTTTATTTCATTCTAATTCTCCAACATGTTACATTCTTTCATAAACAACCAGACTAGAAAAAAAATTCTTTAAAATACTGTGTTTCTCTGGAAGACCTTTTTCCCCAAAAAAACCTTTCTGAATTAACATCAATCTAAGAAATAATTTCCATTCATGGTGGCAGTAGTTAATAAACAATAATAATTATTAATTTTTTAAGAATTTTAATATTTTCCCCATTCTTCATGTTTCCTTAAAGTATATAGCATGGCATTTCTTTTACATAGAAAGGAAAGTTCACATATTCCTATTTTCTGGCTATATTAGCAATATATAAATTATTTTAAATAGATTTTATAATTATTTTCATAGGTATGTAATTAGGGTAATGTTTTTGTGATAGACCTTCAAGATAATCTATTTATACTAAGCTGTTTTCTATAAATAATATTTTGCTGGAGCATTTTAGGGCTTGAGATTTCAAAGATGAAAAAATGATTATTATCATTATTAATCTGAAAATGATTCATTCATTAATCACTTATCCATGTTCTATAATTCAGAAATTCTGTGTGTGGATGACACATCCAAGTATAAAAACTATAGATGTGGATAAATACATGAAAGAAAATATGATACATATACACCATAGAATGCTATGGAGCCATATAAAAGGATGAGTTCATGTCCTTTGCAGGGACATGGATGAGTCTGGAAAACATCATTCTAAGTGATTTCTAAGTAAATACAACAATGTTATAAATTGAAACTTAAATAATCGGTTTCTTATTTACTTAGAAATCACCACCTTTGGACATAAAAAACTTAATTTTATACTTTCTCATAAAGAAAAAGATAAGAAAACTGAATAATGAGCATTCTAGAGTGATATTAAATTTTTTAGGAGAATATTTAAATTTTTTAGGAGGATTCTTAATTTTTTTAGGAGGGCACTTTCTCATACTCTAGAAGCATCTCTAAGTATAAAAAATTCATAGTTTATTCATAACCTTGATACTGTCCTTAGAAAAATAATGTAATACCTGATAGCTGCAAGTTATATTGAGTTGAATGATTTAAATTTAAAACTTTGTGTCTTATAGATAGAATTCTGACTTTCTCTTCTTCAGACTTGTCTTCTCCATCTTTTTATCACCGTTAGTATGAGTTAGGATGCTTTTATGACAAATGTTTCAGATGCTTGTTATAAGCAAGGAGTTAAGTTTTACATTGGGAGATTGCTATTCATTTAGACAGATGAGAAGATCAACATTTCTCTTCTAATTGGTTGAGGAATACTTGGGAAGAAGAGACATTTTATAAGCTATCTTAATAAGCAAAAACAAAAATAAGATATAATGCTGGCCAGGTGCGGTGGCTCACGCCTGTAATCCCAGCACTTTGGGAGGCCGAGGCGAGTGGATCACGAGGTCAAGAGATCGAGACCATCCTGGCCAACACGGTGAAACCCCATCTCTACTAAAAGTACAAAAAAATTAGCCGGGCGTGGTGGCACGCGCCTGTGGTCCCATCTACTCGGGAGGCTGAGGCAGAAGAATCGCTTGAACCCAGGAGGCGGAGGTTGCAATGAGCCGAGACTGTGCCACTGCACTCCAGCCTGGTGACAGAGCAAGACTCTGTCTGAAAAAAAAAAAAAAGATATAATGCCCTCTTGGGGTTATTCGATAAACAGACTTGGGGTGATAATAAAGGTATAATCAAATGACTTTGACTCAGATGGATATGATTAGCAATGAGAGAAGAACATCTGGAAATGGGGGACAAACAGTCCATCAGATAATATGAATGACGTGGGCAGAGGTCAAGAGAAATGTTCCTTTTCTAATCATTTCTAATGCCAAGTTTTCTAGTGTTTCCTTCCAGGAGCACTTTTTATTTTCTTGAAATTATTCTATTGCCTCTGAGTAATGAAAAACTAACTACTGTGCAGTATACCAACTGAAGTGAATTTGCTAACAATCTTGGTCACTGATGTGAATTAAAAATTGGGGCAAGTTATTAATGAAGATGAGGATCCCAAAGCAGAAAACTGCTGATAGAAATATAAGTACAAGCTTGTATATTAGCTTTCTTTTGTTGCTGTAATAAATTTTCACAAACTTAGTGGCTTAAAACAATACACATTATTACATAATTGTTCTGGAGGTCAAAAGTCAAAGTGCGTCTTGCTGGGTGTCATTAGAGTTGCATTCCTTCTAGAGAGTCCAGGAGAGAATCTTTTCTTTGCCTTTTCTGGCTTCTGGAGGCTACCTGCATTTCTTGGTTCAAAGCCTTTTCTCCATCTTCAAATCCAGTAGTATAGCATGAACCCTCTTCTGTCTCCTTTCACTTTTATGGACTCTTGCCACTACATTGGATCTACCTGGATAATCCAGAGTAAATTCTCTATTGCAAAAAAAACTGATTAGCAAATTAATTCCCATAGCAAACTTGCCTTCCTTTTGTTATGTACCATGACATATTCAAAGGGTCCTGGATTATCACATAGACCGCTACAGGGGCAAGGGCATTATTCTGCCCACCATAGCTTAGAAATCAACGGTGGGGATGGGATCAACCACTGCATCTTACTTTACTCTGAGGAAGAAAAGCTTCTGCAAAATTGAGGAAGCATTTTGGAGAATCTTATGAAATAGACTGCACAGGGTCAATGATAGAGCCAGGAGACCAATAGAGACAAAGCTGAGATGCAATCAGACCCTGAATAAGGATTGTGTTTAAAAGCCGTGAACAAAGATAAAAGTATATAGATAATATTAGATAAAAATAGAATTTGAAAATCAAGTTTATAGAAATAATGATAACCGCAAATTATACCTTAGCTAATAGAACCCTTTAAATTTGAGTGTTAAATAAAAAAAGTTTTCTTCCCAGTTAATTTGTACTTACATTATTTAGATGCCACCAACAGTTCATTGTATGATGGCATAGTCCTTATTAGAGATTCTTACCTAGGTCATATTGTGTATACAGCTCACATTTCAATCTGGGACCTGAAAATTCAGCATTTAAATTTCCACAGGAATAGTCTGTGTATTCAGTGTTTTATAACAAAAATCTTTTACATTATTCTTAAGCATTTCCCTTGCTTTGCCCTCTATAATTCTTGAAAGCAGTTGACACAGCAGCTTTAGTTCTTTCAAGTGAGTTTCAGATGGAGGGAAAAGCCCTAGTTTCCATTTTAAAGCTGGATCTTTGAGAATGATTAAGGTTTCAAGTGAATATCACAACTTGTGAAAAAAATCACTGGCTGGAAAACAGAATCTGGAAATGGCAACAGCAGTAAAAGCAGATATGCTCTGGAGAATATAAGCTATTAAATTAGTCAACATCTTAATTACATTTCCTTTCTCTGTCCAGAGCCTACTAGGAAATATCTTGTGACTGTCTTCATTGATTTCCAATGATAGAACTATTAAAATGATATTTTTATGCTATATATTTTCTGGTGTGTGGGGAGGGGTTGGGTAAATGGGTAATGGGAGAAATGAGTGTAATGTCAGCTGGAATGTAAAATATTCAAAAGCACTAGGTTCTGATGTACAAATATTTGGTGTTTAAATTCAAAACTGAGAGAACCCAAAGCATTTATGGTGATAATCTTTTTAAAGCTCCTGCACCAGCATATGTTGTTGATTCCTCGATATTCTTCAGCATACGAGCTGTTGTGTCTTTATTTCTGCAGTTTTTTTAAATATTTCCTTCTTATTATTCATTTTGGGGCATGAACCGTTCAACATGCAAGCTCTTCAGCTCCACTCTTCCATCTCATGTATTTTGATTGAGTATATCACTGCATCTGTAAGTATCCCATATTCAACCAGTAACTAAATTACATCACATTATGATCTCACACTTCTCCCATTTCAGCTACTTCTACACGTAATCTCATTGATATCCTATGTCTGCTGATCACCTTTCATGTTTTCCTTCTTCCCTGTTCTCAAATGTCTCTATATTTAGTTAGAGCATACTGTTCATATGTCAATACATTCTTAATAATACTCTCAATTACCTGGTCCTTTTGTTATTTTGTCACATTCATCCAGCCAAACCCCATCTGTGAATCAGTCAACTTCTTGCTCTCTCAGTGAACGAATGCATTTGATCAGCCAATTTCTATTGAAAAAATTCTCACAATATGGTAAAATGATTACCAAATTAAAATAGGTCTGAAAGTTCAATAATTATATTACATTATGTATGCATATATGCAAATAACTCAAAAATTTATGTTCACAGTTTTGAAATTCCTAGACTCAAAAACTTTCCTCCTGCTAGAATTTTAATATTCCCTATTTGGATGTCTCTAAGGTACCTACAAGTCAACATCTTTAAACTCATTATTGACCCCCTTCACTTCAATTGATTATTTCTAGTGTTTCTAGCATCGCATCCAAGCCCAAAAATTAGGAATTATTTATGACATTACTTTCTCGTTTCCACCAACATGGAGTTCAGTACTGTGAATTGACTTTATTTTCTAAGTATTTCTTAAGTCAGTCTTCTCTCTATCAACATTTCTATTACCCTTGTCCGTGCTGTGTGGTCTGCCGTCTGCTGCAATAATCCCCAACCATTCTCCCTGTATCCAATATTATTGCACCATTAAATCTCTCCTTCACACTGCAACCATAGTATTCTATGGAATGTAGGTTTAGATATGTCACCTCTTGCTACAAAACCTACACATGTGCCACTACTCATAAAACAAAAATATTTGACAGGGCCTACACACAAGGCCTTCAAGGCCGATCCTACTTAATGTTGCAGCTGAATATTTCTCCTCTCTTCCTGCTGCTTAGTGCTCTAGTCTCACTGACCTTTTGATGAGGCTATAAGAGCTATATTCAGGCTGTTCTTGTGCCTGAATGCTTCATCCTTATTTTATCTTCCCTACCACTTCTAACTTTCTTCCTTATATTCAATTCAGCTATTACCTTCTCAGAATAATTTCCTTGGCATACCCAAAAAAGTAAATGCCAAGTTTAGAAGCTAAATAGTGTCACAGCTTTCTGACATAGCACTTAGAACAGTTAATTTTATAACTCTGCATGCTTCTCAATTATTTCTCATTTAATACACGGTAACTTCACTAATGACAAGAAATACAATGGGCTTGAATAAAACTCCTGTAATACTAGTATATTAGTCTATTAATGTCATTCTTTAATCTCATCCTGCAATTTGGAAGTAGCAACTTAAATTTTGAGATTGTAGTAAATAAAGGGTAAAACATGACCAAATATCAAATCCATCTTGTGGTTTGTCCAAGAGATTTTGGTTATATTATTTACCTTTTAGTCATCACTGTTTTTGACCACTGCATTATATTTAAAAAAACAACACAACAACAAAATTAAGAACACACCTTTTCTATACACTTTTTCATTGATTAACCAATCATTCTAATACCTGACCCTTTTTCAGTCAATTCTAATATCAGCATGAGTAGACTGAATTTTTACTTAAATTCCCATGAATGCCAGCTTCTCATCTACGTAACTTGACTACTACATGCATAGCTCTTCACTCTCTGGTGATTATTTGTTTTATTTCTGTTTAAACAAACTTCCTGAATTTTGGACACTGTTAGAATTATAACAATCACCATTATATTATTTTTCACATCTCATCTGTGGCTTTTTCTGCATGGAATTTTCTTGTATAACACACATTTTATATATATATAAACACATATATTAAAAATTTTAATTTTGGGAGTACATATTATATAATTTTCTAATTTCCAACTTATTTTCAAATTTACTTTGTGCTTACATGTTCACCATTCAAATATCTAACTCGCCTTTTTTGTCTATGAAGAACTGCATTTTGACTTTGCATAGTCCAATAGGTCAGTCAGTACACCAACTCTTATTCCGTGTGGTTCATCCTGGGGATTTCTAAGAACAGATGGTGCCAAATATAAGGCTTTGGTCATTGTTCTTCATGCCTAGGAGTTGTACTATGTACATTTTTTGTAATGTTAAATATTTGCAAACTTCTTCATTCAAAAATTTCATTTAATTGTACCAACTTCCCATAGAAGGTACTAGCATTATTATTATTATCCCATTACATGGATAAAGAAATTAAGTTCAAAACTCTACCAAACTCAACTGAAGTCATATAGTTATTAATTGACAAAACCGAATGGCTTCTTATGATCCTTTTGGTCTTCTAATTTGAAGTCTAGTCCTCTTTCAATAACAATCTTTGCTTTCTGGTAACTCTTTTAGTTCACACATAAAAGATCACTTCATTGGGGGGGTAGTTATAAAATATACATCCCAAATCCATATTTTTCTGCTTGGAAGTCACTCTGAGAATGGACAGCACGCAGTGGGTCATTAAAGAAAATATAAGGAAAATAAATGTACAAAAAAAAAAAAAAAAAAAAAGGTCAGTCCTGCACAGTATAAAACCACAAAGGAAAACTGACCTACCTAAGTATGGTAAAATGTAGTCCAAAATCATGCACATCAAAGTAATGGACTGTAGTCTCCTAGGAATTAGATGGAAGCTAAGAGCGCAGCAGACTACATAGCTAGGCATTATTTGAAACTATGAAGGTAATATTCTTTGGGTTTTCATACAATTTCTCACAACAGGCTTTATTTGCAGAGAAGTATAAGCATGACTATATAAAGTAGAGACACAGCCCCATAAAAATTACTTTATATATAAAATCAAGAGGTTATCAAGTACATCAGAACATAAGGATAGTGCTCTATGGAAGCAAAGGCGTAATATAGCACCACAGATAATATTATTCTAATTATTAGTGTAAGTCACCAAGTTGATTACTAGAAAATTAGTTTGGGTCTTGAGATATATATATGTCTGTGTGTGTGTGTGTATATATATACATATATATTGTCTTTATATGCTTCTGTTTAAAGATGAAAGAAGCAGAATAATTTTTACTATATACATGATAGTTTGTATTTTATATTATTACACCATAAATATAACTAGATCTATGTTTTGGAAGTCACATATTGAGCTGTGTCATCTTTCACTCATTTGTTGATTTATTTCACCAAGATTTCGTTGGGAGAAGGTCTAGAAACAAGAGAATTTAAGACCCAATTTCTGTTTTCAAAAAATAACGTTTTAGAAAGACATGCTGACATGAACTAGCTAAAGAAATGTTTCCAAATGTAGTTACATTCCCAAATGGGTAGTATAGGCATTCAGAATATTACAGAAATTCAGAAAAGAGAGCAATTAGCCAAGACTGGAATAGTCTACAAACATAGGTTGCTTACTTGGCATAAACCGCAATTACTTTTGCACCAACCCAATAGGATCTAATTTACATGTTGAGTTTGTGGGAAGTAGAAGCCTCAGAATGAGGTAAGAAAAGCATATCCTGTTTGGCAGGGGTATGTTTTGGCAAAACTATAATGTAGCAAAGTAAATCTAAGAAACATTTACACATATACATGATTCTAGAAGTAAAATGGGGGAAAAGGGGCATTTTGAACAAATATACAAATAAGAATGGCTGAATTCTTATGGATGTTATTCCAACAGCTTGCATGGAGAAACACTTTCTTGAATAGTGCTTTAGTGTCAAACTGAAACATAAATAAAGCATATTCACTGGAAAATTTATTTGACTAAAGAGAATACCTACATTATGTGGCCTTTGTTTGACTAAAGCAGGTTAATGCAAGAAAAGGAGAGGCTGAGCATGAGACTAACTGGAGATGGTATTAAAAGGCCTTCCAATTTCAACTTTAAATAAACATGCTAGCAGACAAACTACATCTGTGAACCACAATGAGCTGAGTCTACAACCCTTTCTGGACTATATGTGTCTTGAAATTAGGGGGATTGTATTTTATGGATGTCAGTATCCTCCACCTTGGTAGATTACTTAAAACATAACACTGTAGTTGAATGAATAAATGAATGAATATCACCTAACAACTGGTTGCTTTATAGAATACAGCAGTAAAGCAATTCACTGCTTACATTCTTGGCTTATATGTATATACATAGGTCATTCAGAGATAATATGACAATTAATACTTTTGAGATGTTATGTGATTTGCTCAAAGTAAAAAAGTCATAAGAGAAAAGGCTTGCTTTCAAACCAAAATCCTCTGATTTTACATCCAGTGAATATCCCATTGGCTGTCCCCTTAAAGCCACTCTGATCTAAGATGATGGTCAAGTCTCAAAAACTTGGAAATCTGCCAAGATTGGAAGTGAGCTTGCTTTAGGATAAAGCAGCCTCTTTTGTGCCCTATTTATTTCAAGGAGCATTTTAGGGACTTTAAGGACTATCCATTTGCAGAAATGCATTGCCTTTCTCCTTCAAATTTGTGATCTATGTCCTTCCAGAATTCAGATCAATATGATGACCAAGTGATTCATCTTCCTATGTCTTAGTCACTTATAACTGTCACTTTGAGGAACACTTACCTCATTCCTCCTTCCTGATATATCATGGACCTGCTGTGGTGAAAATTCTGCTAAAAAATTATTTAAAATATCTTTAAATAGAACAGTACAATTATATGTAGAGTCAGTCTATTCGATTTTCAATTTTTTTTTTTGAGATGGAGTCTTGCTGTCATCCAGGCTGGAGTGTGGTGGCACCATCTTGGCTTACTGCAACCTCTACTTCTCAGGTTCAAGCAATTCTCTTGCCTCAGCCTACTGAGTAGCTGGGATTACAGACACCTGCTACCATGCCCAGCTAGTTTTTGTATTTTTAGTAGAGACAGGGTTTTACTATGTTCACTAGGCTGGTCTCAAACTTCCGACCTAATGTGATCTGCCCACTATGACCTCCCATAATGCTGAAATTACAGGGGTAAGCCACCACACCCAACAACATTTTCTAATAGGTTGTTTTAATCTACCTAAAAATTAACAATTTATATCAAGGAAATAAATTTTAAAAAGTGCTAAAAACTTGAGGGGGTTTTCTGAGAGTAATTATTTATGTGTTTTATTTAGGATTTTTATGTGAAAGAACCTTTAAAAGTTACCCCATTTTCAGAATTTAATAACTACAATTAAAATTTTTAAACACTTTTGTCTCAGAAGCTAAGAAAGCAGGAATAGAGCACAGTCAAATTCAATGGAGATTCAAGAAACTTTGCTTTGTTGTATAGACTTGATCAATGAGTGCTAAATAAATGTTAAAACAAAAATTACAATAATAAAAGCAATTATATGGAAATAAAATTAGGGAAATATTTCCAATAAAGACAAACTATATATTTTAATGTAAATAAAAATACTTAAAGCAATATTTTAGAAGTTGATAAAGACATCATATAAATGATATATATTATATTAAATTTATTTGGAGCAATTTTTATTAATTTCTCATAACCAAATCTATATAACAATTATCTTGAATACATTCATCTTTAAGCAATAAATTGTTCTCAGAGATCATGAAAGTTATTTATAAGAACTTCCAAGACATTTTTTTCTCTAGTTCAGAACAGCAAAAGAGGAAAAACAACAATCTGGAATCGGAAATCAACAACAGTCACTGTAAGCAACACCTACCAGGGGTTATCTAACTTCTTAAGGCCAACACTTTAAGTTTTTCTTAATTACATTCATTGTAATACTCAGAGTTAGTGTAATAAAATATCGGGCATCTATATTGCACCATCTGTGGTTTTAACCTTCCTTTCTTTAGGACCACTTCTTAGTTTGCAACATCAGGAACTTTATTTTTAACGATCAATATGAGACAACCAAGACACTGAGAACTGCAGGTGAATTAAGCAGCATCATTGGAAATGTGCCATCATCATAAAACTTAAACTGTCTTCCTATTTGTAGCCAAAAAAAAATGTTCTGAAACCAATCAAGGAGCTGTGGCATTATTATGTAGATTGCAGCTGGGGAAGATGCCAGTTTGAACATGTGCTCCAAAATAAAATCAACAAGGCGGTTTGTAAATGAAATGATACTAATAAATCTTAATGATAAGATGATAATAGGGATGTCTCTGAGGAACTCCAGAAAAGGTCAAAATGGACTCATCATAATTAGAGATTTACGGTGTTAAATAGTGACACTGGCTATCTAGGATTGTTACTGAAAAACTGTGCCTTCAATAAGTATATAAATGATACCTGTTCTAGAATGTTTAGTATTAGGGATAAAAAGTTTGATTACTTGCATTAAAAACACACACAAAAAAGGAAAGCAGCTGAGACTCAGTGTAAAGAATAGATTTGTTGATAATAGCATTGGACTACAGTCCTGATTCCGTAGTAATCAAGAGCCTTGTGACCTTGGTGAACCATACTAGCTCTTGGTTCTCTTCGCTGCTTTTCTTTCCCTCACCACACTTTCTCCCTAATGTTTCAGGCTTGGGAGCCACATTTCAGTCAAGAGACAGAAAGCACTCATGGCTATAACAAGCAAGGATATAATGACTCAAAGCATAGGTATATAATGTCTCAAAAACTTGGCAGGAATAGGATCCAGGCTGGTAGAATCCTGTGACAGAAGGACATAACCAAAATAAATTAATAAGAGGGGAAAGCTATATTCTTAAGTAGCACAATGTCCAGCAGAGGGAAGAGACAAACAGGCAACTGCCAAACATTGTACACTATTAGAACGTGCTTCATGCTAGGAAGCACAGATATGGGGCACAGAAATGTGCCTTTAAAGCAGTTAAAGAAGTATCTCAGGAGAAGATAATATACCTGAGTTGAAATAATAGAAGACAAGCAGGCATTGACCAGATGAACAAGATGTCAAGGTTATTCCAGAAAAGGGGTACAATAATTATAAAGAAATCGAGAGGAAAATAAAGTTGTCCCATCTTAGAAATGACAAATACTTCAGTATGGTTCAAATGGATCATTTGCTATCATGTTTAAAAGATAAGTAGAGGCTGATCATGATAAAGTCAATACATTTTTATTGTGGATTATGATTTTGTTTTATAAGGCACTTAACAAAGTGGCTTTGTTAAACACAGCTGTCCCTTTCATGTGGGTATGTGCTCTACATTTTACCTCAATCCAATGCTGTGCTGGTTAATGTTTAACAGATACTATGATACTATCTAAGCTTGGATGGAAAATTTGATTGACAATATTTGCAGATTTCTGTCATGTAAGTATGCTCACTATAGCTAAATTCGAGCTACCAGCATGATGACATTGACCTTGAAATTGGGAAGAAATGCACACACTGTTTCTCCTGAGCCAGTCAGTACAAGCTGACTCCGGCACACCACTGCTTTAACCCACCTCTACCTTTCGTGTTCCTGAAAATAATTATTACATGATAGGTGTTTTATCATTTAGGAGTGATTGGGATTGTATATATTGGGTACATATCTCTTTTGTCTAAGGGAAGTGGCTAATACTAAGCTCCAAGTGAAATCACCCAGTGCTATCTGAGCTTCCATTTTTTCAAGAAGTATAGAATTAAACATTTTGTTTATGACATATCCCAAATTGTAATTGTTGATAAATAAGTCAGTGTTTAAAATGCCACCAGCGCTAATATTTATTATCCCTGAGTAAGGAAGTCTGTCACAAATAGCCAGTCTGAAGGCCATGACTTGGTAAAGGCAATACAAATTTCTCAGCTTTTGAGTGGAGAAGTGAGTAACAACTAATTACATTGGATACAATAAGGTCCCAGCAACAAGTGCCAAGATCATGAAGAGTGACTATCTTTTCTTCATATGGCTTTTCCCCATAACTTAACCTGGTTTCAGACAAGTAGGTCCTTTCTCTGTGTATTTTATATATGCTTTTCTGTTCACTGTTCCTTTAGAAAGTTGACAGCTTTATCTCTTTATCATTGTGTGTGGCAGTGCAAAGTTTTGCTTGTACTAAAGCAAATGGAGAATATTGCTTGTTCTATGATGTTTAAAGGCCAGCCAAGTAAGCCACAACTAGCTGTGAACCATATTAAGAAATTGAATTAAATAATCAAAAACTAACGGTATCTGAGCTAAAAACTACATTCTGTATAACAATGTTTTAGAATCATTTTTTTCAGGTTTGTTTTCAAGACCTTTCTTTATTTGGGCCAGGTGCAGTGGCTCACGTCTGTAATCTCAGCACTTTCAGAGGGGGGAGGCAGGTGGATCATTTGAGACCAGGAGTTTGACACCAGCCTAGCCAAGATGGTAAACCCTGTCTCTACTAAACATTCAAAAATTAGCTGTGTGTGGTGGTGTATGTATTTAATTCCAGCTAGTTGGGAGACTGAGGCATGAGAATCACTTGAACCCAGGAGCAAGAGGTTGCAGTGAGCCGTGATCACACCACTGTGCTCCAGCCTGAGCAACAGATTGAGAATCTGTTTCAAAAAAACCACACACACACACACACACACACACACACACACACACACACAAACAACAAACAAAAAAATCCTGAAAATTTATTGGTAAAAAGTTGCTAGGCAAACATTCCAAATCTATGCCCCCACTGCTTCTTACAAGCAAGCTAGAAAAATGAATTAGCCCAACTCAACTTTCTTCCCATTTGATTTTATCTTCTTTACCAAGGTATTAATGAATGTTAGCTAAAACCAATGTAACTGGTTTGTTTTTTTTCACTTTTCTTGTCTTGAGAATAATATTCATTCATGCAAGTATAAATACATTAATGTAATAACCATGCATTTATTATGTGACAATTCCATGTCATGTTTTATATCATCAAATATTTAAAAATGCATTCCTACTTTAAGAAGTTCGCAATGTAGTGGGGGAGATTCTGAGAAAGTTTATACACACACACACTTGCTGTATACAATATAGCAAGCAATGGAGGAAATAAGAGCAGTGCATCTATATAATATCTATCTCAATCCTGATGGTCATTTTAGGATCATTTCTGACTGCTCCAAAGATGAGGAACGAGATCATTGTAGTAATTTAGATGGATAGCTACACCAGTCTCACGCCAGAGATTCCACAGATGTGTCCAAGCTTAATCTATCATCTTCAAATTTCCCTTACCTAAAACTAAACAAACAAAAAGCAAAAAAAAAACAAAAAACCTGTACTTTCTGCTAGGTTCTTTGATACCAGATTTCTTTGATGTTTCAAATCCTGAATCCTTTCTTTTAAGAGGTTGAAATTGGGGTGGGACTTAGAAATTCTGGGAAAACCTTTTCTTTTCTCTGCTCTTGTCTGAATTGTGGTTGGAATGTTTTAATACCCAATGATGTCCGGTGGAAGTGGACTTTATTTTCTGAATCTAACTCTAGGGTGAACACACCAACAAATGGGCCAAAGTCTTTTAATTTGGCACTGACTCAGAAAATCCGGAATTTGTTGCTGTTATAACCACATCTCAGTAGGTAGAGGTAGTATGTATCAAATAGTTAAAAGGATAATCAAGAAACAGACTTTTACTGAAGGGAAGGATATATTTTCTTTACACAAGGACTTACGTCACCTGGAGGGCCTGTATTATCATCCTTAGGGTCTTTCGTAATATGCTGTGTTTCCTGAAACTGGGGGATAGTGACACTGCAGTTGTTTACTGTTTTCTGCTTAGATCTGAGGAACCCGAGCTGCTCCCTGACAGGGTTGCTTTCTTTGATTGTTCTGCTTTTTCATTAACTCCAAGAAAGCTGTGTTCTTTATGCTACTCTCTTATTCATGGAGAGAAGCAGACATGATTAAATGCTTAGCTCAGCTTCAACGTTTCCAATCCAGGAATAGAAAACAAGAATGTCATTTGGAGTCTTTCCCAGTAACTTTATTTTACATGACCTGGACTATTGATTTAAAACACTCCAACAAACAAACAAAAATAACCAACACATTTTATGTTGCCCTTAATTATATTTTTAATATTCATTTAGTTGTTTAATCCTCACCTGACACCTACTATACCACTTGCAGTGATTTACATGTAATTGCACTTTTTCAAAATATGGAATAATCCCGAAGTTCCAGATCCAAGCTCCATAAAATATACTGCTAAATCCTAGGCTTTATCAGATTGGTTTTACCCTTAAGCGCTACAGCTAGTTAGTTACAAAATACCAAATGAAAAAGTTGACTTGTATTTTACTCCAGCATTCCCTTTTGCATCTATAATTATTGCTTTTCCTAGCCTGCCCATTAATTTATCCTCAATAATAAAATGTTGTTGAGAAATATTAAGTTTATGAGTATTGATGAATGCTGAGTATATGATAGAATATATTGTTTTCTAGGAAGAACAATGGCAAGGAAAACCCAGGCGATGCCCCTCATCGCCCCCTCCCCCCGCCCCCCACCCGCAAGTGGAAAACCATTCCAAAGTGGCAGGACAATGTAGAAATATCATACACCAGTTAAAACAATTATTTGAGCTATCTGCCCCTGCGCCTGTGGCTCCCTTGTGGAGAATACCTCTTAGTTTGTCTGTAATGAGTGGTAAGTGGGTAACAGCTGCCTACTTGGTATATTTTTGAGTTATGAGAAAATACAAAACATCTGTTTGTTAATAATAATCACCTGTTCAGAGAGAATAACTAAGTGGATCAGAATCTACTTGGGGCCTTCAGCCTGGAATGCTGTTAGCCCCTGAGGCTTTCAGTTTGGAAGGCTGTTGGCCCCCACCCTGATAGACCCACTTTGCTGTTCTTTCTGGGTGTCTGCCTCTGATTTCCTTCAGCGCCACCTGGGTGGGGGGGGTCTCTCTGGTTGAGCTCGTACCGGGTAAAATGTCTTGTCCACTTAACCTTACTTTGAGTCGTTACTTTTTTAAGACCAGATACTACTTTCTTAGAATTTTTGAATACTCTCTTTAAAAAGATTTTTAATCCTATGATCATTGACAACATTCCTTTTCTACCTATTTTTCATATTCAAAGAGTTGGCAATATTGACAACTCATCTGTCATAAAATCTTGAGCATACATACTAGGGCTGGGGCTAGTGGCTGATAACACCTGTTTTACTATTGTAAGTGCTTTAATGGGATGGGATTTATGACACCAGAAAGAGTGTGTTATTTCTTAAGATTACAAGAATGAATTGGAAGGGGTTCCTGACCTTCCATTGCCCTCTATAACACAAACTTCTTTGAGAAGTTGAACAGTTTGCTGTTTGAAATGCTGTTAATTCAGGAATTTAAATTTTGTAATAAGAATTCCCAAGATGGCTATCCCGTGAGAACAAAAATTAGAGGCTATGGAGATGGACTGGAATCTGAATTACTGTTTTCATTTGTTTTCCTAGAACTTATAAAACTTTACTGTGCAATGCCACAGTGAAACACCAAAAGGAACATTTTGACCCAAATGTGAAGCTTTCCAGGTCCCTTGGGCTATGTATTGTTTAACAAAATAAAGCAAAAAATAAAATAAAAATCTGCTATGCATTTTATTAGCAACTTAGCATTTTTTCCCCTCATAACCCATAGACTCAGCAGGAGCATAGAGAATAAGAGTAAGTGCACATGAAATATTGAAAAAGAGTAAACATGAATCCTCTCTTTGCAAAAAACAGTCTCAGAAATTTTTCATCTGCGAATTCACTTAATTCAACAAATTACATCTACCATGTTTCAAGTGCTCTGTTACAGATATAGTGATCAAAAAAATACACTGATTTCATGGAGCTTAAACATTAGGTAATATTTGTGAAAGGATGCAAATTGTATCAATAAGTATTTACATAAATATTGCTTACCTATGTATCTTACCTACTTACCTGTATGAGTTATATTTCCACAAATAATTATCAATTAGATCTTTTGTGTTGCTTAGAAATAGTTCTGTCAATTATCTTGAAAGGTGTTCTACTTATTTTTTTTACCTAACTTTGAATTAATGTGCAACTGACAACATTAATTAACCAGGTTGCTGGCAAATAAGCATTTTAGATTGGAAATTGTTCATTTGATTACCACCATTATTCAGTCTCCGTAATTCTGCCTTTGCTATTAGCTGCTTGAAGTTATCTTCAACAGATTGTTACCACAATAATTGCTTCCTATTATTGAATATCACCATTATTCTACATTTTAATTATTGTTATTATGAACCACTTTGGAACATATGTTGAGGAGAAAGCCTTAGCAATACATTTTTTAATCCTTTTTTTTTTTTTTTTTTTTTTAGGTATAGTTTCACTCTGTTGCCCAGGCTGGAGTGCAATGGCACAATCTTGGCTCACTGCCACCTCTGCCTCTGGGGTTCAAGTAATTCTCCCGTCTTAGCCTCAAACTACCACGCCCAGCTAATTTTATATTTTTAGTAGAGACGGGGTTTCACCATGTTCGCCAGGCTGCTCTCAAACTGCTGACCTCAAGTAATCTGCCAGTCTTGGCCTCCCAGAGTGCTGGGATTATAGACGTGAGCCACCGTGCCTGTCCTAAAACATTTTTAATATCCTAAAATTGCATGTTGGTAAAACTCTCTTAATATTTTTCAGAGACAGATTTAAATATGTATTTTCACAAGATGTATACATCTTTTAGATATTAATTCCATATGCTTCAACACATCACACAATTTTTACAAAGTGCTAGTAATGCGCGAGTTGCACATCCATAACAGTTACCAAAATGGAAGTTAGTAACAACGCCTACTCTACTTTCTGAAATATGTTAATAGTTATGTAACTATTTCATTAGGTCATGAAATATGTTCATTAAAACAACATATACATAAGTGAAACCACTAATTTTTTATTGTTCTGTCACAAAATTCAGAGATATTTGTAATTAGATTTACCTTGTATGTGTGTGAGACACTTGTCACAAACCATAGGTTCCCCATCCAGGTAGAGGCCATGGCCTTATTCATCTCAAAAATCACTGTCATTGAGCAAGACCACAATATCCTTTGAAGTTTCATAGATACTTCATTTGGGTATAACCAAGGAACTTTGTTAAATAATGATATATAAAAAATTATGTCATCATCATCATTTTGGTTCCTAGACTATATCTTTAATTATATACATAAGCAACACATATTGAAGAACCTTGATCTAATTGAAATAAATGTATTTCCTTGTTCAGGCATTATAAAATACATAACATTACTTTCAGAGTTGCCAACAGCAATTTAAGACATGATTTATTGAAGTTACTTCCTCTAACTCTAAGAATTCCAAGTCAATAGAATTTTATCCCTTGAAGATAATCATTTTTATTAGTAATTTTGCTATTGTTCTAAAGATAGTCTCTTTATATTGTGCTGAAAGTTACTCTGATTTATTCTTTTGTACTTCCTTGGGTGTTCTGTATGCGATGTTCTAAACCAAATTACTTAGAATGTCTGCTTCAAATACATGCTAGCTCCTTCCTTCCCTTTCTTCTCTCCCTCCCTCCTTCCTTTCTTCCCTCTTCCCCTCCTCCCCCTCCTTCCCTCCTTCCTTCTTTCCTTCCCTACTTCCTTCCTTCCCTCCTTCTCTCCCTCCTTCCCTCCTTCCCTCCCTATCTCTCTGCTTCTGTCTTTCATTGTCTCACTCCCTTCTCTATCTCTCTCTTTTCTGAAACATGTAATACTTTAACAACTTACTGGTTCTGACTGTTCAGTTTCTATTTACATTTAACAATTACCTATGTATTTAGTGAAACAAATATATGCTTTGGATCATATTAATAGAACTCTGGGTTATTCTTGTAGGTTTCCTGTTACTGTTTATGTGATCTTGAACAAGTTACAGTTTTAATTTAACCTTTTTCCAGTTTGCCCTGAGAATACTTGCCAGCAGTGCTTGTGGCTGCAGCATTTACCCCCAAGATAACTTTGACACGAAATATCTTGCTTTTATTATTATTTTTGCATCACTCTAGTATATCGACTTTGGAAACAAAAGATATTCTACTTATAGCATTCTGTTTTTAGTAGTGGTATTTACATTTACAAAATATATATCTCAATCACTGAAAATGTCAAATGCTAGAAAATGTAGCATTCCTACATGTGATGTTAGCATCATTCTAGAACACTTGGCCAAAGATTCATTTGATGAATTCTATCTTTCCAAAATAAGATGATTGTGATGATTTAGACAATTCTAATGTTAGCTCTGTTTAGAAATAACTACAAGAACAGCTTTTATATTTTATGTTCACATTGATAATCAGTCAGTTTGCTTCAGCCTCAGAGTGTGCTTACGTAAAATTATATGAGTTGAACTTTTTTTTCTAAATGGGAAAGTCAATCATTTATAAAAAAAAAAAGACATAGCAATAACTGTTTCTTTCAATTATGATGAATATTAGCATTTTTCAAATTATTAATTCCATAAAGATACATAGTAGGTTCTCAGTAAATGTTAAACCTTTTATCTTGTATGATATAGATGATATCATAGTAAACAAGGTACGACTTTTGCTTATAATCATGAATAGGACCTAAGTACATAAACAACCTATATTAAACTCAAATCATATGTAGGGAATGTTTCATGCAATGTATCATGGAGGTTCAAAGCAAGAAATTATTATTTTTGTCAAGGAGAATTAAGAAAGGCTCCATGGAGGAAGTTACTTGTGAGAAAGACTTCAAATAATGAGTATGTTTGGGCTAAACAAAAATGGTTAAAGTTGAGTTAGGGAAAATTTCATTTGAGGTAGTGACAGCATCAAGAAATTCTGAGAAATTATAATCATAAAAAAAATACAGAAGGCAGTTCAGCTGCTTTGGATCCTCTATAATATGTTGGGAAATAGTTGGGAATAACTTTTGACAGTTAGTTTGAGGTCATGTTATAGAAAGCCTTGAATTTCAGTTTAAAAAGTTTTCAAATTCCAATGTCTTAATTTTTTGCTTTTACTTTTTCTCCAGATTCAAATATTACTGACTGAGTCAATGAAGTCATATTTTGCTTGGTCCTTCTGATACTGAAGGCTTAAGTTTTCCAAACTAAACAATCTATTTCCAATTTCCAGTTAATAACTTTTGAAGTAACTGTACAAAATAACAAATGTTTATATTTTAAATAAATTTTAGACAAGAAAAAAAATCTTTATTAACATACCAACATAATTACCATTTTTGATACTCTCAGTTCCTTTTATGTAGTTCTGCTTTTTTTTAATGTAGAACTCTTTCTTCTGCCAGAAGAATCTTTTAAAATATGTTACAGTTCAAGTTTTTTAGCTAGAAATACTCTCAGGTTTTTTCCTTTTTGTTCTTTTTGTGAAAAGTTTCATTTCATTGTATTGTATTTTTTTCTCTTTTTCTTTCTTTCTCCTTCTGTCCCTCCCTCCCTTCCTTCCCCCTTCCTTCTCCTTCTTCCTTCCTTTCCTTTCTCTTTCCTTCCTTCCTTCCCCTTCCTCTTTCCCTCTTCCTCCCTCTCCTTCTCCTCCTCTCCTCCTCTCCCCTCCTCATCCTCCTCCTTTACTTTCTTTTCCTTCCTTCCTTTCCCTTTCTTTCCTTCCTTCCCCCTTCCTCTTTCCCTCCTCCTCCCTCTCCTTCTCCTCCTCCTCTCCCTCCTCATCCTCCTTCTTCTTTACTTTCTTTTCCTTCCTTCCTTCCTACCTTCCCTTCCTTCCTTTGTACCTTCCCTCCCTCCCCTCCCTTCCTTCCTTTCTTTCTTTTCCTTTTCTTTCTTCTCTCTTTTGACAGGGTTTCCTACACTGGAGTGGAGTGCACAACTACAGCTCACTGCAGCCTTGACCTCCTATCCTCAAGCCTTTCTCTTGCCTCAGCCTCTAGAGTAGGTAAGACTACAGGTAAGCACCACCACATCCAGCTAATTTTTAAATTTTTGTAAAGAGGTGTCCTACTGTGTTTCCAGGCTGATCTCAGAACTCCTGGGCTCAAGCAATCCTCCACCTCAGCTTCCCAAAGTGCTGGGATTATAGGTGTGAGTGATCATGCCTGGTCTCACTTTCATTTAAGCCTATATCGTTTTTAGGTGTGTAATTCTAATTTGACAGATTGCTTTCCTGCAGCATTTAAAAATGATTTTTTTTTCTGGTTTGTATTGTTTCTGAGGTTGACAGAATTCTAACTCTTGTTTGTCTAAATATAAAATTTTCTGGCTATCATTTCTTTCAGTATTTCTTTATCTCTCTCCTCTCCCACCATTTTGTACTTTAAACTGCTTGATATTGTCCTACAGGTCACCGAGGCTCCATTGATTTAAGTCTTTTTTCTCTAAGTTTTGGTTTTGATAGTAGTATTTTCTTTCCTCTGTAGTGTATAATTTGATATTAAATCTATCTTGTTTTTTTTTGATATTACATTTTTCATCTTCAAAAGTTCCATTTGGGTCTTTTAAAATATTTTTTGCTTCTCTTCTCATTATATGCATTTTTTTCTTTATATTATTAAGCAATTTTTTATCATTAAAAATCCTTTTCTGTTACTTAAACCATCTCAGTAACTTTTGAGTCTGTTCCATTGGTTGACTGGTCTGGCTACTGATCACATTTTCCTGCTTTTAGTCTAGTAAGGTTTTATTACTTGCTGGATATTGCAAACATTATAAGTCATTTAATGTCTGGATTTTGTTATTTTTCTTGAAAGATTTGGGATGTTTTGTTTTGTTTTAAGCTAATTGTGGATCAACTTGCTTTTTTGAGAATTTTAACCTTTGTTAGGATACATATAGAATAGCTATAACTTCTAATACTACTTTATTGCTAAAGCATAATTTCTGGAGTTTCTAATGAACACTTAAGATGTTTATTAGAGTTTTTCCTTTCTAGATGCTTAAAACTTGAGCATCTTTACATCCTCTGAGAGCTTTGGGAGTATTCAGTTTACAGTTCCATGGTACTTTTTTGCTGTGCTTCAGTGAGCTTAACCTTGAGCATACACACCTTATTATTCTTTCAAAGACCCAAGGCAACCCCTATGCAAACTTCTGGAACCTTTTTCTCTGCATATTTCTCTCCTCTCCATTTCTCTACTTTGCACAATAGCTGCCTCAGCCTCCTCACAATTGATTCTGTATATCCTAAATTTAGTGATACAACTATGCTCTGCTTGGAGTCCCTTTGTATGCCTTATATTCTAGAATGTGGCTTTAGACAGAAAGACAGCATGAGTATCATTGTCTCCTCATGTGTTTCCTCTTTTCTCTAGAATGTTTGAAGCATTGTTTCATATTTTATCCAGGTTAGTTATTAACATCAAAGTGGCAGTTTCCCTATCATAACCAAAGTGCAAAATAATTATTTTCTTTTTAAAAATTAAATTGTTTTCCATACTACTGTTTTTGTTTATGTGGCTGCATCAGAAAAGGTGAAGCTATTTGGAAGTATTTTTCTTTGGAAGGTTTTGTTCATTTTGAAGCAGATCAAACCCAAGTCTATACTATTGTTTTGGCATAAAATCCTTCAGGATGAAGACATAATTTGTTATGAGAATACTGTTGTACCCATTTAAACTGTTACCCTGACTGAGGATACTATTTATATGGAAGTCATTATCTTAAAATCAAGAATGGAAGAATGGAGGATGTTGGTTAACAATACTGGAAAATTAGAACTACTTATATTATTTCATATTTATCCACACAATACCCACTAAATAGCTGTGCTTTCAGTACTAGATTTCAAAGATTGTTTACTTTAACTGAAGTGCTTTTTTTAAAGGAGTTTTGGAACTGGATGATTTAAAAATCTTTGTCCATAGAAGACATCCTGTAACAATAGGTGATGAAAAGAGAAATTCACCTTTCTTGGTAGACTGAAATTAGTCATTTATTGGCATACTTTTATTTAGAAAGAATATAAAATTTTTGAAACTTAATTAAAATATATAAGAGTATGATAATTTAAAAAGATGAAGAAAACTGGTAATTTTAAAAATAGCTAAAAAATTAGTTTGGAGTTTTTTTTAATTTGCAAACTATAATTGCAAACTATAATGATCTTTTAAACACAGCTATACAAATTGACATAAATTTTTATCTAAGGGTGAAAGTTTAATCTACTAGTTAAACACAGATTCTCATATATCACTGTCTAGGGTAAAACCTAAAGGCCTTTATCAAAAAAGATTTTTCTTCCAGGTTGAGATTAGATTTATACTAGGATCTTTAGTGCCACTGTAATCAAACATCTGAAAAGAGTCTCTTGGTTGACCTAAACAGTTAACATAGAAAGATTTTTCTGAATTAGTGAGTGTAGAGAAATAAATTATTCTTCTGAATAATGATAGTTCTTTCCTACTTGCCCTCTTACAAAGTAGAACTAAATAATGCAGAACATTTTCATTTAGAATCTCAAGATCATGAAATCATTACTCATAATGAAACAAAGAATGACTTAGTGTCACATCTTTTTGGGATAAAAATTTGTGAAATAAAAACTGTGGCTAGGACTATAAAATTAAGGCTGTTAAACTTTAAAGAAAAGCATTACATAATATAACATGGTTTTCTACGTATAGTGACAGTTTTAGGTTCGTTGGGGAAGGAAAATAAAACAGATTCTTAAGAAATCTAAGACTATTATTGGATGCTTGGTACTTAGACTTTGAAGAAATTGCATTTTACATTCCTGTGTTATGTCACTGTTATCATTTTTATTTTTGCAAGAATATGTAGAAGGTGAGACTGAGTTAAGAGTCATTGCTGTAGGCTTCAGCACAGCCATAATTTATAAGATATTTGCCGAGCTTCGTGTCTGTGGCCTGGATCTGTCAGAAAATGAGTGCATGACAAAACCTGACTACTTCTGACATGTCCAGCACACATTTTAAGCAAACAACTTTACTTAGTTTGCTCTGAATAGAGACCAACCAAGCCATCCTTAAATAACATAGGGGACATTTGCATTGTAAGGAGAGGGAATGGGCTGAAGAACCTGGGCCCTTATTCAGGTGTATTTAAGATTTGTCTTAGAAGAATTCCTATTGCACAAAGGTCCCTTTCATAAATACACACTTCATTAGCTTCTTGATACTATTAACTAGCCCAGAATTCAGTGCAGAATTCTGTACTGACATAGCAAAAATCACAGTATTTTAGAGTTTTTGAAATACTAAAAATGAGAACATTGATCTTAGAATAAACAAGGGTGATTAATACTTTAAGAAATTACACATAATTAGTTGTACTTAATCTACATACAAATTAAAAATATATATTCTGCTTCTTTCTATCCAACAGTAAGTTTCTTGAGGAGAGGGATTAGTTCTTCTTCATTTTATAATTCTAGCACTCAGCATTGTCTGCTAAATGCTTCAGTGATTTTTAGTAAATAATGAATGAAGAAAAGCCTAAATCCTTTTGGTACTAAGGATTGCGGATGTTTTCACCATAAAACGAGAGTCCTGGTATCACCATCAGATGATTATTGCTTTTGCGAATTATTTGAAGGTTACATAACTTTTCTTTGAAGGCCTGATCAAAGATGATCATATTCTGTACCCATAAACTAATTCTTATACCACTTGAACCTCTTCCTTTACTCTCATCAACTCCAACCCCTCAAAAAGGTGTCTCAGTCACATCTGTTCTAGGGAAATTGGTTCCCTTTATTCTTCAGTCTCATCACAGATACACTATTCATTCTTGTTATTAAGAAAATTTGCTTGTTCCCCAGATACATCATTATAACTATAGGCCTATCAAGTTAAGGCTGCTTACTCTACTAGCACCCACTTAATATAAAACAGCAGGTAAGATGATATTCTCAAACATTATACTTACAATTGATAACTCTTTTATGCAATCAATGTGTAATGAATTTTTATTCTAATCAGCTCCCTTGATTATTACCTTTTTTTTTGTTTTAGTTTTTTTCTTTTCAACTTTTATTTCAAGTTTAGGGGGTAAAGTTGCCGGTTTGTTATAAGGGTGAATTGTATATCTTGGGGGTTTGATGTACAGATTATTTTATCAACCAGGTAATAAGTATAGTACCCAATCGGTAGTTTTTCAATCCTCATTTTCCTCCCACTCTCTACCTTCAGATAGGCCCTGGTGTCTATTGTTCCCATCTTTGTGACTATATGTACTCAATGTTTGGCTCTCACTATAAGTGAGAACATAGAATATTTTGTTTTCTGATTCTGCGTTAATTCACTTAGGATAATGGCCTCCAGCTTTATCTATGTTGCTGCAAAGGACATGATTTTACTCTTTTTCAATGGCTGCATAGTATTCCATTGTATATATGTACTGCATTTTTATTATCCTGCCCACCATTTTACAGGTATTTAGGTTTCATTCCATGCCTTTGCTATTGTGAATAGAACTGTGATTAACATATGCATGCTTGTGTTTTTATGACAGAATTATTTATTTTCCTTTGGATATATACCCAGTAAAGGAATTGCTGGGTCAAATAATAGGTTTTAAGTTATTTGAGACATCTCCAAACTCCATTCCACAGTGGCTGAACTAATTTACAATTCCACAAGTGGTGTATAAGTGTTCCCTTTCTCTGCAACCTTGCCAGCATCTGTCATTTTTTGACTTTTTAATAACAGACATTCTAACTGATGTGAGATGGTATCTCATTGTGGTGTTGATATACAATAACTAGTAATGCTGAGCATTTTCTCATATGCTTGTTGGCTGTGTGTATGTCTTCTTTTGAAAAGTGTTTGTTGATGGCCTTTGCCCACTTTTTAATGAGGTTGTATCATTCTTGTTAATTTGTCTAACCTCCTTATAGATTCTGGCTATTAGATCTTTGTTGGATGCATAGTTTTCAAACATTTTTTCCCATTCTACAGGTTATCTGTTTACTCTGTTGATAGTTTCTTTTCCTGTGCCAAAGCTCTTTAATTTAGTTAGGTCCCATTTGTCAATTTTTGTTTCTCTGCAATTGCTTTTGGTATCTTTTTCATGAAATCTTTGCCAGGGCCTATGTCTAGAATGCTATTTCCTAGGTTTTATTTGAGGGTTTTATAGGTTTAAGCTTTACATTTATGTCTTTAATTCATTGTGAGTTGCTTTTGTATATGGTGTAAGGAAGGTGTCCAGTTTCAATCTTCTGCATATGGCTAGCCAGCTTTCCCAGCATCATTTATTGAATAGGCAATAGGGAGTCCCTTTCCCTATTGCTTGTTTTTGTCAGCTTTGTTGAATATCAGATGGTTGTAGGTGTATGGCCTTATTTCTGGGCTCTCTCCTTTGTTCCGTTGGTCTATGTGTCTGTTTTTGTACCACTACCATGCTGTTTTGGTTACTGTAACCTCATAGTTTAGTTTCAAGTCAGATAATGTGATGCCTCTGCTTTGTTCTTTCTGCTTAGGATTGCATTCACTATTTGGGTTATTTTTGCTCCCATATGAATTTTAGAATTTTTAAAAATAGTTCTGTGAAAAATGTCATAAGTAGTTTGTTAGGGATAGCATTGAGTCTGTCAATTGCTTTGGACAGTATGGCCATTCAACAATATTAATTCGTCCTGTCCATAAGCATGCAATATTTTTCCATTTTTTTGTGTCATTTTTGATTTATTTCACTAGCATTTTGTAATTTTCATTGTAGAGACCTTTTACCTCCATGGTTAGCTATATTCCTAGATATTTTTGTTTGTGTGTGGCTACTGTGAATGGGATTTATTCTTGGTTTGACTTTCAGCTTGGACATTATTGGTGTATAAAAATGTTACTAGTTTTTATACATTAATTTTGTATCCTGAAACTTTGCTAAAGTTGTTTATCAGATTTAGGAGCTCCTGAACAGCAACTATGAGGTTTTCTGGGTATGAAATCATGTGACTACAAAAACAGATAATTTGACTTCCTCTCTTCCTATTTGGATATCTTTTATTTCCTTCTCTTGACTGATTTATCTGGCAAGGATTTCCAGTACTATGACGAAAAGGAATGGTGAGAGTGGGCATGCTTATCTTATTCCAGTTCTCAAGGTGAAAGCATCCAACTTTTGCCCATTCAGTACGATGTTGGCTGTGGGTTTGTCATAGATGGTTCAGATTATTTTGATGTATGTTATTCAAGACCTAGTTTGTTTAAGGTTTTTTGTATGAAGGAATATTGAATTTTATTGAAAGCCTTTTATGTATGTATTGAGATGATCATTTTTTTTTTCTTAGTTCTGTTTATGTGATGATTCAAATTCTTTGATTTATGTGTGTTAAACAAGCCTTACATCAAGAGATGAAGCCTACTTGATCTTAGTGAATTCGCTTTTTGGTGTTCTGCTGGATTTGGTTTGCCAGTATTTTGTTGAGGATCTTTGTATCTATGTTCATCTGTGATACTGGCCTGAAGTTTTCTGTTTTACTGTATATCTGTCAAGTTTTGGTATCAGAATAATGCTGGTCTCACAAAATGAATTAGGCAGGAATCACATATCCTCAATTTTTTTTCAGTAGTATCAGTAAGATTGATATCAGTTCTTTTTCATATATCTGGTAGAATTTGGCTTTAAATCCATCTGGTCCAGGGCTTTTTTCAGTTAGTAGGTTTTTTATTACTGGTTCAATTTCAGAACTCATATTTAGTCTGTTCAGGTTTTAAATTTCTTCCTGGTTCGGTCTTAGGAGATTGTAAGTTTGCAAGAGTTTATTCATTTCCTCTAGGTTTTCAGTTCATGTCCACAGAGGTGTTTATAATAGTTTCTAAGAGATTTTTGTATTTCTGTGGGGTTAATGGTAATGTCTTTTCTGGTTATGTTTATTTGGATCTTCTCTTTTTTTTTCCCTTTATTATTCTAGCTAGTGATCTATCAATCTAATTTGTTCTTCCAAAGAACCAAGTTTTTAGTTTGTGGATCTTTTTATGGTTTTTCACATCTCAAATTCATTTCGTTCAGCTCTAGTTTTGGTTTGTTCTTTTCTTCTTCTAGTTTTAGAGTTGGTTTGCTCTTGTTTTTCCAGTTCTTCTAAGTGTGATGTTAGGTTGTTAATTTGAGATCTTTCTAACTTTTTGAAGTGGGTGTTTATTACTATAAACTCTTCTCTTATCACTGCTTTGGCTTTGTTCCAGACATTCTGGTATGTTGTATCTTTGTTCTCATGAGTTTCAAAAAAAGTTTATAATTGCCTTAATTTCATTATTTACCCAAAAGTCATTCAGGATCGGATTGTTTAATTTCCATGTAATTTTGAATTTTTAGAAATCTTCTCAGTATTCTATTTTATTTTTACTGTGCTGCGGTCTGAAAGTGTGGTTGGTATGATTTTGGTTTTTTTTAATTTGTTGAAAATTGTATGGCTGAGCATGTGGTCTATTTTAGAGGATGTACCATGTGCAGATGAGAAGAATGTGTATTCTGTTGTTGGGTAGACTGTTCTATAGACATCTGTTAGGTCCATTTGATCAAGTGTTGAGTTTAGGTTTCAAATATCTTTGTTAGTTTTCTACCTCAGTGATCTGTATAATACTGCCAGTTGGGTATTGAAGTCTCCCACTATTATTGTGAGGTTATCCAAGTCTCTTTGCAGGTCTCTAGGAACTTGTTTAATTAATCTGTGTGCTCCAGCATTAAATTCATATATATTTAAGATAATTAAGTCTGTTGAATTTAACCCTTTATTGTTATATATTGTCCTTCTTTGTCTTTTCTGATCATTGTTGGTTTGTTCATCTAAAGTCTGCTTTTCTGAAATTAGAATAGAATCCCCTGCTCTTCTTTTTCCTTGATGGATTTTTTCTGCATCCCTTTACTTTGAGCTTATAAGTGTCACTGCATGTGAGATGGGTCTTTTGAAGAGTGCATACAGTCAGGTCTTGGTTCTTCATTCAACTACCACTCTATGGCTTTTAAGAGGGTGTTTATCCCATTTATATTTAAGGTTAATATTGGTATGTGTGGATTTGATCCTGTCACCACGTTGTTAGCTGACTGTCATGCAGATTTGTTGTGTAGTTGCTTTATAGTGTCATTGTCTATGTATTTAAGTGTGTTTCTTGGTGGCCAGTAGCATACTTTAGTTGCCATGTTTAGCACTCCCTTAAGGACCTCTTCCAAGGCAGGTCTGGTAGTAATGAATTCAGTTAGCATTTGCTAGTCTGAAAAGCATTTTCTTTCTCCTTTATTTATGAAGCTTTGTTTGGCCACATATGAAATTCTTGTTTATAATTATTTTTTCTGTAAGAATACTCAGTATAGGCCCCCAATCTCTTCTGGCTTGTAGCAGTTCTGCTAAAAAGTCTGCCATTAGTCTTATGGGGTTCCCTTTATAAGTGGCCTGCCCCTTCTCTCTAGCTGCCTTTAATATTTTTTCTTTCATGTTGACCTTGGAGAATCTGTTGACTACATACCTTGGGGATGGTCATCTGGTATAATTTCTCACAGGGGTTCTCTGGATTTCCTGAATTTTAAAATCAATTTCTCTACTGAGTTAGGGAAATTTTTGTAGACAATATCCTCAACTATGACAGCAGCTTCAAAGATTAAACTAACATCAGCCCATGTAGATGAGAAAGAACCAGTGCAAGAACACTGGCAGCTCAAAAAGCCAGTGTCTTCTTATCTACAAATGACCACACTAAATCTCCAGCAATGGTTCTTAACAGGTTGAAATGGTTAAAATGATAGACATAGAGTTCAGAATCTGGATAGAAATGAAGATTATCAAGATTCAAGAGAAAGTTGAAACTCAAACCAAGAAATCTAAGGAATCCAGTAAAATGATACAAAAGATGAAAGACAAAATAGCCATTTTAAGAAAGAACCAAACTGATATGATAAAGCTAAAAACTCACTTCAAGAATTTTCTAATATAATTGCAAGTATTAATAGAAGAATAGGTCAAACTGAAGAAAGAATATCAGAGCTTGAAGACTGGTTTCTTGAAACAACTCAGTCAGACAAAAATAAAAAAAAACACAATATCCTCAAATATGTTTTTCAAGTTGCTTGCTCTCTCTCCCTTTCTTTCATGAACACCATTGTGCCATAGGTTTGGTCTCTTTACACAATCTCATATTTCTTGTAGGTTTGGTTCATTGTTTTTTATTCATTTTTTGTTAAACCATTCAGACTAATGATGTATCTTTAGCTTTACCTATTATTTTGTCTACTGGATCTACTACTTCATCAAGGCTTCTACTCATCTTACTCTATTTTCTAACAATTTATCAGGAAGTTACTGATCACTTTCTTACTCAACCTTAAGTAGCTCTCCATTATACTTAAAGTAAAAGTCCAACTTCTTATTTGGCCTATACGATCCTGCATGATCCTACATGATTTCATTTCCCTCTACTCACAGCTTTATTCTTCATACTCTAGCTTCATGGGTTGTTTTCTCAATCCTCCAGGACAGTGAATTCATTCCTATATCACAACCTTTTATAACTTCTTTTGCATCAGGTTTAAAGACCCTCCAGATAGATTTGAACACAATGACTTTCCTTTTGTCACTGAGGTCTTAACTTCAATGCTACCTCATTAGGCCCATGTAAGTAAACAAGATTCCTCCTCTAAACTTCCTTATAAGTCTCTGTCCTATTTCTTTTGTTTTTTCAAATAACTAATATCTTAAAAATGTATTATAAATTAACATATATAGTTAATATCTTTCTCCTTTCTCTTTGGGACAAAGACTTTTCTGTTAACTTCATTTCTATATACTCAGTGCCTTGAAAACCTTCAGTAAAGGTCCATTAACTGATTGACAGACACATATATATCACAAGTTAAGTTCTTAGAGGACATAAACCTTGTATTCTCAAATATCCTGTAATGTTTCTAGCAAAAGTAGACAATTACAAATATTGGTTGAAATAATAAATTTTTAAATGATTAAATACAAATGGCAAATAAACATAAAAATGTTTAAACTTTATAAACTATAGGTTAAAACAACATTGAATTATACTGCTATTGCATATCAAAATGGTAAATTTAATTAAAACAATAATATCCCAGACTGACCCAAAGTTTTGAGGAAAAAACCTCAAAATACTAGTTGGACGTATTCTATTTCCAGGAATTTTCCTAAGTACTGACAGATTTGTTCTTAAATATTCATCATAGCATTATTAGAAATAGCAAATAATTGGAAAACATTTTTGTGTCAAGAGCAGACAATTGGTTAATATATTTCTAAGATGCAATAATATAATTTCAAATGACAGAAGTATATAACATTAAAATGTTTTTCTTGTCCAGAAGTGAAAGATCTTCTTTATCCTATTCAATATGTTCTATTCAATGAGATCTTATTTTTAGTTCAAATAAAAATCCTACCTCATCACACTGAGAAAGCTTCTACTAAGATCCTGGTAGCCTGTGGTTCTATGTCAGGAGGGACAGAAAGAGATATTATAAATTCTCATAACAAAAAAATGTAGGATAAGGGAGCTTTAAAGATTGTTTGACATATGAAAGGTTTAAATTATAACAATTAAATCATCCTCAAAAAATATATGTCTACTATGTGATTTTGAGCAATGATATATTTAATATATACTATCATAGGAGAGAGATGAGTATATAGTGTGAAAGAGGAGAAGAGAATGAAACTAAATTAAGATCTATTGTCCTCACAGGATATAACCACCAATTCTATTGATTACTAGTCCACAGTATCTTATCCAGCTGTGTTTTTCTTTCTTCATGTTGTCTAATTGTGAGAGTCATGTTTCTAAAGAAGTTTCTACAGACTTAGTTAAGCATTTATTTCTAAAAAGGGAGTCTTAGCTTACCACAGAAATAACCCTGCGGCCTTGGTATGCAAGTGTCTAAAGAGAACATCTCTTCTCAAAAATCCTTGGGGATTTTATAGATAACTTTTAAAACTGTGAAGCTGGGAAGCCATTTAATTTATATAAGAAATACTTTCAACTGTGCCCCTAGAACAGGAGTTGCTTAACTAAGCCTTGTGTACCAAATTGATCCTGTTTATAACCTGCTTTTGTAAGTAAGGCTTTATTGTAACATTACTATACCCATTCATCTGTGTGTTTTCTACAACTGGTTATGGCTGAGTTCAATATCTGCAACAGAGCCCATATGGCCCACAGAGCCTAAAATATTTACCATCTGGCCCTTTAAAGAAAAAGCATTGTAGATTTTTTTAGTCTAGAACATTCTTTTTATATACATTTCAAATTAATTTAACAAAAGTATTGTTTAAGATCTTTTCCACGGTGGATTATTAATTACTTGGCACTATAATAATATACACTAAACTTTTATTGGAAAAACTTCTCTTTTGTAAGTATAAAAATAAAGTAGTAAAATTTCTTTCTGAGAAAAGTATATTCAGCCCCATTCAGACAATCAGTATTCTTAAAAAACCACAACTCACACACTCACCCCTACACATGCACATACACACATAGCCAAAGTTCAGCAAAGTAAATACTTTGCAAGTTTCTGAGGAAGTTCATAACAATAAGAATTACAGTTTTCTTATTATAGTCTAGAGATAAAGGATGGTTCATCTTTTTCAGAAACCTCAGGTTACTCCATGATAGAGCCATGCTAACTTGAAGAATGAAAAATTGAAAGAAGAGCTAGTAGGAATTCATCTCATCAACTTCCACACAATATGAAATTGCTTCCTATTCCCCTTAATAAGTAACCAAATAGTTTTTGTCACTTCCTGGAACGGAAGACTAAGCTACCTAATAGAACACATATTTGCTTTTTCAGTGTGTAGCAACCAGTTAACTCTGTTTGCACATATTAATTTAATTTTTAACTGACAAACTCTTGTTAAGCCATACTTTTTAAGTTTATAGGTGTATGTTTAAAAAGTATTTTATTTAAGTTCTTCGGCTAATGTGTCAGGCTTAATATGAATTCTTTATGCATATTATCACTTTAAATTTTCAAAACAATTTTATGCAATTGATTGCTAGTTTACTGATAAGAAAACCAACACATTGTATACAATAAAATTATTTACCTTTTTTTTCCATATAGTCTTTCCATCTAGAAAATGCATAAAAGCATTTCTTTTAATATTTCTTCCTTTCCAAATCCTAATTATCCTTTAGGACTCAGAGTTCAAACCTCTGCAGTCTTGCAAAATCATGTTATGCTACATTAATCCTTCCTTTCTTTGAATTCCTAGAGACCTAAAATCTGTACCAGATAGTTCAGCACTGAATAACAAACTATTCTACATTTTAAAATTTCTTTACATATATTGGTATAGTTTTTCCAACAACATAATCAACATTTTACATAGTTATACCTCACTCATTTTATTACATTATTACCTCTAAATTAGCTTGTAATTCAATGGAATGATTATCCGCATTTTAAGAACGTAAGGTTCAAATGATTTTAGCTACTAAGTGGATAGTGGCTCACAATTCAATCCATTTTTGCTACAACACCAATGTTTATACATTTTTAATTTTAATTTTTTTATTGTTCATTCAAATGTTAGGTTCCCCTCTTGCCTTTCAGAAATCAATTTCAGGCCACATTATTTTTCTTCTTGATGTCTAGAAGGGAGAATAATGGTTGAATTTTGTTTTATGTAGCCAAGGAAACCAAACTATGTGTATTATCAATAAAAGACACATATTATTGAATGGAGTTTGCACTTAGTAATCATAGTGTTTGATTTGTTAGGTATCATGGTCACATGAAATGTTTCATAAACTTTTCTTTCCATTTTAATTTGTTAGTTTTTCAAAGGTGTAAATCAGTCCTCTGTTTGGGATTATAGATATTGCTATATATATAAATTTTTAATTATAGTAGTTTTGGCAGCATGTGGATAATTTATCTAAAGGTAAGTGAACAGCAGATTAAGGCATTTTTCACTTATGAAAACTAACAATGACAGATTTAAATAAGTTCCTTTGGACTTAATAGAAAAGCTCCTAGGTACAGTTGACCTGGTTTCTGAAAATGTGGATTCAAATAGAAAACACTGCCATAACATCCTTTGATTATATGCAATTCTATTTGTATTTTAAACTCATGATCATATTTCTGTAATTGGAATACAGTTATTTCAAGACTTTCAGCAGTTTCTTGTACATTAATTATCTTGTTTCTCATAAGTCAACTATGTTTTAATTAAATAAAAGGATAATTTTTAGTGTAATTTATTTTAGATATTTACAAGCCAGGATTATGTTTACATTTTACATTTTTCCCAGCACTTAGTGCAGTGTTATTTTTGTATAGAATTACAGCTAGTACATGCCCAACAATGGAAGGGATTCCTACTTAATATTCCTAGCATATTGTCAACTGACCTCTGTTTAGACATGTCTAGGTTTAACCTCTTTTTTCCCTTTAAGAGAGAAATTTATTATACACCTAAATTTTTAAAATATAAATACACTTGGTTACACTATAGTACCTATTATTAATAGGAACAAGCACTGCACTGAACACATACTAAAAATGCAAAATCCCTATATTATTCTCTACTGTCACTATTACCCCTTGATTTGTTTGATCAATTAATTATTGAGTACTTATAGTGTGCAAAATGCTATGATAAGTCTATAGAATGTAAAACAAAAGTGAATTTAATGGAAGCCTTATTCTTTAAATGGTCATAACATGGTATAAAAATGTTTAAATGTTTGTGCTCATTTATGATCAAACATTGCTATAATATAAGACTTCTGTAAATGAGAAGAGAACCGTGTATAGGACAAAGCAGTGCATTAGGCCTAACTAATTATTACTATTTGAGTAATTTTCCCAAGTTGCTTCTTTCTTTCCCCCTGTTAAATGATGGTAGACTTGCTAGGTTCTCAATGTCCCAAAATAAACCCATCCATCACTACTCCACTCTTCCCAGAAATGGAGCATGAAATATTCTATTTCTGTTATGCTACTGGCATTGACAGAATAGAACTTTACTTTCATTTTTTCTCCTCCCCTAAAACACTTATGTGCGTATCTAAACTATACACATTAACCACAATTATCTTAATTGAGGAAAGGGAAATTTGACTCTTCACTGTTTCAGGTACTGTGTTAGGCAATTTACCTGTCTTATTTCATGTGATTGTCAAAACATCTCTGTGAGGTACATTTATTACAACTGACAAAAATGGATCAGAGAAGAATTGAATTGCTTAGTTAATAAGTTTTTTTTCACAGCAAGTTAGTAGGGAGTAGAACCACTATTATGCATGTTATTTGTTTCCTTATTATATAAGCATAATAGGTAGCACAGAGTAGGTCTTTAAAAACTAATTAACAGTATTCATTGAATAAAGACTTCATGCTAATAGTGACACAGGTGGAATGGAGAGGAAAGATGCAGGAGATAAGGTGTAGTAGATGCATTTTTTATGTCCCTCCCAGTGAGAGGTATAGTCCATGGCATCTCTCTTCGTATCGGAGTGTTTTCTGTGACTGCTTTGACTAACTGGATAAAGTAGAAATGAAACCTCACGTGTTTCTGCACTCAGACCTTAAGAACTTGCTAGATTTTACTTCTTGTCTCTTGAAAAGTTCTCTTTAGGAGAAGCGGGACACCACATCAGCAGTCTGACCACCCTGAGACCTCCATGCTATAAGGAAATCCAAAACAGCCATGTGAAATGTGAAGATGATCGTTTTTTTTTAAAGAAAGCAATACTGATTAACTGCCAGTTGTTTTGACATCCAAGTCTAGACACTAGTTATGAATGTAAAGAAGCCATTCTGGACATTCCAGACCCAGCAGATGCCACATGGAACAGTACTGAGTCCAAGACACATGGTTTTCCACCATATCCTGACAACTGAACTACCCTGGCTGAAGCCCAGATGTCATGGCACAAAGACAAGCCATCTTCACTCAACCCTGACAAAATTCTTGACCCACAGAATTGCAAGCCTAATAAAGTGGATTTTTAAAAAAAATGTAACTAAGCTTTGAAACTTTTTGTACATAGCAATAACTAATTAGAACAGTGGGATTTCAAGATAGGCTGGAACAAGATTAATCATCTCACCCCTGGCTGCCCCCAGCCCAACTTTGTGGATAATGAGAAACAAACATAAGGATATTGTCCATCTAAAATGGGAAAAGTGGAGGAGAAAAACTTCCCTATTCTTTCTCCCCCTCTACTTAAAAAAGGAAAGGAAAAGGCTGAATGTTAAGGAAGTAAGATATACGTTTTTTAACTTGTGACTGGCCAATGACTTCTGTTAGATTATGAATATCAACTTCCTAGATGAGAATTTCTATAAAAAACAATAGACAAATCATACCAGAAGAGTCTACTGAGAACAGCTAGCCATTATCTAGTCTGTTTTTTTAACTGTTTCTTCTTCAGTATCATGGTTGTACCTGTCTGAATCACTGTGGCATCTGAAGTTCTTGGTGCCCTTGTCTCTAGTGTTCCAGGGTAAAAGATTCAGTTGGGGGTCAAACCAAGAGTGAGAATAGAAAATATCTTCATGGGTTTGGATGACAGCATATAATAGGTGATCCGGAGTCAGACAAACTTAAGTTCAAATCCCAGTGGTGTGACCTTTGGGCAAATTTCTGATCTCAGCATTCTTATCTGCTGAGAAAGGGTAACCTAAATTCACCAAGAAACTGTTAAAGATTAAATAAGATAGCCTATGGAGAGGCCCAACACATAATACGTGAGTTGCTTAATCACTGTTTTCTTATACTGAATAATAAAACATCACAGAGTGGGACTATGTCTACTAAAACGAGGAACTCAATGAAGACTCTAAAATGACTAGGGAAAGGATCCGCTCTGAGTCACTTAACCGTGAAAATTGATGAAGTTATGTAGATTGGCCTGAAGGACTGCAGAGCCATTTTCTGAGGTGACATACAGCAGTTTTGATTAGTGAAGAGGAACTCAATGCAGACACGCGGCTCTTCCATATCCATTTAAATGTCAGTGTGCACAGCAGGATGTTAGCAAGAGACGCGTTTCCTCTTCTCTTTATAAAGACAATTGAATACCAATAATTTCACTTAATATTTAAGTTACGTAGTCTTGTCCCACATATTTACTGGTTTAATGTTCCCCTCTTTTCCTTGGGAAGTATTTTTACTAAATTGTTATGAATAATATTAGGATCTTAAAACATTTTTCTGTAGATTATAAATAAGATTGATAACTTCTGTTGCAGTTAGTTCTGTTTGACTGCAAGGAACAGACACCCATATTATTTTAAATAATGGAAAATTGCTTCAGTGATCAGTAAGAAAGGCAGGGATTCAAGAAATGTGAAAGATTTAAAGGGAGAGAGTCTTATGGAGACTGAAACTAGACCCATAGCTGAGATCTTGGAACCAGGACTTTTCTTCCTTTCTTATGCCTTTGGCTTAGGAATTGTTTTTCCAATCTGCTTCTCTTCCTCTAATGTAGTTACTTCCCTATTACTCTTGACTGCCACATCTTCAACATGGTATCTACAGGGAGAGTCTACTGCCATTACCTGTTTCCTTAGAACCTCAAATTATCTTCTATTCTACCTCTGCCATTCTCAAGGCATTCTTTGGACTTCAGCCAAAACTTTCAACTCTTTTACTTTTGTAAAGAGCATTAATATGATTTACTTATTATATTGCTATTATAGAGGTCAACCTTTAAGGCTGGGCAGATGACAAGATAAGAACCCAAGAAATGGTTACCCTTCAGTCACGAAGTATAACATAGAGAAGTGGTTTGGATTAATTTTCTTAAAAGGATCTGTTAATTATAACAGGTACCACAATTTGGCATATTTTACACAGTCTGAAATTTTTAAGGATATTCTTACCTACTTATGAAGAATTATAATTCACTCCTCATTTGTTATTATTCTTCTAGCCACCACATATACCAAAAAAGCTTTCCTTATCCTCTCATTCGAAGGCTAGGTTTTCCTTAGGTCTATCACAGCACTTATTCAGTGGCCCTGTGATGGACTGGGTGTCTCTTCCTTTGGACTACAGTTCAAATGAGAACTTAGTTATGATATAATTATCACCAAATCCTCAGTATATTTTGGTCACATGGAAGGCAGTGTGTACATTTTTTCTTTTTTACCTTAAATGAGTAAGGAAGATAAAACATGTATAGTCTTCTATAGAAATTCTTATGCTTTGAAATCTCAAGTCATTATCTGCCACAGTCCAAGAAACAGTATTAAGCATTATCAATAGGGCATATATTCTTTAAGATCTGTACTGAGTGGCTGTAATACAAATGGCTAATTGTTTAATGATTATTTAAAGGTAATTGATACACTTTCGTATTTTTAGAACATTTATTCTATTATTTTTAAATGTGGAACTTTTCAGTACTGGCTGGTTCTGTCATTTCTCCTAACCAAATATTCGACAGAAAAAAGTTTCTTCAAGCTGGCATGCTTTCCCCAGTTCAAAAATGTTCCAGTGACATTTTAGGCTAATTTTATTTTTGCCAGTGAAAAAAATTTTCTTTTTCACTGAGCAAGTTTTATTGCCATGGAAGATTAATTCGGGGGGTGTCAAAAATAAGAAAACATGTCAGATATTTTGTACTCTTTCTGTCTGTCAGTGGGTCATTCATTTAGTCAGTCATTCACAAAGTTAGCTCATTCTTTTAGAAACAGTAGAATCCTAATTTACATTTTTCATATATTTAAATGAACTAATTACTGAGAGAACAGCCAGAGACTATAAAACTCAGCCTGATATAACAGCAAATGTGGAGGCAAAACATGACACCTCTTCTTTGTTTAAAAATTCTCTGAGGTTCTTGATAGGAGTACCCAAGATGCATTGGAACTACTTGTGAAAAACTGCTTTACACCTGGTGCCAAAGGCGGATATTTGTTGCTCTATTATACTTGATACTGCCATTTGTGGGAACTCTCTGCTGTGGATGATATCTTCAAACTGATTATAATATTCATGAAAGGGAACTCTGCTACTCAAAGTGTAAATAAATAGAGAAATAAGGTCTACCAGAAAACATAAATAGCACTTTTATTTATGTCTAAATTTTTAAGAATAATATATTTCCCTGTTGAAGCTGTTGGAAAAGTAACATCTTATTGACATAACACAAAGTGTTCCTGTCATGCTGATAATCATGTAATAAGTACAGAGAGCCTGTTTTCCCAATAGGGGAAGGGACTTGAATTCTAATTCCTATCATAGAGGCATGGCCAGGCTCTGACATCACTGAGCTGGGCTCCCAGGGGCAGCAAGAGGTAGTTAAGTGCTTTTTACTTAGAAGAAGCACCAGACCTTGACTACGTTCTTTCAGTCTGTCATTTTCTTGCTTTCACATTCCTTTCTCTAGCATCTTTACATCATAGAAATAATAATTGAGTCAACATATTCTTTAAGAATATTGAAAAGGAACAAATTCAAAGAATGTTATCAAAAGGAGAGACTGATTCCTCTGTTCTACTCTAAGCTATGTCATGGCTTACTACTGAATTGCCAGGCTCTATGGCTAAGGAGCCTTAATGAAAATCAAGTGTTCTAAAATCTGTTTCTTAGCCATGATAATGACATGTTAAGAATGGGTATATTTTCTTATTAAATCAGTGAAATCCTAATCTTTGCTTTGTGGTTCATATTACCTCGAGCGATTTCTCTAGCAGATGTAGATCTCCAGGAAGATATTACTTAGAAAAATTACATTTTCTAAAAACTATAGTATATGTAAGATAAAAAGGTTAATGGTAATGATAATAATAACAATAACATTTTTTATGTACTTAACGTGTGCTGGCAGATACCGTTCTAAGTGCTTTATAAGAAACAACACAGTTTTATTTTTTTTTCTTCCCTCCTCCCCCCCCCCCCCCTCCCCCCCCCCTCTCCCTTTAAGTGTTGGTTTCCCCTTTTTTGCCCCCCCCCCTCTCCCCCCCCCCCCCCCCCCTTTTGCTCCTCCCCCTTTCCGCGTTTTGTTTTTCTTCTCTCTCTTGGGGTCGGCGGGGGTTCTTCTTAGTTTGGAGAAACGAAGGCACAGAGCAGTTATATAACTTATTAGGGCCAAGATGAAGGTAAGGAAGGTGAAGCACTTAAATCTAGTGCAAAAGTTTCCATGAAACCCAAAGTGACCTGTAAGTTCAGTGCAATCCCTAAAAAATCTGTGTGATTGCTCACGGACTGGATATTTTTCCATGTCTCTCCTTAACTTCAGGTTTCCCCTATTCCCTGTGACACAACAATATTGAATTAGGCTAATTGATTATACAACAGTATAGTGACCATGGAAGTCAGAATCCACTAAGGAATATGTAACAACTCAACTGACTACTCCACTACCCCTGAAAATGGATGCTGAGAAGTTAAGCCAATATGCAGCCATTGCTGGTACAAGGACTAGAGCAGGAAGGGCGGAACAGTGCCCAGATCTCCCAAGCCTAAAGACACTGTACCAAGATGAGTAGAAGGGCCACTGCAGTGACCCTTAATAGAACATGGACCTGAGTAGAACCACTGCAGGTGCAGATCTTGGTGGTAGTAGCAAATATTAAAACAACAATTAAAAAAAGGGCAATTAATAACTCTACAATTGACTCTAAGTGTTCAAGCGAAAGGAAGAGCCACATGGATTTCACTTTAAATCAAAAGCTAGAAATGACTAAGCTTAATGAGGAAGGCATGTTGAAAGTCAGGCTGGGCTGAAAGTTAGGCCTCTTGTCAAAAGCAGCCAAGTTGTGAATGCAAAGGGAAAATTCTTGTTGGAAAGTAAAAGTGCTACTCCAGGACAGGTGTGGTGGCTCCTGCCTGTAATTCCAAAGTTTTGGGAGGCTGAGGTGAGGAAATTGCTTGAGGCCAGGATTTTGAGACCAACTTGGGCAACATAGTGAGGACTTATTTTTTTTAAAAAAAAAAAGAAGCCAAGCATGGTGGTGCATGTATGTAGTCCCAGCTGACTGGGAGACTGAGGCAGGAATATCACTTGAGCCCAGGAGTTCAAGGTTGCAGTGAGCTATGATTGTGTCACTGCACTGCAGTCCTCTGCCCAGGACACAGCACAGGTGCACATCAGCACTATGGGGCCTATGTCCTGGCCAGAGGCATCTGCTCCTTCCTGCTCCCATCCAGGGTGGGGCAGGGCGTCTTCAAGAACTCCGGAGTTACCCTGTCTCATTGGCTCGCAGCAAGTGCCTCTGAGTGTCTATGATGTCTCCATCACCGAGGCCTGGGCCCACCCATCTTGGTCCCTGGGACCTGTGCCCAGCCACCGAGGCCCACTCTGGCCAGATTGGGAAGGAGCTGCCGTGCATCTTCCACGTGCCCCATCTCCCTGCTTTATTCTCCCCCTCCCTTCCCTGGCCTGCTGCCCTGGTCAGGAGCTAAGTGCCGTTTTGTGTGCAACAACTTACCCTTTCTCTGAAAAACCTGTTCTCAGAAAGAATCTGATAAACTCATTCACTCTCAGGTGCAATTAACTGATGAGACCTCAAAAGTGATTTCCTCTCTAGAGGCCTTGCTTTCTAGCAGAGATCATCTGAAGCGTGTGAGCATTATTTTGGCTGGGGTGGGAGAATCATCATTTTCCTCGTAAGAAAAAAAAATGTACACGGCCACGTGGTGCCCAGATTCATACCTGATTTTGGAGTCCGAGATGTCCAATTCCAGGTGCATGAGGTGGCGCTCGGTTCCCCTGGTTCAGCTTCCAGTTGATGGTGACTGCAGCCAGGAACGGATTCTTGGCATCAAAGCGGGGACTTCTGGTTCTCGTGGCTCTTGAGCCGGCCATTCTCCCTCACGTACACCTTGGCCACGTCTATGTCACTGTGGACCACAAGCTCATACTGGCGAATGCCGGACTCCTCGCCAGTAGCTTCCACCCCAAAGTGCTCGCACACGGCTGGCCAGAAATGCTCTCGCCAGGTGACGAAGTCCTCCTCCAAGTTCCCATCGTCGTCGCCCAAGCCCAGCTCAAAGATGTGCTGGGCGCCCAGCTGCTCCAGCCGCTTGTCCACGTACTTGCCCATGGCATTGAAGTGCTCCTAGGTCTTGTTCCCAAGACCAAACACCTCGAACTTGACCCCAGAGAGATCCACGTCGGTTTCCTGGAGCCAATCGTAGAAGTCCTGGGCGTTGTCAGTGGGGTCCCCCCTCGCCGTAGGTGGCCATGCAGAAAACGTACAAGGAGTAGCAGCCGCTCTCCTCGCTCTCTAAGGGAGAACTTGGCATTAGGGTCACCCTGTCCAACATGGAGACGGAGCAGAGCACCAGCAGGACAAGGTGCCGGGAGGACCAAACAAAGCCGCCCCTGCCTCCGGGTATGCCGGCAGGACCGGGAATCAGGATCCTGCTGCCTCCGTTCCCACGGTCTCCAGCAACGTGTTTCCCTCAGGCAGAGCCGCCCTGAGCAGCAGCAGAGCCGGTTCTCCGCTGCAGCTGCCACGGCTGCCGCCATTTTCACCGCCGATGAGAACCCGGGGGCTGCCCATCATGGCTGTTCCGGCAGGGAGGCATTCTGACCTCCAGGCTTGCTGCAGTCCTCACGAAGACCTTGGATGTGAGGTGCCTGAGGGGGGGGGCAGCCAGGCTGCTGTGGGGCCACCCCCGAAGGCCACTGGCCACGCCAACGAGCACCTCGCCAGGACCAAGAGCCCCTGCAACAACCGTCGTAGGAAGCAGCCCAGCCGCGACCAGGTTGCCTGGGCTCAGAAGCCTCCAGGGCAGCGTCTGTTACATGGGCTTTTGCCGCCATCTTCTCCAGGGTTCCAGCCCAGCAGCCGTCGCCATTCCCAGGCTTCTACTTCTAGTCAGGCAACCCAGCCAGGCCCTGCACTCCTAAGCCTTGCCTCTGAGGCAAGGCCTGCTAGCCAAAGCCGCATCGCCCTGCCAGCTTCTGCTCTCCACAGATGTGCATCTGGCCCAGGCCCTGTCTTCCGACGCTGCACCGCCCCGCCAGGCCTTGCTTTTCCACCAGTTGCGATTCATCTAGACCCTGCTCTCCTAAGCCCTGAATCTGTGCCTGACCCTGCTCGCCGAGGCCGTGCATCTGTGCCAAGCCCTGCTCCGCCAGGCTGTGCATCTGCGCAAGCCCTTGATAACTGCAGCCACGCTTTCCGCAGAGTTGCTTCCGGGTCAGGCCCTGCCCTCCGAGGCCGCACATCAGGGCCAAGCCCTCCGCTCCAACGCCATGGCCATCCGCCAGTCCGTGTCCTTCGTGGCCGCACAGCAAGGTCAACCCCTGCTCTTCGCAGCACCAGCATGACGCCAGGCACTGGCCTCCGGAGCCGGAGCCATTCCACCCAGCGAAGATCAGCCCTTCTCAGCCACCGCTCTCTGTCTGGGCCAGCTGATGAGAATCCTTCCTGTGGGGCTGGCTTACGAAGGCTTGCCTTTCAGAGCAGCTCAGGCTCTCCTGATCCTGAGGTGCCAGGCAGCCCTTCCCCACCTGTTTGGCATGCAGTCCGTATGCGTGCCTCCTCACCCTCACCCCCTGGGGAGGTACTTCCTTCCCATCCCTCAGCAGTGGGATGAGAGCTCCTCCTCCTCCTCCCCATCCCCCAAGTAGGTCTCCTGGCACAAGTCCCTCCTCCTCCTCCACTAAGATTTCTGGGCAGAGTTCCTTTTCCTCTTCCCCTGAGTTTTTGGGCCTGAGATCTGTCTCCACTCCTAGCCCTGCTAGCCTTAGGCGTGCCTTGATGCCAGAGTTTTATGCTCCAAGCCCTGTCCCTCCAGAAGAGCAGGCAGAAATAGCACAGCTCATCCCCCAGCACCACCTGAGCTGTGACCTTCTGCGAGCATCCTCTAAAACTCACAGAAGGAATCAATATCTACCCACTTTGTGAATGGGCTACCTGCCCTGTAGTTACCTGCGATGTCTCCCAAAGTTCTAGCCGTTAACCAACATTCTGCGTAGTTTTAAAGCCTCCCCTCCCCATGACTCCACCACCTAGCACTTAACCTGCTGTTGGCCTTTGATTCTGGCCCACCTTCTTCCTCAAGCGTTTGCTTTTGCCCTGGAGCTGAGATTTGTGTTTTCCAAGTTGCTGTTATGAAATGTTTTAATTAGCAAAGTGTTGATTTTGTTTTAAAAATGTAAAAAAAAAAGCTAACACAACAGCTATTCTGTAGCCCACAGTTAAGGAGTAATTTTGACTTTCAAGAATCATTATTTTAAAAATACATTTATTAAGGCTGTAACTGCTACAGTGATTCCTCTGATGGATCTGGGCAAAGTAAGTTGAAAACCTTTGGGAAAAAAATTGCCATTTTAGATGACATTCAGAAAATTTGTCATGTATGGGAGGAGGTCAAAATATTAATCCTATGAAGAGTTTGGAAGAAGTTGATTCCAACCCTCATGGATGACTTTAAAAGCTTCAATACTTCAGTGGAGGAAGTCACTGCAGATGTGGTGGAAATAGCAACAACACTTGTCTAATAAACAGAGTCATTTTCGATGGCCACCTACTTCCTCAGCATCTAGGAGGAAAAGCAAGCAGGGCACTAACATGAGAGGGCATTTGACATCCATTATGGTGGGAGCAAGGGGAGGGCAGGAGACAGCAAGTCCCCAGACGTTCTGCTGTTAATCCAGGACCTATGACAGCAGCAGTGAACACTACATTCAAGAGTGTCAGACAGAGGAACTGGGGATTTAATCAGAAACCTGGAGAGGCTATATTCATATATATGGATGTAAACAAACCTATTGCATTTCCAGTTGCATAAAAGTACAGCACATACAGTCATGTACAGTATATAGTGTTTGATAATAATAGTGACTATATTACCACTTTACGTATTTACTGTATTCCACTTTTTATCATTAGGTTAGACTATACATCTATTTACTAATTATAAAACAGCCTCAGGCTATCCTTTAGAAGGTGTTCTAGAAGAAGGCACTGTTATCGTAGGAGATGAGCTCCATGACAATTACTGCTTCTGAAGACCTTTCAGTGGGACACAGCATGGAGGTGGAAGACTATGATATTGATAATTACAACCCTGTGTGTGCCTATGCTAATGTGTATGTTGGCATCCTAATTTTTGACAAAAATGTTATAAAGTTAAAAATATTAAAAGTTATGAAAAAAGCTTTTATAATAAGGACATAAAGGAAGAAAATATTTTTATACTGCAGTATAATATTTGGTTTTAAGCTAGTTATTACAAAAGTCAAAATGTTAAACAACTTTGAAAAGTTTATAATGTAGAATAGTTACTGCAGGCTAAGTTTAGTTTATTATTGAAGAAAAAAATGTACATAAATTTAGTGTAACCTAAGTGTACAGTGTTTATAAAGTCTTCAGTAGTGCACAGTCATGTCCTAGGCCTTTATGTTCACTCAACACTCACTCACTGACTGAACCACAACTTCCAGGCCTGCAAGCTCTAGTCATAGTAAGTACCCTGTAGTACCCTATCGTGCCTTTTTAAAAAAATATATTTTATAACCTATTTATTGAAGTTGTATTAACTTTTTAGTGAATACATTTAGTGAGCTTGTATTAACTTTCTCCACTTGGTTCAAAATAAATGAGGATATTTAGGTAAGTGTATGTGGTGATACACATTTTTCCATTTGTCTCGACACTGATATGGCTTGGCAGGGCATCGTGCCTAAGGTTACGCAGCCTGTTATTTGCAGAGCCAGGACTTAAACCCAGGTGGTCTGGCATCACAGAGTTCATTTAAACTTCTATATTGTCTCTCTATTTATGATAAATGTACACAGTTTGCATAAGAACACAAATTGTATTGCAATATATCTCAATCTGCAAGTTAAAAAAAAACAATAAATTGGCTGGTGTTTACAGAATTACTGATAATTCAAAACATCTTTGCAGATGTTGGTTACTTGCATGTCCTTTATTGAAATGTAGCAACTCATATGCTCTTTCTTCTCTCCTTGTACTAGTATATCCCCCCCAAAGTCAATTTCACTAGTTAAGAATTTGTTTCAATATGGAGGAAATGTATAAATTTTAAATATTAAAAGAGCAATTATTAACTCGACATTTTTAATGTTTAGCTTATGAAACCAAAAATATTCCACCTCATATAAGTAATCATACTACTGTATCTATGGCAATTTTTTTCAAAGAAATACACCTCTATATAATATATGAAATATATGGGTTGATATTCATTTTAAGGGATTTATTAAACAAAATAAGTGCTGGGTAAAAATACATATTATAGGGCATTATTAATTTACCTTGATGTTACCATTTCTAGAATTGCCTCTACAATGTAGAGTAGTTGGAAAATTTGTTTCTTATACAATTATTATACAATTTAGAGTTATTTCTATTCTTGAAAGTGTCCTTTTCTTTTCCCTTCTTTAATTAGTGATGGTTTATTGTATTAATGCTTTTAGTGGTTTATAGGCAGATTCTATTGTTAGCATAATTTGAAAATTAAATACTAGTAAAGCTGAACAAGTTCTTGCAGATAAAGATATTTTTCCTTTTCTAATTTTCAATGTTTTAATAAGTCCCCACCATAAACCTCAGATTTTTACAAAGTTAGACACATATTTACATATGTAAAAATGTTTAATTTTCATTTTATATTGATTGAACATTTATATTGATTGAACATTGATTGTACTTTTAGAATTTTATTCTTAATTGTGGCATTCTGAGATTTTTCTCTTTTAGTAATTTAGTTCATGTGAAGAGCAGTTTTACATAAATTTGTGTAATGATAGCATAGGGAGGAACTTCTCTAACTGACTGACACTCCTCCTCACTAGTTTTAGAAAATGCTAGGTTTGGAAAGCTGAGAGTCAGGCATCATGATTTTGAATACAGCTCTGGTATGTGTAGTTGGGGCTGGGTTTTATCTTAGTGCCATTCTGACCTGAAAATTATCTACTCTTTCATCTAGTAGGGGATTTAGGGTAATTGTACCTGCATTTAATTAGTTGGGTTGCACTTTCATTTTTGCCAATAACTATTTTATATACTGTTAAACATATTATGTCCCCTTTTATCTTTAATTGTATTTGTTGGTTTATTTAATAATTTGTCAGAAGAATCAATGTTTGAAACTGACAAACCTTATTTATGCAAGTGACAGGATGCTTCGTACTGTCATTTGCAAATGATTTTTCCTGATATAATCCTATTTCTGTACTTCTGATTGTACTGGATGGTTGAGTATGTGCAGAATTGATGCAATTATTCTAACATATCCAGTCTTACTCTGTTTTTACCCCTTTCAGCATTTACATGCATCTCTTCACTCTCTGGCAATGCACAAGGTTGTTTTCAGATCTTTCAGTCTTTGTTGCTTTCCACCTTGTCTCTTCAAGCTGAATGAACCTTTCCGAATAGGCTTATAAATGAAGGCTTTTCCAAATACAGTGCAATCATCTGACCTGATTCATATACAGGCCTTTTTTTTCTCCTTCACAACATTTCTTGCATTAACTTGTGGGTGTCTTAATAAAGAGATACTTGTATGCAACACCCAAACAGTTATTTTTTCTTCTTATTTGCAGAAGGCACACACCATTGAATATGATTTAGTTACTTTATTTTTCAACTTCTCCTGTGCTGTTTCCTTTTTTGGACAGCTTTTTTTTCTTTCTTTTTAAATGTGGTCTATGATTCTTTCACACCTCTGTGATTTTATTTGCACCATTTCCTCCTTCTAAACTTGAGATTCTTCTGGCATGCCTCCTACAATGTTCATTAATCATTTCCAGACCTGTTCTTCATTGCTAGGCTCAGATGACTCTATGATATTGCCCATTAGACTTAAGCTTTTCCTTCCATGGATGCTCTGGCACTTTTATTGGCATTCTTTAAATCCCATCATGCATAAATATTCTTTATCTTCCTGGTCTCTCTCTCTACAAGAAAATGTGAAAAGATACCTGTTGGGAAAAGCAGCAAAGGAGAAAGGACTTACAAAGTGCCTACATAAACTGGTTATGAGTAACACATAAACAAGGAACAAAAAACTGCAGAAGGCTGCAGGAGACCTCTGAGGAGGAAGGCATCTCCATGCCTCATGTTCCAGTGCAAGGTGACTTGGCTCTGTTACCATAAATATTGTGCTCAAGGACATAAAACCCCTTCGTAGCACTATGACGTAGCCAGACTTGTGGGCTTCTTGTAAGGTCCGGTTCCATCAGCTGCACATAGATAATAGGCTAGAGATAACCACATGTTCTTGTTTTGTGAAACTCCCAAACCGCCACTGTAATCAGTCCTTAGGATGACACACCTGTTCCGGCTCACTGATTCAGTTTTGGCTCACTGATTCACTCCACCATCACATCACCCTTTCCCCACCATCATTCCACCCCTACCCTATAGATCAAAGTGATTGTAATCAATAAATAGTGTGGATGATCAGAGCTTGGGGCCTTCACTGTCTCCTCCAAAGTAATGAAGTGATGGCCCCCTGGTCCCACTTTCTCTCTTAATCTTTTTTCTCATTTCTCTGTCCCACCGAACTTGGGGTACCCACGGGTGATGTAGGTCTGGTTCCCTACAGATACCATGCAATCTGTGTATACCTATAGCATGTAACACAGGCTTTATTGCATGTTACACCTTATCCCTATCAGGAGTAAAAGTTGAATGTCATAGAGACTGTTAACTAAGAGTCTAAAACAGTACATTTTTAGACGTTGTAACTCAGGGTTCAGTAAACACATTATTATTTCCTGGACCTGGGGCTTAAGACCTGGCTGCCTTTGTGTAGAAAACAGAAGATACCAGGCTGTGAAAGTTGAAAGGGGACTTTTCCATTTTTTACATATGGTTCAAATAGTTCTGATACATGCATGTTTTGTATTTTATAAAATGCACAGGACATAGTGTTAGACAAATTTGCACAAATTCTGTGAGTTAAATGATTAAACAATGATTTATAAAGCTGAAAAAAAAGACTAATATTTTAACTGTTTTTAAATTTTTAAACAAATTTAATTTATATTTAAAAACTGTTCATTTTATGCAGAGATCTTTCTTTGCAAAGAGATTATTAATGTTATGTATAAGCCCTCATCTCAAAGGTTTAACAGTGAGAAAAATGTCCCTGACTTGCCTACTTATTCCATGGAGTGATAACATTTTGCCAAAATAGCTTAGAAAAGTGATTTTTTAGATAGAGTAGGTCAGACTTGAGAGTTGAATTGCAAAGGGAAACTGTACTGATTTTAAAAGAATCTATTAAAGCTATGCAAAACTTTATGAATAATATGATTAATTCATAAAACCCAATATTCCCAGTGGAACAGGCAATGAATAAAGCTGAGCAGGCACAACCCAAGGGAATACTTAGATTAAAAATTACAATAAAAAGTATGAGCACATGTTGATGAAAAGCTAAACATATAAGATATCTGTAAGCTTCACTTGCACAGAAAATACATTTATTGAATTTGAATGATTTATGTAACATCACTCAAGTACAAGAGGTGATATTTGATTTTTCAAGTTAAATGCATTGTGATTAGTCCATTATTCAGCTAGGTGTCAGGCATTGTTCTAGGCACAGGAAATACAGTTGTGAATGTTGATATTTTTTACTTTCTGGATCTATAGTGAGTCTTGCATATGTATTCCATTGATGTTACTGAAAGACATACATTCCAATATGAAGAGTGGTGAACACATAGTACTGCAAGGAAACAGACTATAAGACAGGTCCAGGAAAAAGAGAAAGGGTTTTATTTTCAAAGAAGCAATAATGTGGCATCCAAAAAACTTTCTATGAACAAGAAAATATTTGTGAACAAGTAAAAAATTATGTTGCTATTAGAAGTTTTTATTTGTACTTTATTTTATTCCCATAAGTATTGAAGTCTCTATGCTAAATGCCCAAGTAATAGCTCATTAACTGTGACCATGTTTGTTCCTTTTCATTGCAATTCTATTTTAAGCATGACAGAGAATCAAATGGCACATTACCAAAGGGTAAAAATTAGTGCAGGTGAAGGATCTCAGGACAGTGTGTAAATGTACTTTGTATCATAAAAATTCTGCTAAATATTTAGAGACAGAGGTAGTTGGGGGGAACACTTTACCATTTTCCCCTGAAGAAATCTGGCATTTATTGCTTTACCTTGTGTTAGTAATACTACCTAAATCAGAAAGAACTCTTTACAATGTGGAAAGAGTTTACTTCGGTTATTGAGCTGATTTACATTTGTACAAACATCAAGACATATGACAACACAGCCCTCAATATTTGTTCATTGGTGGAGATCTGAGAAAATATTGTTAAAAATTGCCTTTAGTGAACGAGGCTTACAAACCACATTTAAACTCTTTTTGGGACTTTAGCATCTTCCAATACCTCTATTTGGCACAGCTTTCTTCTGCACAAGGGATTTAGAATTAGTCCCATATGAGTAAGTGGAGAACCTAAATTAGACCTAAAACAACCAGGGCTATATACGTATACGTATTCCGTAGAAAGGTGGATAATGGGAGAGAAGATGAGATCTGAAGTTTTACGAAGTACTGAATCGTTAACAGTAGACTGCCAAAAAAAAAAAAAAAGAAAATCTCCAGGATATTTTCCCCTTAACTATATAGGGAAATCTAACAGTTTTATAGAGTTGTGATTAATTAATGGCAGATACCTCATATTCTGTTACTTTATGTTCTCACACTTAGTAAAATACTTCGGCTTCTGTGAATGCCAGCACACGTTAGTGACTGATTAAATAACTAGGGAAATCTAAGGGCAGAGAAAGATAAAATTTTTGCTATAAATGTAGAATATTACAAGCTGAAATAGACACAAGGTGAAGACATTATGGCTATAAGCAGTGAAATAAACCTGAATTTAAAATATTTAGGTATTCAATGTTCTCATGATCAAATGCTCAAAGACAGTTTTCCTAAATATTTATGAATCAAATCTTCATTGCATCCCCACGCAGAGCTGAACACATAAACATTAGACAAATGGCACAGCTATCTCAATCTCTACCACTACTGCCAAAGAACGCAACTGTGGGAAAATTGTATAGTTGTCTTTTAAGACAATAATTTTTTAAAACTTGGAGAATATACATCAAATATCTAGACTTTTTTCTAACCTGTTATTGTATAAAAATTTCTAAATTGATCTGACTATTGTTTAAAAACCCTATAGATCTTAGAGAGATTTATTTACTTATATAATCAATATAGAAAATATATTAATGCTAGGAAAAATAATTATTTGAAAATATCACTTACAATTTTTTAAAAAGCATACAGTTATATGTTATAGAGAACATATTATGATCCACGAAGGATTTGACTAATGACATTTTATATAAAATTTTCTGTATTTTAACATAGTTTAATTTATTTCTTTCAAATACACAAACCAACCAGCAGTAAGCTTAAAATCTTAGCCTAAGAACATTAACTATAGCTTAAAAACCATAAAATAACAATAATTATTACAAATTTTTTTCTATTTATTTATTTATTGAGATGGAGTCTTACTCTGTTGCCCAGGCCAAAGTGACGAATCTCAGCTTACTGCAACCTCTGCCTCCAGGGCTTAAGGGATTCTCCTGCCTCAGTCTCCGGAGTAGCTGGGATTATAGGCATGTGCCACCAGGCTGCTCTCGAACTCCTGACCTCAAATGATCCACCCGCCTCGGCCTCCCAAAGTGCTGAGATTACTGCCCAGGCTAGCATAACTATTATTTTAAAGCACAATTGGATATTTATATATCAGCTAAGTTTTTGAAGTATCTTTGTGTATATAATCTCATTTCATATTCCCGGAAGCCATATGAGACATTTTTATTCCACTCTGCAAAGGAAAAATCTAAGGCTGAAGAAGGTTGAATACCTTGTTACATAGTAAGTGCTGAAGCCAGAATTTGTTAGTCACCTGATTGGCTGTCCAGTGAAATTTAGATGACACAATATTGCTTTTATATTAGCCATACAAATATGCAGAAACTAGTAATTTTTATGATTTGGTTAATTGAATGATTTTTATATAAAATGTATATGAATTACAGAACATTTTAAAATAGAGAAGCAAAATAAAATTAGTAAAAATCTCCAGTTACATCACATCACCTAATATTTAGGTGAATTTTCTCCAGACTTTGTACACTTTAAAAAGCAGGAACACAATTCACATATTGTTTTATAATCTGTTTTTTTTCCACTTAGTAATATATTATTACCTTATTTTTATATTATCACATATTCCACTGAATCATTTATAGAAACTTTTCCCTGTTTCTTGTCACGGTTGATAATGTCGTTCCTGAACAAAGGCATCTTCTACGCCCTGTAGTGAGAAGTAGTTAATCTAGTATTAAAAAATCTGTCTCCGTTACATAAATCAAAATTAGTACTACAGAAGACCTTAGATTTCTACTTCTTGCTGAGTGTTCTGGGAGCCTTAAAAGTGAACATACTGTTTAGTTGTTTCTCACAGCAGGTGGAAGGAGGTAAACATGATGGAAAATTTCAGAAGGCAAAATCAGTAGGGTTTAATGAAGCTCATTTCTCAATGAGATGTGATAAATGGCAGATACATTTGTCTGAATGCCAGCTCTTTCTATGATAACTATTTCCAGGGCAGTGTACAGAGGTTTTTGTGAAGAAAAATGAAAATTTTCTATATTACTAGGTGAAGGATGCACTAAATATTTGTGTTTATACATAAACAAGGTTGTTGTATAAATGATAATATTTTTGTTTTATCTAAAGTGTTTATAGAAATGATGTTTAAATGTGGTAATATATCCAAATTACAGAGGGAGACCTCTAAAATAGTAGATAATCTGATTTTGAAGTGTTAAAACAGTTAAGACTGATGAGCAGTGTTTCATATTCTTTACACCTTAAAATGTTTGCATTCGTATTTCTAGAAATATTAGATGTGATTTTTCATAGCAGGAACAATATTTTCTTAAGATACATATTATTCTATTTCAAGGATGACCAAAGTCCCAGTTTGTGTGCGACTGAGGTTTGTTTGTTTTGTTTTGTTTTGTTTTTAAAGACTTAGCACTATCAAGGATAAAACAGGAATTGTCTGGGACAAACTGGGTGGTTGGTCCCCATCTATATAGTGAGGATAAAAGATTGTGGGCAAGTTAAAAATAAAAAATAGTGGAAACTATCAAGATGATATGTCATACAAGCAAAGATGAGCTGCTAGCCAGTCCAGGAAATTAAGTGCTGGAGAATTGTGTTACCTAGATTGTCATAGAGGGTCCGAGATAACAGGCTTAGAGATGATACTGTACTTAGAGGTACAGCCCTGTCTACTTAGCACCTGGTATTTGTGATAAATTAAATACTCTTAAGATAATCTCTAAAAGATATATTTAGTTTCTTTTAATCTAATGCTGAAACCAACACAGTTGAACTTAAAATAATAAAAATTATGTTTTCCCAGGGATTGTTGGAAAACAAATGAGAACAGAAAAAATAAATCTGTCTCTATTCACAAACTGCATGATTGTGTACTTAGAGAAATGACATAGTATTTGCAAAAGAAGTTTCTAGAATTAATAAGTGAGTTCAGCATGGTGACAGGATGCAGGTTTAATTTACAGACATCAATTGCATATCTACATACTAGCAATGAACATCTGGAATTTAAAATTGTAAAATAATATTTACAGTGACATCAGAAGGTGAAATACTGAAGTACATATTGAATAATGTATGTATAGAATCTGTATGGTGAAAAATGTAAAACACCTAAGAAAGAAATCAAAAACAACCCAAATAAATGGAAAGAAAGAAATGTGTTCATGAATTGGGAGACTTGCTTTTGTTCTTTCTATGCTGACCTACAGATTCAAAGCAAACCTGATAAAAATCCCTGAAGGATATTTTTAAATATAGACAAATTTATTTTTAAAATTTGGAAGTAGAAAGACAATGTATATACTTTGACAGAAACAGTTGCATTTATTTCATATTAATTTTTTACTGACTATAGTATTCAAACACACAATTTACCAAGTAAAATCAATTTTACAGATAGAGTGTAACAAGTAAGTCAATACTATTGTAACTGATACCAGTATCAATACAATGAGCATTGCCAATACTACAGAATTATCTGTCATAAATAATTCCCATATATGCCTGGTTTTACTTCAGGGTCTTCTGTTTTGTTCCTTTGACCTACTTTCTGTCCCAATGCCATTGGATGGTAACCACTAGAGCTCAATATCAAGTCTTGCTATCTGGTAAAACGTTCCCACTTTGTTATAAGCATCTTCGATGCTACCTTGGATTCTATCAGGTGCGCCTGTCTCCTGGGCACTGAGATGCTTGTTCCAGCCTGACTCCAAAGCAGCAGACAGACCCTGTTAGGGCCAGTTACTTTCTTCACTAAGATCAACACCTGGAGTCCCTGGCTTCTCCCACTATTCTTTATTTTGGTGTGAGCGCGGTGTGACAAGATAGGAAGTAAGCCTTTCCCATCAGCTGCCAAAGGGGCCAGGCTAACTCATTATAACACCAAACTTGGTCAATAACACATCAGAGATGGGAGTCAGCTGATAAAGTCCTTCTCCATTACAATCTTGCATGGACTTCTGAGGTGTAGTCTTTCTTTACAACCTCTCTAACCATCCTGTGTGGCCCCTGACTGTCTCCTTGTGAAGCAGTGGCCATCTTGAGAATGCATCATAATATAATTGCTTCCCTTTTATTTTTCTGCTTCAGATCTTTAATTCCTTATTTTTTCCCCTGAAAATCACACTCACAATTGAGCATTAGTAATTAAGTTTTCTCTTCAGATTCTCTTTTCTACTGGACTTTGAGCAGGACTTCAAGCAGGACTTCTATCTAGGCTATTTTGTCCTTTGAATTCCCTATAAATGTATAAATCCCCACCACCACCAACCCCTCACATTTCCCAGATTCTGTGGTTATAAAGCAATTTGAAAAAAAATGTCACATCCCATTAAACATTGAATACCTTAATTCATTGACATAGCATAATTCTCCATTTATTGATATCTTCTATGTCAACAAAGTATAAATATTTAATGTAAATATTTCATTATTTGTAGACACATGAAATTTTTTTGCTATCTTAAATGGTGATTTTCCTTTTATTTCTAAATCATTGGGCCAGTTAAGTTTTAGATATTAATATAAAATCTTGCATACTTGATAAGGTATACATGTATGTATGCATCTACATATATCTTCTTTTGAAATACTGCTTACACAATTACAGAATGTTTTATTTCTTGTCAATCTTTTTTTGTGTGTATTAGAAAATCTCAGTTCTTCAGTAACATGTTAAACAGAAATGGTAAAAGCAAGAATACTTGACTTATACCTAACTCTAAGAAAGAAAATAATCCAACATTTAATTTTTATTTTTGCTGTAAGATTTTGTGCATGCCTTTATCAGATTGAGGAAGTTAAATGGCATTTCCAGTTTATCAGGAAACTGTATTATGAATGGATTATGAATTTTACTATATAACTTTTCAATATGATATTTTTCTAATTAATTTGTTAATGCAGTACATTTCATTTATTCAATGTAGAACTTAATATCAACCTCAAATGTCTGTGATAAACACAATTGACCATGATGTAACATATTTGCTTATACTGCTGCATTTGCTTTACTTATATTTTATTTAGGATTTGTGGGATAATACTGGCATATAATTTTCTTATATTGTTCTTATCAGGTTTTGATTAAGATTGGGTTGAGTTCATACAATAAATTACAAAATGTTTGCAATTTTCTTTTTCTCTGACATATTTTAACATATTGTGAAAAACATTTATTCTTTGAAAGTTTGGTAGAACTTACTGATAAAACCGTCTGACCAGGAGGTGCATTTGTGAATTGTTTTATTTGTTTGGTTATACATACTAAAACTTCTTAAATGCTTTTAGAATTGTTAAGGTTTTTTATTTCTACTTGTGTCAGTTTTGTATGTACTATATCTATTTCTATCTTACCTATCTCATTTAAATTTTCTAATTTTTGACATAAAATTAATGTAAATGTTTTGTAATGTAAATCTGAAAATTAGTGTACTTAGATATCAGTCTAAGAAAAATGGCAAAGTAAATCTGGAGGATGTCAGAGGCAGAATATCATAGAAATAAATATTAATAATATAGAAAATATATAATAAAATGTTTAAAAATACAATTTCCTGAAATGTGTAATTTAAATGAGACATTTCTGGCATAAGTGAATAGTACCAATATGAGAGAAGTTTCAAGTAACTAAAGTCAGAAGAGACAAAGGACATTGCTAGACAAGCTTGTTAGACAAACTTCCAATCTTGCTCTGATTTTTTTTAGCCTTATCTACCACAACTTTCTTTAATGCTCCATCTGCTCTAAACTCTTCACTATTACACCCTCTTTGCCCAGTTTCTCACTCTTTATTCCACATGAAGTATACTTTCTTAATATCTATATGTAATAATCATATAGTTCTCAGATGCCAGTTAACCTCATGTTAATGTCTCATAGATCTCCCCGTCCTCTCCGATCAGAATAGTTTTCTTCCTCCAACTTCTAGGCACTACATGTGCAACTCAATTTCACCCTTACGTTGCCTTTATTGGAGTACATGCCATTTCTACTCTCCTAGAGAATACGCATGAGTTTAAATTACAATGTTTTTCTACTCTTTTTGGTTTTCCATCATGCTTGACCAGTTGCCTGGCATGTAATCAGTATACACATGTAGAAGGGTTGATTGAATAAATGAATGAATTAATAAATGAATACATGAAACAGTTGGCATAGACTGATCCCACATTGTCCTTGGCTGATTGGAAATTGGCATTCATTCAATGAGACACTCTAAATTTCTTCCACAATAAAGTGGCATGCTTCTTATAGTAGATAGTGATTGATCCTATTAAATTGAAAGAGCACCTGTTTCTCTTCTAATGTATTTTCAGTGCATATCAAGCATGTTTGATAATGCAGGCTTTAATTGTTCTAAATTGGCTCGAGTCTACTGAAATAATAAATGAGGCAATTTTGTCTTCAAGGACAATGGACTTTAATGAGAATATTTCTGTATCTGGCAATTTGTGGTCATAATTTATTTATAGCAGGGCTTATGATTCATCATTATAATTTCTTTCAAATTTGTAAGAAAAATCATCTCTATGAGCACAAGTGTCTTATTCTGGCAGCTGTTCTTCACTAGCTGATATTTTCTGCAAGCCCTAAACTTAGCATTAGCAGTTTTCAGCTTAATTTTTCTTTGTTTACATTTGGAGTATTTCCACCGTATAAAAACGGTCTCATTTTAAAAATGCATGAAAGAAATATATGCATCTGTAATAGAGCCTGTTAGCAAACTCTAGTCTTCTCTGATCCCAGGTGAACATGTTGGTAGCAGGAATAATCCCTTTCCTATGGTGAGCATCTATAAAAAGAATCTGGATCAAATTGTTTTCTTTTCTAAAAGGCTGACTGTGCCCACAGGGTTTCTTCAGAAACATTTGCTTTGTGAAGATTTAGCCATTTCCCAAAGCTTCTTCAGAATGACATTTATTTTTTATTGTATTTTCAGGGAATTGTAATCTATAGTTGCTGAGGAGGAAATGGGCTGACATTATTGCAGCACTATAGTGGTATTTTTAACCAATTTCAATCTCGGTTTATTACTTACATTCTATCTGTGTTCATGTTATGACAGATCTAACAGGCATCTGTAAGGCAATTCAGGGGCTGGGGAATACCTAGATAATGGCTGAGTACCTGTGACTTTATAGCTGAATACAAAATCAGCTGGGGGACAATAAAAGGCACTGACATGAAAGAAGGAGTTAGAAGAGGTGACTGCCCAGCTTGCTCTTGGTTCTTCTAAAAATATTTGTTTAAACTGTTGTCCAGTATATTCAGGTCATATTAAGTCTCACAATGGTTTGTTTTAACATTAATTATTTGTATGGCCATACTTACTGTTCTCATTTTTATAAATGCTAAATAGAAAAGTCAGGACTTTCCTGAAGAGTCAAGAAGCATCAGGCATCCTGTAACACAGTGCACTGTGGAGGACACACAACACCAATGCTGAAAAGAGGCATTCCAAAGCAAAGAAATAGAAATTAGTATTTCAGTCTCAGATTAGAATAAATAAACAAACACATACACACTGAAACATGGGACCTGAAGCACCCATGATTTGTGTGGGAGTGTCTCTGCCTGGCCATAAACAAAGATAAATATACTTTGTCCTTTGAGATAATATCCTTCATAGATAGACAACTTATGGTAGTGAAAATGAAGTGTACTTTCGAGTTGGTCAAAGTTTTCATTGCCGATCTTCTCAGTGTTGGTAAATTGCTTTACCTCCCTGAACCTCAGTTTTTTTTCTTTTTAAAATTGAGTTAATAAACCCTATGCCATAAAGCTAATGAAATAATTAATTGAAATGCCATGTATAAAGTGTTAAACATATGGAAGACATTTAGTAATATTAGTTCCACCTCACAAGCATAATTGTTGAATTTCTCATACAAAAATATAGAACTAATTTGTACTGAGAAATGGCTGAATATAGAATTTTGCAGTCACCAAAATGACATGTTTTGAGCTGTTAAGTTTTAGGACTGTAGTATCATTATACTATGGTTGTTCTTTACAGAAATTATTTTGGGTTGTGTCTTGTCTAAATCCTTGGTTTAAAATATCCATTGCCTCTGAAAACCTGGTTTCATTATTTACCTTCAAACTCTTGACCCTGGTCTGTCTTTCTTCCTTCCTTCCTTCCTTCCTTCTTTTGCTCTCCCCCTACCTCCTTCCCTCCTTCCTTTCTCTCTTTCCTTCCTTTCTTCCTTTCCTTCCTTCCCCTCCTTTTCTTCCTTCCTTCCTTACTTCTTTCTTTTCTTTCTTTCTTTCTTTCTCTTTTTCTTTCTTTCTTTCTTCTCTCTTTCTTTTTCTTTCTCTCTCTCTTTCTTTCTATGTCTTTCTTCTTTTCAGCATCTTACTCTGTTGCCAAGGCTGGAGTGTAGTGGCATGATCAATCATGGCTCACTGCAACCTCTGCCTCCCAGGCCCAAGCAATCCTCCTGCCTTAGCCTTCCAAAGTGCTGGGATTACAGGTATGAGCTCCCGCGCCCAGCCATGACTCTGTTTTTAAAATTCAACTTTACATTAAGTTCTAAATTTGCAATATGATAATGATGCTCTCACCTTTTCACTGGGCCCTTAATGAGATATGCCCTTCTTGACTCTTCTCAATAGCAGAACTTAAGGATCCCCTGGAGTCCTTGATTCTTTAAGGTTAAGACATATTTCTACAATCAGAAATGGCAAATTGTACACTTGATGGTAGACATCGGCCTAGGATTTTATTTGAAGATTGTAATTTTTTCATATTCAGGTTATCATTATATTACATACAATTGAAAGTCAATGATTAGGTGAGTATTAGAGAGGATGGAAGAAGTAAAAGACACATGATTCCTAATGGAAATAATGTTCTAGTTGATCAGATAGAATTTTCACAGACTTTTGAAAGAAGGTAGAAGTTCCTCAGTACCAGATCTGTACCCAGTCATGGAGAGAGTAGAGCCTGGAGGGATGGTAGAGGAAATGTAAGCATCAATTGTGAGTTGTGAGTGAGAAGTATGCAGGAGAATGGAGTAAATTGTGAGCATCGTGACCCTAAGCATCAGAGTTGAAATGGTCATTGCTAGTGTTAGGGAAAAGACAACTCAGCTCTGAAATTCTTTAAGATAGTCTCTTCAACATCTACCATTTGCTAGAATATTTGGAAATGGATTACCACCACAAATTGTTACATTTTCAGCTTAAAAAATAATCATCAAACAACTGTGAAAAATAGACATTGTCACACTGCTCTTTTGGGGTAGAAGGTAAGAGAATACAAAGATGACATAAGAGGTAAATGTCATTGATACCTATGCAAATTACAGTAATTTTTTTAAATAAAATGACCAACTTGATGCAGCATGGAAGTGGTTATATTACTTTACCATTTTTTTTTCAACATCATTTGTTTGAAGAGACTATATTTTCCCCATTGTGTGCTCTTGGCATCCTTGTTGAAGATCCATTGACCATATATTCATAGGTTTATTTCTGTGCTTTCTGTTCTGTTCTATTGGTCTGCATATTCATGTTTATGCCAATACCATATAGTGTTAATTACTGAAGTTTGTAATATGTTTTGAAATTAAGAAATGTGATGATTTCAGCTTTGTTCTTTCTTTAGATTACTTTGCCTATTAGAGGTTTATTTGTAGTTCCATATAAATTTTACGATTGCTTTTTTTATTTCTATAAAATATGCCATGGGATTTTTATAGGAATTGCATTGAATCTATGGTTAGTGTTGAGTAGTATGATCATTTTAACAATGGTAATTGCTCCAAACCATAGACACAGGTTGTCTTTCTATTTCTGTGTGTCTTGAACTCTTTCATCAATGTTTTGTAGTCTTCTGTGTTAAAGTTTTTCACCTTGAGTTAGTTCATTTCTAAGTATTTTATTATTTTCAATGTTATGGTAAGTAGGATTGTTTATCTTAATTTCAGTTTCACATAGTTCATTATTAGTATGTAAAAATACAATTGATATTTGCATGTTGATTTTGTATCTTGCAACTTTACTGAATTTGTTTATCAATTCTACAGTTTGTGTTTGTATGTGAGAATTCTTTAGGATTTTTTAAATTTAAGATTATGTCATCCATAAACTAAGATAATTTTACTTCTTCCTTTCTGATTTGGAATCTTTATATTTCTTTTCCTTTGCTGAATTGCTTCATGTAGGACTTCTAGTAGTACATTGGATAGACACAGCAAAATAGGTATCATTGCCTTATTCCTTATATTGAAGAAAAGTTTTCAGGTTTTCACCATTGAGTACAAAGGCAACTTATGAAAGAATAGAAAGAAGAATAAAAATTCTCAATAAACAAGAATTTCCCACAGGTAAATTCCTTCTACTCTTGTTTATTGAGAGTTTTTATCATGAAAATATGTTGGATTTTGTCAAGTGCTTTTTCTGCATCTATTGAGAGAATCATGTGAATTTTATCCTTCATTCTGCTAATGTGGTATATCATATTAATTGATTTACATATGTTGAATCATGCTTATATCTCAGGGATAAATCTGACTTGATTAGGGTGTAATATCCGCTCTTCAATAAATGGTACTGAGAAAAATGGATACTACATGCAAAATAATGAAATTGTACCCTGACTTTACATTGTACACACAACGTATGCACACACACACAAAACTCCAAATAGATTAAAGATTTAAAAGTAAGACGTGAAACTATAAACTCCTAGAATAAAACATAGGGGAAAAGCCTCATGACATTTGTTTTGGTAATGATTTATTGAATATGTCATCAAAAGCACAAGCAACAAAAGTAAAAATAGACAGATGGGATTACATAAACAAAAAAAATTCTCCACAGAAAAGAAAACAACCAAGCAAGGTGACAATCTAGGAATTGAGAGAATAGATTTGGAAATTATACATCTGGTAGAGGGTTAATAATCAAAATATTAAGGCACTCAAACAATTCAATAGCAAATAAACAAATAACCTGGTTAGAAAATGGGGAAAAACATAGATAGGCATCTCCAAAGAGGACATACACATGGACAACAGTATATAGAAAGATATTTCAAATCACTAATAATCAAGGAAATGAAAATCAAAGCTACAATGAGATCTCAACTTATTTTACCTGTTAGAATAGCTATTATCAAAAAAAAGAAGAATATGTGCTAACAACGTCAAGAAATTAGAACACTGTTACACTATTGGTTATTGGTAGAAATGTAAAAGTGGTTCAGCCATTATGAAAAAATAGCATGGAGATTCCTCCAAAAGTTAAAAATAGAACTAGCATGTGATCCAGCAATTCTACTCCTGCGTATATATCCAAAGGAAATGCAATCATATCTCAAAGAAATATTGGTACTCCTGTGTTCTTTGAACACTGTTTACAATAGTCAAGATATGATTATACACTAAATGCCCATTGACAAATGTATAAAGAAACTGTGGTATAATATACAACAAAATATTATTCAGCTTTCAAAACTAATGAAATCCTGCCACACACAACAAGAAGGATGAATCTGGAGGACATTATGCTAAGTGGAATAAGCCAGTTACAGAACAACAAACCTACATGATTCTAAGTGAGAAGTTAGAACGATGGTTGCCAGGGTCTGTGCACATGGGGAATTGAGGAGTGAGAAGCTGCTGTTCAATGGGTGTAAACTTTCAGTTATACAAGATGAATAAGTTCTAGAGATATGCTGTCCAACATTATGCCTTTAGTTAACAATACTTTATTCAGTGCTTAAATATTTGTTAAGAGGGTAGATCATGGCTGGATGTGAAAGCTCACTCCCATAATTTCATTTCTTTGGGAGACTGAGGTGGGAAGACTGCTTGAGCCCAGGAGTTTGAGCCTAGCCTGGGCAATACGGTGAGAACCCGTCTCAACAAAAAATAAAAATAAGTAAAATAAATACATCTGGGCAAGGTGCTGTGTGTCTGTGGTCTCAGCTACTCAGGAGGTTGAGGGAGGAGAATCACTTGAGTCTTGGAGGTCGAGGTTGCAGCGAGCCCTGTGCATACACCAGCCAGGACGACAGAGCCTGACCCTGTTAAAAAAAAAAAAAAGAGAGAGAGAGACAGAGAAAAGGGGTAGATCTCATGTTGTGATTTTACTGCAATAGGAATGAAGTAAAATTGAAAACCAAACAAAACCAAATTGAACTAAATAACTTTACCAAAATATTTTTATTTTGTTGTCTATGATCTTCACAGACCTGCCTTTCATGGGGGAGAACTGGCTCCAATACTGGGAATGATGTTAGTGGACAGCCTTCGTTTCTCAGCAGCAAACCGAAAGCCACTTTGCCCAATGTAAAGCTCTTTCAGGGATGGACCAAGTCTGATGCCTGATAAAAGTTGGATATAGGGACACAGCCACGCGGGGCAAGATGGGATAACTCCTACAGGTTATTTCAGCCTTCACTCTTCTCACAGCAGTTGGAAATTTATCATAATTCAGTTTCTCCCTTTGTCCCATCCTGCTTTCTTCACCTTCCTTCCTAAGTTATTCATCCTAAGAGCCCTCCCTAGTAAACATTCTGAGTACTAAATTCTCAGAACCTGCTTCCTGGGAACTCAGACAGTCAAACATGTTGTTCTTCCAGTGGGGTCTAATCAGGTGATTTAATCCTGCTGTCAGGCTGATTTCTCAACCACTGCTAATGTGTCAGACAATTTGAATAAAATCATAATATATTTTAGTCACATTAATTCTCAACAAAAAAGTAGAAGAGAAAACCAATGTATTTTCATCTTGAAACAATACAATTTTGTACTCAATACCTGTGCTAATAATATTTAGCATACTTGGTCAATAGACCACTAAAGATATAACTCACAAAAGTTACAGAATACATTTTTTGTGCAATCTACTGAAAATTAATTTTCTTAGTTGCCTTTCTAAAATAGTTATGACTTAGTAACAGAAAAGTAAAAGGAACATTTATTTATCTGTCTAGATACACACACACACACACACACACACACAAATACATTTACACATATGTTAATTATTGGAAAATTCCATTTTGGGAGGAAATTAGGTAGTTGAGATGATGAACCATATTTAAAAAATGATATTAATTTTTTGACTGAAGTATGATTTTAATGAAAACATTTTTATTTTTTAAATATGGGTTATCATCTCCTCAAATACCTAATTTTCCTCCAAAATGGAATTTTTCTCATATATGTATAAATGTATTTGTGTGTGTGTGTGTGTGTGTGTGTGTGTGTGTGATGTCTAGACAGACAGATAAATGCTCCTTTTACCTTTTTGTAACTAAGTCATACCTATTTTAGAAAGGCAACTAAGAAAATTGACTACTGTCAGATTGCACAAAATGATGTATTCTATAACTTTTCTGAGTTATATCTTTAGTAGTCTGAGTATTAATGGTGTAATAAAATTTGAATATTTAAAATACATGTTTTCTTATAGATTCTCCAACTTTCTTGGCCTGTCCTTTTATAGTTTAGTCAATGCAAATTAGTATTTAGCAATTAATAGTAATTACTACGACTATTCCTGATGTCCCAATCCCACACTATATCAATGAAGACATGAGATTTTCAATCTCAAAAACAAGCAAACATACAAATAAAATCAATATTTGAATATTGGTATTTATATGTGGAGAGGCTCTCCTTATGCCCAAACAGAATATTTTTTAAAACTCATTAATTTTTAATTAATTAAAAAATTATATATATTTATTATGTAAACCATGATGTATTGAAATATATAAACAATGTGGAATACTATATTGAGTTAATTAACATGTGCATTATCTAACATACTTACAATTTTTTGTAGCGATAACACTTAAAATCTGCTCAGAGATTTTCAAGAATATATTTTATTAACCATAGTCACTATGTTGTACAATAGACTTCTTAATTAATTGAAATTTTGTATCCTTTGAACAACATCTAAACCCGCACCACTCTTCAGCCCTTGGTAACCATCACTCTACTCTGTTTCTATGAGATAGACTTTTTTTTAGATTCCACATGTAAGTGAGATCATGAAGTCTTTCTGTGCTGGGTATATTCTAACTAACATGATGTCCTCTGTTTATTGATATTATTACAAATGAATGCAAATAAATTCCTTCCATTTTAAGGCTGAAGAGTATCCCATTTGTATATATACCACATATTTTATCCATGCACCCACTGATGGACACTTAGGTTGATTCCGTACCTTGGCTATTATAAACAGTGATGCAATGAACGTGGAGGTACAGATGTCTCTTGCACATCCTGATTTCATTTCCTCTGGTTATATATCCAGAAGTAGAATTGTTGGATTATACGGTAGTTCAATTGTTAATTTTTGATAAATTTCCATATTTTTTTCATAATCAACATTACCATCAACAGTATGCAAGGGTTCTCTTTTCTCCATAGCCTTGTCAATATTTATGTTTTATATTTTGTTAAAATCTATCTTAACAGGTCTGAGGTTGTATCTCATTGTGGTTTGAATTTTATTCCTCTGATTATTAGCGATATGGAGCAGTTTTTCATGTACTTGTTGGCCATTCAAATGTCTTATTCTGAGAAATACTTATTCAGATATTTAGCCCATTTTTGTTTTTTTTTTTTAGACAGAGTCTCACTCCTTTGCCAGGTGCCAGGCTGGAGTGCAGTGGCCCTATCTTGGCTCACTGCAACTTCTGCCTCCCAGCTTCAAGCAATTCTCCTGACTCAGCCTCCTGAGTAGCTGGGACTACAGGCACCCGCCACCACATCCAGCTAATTTTTGCATTTTTGTAGAGACGAGTTTTCACTATGTTGGCCAGGATGGTCTCAATCTCTTGACCTCGTGATCCACCCGTCTCAGCCTCCCAAAGTGCTGGGATTACAGGCGTGAGCCACCACGCCCGGCTTTTAGCCCATTTTTAAATAGGGTTATTTGTTTTCCAGTTATTGAGTTAAGTTCCTATATGTTTTGGATATTAATCTTTTATTGGATACATGATTTACAATTTTTTTTTTCCATTCTGGAAATTGTCTTTTCACTTTTTTGATTTGTTTCCTTTATTGTGAGGAAACTTTTTTAGTTTAATGCAGCCCTATTGGTTTACTTTTCTGGCTTATACTTTTGAGGTCATATTCAAAAACTCATTGTCCAGACTAATGCTATGAAGCTTATATCCTGTGTTTTCTTCTAGTAGTTTTACAGTTTCAGGTCTTACATTTAAATCCCTAATCAATTTTGAGTTTATATTTGGTATGAGAGTCTAATTTTATTCTTCTGCATGTGGATATACAGTTGTCACAACCTAAATTACTGAAGAGACGCTTCTTTTGTAATGTTGTGTTCCTGGAATCTTTGTCAAAATATCATTTGATGATAAATGCTTGGATTTCTTTCTAGGCTCTCTATTGTGTTCCACTGGCTTGTGTGTCTGTTTTTGTGCCAGTACCATGTTGTTTTTATTACTACAGCTTTATAGTATATTTTGAAGTCAAGTAGTGTAATACCTTTAGCTTCTGGTTTTATTGCTCAAGATTTCTTTTGCTATTTGGAATCTTTTGTGATTTCATGCAAATTTTAAGATTGTCTTTTCCATTTCTTTGAAAACTATTGTTAGAATTTTAATGGGATTATATTAAATCTATAGATAGCTTTGGGTAGTATGAACATTTTAACAATATAAATTCTTCTAATCTTTGAACATAGGATAGCTTTTTTGATATGTATGACTTTTTAAATCTTTTATTTTAGGTTCAGGTATATTATATAGGTAAACTTGTGCCATAGGGGTTTGTTGCTGCAGATCAGTTCATCATCCATTTCCTAAGCCTAGTACACATGAGTTATTTTTCCTGATCCTCCTACCATCCTGAATTCTCTGGTAGGCCTCAGGGTCTGTTATTCCCCCTCTGTGTGTCCATATGTTTTCATCATTTAGGTCCAACTTATGAGTGAGAACATGGGGTATTTGGTTTTCTGTTTCCACATTAGTTTGCTAGGGATAATGGCCTCCAGCTCCATCCATGTTCCTACAAAGGACGTGATCTCATTTTTTTTTTTTTTTTTTGCACTTGAGAAGGCTGTATATTCTGCTGTTGTTGGATAGAAAGTTTTTTAGGTCCATTTGGTCTAAAGTGTCATTTAAGATCAATGTTTCCTTATTGATTTTCTGTCTGGATAATCTGTCCTTTACTGAAAGTGGGGTATTGAAGTCCCCTGCCATTATTGTATTACAGTTTATCTTTCCTTTCAAATCTACAAATATTTGCTTTATATATTTAAGTGCTTCAATGTTAGGTGAATATATATTTAAAATTGTTATGTACTCTTTTTTGCCCCCTTTATTCTTATATATAATGACCTTCTTTATTTTGTTTTACAATTTTTTGAATTAAAGTCTATTTTATCTAGTAGAATTATATAATTATAGCTAGTCCTGTTCTCTTTATGTTTGCATTAGCATAGAACATCTTTTTCTATTCTTTTACTTTTTGTGTATGTGTGTTCTTAAAGTGAAGTGAGTCCTTGCAGGCGGGATATAGTTGGATCCTTTTTTGTAATCCATTCAGTTACTCTGTGTCTTTTGATTGAAGAGTGTAACTAATATACATTCAAAGTAATTATTGATAGGTAAGGACACACTGCTGCCATTTCATTAAATATTTTCTGATTGCTTCCTTTGTTTCTACCTTCCTCTTCTTGCTGTTTTCCTTTGTGATGAGGTGCTTTTTCTAGTATACACTTTGCTTTCTTACTTTTTATCTTTTGTGTATCTACCATAGGTTTTGCTTTGTGGTTACCATAAGGCTTATACAAAACATAGTTATGGAAAATAATTTTAAGTTGACAACAACTTAAGTTTGATTAAATAAGAAAACTCAACACTGTTACTCCACTCCCTTCACATTTTACATTTGTGATGTCACAATCTATATTTTTAAATATTGTTTGTCCCTTAGCAAATTAGTATGACTGTAATTATTTTTAGTAGTTTGTTAGCCTTCATACTAAAGATATGTCATTATTATAATATTAGTATATTCTAAATTTGATTGTGTACTCACCTTCACCAGTGAATTTTCTACTTTCATTGTGTCACTAATTATTAATAGCATCCTATTTTTTCAGGTTAAATAATTCCCTTCAGCATTTCTTATAACACAGGCCTGTTGGTGACGTTTTTAACTTCTGTTTGGGAACATCTTCATTTCTCCTTTGTTTTTGAAGGACATCTTTCTGTTAGTGTATACCTGGTTGGCGGTTTATTTCCTTTAGCAGTTTGAATATATGATCCCACTCTCTCCAGGCCTGTAAAGTTTCTGCTGAGAACTCCTAGCCTTATTAAAACTCCCTTATTTGTAATTTACTTATCTCTTTCTTTTTTTTTTTTTTGTTGCTTTTAGGATTCTCTTTTGTTTTTGATTTTTGACAGTTTGATTATAATTTGTTCTGGTTTAAACTTCTTTGGATTGAATATGATTGAAGACTTCTGACTTTTCTGCATCTAGATATTAATACCTTTTCCCAGATTTGGAAAATTTTCTGCTATTATTTATTTAAATAAGCCTTCTTCTCTTGATTTCTCATTTCTCCTTGTCTCCAATAACTCAAATATTTGCTCTTTTGATCTATCCTAAAAATCCTGTATGCTTTCCTTGTTTCTTTTTATTATGATTTTTTCTGTTTCTGGCTGCATATATTCAAATACCTGCCTTTGATTTCACAGATTTTTTTCTTCTCTTTGATCAGTTCAGATGTCGATGTTCTCTGTTTCATTCCTCATTTCTTTTATTCTATTTTTCAGCTCTAGAATTTCTGGTGGGTGGGGTTTTTTTTTTTCTTTTTTTTCCAATTTCAATGTATCTGGCTAAGTTTTAATTTCGGTTGTTTATTATTTTTCTGATTTTGTTTAATTGCTTCTTTGTATTTTCTTGAATTTCACTGAGCTTTTCTAAACCAATTATTTTGAATTTCTTTTTAAATCAGGGAGTTCATAAATATCCATTTTTTTAAGGTCAGTTACTGGTGTTTTATTTTATTCCTCTGCTAGTGTTATGTTTCCCTAATTGCTCTTGATTTTTGTGGCTTATAATTGGTGTCTTTTTATTGTAGAAATTTTGAGTTATTTCCATCTCTGCAGATTGACTGTGTCTGGGAAAGCCCTTTACCAGTCAGCGCATCCAGAGATTCTGAGCAGGCTGCCTAGCATGGTCCATGGGCTGGCTTGCTGCTGGGGTCCTCAGGTTGCAGGTCTAGTGCTTGGGTTAGCAGGTGAGTGGTCCTGTTATCTGGGTCAACTGGGTTGAGTTTGGAGCCTGGACCTACTGGAGTGGATATTTTGATTAGATTTTTTGAAATTGACCTGGAGCAAGAGTATGTGAGGTTAGACCTGGAGCCTTCATATGCTGGGGCCGTCCTAAAGCTTGAACCTGCAGCAGTTAACTTGGCTCTGGGATTGACCTTGAGCTTGAGCCTATAGAGGTGAGTCAAAGGCTAGAAATATCCTGGTGCTTGGGTCCACTGGGTCAGACCTGAAGCCTGAGTTCACAGAGGCTGACCTAGTGCTGAAGCAGTACTGGAGCCTGAGTCTATTCAGGCAGATCTGGGTTCTGAGACCATGGGGGTTAATCTGGCTTGGATACTAAGTCTGTGGGGGTAGTATTGGACTTCAGACTGTCTCTGGTAGCTGCCCTGACACCAGGATCTACTGGAGTGGGCCTAGAGTCTAGATCTGCTGGAGTAGTACTACACTGTGGGTCCTCTGGAGTCTGAGGCCATGAAGACTGGCCTGGAATCTAGGTCTAGCCTGTTACTGGGACACACATGGAAAATGGATCCACAAGGTCTACTGTGGAGCCTGGCATCATAGGTGCCTAGAGCCTTGGTTTACAGAGGCTGATTGTCTAGTTGCTGGTTAGTCTGCAAAGTCTGGCCTTAGTTCTAGGGTTGTCAAGATGGACTTGGAATCTGATCCACAGGAGTCAGTCCTGGAGCCTGAGTTCATGGGAGATATCCTGGTGCTAGAGTCTACTGGGGCAAAGATAGACCCTGGGTCTTCTAGAGAAAGACTGTACTCTGGTTCCACTGGAGAATGAGGTTATAGGGGCTGGTCTGGGGTTTGGAACTGCAAGGACTAGCCTAGCATTGTGCAGGCCTACAGCCTGTATCTGCAGGTGCCAGTCTGCTGCCTGACTGGGAAATAAAACCAGGGGATGTTTATCTGGCACTGGTATGGGCCTGAAGCCTGGGGCAATATGGGTTGACATATGTCAGGGATTCCTGAGCTGGAACTTGAGGTAAGCCTGGAGCCAAGGACCACAGGGGCTGGCCTGATGCTGAGTCAGTCTAGAGCCTGTATCCAATGGGGTCAGTCTGGTGGCTGGGTCCTCTTGTGCCATTGGGTTTGGCCTTGTGATGCTGTAGACCCAGAGACCAAGTATACTGAACAAACCTGGAGTCTGAAGTTGTGGGATCTGGCTTGGCATTGGGACCAGACCAGAAGCTTAGTCTGTAGGTATTGGTCTGAAGTCTGAGGTCATGGGTACTGCCTAACACTGAGTTCTAATGTGATGGGTCCAGTGGTGGAATCTGAGACAAGTCTAGTACTTACTTTGTTCTCCTTCACTCAATTAGAAGTATCTCTCCATACTGTGCTGCCTGGAGGTGAGAAAAGAGTGATGCAAGTAATGCAGAACTGTCTTTCCTACCCCTATGATGCATTTTTTTTCTTATTTCTGTGCTACACTCAGGTGCTGTAATCTCTCACCTGGTTTCCTTAGCTCTGTGATGGTTTTTGGTGTGGTGTTTCAGATAGTTGTTCAAGTTGGATTTTATGCAGTAGGACAAGGAGTGGAGAGTCCTAGTCCACCATTTTGCTGATGTTCAACCCCAAAATTGTATGTGTCTTTGCTTAAAAGGAAGTTTTTCCTATTATACCACCTTGATGTTTCTTCAATGGGCTTTCTCTACATTTCCCTTAACCCATTCCACATCTGATTCCTTTATTATCCCTTTCTTTTTTCTACATCACTTTTAATAATTTTTTTCTCATTCCTTCACAGGAAGAAAACAAAATTTTCTGGATTTCTCCTGCGAGCCAGTTTAATCATTGTATTTTTTAATAGGTTTCTGCCAAGACAAAGTTGTCTTCAGATTTCAACTTCTCTCCCAAGTGGGTAAAAAGGTGTTTCAGCAAACCAAGAATAACCTTCCCTGAGAGTAATTCTGGTACCAGGTGTTATAACATCATCTGAGCACTTAGAGAAATTAATCAAATGCAGAATGAGTATTAATTATAAACAGCCATTTGAAAATTAATTTACCTCTTTTTAGGAACAGATGTTATCTTTTCTTCCAGACTGTAACTGTTAGTGTATTGTTTCCATAGCACTACTGATTAGTATTCCTTATTTTTGACAAATGAAAAATCTGACAAAAATAATTAGAACATTTAAGGATTTGGCAAGTTTAGTTTTGATAACGCTTTTCTCAGAGACAGGTAATTTCATTATCTTATGGTATTCATCTTCCTCCATTTATTGCCAAGGTTTCAGTGATGATGTGTGATGGTTCAGCTCCACAGGGACTATTTGCATCACTGTCCATATGGAGCATCTGTGTATTTTTGATAAATAACCACTGTAATTCCCACAATGTTACATGAGACATAGATGAAAATGCATGAGTGAACAAAAATGTCAAGATCATCTTAACATCATAATCAAAGTCAACCTCTCAATATTTCTGTAAATTATTTATGTCAGGCTTCTTATCCTTTCCTTTCTCAGTCACACTACTAACAAGATAAATGGCAAAATGTGGAAGAGAAGAAACCCCAGTTAATTTCTCAAATAAGATTTTTGGTGCAAACAATCATTTGACTTGTGTATCTGTAATTTGTATATCAATTTAATGTATTTCTCTCCTCCTTTCTATCATTGTCAATAATAAATGAGAGTTGCCAATAAAAAAGAGAATTAGAGATTACAGGTTTAAGTGACTGGAAACAGGCACTGATTACCTATCAAAAGGCAGGTCTGGCCAGGCATGGTGGCTCACGCTTGTAATCCCAGCACTTAGGGAGGGCGGGGCGGGCAGATCATGAGGTCAGGAAATGGAGACCATCCTGGCTAACACAGTGAAACCCCGTCTCTACTGAAAATACAAAAAATTAGCCAGGCATAGTGGCACTCAACTGTAGTCCCCGCTACTCTGCCGGCTGAGGCAGGAAATCGCTTGAATCCGGGAGGCGGAGGTTGCAGTGAGGCGAGCCGAGATGGCGCCACTGCAACAGGGCAAGACTCTGTCTAAAAAGAAAAAGGTCTTCAGGGAAATACATGAGACAAGGGAAAAGGGAGAAAGGTGGCTCTAGGGAATGAACATTACCAAAGTGGACTAAAAATTAAATGACAATGATTAGTGAAAGAAAATATTTTTTCTACCTCCCAGGGAAATGAAGATTTATTTGGAAAATTTGAGCCTCAGATGAGAATAGGGAAAACATTCATGAATTCATTTGCCACATATTTAGTGTGCTGTGGCTATGTGCTAGGCAGCGGAATATGCACTGAGAATACAATGGTGATACAGATTGTATGGAACTTGTCATCTAGAAACAGGCAGCAATTACTCTATGTCCACACTAGCTCTCTAAAACAAATTCTCCCTCAATAACTTTGTGGACAGAGTATTGTATTATAGTTCAGTCCATAATATGAGTAGTAGAAAAGGCAATATTTTCTGTAATTAATGACATAAGGAACACTGTGGGAAAAAATGAACTTGCACATGTGTCACATCCATAATATTTGGAAGGGGCTTCAAATTTGCCTATAATAATTTATTCATTTTATTAAAAAGGTTTGTTAAAACTGATTTAAAGAATTAAGAAAAATCTACAAACTATTACTTTTATCTGTAAATAAATTGTCAAATTGGTGACCATGTATATTTATATTTAGTTGAATGGATTCCTCAACCATGTTTTAGCACAACAATAATGATAAACATTGGTGGAGGTTAATGGGAATAATTGCCCACTTTAGCTACTGCTGCTGACAGATAAATCCCTAGTAAAGAAATGATTGCAGTCAAGAGCATAATCACCCTGCCCTGGGGACCTCTAAAGTATTAATCAAAATTGTTTTTTTAAGTCATTTTTAGCAATTATCTTTACTGTCTGGAAAGTAGTAATCATCATCTATTTGAAGAAATATTTTAATTTTAATCTCCAAACATACAACACTATGTGTGCCAGGCTCACCTTCTTTTATTTCACAAATATTTGCTCCTTTATTTCACATAAATTTTACTGTTATCTTACTCCATTCAGGCTGCTATAACAAAATATCACAGACTGGGTAACTTATAAGTGACAGAAATGTGTTTCTCACAGTTGTGGAGGCTGGAATCCTAGATTAAGGCTCTGACAGACTCCATGTCAGGGGAGGGCCCACTTCCTGGTTTATAGGCTATCATTTTCTCACTGTAACTTCACAGGGTACAAGTGACGAGGGAGCTCTGAGGTTCCTTTTATAAAAGCACTAATCACCTTCGAAAACTCTACCTTCTGACACCATCATCTTGGGATTTAGAATTTCAGCATATGAAATTTGGGGGGACACAAACATTCAGTGTATAGCTCCCAGCACTTGTATTTTATCTTCTTAAAAACTGATTAGATATACTACTATACCAGGCGTGATGGAAATTAAAAATCTTGAGTAGGGATACAAACCAGCCTACCTATTACTTTTTCTGTGGCGTGTCTGGCTTGGGATAAATAACTGGTTTTATTTGTAAATGATGAACATTGGATATTTTTTCCATATTAATTTTATGATTAAACTGTTTTGAGATAATATAATGTCAATACTAAATAAAACAAAATGAAATAAAGAGTGGAATTATAAGAAGACTCAGAATTCAGATTCCAAATTCCCTTTTTTCCTCCTAGTGTAGTCAGGAATATAGTCTGAAGAAAATTTTATACTTAATAATACTTACTTTTAATAATCCTTAAATCATACAGACAATCTATGGTATTTAACAGATCTGAATCTATATAAAAGGGAAATCAATTTATCTATAAGTTGCTCTAAAGAATAACATAAACATCGTCTAAGGAAAGCATATACACATAAACTTTCTTAAGTTTTAAAAGTAAAAGCTTTAAAGAACACAATTTATGGATTTTGTAAAATAATCCTTGGATAACCAGTATTTTATACATATTCTTGATAAAACATAAAGATTAAGCTGTAAAAAAGATAGGGAATTCAAGAAACATTGAAAGAAGCTTATATTAAATAGCCATTTAAAAAGCAATAAAGCATGAGTCACTAACATCCAAACTATCTTGAATGAATATCTGTAGCCAAAGAAATTTGAATGAGGTCCCAGATATGATTTTAGTGTTTGTATACAAATACTTAAAGCATAATTTACTTGAGCATTTTCCCATATTAAGAAAAAAAAGTGAGTTGCCTCCAAAGCTATACACATTTCTGAGACATAATATAAATATTTTCTATTTCACATAACCATTTAAAATACCTAGACTCATCTTGAAATTAAAGTATTGGAACAAGTTCAGCAAATAGTCTTTCTATGTATCTTTCTTCTTTCATCTAAAAAAACCTACATTATGATTAAAAATATACAGTCATACAAAAGCTGGAAATTATAAGGACTCTGAAAAAAATCTGATTTTAGTTTTTTAACTACTCTATATTTATTTGGGCTGGCTTTAACACTATGTGTGGTGTTTATGAGTTCATTTCCAATTCTTGACAAAGTTCCTTATGTACTCATGTAGTAACATGTACATATTGTTTCTTTGGCTAAGAGATTCAGCTTGCTTTCTAGGTACCTAGAATGAAGAGGGAATGAAAGCAATTCAATTATTTTTATATCTAGTTACTTAGCACTATGTAAATCTCCTTGGGCCTAGTGTATTCCGGAAATTGCATTACAAGCAATGCCAATATGTTTTTGTAATAGTTATACAGGTGAAGACAGGGAACTCATGCGTATCTTGGGAGCCTAGGTTGTTTCAGATACCCTTAAAAGTCCTTTAGCACAGTAGTATTCACAATAATGATCAAATATGAAATACTTTACTACAATAATGTGTTAAGTGAGAATCAGAGAAGTCTAAGTAGTTCTCCTGAGGTTACATGACAAAAAAGCTATATATCAAAAATAACATACCTCTGTATAATTCTCAAATTTAGATCCTTTCTGCAGAACTGTGCTGTTTGTTTAGCCCCACATCAATTGCCAGCTCTCCTTCTAAGAAAGAAAGGTAATACATGCTTATTATAGTCTGAATTTAGCTACAAATGATTAAACTAGAATTCTGTGGAGCTGACGGTAATATGTGAGATTTTGCTTATTCTAGAATTGAGCATGTAAAAGACTGAACAATAAGACATGATTTTAGAGACGGAGACCAAATTAGATGCGAAGGAAATTGCTTTGTTGGTTATTACAAAGCTGAAGTGCAACTTAGAGATTCAGCTTGATGATCTTTTGTATCATAATTCCTTGATACAATATAGAGAGATAAGAGAGACAAAGTTCAAAATAGAACCAAATAGATCCCTTAAAAATAGGGAACATATAATTGGACATGGAAAATGACAGTGAATTATCATTGAACATATTCCATGAGAAATATGCTGGAAACACAACAAAAATTCAATGACTTATATTTGCTGAAGGAGGACATATATTCAAAATATAAATGGCTATACAAGATTAATATTATGTTAAAAATAACGTTGACATAGAAGTTACTATATACACATATAAGTATTATGTTTTATTTAAAATCTTTTAATATTGTTTTATTTTTGTTTTACAAATGAGAAAAAGCCTAGAAAATGCTCATAAAATACAAAATTATCTATGCAAGACGTAATTAAATGGCATAATCAAAAGGAGTATAAGATTTTAGGGTTGCATGGCTTGGAATTTGAAATTCAGAATTTAGAGAAACAGCAAAGAGTTGTTTGGCCTAGAGAGAAAGCATGCGAGTTTCTTTTTAAAGTTCCCTGACTGCAATTCTTCCTGCAGTGAGTTATAATTGACAATGGAGTCATTGTAAGATTAACTAAACAAAGCAAAGAACATTAATTATGAATATCTTCCATTAATTCTTCATTTATGCTGCTGTACATAAGGTCGTATTTTTATGCCAGATCAAATGTGACTGTAGTGCAGGAAGGCATTCTTTAGCAAATACTCATAAGCCTTTTTGGCCTGTGTGGTCAGGAACTGTACAATAATAGGAGAAAAGTCACATGTAAACTAAATTATAAACCATGATCAATTTTACAAATCAGGAGAATGGGAGAAACTAGGAAAGAGTCAAAATAATTACTTATTTTTTAGTTGGTATTTTTACCTTGTTACACCCAAGCCTGGAGTATGTGATATACTTGAATTTTTCTGAGTTTATTTTCTATTCCCATCTTTGTGTGTGTGTGTGTGTATGTGTGTGTATATGTATATATGTGTGTGTGTGTGTGTGTGTGTGTGTGTATTAAAGGAAGACAAAGCCTTTTTATAATTAAAAAGTTACATAATTACTAGTTTCATTTTTATTTCTATATAAATTTGATTTAAAGAATATTCATTTGTATTGAAATGTGGTTTTAGCTCTTGACAATTAAATTAATTTTCTATTTGCTTTTTGAAAGAGTATGCCTGTTTCTGTATATAGTCATCTCTCAATATTCATGAGAAGATTAGTTTCAGGACATCTGGTGGAGACCCAAATTTGTGGATGCTCAAGTCTCCCATTTAAAGTGGTATATTATTTTCATATAAACAACATATATTACACAGACTTTAAATCATCCCTAAATTACTTATAACACCTAACACAATGCATACATATCACTTCACTTGTGTGGACTCATCGTAGTACTCAGTTCACAGAAAATCCAAGTTTTGCTTTTTGGAACTTTGTGAAATTTTTTTCTGAATATTTTCAATCTGTAGTTGATTGAATACACAGATGCTGAACCCATAAATAGAGAGAGAGATCCAACTGCATTTACTTCAAATGAAATTCTCATTTGAAAGAGATCAAGTTTTTAAAATATGACAAAAGTATAGTTGGTAGTTATTTTTTGATAATTTAATATACATTGTAAAACTTTAAAAGCTTAATTTAAGTACAGTTGGTTTAATTTTCCCCACCTTCCTCCAGAATTGGGTATAAGTCTACTTTTTAGTTACTTTTGATACAAGTAAAACAATATCTTACAAGATGGCTTTTGATCCTTCAGACATAGACATTTCAGTAGAATACACAATGACATTTAAATTGTTTTATCTTTTGAAGTCATTTGCCACGTGTCTGATTATTACTAGGGGAAAAACACCTCATGTGAGTGCCTTAAAACATTAACTAGCATTTATTTTGCTCACAATTCTGTGATTTGCCTGGGCTGTGGGCATTGCTCATGTGGGGTCTCTCACAGGATTGTAGTCAGATAAGGTCTGTGGCTGGAGTCATTTCTAAGTCTTCTTCACTCACATGTCTGACACTTAAAACACACAAACAGGTAGGGCTCCTCAGATAAGTCTCTCTCACACAATGTTGTCAGACTTTTACTTGAAGACTGAAGGTAGTCAGAACAAATGTGCTGAGAGAAATTGGTTGAAGCAGCATGGCTTTTAAAAAATCCATCCTTGGAAGACAGTATCACTTTCACCACATCCTATTCCTTGCAGTCATAAAGACCAGCCCTATTTCAAGGGGAGGTGACCTTGATTCTACCTAAATTTGAAAATCACCACACATGTGTGCAAATTGTTGTCTAATATTTATTCTTCTGTTTGTACAGAAAATGTCAATTTTTATTTAATAATAACTAGTTTTGAGTTATGAAATAAATAACTCACTACATTTTATCCATTGGGATTATCCCAAGATGACTGAAATCATTTTTACTCCTTAGGTCAAGATTTACATAAAACAATAGGAAGAAACAATTAAATATGACCTTTAGCTAGCAGATGTAATCAGTAAATAGGATCATTGATTTCCTATATTTGTTCAAGAAATATTTGTTCAGCACCTAATATATGCTCATTGATTACATAGTTCTACTATCAAAGAAAAATAAAAAAAATTAAAAGCATACCTAAAAAAGCAGTGCCTTTTTTCCCCTGGGAATACAATTAAAAACTACATGAATGTTAACAGAAGGTTAAATTTTAAAGGGCAATTTATAATTATTAAACTAAAAAACTAAGAAATTATAGAAACACATTAATTAAATATATTTGAATTTTAAGGAAAAGACAAGCACACTGAGTAAAAAATATGTGAAATACATTAAAAGAGTTTCCTACAAAGTGAAACCACTAATAAGCATATTGGCTGAATATTTAACCTTGTTAATAATAAAATAATTTCAAAAACTAAATATTATTTTTCTTTAAAATTGGCAAGGATTAACCAGGCTTCCTTCCCACTATTGACAAGTATATGAAAAAGAGTAAATGGAAAATAGTCACTGGCTGGTGGAAGAGTAAATAGACACAAATTTCTGGGCAGGGCAAAGGTGAAATGTAAAATGTAGAACAATCTTTAACATGTGAAGGTTCAATAGGGCACAGTGGTTCACACCTGTCATCCCAGCATTTTGGGAGGCCCAAGCAGGAGGATCACTTGCACCCAGGAGTTCAAGACCAACTGGGTAACATGGTGAAACTCCGTCTCTACAAATAATACAAAAATTAGCCTGGCGTGGTGGCACATACCTGTAATTCCAGGTACTTGGGAGTCTGCAGTGGAAGGATCACCTGATCCCTGGAGGCAGAGGTTGCATACAGTGAGCTGAGATTATGCCACTGCACTCCAACCTAGGTGACAGAGCTACACCTGCCTCAAAAGAGAAAAAAAAAAAGAAGAAGAAAAAGACCTTCTGAAAATTATTGAGGATATGTGCTAAAATACGTATATAAATAAAATAATTTTTCATACAGGATATGATCATATATGTGGCAATAAATACCAAAATGTTTAATAAAACAGGAGCTCAGATAAGAGAAGTGGAGAGACCTAATCCAGATTGATTTCACATATGAACTCGGAGTTGATTTTGATAATGAAGAATGGATATAATGTGAATAGGTTGAGGAGATAAGAGAAATAAAGGTAAGAGTAGTAAGTTCAATACAATATCCATTGTGCCCTTGACTGACTCTTATATTTCTGTTCCACATCATTCTTTTTTTCTGAATTGCTAGTGTATTTATATTAAGCACTAAATTCCTGAGCACTTAAAGTGCTTTCTCATCACTTTTTCTTTCCTTCCCCATTAAATGATAAGCTTTATCTTATCTAAATAAGAAACAGTGTCCTATTTAGTATACTCCATTGCATAGTGCTCAGTAACTGGGACCTGTTTAATACATATCACTTAAGAGTCTGTTGGTTTATCAAGCACCAAAGGAGGCACAATACATAAATTATTCAATTCTGCATATAGACAGAGCAACTGCACAAAGATTTTTTTCCATTGACTACAAAATTCACTACATTTAAAAATTTTTTTAATGTAGTGAAAAGTGTAAATGAAATCATAGTTCATAAAAAAGTATTTAATAAATATAAATATCATTTGGTATTTTGTAGCCTAAAACTATGTATTTTCTAATTTTCAATATTGGAATTAGGCAGAAGCAGTCAGGTATTTTAATATGCTGTATTTTAATATGATCATATATATAACACTTTACAAATGAAAATTATTTTAAACAATATTTTTATCTAAATATTTCTTTTTATAAGTCATACATAAGATACAGAGAGAAATCCTATTATTTGTGCATCCATTTGCTCATATATTTAAAGAGAAGCTATCTGCCTTATTATGCTACAAATGTTTTTAGAAATATCACATTTCCAGATGTGAGTAAATATATTTTTAATTTTATAAATGGTCCAGAGTTATTTATAAACAAGTGAACTACAATTATAAAAATCAATTGACTCAAGTGAGACATTTATCCTTGTTATTTCCTTTCATATATGTGAAAGTACCTGCTTTTTACTTTTACTGTATATACTTTTACTGTATATATAAAGGAATGATACTAAAAAGATATTCTCTGAAAAAAGGAAAGAACAGTTGCTTTATAATGGGAAATATTTGCATTTTATGGAAGACAATTAGGGAAAAAACATATGCTTGACATGGAAGAAAGCAGAGAACAGTGCATGATTATGTACATATTTAATGTACCATCCAAAGAGCTACATATTCATATATTATGTGTATTTAGTAATTTGCATCTCACATCAGATTAGGAAATAGAGTGCCCTTTTTTAGAATCCACTCTATTCTCAGGAAAGACTTTTTCTTATCACTTTGTATAAGGAAAGATGATGAGCTCATTTGAAAGTTAGTAATAAAATGAAATTGTATTTCTCAATGAGAAAGAAGCATATGGCACACATTTGTGTCTTTTAAAATTTTTTTGCAATAAAATACAAACACACTGAAATCAGATGTAAGATAAATTAGAAGCTTGTTTGGAAGAACAAATCATGTCACAATTTCATCGTGTTGCCCAATAATTAAACATATCCAGTCATTTTTCATAAAGACGTAAAGCAAAATAATCTAAAACATTAAAATCTGTCTCACAGAGAATCTTTCTCAAACTTGAAGAAATATGTTGAAGAAATAAAAAGAAATAAATAAGCTTTATTTTTATACACTATCTGAAAAATAGTGTCACTAGTAAGCTCATTCAGTGAACTGAAGAAGAACAGAACAAGTAAGAAAGTGAATGATGATCAGACAGAAATAAACCATTTCTAAACCTATGTCAAAATATTAAATGTGGCCAGGTGCAGTGGCTCACGCCTGTAATCTCAACATTTTGGGAGACTGAGAAAAGCTGATTGCTTGATCTCAGGAGTTCGAAACCAGCCTGGGCAACACTATAAAACCCGTCTGTGCTAAAAAACAAAAAACAAAAAAGATTATCCTGATATGGGAGAATCACCTGAGTCCTGAAAGTTGAGGCTGCAAGGAGCCATGAAAGTACCACTGCACTCCAGCCTTGGCGACAGGAGTGAGAACCTATCTCAATAAATATGAATAAATAAATAATAATTAAATTATTCTTGATCCTTTCATTTCAAAATTACACTCATTTGGCAAGAAGAAAAAAAGTATTAGGCCCCTTCTCTAGTTATTTGTGAAAGGAGAGTCAAAAATACAAGAGTGGAATGTGGTTTACCTAAACATGTGACTGAACACCTATCTATCTGTCTATCATCTATCTATTATCTACCTATCTATCAATCATCTATCTATCTATCCTAACGTCTCTCTACCTATCTTGTCTATATCTACCTATCATCTATCTATCTATCTATCTATCTAATTTCTCTCATTTGTGAAAGAAAAAGAAAAAATAAATAAAATTCTATCAACTTAGCCTAGGAATAGGTATTCACCAGATAGTAAGAACAACTGAAGAAAGTAGTTGCCAGAAGATTCAGGGAAACGAACCAAGAAAGATATTTGTACTTGATATTTCTATTACTTATATGGTGAAGGCAAAATAATAGTTGACCAAAATCTAAAATTTAGTACGTAAGTAAAATAAATATATTCCGTCTCCTACCCAATCACTTATTTAACCCAGTGTAAATCACACAAAATAAAAGCATTTCATAACAGAGATATGAAGTACAACCTCTTGCATTGAGGTTGGGTTTTTTTTACTCCTTTAACTAGCATTCGAATTGATGGAAGTTACCCTAAGCCAGTTCTCACTTTGAACTTTACGATGACTGGCATAATTTTTCCACTTTTATGGAAACCACCTTGCTCCCAGTGATATGATGAGCTAGTTCCAACAGCCCATGTGAAGAAAAATCAATGCCCAGCTAACAACCCCAGTTGAGCTCACTGACAACACCTGCTTCCAACTTGCCAACTATGTGAGGGAGACATCTTGAATAGAGGAGATAAAATATTTGAAGAAATAGTGAAGAAAGTTTTCCGACAATATAAGATGAAAGACCTTATATTGAAATGTTTTATAATACATCTAATTGAAGGTTGACAACTGTAAAAAGAACTTTAACATATTTTCATGAAATTTAAGATACCAATGAAAAACATTTATAAAAGCTTCAAGACAAAAGGAAAAGTCATCAAAATGTAACCAGATTCTTGACTGATGTTACTGTCTTCAATTGCCACAGTTTGTCAGAAAATAATAAGTAATACAAGCAAAGAACTGAAGAGATTATCTGAGCTATGAATTTATTTAGACTAGGTCTCAGCTATTGGGCTTGCTCTTATTGGGGTTGTCTCTAGCCTATAACAAAGCAAGGCTGTGGCCTAAGGACTTAGATGTGGGATTTCTCATATGGCCAATGTTGGTCTACAAGCTCCTCAGTGGACTGACAGACTGTAGTCATGTCTGTGGCATGGTCTGAGGGCTCTCCCTGTGTAATTTTGCTTCTTTCCCTTACTTTTTCACAGTTACTACTCTCTAATAAACCTTTTGCACTCCTGCCTCCATTTCATTGTCTGCTTCCTGGAGAACACAATCTGAGACACTATTTTATCATTCTATAATCTTCCTTCTTAATATTTATTTTAATACTTATTCTTACTATTGCTAATCAAATTTTTCCATTTCCAATGGTTAATGTATTTTCTTATGTCTTTAAGCATGTTTATTGTCAGGCCTCCAAGTCCAAGCCTGTCCATTTTAGCCTTGGTGACCCGCACGTACACCTCTGGATGGTCCCCAGGAGCCAGGAAGTCTGAGGTAACCACAAGTAACCAGGTGGCCACAGAAAAACAGTGAAACAATTTGTTTCTGTCTCAACTAATTGCTCTCTCCCTGCAACCTGCAACCTGCAACCTGCAACCTGCAACCTGCAACCTGCAATCATTGTTCCTGTTCAGCCTTACGAAAATTTCCCCCCGGACATTGGGTTTCTCAAGACCCCCACCCCTGTAACTATGTAATTTAGCACACCCTCCCCTCTGATTGCAACCAATACTCCCCACCCTTGTGATCATGCATCCGGTGACACCCTGCCCAAGATAGATTACCGACCCCTACCCTTGTAATCATGCATCCCATGACACCCTTCCCCTCCCTAAGATAGATTACCACCTTTAACTGCTCATTTCCCCCAACCTACGTAACCAATCCCCCTCTTCTATCCTCTTTGCCTAACTCCTTTCTCAGACTTGTCTGACTTGCACCCAAGCATGAAATAAATGGCCTTGTTGCCCACACGAAGCCTGCCTGGTAGTCTCTTTATGCAAGCAACATGCATGACATTTATCATACCTATTTTAAATTATGACTTCATCTGCTTTGAAAAGTACACGTTTAGAGTTTTGAAATTTTTTAATGTCTCAGTATATAAACCCATGTATGTCTGATGCTGATAAGTCCATGTTCCATGTTTCAAGGTGATGAAGGCTATTGATTACTCTGTCTGATAGTGTATCTTACAGAAGGATCATAATCTTCAGTCTTTATTAATCTCTTTGAGTTTTAAAAGAAAGAAAGGAATAAGCTCCAGACCAGAGAGTCTTGGACATCAAAGAATTCTAGCTGATTAATTTTGTTTGCTGGCTGACATAGTTTGGATATTTGGCCCCACCCAAATCTCATGTTAAATTTTCATCTCCAATGCTGGAGGTAGGACCTAGTGGGAAATGTTTTGGTCATAGGGGGTGGATACCCCATGGCTGGGTGTTGTCTTCATGATAGTGAGTTCTCATGAAATATGGTCATTTAAAAGTGTGTGGCACCTACCCGCTCCGTGACTCTCTCTCTTTTGCTTCTACTTTTGTCATGTGACATGCCTCCTCCTCCTTCACCTTCTCCATGATCAAAATCTCTCTGAGGTCTCACCAGAAGCTGAGAGATGCCAGCCCCATGCTTCCTGTGAAGCCTGCAGAAAAGTGGCCAATTAAACCTCTTTTCTTTATAAATTACTCAGTCTCAATTATTTCTTCATAGAAATGCATGAATGGCTTAATACACTGGCATATTAAGAGGCAAATCTTCTGGAAATCCTATTTTTCATTAAAATCTACGTTCTACTCTGGAAATTTTAGGGAGGACAGCATTAGGAAGAGGCAATCTCCTGGCTTGATCTAACGTGTTCTCACAAAATTCATACGTTGAAATTAGTCACCAACATGATAATATCAACAGGTGGGGCCTTTAGGAAGTCACTAAGTAATGCTCCCTCATGAATGGATTATATAAAAGGTGGGAGGAGGGAGGAGGGTGTTTGCACTTTTCTTCTATTTAAGGACTCAGCAAGAGGCATCATCTGTGAGACAGAGAATGAAACTTCACCTCACACCAAATCTGCTAGTGCCTTGATCTTCGACTTACCAGCCTCCACAACTATGGAAAATAAAGTTCTATTATTTATAAATTACCTAGTTTAAGATATTTTGAAACAAGGATAGACTAATATACTCCCTAAATTATAAACCATAAGCCCAGGAATTTGGAAGGGAAGCAAGGAGATCAATATGTTTGCACTCTGCCCCCTCCTCCACAAGGCTTTATGCTACTCTGATAGCATCTGTTGACCACAGCTAGAGATGCCGCTTTCTTTGAATTACAGAAAAAAATTATTGTCCCAATAAATTGGGCAGTGAAACAAGAAAATCTTAAAAGGTAACTCTTCTCCAACAATTTAGTCTTCTGCTGATTCCAGAGTTTCTAAATTCCAACAGTATCTACTGTTCATTCACTTTAACACACACTGCTTTCAGTCTCCACTAAGTATTTCCCACTTTTGTTGTAATTGTTATATTTTAGAATTCATTTCCTCTTCTAGTTCTACATTTTATATAGAGTTGTATTTTAGGGAAGGGATTCAGCCACCTGTGGTTGGTTGGAAATTGTGACATGAACCAGAAATTCTGTGATTTTCCTCTGAGTTTACTTTTAGGAAAATTTATCAACTTGAGAATTTCCACACAATTATGATATTGAAACCCCAATGATACAGGATACATATATTATATGTGTGTGTGTGTGTGTGTGTGTGTGTGTATACATATATATATAATAACATATTTAGAAAATCTGAGAGGATTTTCTTTTTATTATCCAGAGCTCAGGTGCTTCAAATGTAAGGATTCTACAACCTAGAGCACATTCTTCTTCTTTTAAATTACTAAATCTTTTTTTCCTAATTCTATCCTTGTCCTACATGAAATCCATTGTCGACAGACTCAGCTATACTCTGACCATTGATACTGTCTCAATCTTGGATAAAGCATCCCTCCATTTTCTCTGTTTCTACCACAAGTCTATTGACATCTGTAGAAGAAATCTAATTAACTTTTCTAAAATTCACAAAGGCTGGCCTGGTGGTCTCTCAGTACTACTTTTCAGTGTCTTTGTTTATTTATAATCAAGTTTTATCCCTCTCTTGATAATAGATATCCAAATTTTCTCCACTTTCAAGCATTTTTTACCTAATCCTATCTCCCTGTCAGGGGGTGACTTTGTCTCCCATAACACCAATAAAAAATAATTATTGTCAGGAAAGGATTCCTTCAATAATTTTATTTTCCAACTTCAGACACACTTGAATAATAATAATATCAATAATAGCAAACATGTTCTGAAATTTTTTTTGTACTTTACTAATTCTGAATTTTTTAACTCACACTTCAGCTTCCTTACCAATAAAATGGGGGATACAATAATACATTTTCATGTTTTTATGAATTAAATAATTTAGTTCCTGGTATACAGTAGGTATTGATCAAGTTTTACCTGTTTCATTACCAATATCGTCATTATCACGACTATGCATACATTTACTAACTACAAACTTGGTCATCATACCTGATGCCGCCCTTCTTCTCTCAACATGCATTTAATTGATTATCATTTCCTCTTAATTCTAGTTCCTAAATGTATCTCATTGTCCCCAGCTCAAATTTCTAAGTTTACCCTATAATTTTGAATATTATAATTACAGTTTTATATGTCTTCTTATCTCCAGAACTTTCACTTTTTGATCTAATATTCACAAAGCATGAGAAGGATCTTGTGAAAACATAAATTTGGTCAAATTACTTTTCTGTTTAAGCTTATTATTGAATCCCCATAAGAATACATATAAGACTGAAATCCCCTGAACATGATTTAAATCCTTGCTGCTTAAAGAATGACAAGTGGACCAGCAGCACTGGTATTACTTGCAAGCTTGTTAGATATTAGTGCTCCATTCAAGATCTACTGAATAGGAATCTAGGTTTTAATGAGATCCCAGATGATTGCTGTGCACATCAATTTTGAGAAACACTGATTTATAGTCTTTTCACCTAGCACCTACCTACTACTCCAACATGATCCTTTTCCACTTAATTCTCTGAAATACTCTATGATCCAGCCCCAACATATTTTTTAAGGCATGGGTAGCCCTTTCTTCTAGGCCTTTGTTAGATTTGCCTGGAGCACTATTATTTACCTTCAACCAATATATCCTTTCCAAGTCAAACTCTGTTTGTTAAGGCTGTTTCTTGCAAGTCTGTCAAGAGTGCTGTCCTGACCTCTATCACTTGTTAAATACACTTCCCTTATTACCTCCATAACACAGCACCCTGTGCTTCTCTCATCATAGTTCTAAACATATTTACATAGTAATTCTTTTGGACCCAGTATAGTAAAATCATAGGATGAATCAATGTGCCCTTGCTACATTTTCTCCATGACATCTTCAGTGTACAGCAGCATGACAATACATAACAAATGATTGTTAGTGTTTGTTGAAAAAATGATAAATAATAAGTTTGAGACACAGTATTTGAATAATTTATGCTATCACAGCTCACAATTAGAGCATAATGAAGTCTGACCACACTCCCAATGTCTAATTTTTCTCGCTTTGTCTCAGAATAGCTGTTTCTCCTCTTGACATAGTAAATCCTTTAGTTTTTCTTGATTCTTAGTCTTTCAAATTTCTGTAGAATGTATTTTTCCAATTATCTGTCTCTCATATCTATAATCTTTTTAAATTCAGTTGAGTCTTTTTTATTCTATGTAAACATACATCTTTCTCCAGCTTAAATATAAAATAATAAGAAAAACAATATATTTTTAGATCAAGGTGTCTTGAAGATGTTCAGTGTAATACTTGTAGATCAATGATGTCAAAATTTGGTCCAGAATATTAAAATATGAATATTCATCTTCATATGCATTACAGAATATTATATAAAAAGGTATCTGAATACCCAATTGCTCACAATTATTATTTTTCCCCCAATTTGAACTTCAACAGCTACTCCTATGCAAAATTGTCAGTAAGTTTTCAAATGCAGGAAAAAACCCACAGACACAGGCTTATGTAACCAATCAAACATAAATGGTGCATCAAAGATCAGCAATCCTTACTATGTACATGTAGGTTAAGACCACAGAAAAGGTCTAACTATGCTTGAGGAGCTAAATTGTTGTTGCTATGGAAATGGAGCTTAACCTTAAGGTTTTGCACTGTGGTGCATTGAAAATTTAGAGCCGACTGTGCAGTAATGTCAGCTTTTTCAGTGAATATACAGCATCAGTTGCAGGAAACTGCATGAATGGAAGATAATGAGTTCCCGAGACTGACAACATTAAACACACAGAGACACAAATAGACACACATACATCTAACTTTTTAGAAGTGTAATTGCATATTGTATATTTTTTAAATATTTCATTTTTTTCTACTCTGTATTTTAAAATTATTTTCAATGGCAAATTTCCCACTATCCCTTAGTATTTATAAATGTAATTTGTAATATTGGTATAAAGAGCTCTCCTTTTTTATCCTGATAATAGTGCTTATGAATGCTGTCTAATATCTTTCTCATCAATGTTTCCACTGATGCACTGTAAATAAATCAAAAAGGCCTTAGGTCATGCTAATTTTAAAAATTATTTTGTTCCATGGACAATATTGAACAAGCATAAAATTGAATATGTAGAGATATATAGACACAAGTTTAGCTAACATGAAAGTGATATCTCTTATAAGTCAAATCCATAAACAAAGTACAGTTACATTTTTATGTCCCCAGATAGAAGAGTGCTGATATACAGGCAGAGTGCATTTTATACAAATTACTTGCCTACCATGCCTCATATTTCTCTATAATAGTTTTGTTATTCACATTTCCCAGTATGACCCAACTAGGAAAAAATATAAGCTAGAAGTAATAGGTTATAATGAAAGTACTCTAAAAGCAGCCTTTGTCTCAGACGCTACTCTGGTACTTCCTTATCACAGTCACTCCACTCATCTTGCTCCAGCTCCCTCCTTTCTCTTGTGAGAGTCAGACCCTCACCACAGCCAGTGACCTCTGATTCCACGGATGCTGGCCTCCCCCTCCTCATATCTCTGTGGCCTTGGTCCTGCCTCCTGCCATCTCTCCAAGTAATGCTGATTTACTCACATCTATGCTAACTTTTGAGGGTGGCTATTGCTTTCTGGTTAATTCTCACGTTAACACAGGGCTGACCCAGTAACTATTATGGAAGATTTTTTTTTTTTTAACCACAGCATTAGGGAAAGACTTTATCCATATAGTGAATAATTCTTTAATTAGATGCTCAAATAGAGATAAAGGTGGGTTTTTTTTTCCTCTGAGTCACCTACATTTTTTAGTGCTTTAGTGCTTTGATCTATTATTTCAATTTACTACTTAATCATCCTCACAATCTCCTTGTGAAAGTTTTCATAAATCCAACCTGCATACAAACTAAAGAGAATATAAACAGCAATTCACAGTGAAGTATTCAAAATTATTTTGCCTCATCATGAACAATGGTTCTTTTTCCTCAGCGTATTAATTGTCTCATTTTTCTTTTGCTTAATTTTCTATATATTGTTTATTAATTTAGTCCCAGAACTTTCTGACAACGTGTAAAATTCTTCTCAACTTCATTACATACATTGCATATTCTCTCAATTTGCTTCATAACCTTCTGTCTTTTTATCCAACCTTTCTGACACAATTGTATAGAACTTGCCAAGGGACCATCTTTTGCCAACATCTTGGGGATTCTCTTTACCCTTCTCTTGGAATCCCTGTGATTCCCGGTTTCCTCACGCACATTGTTTTTGTCTTGGTTTAATCCTCTTCTGTCTAGAATACATCCACCAATAGTTTCCTGAAAGACAGGACACAGGAAATAAATGTTAAGAGGCCTGTATGTGCGAAAATATCGATTTACACTTTCGTATTGGATTTCATGTGGTTTGTGTATAATTACAAATAATTCCCACTTGTAATTCTGAAAGTCTTTCCTATTCTTTCTTTCCTTTGGGAAACAACTTCACTTCCAGCCCACTGGGTCTTTGCAACTGAAATCATAGCATGTCTGTATTCCAGTCATAGGGGTACCCATAGGCCATGCAAACTTCTAATTTAGAGTACTGTACACTCTTGGCATGGAGAGCAATTCAGAAATGGCTGTGCGACTCCTACTGTTTAAGTGAAAACTTTACTGAGAACTTGACACATAGGTTCCAGGAGAGAGAAGATTTATCTTTCTCTGGAATTATGAACCATAAAGACCTTGTAAATCTAGAAATGCCTGCAAAAGTTCCCCCTGGCCACATGAAGGGATATATTTACATAATGATGACAACACAGAGACACAGAGAAGCAAGCAAACTTGAAGTTTCTGCAGAGAGACACAGGAGACTGCAGAGAGAGAGCCTCCTGGCTAACACGGTGAAACCCCGTATATACTAAAAACACAAAAAATTAGCCAGGCGTGGTGGCAGGGGCCTGTAATTGCAGCTACTGTGGAGGCTGAGGCAGGAGAATCACTTGAACCCAGGAGGCAGAGGTTGCAGTGAGCCCAGATCGCTCCACTGCCATCCAGCCTCGGCGACAGAGTAAAACTCCGTTCTAAATAAATAAATAAATAAATAAAATTTATGTTTTCACCTCTAGAACCAATCATACTGAACAGAGTTATTCTGAATTTTAATTCTGTTACTTACAAATGAAAGGACATTTAATAAAAGTACACTTTAAAAGTCGATGAAACTGAAACTAAATGAAACAATTGCTCCTCTCTGATCACATCCATTGGATGTCAAAGGCAGGTTTTCAGCTCGTGTCCCTTCTGATACACTGCCATTTCTTGTTTTAACATGCCAAAGCACAAGTCCTGAATTGTGGTGCAGTTACGATGTCCTGGTAGGCTTTTGGCTTTTATTATTTATACTCTCACTAAACAAACGAACAAAAACAAAACAAAAAATAGAAGCCAAGCAGTGGTTCACACCTGTAATCCCAGCACTCTGAGAGGCTGAGGTGGGTGGATTACCTGCACCCAAGAATTCAATATCAGCGTGGGCAACATAGTGAAACTCCATCTCTACCAAAAATTAACCAGTCTCATAATCTGGTCTTTAAATAAATAAATAGATAGATGGGTAAAAATCAAAATAATAAGCATAGTTAGTTCCTATTACATATCTTTTTCTGTGTCTAGCACGTTTTTCCTCTGGTTAGTTGCTAAGTTCAAACATAAAATAATGTATTTATACATATATATACATATATATGTATGTATTGTGTGTGTATAGACACTCCTTGCAAAATGGCATTTCTTTAATGATGAACTACAGGTACAGAGTTGGTCCCATAAGATTATAATGGACCTGGAAAACTCCTGCTGCCTAGTCATAGCATAATGCACTACTCACATGTTTGCGGTAATGCTGGTATAAACAAAGCTACTTCACTGCAAGTCATATAAAAGTATAGCATATAAAATTACATGTACAGTACCCCATTTTTGACAATAATAATAAGTGACTATGCTACTGGTTTACATACTTACTACACTGTACTTTTTATCTTTGTCTTAGAGTGGACTCCCTCTACTCATAAAACAAAAAGGGTTAACTGTAAAACAGCTTCATGCAGGTCCTTCAGGAGATATTCGAGAAGACGGCATTGTTATCACAGGAGATTTCTCTCCAAGCATGTTATTGCCCCTGAACACCTTCCAGTGAGACAAGATATGGAAATGAAAGACAGCGATATTGATGATTCTGACCCTGTGTGTGCCTAAGCTAACGTGTGTTTGTGTCTTTCTTTTCAATAAAACAGTTTAAAGGCTTAAAAAGAATAGAAAAAAGTTTATAGAATAAATATATAAAGAAAAATATACTTTTGCAGAGCTGTACAATGTATTTGTTTTAAGTTGCTATTACAAAGAGTCCAAACATTAAAAAAAAAAAGTTTGTAAAGTAAAAAGGTATAGTGAGCTAAGCTTAAGCTGTTATTGAAGAAAGCATTGTTTAAATTCAGTGTAGCCTAAGTGTAGAGTGTGCATCAAGTCTACAGTAGTGTTCAGGAATTTCCCAGGCCTGCACATTCAATCACCACTCACTCACTGACTCACCCACAGCAACCTTCAGTCCTGTAAGCTCCATTCATGTTCAGTGCCATAAAAAGGTGTTCCATTTATAAAAATCTTTTATATCATATTTTATTGCACCTTTTTTTATGTTTCAATATATTTATATGTACAAATCCCATTGTGTTACCATTGCCTATGATATTCAGTACAGTAACATGCTCTACAAGTTTGTAACCTAGGATCAGTAGGCTAGACCATACAGCCTAGATGTGTAGTAGGCTATATTTCTGGGTGTGTGTAAATATACCCTATCATGTTCACACAGGGAAGAAATGGCCTAGTGACTTCTCAAAACGCATCCCCTCTCATGAAGTGACATACACGATGTTTGTGTTTGTGTGTATGTGTATAACGACCTCATAACTTGTGCTAATATATGTTCATTTCATTAGTCCTGATGACAGTACTGTCCAAGGGAGTACATGGCAAAAACTGAACTCTCCTGGATTCCTGCTTATTTTCACTTCACCATCACTGTGCAGGTCATCCTGCAAAGCTCTTACATGCTTTTAGCTTTCCCCTGACATCTTTCTTTAGTTCAATTTGAGAAAAATAATGTGAATGTTCAACATGTTTTTATAAATATATCATGAATATAAAAATAGGTAACATTTTGCCAGTAAAACTAGAAGTATTTGCCTAAACTAAAATTCCATTAGTTGTTTTTATCAGGGTGTGTTGATTTTGTTAAGTGTTTTTTTTTTTTTTTTTTTTTTTTTATTGCATTTTAGGTTTGGGGGTACATGTGAAGAACATGGAAGATTGTTGCATAGGTACACACATGGCAGTGTGATTTGCTGCCTTCCTCCCCCATCACCTATATCTGGCATTTCTCCCCCATGCTATCCCTCCCCAACTCCCCACCCCCCACTATCCCCTCCCCTTTTTCCCCCCAACAGACCCCAGTGTGTGATACTCCCCCTCCCTGTGTCCATGTGTTCCCATTGTTCAGCACCCCACCTATGAGTGAGAATATGTGGTGTTTGATTTTCTGTTCCTGTGTAGTTTGCTGAGAATGATGGTTTCCAGGTTCATCCATGTCCCTACAAAGGACACGAACTCATCGTTTTTGATGGCTGCATAATATTCCATGGTGTATATGTGCCACATTTTCCCTGTCCAGTCTATCATCGATGGGCATTTGGGTTGGTTCCAGGTCTTTGCTATTGTAAACTGTGCTGCAATGAACATTCGTGTGCATGTGTCCTTATAGTAGAACGATTTATAGTCTTTTGGATATATACCCAGTAATGGGATTGCTGGATCAAATGGAATTTCTATTTCTAGGTCCTTGAGGAATCGCCACACCGTCTTCCACAATGGTTGAACTAATTTACACTCCCACCAACAGTGTAAAAGCGTTCCTATTTCTCCACATCCTCTCCAGCATCTGTTGTCTCCAGATTTTTTAATGATCGCCATTCTAACTGGCGTAGAGATGGTATCTCAATGTAGTTTTGATTTGCATTTCTCTAATGACAAGTGATGATGAGCATTTTTTCATATGTTTGTTGGCTTCATGTATGTCTTCTTTTGTAAAGTGTCTGTTCATATCCTTTGCCCACTTTTGAATGGGCTTGTTTGTTTTTTTCTTGTAAATGTGTTTAGTTCTTTGTAGATTCTGGTTATAAGCCCTTTGTAGATGGGTAGACTGCAAAAATTTTTTCCCATTCTGTTGGTTGCACGATTCACTCTAATGACTGTTTCTTTTTGCTGTGCAGAAGCTATGGAGTTGATTAGGTCCCATTTGTCTATTTTGGCTTTTGTTGCCACTGCTTTTGGTGTTTTGGTCATGAAGTCCTTGCCTACACCTATGTCCTGAATGGTTTTGCCTAGATTTTCTTCTAGGGTTTTTATGGTGTTAGGTCTTATGTTTAAGTCTTTAATCCATCTGGAGTTAATTTTAGTGTAAGGTGTAGGAAGGGGTCCAGCTTCTGCTTTCTGCACATGACTAGCCAGTTTTCCCAACACCATTTATTAAACAGGGACTCGTTCCACATTGTTTGTTTTTGTAGGTTTGTCAAAGATCAGGTGGTTGTAGATGTGTTGTGTTGCGTAGGAGGTCTCTGTCCTGTTCCATTGGTCTATATCTCTTTTTGGTACCAGTACCATGCTGTTTTGATTACTGTAGCTTTGTAGTATAATTTGAAGTCCGGGAGTGCGATGCCTCCAGCTTTGTTTTTTTGCTTAGAATTGACTTGGCTATGCGGGCTCTCTTTTGGTTCCATATGAAGTTTAAGGTGGTTTTTCCAGTTCTTCAAAGAAGGTATTGGTAGCTTATAGGGATAGCGTTGAATCTGTAAATTACTTTGGGCAGTATGGCCATTTTGACAATATTGATTCTTCCTAGCCATGAACATGGAATATTTCTCCATCTGTTTGTGTCCTCTCTTATTTCATTGAGCAGTGGTTTGTAAGTTCTCCTTGAAGAGGTCCTTTAATTCCTTGTTAGTTGTATTCCTAGGTATTTTATTCTCTTTGTGGCGATTGTGAATGGCAGTTGGTTCTTGATTTGGCTGTCTTTAAGTCTGTTAAGTGTTTATTTTGTAAGATAAATATTGATAGATTTTCTTTAATAAAAATGACAAGGAAAAACTTAATACTGAAAAATAATATCCACTTCCTTGCCTAGTTCCTACTTTTATGGTTCCTTTAAGACAATTTCTACATTATGATCTTGTCAAAAGAGATAAAACTAAAAGGAATAGAGAGAAATCTAAAACTTAGCAAAGAGAGGTCAACTTGGTGTCACTGATGTCATAGAGCGTACATTCTTATTTTCTTTGATGGATGTTTCTTCATCATCATCATCATGATTTCAACTCAAAGCTACATCAAGGCTGCATGACAATGCCTTCCTTTGAATAATCTAACACATAACCATAGTTTTATTTAATTTAATTTAATTTATTTTTTTTCTTGAGACAGTGTCTCACTCAGTCGCCCAGGCTGGAGAGCAGTGGAACTAGCATCCTCACTTGCAACCTTAACTTCCCCAGGCTCAAGTGATCTTTACACCTCAGCCTCCCAAGCAGCTTGGACTACAGGTGCATGCCACCATGCTCAGCTAATTTTTGTATTTTTTTGTAGAGAGGGTGTTCACTGTTGCCCATATTGGTCTTGAACTCCTGGGCTCAAGCTATCCACCTTACCTCAGTCTCCCAAAGTGCTGAAATTACAGGCATGAGCCACTGTGCTTGGCCACTTTCCATTTTTGAATTGGATATGTTCTCATTAAACATATAAGTTTTTCTTATGAAATATTTTTTAAGTTCCGGATTGGCAAATTCTTTAAGTATCTCTTGTTTTATGGCATAATATAGTGAATACTTGTAGTGTTTGCAAGAACTGGCCTAAACTTAGAGAGTGATAAATGGTTCACTTGAGATAAATGTTTATTTTCAAATGGGACAATTTCTACATTTGCATTATAATGGATGTATGTATTATTAAGCTCCAAATTTGTATAAGCTGTCTCTACAATCCACTTCTCAATTTCCACAGTGATTATCTTTATAATACTTTCAAGACAGAGAGATGGTTAGGACTCCATCTTTTTCTCTCCATGTCCCTGTGTTATTTGTAGTATGGTGGAGTCACATTTCTACCATCAATGCGCTGAAATGATGAAGAATTAATATTACATGCAACCTGAGTAATGAAAATTAGGAGGGTGAAAACTCATACTTACACATCTTCACTTCCCTGGTCTGGGTTACCCTAGAGGATTATAACTGACGTTTTTAAGTGATCAGTTGTCATAGAAAAATAGATCCTGAAGAACCTGATGACCAATAACAGTTTTATTTGTTCTGCTCATACCACAGTTTTCTGGACCAGGAAACCATTCTATACCATCTTGGCTGAGATAGCCTGGATTTCACTAGTAGCAATTTTTTTTTAAATTTGCTCAAGTGCTTTGCTAACAGCACTGCCACCAAAAATATATCCTACTTGATGTCTTTTAGCAGTGCTCCAGGTGCTGTAAATTATCTGCCATTATCATTCAACTTTACTAAAAACTTCAACTCCTCATCACAAAATTTTGAGGGCCTCTGGAATGAAGAAACTTAACTCTTGTAACGAAAATTTTAGACTTTCTAGAGAAGTTTATCTTTCTCCTTGCTCAAAGTAGTTTGTGAAGAGAGTAATTGCCACTGTGGTCTGTTTTGTTTATTTATTGATTGATTTTTATTATACTTTAAGTTCCGGGGTACATGTTCAGAACATGCAGGTTTGTTACACATGTATACTTAGGGCCATGATGGTTTGCTGCACCCTTCAACCCCTCATCTACATTAGCTATTTCTTCTAATGTGATCCCTCTGCCTGCCCCCTCCCCCTCAACAGGCTGGTGTGTGATGTTCCCCTTCCTGTGTTCATGTATTCTCATTGTTCAACTCCCATCTATGAGTGAGAACATGCAGTGTTTGGTTTTCTGTTATTGTGTTAGTTTGCTGAGAATGATGGTTTCCAGCTTCATCCATGTCCCTACAAAGAACATGAACTCATCCTTTTTCAAGGCTGCATAGTATTCCATAGTGTATATATGCCACATTTTCTTTATCCAGTCTATCATTTATGGGCATTTTGGTTGGTTGTGAACAGTGCCACAATAAACATACATGTGCACGTGTCTTTATTATAGAGTAATTTATAATCCTTTGGGTATATACCCAGTAATGAGATTGCTGGGTCAAATGGTATTTTTCGTTCTAGATCCTTCAGGAATGGCCACACTGTCTTTCACAATGGTTGAACTAATTTACACTCCCACCAATAGTGTAAAAGTGTTTCTATTTCTCCAGGTCCTCACCAGCATCTGTTGTTTCCTGGCTTTTTAATGAACACCATATTCACTGGCATGACATTTATGCAGCCAACAGACATATTAAAAAATGCTCATCATCACTGGTCATTAGAGAAATGTTTATTTCTTTCACTTTTCATTATTTTCGTGTGCAATGTAATGGTAAACAGGGGGACTCTTGGACCTGGCTGCCCAGATTTTTTTCCCAGGTCTGCTATTTATTATTTGTGTGACTTTGGGAAAATTATTTCACCTGTCACTCCTTTGCCGGTCCATAAAATTAAGATTGTGTTTGCACAAAATGACTTGATATCTAGAAAGTGCTTTCTCTAAACAGTGCTTGGCACATACTGTCAGCTATGTAATTGTTACAGATGTAGAAACAGTTCTCATTTAAAACACTGAGCCCTATCACCCCCTTTAAATGATATTGCTGTTTTAAAAATGCAAATCCTAGTTTTAAGCTCAGCATAGGATAAGAGTATAGCATTTAAAAACGTGAGGGGCTTCAAGAGACATGAAAATTTACGGATGTATGCCGTAGCCACTGTATTATCTCATGCCTTCTCTTCACTTTCTATGTCTTCTCCAGCACACCTTGGCGGCCACTCAAAAGCCTGGAGAAGAGTGTTAAAGCCTATTCAGTTGTTCAGTTTAGTTGACCTTATGGTGCCATGCCTGCTTCATCTGGTGAAATAATCAGAATCCTGCTGGCGCTTCCTCAGGAGACGGTGAGGCTCACCACTTGCAGCAGGGGCTCTGGATTCCACTGTCCAAATTCTTGCTGTAGCAATCACTATGTTCCTTGGTCACACAATTAACTACCATTGCCTCATCCGGAAAATATGGATACTTATGTGACTTCTCGAAACATTTGTGAGGCTTACATAAGTAATCTAAGGAAAATACCGTTCATGGCTAATTTCAATAAAATTATCACTGTATCCTAGAGCCCAAGCTAGATAATTACAGTACATGAGATTGTTTATGACAAAGTAAATGTTGAGAGGGAGGTAAAATTTGAGAGGTGGTAGTGAGAGCACTTAATCGTGACCATGAGAGCAAATACAACTATCCTCCTTCAGCTTCATCTTAAGATAAAATGTGATCCTTGCCGCTGCTTTTCTTCTTTTTATTTTTTGTGATCCCTGGAAAATTCTAATATTTGATGTATTCAGAACATGTAATTCTTGTTTGATTCCAAAGACTGTCAAATGAATAAATAATATATTCGTACTTCAGGCTTCATCTGGTTTTATTCAGCATTGCTATTTTTGCTCACTAGCTGTACTTTTGTGTGTCCTACTTCCTCCTCTACCTTCTTACAGATAAAATCTTAGATGATTTCCTTTAATCTTAAAAAGCTTTTCATAATGATAAAAAAATATAACTCTGCAGTTCAGAAGCCAGGTGCACTTTTTAGTTATCAACAGTGATAAAAATGCTCTCCCCAAATGCTTTCATTGTATTGAGATTCCTTCAGCAGCTGTAGTCTTGCTTTGGCAAACCTGTGGAGAGTTATTCACTTCATTCAAATTCTGTGGCTCTGTGAATTTTCAATGTATTTCTAAAAAGGCTATGAAGCCAATACCTCTTTACTCCCCCTAAGCTTCACTGTGTCGTGATAAAGATATTTTATCAAAACTCTTTACAGGCTTTTAAAATTATTCACCTCTAATCTTTATCAATCTGTTCCTTAATTTTTTTATCCCAATGTAGAAAAGACTTAAAATAGCCATTTAACTATCTGTAACCAAATAATGTTAATTTCTTTGAAAATGCCTTCTTCTTTATTTTTATTCATTTTTTTTCTTTGAAATTGTGTATTTAAAATAGGAGGGAGGGGCATCCACAACAGCTGGTTGCATATGATCTGTCTTTGTAACAGCTGAGAGAAGGATCAGTTAATTCTCCTTGAGAGGCAACTCTAGATGAAATTATCAGGCCAATCTGTCTATTTTAGATGGCTATTTTAAATAGCCCGCTACACCACATGACATTGAAGATCACTTTAAAATCAGATGATAGCTAACTAAGGAAATATGCCCACCATACATATAAATTATGGGTTTTTCAAACCAGAAACACTGGCCTTGTAAAGGAAAAATGAACTCTTTGAGAATCTATAACATTTTCTGTGTTCCTTATTTTGCAACATGAAGAAGACTAACGGAGCTCAGTTCTAAGCTGCAAAAGACCTGGAGCCCAGTTCCAAAATGGCTCACACAATAATTCTGTAACTTGAGGATTGTTTTTAAGAGTGACTCATTCTCCCGTTATTTAAGACAAGAGTATTAGTATTAGATCCCCATCTGTAGTGTTATGAAGATGAAACATGGATTAGGCATTTTGATGAGACGGAGTAAATAATACTATATACTTATGCATTTTATTTTCCATGTTAACTCAATATTTTTTAAATGTAATATATGCCAGCTGTATGTCAGACCAGATGCTTTACATTCCTTATCTTTAATCACTATAAAAATCTTACAAGGTATCCAGTTTATAACCTCAAAGCTGTAAGGTTCCAAACAAATTTCTAATTTATTTTTTGTGCAAATGATGATGATCCCACTAGCTTTAGGGAAGATGAGTGGAGAGTTAGAAAAATGAATATTCTAGTAACCCTGAAAATAGAATAATTCTGATTCTAGCTATATGGTATGGGTCCCAAATAACTTCTAACTGAGTAAGAAGAAGGAACCCAGTGATCCCGACGTAGCTGACTCTTGTACTTACCTGGGTTAGACAAAATTGCTTACAGTTAAAGTTGTTCAGCCATCTCTCTATATATGCAAAATGAAATAAAATTGTTTATATTTTCTTAATATCTATATTAGGTTTGTGAAAATCCATTTATCCAGTCTTCAAAATTTCAAATGAAATTTTTTGCAGTGTAACTATAAAGTACATACTGAAGATTCAATATTCTTTATGATGTTTCTGAAATATACTTGCATCTGGGAGGTGGTTTTTTTTTCTGTATTTAATCAACTTCATGTTTGTAATGTATTACATTAACTTGGTCTGGTTTTCTTGTCTTTATTAAAAAGCCTTCTTCTTTTAATGTATGAAATTGCATTTATAGCCAAAGACAAAAATATTTAATAATTCTGCTTTAAGTAGCTTCCAAAACTAGAGGCTAGTTTATGTAACTATGTTAATATCCTCATTCCACAAATGGACGCTAAAAGAATAGGAAGAGTTTATTGGTTTATTACACAGGGCCACTGCATTGTTGGTATCACATGTGTTTTTTTAGTATGATAGCTGCCATCAGAAACTCTGGTTTTAGTGAAGCTTTGCACGGGCTCTTATCTCTTGCTGGGACTGACTCTGTTATAAATAGCTTAGCCATGACTCATCATTAGACTCATATCAAGAATCAGCCCAAGTTCCTCTGGCTTATTCAGAGATTTGCCTTGCTTTATGGCTCATATTTTTATATTCATGTAGAGTGGATAAAATTCATTTAATGACCTTAGTTTTCTCTGCTACTTTATATTAACAAATGGAGGTGCAATCATTTTGTGATTTCTGGGTGGCTGAATTTTTGAGATATGCTCTTGCTGTGTGAGCAAGTCATTAAGTGTAAACGGTGTTATCCTATGTCCTTACTACCAGATGAGAATGCCTCAGAGATTGAACAGCACACACACTCTCTCCTCTATCACACACACACCCTCTCCTCCTCTCTCTCTTTCTTCTCTCTCTCTCCTCTGTATACACACACACACACACACACACACACACACACACACACACACACACATTTAGGACAGGAAAAACGGTGGGAGGATATCTTGAATTCATCAGAATTTTCCAGTGGGAAAAAGAAAATTCCAATGTCTTATCACTGCAGATTCTAGAAGAGGGTGATTCTATCTCACCTGCCACATATTTTGTATATATCTGACACCCTTTACCTACATAATATTAAGGGGTTGGCATTGCTAAAAACCATGAGCAAATAAGCGAGATTTGAGTAAGATATATATGGATGCATGAGTCACATATTAGACAGGGGGAATGCTGTTAGCTGCCATAACAAACCTCCCCCAAATGAAGGGGCTTTATGTGTGCTCATAAATCTTTTTCCTCGTGTCATAATCTACTGTTAGTAGTGTGGATCTCCTAGAAGTCTCTTTTTGAAAGGGTGACTCGATGATCTGGGCTCCTTTTATAGTATGACTTCTCTATCTTGAAGTCATTTGCTTATGGCTACAGAAACAGAAAGAGAGAGAGAGAGGGGAAAATTTGGCATTTAAGTTTACTTTCAGAAGTGGAAGTTTCATCACTTAATCCTGCTTTTTCTTGTCCAAATCTAATCACAAAATCACATTCTTACTGCCAGAAAAGCTGGCATATGTCTTAATTTTCTCCAAAATGGGCAAGAGAGTTTTTGAGTAGCAACCAATTCCCTCTGGTTACCTGTATCTTTTTCAATATTCCGCATATATAGGAAACGTTCAGCCTTCCTCAAAGCTGTCAATCACAAAAGCATGTCAATCCCGGCATACAGCTCAAATTCTAAGATCTTTAGGTTATGTTAATTATTTTCAGTTAGGTCTAGCTATGACTTCTTTTGGTCTAAGGTTTATTGTCAAAAAAGATACATTATATGCACATCCTGCTCCCATCATCACTTAATTATTTAATGGTGAAACAAGGTGATATGTTTGGCTCTGTGTCCCCATCCGTATCACATCTTCAATTGTAGTCTTATAAATCCCATGTGTTGTGGGAGGGACCTTGTGAGAGATAATTGAATCATGGGGGCAGTTTCCCCCATATGTAAGAAGTGACTTTTGCCTTCTACCATGATTGTGAGGCCTCTCCAGCCACATGAAACTCTGAGTTCATTAAACCTATTTTTTTCTTTGCAGTCTCAGATATGTCTTTATCAGCAGGCTGAAAACAGACTAATACAGTAAATTGGCAACAATAGAGTGGAACGCTGATGAAAAGATACCCAAAAACGTGGAAATGACTTTGGAAGTGGGTAACAGGTACAGGCTGGAACAGTATGGAGGGCTCAGTAAAAGATGGGAAAATGTGGGAAAATTTTAAACTTCCTAGAGACTTTTTGAATGGCTTGAAAGAAAAGCCTGATAGTGATATGGACAATGAGGTCCAGGCTGAGGTTGTCTCAGATGGAGATGAGGAACTTGTTGGGAACCGGAGGAAAGGTGACTCTTTTTATGTTTTAGCAAAGAGACTGGTGGCATCTTGCCCCTGTCCTAGAGAGTGATGCTTTGAACTTGAGAGAGATGATCTAGGGTATCTGCGGAAGAAATTTCTAAGCAGCAAGGCATTCAGGAGATACCTTGTGTGCTGTTAAAGGCATTCAATTTCATAAAGGAAAGTCTGGAAAATTTGCAGGCTGATAATGTGATAGGAAAGAAAAACCCATTTTCTGTAGTGAAATTTAAACTGGCTGCAGAAATTTGCATAAGTAACAAGGAGCCAAATGTTAATCCCTAAGACAATGGGGACAATGTCCCCAGGGCATGTCAGAGGTCTTCACCGCAGCCCCTACCATCACAGGCCCAGGGCCTAGGAGGAAAAAGTGATTTCATGGGGCTGGACCCAGGGTCCCCATGCTGTGTGCAGCCTAGGGACTTGGTGCCCAGTCTCCCAGCCACTTTACTCATGGCTGAAAGGGAGAAACATACAGCTCAGGCCATGGCTTCACAGGGTCCAAGCCTCAAGCCTAAGTCTTGACAAGTTTCCATGTGGTGTGGAGCCTGCCAGGGCACAGAAGTCAAAAATTGGGGTTTGCGGACCTCTGCCTAGTTTTTAGAGGATGTATGAAAACACCAGGATGTCCAGGCAGAAGTTTGCTGCAGGCACAGGGCTCTCATGGAGAACCTTTGCTTGGGCAGTAGGAAGGAAAATGTGAGGTCAAAGCCCCACACAGATTCCTTACTAGGGCACTGCCTGGTGGAGCTGTGAGAAGAGAGTCATCATCCTCCAGCCCCCAGAATGGTAGATCCACTGACACCTTTCAGTGTGTGCCTGGAAAAGCCAGATACTCAATGCCAGTCCATGAAAGCAGCTGGGAGGAGGCTGTACCCTGCAAAGCCACAGGGGCGGAGCTGCCCAAGGCCATGGGAACCCACCTCTTGCATCAGCATGACCTGGATGTGAGACATTGAGTCAAAGCAGATCATTTCAGAGCTTTAAGATTTGACTTCCCTGCTTGATTTCAGACTCACATGGGTCCTATAGCCCTTTTGCTTTGGCCAAGTTCTCCCATTTGGAACTGCTGTGTTTTTGCAATACTTGTATCCGCATTGTATCTAGGAAGTAACTAACTTGCTTTTGATTTTACAGGCTCATAGGCAGAAGTTCCTTGCCTTGTCTCAGATAATACTTTAGACTGTGGACTTTTGAGCTAATGCAGAAATCAGTTAAGATTTTAGGAGACTGTTGGGAAGACAAATTGGTTTTGAAATGTGAGGACGTGAGATTTGGCAGGGACTAGGGGATGAATAACATGGTTTGGCTCTGTGTCCCCATCCAAATCTCATCTTGAATTGTACTCCCATAATTCTCATGTGTTTTGGGAGGGATCCGATGAGAGATGATAGAATCACAGGGACAGTTTCCCCCATACTGTTCTCATGGTACTGAATAAGTCTCATAAGATTTGATAGTTTTATAAGGGGTTTCCATGTTCTCCTTTCTCTCATTCTCTCTTGCGGCCACCATGTAAGAAATGCCTTTTGCATTCCACCATGAAGGTGAGGCCTCCCGGCCCATGTGGAACTGTGAGTCCATTAGACCTATTTTTTCTTTTCAGTCTTGGGTATGTCTTTATCAGCAGCATGAAAATGAACTAATACACAAGGAGAGCACAATCACAAAATAGCCATATTCTGAAAATGAAAGAAAAGTTTTTGTAGTAAGCACAAAATCCTGCCAATCAGACTATGCAAAAGACCCTTTCCTAGATTGGGAAGATTCCTTGCCTGGGGAAATTCCTTGATGAGACTTTGAGTCAGCTATCTGAGAGAATTTTCCTTGTTATTATTTCTCCGGATTCTCCTTGATCGGACCGCTAGGAAGCTCCTCCTTGAGGATTATTTTCCTTAGCCACATCTGAGATATGTTTTAAAACTTCATTTCTACTCAGAGAAGATTAGGAGCTCAAGATTTGTTTTAAATAGTTGTCAAAGCTGACTCACATTATTTTTAAAGCCAGTTTTTTTGATGCTACATTTTCTTCAAAAAATCAGTATTCTGATTTATTTGCTTTGAGTGAGTTTCATGTGTCAGAAATCATGCCCAACATTTTCTACTACACATGGTCCTCATGTCTCATGTGTGCAGCCCAGGGACTTGGTACCTGCCTCCCCAGCCTCCTGCCTCCCTCTTTGTTCCATGTATTTTCTCTGTGGCCTCCATAAATTAGTCTCTTTCTGGACATATTTGTGGCCAAGCTCTAACACTGGAAATTATAAAAATAATTCCAGAATATATAGACAATGTTACTAACAATTAAACAGAATCTTTCTTCAGCTATAAATATTGACAAGAGCATCTGCTTTCACTTGCTCACTCTTCTCATTAAAACAAAGAAACAACAACAATAAAGGTATGTCTCCTCAATTTTAACTCAATATTTTATCCAAGCATTCTAGATGGGAACTTGAGCACAATTTTTAGGACTAGTGATACTTTAGCCACCATTCTTTCCTATAGTCATCACCTTTTACTGTTCCTTGGGCATATTACCGAATTCCTCTGAATGTCATCTCTAAATAAGGATAATGATATCCTCTTCTTAATGTAACTTTGAAGATTACATAAAACAACACATACATTTCTTATTACAGCATCTAAGTTGTCAGCATATATTAATTATTATTGTTGCTGTTATGACTGTCATCCATACTCAGAGCATTACATGAACAGGGTGTACGTTGAGTATACAACATGTAACCAATGTTTATTGACCTGGTTATAAACTAATAATTAAGACATGACTTTAAAGAGCTCTGAGTTTAGTGACCACTTTACAAACAATCCATAGCAATTTGAGAAAATCCAATTTTTATGTTCAGCATTGTGTTCTTTCACATGATCAGCTTATAAATGTCCACAGATGAAATCAATCCTTGTTTACTCTGTAAATGACATTTGGAATAGCAGATGGCTTTGAGTTGTGTGCATATTCTTTCTTTGGGCCTTGGTGATATATTGAGCAATCATTTGCTATATAATGGTTGCTTCAGGAAATAGAGCAATTTATTCCAAAAGTACAGGGCAGACACAAGGTACATGGGCACAATGGCATAAACAGACATATGCAGGTGGCAATGACATCAATACAACCAACATAAGTACTAGCAACAGATTTTAAGCACCAATCTGCCTTTGGGCTTCAAAAAACTCTATCCATATTTCCATTCTTGATTTGTTTTAAAAAGACATTAACTTTTATTTTTAACTTCTTATTTTAGATTTAGCCTTCTCAATCAAGGTAATGAATAATGCATTATGGTTAGCCTACTTTTTCAAGTTGTATTCTACATGATTCCCAATTCATCAGACAATTTGAGTAAGAAAAATACCTTCTAATTTGCTTGTCTCTATGTATACAAAACATATTTTTTTCTAAATAATACACTGCAGATTGAATACCAACAACAAAAATCTATTTGAGGTATATTTTATAGAATATACTTCTGGCCTACATATAAAAAGGTGGTGCCTACCATTGCAGGTTTGCTGTGAGATTTTTGTTTTGTTTTGTTTCATTTTGTCTTGGTAGATGTCTTGGCATTGTCAAAATCTGATAGATACTACAACTGTGATGCAATGGGAACTGTGTTAACCATCCCCTACCAAAGCCCTTTTCCAACAGTTTGCTGTTTTTTCTAGGCTAAGCAGGTTTATTTCTCTGATTTTCAAGGGATCCAGGATTATACAGTTAAGTCACAAATGCTGATAAGAATCATGCCTTTTTTTTCTCAATTGCTACTTTTTGTTTTGTTTTGTTTTATTTTAGTAGATTAAGGCACGATGTCCTTGTGCTATAGAAGAGAAATAAAAGCAATTCCAGCTTGAAAAGATATCTTGAATTATCTGTGGGACCAGAGTTGGAAATCACATTCTACCCTTCATTTTTGTGCTACTGTTATTATTTAATATTTAATCAGTACAACTTTGGATGCCCTAAAAAATTAAAGGAAACAAATAATGTTTTTTTTTTTTAAGTGCTCACAAGCTACATTTTGGGGGTTTTTGTAAATTAAAGCTTTTCATTCAGAGACCAGTATGTTTTGAGGGAAGAGAAAATTCCTGCTGAGTTAAGACATTCTTAGAAACTTGAGACACAGACTTGATTAGTAGTCTGATATTTTTCTAGGTTTGTAAATTGATCTCAAGGAACTCAAAGTCTAATAACTTCATCACTATCATGTTATGCATATAAAAATATTATACATTTAAATTTTTTAAATAAATTTTACTGTGTATATTTAAGATACGCAACATGCTGTGGGATACATATAGATAGTAAAAAAGGGTTAACATAGTAAACCAAATTAACATATTCATCACCTTACATTACCCATTTTTTGTTTGTTTTGTGTCCAGAGCCATTTTTTAAAATTTTCTCGTTTAGAATGAATCCTAAATACAGTACAGTTTTATTACCTACAGTCCTCATGTTGTACATTAGATCTCAAGACCTGTTCGTCCTGCTTATCTACCACTTTATATCCTCTAACCTGTATCTCCCCATTTCATTCCTATCCTCGCCCACTCCTCTTATTAAGCACTGTTTGATGAACTATTTTTGTATATTGATTTTTTATAGATTTCACATACAACTGAAATTATGCAATATTTCGCTTTTTGTGTCTGGCTTATTTCACTTAGCATAGTATCTCCCAAGCTTATTCACGTTGTAACAAGTGGCAAGATTGCAATTCTTTTTAAGGCTGAAGAATATTCCATTATATATATAAAATGAAATAGACTATTATATATATAAAATATTTCATTACATATATAAATATATATATAATGGAATAGACTATTATATATATAAAATATTCCATTATATATAAATATATATAATAGAATACACTATTACATGTATATAATGGAATATTACATTATTTCATTTTATATATGTAATATATATAATATAATACTATATTATACATAACATATATAATATATAATATTCCATTGTATATATATATGATCATCTATTATATAATTCCACTTTATATATATATATGTTTTTCTTTGTTCATTCATCCATCAACAGACACTTAGATTGTGTCCATGTCTTAGCTGTTTTGAATAATGCAGCAGTGAACATGGGATTTCAGATATCTTTATCAAATGGTGATTTCATTTTCTTTGGGTATATGCCCAGAAGAGGAATTTTGGTGCAACATGGTAGTTTTAGTTTTAATTTCTTTAAAAATCTCCATACTCTTTTTAACAATGGCTGCAGCAGTCTACATTCCTGCCAAAAGTGCACAAGAGGTTTTTTTTCCTTCACACACTCTCCAACATTTGTTATCATTTGACTTTTTGATAACAGTCCTCCTGATGCCTGTGAAGAGGTATCTCATAGTGGTTTTGATTTTCATTTTCTGGCGATCAAGAATATTAAGCATTTTTCATATGCTTGTTAGTGATTTTGATGTCTTTGGAGAAATGTCTATTCAGGTCTTTTTGCCTATTTTTTAATCAGGTTATTTGTTTTTCTACAATTGAGTTGTATGAGTTCTTTATAAAGTTTGGATGCTAACCCCCAATCAGCTATATGATTTGCAAATATATTCTTTTATGTAGGCTGCCATTTCATTTTGTTGATTTTTTGTTTGCTGTGCAGAAGTTTTTAAATTTGATGTTATTCCACTTATTTAATTTTGTTTTTATGGCGTGAGCGTTTGGTGTGATCTTCAAAAAATCATTGCCAAGGGCAATGTGCAAGAGTTTTTCCCTTATGTTCTCTTCTAAGAGTTTTATATTTTCTAGTCTTTTATCCATTTTGAGTTGATTTTTGTGGAAGAGGTAAGATAAGGGTTCAATTTCGGTCTTTAACATGTGGAAATCTACCTTTCTTAGCACCATTTATTGAAGAGACCATCCTTTCCTCACAGTTTCTTCTTAGTAGTCTTGTCAAAAGTTAGTTTGGGCCATATACATTTTGATTTATTTCTGGACTCTCCATTCTGTGTCACTGTTTTATGTATGTGTTTTTATGCCAGCACCACACTGATACGGTTTGTATGTTTGTCCTCTCCAAATCTCATGTTGAAAAGTGATTCCCAAAGTTGGAGTTGGAGCCTGGTGGGAAGTGATTGGATTATGGGAGCAGATCTCTCATGAATGGTTTAGCACCATCCCCTGGTGATAAGTGAGTTCTTGCTCGACTAGTTCACACATGATCTTGTTTAAACGTCTGGGACCACCTCTGCCTCTCTCTCTTGCTCCCATTCTCACCAATTGATAAACCAGCCACCCTTTTTCTTCCACAATGTTGTAAACTTCCTGAGGCCTCACCAGGAGCAGATGCCAGTGCCATACTTCCTGTACAGCCTGCAGAACTGTGAGACAAAATAAACCTCTTTTCTTTATAAATTACATAGCCTCAGGTATTTCTTTATAGTGATGCAAAACAGGATTAACCCACCTACTGTTTATATTCATATACCTTTGTAAGATAATTTTAAATCAGGAAGTGCAATGCCTCTATGTTTTTTTTGTTCTCAGAATTTATTTGGCTGTTTGGAAGTTTTATGTTTCCATGAGAATATGTTTTCATCTTTTTTGTCTTATTCAATTTCTTTCATCAGTTTTTTATAGTTTTAGTGTATAGATCATTCACTTCTTTAGTTAAATATATTTTTAGTATTTCAATGCTATCATAAATGAGACAGTTTTACAATTTCTTTTTCAGTCAGGTTGTTATTTGTGTATAAAAATGCTCCTTTTTAGTATGTTGATTTTGTGTCCTGTCATGACACTATTTTATTAGTTTGAACAGTTCTCCCTCTCTCTCTGTCACAAAAGTTCTCCCTCTCTCTCTTTCTGTCTCTCTTTCTCTGTGTGTCTGTGTAAAATCTTTGAATTTTTTTTACATATATTATCACAGACATCCTTGTCTTGCACTGGATTTTACTGGAAAACCTTTCAGTTTTTCTGTAATAATTATAATTTGTGGGTTTTGCATAAATGGCTTTTATTGTGTTGAGAAACTTTCCTTCTATACCTGAAATTTTTAGAGTTTTTATCAAGAAAATATGTTGAACTTTTTCAAATGCTTTTTTGACATCAATTGAAATGATTATTTGATTTTTTTCTTTTGTTCCATTAATATAATGTATTACAATGATTGATTAGCATATGTTAAACCAGTCTCCAATGCCAGAGATAAATTCCACTTGGCCATAATATTTATTTATTTATCTATTATTTGTACACAAAATCTCCCTCTTGACTTCTTCACTTTCTACTCTCTCCTTAATGCTCTCCTTTGGGTTTTCACCTACTCTATACCATAAGAGACTGCTCTTCAGGAGGCCACCACTCACGTGCCTCTATTTATTTCTTCACCTACATCTACTTTGAAAATCAGTGGAGACTTTTCCTCTTTTACAGCTCTCAGAAATATCTAACACAAAAAATCTCTTCTGGAATTATTATTCTTCTGGAATTATTATTTTCCCTCAAGTTTTTGAGAAAACACATTGTCTGTTTTTTTTACTTAATTTTTTTCTCTGCTTTTTGCCTCTTCTTTACATTCCTATTGGTTCCTTCCTAATATTAGAGCAACCTTAAGCTTATTCCTTACTTCTCTTCTTTTTATTCACCATCATGGTTAAGAATGTAGGTTATACAATGGGTACTTGTGGACATAAAGATAGAAATAATAGATACCAGAGACTCCGCAAGTGGGGAGGAAGGGAGAGGAGTGAGGTTTGAAAATTAACTATTGGGTGCAATGTGTGCTACTTGGGTAATGGGTACACTGGAAGCCCAATCCCCACCATTACACAATATACCCATGTAACAAACCTCCACAAGTACCCCCTGAATAAAAAAAAAATACCTTTTTAAAATGTAGGTTATATAATCAGATTGCCTGAGTTTCAATCATATAGTCACCAATTATTAGCACTGTCTTAGGCATGCTATTTAGGCTCTTGGTTTTTCAATTTCTTGAATTGTAAAATGAAATAGAAACAATGTCTGCTAAAGTGAGGTTGTTGAGATTAGATGAGCTAGTCTATAGACCATGAATACATTAGTGGGCCATATACTGTTTTAATTTATATATATATATACACAATGATATGTTCATTGTTCTGATTGTTATTATTATAAATGGTGCATGAAAAGTTTGTATGTTTCTTTCTTTTACTCCATCCTCAGGTTTACCACTGACAACCAGAACTGATAACTACCTGACAACCTGATATCTTCACTTTGATATCTAATAGTAATTTGAAACTTAATATGAGTCAACCAAAATTCTTGATTTCTTATACATTCTTAACTCCTCCTTTTTCTCCTTTAGTCTTCAGTCTTTTTAAGTAACACCACTTTTCATCTATTTGCTCAAGTCAATAATATAGGAATTATCAATGAGTCTTCTTTTTCCTATCTTTCAACCATGCATTCATTTATTTATATATCCATCAATTACAAAATGATTACTGAGCAGTGACTCTGACCTATTGCTCTGAATCCCAGAAATACAGTAGTAAATACAACAGTTAAGCACTCTGTTAGGCTAGAATTGACATTTAAATAGGAAAATATAAATACTAGATAGATAAAATATTGAAGTGTTATAAACAGCATGAGAACACGGTTATGTAAAAGGGAAAGTGTGGCTCTATGAGATTGTGGGATCACAAGAACCCTCTTAAAGAGATGACATTTAATCTTGGATCTAAATGAGAGAAGAAGAACAATGAGGAGGAAGAACAAGTTTAGGCTGCAGCTTGACTTGTTTGAGGAAAATAAAATGGCTGGTAGAGCTTTATAGTCGATGATGATGACAGTTGTTTGAGATGAGGCCAAACAGGTAGGCAGGGGATATATAAACCAGTTTAAGGAGTTTGTAATTCATTCTTAGTGCAATGATAATCCTTGATGGGCTCTAGGCAGGATAATAACATAAACCAATTTGCCTTATAAAATGATCACCCTCCTCCATATCCAATCCAAATCATTACTTTCTTGCTTAAAACCTTTTAATATCATTCATAATTAATTAATAAGTGAGTGTTTTACCTATAGCATATACATGATAAATATCAAATGAAAGATTGATTAAAGAGCAAAATAAATTCTACATCATTGGCAAGAAGTCTCCCATCCTTACCGTGTGAACCTCTCCACAGAACTGATACAGAATCTGGCTTCTCCCAGTGCAGATGATCCAAGACAGAGAGATCAGGGAGGAAATTTGATGATTCATTTTGTAACCTAGTCTCAGATATTGTCTGTCACTTTCATCACATTATATTTACTAGAAATGAGTCCCTAAGTACAGCCTCCTCTGAAGAGAAGTGGAAGTAGGTACCAGTTTTTGAAGGGAGCAGTATTAAAGAATTTTGAGATATAATACAAAACTACCACAGCCACCTAAATAATTCCTGGCTTTATAAACTTTTACATTATTAAACAATTTTAACATAGTTGGAGATATACAGCAACGCCTTAAAAGGAAAGAAAGTTAGGATCCATAAGACATTGATAAATTGAACTATTAACTCTGAAATTCAGGAAGAAATTTCTCAGACAATGCAGTCACTGATAAAAGTGACAGAAAAGGGAAGAACTTAGCATTTTATCGGTGTAAGCTACAGAGATATATTTTTTACTATTCATGAGTTCGTATTATAGCAAAAGCAAAACATTCTAGTAATTAATTGTACTATAGTGTCATTGAACAATTTTTTTACTGGAAATCTGTCTTGAAATATTATTGCCAAAAAGACACTGACCCACCCAGAAGATAGCCAAGTGTGATTGCTACAACCGTTTTGAAATACAGATGCCTTGGCCTACACAGAGTAATTTCTTGAGGCTGAGAATATATGCTTTGATTTTGGTTTTGCATAATTAAAACAGCATATTATTGTCCTTTCATTTTAGAATAGTTAATGGATTTTTCTTTTTTTTTTACTTTTGACCTGCTAATCTGCTTCAAGGACCAAGAATAAAGCAACTAAAGATAGTTTTAGATGCTATCACTGGAACTGTTTCTTTAGATGTCAACAGATATTCAAAGGACAGGATGACCTTAACCTTGGATTCGGATATATAATTGCTTTTAAAATGGTAGTGCAGTTGGCACTAAACTTTCACACAGTATAGAATTGTAATTTATAGCCTTGCTCCCAGAATTGCAAGGAAACGGTGATCCGATAACTAAATTATGGTGGAAAGTACCCAGAAAGAAAGACTAGAGATCTAGGTTACAGAGAATTGAAAAGACCACTTAGCCCTTTTTGATCTTTGTTTCCTTCACTACAAAATAAGTTAGGGCTTATTGCATTGCAAGACCCCCTGAGAGCTCTATAGTTCTGTGATTACTATTTCATGGAAGGAAATGTAAAGTATTATTAGCTTGCTTGCTATAAAAATATCAGTGATTATTATTTTGTGGTAGAAAATATAAATATCATTAGCTTGCTTGGTATGAAAATATCAATAAAACAGCAAGCTGTAAAATATATGAATTTATTTCCTACATGTTCAAATCAGTCTCATATTTATAAGAAATTTTTATAAAATGAAGATACCCAGAGCATAACTTACATCAATATTAAAATTCCATGATATGATAAAGTATAACATCTAAACTAAAGACAGTTTTACAGGTACTATGGTGACCAAAGAAGAATCTATTAAGTATCTACTGATACGTTTCTATAACAAAAATAAATTAGCATATTAGACAAGATCAGATGTATTATCTATAACGAATGTTATCACATAATGATTTTCTGGTGAGTGATGACAGTTAATAGCTTTCTAAATATATTGTCACCAAAGAGATTGGTGCAGGAAGAATACTACACTTTTAAAGAGTTACCTAAGCTGTAGTGCTAAGATATTTATGTATATCGTCTTAAATTGATTCATAAAATTATTTCAGCTAAAATTAAATATTATTAGCTTGGGTAAATTTTTGCTGTAGAGAGAGGTTGTGGAGAGTTGGCAGCAATTACATGCTATGTGACTGTAAGCCTGTCATCTATCATAGATATTTCACAATGCTTTTATTTTTGATATTAAGAATTTGAAGTGGTGAATCTCTTGTACAGTTAATAGTTACGAGATTTAAAATTACACCTAGATTTAAGTCCCCGCTCATTCACTTACTATTTTGTAATATGAAGGATGTTAATTAAACTTTAATTAAACTTTAATTCCTTTTACTTCAAAATGGGGATATATTATGTATCTCTCAGGGTTGTCATAAGGATTAAATGAGATACTGCACATAAAATCTCTCACATAGTGTCCAGCACATAGTAAGGGCTTTATGAATGGAACCATGTCATTATGTTCTCTTTGACATCAATGCTCTCTTTTTTAAAAATGCAGTTTAAATTTTGCATAATTGGGACTAACAAGATTGAAACTAACACCTATCTTAGGGTTCTTTGCTCAGATTAACTTAAATAGAATTAGTAATCAAAATGATTCTTCTATCGGTACACATTGTTAATAGCTGTAAATAAATTTTATGTTTGAATTTTTATAACAGTATTAAAATTTCATGAATATATATGTAGAACTGTTTATATCATGTGGTTCTGTCACTTTGAAATACTGTAACTTGAAGAAGATTTGAGATTATAGGGACAAAATAATATTTAAGTTGCAAAATTGATACTTTGGTTAAGTAAATGCCAAATAATTTTTACTAAAATTGAAATAGCCAACTGCACTAAGTGACTTTAACTATTTTGCCAGTGGTAACTTCCCTTCCCTCACTCCTTTTTGGTCTATAATTTTAGATTTGTTTCTTGGTGATCAATGCAATGGATTCATGTAATAGACTAAGGCAAACTCCAGAAACGTCACCCACAGGGAATTTATGTCTAACTGCATGTCATATATAAGCTTTTTCCAGAAAGATCCAATACATAAAGTTAAATATCTTACATTTCATAGTCTAATGCTCTATTCTGAAATTTCTCTGGTAATGACAGATCTAGTACATTTCAGATGAAAAGCCATCTGATAAGTGATATTAGTAAAATGCAAAAGCTATTTTGCTAACCATGAACACAAAAGAATATGACAGATAAGGCAAATTAAATATAATCCTAGTAGTTCATCATTGGATTTTCTCATGTGGTAAGGTGCTCCAGTTTCTGAAGAATGCTGACGTTCTTTCAAGGACCTGCAATAGAGGCCATTGCTAGTTTATTTATGGGCTCTCATTGTCAAGATGCCCACCTGGCTCCATGGCTCACCTGCTGCTGGCAAAGCTGCCTGGCTGGGCATTTATGTCGTCTGGAGCCCAGGTGAATTTATTCTGAATCAGTGAAGTGTTCACAGGCCACCTGCTATCTTCATAGTAGTTGAAAATAGCATTTTAATTTTAATATTAGAAAATGAAAAGGTTACTGGATAGTTTTACTCTTGATATATTTTCATGTTCATGTAATGCTATTTAGGCATAATTTATTATTGGACAACATTAATATTAAAAACATTTCTCTGGCTCACCTTGAAAACTCCCTTCAGAAATACTGAGTTATAGAGTGATCACATATCCAGTTGGTCTTAGCCACCCAGTTTAGGTCTTTTGTCACAGCATAATTATTAAAAGTTTCCTCTTTCATCTCCACAGTGTCCTGGTTTGGACAATTGCTCCTATAATCTCCTTTACAATGATAATAAGTACCAAAATTATCCACACCTGAAACAATAAGAATCCTTGAAGAAATCTAGGAAAAAAACTCTTCAGGACCTTGATCTAGGAAAGTAATTTATGACTGATACTCAAAAGCAAATGCAGCAAAAAATAAAAATAAACAAACGTGACTTAATTGAACCAAAAAACTTCTGCACAGTAAAAGAAAGAAATCAACAGAGTAAAAGACAACTTCCAAAGTAGGAGAAAAATTTGCAAACTGTGCTTCCAACAAAAAACTAATATCCAGAATCTACAAGCAACTCAAACAGCTCAAAAGTAAAGAAATAAATAATCCCATTTAAAAGTGGGCAAAGGATAGAAAAGACATTTCTCAAAAAAAACGAAAAAAGACATATAAGTGACCAAAAAACATGAAAAAATGTTCAACATCACTCATCATCAGAGAAATGCAAAATAAAACCACAATAAAATATCATTTTACATCAGTCAGACTGGCTATTATGAAGAAGACAAAAAAAAAAAAGAAATAACAGATTCTGGTGAGGATGAGAAAAGGGAATGTTTATACACTGTTGGTGGCAATGTTAATTATGGAAACCTATATGGAAACTCTACTAAAACCTGTGTGGATATTTCGCGAAGAACTAAAAATATGATTTGATCCAGGAATCCCCACTACTGCGTATCTACCCAAAGGAGAAAAAAAAAAATCCTGACATCAAAAAGACACCTGTACTTGCTTGTTTATTGCAGCAATATTCACAATTGCAAAGTCATGGAATCAACCTAAGTGTCCACCAACAGATAAAAATAAAGAAAATGCGGTATATGGCTGGGTGCGGTTTCTCACACCTGTAATACTAGGACTTTGGGAGACTGAGTCAGGAGGGTCACTTGAGGCCAGGAGTTTGAGACCAGCCTGGGCAACATGGTGAAACCCCCACTCTACAAGAAACAGAAACATTATTCAGATATGGTAGAATGTGCATGTAGTTCCAGCTACTCAGGAGGCTGAGGTGGGAGGATAGCTTGAACCCAGGAGGCAATGGTTGCAGTGAGTCAAAATCTGTCACTTCACTCCAGCCTGGATGATGGAGTGAGACCCTACCTCAAAAAAAAAAAAAAAAAAAAAAGAGAAAAAAGAAAGAAAAGAAAAGTAAATATTTTATGTATGTGGTACATATGCATCATAGAATACTATGCAGCCATAAAAAGAATGAAATCATGTATTTTGCAGCAACATGGATGACACTGGAGTAAAATAACTCAGAAACAAATCTGGTAAGTTTTCATTTATAAGTGGAAGCTAAACAATGGGTACACACAGACACACAGACACAAGACAAATAAATAAATAAACAAACAAACAAACACCGGGGGACCCCAAAAGTGGGGGAAATGGTTGGAGGGTGAGGATTGAAAAATTACTTATTGGGTACAATGTATACGATTCTAGTGATACGTACACTAGAAGCCCAAACCCTACCACTAAACGATACATCCATATAACAAAACTGAACATGTACCTCCTAAATCTATAAAAATAAAATAATAATAATTTTAAAAATTATACTTTTTTATGCCTTCAAGAGCTAAATTCAGAATTCGATAAATAAGCTCCTCAAGTGTAGCTAAGAAATAGTCTGATAACTGTAAACCAAAAAGTGAGTCAGGCAGGTCTGAATTGATTGAAGGCCGATTTAGCCAAGGTTGAGGACACACCTGGGAAAAGAAACACAAATCACAGGAGGATCTGTGACCTGTGCTTTTTCCAAAGAGAATGTTGGAAACTTCAAAATTTAAAGGGGAAAGGGTAAGCAGGAGAGGAAGGATTTAACAAAAGGAGTGAGTGTCAGCAGTGAGGCAAGCGGCTATATTCTTGTGAGGCACTGATTAGTGCACAGTGAATCTACATTTTACATGTGAAATAGGGGAGGAGAAGAAAAAGTCAATTATGCATTTGTCTTGTACTCAGTAAATGTACACTTTACATAAGATGAACACGTGAAAAGAAGGAGTAGAGGGAGGAAAAGTCATTTATGCCTTCACCTCAAGGTAGGCAGAGGGATGGATTCTAGACTTCTTGTCCTATACCTGTGAAGATAACCTGGTAACTGACATTGTTGAATGATATTTGACAGAACTTGGTTTTCATGCTAGCTTATCGAGGGGATGTATCCTGAATGATTTAGAGACCCACAAGAATTTCCTTGTGAGCAATTTGTGAAGGAGGCCACCTGGGGAGATATGTGGCCTTCTATCACTTTAGGAACCTGGCATATGTATGTGGCTATGACACAGGGTTGTGAAATTATACCTATCTGCTTGGGAACAAAAGAAAGGCAGTTTGGTGTGACTCCATTCCCAAGCTTAACTGTCCCTTTGGTATAGTGAGTTTGGGGTTCCAACGTTCTAATTTCTGACACATGATCTTGGAACAATCTTTCTCAATAACTTAATAGAGATTGATAAAGTCTGGTACTAAAATAAATTGGTTGAAATTTATGACCAATATGATAGTCATATTGTAGAGTGTTGAGGCAGGTGGAAGTAAAGAATCGAGATAATGTTAGAAGCTCCTGTTATCAATAAGTACCTGATTGCCAAAACAGTCTATTGAGTGGCATAATGAAGAGAATTGAAATAGGAAGTTAAGAGGTCTGGAGAATGTGGACTCCATTGAATCCAGCTGAGTGGCCAGTAAGACGGATAATTTGTTTGGTGACAAACTTAGAGTTTTTTGTTGAAAAAAAAAATTTTATTAACAACTCTCGTTGAAAACAAAAGCAGAGAGTAGGGTTTTAGGAAGGGAAGATGAGTAATATAGTTGATTTTCTGCTTTGTCAAAATCCATTTGATTCAATAGAGTTTTGAACTCTATTCTGTTCTACAAAACGAAGGAAAGCTAAAGTAATCCAAGCACTACCTTCAACATTCTGGGTTACCAGTAATTCAGCCTCAGTATCTCCTGGTAACAATAAATTCAGGAGGACATGTATAGTTTTTCCTCCTTTAATGTTTTGTGCATTTGCTTTTTTTCTCACAATTTCAAAACCAATTTTTTTATCCTTTCAAAAACATGCTGACCCAATAAAATTACTTCTTACTCAGTGAGTGTATTAAAACCATTATGTGAGAAAAAAAAATGTCTTCCAAAAAAGCAATCAGCAAAACATGTTTAAAATAATGATGCAGTCTTCCTTTCCTCTTGCTACAGTGAATCATTTCTTCTTCAGTAAATGCAGGCATCCTACGTATACACTAGATGCTATTCATCTTGTTTACTGTAGAACTTCGTTTCTACAATTATCTGCTTCTTCTCATATACCATTCATGTCATTTTTCTCCCCTGTTGGATCCTTCTCATCAGCATACACATAGACTGAATTCAATTTTATCTTTATTATACATAAAAACCAAGTAAGCAACAAAAAAATTTTTGACATCTTCATTTAGACTTTTATTTTTGTTTTTCATTCCTGATACTAGAAATCCACCCATGAACAAAATAGAAAAACTTAGATAGTTTACATTCTACTAAAATAATAGGATATTAAATAACTAGTTTAGAAAATAAAAAGCATTTATAATCATAGACTCTAAGTAGGCACTTCAAACAAAATGGTTATAATTAATAGCTAATTGGATGCCAAGCACTATGTTAAAAATTTAAATGTTTTTTAATTTATGGAATCTTTTGTTTTGAATATCTTAAATGTCAGTGCCAATCATTATTAAGTTTATCCTAGATCATTCTACATTAATAATTAAGAAAGCTGAAGTGAGATGTCCATGAAGGTGCTTTTGTAAATGAAAAAAAAAACTCTGTAGTTACTTTGGTTTTGAAAGTAAAGACTTAATTTGTTATACTTACAAAAGCAAAATCGTTCTGGTTTATCTTTCAAGTTACACCTACAGCTTTAAAAATTTTGTTTATAAACACAGAAAAATCTGATAATGACTTGTAATGTAGCTTCTAAAGATTAATTAATTACATTATCCAAAAGTTTAATACCTGACAAATTTTAATATTTGCTTTTTGCCATACCTTCATAGTCTACCAAAAAATAACTGAATGCCTTATATAATAACTTGGAAAATCAAATTTATTAATATAGTAAATATATAATTGAATTAAATGTTTAAGTATTATTAATTTAGTAAGATTGTGTTTTAAAATCACATATAAAATTACATAATTGTGTATTTTAAATTAAAATTAAAATCTAAGAATTTCTCTAATATGCTAAATATTCATTAAATAATAAATTATTTACATACCAAATCTTGTAATGGTATCAAAATACTCATTTTTGTGTTTATTTATCTTAAAAAGCCCTTTATGAACTTTTAAATCTTTCTCAATTTAAAGGTTAATAATTGATATTTATTTCTGTTACTGATAGGCCATGTTAATCAAATAAGTTATATAAATATACCTAGAACAACTGGAAAGGCTGGACCTAATATAAAAATCTACTTTAATGCATCAGAGAACCAGCAAAATAGTGAGAAATGACCAAGCCATGATCCATAAGAAACAGAATCCAGAGAGCTGAGCCTGTTCTTTGGAGACACGTGCTCTCTGTGAGTATCTGCTGATTGCAGGTTATGCCGCGAACAGAAGAGTAACATTTTTGGGATCAAAGTGATAGTCTAAGGCCCACTTGGACATTTTCAGGACACAAAATTCACAAAGACTGATCATATACTGAAGCATAAAGCAGATTTCTTACTTAAGAAGATTAATATCAGAATGCATTCTCTGAACATATGCAGTAAAGGTAGAAATCAAACAAAAGCACACAGTCAATTCTTGCTACGTATGATAGCTATGTTCTGTAAAGTTGCAGTGAACACTTAACTAGTGAATACTAAACTATTACTCCTAGGGGAAATGTTATACAAGGTCACTGTGCTGTAAGCCTCTGCCTAAAACATTTCATTAATCATTCAATATATAACCTGATTTTATGTGCATTTCTGTTTAAAGGTACTTTATTAAATATATATCGTTGATTCGTTAACATTGAACTAATGGCCAACAGTACTATAACGTATGCCTGAATGAAGCTTATCTAACAAGTGTATTTTCTCAGTAAGACACATGATGTCTTCCTGTACTTAGGAATACTAGACAGTATTTCAGCATTATGCTTGGTGTCCATCTTAAATAGAGAAATCATCAAGAAAACCAACCATAATCTACAAAGCATTATGCTAAAAAAGTTGCAATAGGACACTTGTTTACAGTATGAGAGCCGAAACAAGAGGCAGATGTCCCTTTGTTTGACCTCAGTCGAGAATGGGCATGACTGAAATGTTTTGCCTTTCGGTATGTGTTCACAAATGACAGCAAAAGCACCTCAAGTGTTGCTTTGGGGGTTACAAGTAAATTTTAGTAAATAGGTGAATTTGTAAATATGGAATCCGTGAATAGTGAGAATTGACTATAATTTAAACATTCAATATATTGGGAAATTAAAAACATATTCCAAACTAATGAGTCATGGAATATTTCAAAATGGTAAATAAAATATATTTTGAACTGAAATAAAACAATGTTGGTATATCAAAATTGGAAATGCAGGAAACTAAAGGAAGCTTAAGGAGAAATGTATTTGCTTATACTCACATACTAGAAGAAATAATAAGCTAAGTAGTAATCTCAATACATTTTTTTAAAACCCAAAAATAATCCCAAAGAAATTAGAAAGATAAAATGATATGTGTAAGATTAAGTGAACAGAAAACTAATGTAAAATAGAAAAGGTTAATAAAGTTAACATTTTGTTCTTTGAAAAAAATTAAGGATACTTGCTAATACCAATCAAGATAAAAATTAGAAGATAGATACAGAATAATGTTTATTTATTTTAAAAATAAAATAGTTGTTTAAAGTAACCCATGGCACAAATAAAAACAGAGTATTACTATAGATCCTGGGAATAGTATGTACATATGAGAATATGATAAATTTTTTTGCTATTAAGATAAAACAGAAAAATTCCCAGGAAAATACCAGTTACACAAAGTAATCTAAAATCAAAGAAAAATTCTAAATAGTCCTATAACCACTAAAATAATTAAACTGATAATTAAAAATCTACAAGCCCAGATGGCTTCATAAGATAATTTTGTCAAACTTATGAAGAGGAAATAATATTAAACACACACAAATTCTTCCAAAGAATGGTCATTGAAGCATTCAGCTTATCTATGAGACCAGTGTAACCTTGTATCAAAATTAATAAATAATATTACCTTTAAAAAATTGCAGTTTAATCTCATTTATGAGCACAGGCACTAAATGCTAAACATAATACTAGAAAATCAAAACCAGCAATATAAATAAATAGTGAGCAACACATTATGCTGAATTTTGCTTAGTTCCAAAAATATAAAGATACATTTAATATTAGAACACTTGTCATGTTCTTTGCCACATTCAAGTAATAAATGACAGCAATCATATATTTGTTTTAGGTATACAGAGGAGCCCTTGACATAATTCAACATCAATAAAAGATAAAAACTGTAAGCAAATAAAATAAATGGGAATTTTTTTGATTTGATAATAATATCCACAAAAATCTGTAGAAAATATCACAACTAAAGATGAAATTTTGGAGCTATCGCCCTGAGATTGAGAATGAGATAAAGATTTCTGTGAGAACCATTTCTTGTCTTCATTTCACGGGAAGGCCTAATCACTTCAACAAGGCATAGAAAGAAAATAAAAGATTTGGCCAGGCAGGGTGGCTCACACCTGTAATCCCAGCACTTTGAGAGGCTGAGGCAGGCGAGTGATCTGGTTTACTGGACCCATCACCCCATCATCTACATTAGGTGTTTCTCCTAATGCTATCCCTCCCCAATGCCCCCACCCACTGCTATTCCTCCCCTAGCCTCCCACAACCCGACAGGCTCTGGTGTGTGATGTTCCCCTCCCTGTGTCCATGGGTTCTCATTGTTCAACTCCCACCTATGAGTGAAAATATGCGGTGTTTGGTTTTCTGTTCCTGTGTCAGTTTGCTGAGAATGATGGTTTCTAGCTTCATCAATGTCCCTGCAAAGGACATGAACTCATCCTTTTTTCTGGCTGCATAGTATTCCCTGGTGTATATGTGCCACATTTTCTTTATCCAGTCTATCATCGATGGGCATTTGGGTTGGTTCCAAGTCTCTGTTATTGTGAACAGTGCCACAACAAACATACGTGTGCATGTATCTTTATAACAGAATGATTTATAATCCTTTGGGTATAATACCCAGTAATGGGATTGCTGGGTCAAATGGTATTTCTAGTTCCACATCCTGAGGAATCGCCACAATGTCTTCCACAATGGTTGAACTAATTTACACTCCCACCAACAGCATAAAATTGTTCCTATCATATCTCAAAATAATAAGAGCTATTTATGATAAACCCACAGCCAATATCATACTGAATGGGTGAAATCCCATTTCTACCAAAACAAAAACAAACCAAAAAACCCAAAGCAAACAAACAAAAATTAAGAATTAAAAAGGGGAAAAACAAATAAAATAATTTATTATTGCATTAAAATTTTTATGCATAGAAATAAATATACCAAAATATACTCAAACATCTTCACACAAAAAAATACTTAGCAAGAAATACATAATTATACAAATGGAAAGATAAGCCATGCCAGTGGATTTGAAGACTCAATATTGCAAAGAGATAAAGTCTCACGTTTTCTTTTTCTGTATATACAAATGTAACCTCAATCAAAATCCCAACAAGCTATTTTCTTAAACCTGATAATCTTATTCTAAAATTTATATGGACATACACCAAGTGAAGAATAGGCCATACATTTTGAAGGAAAAACAAGAGTTATTCTACAAGTTAGCAAAGTTTATGATAAAAGATAGACAATTAGAATAATATAAAAATGAAAGCATTCAGAAATATATTAATATATGAACATTCTATTTATAAAAAAGCTGACAATGTGAAGTCATATGTGTGTGTTTATATATATAAAACATACATATGTATGTGGTGTATGTATTATATATATAAAATACATACACATATGTTTTATGTATGTATTACATATATATGTAAAATACATACACCCACTGTAATGTAAATGTAAAGAAAAAATAAAGTTTATTTTAGGATAATTATCTCACTTTAGAGAAATATTTCTTAAACAAGATATTGTAAGTACTAACTATAAAGGATAATATTTTTCAATTTAGCCATATTAATACTAAGAGTTTCCATTTATATGTAAAAAAATTATGCCAGTGAAAATATAGGCACTAGAGTGGAGGATATATTTGCTAAAAAAACCACTGTTTACATAACATACAAATTTGACAAGAAAAACACAATCCAGTAGAAAAATGCCTAAGAAATTTGAACACACACTTCCTCTAAAATACATATCCTAATGTCCAATAATTCGTAGGTGGATAATTATAAATTAAAATTCACATGCTCTCAGTACAAACACTTAACATGCTTAATTAAATCAAAATTAATTTAAAATTTGAAACCTGATTATATCATGTATTTGTGAGAGTGAATAGTAATAGGAGTTTTCATTTACTGCTGGTGATGACTGAAATTTTTGATATTATTTACCTGTATCGATGATACATGTGGTCTATAATTCAACAGAAATGGAAGCGAAAGTGCACCAAAACACACTTCAAGGATGTACATAGAATCATTATTATTGATAGCCACAAAAATAGAAAAATAAAAATGAACTGTAATAGGAGAATGGATAAATAAATTGAAGAATATTTATATAAAAGAATTTTATACAAGAATGAAAATGAACAAACTATGCCTATGCAACAAAATAGGTAAATTTTTCAAATACAATATTAAGAAAAGAAGTCAGACATAAAATGTATCACCTAGTGTATGATTAATTTATATAAAAACATCAAAAACATGAAAAACTAAAAAATAGTGTGAAGATATTTTAAAAAGCAAGGTAGTAATTATCGTAAAGATCAGAATAGTGGTTACTCTTCGGGAGAAGGAGGTCAATTGTTACTGTGAAATCTGAGGACTTGCACATTCCTGGCAGTGCTCTCCTTTATCAGATGTGGATTACATATTTCACTTATGACTACTCATTAAACTCTAAGTTTGTGTTTAATGCATTTTTATCTATGGTTGTTATGTTCCACTATAAAATAGTAGCTTTTGTTGAATTGTTTACCTATAAAGGACAAAAAATGTCACCCCAACAAGAGCTTTTCACATCAGTGTACTGAAAGATTTTGTATACTGAGGACCTCTGCAGGGAACATAAGGAAGAGTTATTTCTGAGAAAACAGATTTCTACTATGGGAACAGGGATTCTTCAATTAAAATGTTAATTATCTACATAAACCATATCATTTTCTTATTTTCTTTTGTTACTAAAAAAAAGCCAGTATTGTAAGCCCACTAAGATGAAGTGATTTCTTCATTGCTTCAGTTTTCATTTTACTCTTTCAATATTTATATGTTGGGCAACATACAAATGGTACAAAACTTTGGTTTTTACAAAATTTCATATACATTAAGTTTCTTCTTTGTGAATAGAATGATCTTAGGAAAGGAAATTCCAAAAACATGAGTTAACAGGATGAGGCATGAACTAGCGTGAGTGTGTGCAGGCACATTGTTACATTCCACACTTTGATTCCAAGGAGGTATCACAAAGGGAAAAGATTTCTAGTTATTTCTGGTGAAGCAATCAAAGTCAAATATGAGCAAAATGATTTAACATTAGCAACAAGTTAGCACAGATGGGCAAGGGGTTCCACCTCTTGTTTTACTATGGTATAAAGATGAGTCTGAAGAGTATGTTCATATTTCAATACATTGTTTAGAGTTTCTGAACACTCAATTTGTTTTAGTGACAGACATCATGCTACCCACAGAAAGAGTCCACAGCATGCAAATTGTGTAGACTGTGATGGCAACATACCCCTAAAGACCCAGTGGAGTGGTGTTTAAAAGGAGCTATAGATTTGAATGCGCTTTCCAGCTGCGTAACATTGGATAAGTTACTCTACCTAGCTGTTCCTGCATTTCTTCATCAATAAAATGGTAATAATAATCATATTGAAACCTATATCAAAGAATTTTTAAGTATAAAATGAGTTCATATATGACAGTAACTTTAAACAAAAGATGGCACACAGTGCAACTTCGGTAAATCTTAGCTATTATTTGACCTGAAGAGGTTTTTATGTTAGATTCCAAATCCATAACCTTTAAAAAGACTCTTTAAATCCTCATGGTCTCATATACCACTAAAGCGACAGTAATAGAAAAAGGAGATGTACAAGAGACACAAATGCTGAGTAAGAGGATAGACAAGAAAAGAAAGCAAATACAAATAATGAAATGTGTAAACAAAGTTCCCAAACACTAGTGGGCAAAAATTAGAGATTTGTAAAGCAGCCAGATTCTTTGGTCCCACTTAGAGAACTCCATGTTGTCCTCCATGTGATTCTGATGTAGGTAGTCCCTAGAATAACCCTAGAGAAATACTGCAGTGTTGCTTAGACCAGCATGCTAACTTGACAGGGATGAAAATGAGAGCTGGAAAATCATGCCACGCTAACGTGTTTCTTCTCCAAAGAAAAAGCAGAATCGATAGTGATGTAGAGGTCTACTAAGCTTCTAAAGAACCTCTCCATTCAAACTTTTTCATTTTGAATTCTCAAATTATATTGAAAATAGAAGACTTAAGTGGAGATTAATCATTCACCTTTTTACTGATAAAACAGGATTGAAGAAAGCTTCTTGAATGCTGTCTGAAATCTACAAGCTAGTAAATATTTTTTCATCAAGCTGACCTATCTCCTTGGTCACAGAGGAATTGCTGTTACAGGAAGACTTGCTCTCCTGAGTTTAGTACCTTGAAGCATATAGATACAGTACTATGAAGCATAGAGAAGAGAAAAAGCACCTATTTACTGGTCCATAGAGCCCTGTGTGCACATATATAGGGTGAATTTCTGATGGTCAGTTACAACCCCGTACTCATTGTTGAGGTTATCTGGAGACATGATGCTGACTGTTGGCAAATCTAACTAAAATGTCACAACTGTTGATCAACACAGTTCCATGCGAAAGTGCCACGTGTAGGGGATAGTCTGTATTACCTTGTCAACATTGCCTATAAAAAATGTTCAGACTTGATGTTTTGCACCTGGTTTCTCTTATATTATTTTGGTTTCCTTTCCAGCCTGATTTGATTAGTTAACTAGCAATAATACAACATATCCCTCTTTGGATAAGATTATGACTTTCCAGAGACCAAGGTATCATACATATTTTGGTGGTTTGTGACCCAGCAATGAAGTGTACTTTGTGTGACCCAAAACAGATATTGGAAGCTGAGCCTGGATGTCTCAGACATTTTTTTTTTTTTATTGCATTTTAGGTTTGGGGGTACATGTGAAGAACATGGAAGATTGTTGCATAGGTACACACATGGCAGTGTGATTTGCCAGATATAGGTGATGGGGAGGAAGGAGCAAGTCTCAGACATTCTTGATGCTTATCTGTACTGCCTTCTCCCCCTCCACTGTATTCCTTACTTTCATCAAAGTCTTGTCAGTCTTTTCATTAATTCAAACAAGCACCATTAATGAACCTTCTCACCACTGAGATAAGTCAGCTGCTGCAAGGCAGTAGACTAAACCAGGGCTAGAGAGAAAGTAAGAACCTTTCTCTAAAACCTGTACTAAAGTTAGAGTTTCTATTTTATGAATCATGTTTGAAGAATATAGAGAAGAGGAATGAACAGGTAGCTGGCATTTTGTTCTCTTACCTTGAGGCCACCCAGGAATGCAGCTGTTTTGTCAGGTAAGGGAATAAAGAGATTAGCAGATTAAAAACTCCTCCCACCTTTGTGGGTTGATTTCTGGATAGTAACTTTCCAGTTAAGCAGTAGTGCTTTCCTATTTTCCTGGGACACATGTGAGCAGTTAGTTAATCTTTTGCTTTTGCTCTCCAAAGCCCTTAGATAGACTAGAAGAGAGTCTAATTATACAATATCCAATCATACAATGCACTCCTGGCTAATAATTCTGTATTTTCCCAGTTCAAACTATACTTAGCAATGTTGTCTAAAGTTTTTTTAATCTCACAAAAGATTATGCAATAAACTCTCAGATACAAAAATAGTCAAATAATACAACCTCACAAGTATAAAAATGCCCTAAATGTGTGCCTTACATTCTTTGTTTTTAAGGTAAGGATTAAATTAAATTTCTATGTTTTCTTTCATTTGGAAAACGCTATCTTCAACAAACAACCATGTATTCACTACCACAAATAAAAAGGTATTAACATTTGCTGCATTTTATTTTAATCTCTTATATAAAATAAAATTTTACTGATAAAGTTGAAAGATGTTCCTACAATTCTTTAATTTTATTTCTATCCCCAAAGAAAATTATTAGCAAAAATTTAGAATTTAGCATACAGTTTTACACTTCATATTAGAATACATTTTCTACATATATATTCATCCATAAACAACGACGGACATATGCTTTATTTTATGTGATTGGTATAATATTGTTTACATCTTGCATATACTTTTACATTTTTTCCCATATCACATTAAGTTTTTGAGATCTAGATATGTTGAAACATGTATGTGGATTTTGTTTTTATTATTAATCCATTTTCAAGAGAAATAAAGTTCTAAAATAAATCCTGTTGGAAATTCAAAGGGATGTGAGCCTCAAATTCTCCCCCCACTGTTATTCTTAGTCTGCAAAAATGTCAGTTGCTTTTGTTTATGTCATTAGCGGTGTTATATTTTACTACAATTTCCATGTCAACTTTTTCCTCTCTCTCTCATTTATCCTTTCACTTTTCCGTCTGAGCAGGACAGCTAACTATAATTTCTTGTACGTAGAATAGAGCTGTTTTTACTGGGAAAAGTGGCATGTGGGGGCCATATGACCATTTCTTACCAGTAGAAAGTAAGTAGAAGTCATATATGTCATTTCCAGGGCAGTTGAGTAGAGAGGTGTTTGTTGTTGTGTTGTTAGAAAGTAGGAGGTCCTAGGGGATAGGAGGATCCTCTGTCCCTGAATTACAATGTGTGGAAATATTGGGTAGTAATGTGAAGCAGCTACATTCAACTGTTACTTGAGTGAGAAATAAACTTACTGTATTAAAGTACAGAGTTTTGTTTGCTCCAATAGCTAGCATTACTTTAACTACTGTTCCTTTGTATTTAAAATATTCATGGGAAATAGGGACCTCACTATTTTCCCTGCTAAATATTTCATCTATCTTAACATACCCCATATTTTCCCACAATATCTTCTACTTGAAACAGTATAGTACTACAGCCCATCTTATTTGACAATCAATTACCAGATTCCCTTAGACAAATAAGTATTTCTTCCATATACTTAAAGCATTATTTTGTTGAAACACCCCTATTTTCTCAAATATGACATTTGGCACTCCTTAAGTGCTAGCAAGTGCTGAGTTGCTTGACAAATATTTAGATAAAAATGAATAAACCTGTGGCCTTGAAGATGGAGAGTTGGTATACAACTCTATTTCATAACATATGGAGAGACATTTTTTAACAGACTTTACTAAAAGCAGGACAGCATTGCTAAAAAATAAGTGCATTGAACATTTCGACAGACACTAATTAGAATCAAAAGGGCAGATTTAGCCTAATTAGAATGAATATTTCTTAATTATATTAAGGAAAATTCAAGTATGCAAGTTTATTAGTCTTTTGAGAGCCAGACACAAACTTTCAAAGATAAGGAGAGAAATTCTGTTTGACTAATTTTTGAAAAGTATCAGAATTTAGTGCAATTCTAAAGGACGTATAGTCGAAAACAAGAAGAATGTGTAGTTAAGGATTTAAATATAAAATATACATATTGTTTTATTCATATTTATAATTTAGAAAATCTATTTAGAGTTTATAAAATCTATTTATAGTTTAGAAATATAGCTAAATATTAGAATTTTCTATAAATTATTAGAAAATAAATCATTCATGGCCAGTTTCGGTGGCTCACGCCTGTAATCCAGCACTTTGGGAGGCCAAGGCAGGCGGATCACGAGGTTAGGAGATCGAGACTATCCTGGCCAACATGGCGAAACCCCGTCTCTACTAAAATACAAAAAATTAGCCAGGTGTGGTGATGCGCGCCTGTAATCCCAACTACTTACGAGGCTGAGGCAGGGGACTCACTTGAACCCAGGAGGCGGAGGTTACAGTGAGCTGAGATTGTGCCACTGCACTCCAGCCTGGGGGGAGACCAAGACTGTTTAAAAAAAAAAACACACACACACACAAAAAAAGAAAAAAAGAAAAAATAAAGGAAGAAAGAGAAGAAATCATTCACTTGAAATCCACTAAAAAATCCTCTAGTATTTGGGAGTTTTCATGGACTCTAACTTACTCAGATTTACTCTGCAACAAGCCCTAAGACACAATTGTATAGTTGATATTTGTTGCCTTAATTATTTTAACTACTTAGCATCTACTGTCATTTATTCTAGTAGCAACCTCCCAAATTACAATTTCTTTTTCTTTCTTGTATGCATCCTCATTCACATTTATTGTCTGTCCCTAGACAAGATATGGGCATATAACACCAAACAGTCCTGTTAGACACTCTCAGGGCTTTAAACTGTAAACTGAGTGACGCAGAGACAGAAGAGAGGGTTGGAGTTGATTGAGCAAAGCATCAGTAGGAGAAAGTCAGTTTGTTCCTACTCCTTCAACTTCTTGGACTTTACTAGTTCTTGCCTTGCCCCAGGTAAGGTGTTCAGTTCTTCCTTCAGTTAATTCTGCTTTCTCTCATGTGAGCCAGGGTAGGGCTCTGTAAATTGCAACTAAAACGCCATGAAAAGACTTGTTACGATGTTTAGGTTTTGGCATTACTCAAACACTTTCTGATGATTTTCTTAGTCCAATGTGAATAACTTGACTAACATTCGTCAGACTCTTTTTAAAATAAATAAATAAATAAATAAATAAATAAGAAAACAAGCATGCCAACTGATCTCAGATCTCTAGTGCATGGATTGCAAAAGCGATTTACCATACGTGGCAACTAAAATCATAAAGAATGCTCAGTGCTTCTAGAAGTTTATACTTTTTAAAGATGTTTCCTTAAAAATCACTATGATCTAATTTAATCCTCACAAGAAATCTGTGCACCCAATAGTAAAGGAATTATTACTTTCATTTTTTAAGGGAGAAAATTTGATGTAAAAAAGAAAAAGGGATGCCAGAGGGTCACTGAAATAAAAATATCATTTAAATAAAATAATTTTTACATTAAAAATTACATTATAAAACCACATTTGAGGAAGTCCTTTATTTTAATATAATCTTTTGCATGAGAAATCATACGATTAAAACAAAAATAAGGCTGGTCTTTGTCTTTCAGTTCAATGTTTGATCTCTCAATCCTCCATCTTCTTGGTAAGTTCTGTCCCTACTTTGCTAGCTAAAACCTTTAATTGTATAAAACCTGAGGTAACTTCCATTCAAGTGATATATAGGGACATGTGACATTACCCTGACACAAGAATGAATTGATGATAGTAGTTTCATCCTCAGTTGGGTGATGAATTTCTGCACTGAAGAGATTGTGCATAAGAGAGAGAAACCTTTGTTTTCTGGAGTCTGTGATAGCTACTCAACCATTAAAATGTTAAAGAATACAAGCTAGAGGTTGGTAAGCAATAATTAAATATCTACCCATCTTTAAAATCGTGATACAATATTACTATATATATGTATATATACACACATATGTACAAATATGTATGTATATATATATGCATAATACTTAAGAAATGTATTTACTCTTATTTAAAACTGTGGAAAATATTTCAAAACCATAACAGGCTAATATATTTCTTTCTTATGACTTACAAATTGGCTTCATTTTTTTTTGCTCTTTTTTTGTTGGAAAAAGAAACAACTATCACCATTTCTAAAATAGACTTCATATCTGAAGAGCATTCTTAAATTATTCCTCAATTTTCTTTTTCTCATACTAAATTAAACTTTTCATTTTTACTGTTTTTCTTACAGGCCTTGATTTTCAATCTTTAATCATCCCCTTTGCTCAACCTCTGCCAAACTCACTACACATATTAAATTGATATGAATTTATTCATTTTGGTGCCCAGTGTGTACCCAGAGATCTGCAAAGTGTCTTTCATCCATATTTTTGTGATCTCAACCAAGTACAGAAATTCCAAGATAAATTTAAACAGCATTCCATATGCTGTATTAGAGGCTAACAGATGAAGTCTGAACAGTGTCGACTTGTAATACCTGCCTCTACTGCGATTTTTAGGTTAATGCAGGACTAGAGATTTATATAATTTCATTGCTCAAATTCTGAAAAATATTATCTTCTTGTCAGATTGTCCACACTCATTGCATCTATGACTTGTAAGTTTATATTACGGTGTTTTAGGGATCTCCCTTTTCATAAGCGTATGAATAATAAAAATAAGTTCTTCAATTCAGAATGTATCTACACTTACAAATTTTCTATTTTCACTGATAATCTAAAAAGAAACATTAAAGAACCAGCCTGTTGTTTTGTTTTGGCTGACAACTATGGTATTTACTTATTTATGTTTTAAAGATTCAAGCATTTTGACTTAAGCATAAGTCAAAGAAGCAAAATTTGTATTAGTATAACCAGATTTTCACTTCTCTCTATGTGTTTGAAGTGTGGAATTCAAGGGTTCACATTTCAGATTTCAAAATAGTGCCCTCTTTCTCCAAACTATGTTTTGTTTCCATTCTCAATCTAAGATTGTGAACTAATGCTAATAGGCAACTAATTCCTAGTAAAACTACTCTCCATAGATTTCGTAAGAGTTACTATTCAACAGTTTGTTCACTGCACCTACTTTTGTGATATCTGTTATAAAACTGTAATTACCCTCTGGCTGCTGGTATAATAAATCTGGTTTATTGTGTAAGTTACTTAACCACTTTGATCATCAGTTTTCCCATCATATATATTTACCTTTCAAATTGGGTTATTGTGTAGATTAAAAGTAAAATATTATATATAAGATTCCTTGCACATTGTGTGGCATACAGCAAGTACTGAAAATAAATTGTATTTTTAAATACATAATATTTATTAAATGCTACTAATTCATAAAATAGAGGGAAATAGTATATTTAAGCAAAGCTAATTACCATAAATGATACACCTCAATAACTCAGTGGCGTAAAAGAACAAAAGTTTCCCTTATTTTTTTTTTTCTGACTCTATGACATTTATTTATTTATTTCTAGATTTGGGGATACAAGTGCTGTTTTCTTATGTGGAATATTGTGTAGTGGTGAAGCCTGGGATTTTAGTGTACCCATCACCCAGCAGTGAACATTGTACTCAATAGACCATTTTTCAACCCTTGCCTCCCACCCACTTTTCCACCTTTTGCAGTCTCCAGTGTCTGCTTTGTCATTCCGTATGTCTATGTGTACTCACTGTTTAGCTTCCACGTTTAAGTAAGAACAAGTGGCATTTAGGTTTCTGCTTCTGGGTTATTTCATAATGTATCTTATTTAAAAAAATTTAAACTTATCTGAATATTAAACCAAATGAAATTTTTTCCTTAAAAGTAAAAAGTGGAAAACATAGAAACAAGAAAGAGCAACTAGGTTCCTTCCAATGAAACTTAACAAATTCTTATTTGACTATTAGATGTGAAATGTACAGATATAAAATGTGCATTTAAATGGAACCACTTCAGGGAAAGGAGTATAAAAATAAAACAAAATGTTTAAAAAGTCAATTACCAGGTTTACTAGTTTATGTGCATAGAGTTGTTTGTAATAATCTCTGATGATGGTTTGAATTTCTGTGGAATCTGTGGTGATATCCCCTTTATATTTTTTATTGCATTTATTTGATTATTTTTTTTTTTTTATTAATCTGGCTAGTGGTCTGTCTATTTTGTTGACCTTTTAAAAAACCAGCTCCTGGATTTGTTGATTTTTTGAAGAGTTTTAGTGTCTCTATCTCCTTCAGTTCTGCTCTGATCTTAGTTATTTTTGTCTTTGCTAGGTTTTGAGTTTTTTGATCTTGCTCCTCTAGCTCTTTCAATTTTGATGATAGGGTGTCAATTTTAGATCTCTCCTTGCTTCTCATGTGGGCATTTATTGCTATATACTTTCCTCTAGAGACTGCTTTAAATGTGTCCCAGAGATTCTGGTATGTTGTGTCTTCGTTCTCGTTGGTTTCAAAGAACATCTTTATTTCTGCCTTCATTTCATTGTTTATCCAGTCAACATTCAAGAGCCAGTTGTTAGTTTCCATAAGCTGTGTGGTTCTGAGTAGTTTCTGAATTCTGAGTTCTAACCTGATTGCACTGTGGTCTGAGAGACTGTTTGTTATGATTTCTGTTCTTTTGCATTTGCTGAGGAGTGATCTACTTCCAATTATGTGGTAATTTTAGAGTAGGTGCGATGTGGTGCTGAGAAGAATGTATATTCTGTGGATTTGGGGTGGAGAGCTCTGTAAATGTCTATTAGGTTGCTTATCCAGGTGTGAGTTCAAGTCCTGGATCACTCATAGGCGGGTGTTGAACAATGGGAACACATGGACACAGGGAGGGGAGTATCACACACTGGGGTCTGTGGGAGAAAAAGGGGAGGGATAGTGGGGGGTGGGGAGTTGGGGAGGGATAGCATGGGGAGAAATGCAGATATAGGTGATGGGGGAGGAAGGCAGCAAATCACACTGCCATGTGTGTACCTATGCAACAATCTTCCATGTTCTTCACATGTACCCCCAAACCTAAAATGCAATAAAAAAAAAAAAAAAACAATCTAATAAGTCTTGCAGCTGACCTAACACTGTTACGCTTAATTAGGTTCCTAATATGTTAAAATACTGTTGTATTTTCAAAGTTTAGGGAAACATATGGAGAAATAGTGGAAATCATACCACAATTTGCTTCAGGTATTTGAAAAATACTGCATGCTTTCACTAATTGTGATTCCCACCCTTGTACCAACACTAACTTATAACTCTTTCTATATTGTTTTTATTCTACAAAAATGCCAAAACAAAGAAGGAAGATAATTAAATCCTGAAATATCTTTCTCCTACTGAGGTAATTTATTGTTTAAGAAAATTAATTATAGACACGTTTTTAGCTTTAAACTAAGAACTTGGGCAATTGACTTTGCCAGCTCTTTCAAAAGGCAACTTTAAAAATTATGACCATATATTTTTGTTTTTTAAAAATTATGGCATGTGAAATATACAAAAAATAAGGCTAGGTTTATAATTTAAAAATCAGTTGAAATGCTTAGAAAATAATAGAACATGTGATGTTTGGGTGAATGTTAAATGAGAAATATAGACGCCAAATACGTTAGGCCCATGGCAGACTGTCAACAAGTATGAATTTCCAATTTTCTGTTTTAATTTCCTTACTTCTCTCTCTTTCTTTCCCTACTCCATTCCCTTTTCTAAAGTTCAGCAACTCACGGCAATGTATAGACATCAAGAGACCTTACCTTTGTACATGTCTCTGGTTTCTCTTTAAACTAAATATTGAGAGTTTTTTTAAAGAAAGCCTATAGAAGGCCAGTACATGGAGCTACCTCCTAAGATTTTTGTATATTATCTTGTTTGGGCTCGTATAATTTCAAAAAATTACTTTAGTAAGAACAAATAAATGTACAAATTATGCAGGGAGAAAAATAACTTTTGATACAAATGTGGTACTAATGGGTCACTGGAATCTTGATATAGATAGAAGTAAGGCCAGATAAGGAGTACTTTGAGGAATTCCTATATATTTTAGAAACATAAATACTATTTTTCAGAGAAAAATTACAATTTTGTTAACATTTCAAGTGATTAAAAACTAGTTAAAATGAAATTCACTTCAAATATTACTAGTTCCTATAAAATACAGATATTTATAATATCATAAAGTGTTAACAATTTTATGAAATATTTTTATATTTTGCACCTGCAACCAATGTCTAATTAGCAATTAGTGTTTGTTAAGCATGAAAATTGTATTAGTGTAATAAAACTTTAAATTCCAAATTGAAAGCAGGTTTTAAAAAATAATCTGTAGTAATCATTTTCAAACTCAAAATCAACAATGCCCTATTTGCAATAAAACAAAATTCATGAGATAGTGTTCTAATACAAACTTGTACCAATTTCAATATTAAAAATATTATGTTTAAATTTTGAGTTATAATATCAAATGGATATGGTTTACCGTTTTTGAAGGAAGGTTAAGTTATGTACAATCCCTCCTCTTTACATTTCATACTCTGTTCTCATAATTATTTAGTTTCTTTTTTTTTTAACATATGCTTCTTATAAAATGCATTCATTTCGGCCAGGCGCAGTGGCTCTTGCTTGCAATCCCAGCACTTTGAGAGGTCAAAGTGAGCAGATCACGAGGTCAAGAGTTCGAGACCAGCCTGATTAACATGGTGAAAGCTTGTTTCTACTAAAAATACAAAAATTAGCCTGGCATGGTGGTAGGTGTCTGTAATTCCAGTGACTCAGGAGGCTGAGGCAGGAGAATCTCTTGAACCCAAGAGACAGACGTTTCGGTGAGCAAAGATTGCTCCATTGCACTCCAGCCTGGGCAACAAAGAGAGAAATTCCATGTCAAAAAAAAAAAAAAAAATAGCAAAGTGAATCCAGCAGCATATCAAAAAGCTAAACTGCCACAATTAAGTAGGCTTTATCTCTGAGATGCATGGTTCCTGCAACATACACAAATCAATAAATATGAATCATCATATACACAGAACTAAGAAAAAAAATAATCATCTCAAAAGATGCAGAATAAGCTTTTGATAAAATTAAACATCTTTCATGTTAAAAACTCTCAACAAACTAGGTATTGCAATAAGGCAAGAGACGGAAATAAAGCACATCCAAATAGAAAGAGAGAAAGTTAAACTATCCCTATTTGCAGTTTACTAATTTTAAATAAACTCATATTTCTAAATTATACCCAACTCTGTGGGTTATACTATCTTTTGTATTCATTGTTGACATTGGTTTGGTACTAAGGCTTGCATTTTTGGATCTATGCCCATGGGTTAAATTTGTATGTAAATTTATTTTCATGTACTATCCCTATTTGGTGTTGATATCAAGGTCATGTACATCTTTAAAATACAGTCAGTGTATGTATCTTCTTTTTTCTGTTTTCTAGAACACATTGGTGTAAGACTGGAAAAATATGCCTCTTAGAAGTATAAAATTACTACTGGTGCCATGTGAGATTAGAATTCTCTTCAAAGAAAATTTTTGAGCATTGAATTAATTCAATTATAGAATTATTTACAATTTATAGTTTTCCCTTGTCAGTATATAACTTGAGTTCTAACAATGTCTGTTTTATGTAAACTTTCAAATGTATTACTATAAATTTGTTTAATATCATATATCATAGTCATATTAATATCATATATCATATATTTAATATTATATGTTTAATATATATTAATATCATATATTAACTTATTAAATTTCACTTAATGCTGTTAATCTTACTGAAGTTTCTGCTCCCTGTCCCCACCATGAATGAATTGGACTTCGTTGATTCCATTTTATGTGTTTTTTATTTCATTAATTTTACTTTTTAATTTTAACATTTCCAGTCATCTACTCTCATAGAGTTCATTCTTTTTCCTTTTTCTAATGTTTTGCTTCCTTCATTTTTAGCCTTTCTTCTTTTCATTTTCTACCTTAAGCAAGCCCCAGACATTTTCTTCTAAGCCCTAAACCAAACCCTAAATTTACCATGTTTGTCAACTGTTTTCAAGGCATACGATATGGTGTTGTCTTAAACCTGGATTTGTGTATTAGTTGTATTTTGGCTGCATTATTTTTTCAGTATTTTATCCATTTTTCTATGCTAAGGAAGCTTTTATTATTCTTAATTCTCTGATAGTTTACCCCAGTGTACTCTTGAAGGCACAAAATTGTTTTCTTTCTTATTCCCTTTTCTCCTTCCTTCTTTCCTTCCTTCCTTCCCTCCTTCCTTCTTTCCTTCCTACTTTTTTTTTCTTTTTTTTTGAGAAAGAGTCTTCTTCTGTCAGCAAGACTGGAATGTAGTGGCAGGATCATGGCTCACTGCAGCCTTGACCTCCTGAGCTCTCAAGTGATCCTCCCACCTCAGCCTTCTGAGTAGCTGGAAACACGGGCATGCACAACCATTCCTGGCTTTTTATCTTTTGTAGAGATGGGGTGTCCCTATATCACCCAGGATTGTCCCCAACTACTTAGCTCAAGCTTTCCTCCCCACCTCAGAATCCTGACATGCTGGAAATACAGGTGTGAGCCACGACACCAGCCTGTCTTCTCTTCATAGGCGACATTATTTTATTCATTTGGATTTTCACTTAAGATGTGTGTTTTATTCACCTCTTTAGCTATGCTGCCCTTTTCTTGTTCTTATTTTATTTTCAACATTGAAGCAAACACTAGATTCAATATGCAATAACTATTTAACTAATGTAAAACTTAAAAGCTTTTTGTTTCATTTTTCTAATGATTCATTATATTTGAAATTTGAACTTTTATCATCTAAAATAGTCACTCTCTTTTCATGGTATCAAAGCAGGCCAGTGCTGAAACAGACAGCCTTAAAATGAAAGAGCTATTTCTCATCCGTAGGTCAGTCTAATTTAATGTTGGCAGCGAGATTCCAAGTGGTGATTCAGAAACCCATGCTCCTTCCATCCTGTAGATTCTTAAGTCATTCCGTTGGTTTCTCTGCATCTGCCTGTGAAATGAATGTGAATTACAATATGTCACAGGATATTTGAGGGGGCAAGATCTGGAAGAATATGACATTTCCGTCAGAAGTCCTTTCATTGGCTATAGTTAGTCACATACACTTCTATAGATGGAAGATGGCTGAGAAATGTAGAAGCATTCTTTTTTTTTTCTTCCATGGCCAGCTTAAATAGTTATCAATATAGTACTAACTTAATTGAAAATGACAGCAACAAATTACAACTTGGAAAATTGCTTCAATCTGTGGCTAGGTCTTCTATTAACAAGATGAAATGATGCAGATCCAAATAATTCAGACACCAATTGGGCTATAAAATTGATCGTCATTTGCATGGTTCCATCTTCAAGTATATAGTCATGGCCTTGAGTCTTTCTAAATTTAATGTCTTTTTATAATTAGTTTTGAAATGTTATCAATGAAAAAATGTTTTTTTAAACCAAGTTTTGGGGACACTGTCAAGATTTATCTTTCTATTTAGACTTTTTGAAATTGCATCTCTATACATAATCCAAAATTAACCTAATTTGCTTTCTTTTAGTGACTCCAAAAAGATTAATTAATGTTTTGCTTCCTTTTAAACTAACGAACCATTAGCCTTTCATCTTTCGTCGTATTTTGGAGATACATTATATTATTGATAACAGTTATTCTGGTAATAAGTACTCCTCTCAGATTACAAATTAGTAGAACCAGTTCTTCATTTATTATTTAGATGAATTTGTCTCTATATATTTACAGGTTCATTGGTGATTTATACACTCAATAACACTTTCACTATTGCATTCAATAGTTACTTAAGAATAAAAATTCATACCAAATAAATGCAATAAATAAAAGAAAAAATTATCTAAAACATGAAGGGATTTTTTAAAAGAATAACTTAAAAATCAAACAAAGTACCTTGGCAATGTCTATTATCATATATTTTAGTTTGCATAGTTTTCATTGTTTTATATATGAATGTATACGAGTCATATAAGAAGTTTAAATTATGATGAGAAGCAAAAAAAAAAAAAGTAATCTTAGGCATTAATTGATTTAAACAAATCTACATTTAAAAGCTATATTTCACTTTCTTTAAAAATATTTCTTCTAACAAGATTTTTATGTAATCCTTATGAAAGAATGACATCAATTTACTACAAAAATTTACATTTACTATGGTTGTTTACATAGATAATGCATTGTAATTTCTTCAGCATGGGGTAGAGGAATGCTGGTAGAATCCATGTGACTCACTGAGTTTCTTCAGTGAGATGGGAAGACAGATAGAAGTCAGAGAAGCTGAGGCAGATACATTTCAAGGCTGATTATTTATGAAAAGAGATCCATGCAAATAAATATTCTCAAATATCTGGATAATGGTACCCTAGTTTCTTTGACTGAATACCAATCTGTATAGGTATAAAGTGAGACTACAAGGTTAGGCAAAGAAAAACTGTAGAAAAAGTTAAAATTTGAACAATTCCAAGAACTTAGCCATGTCTGAGAAATATTTGCATTTCACTAGACAGAGTGGAGATACCTGCTGAATATCTGACATTCAGTAGAAAGACCAGAAAGATAACACCTTATTAAAAGATATAAACTAGCCTTAGATTAATAAATACACTGTACTTTCTAGACGTTTCTACATGTTTCTAGCTAACTACAAAATATTTATGATAAAACATTTTTTAAAAGTATAAATAAGTAGAAAGACATATCATGTTCATGAATTCAAAGACCTAATGTTGTTAAGATGTCAATTTTTTTTCCAGTTGATATGTAGACTTAATGCAATCCTAATCAAAATTATACAAAATCCCAATAGGCTTTTTTCATTTTTGTGTTTCCCCAGAAAAGCTATTTCTAAAATTAATATGGAAATAAGGACCAAGAATATCCTTCCACTCAAAAAGAAAGCAAAAAAAATTTTTTAAACATACTTGAAGATCTTACTCTTTAGTAACATATAACAAAGACAGTGGAGGATTGCTGTAAATCTAGATAAATAGATCAACGGAAATAGCAATGGATACAGAAATAGACTCAATATGTATGGTCAAATTATTATGGAGTAAGATGTAAGACTAAAAAATATGCAATTATATGATTTCATTTGTGTGGAATTCTAGAAAAGATAACTGGGAATGTAAAACTGATCAGTGGTTGTCAGGAATTGGAAGGTAAAGGAAAAACTTTACTTTGAAGGGTCAGACATAGACTTTTTGGTATGATGAAAATAGTCCATTTTATAAATTGTTTTATATCTTCATTGAATTGTGACAAATAAAAACCTGTAAACAATGATTGGATATCTGTTAATATTAATGAATGAATTGCTTTCAATTTTGGGGTGGGGATATGGTGTGAAATTGTAGTTATGTTTATAAAGGTATGGACTTACCTTTATTTAGATACACTGAGAAAATTAAAGATGAAATGTTTTGGGGTTTTGTTTCTACATAATCTGTTGTAATTATTGGTGGGAGAAAGTGGATGGGTTATAGAGAAACATATTGCTGAAACTAGGTAATGGAGACATGAGGGTTCATTGCACTACTATTACATTTTTTTGAAAATTTCCTCATTCAAATATATGGAATAACTATCTATTGGAAACGATTAATCATTTTCTCTAAATTTGTGAAAAGAAGCTGTATTTGATTCTTATGTCCCAATAAAACTTACAGAAATGCTGCCCGAGAATTGTTTGGTGTGAAAAAAGGAAACTACAAAGTCTTTTATTTGTACATTATTTTATGAAGCACATTATTTTATGAAGACATTAAGAGGTTTCCATTAGAATACCTTGTACGATCCTTCACCGACAATAAGTGACTTTTAATTACACTAAACTGTTATTTACCATCTGAATAAAAACAATAATGCAAGAAGACAAAATAAGATAACATAGAACAAAGCAACAAATGAGTCATTTTGTCAGTGGAACAAATTGATATTTTACACTAAGTGCCCTACAGGATGTGTTAAAGTTCCCTGCTGAGCTATGTACCAGAAATACAATGCACCCTACAGATGGTTCCAAGTCAAAGGCTATCATTAAAAAGAAAAAAACCTAAACTTTTAAAGAAAAAGAACTACATAAAAGAGAAGGAAAAGTCAATAATTTTTCTGCAACATTCCACAATTATTTCTAGTTTATTATAAACCAATACATTAATGTGACAACCATACCAATGATAGCTTCAATTTTTTATGGTGCTGATATCTCTTTAATGTATTCAATGTACTTGTGGTCTGCCAAAAAAATAAGAACTGACAAAATTTACCATTAGTTTTATAATTCAGAGCTTTAGAAGCACTATGGATAAATATTATTATCTATTAAAGTTGCTGCCACTTGAAAAATGATTTTGAATACATTATGTAACTAAAAGGAAAATATTTCCTGTTTTTATAATTCATTATTTTAATTACATTAGATCAGATTTATCAATCAAAAGGGGGCACCATTTATATGTAGTGATATAGTAGATTAATATTCCCCCACATCTTAACAATCGTTTAGTGTGTACCCTGAGAATATCTAAATCTCGAGGGCATTAACAGTTATATTTTATTTCTTGCAAAAAATGTCTTGTAAAGTCAATTGAACATGCACTCTTCATAAAAAGATTAATATTTAAATGATGGGGCTGTTACAGAAAAGTTTATTACCTGTGGCTGTACATAAAATTCCTTATTCATAAGTGATATTTTGTAAATATGTTGTCTAGCAGTAGCTATTTAACCCTAACTTTTTGATAAATCTAATTTTAAAATGCATAAATAGACTGACATGTTTGATGTCTCAGTTCATTTGAGCTGCTGTAACAAAATATCATAGACTAGGTAACTTATAAATAACAGAAATTGCTCACAGTTCTGAAGGCTGAGAAGTCCAAGATCAAGGCATCAGCACATTCAATATCTGATGAGTGTCTTCTGCTTTATAAATGTTACTTTCTTGCTGTGTTGTCATATGGAAAGGGAAAAAGGTGCCTCATTCATAAGGTCACTAATCCTGCTCATGAGGACAGATCTTTCAAGACCTAATTACCTCGCAGAGGTCCCCCCTTCTTAGTACTATTACACTGGAGAATAAGGCTAAGCATAGGAATTTTGGAGGGACAGGAACATTTAAGCTATAGCATATGGATTTAACTACATGGCTCTAGTTTGCAAAAATATAATAATAATAATTAAATTATTTGCTGGCTTCAGACTATATCCAGAAAAGAAGAAACCAACCAATAAGGAAAAATAATCAACATTACAGTAGAGTAATAATGATAGCAGATAATAGGTAGTAAGTGCCTTTAGCTCATTAATTTTTAGCAGGATTCCTCAGGTAGTGTATGGGAAATGGTCTAACAGAACATGTGACATATAGTGATGACTCAAAATTTAACCAAAATAATAATTTTTAGAAAAAGAACTAAAGTTTTTGGCATTCACTTCATTAAAGTGCAAATTGTACTAGTAGTGCAGGAGAGAAGGAGTTTAACCAGTGCAAATAAGGACTTTATAACAACCTGTGCCCCCTGATCCCTACCCTACACCATGTTTGTGACTTCTGTTGCTGCTTCGTAGAGAAGGTGACAGCTGAGAGATGAAAACGAAGACACAAAGGCAAAGGTGATTGAGGCTACATATTCTTAACAACTGAACAAATCTCAGTGCTTGCCCACTGGGTTTCAATCCACTACTATTAGAGTTCTTGAGCCAGGAGGACCAGATTCCTCCCTTAGTTCCACACATTCAAAATTCTCAACCAGTTGATTAGTAAATAGATAGATATTTGAATACATACATACATACATAACCTTTCTTAGGTAAACCAGAGTAGTCTCTCTGACAATTCAAGCAAAGATTCTAAGTACCCTTGAGATAACAGTGATAAACAGGTACAGAATTCTAAGCTTCTTTATGAAATAAATGGCTTCACCATTTACTTCATCCTGTAATTTTATTGTTGTTTTCTTCTTTCTGAACCTGAAACCCACTTGCATAAGCACAAGTAGTAATACCACAATTCTGACCAACAAAATGCCTGCTCCTAATGGTTGCTACAACCTAGGAAGCATAAACAACATGAACCAAACAAAGTTTCTTCAATGCACAGCCTACGGGCCTTATGTGGCCCTGGGAGGCTTTGAATGCAACCCAAAACAAATTCATAAACTTTCTTAAAACATTATGAGATTTTTTTGAGACTTTTTTTTTTTAAAGTTCATTAGCTATTGTTAGTATTAGTGTATTTTATGTGTGGCTCAAGACAATTCTTCTTCTCCCTATGTGGCCCAGGGAGGCTAAAAGATTGGATATCCCTGGACTAAACAGATCTGCCCTTGGAATTTGCTAGACTTTTAGAAACAGTTCAAATAGGCCTCATATATCTTATGTCTAAACATTTTAACTTATATATCAAAAATATTTGTATTTAGGTAAAATTCTAAAGACGTGTACTTATTTTTTGAAAAATTCAATAAACTTTATACATAATTTACAAAAATAAAGTGACTCACTATTTTAATGTTCAATACCCATCTAGTTGCCCACCTAAATAATCAGTATCATGCTTTGTTCATGTTATGTCTATGCCTACATATATATGAGTATAACGAAAGTATGTAGGTTCAAAATGTTCCTCAGCTGCCAAGCGACTGTTGGGAATATACTGCTAATTTGTGAGAAGCCCCTAATTCACAGACTGAAACACAAAGTAAAGGCAGAAATTAGATGCTGGACAATACTGGAAAATGGCACTTTGTTAAACAAGAATATATTCCATTCATGCCATTTGAAGGGAAAGATTAGACAAGTCTATTTATTTGTCTTTCACGCACATAAGGACAACACTGCACAAATTCTGATTGCAGTTTGCCTTGTCCATCTCTGACCTATAAACCTTCAGAGCATTTCAATGCAGTGCTTTTTGTTTTCCAAATAAAAGTGAAGGCAGTGTACATGAAATTCACTGGAGTGTGAATGCTGTTAATCATGAGAGCAAACATTTAGGATTATGGGTTGCAATGCTCTAAGGCTGAATACTTCCTTACTGAGAGCCCAAGTGCCCATATGAACCTCTCTCCCCTAGCTGAGAGACAGACTGTCTTGAAGCCAGAAGGTGCAGAAGCCAGAGTATGAAATGAAATGAATGCTCCTGTTCTGAGAAGCACACTTGTTGTTACTGCATCTTTTGGAATTTTTTTTTCAAGGGGTAGGGATTTATGTATTTTATTTCAAAGTTTCTCTGGTCACAGGTTTTCTCCAGGGAAATTCTGAGAAATTCACAATTTCTTACCAGATAAAACGTGAAAAGTTTACCATTAGGCCCCTCTTCCTCCCTCTTTTTAGTTTTATGGTTAAACTGATGGCAGCAATCTGTGAGGTGTGTCAAAGAGTGTACATATGTATGTGTGTACATTAAACGCTAAACATATTATCGAAAGACACATTTTAATAAATATTTCTGTCAAGAAAATACAAATGTTTTTCATTAACTTATTGTGTGTGTACGCATTTCTGACATGCAAATTCCACTTGTTGTGGGGCCCATGGGTGGGACTCCTCTTGCCTGAGTGTAAGGTCTATGTATACTAAACATCAGAGTTAGTAATTAGCAAATTATGGAGAAAAACATCAAGATATTGATGAGCTTTGAAATCTAGGCAGAAGACTTTACATACCACAAAAATGACAACTGAGAGCCATTTTGTTTATTGAACAAAAGAACAGTCTAAAAGTGGCATAAAATTTATTTGTTGAGATTTGGTTATATTAATATTTCACATCTTCCTGATAACCCTTCAGATGATGAAAATAATTTTCAATTATTTATGCTAGAATTTGACTCAATTATTTTTTGTAGGACAGAAAGTCAAGTAAAATTCATGAATTAGGAAGTAAATGTTTCTCACATTATGTGGCTGATTCATGATTAAGCTGGAATTTGATATTACCTGCTTTTGGCAAAGTCTGTGACCTACTCAACATGCCGTGCCTTTTTGATGTCATATTTATCCACCTTAATGAAACATTTAAAAAGTCGTATTCTATGTGTGTGGATGAACACAGTTTTATTTGGAATATGTTTATTGATACTACAGTGGCACAAAAAATTTTTCTGCAAGTATGGATACAAAAATGTCAATATCTGAAATGACTAGCTAAATTGTCATTTCAGATATTGTCATTTGTCCCAAAATTTAACTAGCTAACAAGCCCAGGGCATTAGGCAGTTCAATCAATAGTTTTTTAACTCATAAACAATAATGAGACAAGTGACGAGTGTTGTTGTCACAGGATCCTTGGGGTGTCAGTTCACCGGCCGGAAACCTCTGTGGTCAGTGATGCCTTCTGCCTGAGTACTGCTCATGCCTGCTGGACTAGTTTTGCTCATTCAGCCTGGTAGACTGTGCTCAGCTCACGCTACCAGCCCTGATCCCACAGCTGCCAAGAGCCAGTCAGGTACAGAATGACCAGGGGTGTGTGGGTGAGCAAGCATGGGATCTGGCCATGGCACACAGTCAGGTACGCCGGCTGCTGTGGCAGGGTGGGCAGCTCCAAGCAAAGCTGCGGCTGGATCAGATGTACTACATGTGGCTTCCATTGTAGGCACCTGTGTCTGGACAAAGGGAGCACGGTGTGCCCAGAAGCTTAGAGACACCAGAAAACAGAGAGCCCTAAAGAGGTGGTCACAGTCTTGGCTCAGGGAGGCCATGGGCCTGGGCCCCTCAAAGGGCCACAGCTCTTCTCTCCTTCCCATCACCAATGAGATGCAAGTTGTGGCGGGGCGCAGGAGGCGGGGGTTGTGTTTCAGCCCTGTTTGTGTTATAGCTATTTCAGTTCCACCATTCAGCAGCTACCAAGTTCTTGTCTTGTGTCCAGGAAGAATGAATTATGTGGACAACTGGAGGCTGAGCAAGGCAGAGAAGAGCTTCACTGAGCAAGACAGTTCTCAGTAGACAGAAGTAGGTAGCTCCTTTCCACAGGCGGGTCATCCCAATAAGTGTCCAGCTCTCAGAGGAGTAGAGATCTGCAGTGGGTAGCTCCTTCCTGCACGTAGGTTGTCCCAAAGAGTCCAGGAGACCTGAAGTGGGCAACTCCTTCCTGCAGTGGCAGTCTCCAGGTCTGTTTAAGTTTGGTCGAGTCCAGGTTTTTTATCGGCTGAAAGGAGGAGGTGTATGCTGATTGGTCCATGGGCAGACCTGGAACAGCACCGTATCTTCTCACTCCAGGCGGCAGACTCCACTGGGCTGCCACAGAGCTGGCAGCGCAGCCCACAGACTTCACGCTGTTTCTGACTTGAAGGTGGGGCTTCACCAAGGACCTGCCCCTTTCCACCCTGGAACCTGTCTGCCTCCTGCCATCAACATGCCGTCTACGACACTCAGGCTGTCCATGCTAAGGGGTGGAAGGCCCAAGCTGCCCTTAGTCCCTGCCTCAGTCTCCCTCCCCATGCTAGTCAGCACCCAAAGTCCAGAGGGGGCTGAGGAGGCAGGCAGGTAGCATGCCAGCACCACTCTAAGTGTATGCATCCCCCGCTGGGTTGTGACAGGGCCTGGGCTTGGCCACAACTTTGCTCTGCCCCAGAGTGAACGCTGGGAGTGTAAGCAGGCACTTTCAAGCCTGCAGGGGCTTCCTGGGCCCCCAAGAGTGCAGAGATGCCTGTGTCTATAGCTGTGCTGGGTGGCTGCCTCTGTGCCCAGGAGTGTGGTGCTCCCATCCTGCCAATTTGGTCAGGGGCGGGGCTGCCACCTGTTCCCAGCCCCTGCCAGTTCCACAGAGAGCACAGTCTCAGCCATGCCTCCCCTGCTGCAACTGACATCCTCACAGGAGCTACTTTAGAAGGGCCACCACTGCCATCATTTCCACTTAGATGCAGTTAAGGTGTTGTTTTGTCCTACATTTCTTAAAAAGGTAAATAATTACGCTAAATGTACAAGTTAATTGTAATTTGTACTGAAATGAAGGTAAAGTATTTTAAATGTTAAGTGTGAGATAATTTTATGTCACTCTAAACCATAAAAAAATTATAAATGGCCCCAAACACTCAAAATAATACTCAGCTCACTCCGAATTAAATAAATGCCAACTAAAATAATGAATCCCATTCCCAGCTACAAAATTGGCAACAGTAACAAGTTTGAAAATATATATTTTTGAAACGTGTGTAAAAGAACAAATATGCTCAATATTGCCGTTAGAATTATGAATCAATACATTTGAAGGACATTTTGGCAATATCTTTCAAAATTTCAAATATCATATGCCTTTACCTAGACATTATATTTCTTAAAAAATTATCTCATATTATACTTACACAAGAATGCAAGAGATTCACAAGTTCTTCCTTGTAACATTGCTCCCGTTTATGAAAAAAAATTTTTAATTTACACATCCATTAATATTACATTAGTTTTTTTTTCTTTCAGTTAGAGTCTGGCTCTGTCGCCCAGGCTGGAGTGCAATGGCATATTCTTTGGCTTATTACAGCCTCTGCCTCTTGGGTTCAAGTAATTCTCCTGCCTCAGCCTCCTGAGTAACTGGGATTACAGGCACCCACCACCATGCCCAGCTAATTTTTGTATTTTTAGTAGAGATGGGGTCTCACCATATTGGACAGGCTGGTCTCGAAATCCTGACCTTGTGATTCACCCACCTCGGCCTCCCAAAGTGCTGGGATTACAGGCGTAAGCAATCGCGCCCAGCCTACATTAGTTTTTGTGCTGCAGTAAATCTTTATGTACTGACATGAAATGAATTCCTAGTGTTTTGTTATGTTTTTTGTTGTTGTGTCTTGTTTTGTTTTTCGGAGACTGGGTCTTGCTTTCAGAGAACCAAGCTGAAACTCCTGAGCTCATGCAATCCTCCTGCCTCAGTCTCCCAAGTAGCTGGGATTACAGTTGTTATGGTTTTATTATAGCAAAAGCAAGTTAAGGGTAATATGGATTATAGGATCATAATTGTGCCAAAAAGAAAAGGGCACATCTTTATTTTTTCCCTCTGTTCCTTTATTTTTATACTGGATTGTTGGCATGGTGACTGAAGTAGAACAGATTTGAAACCATAACAATGAAATAACATGTTAAGGATGACAGAATGAACAAATAGAAGGAGCCTTCAGCTCTGATGGCACTGTAGAGCTGTTCTATTAGTCCTGGACTGTTTGCTTCTGGGTTCCCTGTGAAGTAAAAAATATATATATATTTATATATATTAAAATATATCTACGTTTTACTTTACAGGGAGTCCAGAATAAATATATATAAATTATATTTTGTATTTATTATATATATAAATATATAAAATATAAAATTTATATATTTTATATTATATAAATTATTTTATATAACATATAATTTATATATTAATATATAATATATAAATATTTTATATATATTACATATTTATATATATTTATAATTTACATATTTATAATTTTCTTAAAATTTCAAATGGTTTCAAAAGTAGCTATATGATATACATATAAATAAAATATATATATATATATATATATATATATATATATAAGAGAGAGAGAGAGACAGAGAGAGAGAGAGAGATCTCTCTTGGTTAAGTATGTCAGATGCAGTCAAACCTAATGCTAAATCAGATAGTCCTAGGCCTCTAATTTTTATGCTACAAAAGAGTAAGCTGATTATGCTTATGTTATTTGCCTAGATTTGATTAACATGTTAGTGGAAGTACCTCTAAAATAAAAAAACTCAACTATTGTGAAAAATAACTTTATCATTTATCAAAGAATTTAGGGAGAATATATGAACTTTGAAAAATACAGTAGATAAAATGAAGTAAGATCCGGGTTTTTTTTGTTTGTTTGTTAGAACTGTAGCTCAGTATTAAAATGCCTTTTGCTTTATTTTCCCTGGTTTTGAACAGTTAGTAATTTTTAAAACTAATTTTGTATTTTGAATACTTTCTCTTCTGGTTATTTTAATGTATTATAGCCAATATGCTGAGAGACAAGTGGTCATTCAGGTGCCATGGTATTAGTATCAATATTTCTTATTTTATATATTACCTATTATGTGGTGGTAATTATTCTAAAATGCTAAGAGCCTGAAAATATATAGTAATTTAAACCATTTTTACAAAGGGTTCATTATAGAAACAATATTGAAAATATAATCCAAGCAAGTTTGAATCAATTCCTGTAGTCTGAAGTCTGTTGCTCAAGCATCTCCCCAAATGTTAAAAAAGAAATCAGTTGTTACAGCAAATTATATTAAAAATGCATATGGTTTGTTAGAATGTGTTGTTTCAATTACGCTTTGTACTGAGTTTCAATTTCCTAAATGTCTTATATTCTTTAACCTTAGTTGGAAGCAATCAAATCTCATTTCTTTTTTCTAGGAGACATACCAGAAAACAAGTTTTTAGTTTAAAGTTGTATTAGGGACAAAAAAAAATCTCCTCATGTAAACACTATTTTGGAAAAAGATCTGTTCTTTAGCAATGCCTGTCTAGTAAGTGTTTCTATGCTAATTTATGTATTTAAGTTCACTACATTGTAAACTTCAAAAAAGTAAGAAACATACCTCACGTATTGCCAGTTTAGCATCAATGAATAATTAAATAGAATATTTTAAATCTCTTTGCCTTTAAGCATTTATCTCTCCTATTTCACAATTGCTTTCAGAATTTTCCTTTTATATTTTTTTCTTAAAATCTTGAATGGTTTCAAAAAGACCTATAATGTAATGTGAAAATAAAATTGTGAGCAGTCTACGCATTAAAAATGCCAATAAGAAAGATGGCTCTTGAATTAGAGCTCCTATATTTGATTCTGATGCTGACTTGACTGTTTGCTTACTGATGGGGCTGACACTTTAGAGGTTTTAAGTGGTCACTAAAATCTCTTAGAAGCAGTAGTCATTTGTTTTCTTTCTGGACATGTGAATAGTGTATCTTCTCTGTGCCCCACTAAAAGCGCATGGGATGCAGTAAGTACCCAATTCATGTCAGAAATTATAATTTTTGTTTTATTCTACCTTAGAGTTCAAATACCTTCTTGAGCTGGCAGCACAATACTTTTCTAGCATCAATTCTCAGTAGGTCTTCAGCATTCTTTGGCAATATTTAGTTATTAACTATTTTCCAAATATTATTCTGTACTTTTTAACAACATCTAGACCTTTCACAGTATAATAGTTTGAACTGTTTCTCAAGGTACAGTTAAAACATCTTCTGGGAGAGATCACTGACCTCCACATTAACAAGATCCAAGCATATGGAGTTTCTATATCATGAACAGTAGTTTGCATTTCAGAAGAATAAACATGCAGATGCTAACACTTTTGTAGAACTTCTTTTTTTTTTTTTTTTTTGGAGTGGTATTCTGGCTCTGTCACCAGGCTGGAGTGCAGTGGCGTGATCTTGGCTCACTGCAACCTCCGCCTCCTGGGTTCAAGTGATTCTCCTGCCTCAGCCTCCCGAGTAGCTGGGACTACAGGCATGCACAACCATGCCCAACTGATTTTTGTATTTTTTAGTAGAAATGGGGTTTCACCATGTTGGCCAGGCTGGTCTCAAACTCCTGACCTTGTGATCTGCCCGCCTTGGCCTCGCAGAGTGCTGGGATTACAGGCGGGAGCCACAGCACCCGGCCTTGCAAAACTTCTTTAAAGTGCAACTCAGATGGAAGATAGATGCTGTTTGGATCTTGCTCCACTTCCCTTTCCTTGTGCTCAGAGAAAAGACTTTTAGCTGAAACTCTAGCAGCCATCTTGCATCATGAAAGAAACTGGGGGGATGGAAGCTTTATACGAAGTATGGAATGGTAGAAAGTCATAAGGAATCTAGGTTTCTAATGATCTCTGGTCTTCTATTAAATTTTTTTTTTCTTAAGCAACCATTGCTTCAGTTTTTTCTTACATACAACTAAGATATTCTTACATACAACTAAGATATTCTTACCTTCACTAAGATGCTAATTAAAATGATAATCAATTCATTTAATTCTGGATTGTAGAATTGTATGTTGAGACAACAATAATTAATTCAACCTTAAAAAGTCAATGATTTCCAGGTAAAAGTTTACTAACTATTCAAGAATAAAGAGCTATATTGCTGATAATAATGTTGGCAAATAATCTCCTAGGTAGTATTAATAACACTAGTACTACTACTAGTTGTACTAGTAGAAATTATAGTGGTACTAGTAATAGTAGTGTACATTCAGTATACATTCTAATTTTTATTTGCAGGGTCTTCTTCTGTGAGTTTTACGTAATTTAAACCCATTTACTGAAATAGTTACTACTATAATCCTTAATTTATCAATAAGAAAACAAGTTCAGATAGGCTAGGCAGTTTAACCAATATCTGACAGTTAGTAAATGGCCAAGTCAATATTGAAAATTAGGCCATAGAGTTTCAGTAATTATACTACCTGCCAAAATGCCAAAGAAACTCTTGTTAACACTTAAAAAACAACTATGTTAATTATTACACTGCTTCACTTAGACTATTTCTTTAGAAGTTTTAGTAAAGTTGAAGTTCAGAAATCCCAAGACACATTTAGGGAAATAAGTGATCTAAGAAGTTTGACTGGAGAAAGTACATTAGCATTAAAAATTTCAGAGGTCGTTCAAGTTCAGGTGGCCTCAAGTTCCAGTGTTTATAGGTGGAGTGACTGGTGCTGAGTGGACATACACACGCCAGAGTAAATCAATTTTTAGGTTAAGTTATTGGTTCAAGCTCAACCTATCATGAAAGATTCTCATGACCATCCAGATCTTGGTATATTTTCTTTTGAAAAAATAATATTGAATTTAAATAACTTTGGGAACAAAGACTGCGCCATTTTCTTTTGTTTTCTCAGGTTAAAACAGCCAGTGTTCTTACTATAACTGAGCTTTTAAATAATAAAAGTATCTATCTCTCTCCCCTTTCTCTGTTAAGAACTTAAATGATTATTTTTGCTTTTATAAAATTTATTTTATCAAGCTGGTCTTCTCTCACTCTCTAAAATATATCCAGACATAAATTGTGTTACTGAAAAAGACCCTGTCAACTTTTATGAGCTCATGATAAAAACTAATTGTCATTAAAGTGAAATTTTTGATTTTATGTGAGAAAATATTGGCATATTTATCTGAATTACAGTGTGAATTGTCAGTTCAGAATAAAAGAGCTCAATCTATTAATGATAGTCTATATATAAAATAAAATAAATTATACTAATAGGAAATTGATTCAAGGAAAAGACAAGTGTGATATGTTAATTTCAAATGGATTATTTTCAGTTAAACAGTGAATAGAACATTAGAGCTCTATTTCATGTAATAAACACCAGGAATGCCTGGAAAAGTTAATTCTACTTTATAATGGATGTAATTTTCTCTGTATTTATTGACTGAGAATATGCCTGAGACAGACCAATGTGACTTATATTGTTTTTTTCCAGCCTGGCACCGACAGAAATTTTTTAAAAATTTTGCTCTGATGAAACTTATCATACAATAATGCATCACTTATATTAATTCAACCAATCTATTTTGTCATCACTTATGTATTACATAATAAATTGTAATAGTGAATATAGTCCTGACTTATAAATGAAAGGACTATGTTCTGATTATGTTGTCTGTCTATTCCTAGACAAGTTTAAATTATATGAACAAAATTGTGTATCTTAGGCAGGTTAGAAAATTTAAGAGTTTTGGAGGAATCTGAATGAGTATGAATTTACAGAAATATCAGATCATTATGAAAAACAGTAAAAACACTTTGTGTAATATACTTAAAATATATAGGCAATTAGATTTAAAATAAATTAAAGAAAGCAAAGAGACAAATTTAATAGCAGATATTTCTAGATCTTAATATCATCATATTTTACTGAATACACATAATTGAATTATCAATCATTATTACATTTATTTTAATTATTAATTATAGAAATGTCACTTTTTGCTTAAGATGTTATTCTTTTCTATAATATATTTCATTCACAAAAAATTTAATTATTCAACAATGATTAATAACTTTTTGAATTATACTGTTAAATTTTAATCAAGCTTCACTTTCTTCCTAGTCTCATCTCAGCCATTTCTTACTGCTGCTTGGTGAACTTCATAATCCCTCTCTGTCTTAATATTTGCTATGTTATTGATTAAATTGCCTGTTGCTTTTGCTAGAGCTTTGTGCGGATAATTAATTCCTCATGCATGCATTTTTACTTTTTAATCGTCTACAGATATCTACAAATATATTGATAATACTCATTTTGGAAACTAGAAAAAAATATTTCTTTAAAATTATATATATAGATAGATAGATACAAATGCACATAGATAGACTGTGTATATACACACATACACAATTTCCAAGTTGGTGATGATATACACAATCTCTTAAATGACATATATTTTATATATTCATTGAATTCATGCATATATAGGATGCTACATATATTTAACATTTAGGTTACATTAGGACAAGTTCCTAGCATGTTTGTTTGCCTTGCTTGGCCCTTTCTAGAAGTGTCATTGACTATTAGTTACCACTGGGTTATAAAAATAATATTTGATATTAGTGTATACAACCTCCACCTTCTGTCTAATTTTTTATCCATCTTCTGAGCCTTCACTTTATCATGCTATGTTTTCTTCTATACTGACTACAAATTTTATCCACTACTACACCACCCAAGTGTTATGTCTTTTAATTAGTTTTTCTCCTGGTCTAATTTTCTAAAATGATTTACTTCGTTAATTTTATATTCCTTCTTGAAACGTTTCTTACTTAACATTTTATGGCTTTAGAATATATTTGTCCTTGTGTTAAGACATTACTTTCTTACTCCCAATATGTGCCCTTTTAGGTTGCTCCACTCTCATATCACTCTACTTGGTATTCTCATATTCTCATTCACTTCTGACTTCAACTGTGTTACAAAAAAGCGGGGCTCGAGGTACTATCAAATTGAAATCTTGAGCCGGGAGCAGTGGCTCATGCCTGTAATCCCAGCACTTTGGGAGGCAGAGGCAGGTAGATTACCTGAGGTCAGGGATTCGAGACGAGCCTGATCAACATGGTGAAACCCCGTAGAAATGGGGTTTCACCATAGAAATGGGGTTTCACTATGTTGCAAATACCGTACATGGTAGTGCATGCCTGTAATCCCAGCTACTCAGGAGGCTGAGGCAGAAGAATCCCTTGAACCCAGGAGGCGGAGGTTGCAGTAAACCGAGATCACGCCATTGCACTCCAGCCTGGGAGACAGAGTGAGACTCCATCTCAAAAAAACACAAAAAACAAAAACAAGTTGAAATCTTCACCTACCTGACAACTAATCTTGCTTTGACATAAACTAATTAGTGACTTGGTATTGCCATTCTATTTATTTGTACCATATTTTCCTTTTCAATTAAAAATATTTTCTATGGAATCTCATTATAGGTAATAAGAATACCAATACAAATATATTTTGAAATAAAAAATAATACATAATATAGTCTCCAATTAGAGATTCACAATGTTCATTTCTGAATTAAGGCTTTGAGAAGTCCTGTAGCTTAAGGAAAAGAAAACAAAGAAGAAAAGGGAAAAGGTAAATAAATGTTTAACTTAGAGTTTCCAAAAGCCTGTATTATTATATAACACTGAACAATTAAATCTCCCCAATTCATCCCTTTTCTTTAAATCCACAACCAAAAAAGTTTAGTCCAGATTACAACAATTCTTAAGTTCTGTCTGATTCCACCACAATTTTACTCGATGCTGAACTGATTTCTTTGTATCTTTAAGTTCTCATACATCCTTAGTTTTAGTCAAGTGTTGTTTTGGTAGAAAATAAAACACTGGTTCCCTATTGTTGTAGTACAAACTTAACACTTATCTTTGTTTTCTTTGCTTGGCTCTTATATGTAGCTACCAGACATCCAGTTTTCTAAGAACAGGTCTAGTTTCCATGTTTTCTCAGCATAATTATTGATTTTCCTTTTTATTCTCAAAAGGGCCCCCATTTTGGACAATAAATGTTATATTTATCTTACCTATATGCCTTATATTTTCTGGTAAATTGTATCAGTTACTTGCTCCAAATTAAATCTTGTTATATCCTGTTCCCTTTACCTGCTTTGTATTTATTTCTACTTTAAAAAATTATATTATTCTCCTGATGTTTACTCTGAAAAGTCTTATGGCACTAGGTTTCTAGTTCCTTGTTCAATTTTGCATAAGCTATATATGGTATCTATTTTCTTAATGATTAATATATCTCAAGGAATATACATTCTTTTTTTTTTTTTTTTTTAACCTTAGGTTTCGGAGTGCGTCTGAAGGTTTGTTACATAGGTAAACATGTCACAAAGGTTTGTTGTACGTATCATTTCATCACCCAGGTATGAAGCTCAGTACCCAATAGCTAACTTTTAGGCTCCTCCTCCTCCTTCTAAAATTTAATTCAGATTTTAACTTGGCTATTTCTGAAAAAAATATTTTAAATGTCCATTTTTAAGGCAGGGTAAATCTAAGTACTGGCAAGCCAGCCTGCGGATGTAACAAACCACATGGCTCATGCACCCAGAAGGTCACGCTAAGTGAACAGAATGTAGAGGAGGGTTCAGCCCATAAAAGGGAAGAAAGTGTCATTATTGGGAAACTGAAACTTAAGCAGTTATAAGGGGTATAACCTTATAAGGGGGGATAATGAAACTTAGGCGATGTCTGGGAAGAGATTGTAACCCCGTATGACACAACCAGTGAGGAACTGGGAGAGGGATTTGTGTACTAGGAGATAAATTACCCAGTGTAACTCTTCCTTCTATAGGCAATGAATTTCTATTCATGCTTCAAGATGCAACTCACATATTATTTTCCCTGTGACATCTTTCTCAATATTTTAGACAGATTTAAGAGTTCTTATGCCAGGACACCCATTCATCCCCTGCCCACAATTCTACTACAGCATGTATCATATTTGTCTACATTGTTTGTACTTCCTTGATCCCTTAATGGAAACCCGGCATCATCAAAAGGCCCAATCCTGGACCATTTTAAACAACCAAAACAACAATCAAGTTATGGATACCCAGATTTCACTTCAGAATTCCTCTATGTCCCCTTCAGATTTCTTAATCTGAAACTCCTTTTCTCCTACTCTTCTGATTTTCCCTACCTACATCAGGAACTTTTAAAAACATTAGGAATATACTTATATACCTTTTTTTTTTTTTGAGATGGAGTCTCACTGTGTTGCCCAGGCTGGAATGCATTGATGCGATCTCAGCTCACTGCAACCTCTGCCTCCTGGGTTCAAGTGATTCTCCTGCCTCAGTCTCCTGAGTAGCTGGGACTACAGGTGCGCACCACCATGCCGGCTAATTTTTGTATTTTTAGTAGAAATGGGGTTTCACCATGTTGGCCAGAATGGTCTTGATCTCCTGACTTTGTGATCCACCTGCCTTGGCCTCCCAAAGTGCTGGGATTACAGGCATGAGCCGCTGCACCCTGCCCAGGAATATACTTTTAATAAAATAAAATCCCTACTCTCATGCAACTTGCATTCTAATAGATAGTGTTCTTTCACTATTCAAAGTAGTCACTACTGTTATTAGATTCATGTTACATATCACCCTCAAAGTTGATCAGTGTGCTACTAAACTGTTAATCAAACACAGAAAATAGTTTGACTGAAAAGGACCAAGGGTAGAGCTTTTGTCAGAAGGTAGAAAGTTTTTCCTTAGATAAAGTAGCAAATATTTAGATAGATGAATGAAAGAGAAATAGAAGACTGAACATGAAAAAAGAAAGAAAGCAAAGAGATATAAACAGAGTGAAAAAGATTAAGGAAAGGTTTGAGGGTAAAGAGATATTAGAGAAGGAAAGAAAGAAATGGAGAATTGAAAATTGTCTGTCTGTTCCTCCCATCTGTCTAGCCCTTTCAACAACCAAATATAATAAAGGATGCAAACTTTTATTAGTAGTAGCCTAAATATGTAATTGGAAAATACATTTGCCAGGAGAAAATGAAACCTGTAATATACTCCAAAACCAAAAACGTATAACATATAGGTCAGAGATTTTACTTTGTGCTCTTGGACAATAAATTACCTTTGTTGCATTTAGTTGAAGTATTCCTACTTGGAGGACACATTTGATAGTTATAAGTAAATCTTTAAATCATTTTCCATACTTCTAGTATCTGGTTTTTGTTGTGATATTTTTTAAACAAGATTTTACAATGAGTTCATTGAGTCATTGTAGGACTATCTCTTGAGAGATATTTTATCTCTTTAGAATGACACAATGGAGAATGAATTCTGGGACTGTGTCTGGTTTATGATTGACAAAGCAAAATCTGTCAATGATAAGTTTTAGCAGGAAAAGCCAGCTCTCCTAGCTACTAAATGTTTGTCACTCTAAAAACTAACCAGATCTGCCAGGTGCCAACATATGAATTGCTGAGATTTAGAATACAAAAATGAGGGAGACAAAATATTTACAAATGCAATACATTTATAAAGCAATGATAGTGTTAACAGAGAAACCATATGTGTGTATGCGTGTTAATAAAAATACATCTTTGTTTATGTAGATTTAGTAAAACACAAGTCACAGTATTGAATCCAATTTGGTAACAATATTTCAATTGTAGAGGAAAATGAAATTTTTAAGGGGTTTTATTTATCTAACAGGCTTTGTATTGTAGTCTGAATTACCTCCAAGTCTAGCAACCGTCAAACTGACAGCCCATTCAGAAGGTCCAGAATAGAATAGTGAAGTCAGAATGAGACCTTCCAACTCACTGTGGAATGTCCTTTTTAAGCTGTAGTGCTGGCTGACAGTCTGTAAGGTTTTGTTACCCCAAATAGCAATGAAATAATACGTGAGGGAATTTGTGTTGCATAATCCTGACAGGCTGTTTCCAAGAATTATATGACATTACTAAGAGGTAGAATCTGGGCAAAGGTAGAAAGCACATACTCCCTTTCTATTCTTTTGCAATTCTAAGTTCAGGCTAAACACTCTTCTTTCTTACTTGCTTTGTGAACTTCCTACTATGAGTTCATTTTTATTCTTGTTTCTTAGTAACTTGAAGTTTAATTAAGCCATATATATTCACATATACATAGGAAATAATAGATATATGTTACTTTACTTTTTAAATACCAATCTCTTTGAACATAAGTGACCTATTTTAATGTATGTAAGACATAGTCATAACATCTAAATAATTTGAGTTTTGTACAAGGATAATATTTTTATAGTTTATATAAAAGCCTTCACTATATTTTAGCAACTGTTCTTTTTTAAATGATTAATTTTTCAGTTCATCTTCCAAACTTTTAATAATATCAACGCCAAAAACTAAATGGCAAAAGAATATTTTCTTTATATAAACCCAACTGGTTTTCTCCTTAAATAGTATTTTTTTTCTAATTATAAGTAAGATATTTTGCAGAAGAATTTGTAAAATAGAAAAACATGTGAAAGAAGCAATAATCACCTTTGTATTCAATGTTTTTAGCATTCTCAATATTTGGAAATGCTCATCCTTATTGAAGTAAACAAGGCAATAGAAATCAGACAATATTTGTTAATTAAAAACTATCAAATTAAAATAGTATAATAGGCATGGAAAATATTAAACATAATTAGTAATTGAGATAATGCAAAGTAACTTGAGATAACAGCATTTTTTATCTCTAAATTAGAAAGTCATCTCAAAAAGTAACATGGGAAGTCTCACTCACTTCTGTAAAAGAGAATGAAACTGTGAAATACAGAAGAAGCCTTAAAAATTATATGCTCTTTGATCCGTATTTTCACAATTCTAAGGATTTTTGCTGAAGCAATACTTAGGGATACATGATTTCTCATCACCTTCCTCTTTGCAACAGCCAAACATTGGAATCAAAACATATGGCAAAGATAGTAGATCTGTTAATTTCTTCATACTGCCCTATATTCATATGCTTAGATTTATTGACTTCTATAAATGTTGATAATACATTGCTAATTGAAAAACAAACTGCATAATGGTATATACTATTGCATGAGTATTTATTGTGGGTGGTGATGAACATGAGCTATACCTATCCTAATGTGTGACCAGTTTTCTCCAGAAATGTTCAACTGATCAATTGAAGACATGTAACTGGCTGGATTTTCTAAGGTTATGACTGTGCCAGGGAGTTAACATGAAAAGAAAAAGAAAACAAGTGAGAGAGTGAGAACATTTATGAGGTAATAATTAAAATAATAGAGCATTTTTTTTTTTTGCTAAATACAGAGTAAAATAGTAGTAAGGAGGAAAATAAAGTGGACAGAGAAAAACAATGGGCAGATCAATACAGATTGATCATTAAAGCAAAGAAATGGGTACAGTGTGTGTATGTTGGGGAGGGAGGCGTTCAGCAAGTAAACCAGAACTGATTTCTCTAACTAGGCACATTTCAAGTATTCCAGATATTTTTTTCACAAATTTAGCATTTGAGTCTTACTTTAAGCATTTTTTTGTGATAATTTTTTCCTTTATTGTTGTATTTCTGCTCAAAAAGCTTTTCTGTGACCCCAAATCAGTTATTTATGCATCCATATTATTTTCAGTGTTGTTTTATAATTTTCTGTTTTGTATTCTAATCTTTTTTGTTTTTAAATTTTTAATGATTATGGGTACATAATAGTTGTACACATTTATGGAGTACATGTGATAATTTGATGCAAGCATACGATGCGTAATAATCAAATTAGAGTAATTGAGGTATCCATCACCTTAAGAATTCATCATTTATTTATGCTAGGAATGTTCCAATTCCACGCTTTTAGTTATTTTGACATATCTAATTAATTATTGTTGACTATAATTGCCCTGTGTTGCTAGTGAATGCTAGATCTTAGTCTATCTGAATGTATTTTATACCCATTAACCAACCCCTTTCTATTCTCCCCCTCCGTACTCTTCTTCCCAGCGTCTGGTAAAAACTATTCTACTCTAACTCCATTAGTTCGATTATTTTTTAGCTCCCACATGTTAGTGAGAACATGAATGTTTACCTTTCAGTGCTTGGTTTATTTTGCTTAACATAAATTCTTCAGTCCATCAATTTTGTTGTAGATGACATAATTTTATTCTTTTTTATGGATTAATAATATTCCACTGTATATGTTTATCACTTTTTAATTCATTCATCCACTGAGAGACACTTAGGTTGAATTCATATCCTGGCTGTTTTGAATAGTACTGCAATGAACACAGGAGTGCAAATACCTCTCCAGCATACTGATTTCCTTTTATTTCAATATATACCCAGCAGTGGGATTGCTGGATCATATGGTAGCTCTATTATTACTTTTGTGAAGAACCTTCATGCTGTTCTACTTAGTGACTGTACTAATTTACATTCTCACCAACATTGTATGGGGGTTCCCTTTCTCCGCATCCTCTCCAGCATTTGTTATTGCCTGTCTTTTGGATAAAAGCCATTTCAACTGAGATGAGATTATATCTCAGTATAGTTTTAATTTGAATTTCTCTGAAGATTGGTGATTTTGAGAATTTTAAAAATATACCTGTTGGCTGTTTGTATGGTTTTCTTTTCTGAGAAATGTCTATTCAGATCATGTTCCCATTTTTTAATGAGATTTTTGTTTCTATTGAATTGTTTGAGTTCTTTATATGTTCTGGTTAATAATCCCTCATCAGATGGGTAGTTTACAAATTTTTTTTTTTCAATTCTCTGTGTCAGTTGGCTTTTCACTTTGTCGAGAATTTCTTTTGCTATGCAGAAGCTTTTAAGCTTATGTGACCCCATTTGTTCATTTTGGCTTTGGCTGACTATCATTTTGAGGTCTTACTCAAACAATATTTGCCCAGACCAATGTCCTGGAGTGCTTCTCCAATGTTTTCTTCTAGCAGCTTCATAGTTTCAGGTCTTAGATTTAAGTCTTTAATCCATTTTGAGTTGATTTTTGTATATGGTGAGAGATAGGAGTCTAGTCTGCATATGGATATTCAGTTGTCCCAACACTGTTTATTGAGGAAATTCTCCTTCTCCAGTATATGTTCTTGGCATCTTTTGTGAAAATGTGTCAACTGTAAGTGTGCAGATTTATTGATAGGTTTTCTATTCTATTCCACTGGTCTATATGTCTGCGTTTACACCAGAACCGTTTTATCATAGTTACTATAGCTCTGAAGTATAATTTGAAGTCAGGTAATGTGATGCCTCCAGCTTTGTTATTTTTACTTGGGATTGCTTTGGCTACTTTGTGTCTTTTGTGTTCTATATAAATTTAGGATTATTTTTTCTGTTTCTGTGAAGAACATATTGTTATTTTGATAGAGTTTGCATTGAATTTTTAATCCATTTATAGTTTGCCTTGGCTTAAATTTTATCCTCTCTCAAGGTAGAGAATATCTCAATATTCCAATCCTGTATTTTGACTAAAACATTTATTTCCCTTTAGTTTTGAGTGCCTTTTTCTGTGAGGAATATCTTTAAAATATACAGGAATTTACCCAACTCTTACTATCTTCACAACCATCACTCCCTCCAAGCTACCATCATCTCTAGTTTGGAACACTACAACTGCCTCCCAAACGGTTCCCTGTAATATTCTCCACAACATTGCAAAGTGATCATTAAAAACAAATGTCAGATCAAGAAGCTCCTCTGCTAAAAATACTGACGTAGGATTTCCTCACACTATCCATGGATCTAAAAGGCTTTGTTTTGACCCATAGGCCCCATGTGATCTGGCCTTTTGGTTTGACTTTGTTTTCTAGTTCAGTACACGCCAGCCACACAGGCTCCAGTATTGTTCCTAAACCTAGCAAGTATGGTTCCTGCCACCTCCGTTCCCTACTGTTTCTTCTTCCTAGAATGCTCTGTGTTTACTAAGTTTTCCCTTATATTATGCCTCACTCTGGTATTGCTCAAATGTTGCAATAGGCATAACCAGTATGCAGCTCAATAAATACAACATGTATCAATTTAGTCAAAGATCCCATTTACCACTTTCTTACCACATTTCTTTCTCCATTCCTAAAATACCCTATAATCTATATTTGGTGAATACTTCCATGCTTTTCTTTGTACTTTTGTTACATACGACTAAGCAATCTATAAAGTCTAATGTATAATCTATAAAGTATAAGGTAGCTCACAGAATTTGGAGGATATGTAGAAAATAAGTTTGGAGAACATATAGCTACCCACACCATGGGGTTGTTCCCACAGACTGTATTCTACTACCAATCAATGAAACTAAGAATCAACAGTGCATCCTCATGGCCATAAAAGAACACTCCCTTTCAAGCTTAGAACTGGTATCACTTTTCTTTATTTGATATTTATTCTCTTAATTTCTAGGTTTATGATAGCCCATTTTGTACTGCTGTAACAGAATACCTGAGACTAGGTGATTTACAAGGAATAGAAATTTATTTCTCACAGTTTTGGAGGCTGAAAGTCCAAGATCAAGTTACCGGCAGGTTTAGCCTCTGATTTTTGCTTCCAAGATGGTGCCTTGAACTCTGCATCCTCTAGAAGGGAGGATGCCATGTCCTCACATGGCAGAAGTTGGAAAGGCAAAAAGGAGCAAACATCCCTTGTCAAGCCCTTTTATGAAGAAACTTAATCCCATTCATAAGGGTAGAGCCCTCATAACTCAATCACCCCTAAAGGTGACACCGCCCTCAATACTATTGCGCTGGGAATTAAGTTGCAACATAAATTCTGGAAGGGACAAAAACATGCAAATCACACAAATTTATATGCTCTTCATTAAATTATTTTTATTTATGACCTTTTAAGTGTGCCACTGTTTTTCTATTGAGAAACTGACTCATACATTATAGACCTCAGAGAAGTGTGCTTTTTCTAGTTGCCTGGAACAAGTATTCCTGGCCTCGGTATTTCAGTTGTGTTCTTCTTACACATGTTCTTCTAAGCAACATTCTCTGTTGTGTATATGTTTATTTCTTTTCATGAAAACTTTCTTCTAATATCTATTCTGATGTATTAATTCACATCATTAACTGTGACTAAATCAATATGTTATTCTTCTCTCAAGTACTCAAGGATTTAATTTAAAAGAATAGAGTGAATTTCAGGTCACTGACTTAAAAAATAGTTAATTTTTTTCTAGTGTTTATATACTTCTTTATGACACACAGCTATTCAGTAGTGGCTGCTTTAGCTAAAATTCTTCAAGAACACAGCCATATCCTGCATTTACGACCCTAGTGAACTCCCATTTCTTGCTGGGTAAGTTTCATACTCAATCAGCATGGCATTTAATGTGCTTTAATCTCTTGTCTCTCAAGGACCTGTGAGTTTATGATTTTCTGTGACGTTTGTTGGCTCATTTTTAGTTCTGTTTTCCTTTTATTCCTTTCAAAATTTCTTTATCTGGTAAGTTTTTACTTATTCTTCAAAGCTAAGACCAACTGGTCTCTAGTCTATGAAGCTTTCCCTGATTCTGGTGGGAAGAAAACAAATAACTTCAACTATAATAGCTCAAAAATATTTAGGACATATAATTATAATAAAACACAGATATTCTATAGTAATAATTTTAACATGATTATATTTAAATATATCACTTGACCTTATCAAGGACAGTTACTGCATATTGATTCTCTCTATAATCTCAGCAAATACTTAAGCTATTATACTTAGAATTCAATAAACATATACCAAATAAGTTCATTAGGGAGACATAAAAAAGTTGATAAAAGAAAACAGTGGCTTCTACTTAGCTACTAACGATTTATTATTGATGTGTTTGGCTTTAACATTAAAATTGGGCAGGAAAGAAATTTAACAAAATGATGAAAGGAGAAAACAGATTAAAGAAAGACAAGATCATGGCAAGTTAGAAAGTAGTAATGAAAGAGGTGGAAGTTATGTTCAAAGAAGAAATAGTTGAGTACAAAATCTAATAGTTTTATATGATTTTTACCTTCTTAGGTATCAGTGGATCACTGGAAGCCAAATTTAAACTGAAATGGATTGAAAGAATAAAATATTTTTTCTATGAGAGTAGAAAAGGTATTTTGGGGACAAGGCTAGCTTAAGTGTCCTTGGACACTTACAGCAGCTTAGAAATTAATAGAACCATAGGAGTGTATATCAATGGAAGTAAATTAGGATTTAGACCATGAATTGATGTAGGAAAGAGAGAACAGGTATGAGTAACTGAAAATTATGAGGCTGACTTCACAGATCACAAGAGAGAACTTGGCAGTATGCCTCTTCACAAGTAACTCCCATTTCAATTTGTGCTTTATTCAGACTGTGTTTGTATGGTCTTTAGTATTTGTCTTTTTTCTTGCATTATAAACTTATCATACCTTATATACATTGTATATCAAAATAGCATTTTGTTTTAAAATTAATCTAGTTTTCATTGTAAACCTTTGGTGGATAAAGTAACTGATAATCTGACTCAGCTTGGTCTGTATTTTTAAATTTTAACTTAGGGGTTTTGAGAACAATGCTTACAATTATTAGTAAAGCATGTATTAAAATTGTTCTATAGAGTGGCTTGAAATATATGACTTTTTATCGTAATGAAAATGATACATTCTAATATGAACATCAAAGCGTTGCGAAGATTAAATGAGTGAATATGTGTAAAGCACTTGTAATAGTACCTGACATATAATAATCCTTCCAGAATATTAGAGGATATTTTTCTTAATATAAATGCTATTTTTAGAAGAAATCAAAAACTCTTCTGGGAGAAGAGTTATTCTAAGGGAAGGAATTGTTGTTTTCAGTACATTCTGTTGTTGTTAGACAACTTTTCTCAGCTTAGCACTCACATGGGCTCATGTTTGAAATAAAGTGGAAGAAGACATTGTAGGTAAATATCAGTAAAACATCAGAACATCAAAGTTTAGCACCTATTCTAGAAGAATGCAACATAAAAGATAAACACTTTTCTCACTTACAGCCTAGGACAAAAACAAGGCTATCATTAAGAACTCCAGATAACCAAGCACCATGTAGGTGATTCTAGGAGTGTCCCAGTATCATCAAAGGAAGTGGTAGTACTTGGTATTAGGACCAGGGGTTGGCAGTAAAATTTATGGGAACAGAAGAGGAAATGTTGGCAGATCAGGGAGTATGTCTAACAGCTCACAGTGAGCAGCAGCAGCCATCATCTTCAAACAGGTTTCACCAAGATCCTTGGGAGAAAAACCACACTGAAAGCAGACAAAATGAAAAAAGAGGGTGGAAGATGCATACTACATACAACTTCCCCCCTACACACACACACACACACCTTGTCACTTTCATAGGTTTTCACATAAGAGAGGCTTCCAGGGAGATGTGACTTACTATTGCTAACATCACTATTTCTGTGCTGAGTCTGGTGTAGTTGTGATAGGATAAGTATGTCTTAAACCCTGCACCCATGTCTTTTTCATCAAATGATGATATAAATCACCCATAAGTCTGCTGTCTTTTTAATTGTTATTTTGTTGTTTTATCTTATTTTACTTTTTTGAGACAGGCTCTTGCTCTGTAGTCCAAGCTGAAGCACAGTGGCACAATCTCAGCCCATTGCAACTTCTGTCTCTGGTGCTTCAGCGTCCTTCCACCTTAGCCTCCCCAGTAGCTGGGACAACAGGTGTATGCCACCATGCCCAGTTTATCTTTTAAAAAAAAAATTTGCAGAGACGTGATTTCACCATATTATCCAGGCTGGTCTGAAACTCCTGACCTTCCACTATTTATTTTTAATTAAATAAAATTTAAATGAAATATAAATACATTTGCTTTTATTAGCAACTACGCTTACACATTTGGTAGGTGCAATTATCATCTTTATTGTAAATCCATAGAGACATCTCTTTCTCTTCATTAATATACGTATTTTTTATATTTATATACAGCAGCATAAAAACATAAATACTTTTTAAAAGGAATCGTTTTAAAAGAAACATTGTTTTATTATTTAAATATTATTTAAAAGAAATAACATCATACAACTTAATCTGCAATCTCTTATGTTTATTGAAAAACTATATCACAGAAAACTTGAGTCTGTATATGCATTTAATAATTCTATAACATCCCACTCTAAAGACGTGCCAACAGATATTCAACTAATTTTTACATTATTCCGTTACAAATGATGCTGTAATAAATATCATTGTATGTATATTTTTACTTACATGTGCTATTTTACTCTTAGAAATTGAACAGTATATTTTATACTTTGATAGTATTTAACAAGTAGCTATTGACATGTACCAATTTATATTTCATTCTAAAGTTTATGGGTAGAGGATTTTCTAATTTTCCACTTCATTTCCTCCTATTTTTCTAAGCAAAATGGCCTCAAAGGTTTATAGGAGTTGCATGTTGAGAAAGAATTGGGCTGAATTAACATATGACAGAGAGAGCTGGGGTCAGAACATGCCCTCATGACCTGGGAGAAAGTCTGGAGCATGGTTTGTTATCTCCAAGGCAAAAAATAGAAAGGAGCACATCTTGGGAAGAGCTGAGCTCTCAGAAACTCATGAACCATCTGGAACAACCATCTTCCAGGTGTGTGGGTACCAAATCTGCCTGATCCTGAAAAGGCTAAAAATAAATCAAATGTACCTCTCTGTTCCCAGGTCCGTAGTATTGCAAAACAGAGTAGGGGAAAGGAAGACTGGCAGCCTGATGGTTTTTTTGAAGGCTTTTAAAATCCTAGGAGAGTACAGCCACCAACCCCTGCAGCTGATTGTAGATCTCATCTCAGACTTGACAGTTGTTTGAGTAAGCACATTCACATTCGTTGTTCAGTTCAGTTGAATTGTGTTTTCTATCACCAATGTCCAAATAATTTCTCACAATGCAAGGCTCCTTCTTGCCACCTCTAGGGGAGTCTAGGAGATACTGAGGAACTTGACGCTTAGCCCATCCAGCAAACGCATCAGCTGACCCCATCAGAATTCCAGCTGCCTCCTGGGGCATTGCCACAATAGTTCCTGACTGTGGAAGAAATCATGTCCGCTTTCCCTTACTCAACCTTAAGGTTATCCAGCATTGATAACCTTAAACCTCTCTATCAGTCCAGAAATATCCCATACCAGACTTTATCTCTTCCCTTTCTAGAATATCCAGCTGATTTCCTTCTAAAATGAAAAGCTGGATCAAGCTGTTTAAGTGCCTAATCACTTTTTTAGGGGGTGTGAGGGGCATGAAAAACACAAAGCCATTTACAATCCCTAAGGCCAAAATCCCAAAACTTAGAAGAAAGGAGGGTAAAATTTGCTATTATCCCACTGGAGTATCCTCCGTTAATGAGTCGGTGACAGAAATCAACAGCTTGGTCAAATACCTGTGACAAAGGTAAATGACCTTAAAGCAAGCCAAGGAGGAGTTTGCCACTTGCTGTCATTTTCAGCCCTAATTCCTTCCCTCACTGAGTAAGTTTCATGTGCTCTAAACATGAGTAATAATCAGCCCACCTCCAGATTCCTCCAAAGGAAGAAACCACATGCCCCTAAACTGTCCCTTGGCCGCTAATAAAAAGCAAACATTTTCCTTGTGATCACAGAAAAACTACAGGCAAATTTAAGCTCAGGCCCCCATGAATAATGGAAGTTTTAGGAAATCATCCTAAAAGATTAGTCTCTTTCCCTATTATGGGCCTCCATGGCAGGTAGAATAATGGCTATCCCCCTGAAATGTCCCTGGTAGGTAGAATAGTGGCTATCTCCCTAAAATGTCCCTCATCCTAATCTCCAGAATCTCTGGCTAGGTTACTGTATTAATCAGGGTTCTTCACAGGGACAGAACCAACAGGATACATGTATATATGAAAAGGAGTTTATTAGGGAGAACTGACTCACACATTCACAAGGTGAAGTCCCAAGTTAGGTCTTCTGCAAGCTGAGGAACAAGGAAGCCAGTGGTGGCTCAGTCCAAGTCCCAAGGCCCCAAAAGTAGGGAAGCTGATGATGCAGCCCTCAGTCTGTGGCAGAAGACCCAAAGTCCCTGGCAATCCACTGGTGTAAATCCAAGAGTCCAAAGGTGAAGAACCTGGAGTCTGATGTTCAAGGGCAGGAGCATTCAGCATGGGATAAAGATGAAAAACGGAAGACTCAACGAAAGCCAGCTTATTCCATCTGCTTTTTCTTTTCTTTTTTTTTTTTTTTTTTTTTGAGATGGGGTTTCACCATGTTGGTCAGACTGGTCTCGAACTCCTGACCTCAGGTAATCCACCCGCCTCAGCCTCCCAAAGTGCTGGGATTACAGGCTTGAGCCACCATGCCCAGCCTCCATCTGCTTTTTCAAGCTGAGCTGGCAGTCCATTAAATGGTGCCTACCCATATTGAGGGTGGGTCTTCTCCCAGTCCACTGACTCAACTGTTAATCTCTTTGGGCAGCACCCTCACAGACACACCCAGGAACAATACTTTGCATCTTACAATTCAATCAAGTTGACACTTAATATTAACCATCACAGTTATTTTTCATGGCAAAAGGGGACTTCATAGATGTGATTAAGAATCTTTAGAGAGATTAACCTGTATTACATAAGTGGACCTAATGTATTCATAAGGGTTTTATAAAATTGAGGCAGCAGGATTAAGATCATTGAAGAAACTGTTATAACAAAAGTAGAGGTCAGAGTGACTCAGTGTAGGAAGAATTCAAACCTCTGTTATCTTTAAAGATGGAGGAGAAAGACCACGAGTCACTGGATGCATGAAGCCTCCTGAAGTTGAAAAGGACAAGGAATTGGAATCTCCTCTTGAGTTTCTAGAAGGAACACAACCCTGCCAACCCATTTTGAATTACAGATAATTTTGAACTTTAAGATGATAAATTGGTGTATTTTAAGCTACTACATCTGTGGTAATTTGCTACAGCAGTGGAAGTAGCAACACTCAACAGATATAGCCCCTGCCTTAAAGCAGGGGCTTACAGCAGATTCTGGAAAAGTTTCCAGGTTAAAACCACCTCAGAGGCTGCCTCCAGGAATATAATTTCCTTACACACCAGAGAGCAGTAATTCATGGTCCAAGAAGTTAAGCTCTGGAGTACTTTTGCTTTCTACATCTGCAAGGTGCCAGCCCATTCATGCCTTTTGGTTGTCCAGACATTAGGTGTTAAGGATAGGGGTGGATTTTGTTTATTTCCAGGGAGTCTTGTTCTCTAATGTTCAATGTTAGAGGTGACTACAGAAGCACAGCTCTGCACATGGTTAATGATGTCTCTGGGTTTGTACACATTATGAGCTCTGAGAGCACAAGGATTCAAAAAACTTTCCAGCTAAATATGTCCTCATTTCTGCCACCACGATTCAGCTAATGAGCTTTCCTGCATTTATGAGTCTTTCTGTTGTTTTGACATGCAAGATTTGAAATCGGGTCAGGCAATCACAGTGCCAAAGCACGGATATCCTGGGGAGTCATTCCTGGATACTTCCCCATTCTTATTTGGGATAGGTCTCAAATGAGCTCCCTTGGGTGTGTAAATCCATCCCATGGCTTCATCTCCTGTGTCTCTGGAGATATGCGATGACTTGGGATCTGGAAATGAATTGCCATGTGATTCAAATATAGTCACTCAGCACTTGAAAGCCGGCACCTCTCACTTGGTGTGAAATTTCTGAGCCTCAGACACATGGAAAACATTGCCACTTGGGCACTTGGGAATCACATCCCCTAGGTCTCGAGTCCTTGTTTATTTTACATATTGCTTAACTAATTGCTTCTGAACTTCAATTTGGGAAAATCAAACAAAATGTTAGATTTGTAACATAATTAAGTATGTTATTAAAAGTGAAAACAAATTTTTTCAGGCTGTAGGCTTGCTCTATTAGCCTGCTTTACTCTAGAAGAACTAAAGATTGCTTTTCTAGGCCCATGATCTGGGAAACATGACAGGGTGAATAGTATGGGATGGAGGCAGGATAATTTCTCTAGATATTTAGGGAAATTATGCACAAAGGGCAAGATTTGACATTTTGTCATAAAACATGGCTAGGAGTCAGGGTGGAACAGTGCAGGGTAGTGTGCTCAGCCATGAAGCTACTCTCTTCTGTGTTCTGATCCTGACCTGTTGCTTATGAATCCCTGTAACTTAGGATGGATCAGTTATCTTGCTGGTGCTTCAGGTCCTTCACCTGACTCAATTTGGGTAAATAGAACATCTACCTCATAATATTACTAAGAAGATTCAATTAGTTAATGTATATAAATTTCTTAGAGTAGTGTCTGGTAATATATTAGTGTTTTCATTTATTAACATGATAGAGGATTGGGAGGATGGCTATGAATGGAGGAAAGAATACCAACATTGAGCTTGAGCATTTTAATTAAACCACATTAACACTTGAAGGTGCTGCTTTTGAATAGAGTCTCAGCTAAGGAATCTACTTTTATTCATTAATTATATTAATATTTATTGAACTCTTATGGTACAGACCCTGTTCTAGGGTTCCTTTTACCTTACATGGTAGTGGGCTAAATTCAAATAAGAATGAGAAAAGATTAATAAAGTTATATAATTATATAACCGTTCATTTTCTTTGCAATTGAAGTTACCTAGCAAACACCTCTCAATGACTTTTCCTCTAATACCTCAAGGTCAATCCGTATTTCGAAAGTGCACTCATGCAAGTTTGAAAAAGCTAATTCCTAAATAACCCTGGCATAGGATAAACTCGAATAAGTAATATTATAAACAAAAAAGAAGAGTTTGAAATTGTTTTAAAAATGGGGCCCTAATACAAAATCTGGATACTAGCTATGGGTATAGATCTCTTTAGTTCTGAAGAGAAACTGATAGGAATTTTTCAAATCATGACAGTGAAGTTCTTATTCTCCAGAAAGAAACTTGAGAATAAGTTATTGGGTTGTAGATCTTACAGTCCTGTTTTTTTAAGGTTATTCTCTGTAAAAGTTATTTATATAGCTCAGAGGTTTAAAATAAAGGCTGTAGAGTATTCCTATTTTATGATAATAAAGATATAAGGTAAGTAAATGCCCAAAGGCAAATGATGAAATTTCACCTTTTGCAAGGGGTCCAAGGCCTGACTATTACACACTTCACAAGGTAAGTTTAGCCTCATTGATATGCTTTACCTAACATTCATGTTTAACAGAGAGAATTTGCCACTGTGCGAATATAAAGCACATTTTTATTCTGACAATAATATGCTTTACATTGCAGAGAGAATTTCAGTCTTGCCTAAATCCCTAAATTCAATAAAATATTATTTAAGTCTAAAATAAGTCTCTCCTTAGAATAAGTTGTCTTCCACCTACAGAAACTTACACCCTTGTTATAATTACTTCAGTACTAACAACTCCTCCTGTTAACACTCAAAGTGTGTGGGTTTTGAAAAGGCAGCACACAAACCTGATACTTTTAAAAGGAATCTATTAATAACAACACAATATTTTTCTTCTTCCAGATGCCCATGTATCATCACTTACTTTTATTTTTTCCATTACTGTTTCCTCTAAATATTCAGCATGTATATATTGCTTATTCTAAACTAAATCTATAAGTAAGAAATTTCTTCTTTAGCTTTACCATTCATACAAATTCTTAAGACCAAATTATAAAAAAAACAAGACCCAGATGACTTCAGACAGTTGTTAAACTTTATTGTAAACTGGCTTCTTATTACAGCAACAAAAATCTCAAGTTTTATGAGCTTTAGAATATTACTGAAAATAAAAGGATGCTAATAGTGACGACCATTTAATGAATGCTTATTATTTAATGCAAAATACAGTTCTAAGTGCTTAACATTTATAAGTCATTTGTTTTTTACAACCTGATGAGATAGTTGTGGTATTTGATCTGTTTTAAACCTTAAAAAGTGTGGTATGTGCTTAAATTACCTGATAACAAAAGTTTAAATGAATCTCAAAGTATTTGTAATTTTCTTAAAAGCTTGAGAATCCCAGTAATGTCTACTGCTCAATTTAGACAAAATGACAGATCCTGGCAAGACTAAAAATCTTCCGTAGAGAAAAATTAAGAAGAAATATCAAAATATTTTTACAAGAAATTTTAACTGCTGAATTCTATTCCTTGGCTTCTATCAGTTTGGCTCATTTAAAAGGAAATATATTTGTATCTTGGACCAACAATAGAGAAATATGGAACTATTGAAAAATTTTACCAGCATTTCATTTTGCCTTTGCACGATCCTTGAGATTATGCAACATTTTCGGTGACAATTCAGAAAAATACATATTGGTAGCACACTCAAAAATGGTTGTAAATACTAACGTTAATAACATACTGTCAAATTCTCATGGCACTGAACATTAGTACAAATGCACAAGGAAGAAAAGATAACGGGATTAAGGTTTAAAGAAAAGAGAAAGTAAGCAAGTGACAATTACAGTGGTGAGAACACTTACCTAATACAGCACTTCTGTATTTCAGTAAACTTTTATTCTCACTGCTTTGTGAAGAAAATGAATTTAGGATACATAGATTCAGATCAACCATAAACATATAAATTGTGTCTTGCAGAGGGCTAAGCCAAAGTTCCTCTAAACAAGTTTTTTGAGTATGATTGCATTATTCCTGAGGAAAGCTATGCTTTTTTCTAATTCATCTTCCCATAGGGGGCGCCCTTTTCGTGTTTTTGTTTGTTTGTTTGCTCGCTCGCATTTGAGATAGGGTCTTGGTCTGTAGCCAGGGTGGAGCGCAGTGGCTGCTATCGGTTCATTACAACCTCCACCTAGAAGGCTTATGTGATTCTCCCACTCCAGGCTCCCGAGTAGCTGGGACTACAGGCCCAGGCCAACACGCCCTGGTTAATTTTTCTCTTTTTAGTAGAGACAGGGTTTCTCCATTTTTGCCAGGCTGGTCTCAAACTCCTGGACTCAAGTGATCTGCCTGCCTTGGTTTCCCAAAGTGCTGGGATTAGAGGCGTGATCCACCGCACCCGGCCGGGGGACGTTCTTTCTTTCTTTCTCTCTCTCTCTTTCTTTTTTTTTTTTTTGCGGGAGTCTCTGTCACTTAGGCTGCAGTGCAGTGGAGTGATCTGGGCTCACTGCAATCTCTGCCTCCCAGGTTCAAATGATTCTCCTGCCTCAGCCTTGGGAGTAGCTGGGATTACAGGAGTGCACTACCACGCCAGCTAATTACTAGTAGAGATGGAATTTCACCATGTTAGCCAGGCTGGTCTCTGACTCCTGATCTCAAGTTATCCACCCGCCTCGGCCTCCCAAAGTGGGGATGCCCTTTTCTAATTCAGCAAAGGAGCGTTTACCCAGTAGCAGCAGCCCTAAATATGCGGGCTGGCAAAACATTTTGCAACTTTTTTTTTTTTGTATCAAAGTTATTGTTGCACAAATATTTTGCAGGTCATACTAGAGTTCCAAAGGAAAAAGTAAAGGATGATAGACCCAGAAACCAATGGCACATAATTGAGTCCAAGTTTCTGCCTCAACTCTGATTCTGGTGAAGTGCCTAATTTCCATTTAACAAAATATTTGTCCAGAATTATTTCTACATTATTTTATTCTTTAAATTTTTAGATTCAGGAATTGATTTTCAGTGTTGGCATTCAAATTATCTATGGAAATATATGATCCAAGTGTTTCCCACATTTTCCAATATTCCTGACGCATTTTTACACTGACATAGCAGTTAAGGTCCATTCCTGGGTCATCTCACATGCAGAACTTACTGATCTTTGTATTTATCAAAGGAAACTGCACACTAGACACATACTTCAGAAATGGCTAAACGGTGACACTATATCTAAAATCATGATAAAGATATGGGATGCATTTTCAATAAATGCATTAAATACTTCGGAAGTCAAGAGGAGGAATGCTGTTTCTAATTTGGAGTAGGCATCTTGGAGCAGTCAGTGGCATCACTGAGTGTATGTCATTTCAGCATTATGGTGTTCATATATAATAATCCTTGCTGGGTATATAATGATGAACAAATAAAAAATGAATAAGAAAATGCTAACACTAAGTTCTGTGAAATGAAACCTCAGGTTTAAAAAACAAAATGTGCCATTATAAGAATCCAAGTAAATTTTAATGTAACCTTAATGCTAAAGTGAGACATTATTTCACAGCAACACAATATATTTAAGACTAATCTTTTAATTATCCTACTGTGCTACATTGCTTTGGTGGTTTCAGTTCACTGTTTACATAATACTGATGGAATAACATTTGAATGCTATTAAAGTGCGATTTGCTTGATGTCTTTTTGCCTGTAGGTATTTAAGGAATAACCAGGCACAGAACATTTTGAGTAGCCCACATAATCTGCTTAATATAGGGACACTTTACCTATGTAGTCCAGTATTTTATCATGAAACTATTCCCAACGGTGAAATGTAGTCCATTTCCAGAGTAGCAGAGTGTAGAGGAAACGAGATAAGATTAAAAAGGTAAATTCTATTGAGTGAAATGAAAGGAAGTCAAATACACATGAATGTATCCACTAATATTTGTTAAAATTTTGAAAGTAAACATTTGTTAATTGTGACAATCATTCATAGCATTTATTTTCCTGTTGGTATTTAATGACGAGCACAGTTTTTGTTTATGTTATAAAAGTACATGCGTCTATCAGCATCATAATTCACAAAAACATAGAAAAATATATTTATTTCATTACAATTTATTAATTCCTTAGGTACAATTGTTCTTTGTGAAAGGAAGATAAGTGTGAATTTCTTTTCCTTAACAAATTTTTTTTCCATTATGTTTTTGGTCATCGAATTCAGTTCCATTGGGGTAATCAGTTGGTAGGGGACCAATCTCTTTGTTTAAAATAAAGTAGACTGTCACTTGAAGTGGGAACATAAACAATTACCCAGAGAGAAAATGTTTATGCATTTAAGATATTTTCTTGAAATTTGAACAATTTATAATATTTGTACTAAGATAATGGCACATGTTATCATAGCCTCTACATTTAAATAATTTTGTCTTTTTCCCTAGTCTAATCAACTCAACCTTATTTACTCATCAATGATTTAATACTTACATAATGATATTATAAATGAAATTATCAGGTAAATAAACTAAATCACTCCTTCTTGTCCTTTGCAATAGGACAAAAACATTGAAAAGCAAGCCTACATTCAAATACACAAATTATAAAGGGAACTAAATCATTACAATAAGATCTCCTCTTTCAGTGTGAGTTACACCATAGTACGTTTGTTTAAACAGGAAGAATGTACTGTTTTTTGAAAGAGATAATCTCTGAGACACAGGTAGTACGATGAGAACCGTGGGAACACTGACAAAAAGTGAGGGATGTCACAGGGCATCATTCTATATACGTATGTCCAGGAGCAGAATGGTCTACTCTGAGGTTTCTTGGTACCTTAAAATGAGGCCATAATCATAAATATAGTCAAATAAAAGATATGATTTGACAAAGTATATTTTGGAGAAAATGTTTATGACTCTTCTACTCGTGTCTCCAATCCCTCTTGAAAGAAAACCTTAGGCTTCCAGATAGGGTAAGGCGTATTACTACTGCTGAGGCTCCAACAGTCACTGACTTGACACTTATGTGGTCTGTCCTCTTGCTTACCATGGAAGCTGCCTCTTTTCTGATAATTGCTATATGTTCTTCCCAGTGGTACTTCCATATCCTAGGCATAGAGGGTCTACAATCCCCATCCACCTGAGGAAAACCCTGAAGTTATCTGGCGGCCCTCTCTGTGCCTAGGTGAATAATTGTTTTTTCTTTGAGCCAGAGTCTTGCTCTGTCACCTAGGCTGAAGTGCAGTGGTGCGATCTTGGCTCACTGCAACCTCTGCCTCCAGGGTTGAAGCGATTCTTCTGCCTCAGCCTCCCGGGTAGCTGAGACGGCATGTACCACCACACCCAGCTCATTTTTGTATTATTAGTAGAGATGGGGTTTCACCATATTGGCCAGACTGGTCTCAAACTCCTGACTTCCTGATCCAACTGCCTCAGCATCCCTAGTGAATAAATTTTAATCAGTGAGAAGGTAACATTAAGAATGCATTTTGGCCTTGAGTCAATGCCACATGTAATCATCCAATTATACCAATGATAAAACAGATAATGCTAAAATTTTCTACCAGTACCCTCTGCCTATTCAATTGGTTCAGAGTCTGGAAAGAAGATGGATGGGTGATTATGTACCCTTCCCAAACTCCTCCAAAAGTTTAACAAGCCAGCAAATTTCATTTGCTGGGAAAAATTTACATGATACCTATAGATATGTCATAATATTTTCATACCAGAAAGGCAAAAGATGTCACTCTTTTCCAACCTTTAAAAACAATTCTAATGGTAAATTCTAAATCTCCTGCATTTAACACACAAATGTCAATATGAAATATTAAGAATAAATTATAAATTTATATTACATTAAAAAAATCCATTAAAAGTGGGCAAAAAATCATGAATAGGTATTTTCCTGAAGAAGGCATACAGATCTCCAAGAAACATATGAAACAATGTTTAACATCACTAACCATTAGAGGAATTGCAAATTAATCACAAGGTGATATCATCTTACACCAGTCAGATAGCTATTATTAAAAAGACAAAAATAACAGACATTGGTGAGACTAAGGAGAAAAGAAAATGCTTATAAACTGTTGGTGGGAATGTAAATTAGTATAGCCTCTATGGTAACTTGTATGGAGATATCTTGAATAATTAAAAATAGAACTATCCTTCAATGCATCATTTCCACTGTTGGGTATCTAACCCAACGGAACATAAATCATGACACCAAAAAGATACCTTCACTTCTTTGCTTATCTCTGCACTACTCATAATAGCCAAGATATGGAACTAAACTAAAAGTCCATCAATGGATGACTGAATAAAGAAAATGTATATATACAAAGTGGAATACTATTCAGCCATAAAAAAGAATTCATGATTTTTGCAACAACATGGATGGAATTAGAAGCCATTATCTTACCGGAAGTAACTCAGAAACACAAAGAATGATGCATATTCCTCCTTAGAAGCTGCAGGTAAATAATATATACACATAGACATAAAATGTGGACTGACAGATATTGGAGACTAGAAGGGTGGGGGAGTGAGAGGGGGAGTGAATGATAAGAAATTACTTAATGGGTACAATACACATTATTTGGGTGATGGATACACTCAAAGCCAGGACTTTGCTACTAGGCAAAATATCTGTGTAACAAAACTGCCCTTGTACTCCTTAAATTTGTATACATATACATTCAAAAACCCTCTAACTTTGAAGAAAATGTGTTCTGATTCCTGGGCCAATATTATAGAACCTTTGCATCCAAAAAATGATACAACATCAAACTGAGTGAGTCTACCAAATGTTGAGTGCTATAGGCAAGAGGGAATGTTGAAGCAGCCTTGGAGTGAGGTTTCTTGGAAACTCTTGTCATGTGAAGTAGCGGCATTCAAGGCCAGCTGAGTACTAAAGCAAGAGACATAATAAACAAACCATTAGGGGTTGAGTTGGGGATGTAATAATGGTGTCTGAATGAATCTGCCTGAAAGTTTTAAAATAATTATTACAAAATGGTAAAATATTTATTGGTTTTAATGTTAGGGAAGGGCATAATCTTCCTGCATGAAACTGCAGATACATTTTGTGGTGCCTTCTCTACTGTGGCAAATATCAGATTTAGAAATAATCACAAAGGATATACCTGAAGTTAGTTTGTGCATGAATTAGGAAAAAAACTTAACAAAAGGAAAACAGGTTTGGCAAGTTTTGCTTATTACAACCCAAAGTTAACAGCCAAATAGGGATCAATAAATTTGTTACTTGAGAGGAGAATTACACCAGCAACCAAATGGAGTGATTCCTCACGGTATGAAAATAGGCTCTCAATGGATATTTAATATATTAATAAATATTAAATGAGGCAAATCCAAGAAAATCACATTTATGCTACTTGGGAATCCAGTAGTGTAGCTTGAGTTTCAGAATGCAAAGATTAGCAAATACATGCAAACATACACATGCTCAAATGCAATAAAGAAAGGAACACATAGCCCAAAGGAACAGAGGAAGGAGTTATTGCCAAAATGCTTTTTTCCCTAGGAGATAGGAGAATATTTTTGAAAGGTTATTGACATAAAAAATTTATTAAAGACCGGGCGCGGTGGCTCACACCTATAATCCCAGCACTTTGGGAGGCCGAGGCGGGTGGATCACGAGGTCAAGAAATCGAGACCATCCTGGTCAACATGGTGAAACCCCGTCTCTACTAAAAATACAAAAATTAGCTGGGCGTGGCAGTGCGTGCCTGTAGTCCCAGCTACTCGGGAGGCTGAGGCAGGAGAATTGCTTGAACCCGGGAGGCGGAGGTGGCGGTGAGCCGAGATCGCCCATTGCACTCCAGCCTGGCGCCTGGTGACAGAGTGACACTCTGTCTCAAAAAAAAAAAAAAAAAAAAATTATTAAAATGCAACTTCCATAAAATGAAATGTAAGATGAGATAATAAGAAACCAGATTTAGATGAATTTAGAAATCCCCGATAGGCATCCAAAATATTTTTTAAAAAGAGGTGAATGAGATAAGAAAGGGGCTTAGTAGAAATAAGAGTGCAATGAAACAAAAACTGCATTAAAACCAGTGTATTTCCTCAGAATAGGAATCTAAAGTCTCTTTTTTTAAAATTCCCCACCTTTCTCTTCATCCTGAGTGATGAAAAAGGAATTGCTTTGGCAAATTGGAGAACATTGATGGGGCTCTCTTTTAGTGGATGAGTCACTGTAGTGTGGCTCTTCTCTTTCACCTTTTCCTTTGTTGTCTTCGGACTGGTGATAAAGATGGAGGCCTGGCTATTTCTTTTTCCCTTCTTCATTCTTTTCTCCAACATGAGAAGATAACCCATTGCTCCACTGAAGTGCTCTGAAGAAGTTTTAAAATTTTTAAATAGGTCTGTATTCTTTCTGATTGTGATGGGTACGTTAGAGTATCATTTTCTCTCAAATCCTAAAATGATATTAAAATTGTTTTGTGCATTTAGGGATAGGGAATGTGAAATAGACAGTGCAGCTTTCAGAGCCTGTTTTTGTCTTATATTTCTTTAGTTTGCTGTATTTCTCTATCTATATGTAGAATATATAAGATAGATATGTTTGTGTGTATGCATATATAGCATAGCCGTAGTCTCACCTGCCTTAGTTTCCTAGCCCAGGAAATACTCCAATTTTATTTCCATCAAGGCAAGAATATAAAAAAGGATGGCTAGGGAAGCGCTATGTTGTATATGAGAACACTGGGAACCTCTCCAAATGTGCAGAGAAATTGAACAAAGACAAAAAAATATGGAGACAGATGACAGCTATATGATAGAAGACAGCATCTGGAGAAACTACCTATAAACTGGAAAATTACAAAAGAACAAACAATTAGAAATCAATAAACAGTGAAAAACTGTTCTAGAGTTGAAGTCAAATTTATAAGTAAAACACGTTCACAGTGTATATGGGAAAAGAATAAAGGAATTCAAACCTAGACATCCAAACATTTAGAATTTCCATAGTATATTTTCAACTTTACAAATATTTTGACAGGGGAAAAGTCCTAATAACAAATGATTTAAAGAAAAATTAGGATATGTTAGACTTTTCCTGCACAACATTAAATTCCGGAGGACTACGGATAAATATATTACATAGAGGTCATAGGTGGGCTCACCGTTGTATTTCAGACATAGATAGGTTTGCTTTGGCTAGCACACTTTTGCATATTGTGTATTTCATTTTAATTTCATTTAAAATGTTTATGGTTCTGGTCCTTCCTGAATAATAGTAAGATTTGGCAATGATTGAGTTCACATTTCTTCAAGGCAACAATAAACTGGAGCTGAGTCTGTGTGCATCGCATTTCTGTCTCTCCTAACTTTTTTTTCCCAGCACTGAGACAAACTATCGGTTAAGAATTATCCTTGGGTTTGTATATTAAATAAACAGATAGTTCTATGCACTCATCATTCTACCAAAAGTACAGAAATGAAAGGTAAATGGAAAAACTGCTTCCTTTAAGAAAAAAATGAGACAGAAAGTATTTCCATATTTCTATTCTCATATCATATTTAAAAAATGCATTTATTCATTTTATTCATGACATAATAATGTCTCTAAACATGTTTCATTAACTTACCTTATTTGCCCTTTCTAGCCATTTGAGTTCTTAAACCCATGTAAGGATTTGAAGTGAAAGTCTAGAGCCTAGTTTCTCTACCTATTAGATGGTTGTTTAATTTAACAGAGAGACTTTCTCAGATATGCCACAGTTCAGTCTTCAAAGCTCTAGTACCTATTTTTGGGGGAAACAAACTAGTGAGGAAAGTTTTAGACCCATTAAAAAAATGAATGTAAATTAAATTTCATTTCATAATATTTTGTTCGCTCCTGAAAACATTTAGAAATCTAGAAAGTACATTTCACAACAATTTTTTGATGTTTGTATGAAAATTTTCACCACTGTATCCCAGACATAGAGAGGTTGCTTTGACTTTCATGCAAATATGAAAATTGTATAAAAGCTTTTGTACAATTACAAAAAGAATCAACATGATTGTTTACAAATGAGGTATTAGTGTGGGAAAAATAACTGTGGCACTCAAATTGATCAAATATGATAAAAATATCAATAGTTGTTAAAATATTCCAGTGAAACTATCTGAACCTCAGGATTATTTCCTTATGTTCTTTCTAATTATAAATTTCTTTAATAACTGTAAGACTATTCTGAATATCTATTTTATTTTGATTGAGTTGTCATTATTTAGGATTTATGAGGAATTGATCAATTTTTATAAGCAGTCAAAGTTGTTCACAGTGTTAAGTTACAAATGGCTGAACAGTTGTCACACTTGAGGTTCTCACTGAGAAAGCCTAATAAAGATGGTCTGTGTAATATAATAAAAAATGATTTGATAATGTTCACAAAATGAAATACAACAGTGACTTATACATGACATTTCTTATGACTCAGTATATAAGGTGAATGGTGCTACATCAAAATACAAGTGGCTGAGAACAATTTCATCAATAGTACAATCATTCTGACCCAACTTCAGAGTTCTTTGATACCATGGCTTGATCAAACTACAAAATTTACATAGAAGGCAGCATGTGTTATAGCTTAGAAACCCTAAATACTATTTCTTTTAAGTATTATTAGCAGGATATTTTATAATCCTTATAGACAGGATTTTCCTAAGGATCTGACGGAAGAGTCCTAGGTTATATTCTTCATCAGGCTCTAACATTGGCAATATTTTGTATTAAGGAACAAATCTTTCACTTCAACATTTAATAAAGCAAAGTGGAGGTAGTAGTTGGGCAGGATACCCTTTGGAAATTTGTTTTAGATTTATTGAGATCTGGCTGACAAAAATGATGTATATTTAAGGTATACCAAATAGTAATTTGATATACATATACATGTAAAATCATTACCACAATCAAGCTAATTAACACTATTATCACTTCAAATAGTTACCTTTGTGTGATAACATTTGTGTGAGATAGCATTTATATTTACTTTCTTACCATGTTTTAAGTATACAACATGTTATTATTAACCATAGTCACCATGCTATACATTGGAGCTCCAGAACTTATTCATGGGAAAATTGAAAGTTTGTGTCCTCTGACCAACATCTCCCCATTACTTCCACCTCCCAGGCCCTGGTAACCATCATTATATTCCTGTTTTAGGAGTTCAACTTGTTTATATTCCACATATAAATGATATCATATGGCATTCGTTTTTCTCTGTCTGGATTATTTCACTTATCATAACGTCCTCCAGGTTCATCCATGTTATCTAAAAGCAGGATTTCCTTTAAGGCTGAATAATATTTGTGTGTGATCACATATTGTATATCTATTCATCTACTGATAGATACTTAGGCTATTTCCATATCTTAGCTATTGTGAATAATGCTCCAATGGACATGGAGTACAGATATTTCTTTCAGATAGTTATTTCATTTCCTTTGGATATTTACCGAGAAGTGGGATTGCCAGACCATATGGAACTTCTATTTTTATTTTTTTGAGGAACTTCCATACTGTTTTCCATAGCAGCTCCACCAATTTACATTTTCACCAACAGTGTACACAGATTCCCTTTATCCATTTTCTTGCCAACACTGCTATCTTTTGAACTTTTAAAACAGTTATTCTAACTGATGTGAGGTGGTATATTATACTGATTTTGATTTGCATTTCCCTGATACTTAGTGATGTTGAGTAACTTTTATTATAGCTCTTGGCTATTCTTATATCTTCTCCGGAAAAATATCTATTCAGGTCCTTTGTTCTTTTATTACCTGGATTGTTTTGTTGTTGTTTGGTCTTTTTTGTTTGGTTTTGCTATTGAGCTGTAGGAGTTTCTTATATATTTTAGATATTAACCACTTACCAGTTATATCGTTTGCAAATATTTCTCCCACTGCATAGGCTGCCTTTTAATTTTGCTGATTGCTTGATTTTCTGTGTAGAGACTTTTAAATCTGATGTAGTACCACTTCTTTATTTCTGCTTTTGTTGCCTGAGCTTTTGGTATCATATCCAAAGAAAACCGTTGCCAAGATCAATTTAAAAGAGCTTTCCCCCTTTGTTGGCTTCCAGGAGTTGTACAGATTCAAGTCTTATGTTTTAAGTATTTAATCTATTTTGATTTGATTTATGCATATGGTATAAGATAAAGTTCCTATTTTATTCTTTTGTATGTGGGTAGTTTTTCCAATACCATTTATAGATGAGACTATCTTTCCCTAATGTGTATTTTTGGTAACTTTGTCAAAGATTAGTTTACCATATATGTGTGGGTTTATTTCTGGGCTCCATTTCCTGTTGCATTGGACTGTGTGTCTGTTTTTTATTCCAGAACCAAATACTATTTTGATTATTACTATTTTGATTATTAGAATTTTGTAATATAATTTGAAATAGAAAAGTGTGATGGCTCCAGCTTTTTTCTTCCTCAAGATTCACTTGGCTCTTTGGGTTTTTTGGTTCCAGAGGATCTTTGGGCTTTTGGAAGTTTAAAACACCTACATGCCTAAATAAAATTGTACTGTTCTCCAATACTTACAGAATATAATTAAGGCCTTTTCCAAAACAGTCTTTGATTTAAATTGATTTCTAAGCCATTGGATTAAGACTTCTATGGAAGTAATATTCATTCATTTGTTTCCATAATAACTCAGACAGCAAATATATATATATATATTTCATACCTATTATATACTCATTATTTTATTATGCTCTCAGGGATACAGTAAAAAGCAGAAGTTAGCTCCCAGTTTGGGCAAAAGTCTTTTGTCATGAAGGACCAAAAACAAACAAAAACCAAAGAAAATAGAAAATACACTTGAAGCACAGAAAGAGAGAGAATAAGAAGCAAAGAGGGAGAGAAGAACAGTAGATGGAGCTTATCTTTCATGAAGTGTTTTATGAAGGAAGTCAAGCTTGTAAAAAATTTGTTTGGCAGAGATGTGAAATCCACCTGATGGGACATCCATGGAATGTGAGTTCTGTGAGCCTGAAAGAGATTATAAATGGGTCCTGGATGACACTGGTTGGATGATCAAGAGAAACTTGAGCAAGTTGAGGAGAATATCATAATATAAACCAGTGCAGATGGTTCTCTCTTTAAGCTTTTGTGAGAGGGAAGGAACTTAGAATCTGTTTTATAGAATGTCAACTGCATGGTATAGGAGTGACTTGATGGGGGCAAAAATTCCAACTAGTCTTTCCAATATATTAATAGTTTTCCAACATAACCCCTCAATACCGGTACTTGCTGCAATAAAGTATTTAGCATTAATGAAACTGACCTATGGCTTTGCTAATATTTCTTTCTGTGCTTCTATTTATATGCTATTGAAGTATTATTTGTCTTTCAATGTTCTGCCTTAGTGTTTCTAAAGAGAGGATAATGTGTTCTCACACCATTCAACCAAATTTTTTACATGTCTCATTAGAGATAGATGAGAAATGATTTTTAATTTTTCTCAACCCTTAGAATGCGGGGATCTTGGCTTATGCACTTCTTTGAATCCTTTAGTAGCAAAAACAGTGCTTTACACATTGTGTCCGTCCTTTTTCTCCTTCTAAAATTTTATTTTTTTAAAATCAGAGGTTAGATGGAATATATAATGTGCTGCTAATGGGTGAAATAAATTTTATTTAGGGTTTTATTTATATAGGACACATTTTGCATTAATAAGTCTTAGATTGGGGGTGTCCCCTTCCCCAGTACTTAGCTCTGACTCACAAAGAATAAATGAAAAATTCACATCAATAAAGTGAGTCAAAGATGCCATTGTTATTCAGAGTTTTTAAAAAATGTGTTGTTTCCCAAGTAAATTATTAATTTTATTCCTTACCCAGTGAGTCATTTTATATTTGTTAGGACACCTCTACTGAATATGAAGCATTATTTGGTATTTAAACTGACAGGAAATATATTTCCATTTTATTTCTAAGAAAATCAGATGTTTATGTATTATGAAGATCTAAAATGGTTATCTTCTAGGTCAAAAAATAATATCTCTCTAACACAGCTGAGTGAAAAACAAGTTGAGAGTCAGCTTCTCCAAACTTAGAAGTTGAACCATTAGCTTTATTAGTGATAGACTGGACTGAGATACACAGTTTATAATATTTGTAATGAGTTGCATGTGGATTCACACTAACCAGGCAGGGTTATCACTCTTACCACATAGAAAATAACCAAGGTGAACACATGCTTTTCTGTGCACAGACAGGATCCAGAAGAAATAAGAGGCAGAGGGTCCACTGAGCATGCTTAGATTCTTCTCTGCAATTCGCCAAGACGCAAAGATATTTCTTCAGTTTTCATGGAAACTGGAGAGAGGTTAACAAGTTATTTTTGAATTGGTATCTATATCTTTATCTGTACCTATACATTCTTCTAAATCTTCTCATCTATATTTATGTCATACCCAAATCTATGTTTATCTAACTCTACCTCTTCACATCTATTTTATATATGTAACCATTTCTTCCCTTATCAATCAGATTTTATGATTGAACCTAATAGCCATGCTATTTCAACTTTTACAACTCTCTATCAGATGTCTCCTTCTGGGACACATTCTTCATGGAATGTTCTCTTGACAATCTTGAAAATAATAGGTAGGATTTAATGGTGTCCTTAAATTTTGTATAGACCCAGAATTGTTTTAAATTCATTTATTGAATGTATATTATTACTGGATGGATGTATGCAAACTGAAAAAAAGTCCTAATTTCAGTCTAGCTTCTCACTCTTGACATGAATGCTTTTAGAATTACTTCCAATTTCATTGCATATGTTCAAGTAATAAAGTTAGTAAATGCTAGTTAAAGGAAAATATAACTAGCTATAGAATAACTAATAAATTTGGTGAAAATTGTGGAGGCATAACAGTGAAATTAAGGGTCAGACAATCCAATTTTACTATTTTAAATGTTTCCTGTTAAGCACTTCTTTTTCATTTATTCATTCTCATTGAAAGGTACTTTAAAAAATTTAAAAATTAATCATTTCTGCAAGTAACTTCAAAGATGATTGCTTTTGAGATTATATCTAAAAATTTTAGGAGCTACTTAAAATTTTTATATTATATAGTACTTTTTCTTTGTTGAGGGAAAAATGCAAAAAGAATATAAGTAAGGAAAGAAGAAACCAACTCTGACTATTGGTGATAGATATGCCAAATAAACAATCAAAGAGGCAATATTAAATAATTATTATTTTAACATCCAACAATGTGAAGTCATACTGAAGTTTACTAAGTTCCACCAAATAGAAATTGAAACACACAGTCTACTTTAATAATATGTTAAAATGAGTTTGGATTATTTATACTGTGGTCGTACCCATTAGGGTAAGCATTAGCAATAGAAACTCAAGAGTTTATTGTACAGTATAGATGAAGTAAATATTTATTCTCTTCATGCTTAAATATATTGTTTTCAAACAAATGGAAAATTATTTGTATGCAATAGTTATGCAAACTTATAAAACAATTCTTTCAAATGTAAATTTTATAGAAAACATGCCATTTAAGAAAGATGCACCTATAAATAATCCCATTATTATAAGCAAACTAAAAGAGTGTTTTTTATTGAAATAATGCATTCTAATGCAATTGGAAATGTTGGCAAGCCACCAGGAAAAGTTGGCATTTTAAAGTGACAGAAACAAAGAGTGATAATAAATAAATGTATAATTGCTGAATCATATTATACCTTGATATAAAGCTAGATTGTTGAAATTCTAAGTATCGGAGGCAATTTTTGAAAACAAATCATTGAAAAATATTGCACAGTTAGTCCAAAGAATTATTGGAAATTTTTACAAATTTTCAAAGCATGAGACAGAAAAAGTCTCTATCTGCTCATGTTTTTACTCCATGTATTCATTTTCCTATTGTTCTACTGTTTTGCTACATTTTTCTGCGATTTACAATGTTCTGGAACCATACAATACAGTAGATATTATTGCTAGTTCTACTTCCTGATATACCATTTTTTCTCTTTTCTCTCTCGATACTTTGTTTTCCAATATAGAGTGATCTAATAGGCAGGAGACTATGTTTTGAGTCAAAGCTATGTTATTTATAGAAGAAAGAGGTGGGCATTACTGAATTCAATCTTGCTTTTCTTCTTTGTCAAATTTTCACTGCTGTGCAATTGCTTTGTATTGTGTGCACTTGAACTCTGTGACGTGTGTGAAAATTACTAAGTAGCATTGCAGATTTAACTAACCCCTAAAAGTGAAGAAGCAATGCAATTTTATTAAGGTTTCCTTGTACACAATAACAACTGACCTTTGGAAGGTTATGTCCTTACCGTACTAACTGATGTGTGCTTCCAATATAAACTTAAAGCATCTCTGATTTGTAACTAAAGGAGAAAAATGGCATTTGAATAAAACAACTTTTATTAGAGTTTGCATTCTACTACATTCACTATGGTCTATATTAAAAAAATGAATGTTATAAAAATGCAAACTTTATTTGAGAAGATGAACTTCTGAAAGTCCCTAATAATCTGTAATGTGAATATCTGGATTGTAAAAGATAGCATTTCCATCTGGATATATCAGTGTAGGATTTCTGTTTTGTTGTTGGTGGTGGTATTTGACTAGAGAAAGAGATGGAGAGAGAAAAAATAAGAAATATGTAGGAGGCGTTTTGTACTTTTTAAAGATTCAAGGACATAATATTTTAATTTTAAAAAGTGCTACTGAGCAGAATTAGGTATACATTATTTCTGAGGCCATTGATTCATTTATCTATGTATTAATTTAATAAAGCAATAAATATTCAGGATTTAGAGTGTTCTAGATAGTCTGTATCTGAGACTCTGAGAATGAAAAATTAAATCCTTTTCCTTTAAGAGTTCAATTATAAGAGGAAGGCAAATATACAAATAGTTACCACTGAATGTTGTAATTTATCTGGGGAATAATTGTAGATATTTCAGTGGGACCAGAGAACTTCAGTTCTGCCTTGGGAGTTGGGTAAAAGTCAGGGAAGACATCTACTTAATAGATGTAGGTATTTGGTTTTTATTAGCAGTGTGTTAGGGTAAGCTAATGTCAACCTACATTACAAACAGAGAGAGGTTCCCTTAAAACAAGGAGATATTTATTCTGCGACAGGATGTTGCAATGAGAACACACATCCCAGAGTAAATTATGTGTGTATTCAGGAAGGTAAAGGAAGACAAAGCATTTTTAATGGAAAAATGACAAGGCTTACATAATTGCTTTGAAATAATTGTCCTTAGCTACAAAAATCAATAAGAGTGACACAAGTCTAAGGTTAGACATGCAGTAGCTGGGCAGATGTCCTCCCAGAGATATTTTTTGTAATGTTGCAATGGCCTTTGTGCAAGGTTGTGGTTTCCGCAGTGTCTATTGTGATGGTTTTGTTATCAGACATACAAGCATGAGAACCCTCTTTTTATATCCTTACTTGACTATTTGTCAGAAGAGTTTTTGTTTGTTAACACAAATGTCTTCGTGTTTATTCTGATAACGTTCACACTAAAAATCCAGTAACAATATCATCTACTTCTGTTTCAGTGGTGGTAGAGCAAGAAGTTTATCTCTTTCATAGGTACATCCAGGGCAGGTTAACATACAGCAAGGAAGTCTTATTTAAACAACTATTCTCACACTCAGACTGATGGTTACTTGGAATTTTTAATAAGTGACTTCCAACATTAACCCTTTACAAAATTGTTCACATCAGTTAAAGAAATAGAGCTTGGAGGAATGCTTGTGGAAGATTTTGTGTGCCAGAGTTACAAGTGGTATGCATTTTGGCTAGTGTTATTCATTTGGTATGCATTTCAGCTAGTGGTATGTATTTGGCTCACGCCTGTGGTCCCAGCACTTTGGGAGGCAGAAGCAGGCTGATCACCTGAGGTCAGGAGTTTGAGACCAGCCTGACCAACATGGAGAAACCCCATCTCTACTAAAAATACAAAATTAGTCGGGCATGGTGGCACATGCCTGTAATCCCAACTACTCGGGAGGCTGAGGCAGGAGAATCACTTGAACCCAGGAGGTGGAGGTTGCAGTGAGCCGAGATTGCTCCATTGCACTCCAGCCTGGGCAACAAGAGCAAAATTCCATCTCAAAAAAAAAAAAAAAAAAAAAAACAGTGATACATATTTCGTTGTCTCATGGAAATTCATTCCATGCTGTACTTAACTACAGTGGAGACTGAAAGATCTGGAGAAGAGAAAGTAGATTTTGAGAAACTACTGATGAGGTTTGCCACAGTAATTTCAGATAAACAAAACAATAGTATGGTCAAAGGCTTCTGAGTTTGAGCATGGTTGGTGTGTTTTAGAAAGCAATACGATGTTTTAGCTAAATAGCCCATGCCATTCAAAAGCCTTTCAGTTTTGGTCTTGAGACAGTGGAGGAAAGCTATTGAGTTATTTTGAGTAATGAGCAGAATTTGAGCATATTTGTATAATAGCCTATACAAATAATAAAATAATCCAATAATCTTAGTATAAATGTGCTCCTTAAGCCAATCAGTTAAGATTTATGATTTTTTACTTATAATAGGCAATCAGACACCTACTAGTTCAAAATACCAGCTTAAAAGCCATCAAACTCATCTGATTTACATAGTATCTTATTTTATTTTAAGAAAGTTGGAGACAAAGTTACATAGAGGTCTAATTATTTCTATAATAAAATTTTTCAACTTAGAAAGTAGGATTGCATTTTTCTACAGAAAGTTATTACAAAGCTTTCCATAAATCTCACAGGATGTATAAAACAAAAACACAATTAAAAAAACATATTCAGGCAACAAACAGCACAATGAATAGAATCACATCTCAATATTAATGTTGAATGCAAATGGACTAAATGCTCCACCTAAAAGATACAGAATGGTAGAATGGATTAGAATTTACCAACCAAGTAGCTAATGTCTTCAGGAGACTCAGCTAACACATAAGAACTCACACAAACTTAAGGTAAAGGGGTGGAAAAGATACTTTACACAAATGGACACCAAAAGTGAGCAGGAGTCACTATTCTTGTATCAGACAAAACAAACTTTGAAGCAATAGCAATTAAAAAAGAAAAAACAAAGAGGGACATTATACAATGATAAAAGGACTTGTCTAACAGGAAAATGTCACAATCCTAAATATATATGCACCTAATACTGGAGCTCCTGAATTTATAAAACGATTACTACCAAACCTAGGAAATGAGATAGACAGCAAGACAATAATAGTGGGATATTTCAATACTCCACTGGCAGCACTAGACAAGTCATCAAGACAGAATGTCAACAAAGAAGCAATGGATTTAAACTCTACTCCAGAACAAATGGACTTAACAGATATTTACAGGACATTTTACCAAACAACTGCAGAATATAAATTCTATTCATCAGCACAAGGAACATTCTCCAAGATATACCATATTATAGATTACCAAACAAGTCTCAATAAATTTAAGAAAATTTGAATTATAAAAAGTACTCTCTCACACCACAGTAGAATAAAATTGGAAATTAATTCCAAAAGGAACCATTAGCACCATGCAAATACATGGAAATTAAATAACCTGCTCCTGAATAATCACTAGGTCAACAATAAAATCAGGATAGAAATTTAAAAATTCTTTGAACTAAACAGTAATAATGACACAACCTATCAAAACCTCTCGAATACAGCAATGGCTATGCTAGCTGGAAAGTTTGTAGCCTTAAATACCTGCATAAATAGTCTGAAAGAGCACAAATAGACAATCTAAGGTCACACCTCAAAGAACTAGAGAAACAAGAACAAATCAAACATAAATCCAGCAGAAGAAAACAACAACAACAACAAAGATCAGAGCAGAACCAAATGAAATTGAAACAAAAAAATACAAAAGATAAATGAAGCAAAAAGCTGATTTATGAAAAGATGAATAAAATTGATAGACCATTAGTGAGATTAAGCAAGAAAAGAAAACAGAAGATCCAAATAAGTTCAATTAGAAATGAAACAGGAGATATTATGGCCGATACCACAGAAATACAAAAGATCATTCAAGGTTACTATGAACATCTTTATATGCATGAACTGGAGAACTTAGACGAGATGGACAAATTCCCGGAAATATACAACCCTCTAAGATTAAACCAGAAAGAAACTCTGAACAGACCAATAACAAGCAGTGAGTTTGAAATGGTAAAAAAAAAAAAAAAATGCCAACAAAAAAAAGTCCAGGACCATACAAATTTACAGTTGAATTCTATAAGACATTCAAGAAAGATTTGGTACCAATCCTACTGACACTATTCCACAAGATAGAGAAAGAGAGAATCCTCCCTAAACCATTCTACGAAGCCAGTATCACCATAATACCCAAACTAGGAAAGGACATAACAAAAAGAAAGAAAGAAAGAAAGATACAGACCAATATCCCTGATGAATATAGATGCAAAAATTCTAAACAAAATACTAGCTAACCAAATTCAACAGCACATCAAAAAGATAATCTACCATGATCAAGTGGGTTTCATACCAGGAATGCAAGGATTGTTTACCATACACAAGTCAATAAATGTGATACCCCACATAAGCAGAACTAAAAACAAAAGTCACATGATCACGTCAATAGATGCAGAAAAAGCATCTGACAAAATCCAGCATCTCTGTATGATTAAAAGCCTCAGCAAAACTGGCATAAAAGGGACATCATTCTCAGCAAACTGACCCAAGAACAGAAAGCCAAGCACCGTATGTTCTCACTCATAGGTGGGTATTGAACAGGAACACGTGGACTCAGGGGAGAGGAGTATCACACACAGGGGACAGTTGGGGGGCGTAGAGGAGAGACAATGGGGGGTGGGGAGGGATGGGAGGGTGGGGAGGGATAACATGGGGAGAAATGCCAGATATAGTATGCCCCTAAAGTAAAATAAATAAAATTTTAAAAAGGGACATACTTTAATGTAATAAAAGATATCTATGACAAACCCACAGCCTACATAATACTAAACAGGGAAAAGTTGAAAGCATTCCTTCTGAGAACTGGAACAAAACAAGGATACCTACTCTCACCACTTCTAGTCAACATAGTACTGGAAGTCTTAGCCAGAGTAATCAGAAAAAAAGGAAGAAATAAAGGGCATACAAATCAGTAAGGAGGAAGTCAAACTGTAGCAGTTGGCTGATGACATGATTGTGTACTTAGAAAACCCTAAAGACTCCTCCAAAAAGCTCCTAGAACTAATAAATGAATTCAGCAAGGTTTCAGGATACAAAATTAATATACACAAATCAGTAGCTTTGCTATACACCACAGTGTCCAAGCTGAGAATAAAATCAAGATCTCAACCCCTTTTACAATATCTGCAAAAATAAAATAAAATACTTAGGAGTATAATTAACCAAGGAGGTGAAAGACCTCTGCAAACAAAACTACAAAGCACTAATAAAAGAAATCGTAGATGACGCAAACAAACAAAAACACATCCCATGCTCATGGAGGGGTAGAGTCAATATTGTGAAAATGACCATACTGCCAAAAGCAATCTCAATTTCAGTACAATTCCCATAAAATACCACCATCATTCTTTACAGAACTGGAAAAATCAATCCTAAAATATATGTGAAATCAAAAAAGAGCCCACATAGCCAAAGCAAGATTAAGCAACAAGAACGGACCTGGAGGCATCACATTACCTAACTTCAAACTAAACTATAAGGCCATAGTCACCAAACAGCATGACACTGGTATAAAGAGAGGCACAGAGACCAATAGAACAGAATAGGGAACCCAGAAATAAGGCCAAATACTTACAGCTCACTGATCTTTGACAAAGCAAACAAAAACATAAAGTGGGGAAGGACACCCTATTCAACAAATAGTGCTGGGATAATTGGCAAACCACATGTAGAAGAATGAAACTGGATCCTCAACTCTCACCTTATACGAAAAAATCAACTCAAGGTGGAGCCAGAACTTAAATATAAGACATGAAACAATAAAAATTCAGGAAGATAACATCAGAAAAACCCTTCTAGACATTGGCTTAGGTGAAGACATCATGACCAAGAACTCAAAAGCAATTCAACAACAACAAAGATAAATAGATGGGACTTAATTAAGCTAAAAAGCTTCTGAACAGAAAAAAGAAAATCAGCAGAGTAAATAGACAATCACAAAATGGGACAAAATCTTTGCAATTTATACATCCAACAAAGGACTAATATCCAGAATCTATAAGGAACTCAAACAAATCGCCAAGAAAAAAACCAGTCATGTCAAAAAGTGTGCTAAGGACATGAATAAACAATTCTTAAAAGAATATACAAATGGACAGCAAACATGAAAAAATGCTCAACATCACTAATGATCAGGGGAATGCAAATAAAAACCACGATGTGACACCACCTTACTCCTGCAAGAATGGCCATAGTAGTAAAAATAAATAAATATTGCGGATGTGGTGAAAAGGGAACGCTTTTACTCTGCTGTTGGAAATGTAAACGAGTACGACCACCATGGAAAACAGTGTGGAGATTGTTTAAAGCACTAAGAGTAGAACTACCATTTGATCCAGCAATCCTACTGCTGGGTACCTACCCAAAGGAAAAGAGTCATTATACAAAAAAGATACTTGCACATGCATGTTTATAGCAGCAGAATTCACAATCGCAAGAATATAGAACCAGCCCAAATACCCATCAATCAATGAGTGGATAAAAAGATTGTGGTTTATGTGTACCATGGAATACTACTCAGCCATAAAAAGAAATGAAATAATGGCATTCACAGCAACCTGGATAGCAACCATTATTCTAAGTGAAGTGACTCATGAATGGAAAAATCAAACATCATATGTTCTCACTTCTAAGTGGGAGCTAAGCTATAAGGATGCCTTAAAAAATCTGAATAATGATGAGATTTCATCATGTTGGCCAGAATGGTCTCGATCTCTTGATGTCGTGATCTGCCCACCTTGGCCTCCCAAAGTGCTGGGATTACATGCGTGAGACACCACACCTGGCTTATATTCTTACTATATGAGCTATGTTTCTATCTTTATTTTATTTACTTTTAAAATAATTTTTGTTAAAAAAGATGATGCAAGCGCACACATTGGCCCAAGCTTGTACAGAGTAAGGATCATCAATATCAGTTTTCCACATCCACATCTTGTCCCACTGGGAGGTCTTCAAGGGCAATAACATGCATCGAGATGTCATCTCCAATGATAACAATGCCGCCTTCTGGAATACCTCCTGAAGGACCTGCCTGAGGCTATTTTATGGAACTATTTTTTTATAAGTAGAAGAAGTATGCTGTAAAATAGCAATAAAAAGTATGGCATAGTAAACACATAAACTAGTGATAGTCATTTATTATCATTATCAAGTATTATGTATTATGCATAATTGTACGTGTTATACATTTATATAACCAGCAGCTCAATAGCTTTTTTAAATCAGCATCACCACAGACACTTGAGTAACGAATGCAATGCACTAGGAACATTAGTTACAACTGTTATGATGTCGCTAGGCGATAGAATTTTTTCTGCTACATTACAATCATATGAGACTAAGATTAGGTCTTTTGTTGACTGAAACATTATTATGTGACACATGACTGTATACCCACATACATGTATGTGCTATATATACACTATACATTACAGCTTTGTCTATATGTGTGTAAATATATATACAATGATCTATATGAAGATATACATATATACAGTGATATATATACACAGATATATATATACAGCTATAAATATGTATATATATACAGTGATATATATGCAGATATATATAGGCAAATTTATATGTCAGAATTTATATATGTAGATATATGCTATGGAAGTATATATAGAGATTTACATATATGTAGGAAAACATGTATATATATATAAAAGTAGAAAGAGAAAGAGTGAGTGTATATATATATATGAAATTAGAGAGAGAAAGAGATGGGAAGACACATACATGTATATGGAGATATACGTCATATATATTACACATCACTCTATATGTACACTATGTATATAATGTGTGTACAACATACATCTCCCCATATATATGCCCCTATTGAAACACTCACACACATGTGCACACACGCACAAACACACACATAGGCATAACTCAGAGATACTGTGTGCTTGGTTCCAGACCACCACAATAAAGCAAATCACAGATATTTTTTGGTTTCTTAGCTCTTAAAAAAGTTACATTTACACTACTCTGTAATCTATTAAGTGTGCAATAGCATTGGGTTTAAAAATACAACACATATACCTTAATTTAAAAATGTTTTAGTGTTAAAAACACCAAAGATCATCTGAAGCTTCAGCAAATTATAATCTTTTTGTGGGTAGCAACCCTTTCCTTGATGTTGATGGCTGCTGACAGGTCAAAATGGTGGTTGCTGAAGGTTGAAGTGGCCATGACAATTTTTTAAAATAAGACAACAATAAAGTTTATAACATTAGTTGATTCCTCCTTTCATGAAAGATTTCTCTGTAATGTACAATGCTGTTTGATACAATTTTATCCACAGCAGAATTTAAGAATTGGGGTCAATCTTCTCAAATCCTGCCACTATATTATCAACATAATGTATAAACCTTTTGGTCATTTCATCCTGCCACTATATTATCAACATAATGTATAAACCTTTTGGTCATTTCAACATTGACAACGTCTTCACCAGGAATAGATTACACGTGAATAAAACACTCTTTGTTCCTCCCTAAGAATCAGTTACTCATCCATTAACATTTTATTAGGAGTTTGCAGCAATTTAGTCACATCTTCAGTCTCTACATCTAATCACAGTTCTCTTGCTACTTTTGCCACATCTTCAGTGACTTCCTCCCCTGATGTCTTGAATTCCTGAGTCACCAATGAAGTTTGGAACCAACGTCTTCCAAACTCCTGTTGATATTTTGACCTCCATCCCTGAATCATGAATATTCTGAATGGCATTAAATCCTTTCCCAAAAGTGTCTCACTTACTTTGTCCAGATCCATCAGAAGAATCACTATCTATGGAAGTTAAATCCTTCTGAAATGTATTCCTTAAATAATAAGACTTGAAAGCTAAAATTACTACTTGACCATGGGCTGCAGAATGGATTTTGTGTTAGCAGGTATGAAAACCACATTAATCTCCTTGTATATCTCTATCAGAGCTCTTGCGTGACTAGGGATATTGTCAAAGAGCACTAATAGTTTAAAGGAAATCTTTCCTTCTGAGCAGCAGCTCTCATCAGTGGGCTTAAAATATTCAGTAAGCCATGCTGTAAGCAAATGTGCTGTCATCCAGGCTTTGCTGTTTTATTTATGGAGCAAGGGCAGAGGAGATTTAGCATAATTCTTAAAAGGCCTAAAATTTTCATAATGGTAAATGAGCATTGGCTTTAACTTAAAGTCATCAGCTACATTATCCCCTAACAAGACGGCCAATCTGTCCTTTGAATCTTCGAAGTCAGGCATTGACTTCTAATTATGAAAGTCCTAGATGGCATCTTCCTCCGGCTGTTTCATCTACATTGATAATCTATTGTTAGCATAGTCACCTTCATCAATTTTCTTAACTAGATCTTCTGGAGAATTTGTTGCAGCTGCTTCATCAAAATTTGCTCCTTTACATTGCAATTTTATGTTGTGAAGAGGGCTTCCTTCCTAAAACCTCATGAGCCAACTTCTGTTTGCTTTCAACTTTTCTTCTGCAGCTTCCTCACTCTCTCAGCCTTAAAGACTCAAAGAGAGGACCTTGCTCTGGATTAGGCTTTGGCTTAAGGCAATGTTGTGGCTGATTTATTCTGTTCAGACCATTAAAACTTTCTTCCTATTAACAAAAAGGCAGTTTCACTTACTTATCATTTGCGTGGTCACTAGAGCAGCACTTTCAATTTCCTTGAAAACTTTTCTATTGTATTTAAAGTTGACTAACAGTTTGACGCAATAGGTTTAGCATTTGGCCTATCTTGGCTTTTGACACGCCTTCCTCCCTAAGGGTAATCACTTTAAGCTTCTGACTTAGTTTAATGGAACATAGGCAGAGTAGACTTAGCATGATTCTTAAGGGCCTTAGAACTTCTGACTTAAAGTGAGGAACCTATGACTCTTTCCTCACTTGAACACTTAGAGACCATTGTAGGGGTAATTGGCCAGATTTCAATATTGTGTCTCCTCAGAGATCTGAGAGGGAAAGAGATGTGGGAACAACTGGTTGGCAGAGCAGTCGGTCAGAACACACAAAATATTTAAGTTTGCTGTCTTATATGGATATAGATTTTGGTGTCCCAAAACAATTACAATAGTAGCATCAAAGATCACTGATCATGGAGAACTATTATAAATATAATCATGATTTAAACTATGTGAGAATTGCCAAAATGTGACACAGACATGAAGGGAGCACATGCTTGTGGAAAAATGGCACCAATAGATGTGCTCAATGCAGGGTTGCCACAACCCTTTAAGCTAAAAAAAAACACACAGTAGCTGTAAAGTGCAATAAAAGGAAGTCTGCCTGCATGGACCTCTATCTATGCATAATGTGTTATACACATATACCTTTATGTATTATGTATTACATATATGCTTATAGAATAGATATTTCTATATGGTAAATCTGAGTTGCCAAATCCAATTTTCACATCGTTGTGAACTCTCATAAACGTGTCCAGCAAGGAGTGATGACAGCTGCCCAGACCCAGGAAAAGAGAGTTGATAGCAAACAACTGCTCTAGTTGCACAATAATATCGGCTCATTAATTAATAAGAGTAACCTACTTATATTTAAATTTTTGATATTTTCCTTGTTATGTATTTGTTTGATGTTGATTTTTAGTTCACTGTATTAAATATTATTTAGTGTGATTACTGAATTTTTGGTACCTTTTAAAAAATTTGTTTCATTTATTTAAAAATATTTTCAATGTATTTATTTGTGGAATAAAACATCATTTTTGTATATGTATACATTTTGGAATGAGTAAATCCATAATGGATTTAATCAAGTAAGTTATCCATGAAGCTTATTAAGCTATCCATCACCTCACTAATATCATTTTTTGTGATAAGAACTTTTAAAATCTACTTTCTTAGCCATTTTCAAGTATAGAGTACATTATTATTGACTATAGTCAGCATGCTCTATAATAGATCTCCAGAGCTTAATCGTGCTGTCTAACTGAAGTTGTGTATACTCTGACCAATATCTCTCCTAGGTAACCCCCACCCCATGTCAATCAAATTCTACTTTTTTCTGTTAAGAGTTCTATTTCTAAGAGTTTCTCTTGGGAGTGATTGTACTAGGCCTAATAGGCTATTGAAAAGACATTGGATTTGATTTTTTTGTGAAATGGGAGTCATTGGAAGGTTTTGAAGAAAGGAGTGACACAACAGATGTTTTATTTTTAAAAGATTTTCTTTGCTATTGTGCTGACAATGAACTGAGGGTGGAAGTTACAAGGAAAAAAGCAGAATATTTTGTAAGAGGGCCTTGTAGTAATCCAAGTAAGAAATGATGATGGATGGTAGCATCCATATTGATATGGATTTGAAAAGTAGTTGGATTCTCAAATATTTTGAAAGAATAACAAAAATAATTTTGCAATGGTTGAGACCTAAGATTTTAGAGAAAGAGGTACATCAAGGTGAATCCAAGGCTTTTGTTTCTGCAAGTACAGGATGATGTTATCCTCAGCAGAGGTGGGGAAGACTGTGAGAGGCAGGTTGACAGAAAGGGAAGATTACTTTTGGACTGAATGAGATGTTTATTACATCTGAGGAAAGATACTGAGTAGATATCAAAATCTGGAGCTCAGGAGATAGATTTCAGTGAGACAGAAATCTAGGGTAATTGTATCACTTGGAAGTGATTCACATTTAGTTTTCATTGGAGTTTCATGAATGCATATATAATGAAGTTATCAAATTTATTTTACTCTATATTTTATTGCTATAAAGCACAGCACATAAATTATATCTGCCATTGCCTATTTATGCAAATTCCCTTGATAAAATAAACCTTTTAGTTTTATGAGCGTGACATTGAACCACAGAAGCAAATACATGTAACTTAGCAATCATCTAAATTATACACTGTGAGCTCCCTCTGCTGTTACTGGAGACTCAGTTACTAAAAAAATTGGCAAAACTCATGAGAACTAAACTAAATAACTGCTGGATATTTACAGAAAAATATTAACGATACAAATGGAAAAAAAATAATATAAATGAATAGTATTAACAACACAAATAGAGTTTAAACAGTTTGAAATGTCTTAACCGTGTCTCCCCTTTACAGTTTATATGAAGAAGGTTCACAAAACATTGGTCTGAAAAATAATCCTGTAGAATTTAGAAATACCTATATAGGTTTTATTTTAAAAATAAACAAGTTACATATTTACCAGCAAAAATAATCAAGAAATTATTTAAATCAAAATAGAATGGCTCTACTTTCTTAAAGAATTATGAACACATTGCCTTTTCAATCAAAGACAAAACATTTTATGTTTGATTTAATTATTTAATATACAGCAAATAAAAGAGAATGATTAGTCAGTAGCTTACTGTTGGCAAAGTGAACACACACAAACTTAATTACAAACATCAAGAAAAGTACATGCTAAAAGTTTTTTATGTAAGTTGGTACAGTATAAGGTGTTTTGAGAAGGTTGATATCATATGTTTAAATATAGTAAAGATCAGGAATTACAGTTTAAAGAATGAGATATGTGTGAATTCAGACATGAAATATATAACATAGGACACTGTAATAGTGAACAATGGCATATGAAGTCATTTATGGTTACTCTTCCACTTTCTCTGGATTCCATTTCTGTGACATTTCTCATTTTAGAGCCTTAATAAAATAGTAATAGTTCTCCAGTGCATCATGTACCTACCTTACGTTACCTTCTCTTGTGTAAGTATTTATCTGACATTTTTTCAAGGCATAGCGGAACGACTTTGTTGGTTAGGTTAGATGCTTCTCGTCTGTACATGTAAAACACACAGGCTCTGAAAGAAAATAGGACTGGAATTTTTTACTGGCTCTGCTACATTGGAAGTTTTACTCTGGGCATCAGAAATAACAAGTAATGCATAAGATTCTCAATAATAATGAATGAAATAATACTAGTACAGTTTGGACACATAAAGAAATACTCTATATACTGTAATTATTAATGTTCTACAATTAATATATTTCACAGGATATCATAATTTATTTTAATTGTTATTTTTTGTGTTTCTTCATTACTACAATTTTTTTTTTAATTGCATTTTAGGTTTGGGGGTACATGTGAAGAACATGGAAGATTGTTGCATAGTTTTTTTAAAGGTAATGAGAATCATGCTTTCTAAATTTATATTAGAAATTAGCTAAATATGTGATATAATGGAAGTAAGCAATAAACACTGTTGATAATAAATACAGGACAATTAATGATATTTTCAAGTACTTATTTAAAATTGGAAAATTAATTTTAAAGCAAACATGTTAGTAGTATGTGATTAATTTTAAGGTCTGTAAATTTGTATATTTAATGGAGTTAATCAATTAGACAAAGTAAAAGCAAAAAACCTAAGTAAATCATTTGCTTTGGATATAATATACACTCTCTCTTTATTAATATTATAAACAGAGATTTATCATTGTTTAATAAGGAAAGGAAATAATATTTCAAACTATTAAACTGCTCTGAATTATGCATTCTCATTTATAATATTATACACTGTTTATAATATTAATAAAGAGAGAGTGTATAATATTATATCCAAAGGGCTTCTTTCTTAATTTAATAACTCTCAAGTTATTAAATGTAGCAGCAGACAGGAAGGACAGATAATCATGTAAGATAATAGTTGTTAACTAAGACAACCATGTCATTTCTTTGTGTTTTCTTCCTTTTCATTTTCCTTCAATCAATAAAAGCTCTAAAATGAAACAGAACATTATGTATATGCTAATATTTCTGCTTAATTTTTTCTAGGCATTTTCTTGTTACATACATGATAATTATTCTCATTTTAAGTCTTCTTTTCAATGAAACATTTAGGACTCATTTTAAGTCCTCTTTTCAATGAAACATAGGCTATTACTTAAAATTGGACCCCTAAAGGTAAGAGCAAGTCACCTTTAAGAGTGAAATCCCAAACATGTCAACAACACTCAAGTTTATTTTACTTTTTGATATGTTGTAGTTTGCCAGAATATGAAAAATGATTAGTAAACAATTCCATGTGTGATATGAATTCTCCTCAATTTACAATAGTAAAGACGTGGAATCAAACCAAATGCTCATCAATGGTAGACAGGATGAAGTAAATCTGGTACATGCACACCATGAAAAATAGCCATAAAAAGAATGAGATTATATCTTGTGCAGCAATATGGATGGACCTGGAGGCCATCATCCTAAGCAAACTAACATGGGAATAGAAAACCAAATACTGCATGTTCTCACAACGAGAGTACATGGACACAAAGAAGGAAACAACAGACACAGGTGCCTGCTTGAGGGAGGAGGTAGGAAAAGGGTAACGATCAAAAAACTACATCCAGCTACTATACTTATTACCTGGGTGATTAAATAATCTGTACACCAAACTCCCATGACATGCAATTTATCTATATAATAAACCTGAACATGTACCCCTGAACCTAAAAGTTAAAAAAAGAATGAGAACACATGGACACAGGGAGGGGAACATCATACACCAGGGTCTGTCAGTGGGTGGGGACTAGGGAGAGGGATAGCATTAGGAGAAATAGCTAACGTAAATGACATGGGTGCAGCAAACCACCATGGCACGTGTATACCTATGTAACAAACCTGCACGTTCTGCACATGTATCCCAGAACCTGAAGTATTAAAAAGAACCACATAATGTAAAAACTGTAGTTTTCTATAAAATTAACAGAAAACAAGAGACTACTGAATGTTAAAGATTTGTCATTGTTTAATAAGGAAAGGAAATAACATTTCAAACTATTAAACTTCTCTGAATTATGCACATCAAAATCCTGCTGTCCATCCAGTTACCATGGAAGTAGTTTGCTGTCTCTGAGATTTTCAAAAGAAATAACATTAGGTTGACAAATTTTGAATATTTAAGTTCACACATTTTGAAGTATGATTGGTTGTTATAAAGCTGTATGTAGTTTTTGGAGGTAAGTAAAGGCATTATTGGCAATATAAAGTACACATCAAATTCCAAAGGCACAAAATCCATAATGCAATAGAAAAACTTATTGTAGAAATTAGAACATATGGGGAGGAATATTCCCTGGGGGAAGAGATAGGAATTGGTGCTTGATTTTATAGGATAATTAGGCAGATTATAAAGTGCAATTATATGTTTGGACTTTGACTAGCAGCTAATGGAGAAGAATTTAACTTTCGTGCTTATGGCTGTATTTTCTATAGGCCGCATGGTGCCTAGTGGGTATGCAATATATATATTGGAAACATTTTGTTGAATGCATATTGTTATTTGAATTTTAGAGTGCTGGCCTTTGAGCATGACGAAGAATAATTGGAAGAATTTAAGACTAGCATAAAGAAACAGGTTAGAATAATCTCACAATATAACAGAAAAAGAAATTGAAGTCCTCATCTAATATTATGGCAGTGAAGTTGGAGAGAGATGAGAAAACACAAGAGATGTTCAAAAAAACAGATGGACCAGGAAGTAGGTGAGACAAGGTTATGAGGTTTCTGATATGGGAAACTACATGGATAGTGCTCACTAAGGTAAGAATTACAAAAGGAAGAAAAGATAGAAAAATAGTTCTGATGGGTAGAAGGGCCTAAGTAGATTTAATTTTGAACCACTGCATATTTCCAAATGAAAATGACTAGTTATTAGTGACTTGAAACTGAGCACAGAGGTTTACGTTTCTAAACACATTGGGAATATAATAAATACATATATGAAAAGATAAACAGGAGAACAATGCTACTATTATAAGTTACTTCTAACTGTATCAATTTAGGTCATCCAGATCATTAGAAAATACAATTTACAATAAGGTACTAATTAGGTGTTTGAAAGAATAAGTAAAAGAAATTGACCTTTATTTAAACTATTTTTTTGTAGGTCTTGAAGGGTTTTTTTCTTTTTCTTTCTTTCTTTCTTTCTTTTTTTTTTTTTTTTTTTTTTTTTTTTGAGATGGAGTCTTGCTCTGTTGCCCAGGCTGGAGTGCAGTGGCATGATCCTGGCTCACTGCAACCTCTACCTCCTGGGTTCAAGCAATTCTCCTTTCTTAGCCTCCTGAGTAGCTGGGACTACATGTGCATGCCACCATACCCAGGTAATTTTTGTATTTTTAGTACAGATGGTGTCTCACCATATTGGTCAGGCTGGTCTCGAACTCCTGACCTCAGTTGATCCACCTACCTCAGCCTTCCAAAGTGCTGGGATTACAGGCATGAGCCACTGTGCCCGGCCTCCTCATGGTTTTTAAAACAAGACAAGAATTAAATAGACCTGGATTTGATTCCAGACTCTAATCATTAACAGTACTACAATGGTGGACAAGTTACTTATCCTCTATGTGCCTCTGTTTCCTTATTCTTAAATTGGTGATAAAATTAAATGGCAAACAAGTTCACAAAAGATAATAGTAGTCAACTGGAAAAAAATTATCACAAGTTTCTAAAGCTGTGTGCAATATGGTAGCCATTAGCCACATGCAGCTATTTACATTTTCATGTCATTTAAATCAAGTAAAATTTAAAATATATTTCTTCAATTGAATTACTATATTTCAAAGTCTCATAGCCACATGTGACTTATGACCACCATATTGGATAGTGAATATATAGAACATATCTATCATCTCAGAAAGTTCTATGGCACAGTGCTATCCTAAAGCATTATAAAAATAATAGAAAGAGAAATAATATAAATATAAGAAAGTATTTACTAGAATAAAGGTTATCTCCTCCTTGATGCTAATTTTTTTTCAAGATTCTCAAGTTAGTTTCTGCCAAATTTGAACAAAATTCTTAAATAGGACATGAAAAACATTGAGAAAAACATTAAAACTAGGAAGAATTTGATAAATTGTGCTTTATTAAATTAAAAGAGAACAGTGGAAGTTTATTGAAAGATACCATTAACAAAGTGAAAAGGCAAATTACAGAGTAGGAGAAAAACATTTGCAATACATAATGCGACAAAAACTTAAATCCAGAATAAAGATATTTCCCAAAAGATTTACAAATGGCCAACAAAAATGTACACAAATGCTCAATATCACTCATCATCAGGAAAACGCAAATTAAAACTACAATGAAATACCACCTTACCCCAGTCAGAATGACCATTAGTAGAAAGTCAAAAAACCAGTATGTGTTGGCACAGATGTGGAAAAAACAAAAAAGAACTTTTATATATGGTGGGAATGTAAAATATAAATTAGTATAACTTCCATGGAAAACAGTATGAAAATTTCTCAAAGAACTAAAAGTAGATCTACCATTTGATCCAGCAATTCTACTATTGGTTATCTATTCAAAGAGAAATAAGTCATTGTATCAAAAAGATACCGGGACACATATGTTTATTGCAGTAAAATTCACAATTGCAAAGATAGGGAATCAAACTAAGTGTCTATCACCTCAAAAGTGGATAAAGAAAATATGGTCTATATAACCATGGAAAATAGCCATAAAAAAAAGAAGAAAATAATGTATTTCATAGCAACTTAGATGGACATTGAGACCATTACCTTAAGTGAAGCAACTCAGGAACAGAAAACTAAATACTTAATACTGAATGTCCTCACTTATAAGTGGGAACTAAACTATGTATATACAGAGTGATACAATGGACACTGGATATTCAGAAAGGAGGAGTGTAAGGGGGCGGGTGAAGGATGAAGAGTTACCTGTTGGATACAATATATACTATGCAGGTATGTAGGGTGCACTAAAAACCCAGACTTTATCACTATATAATTCATCCATGTAACCAAAAATCATTGTACCTCTAAAGCTATTGACAGAAAAAATACATAAAAATAAAGCTGCTAATACAAAGAAAAGAAATAGAATTGTGAGGTCAAGAAGACTAATTATTTAAAGTAATACAGCAAATTCAACTGCCTAGTACAAGCATAGTTCACATCTGTAGAATACAAACTTAATTTTCTCTAATTCTTAGAAAATGTAGACTCCTGTAATATAAATTGACAGTCTCAAGGTTACCAGCAAATAATCTTGTTGAAACAAACCTCTTAGTATTAGAATAAGGGCATTTGGTTTAACCAGCATAGCACAGCAGTTAAAAGCCTAGATGCTAGAAACAGATGGCTAATCTCTGGAAAGTTATTCGATCACTCTGTGTTTCTCTTTCCTCATCCGTAAAATGGAGTGAATAAAATAACTCTCTTAGAAAATACTAAGAGAGATTATAGTATAGAGATTAAATGAGTCAATATATGTTTATTATTATATGTCCAGTTAATAGAAACTATAATAAGCTATTAATAGAAACTACTCTAGATATTAAAAATAAACTAGAAATCAGTATAAGGAATTGGACTTAAATGTTTTGAAAGGGTTGGAGAAACAATAGGGGCCTTACCCAGAGACATTAATAGTAACTACAGAATGCTGCTACTACCCTTGAGAATGAGGAGATAAATGGCCACATTCTCCCATAATGCCATTGGAGCACAGCTGCTGGAAGAGCTACTATTATAATTGTCATTATTACTACTGAAAAGTGACCAGGGAGTTCATAAGAACCCAAAATCTACATTCCTTTTGATGCACAGGTTAAAATTACAACCTATGTTACTGGAGCCTGGGTTTACTCACCAATGCCAGAGCCGGAAGTATCATCATCTTCTTCCCATCTTTTTCCCCCCTTCTAATCTCAGACAAGATTAGTAACCCAGCTGGCAAGGATGTCTGGGAAATGCAGTTTTCTAATCCTGTAGTGCAGGAGACAATATAGGAGGGAGAGAATGGCACGAAGAACCAACAGATACTATACGGAACAAACAGATAAAGCCCAAAGACCTTGGGCACATAGTAATTGCTACTATTTTTAGATTTATTTTCTTAGAAAAAGTCTTAATGATGACTGAACCCAGAGTAACTATTGATTTAATTTAAATTTTATGGTAACATTTAGATCTCTTCTTTTTTTTAATGGACTGTAATCTCTACACAATGTCTGTTCAAAGAACTCTGTAAATAGATATATTATTTTCTCCAAAATTTTAATTATCTGTTATTAATATTTTAGCATCCCAATTCCAATTTAAATTTCAAGCAATATTAAATTATAAATACAATGGACTTAATCTTTATCTCCATAACTGGGGTCTTTCTACCTTTAGATTTTGGAGCCTAATATTTTTAGAGTTGTGTTAATTTTTGCTTGGTAACAGCTTTCAGTGTAAATTGAGGTTCAGATATCAAATATAAGAACTATTTAGCTAAAGATGTTTCCAGATCCTAGATTAAGGAAGTGCTTTTGTGATAATTAGTCACATCTGGCGGTGCCACTTACATCACTTTATATGTTTAGAGTAGTAAGTAGTTCGAAATATCAGCAAAATAATTTTGTCTTCTGGTCACATCTCAAATGAGCGCATTTCTAAATAAATAAAACATATTTTAGAGCTATGTTTATAATGTCTAATTTCCCATAAAATAAAGTCTTAACATTATCCATCTGCTTTTTGCAATCAAGAATTAGAAAAATGTATACAGTGAGCAAGAAAGAAGCACCATCTAAATATATTCTGTAACTCATGAAATTAGGGTCACCTTGAACTATGTTACATCAGAAATGTTCATTTTTTTTTGTACTTTGATTTATCTATCTTTGTCATTCAGAAAACAACACAAAATGAACAGTACCAATATACTGAGTAACATTATTTTCTTTTCCTTTATCTCTTTACACACAAGTGCACATCTTTAACGATTCATAAAATTTTACACTATGACCCTGAAGATTAACATGCGTGCCAGTAATGCTTGAGAATTGAGAAAAGCTGTAGTTCAAATGTAAAATTATTTTAGGTCATATTTTTATTGAACAACCTGAAATACTTTAATTATTCCTTTAGAAATTTTTAATTTGAAAATATTAGAAAATATCATTATGCTTTAGATAGTCAAAGAATGAAGATATCGAATATGTTATGAAAAACAGGAATATTATGACTCAAGAACAGAAAAAGAGAAAGGATGGATGAGCCAGAATTTTCAGAAATTTTATTTATTCATTCAGCATATATTTATTAAGTAGTTACAATAATGTGCCAGGCGCCATAAAAGATAGTAGGAATACATTAAAATATAAGAAGATATATTTGCCCACATCCTTAAACTATTATCTAATATAAATAGGAAATTAAAATATAGTATAGAAAACAAAATATCTTATGTTCTCACTTCTAAGTAAAGTAAGCAATGAGGATGGAAAGGCATAAGAATGATATAATGGACTTTGAGGACTTGTGGGTGGGTAATGTTGAGAGGTGAATGAGAGACCGAAGACTACAGTGTCCACTGCTTGGGTAATGGGTGCCCTAAAATCTCAAAAACCACCACTAAAGAACTTCTCTATGTAATCAAAAACCACCTGTACCTCAGAAGCTATTGAAATAAAAAAATTAAAAAATTAAAAATAATATCATCATTTTAATTCAAATATATATATATGGTATACAACAATACTATTGAGTTGGCAGTATAGGTCATATAGGAGGTAAGAGAAAGCTCACACTTAAATGGTAAATAGGATTTATCCAGGCAAAGATGTGCAGAAAAGAAGATATGTTTCAAGAAGGTGTTTGATGATAGTTGTAGTGGTGGCCATCTGAAGCCAAAGATATATATGGTTCAAAGTGATTAAGTACGTATTAATTAGTAGGATTTTAAAAAATGTTTACATAGCTTAATATATACATTTTGTATGTACACACATGTGACAAACATACTTCTGGTCTGTGCCATTTTATTACTAAAATTCTAACTTTTTCATTTTAAAATTATTAAGAATGACCTACTAACTTGACTTTATGACTTAATATATAATAATCATTTACAGTAGTGCATACAACCTTAGAAAAAAATGATTGTAGTCCCCTTAGATGAAACCCAGAGTACTTTGTTTTGGAGTAGGGATAGAAGATACAAGAAATGAAGGAAAGAGTTCATTTACGGAATCTGATAAACAGGTTATATAGGGTTGTGTGTGTGTGTGTGTGTGTGTGTGTGTGTGTGTGTGTTTTCCAAAAGACAACAGGAAGTGCCATAAAGGTTTAAACAGAGAAATGTCACATTTCTATGTGGGTTTTAGGAAAATTTATCTGGCTGCTGTGTGAAGTCTGAACTGGAGAAGTGCAAAATGGAAGACAGAGAGCAAAATGAGAAGGTTGTAGCAGTGCTCAAGGTGAAATTTAATGGTGGTCTGAGTTAGAGGAGTGCAATGTAGAGAATCGAGAGTCATTTATGAAGCTACATAACAGAAGTTGATGATTGATTGAATGTGGGTAGATAAAGAGTTCAAAATTACTTCCAAGTTTCTTGCTTTAGTGACTAGGTGCATAGTGACCATTCACTGGGATTTTAGCACAGAAGAGTACAATTATATTTTAGAGAAAAATAATGAGTTCCGTTTTGGACGTATTGAGCTTGAGATTACCAGAGAATGTCATTTGGAAGCGTCCACTAGGTAGTTATATATTCGTGGTTCTGAAGTTCACGAGGAATGCTTGAGTTAAATTTATAATATTATTTTTCAGGATTGGTGTTTTTTTAGCACTTTTATGTTATAATGAATTCAAAGCTGTAATAACCTGCACAATTTTGATTCTACCAAATATGATTTTTTTCAACTATACCAATTTTTCCAAAGATTACAATCCATACCAATCTGCTTTGAAAAGCCAATTTTTTTGGCAGTTTCTTGAGGTTCATAAAATAGATAAGAACCTCAGATACCTTGACACATCCTAGACATTTATAGCTCAGTTGATATATATCATCCACGACTCGAAGATGAAAACGAGGCTATTTTGGAGGCTGATTTTTTTCCTACCATCTTCATGACTTTTTCCTTTCCCTTGCTGCATTTCGAAAGTATTGGATTAAAAATAGAGAATCCATGTATCTACATGAAGCTTGTAGATACATTTTTATCCATATCCCATGTTGTATTTTATGTGGTTAGTCATGGATTTTCAATTTTGTTTTAAATTATTGGAGTAAGAGACCATTATCTCCATATTTTTCTTACATGATAATTAATAAGAATGCAAAGTATTTAGTAATGTGTAGTTAGTACTCATTTAATCCTTTCATTAAACTTAGGAAAGGAACATTTATAGTACTTGATCTAATTAGCACCTAACAATACTGAATAAGTGAATGAATAAATAACAGCTAACAATAAGGAATTATATACTTCTTTCTACAGGAAAATCTTAATGAATTTATGCTTAATTAAGAAATCACAAATAATTAGAGCATTTCGTGGTCATATTTAATTACACTTACTAGCATAGAGAAAAATATGACTGAATATTTAGGTTCTTACATAGAATTTAATTTTTAACATTAGCATTTATGTCATTGTTTAGAGAAGACAATTAAAAACAGAAAGATTTTTCAACTAATTATCATACTGGTAAATCAAGTGGCAAATAGAATTAAAAAGAAAAAAGCCTGTTGTGTAATTTGTTCATTTGTGATTGGGTAGAAAAGATAAAAGATATAGATTGAGTTGTTTTATTTACAGCTGGAATTTAGGAATAGAAAATACTTCTATTAATCTTCTATTCATGACAAACTAAACACATTTTTAGTTAAACAGCATCTTTTGCAAGATTGTCTTCCTTTTCCTTGCTTTCAGCTAAAATGCCTGTGAAATATAATTCCCTAATAGTGAGATACTAAATAGTAAACAAACCAATTAGCAAGCTTTCTTATAAGCTTACAGAAACCAATTGACACAATCTACCAATGGTAAAGCAAGGACTCCTTCATCAAAATAAGCTAGGAAGAAGAAAAGCAAAGAGACATCGTATTTAGCCTACATACATGATAAGGTACTAAAACTCTCATTTCTTCTAGCAGTCTGTTAGGTCACATTATTCCAGACTACAGTCACTGTTTGTTCCTCTCATCAGTGAAGGGTGAAGAGTGTAGATGACTGTCTTCATTAGCCATGAATTTATGCCTAACTGGTCTCCAGCAGACAGCATACTGCTGAACAGAGAAGCTTGTGAGGAACTGAAGCTTATCTTTGGCTCCCAGGCTTGTCATTTCTCATGAATTCAGAGGCCCAGTGCCTTTGCAACTGGCTCATTCGTTTTCTTTGCTTTCGGCTACAAATCAGATGTCAAGAACCTCTACTTGTGAGGGCAGCTTATTCCAAGGGTAGTTGCATTTAAAATTTACATCTGAAGAAAGTTATCAGCCAAGAAGATTGTTACACTTCATTGAGACCTCTCTAAGCATGGGAATCATTACAGGTTATTGTAACTTTACCACAGTGTTCACACAAAATATCTATAACATTCTTAGACTAAATATATACACTCTTTGTGAGCTTCCTTAAATTTTCTCATGTTTCCCAACTTTACTGTATGCTTCTGTAAATATTAAGCTCTTGTTGTAAGCAGTGGAGACACCGCAGCCTGAGTATCTTTCTAATCCATAATGATGTGTGAGAGGAAGGAATATGGCTGATTTGTGTTGCTTAAGTGTGGTAAGTGTTTAAACACACTGTCGTAATCTCTACTGTGTTTTTCAAAAGATGTATATGAAGTCAGTGGTTTAGTTTTTTTGAAAGAAGAAAAAAGTCAATCACATTTTGTGACTACTATGATAAACATTTATTTTCATAATCGTTGCTAACCGGTTTGCATCATTCTGGGGGGAAAAGGCTTTAAAAGAACTTTCGTAGCAGGATCCGGTTGCAGATATCTATAATGAGAAATTTGAGTAAGTGATTTGCAGAGTTATAATCTCTAAGCCTATACTTTTATGTGGAATAAAGTGTCACTTCCGTGTTCTAAATCACAGAAACATGCTTATAGACCTGGAAACAAAATCAAAGGATTTTTCTTTTTTTGAAATACTAACAAAATCAATGTATACAAACAGAAGTGCAAGTGCTATGAAATCAGGAAAATTTCCAGCTTGTTTATTTATCTATGTTCAGCTCCTATCATCTATCTGACACATAGTGGACATTCAATACATGTTTGTGACTGAGTAAATGAGTTTAGTCATCTGTAGCAATAAGACCCTCAAAGAGTTAGTGAAAATTCTCTATTACATTCTCAATCAAGGAAACTAATATATAATATTGGGAAAAGATGACTTAACTATGATTAACGCAAAGGAAAAACTCTGCCATAATTATGTAGCGACTTGTCTGGCTCTTGTGGTGACAAAATATTAAAAGTAATGGTCAAAACCACAATTACTTTTGAACCAAACTAAATATATAGAAATTGGGAGTAAGAATTTGTAAATCGTTGACCAGCTATGACCAAGAAAAATAATGAGCTTATTCTTTTAAAATAAATACCCTACATAGAGAAAGACCATACATCAGACTAATAGCTCTAAGAGCACATCTCTTGGGAATATACAACACAGCAGTGTCAGACAGCTTGTTGAACTAAAGGCCTGAGACAAGTTCTTTCTCATTTCTCATTTCATGATTATCCTGAAAATCAATCAGAAGAATAGTAAGAAATTCTGAACCTAAATCCTAGGTCTGTTTTTATTTTTTTAAATAAATAAGCCAAACACTTATCTACTCAGCCTTCTTGTCCACAGGGGAAATTGAGTAGCTGTTTCCTTCTGGTCTAAGTTGTTCAGAAAGGTATCCCTTGACACACAATTAAAAACAAACTTCCCCAGGCAATCCTCCTTAGATCATTTCCTTCATAGCATGAATTACTCTAAAATTACATTGTTTATTTCTTTCCTTCCTCTGCCAATCTCCCTAACTTAAATTTATGCTCTATGAGAGCAAAAATGTAGCTAGCTTTGTTAACCACTGTACTTCTGGCACCTAGAACAGCACCTGGCACATAATAAGAACTTGACACATGTTTACTGATTCCATGTTTCTTGTTTCAATGTTCTATAAGTCTATTTCTTATCTTTACCTTATTGTCCTGAACTGATTCCCTTACTAAGAGTTCTGTGCAAAAGCCAATACTTGAGTCAAATAAATATCCCACTAATTACTAAACATTAATATTCATTTATTCACATCGTTTTGAACGAGGAAGCAAAGGTAGTAGGCATACGTAGATCATAGAAGACAGAATCACCATAGGTAAACTAGTACATTAAAATTTTTAAATCTACAAATCCAGCAATCAAACAATGAACGTCTATGACTTTATCAAACTCTTCCAAATAAGTTAGCCTCTCTCCTTCTTTGACATTTTGTGTCTTATAAAAGAAAATTCTTTTGGCCAATTAATTATCTGTAAAATAGCAAGTTTTGTTAAAAGTATTGATCAAGTGATTTTTGGATTTGGAGTTAGGTATTTTTGCTGTTAATGGTGGTGGTTGTGGTTAATAGTGGTGATTAGCAGTGTTTGTTTGCAAGGATAAAGGAAAGAAAGCAAATGGAATTTCTAATGTGGAGTGGACACATCACTTTTCATCCTCACATATGGTTAAAAATCTCTATTTGCTGTGTGTCCAGTCCTGAAGAACAGAAGGCTGAATATATGGCTCTTTCCTTAAGCAGCTAACAATAAAGATAGGAAATCCGGGAAGGAATAAAGTCCTGGCACAAATGAGAAAGAAGTTTAGAGTTAGAATATGGATGTATATAATTATGACACTAGACTTGACATTTAATTGTTGAAAGTAGATTTTTCTTTTTTACTAAAAGTGGCCGTAGAACTTCTTATAATCTCAGAATAAAAATAAAAGTATGTGACTTACTATATATATATTTACTTGCACTCAAATAATTTTAGCTCTCTCTCTCACTACAGAGAGTAGTGAGATACCTGCATAAGGGAGAAGTAGGCAGGGGTTACCTCAAACTAAAACACTTCTGTGTAGCAAAGAGAATAACCAACATGGTGAAGAGACAACTTATAGAATAAGAAAAGATATTTTGCAAACCTCATATCTGATAAGAGGTTAATCACCGAAATATATAAATAACTCAAACAGCTAAAATAATAACAAAACAAATAACCTGACTTTAAAGTGGGCAAAGACCTGAATAGACATATCTCAAAAGAAGACATACAAATGGCTAACAAGTACATGAAAAAAATGCTCAATGTAACTACTCATCAGAGAGATGCAAATTAAAACCACAATGAGATTTCACCACCTATCATTAGAATGAATATTATAAAACAGATGAAATATAGCAAGTGTTCAAGAGGATATGTAGAAAATTGAACCTTTGCTCAATGTTGGTGGAAGTGTAAATTATAGTAGCAATTAAGGAAACAATGTGAAGTTTCCTCAAAAAATTAAAAATAGAACTACAACATAGTCCAGTATTCCCACCAGTAGATATAAGTTTAAAGGAAATAAAATCAGGATATCGAAGATATCTGCACTCCTAATTTTGCTGTAGCACTATTTACAGTAGCCAATATATGGATTCTACCTAAGTATTCATTAAAGGATGACAGGATAAAGAAAATGTTGTTTATGTATCCAGAGGAATATTATTCATCCTTTAAAAAGAAGGTAATCCTGTCATTTAGGACAATAGGGATGAACCTGGAAGACATTATGTTAGCACCAAAGGATAAATTCTACATGATCTTGTTATACATGTTATTTAGGATAGTAGAATTTCCAGAAGCAGAGAGTAGGATGGCGATTATTCGGTGCTAGGAAAGGTTGGATGTGGTACGGGAAGTGCTTGTGGTCAGAGGATATGAATTTAAGTTATATGAGAAGAATAAGTTTTAAACATATATTGTATAACATGGTGACTATAATTAACAAGAATGCATTGTGTTTTTTGAAATAATTGAGTAGATTTTGTGTTCTCACCATAAAACAATAACGTTACTGAGGTAATGCATATGTCAATTAGCTCAATTTAGTGATTCCAGAATGCATACATATTTCAAAACATCACATTGTGCAGGGCAAATATATATGAGAGTCCTATTGGTTAAATTCTTGGAAGCTGAATTGCCAATCAAAACATGTTTGATTTGAAAACTATTGCTAAATTGCCTTCCATTGAGGTTATATCAATATTAATGTAATTTTTATTTGCCAATTTAAAATAATTAATAAATTAATTAAAAATAAAAATAAGGCAGGGGGCAAGGCACTGGGAGCCATCACGTTATCCCGGGGTTTGGAAAAACAACACTAGGCAAAAAATCTACATCAAGATCAGAAATGAAATACATTAATGTGATTTAGCTGGGAAAGTCTCATCACCAGATATCATGGAGTCTGACCAGATGGTCTCTCCCAAGAGCATGTGGAAAGATGCACAGATAATGGCACAAATCCTGAAGGATATAAGGATTACAAAGTATGAACTAAGAGTTATAAATCAGATGTTGGAGTTTTACTTCTGCTATGTGACTGCAATTTTAGAGGATGCAAAAATTTTAGGCCATGCTAAGAAATCTACTGTCGATGCGGATAATATGCGACTGGCAATTCAGTGTTGCACTGACCAGCTGACCAACCAACACGTTTTTTATTAATACCTCTCCTCCCCTAAGATTTTTTTTTTGTTAGATATTGCAAGTCAAAGAAATTAAACCCATTTGCCATTAATCAAGCCCTATTCACGTCCTAGATTGCCACCTAACAGACATTGCTTAATCACTCCAAACTATAGGCTTAAGTCTTTACAGAAAAAGATTTCTACTTCTGCAGGAAGAGTAACAATTCCATCGATAAGCAGTGGTCCATTTCCTAGTAGACCAGTAATCCCACATTAGGCGTACCCACCCCACAAATCATGTCTGTTTTAACTAAAGTAGGGACTCCAATATCCCTCACGGGAAAGAGGTTTACAGTACAGCTTTCTGCTTCACAGACCCCAGCTGTAAAACCATCAATTTCTGCAACATCAGCAGTACAGAATGTTCCAATGAATCAATCATTATTTGGGTCCAAAAACAATTTTATTACCACTAATATGGAGTCATCACAAAATATTGCCAATGAATCATGAAGTCCATTGATAAGAAAACATGAAGAAGATGATGATGATAATGATGACAACTACGACTATGGTAACTTGTAATCTAGCCTTGATGCATGTAACATGTATATCTAGTCTTGAATTCATTATGCTGAAATTCAACACTTATGCTAGATGTTTTCAAGTTGTGCTTTATAACACTAAATAATATTTAATGAGTAAGTATAGTTACCCTACTTTTCTTTTCCTTTTTTTTTTTTTTTTTTTTTTGGATATGGAGTCTTGCTTTGTCACCCAGTCTGGAGTACAGTGGTACAATCTTGGTTCACTGCAACCTCCATCTCCTGGGTTCAAGTAATCCTCCTGCCTCAGCATCCCAAGTAGCTGGGAGTACAGGCACATGCCATCACACCTGGCTAATTTTTGTATTTTTAGTGGAGATTGGTTTTTGCCATGTTGGCCAGGCTGGTCTCAAACTCTTGACTTCAAATGATCCTACCACCTCAGCCTCCCAAACTGCTGCGATTACAGGTGTAAGCTACCACACCTGGCCTACTATACTTTCAACTGAAGTGCTGGAATTTCTTTAAATAGATTAGTAATTGTTTTTTATTAGCCTTAAAGTGTAAAAACATAAAGTTATTATCCAAAATATAAGTAAATTAAATAAATAAATAATGCTGGTATTTTTTAAAAATTGAAAAAGAAAGAGACAGGAGCAAGAGCAAGTGATTATTTCATCCCAAAGAGACGTAGAGATTAGGATGGCAGAAGAAAGCCCTTTTGTTTTACAAGATATGGAAGGATTAGTAATTGAAACTTTGTTTAAAGCAAGAAATCATTAAAAATGAATCTATATTCATTTTTATAGATATATATATACACAAAGATTCTAATTTTACTCAATATAACTGTATACTTATTATCTTTATTCTTTAATAGAAGGCCAAAGTTTCTTCTGTGAGTATAGGTCTGCTGATTGGAGTTTATTGTTGTATTTCTTGAATAAACTACATATATAATGTATCATTTGTAATTTAGAGTTTATTTTTCTTTTAATGGAGCAAGAACTTACACACTCTTGTGAGGCAAACTGAATAAAGAATTTTTCTACATTTTAAACATCATTTTCTCCTTACTTCGTAGTTGTACACTTACTTAGTTTTAACTGCAAGATTGTAATGTGTCTTTGTCAAGCATTTCCAAAGCACTGAAATTAAATTTCATAGAAAAAGGCTTTCTTACTATATGCTCCTTTATTTTATCAATTTACATAATAATTATATTCTGTACTTGTCAAAGTGAAGTACAGGAGCAAAAGCAGGTTAAAGAAACAACAGAAACCACTTTAAGAACATAGCTGAACCTCAGATGGACAGAATTGTTGGGGCACAGTAGACAGAAGGCTATTAAACAAAACTGTTTCAAATGCTATGAGAATTAATCAGTATGTTTTAGAGAGTGAGTGGGAATTATTTGCTAATGCAGTGAGTTTGTAAATTGAAAATCAATCAAGAGAGCTTTTATTTTACTTCCTGATGGCTGTCCAATTACAAGCACCTCTTGACACCCTCACAAGCACTGCTTGCCTTGCAGTTCAAATCATAACCCTAACTCTTGAAAATACCTTACTTTTGTTGCTAATTCAGACTCAAGTAATGTTCATCAAATGAATCCTAAAAAGAAATTGATAAGCCCTAGACTGGATCCAAAGTTAGATTTGTGTAAAATTTCTCAAAGCTTTGGTCAACCTCTACTATTTTTCTATTCAAATATTTTAAGATTAATGTCTATTTATATCTGAATATTTACTGTATTATATAAAAGATGGTTTGTGTTTTGTAGAATGATCACTATTGATAGACTATCCAATTTTAGAAAAGGTAGATTTTCTTTTCAGCCTGAACATCAGAACAATTTCTGATGCAAACAATTTAAATAGTTTTGACAGCCAGTCTCACAAATGATTTAAGGAAAAAAAATCCACAGTTGAAATTGAGCATGAACTGTTTTCTGAAAGTGTCCTTAATTTCAAAATTTGTATTTTTAGTTTTCAAAAATTGGTTTTCTGTATTCTTTTAGCATACTTCAATTTTTCTTCTTTTGCTGTTAGCCCATGATTTTTGATCCTCTGGAGTTCTTTATTCTATGCCTAAACTCAAAAAATAAATCTGTGTGTGTATATGTGTAGATAGGCATTGTTTAACCCTCAAGAACTCTTTTTTTATTATTATTATTTTTGCTCAAAAAAGTGAAGCCAAAATAAATGACTAACTCATGATACTGAAGTCAATCACTTTTATTTATTTATCTATTTAATCATTTAGAGAGGGGTCTCGCTATGTCTACCAGGCTGGTCTTTAACTTCTGTGGTTAAGCATTCCCCTGCCTCAGCTTTCTGAGTAACTGGGATTACAGGTAGGAACCACTCCACCTGGCTCGATCACCATTTAAGCGTACTTGCCTCCTTTATTACAGCAAAGAACAAAATCCACTTCCTTCTAAAAAGCTTTTGGCTCCCATCCAACTACTTAGAAAACGAACTGCCTTTCTTCTATGCAGTCCACATGATATGGAGTTAAATTTGGGAGGCTTCCAAGGTCTGTGTACTTGTCTTATATCTACTTCAAGAATGAATTCTTTCTATATCGGAAACAGACAAGAGCCACATATTTTAAATTCCACAAATAAAAAGACATATTTTATTGAATAATTAATACTGAATTTTAAAAATTGACATTATAAAATAAATAAGAAATATTTTTATTTTATCTTCTTATTCATTTCATGGTGCCTATTTATGAGAAAAGGGTATTGACAGAGTTAGCAGTATCCAGTAGTCTCTGGATTTTCTTTAGTATCTTCTCTCACAAAAATTTTGTTAAGTTTCCTTGTTGAGAAAACTGGAGAAAAATATATTCTTTCAAAACAATTTAAAAGTCTAAAACAATGAATAGTTTGCAAGATACAAAACAAGCATGCTTTATTAGTAAGAGTAACCAATAACTACTTTCTCACTGTGTTTCATAAATTCTCTTTGATTTGTAGGCCCTTAGACTTTGGCTAGCAAGAGGTGAAATATAAGTTATCTGTGAAGCCATTCCAAACCAAACTGCTTAACTTTCTTTAAGATTTTCTATGGCTGAACCCAAAATATGTTTCTTAATAACTTTATTCCATCGGAGTTATTATTTTTCTTTGGAGTTACACAGAAAAGTAAATCTATTTATTCTTGCTACTAGAACAAGTTTAGATTTATGGCATATTCTCTTGAATATTTTCTTTTTTGAGAATATTTTGAATGTTCCTTCTACCATTTTTCATCTGACATGGTTTTCACATTCATCACTGCACTGACATTTCTCCAACTAAATCCTGGTTTTGTTATTATATTTGTTTAAATATAATGTTCAGAATTTAATACAGCATTGTGATGGGAATACCTAAGCATAATTTCAGGACAGTACCTGGGAAAATGTGAATTGTGAGTTACATTTATTTCAATTTTTATGCTGACTTCTATAATATGGAATTTTTTCCCATAGGTTTCTGTTATTCATTACTAATGTCAGATAATACCAAAAGAGATAATTATTCTTTGTTTAACATGTGGTTCATAATTTTACAGTCTTATAGCAGTTTTTTAAATTTGATAAACTTCATTCATGTCTTTTAAAGTCAGTAATCACCCTCAAGAAAAAAAAAAGTTATTTTGCTTATTAGAATTTACAGATATGTGCTGAAAGTATAGTAATTTTTTTTTTTTTTTTTGAGAGGGAGTTTCACTCGTTGCCCAGCTGGAGTGCAGTGGTGCAATCTCAGCTAGCTGCAACCTCTGCCTCTCCAGTTCAAGTGCTTCTCTTGCCTCAGGCTCCCAAGTAGCTGGGATTACAGGCGCCTGCCACCACAACCAGCTATTTTTTTTTTTTTTTGTATTTTTAGTAAAGGTGGGATTTCACCATGGTGGCCAGGCTGGTCTTGAACTCCTGACCTCAGGTCATCTGCCTCCCAAAGTGCTGGGATTACAGGCATGAGCCACCACGCCCGGCTAAAAGTATAGTAATTTTAATTGGGTAGACTATATAGTCTCTTTTAATATTTTATAAAGTATGATGTGGGATTTGAATCACCGGTGAAATCTGAAAGGGTTGGATATGAAGTCTCATGCCTCCCCCTACCTAGTCTTCAGAAAAGGCAAAGGATGAGTAGCTTCATGTATCACAAATATGGAAAGTGAAAGTTTGTTGATGGCTAGGTCTGAAGTTCAGAATGCTCGGAAAAAATATTTTACTTTGAGGTTCTTGGTGGATGATAACTGTCACAGTACCTCTCTTCACAAAGGCTGAGTGAATGGGCACTGCTCCCCACACCTCAGCTTAATTTGTATGAAAATTAAGCAGTCTAACACCTTCTCTTTACCTCCTTCCTGAGACATACTCTACATAGAGAGGCAGCATTTCTTAGGCAGGGGATGCTCTCAGGGAGGCCACTGTAGGCCTTGTTCACCCCCTGCTTCAAATTAAAATCTGTGTGAGTGGTACATGGGCTTAAACACATGATGTAGTAACTTGCTTTCATTTTCTCCCTCTCACTGTAATAGACTTCACGGTCTGTCCTATAACCAACTTTTTTAAACACTCCATCTTATTCTCTTCCATCACTTTCTGCCTTGGCAGAAACACATCTCTTTGCTTTTGCAAGCGCTGTCTTATTACAAGAAACTGACGTCTATTGAGTTACGGAGAATATGATTTTACCATACATACATACTGTAGAACTGACGGTCAACTCAGAAGCCACCTGAAAATCATTCATTTATCCTACACTTATTTATTAAGTGCCTACTATATGTTAGGTAAAACTGCGGCACATGGAATAGATAAGTGTGCAAAACAAGCGAAGATCACAGGCCCATAAAGATTGCATGATTGTTTCTTTGGCCTACACTCTTCCTATTCAAAAGCATTTCAAATCTCCACTTCCCATAAATATTGACACCTCCACCTGGCCCCTCCACGGAAGTGCTATACACCAACTTCACAGAGGAACTAGAATCCATCAGATGGGAAATGTTCATTATACCCTCAAAAATACTTCAACATCCCTCTCCTTCCTACCTTCCTTTTATAATAAGAACGGTGTCTCTGGGAGCTTCTTTTGGCTCTCCTGAGTTGCCGTATGTGTAATGCCTTCCTAAGTCCCAGCACATATCACTGTGTTGTAACTTGTGAGTTACTGTTGTTGTTTCCTGAGGAAATGGTCTATTTTGCTCACTGTCCTATCCCCAGCATCTAATGCTTAGCATCTAGTTGGCACACGTTAACCTTTTGGGCAATGAATGTGTGTCTATCAGGACCTTTGTGAGAAAGGCCCCACCCTGGGGGTCAGTCACATTTCAGGAGGAGTATGAGTCTCCTTCAAACTTCCTAGAAGTAAAACCACCAGACACCACCAAATGCTCTCTCCATGCCTTCCACAAGACACAAGTGCAAATGAACTTCTAGCACAGGTGTTTGGAGTTCGGAGAGGTTTTTCAGTCTCTCATGCCTGAGAATCTCATTCGTTCCAGGATTCTCACATTTCTCCTTTGGGGGCTGGGCTCCAGCAGTGCTTTGGAAGCTGTCCTAAAACCTGTTTACCGGGGCTACATCACAAATGGGCTTCCTGGCTTTGGGAAATTAGTTAACCTAAAACCCAGACTTCATCTATTACATGGGAACATATTAACACTAAGCTAATACAGTTTTCCTGAAGAATGGAAATGAACAAATAAAGGGCTTTGGATAGCTCCAAGGTTATGCAGCAGTTGCCCATGTGTATTTGCCAAGTAGCCTTGTCTAGGACCTCCTGACCATCTAGAGAGCTCAAGTTCTCTGGAAATCTCAGGACTGTAGAACAATGAAACTTCAAGGTGCCAACTCAGTCCCTAAATTCAGGGGGTCAATCTCTCAATGCCAACTGAGGATAACTTGCTATTTATTTGTCACTGTTAACAGGGACATTAAGAGTTTTCCGCTGCCTGGTCTCTGATTCCAGTTTGAGTGCTGTCAGAATGCAAGACAAATGTAACTACCAGTTATCTTTGCTTGTTTGTTTGTTTCTAGGGACAGGAAGAAAATGCTGGATTAGGGCTGTCATTGGTAAAGAGATGGTAGTCACTCCTCTTAGCCTGGTGAGGGGGATGTTTGATTGTTTTCTAGTGACACGGTGTCCTTATCTTAGTTTTGTATTCATTCATGATTCTTAGTGGTCCTGCTTTCTCTTGTTCCACCACAGTCATGGAGTAATGTTTTCTAACTGCTTGTAGATTTTTTGCTCAGGTAATGTTTAGCCGTACTAGTATAGCTCAGCTGCTAACTGCTGGCTTTGAAAGCCGGAATATTTTTCCCTCTATTTCTTTTCTTAGCTTTAACTTGAAGCTTATTTCAGTGTCTTTCATTGTCCATCCTGTTTTTCATTGATTTCCTTAAGGTTTGAAGCATTTGTAGTTAATAAGTCTTACACGTACCAAATTGTTAATAGTTAATAATAAGAGCTAATAAATTATCAATTAAAAAATGAAGGTACCAGATTGTTAATAGTTAATAGTAATGGTTAATATATTATCAATTAAAAAATGAAGGGATATTCTTGATATATGGTTCATGTGTTGTTCTGATTTTTCCCTCTAGATAAGTTCTTAGTTGGATATCTTGGTGAATAGTTTCTCTTGCTTTGTATCTATTGTTTTCATGATATTTTGTCCCCCTACGGTTGCAATTCTCAAGCCAGAAACTTTCCATTGCTTGTCCTATAACATTTAATTTTACTGCATTTGATATGTTCATTTGCAGATTTCATACTCAATTCAAATGATGTACCTATGCAAATTAGTCCCACCCTGACTTGCCATTATGCCTTGATTATAAATCATTAGTTTTCAGTTTTTTTCAACATGAAAAATATAAACGTATTAATATGCACAGGAATTGGTTTTCATTTTAGCTTAATATAGGCTATATACTCAAGTGTGCTTAATTATTATTACAATTTAGGTAATTTAGATTTAAATGTGTTTTTGATTAAATGATTTCATCTGCAAATATTTTTGGTGGTAAATGAGAATTTAAACAAGTTTCATATCTTAGTCAACTAAAAGAGCATTAGAGTTGATAACTATAACATCAGATATGAATATTGATTGGATCAAATAACATAATAAAAACTACATCATCCAATCTTGTTTGTTGGGAAGCAATCTTAAACATAGCCAGAAGATAAAATAAGTTCAATTATATAACCTCATTAGAATAAAATATTAGAAATGGAAACAGCTTCTAGTTTGCCAATTACAATTTACTTCTCATCTACATAATGTCAGACACCATGGCAACTACTGGAAAATGTTCTTCAGCTTCATCTGCAACAATCAGTACAGAAAATATACTTTGCTCATATGGAATTTTAACTGTAGCAAGCCTAATGTCTGGATATATTTTTTCTAACATAAATTAAAATTCTTTTCTCAAAAAAAGCAGATAAGGAAATCCTTATCTACTACCTAAACATTTAAATAATGTACTGTTTGTACAATACATTGAGGATTTTTGTAATTTTTAGGAGCTGTATATATTACTAGATTCAAGAATAGAATAGGCGGGCAGTTTCCCAGGGGCACTAATTCCAAGGGGTGGTAAGATGGTCTTGAATGTGTAAAGAAAGAGTGGGAAATTATTCACCAGGGCATCACTCAAGGAGGCTGTTTTATGCAGTGCACAGGAGGATTTGAGGTAAGGCATTAGGAATCAAGTACAGATAACTGCTATACTACCTTCTAAGGAGGTTAAATCTAGGTAATTGCAGGAATTTTATTTCGTTCTTGGCAAATGCCAGTAAGGTAATATTACTAGCAGTTCTCCTCTGTCCTTCCTAATAGCGTATTTAAACTTTTTTTCTCAAATAAGTGTTAAAATAGTTAAATATTCCTTAAAGAGATGTCAAGTTATCAATATTTCTTTGCACTATTTTTCTCACACTATATGTGTACATGGATAAAATAATTCCTAATTTCTCACATAACTGAGAATGTTTCACAGTGTCATGGAATGTATAATATTGTTTAAAAAATGATTCAAAGACATTTGTTAAAACATGGTAAGGCAGACTTTATTCAGGACCGTCACCAGAGGTATAGGGAGCCCATTGGTTGATGGAGTTTTTCAGTTCTTTATCCTTACTAATGTTCTGTTTACTAGTCCCACAAATTATTGAGAAAGAGGTGCTGAAGTCTCCAACTACAATTTTTAATTTATCTATTTTTTGTTTACTTCTGCCACTCTTTGCTTCATGTTTTGATGCTCTGCTTTAATCATGTACATATTTGGATTGTATCTGTTTGTGAATTATCCTTTTTATCATTATGCATTGTCCCTCTTTATCATCTGTCATTTTTATTACTCCATCTAATTTTTCTGATACTAATATAATCACCCCACTTTTTTTGTCTTTGAAACTGAAGACACAGGATGATCTCAGTTCTACAAAAATATGGTTATAAACATTTCTAATTGATTGAAGTGAGAGATTACAGTTTGTATATTTTGTTCCTTTTTTTACTCTCAAACTACTGATGTCATATGTGATTTCTTGTAAACAACAGTTATTTTAAGTTCATGATTAAAATAATTTAAATATGATGCTTATGCTATTAATATTTAATGTGGCTATTGATATGTTTGAATATAGGTCTACTGTATTCTAATTTGTTTTATTTTTGTTCTCGTTTCCTTTTTCTGACTTCTGTTGGGTTATTTGTGCACATGTTTTAGTATTCCACTTTAATATGTCTACTAGCTTTTTGATACAGTCTCTTTGTACAGTTTTATTTTATTTTATTTTAGTGGATTTTCTACATATTACAATGTATGTGCTTGTATTGGTTTGCTAGAACTGCCATAATCAAATACCACAAACTGGATAACTTAAACAACGCAAATTTATTTTCTCGGTCTAGGGGCTGGAAGCCTGAGATCAAGGTGTTAGCAGGCTTGGTTTCTTCAGAGGCCTCTCTTTCAGGCTTTTACATGACCACCTTCTTACTATGTCCTCATATGGTCCTTCCTCTCTGTGCACACATGTTTGTGTCCTAATCTCTTCTTCTTATAAGGACATCAATCATATTGGATTAGAGCCCACTCATATGACCTCATTTTACTAAAATTAACTCTTTAAATGGCCCATTTCTAAATATAGTCATATTCTGAGGCACTGAATAAAAGATTTCAACATATTAACTTGAAAGGACATAACTCAGCTTATGTTACCACTCATATTTTAAGTCTACTTGGAGTGAATGTTTCACCACTACAATTAGAATATAGGAAACTTACAACCCAATTCTGTATCCTGCCTTTTTACTGTTATAGCTGCCTATTTATATATAAATATAAAGAACCATACATAAATATGTATATATTTATATCATATATATATATATATATATATATATACAGACACACACACATAGAAAGAGAACTATATATATAAATAGATAACTATAACAGTAAAAGGCAGAACACAGAACTGGGTTGTAAGTATATTTATATATAAATAGAGGATCCTACCATAGTGTTAAAATTTTGCTTTCAACTTTCATGCATATTTTAAAGAAGTAAAGAACAAAAGAATAGTCTATTATTATTTACCTAAGCATTTACTATTTCTTCTACTCTTCCTTTATTCCTGATGATCCAAGTTTCCTTATGCTAGCATTTCTTTCCTATTTGAAGAACTCTTTTAGCATTTGTTTTAAAGAAGATCTCCTGTTTACAAATTCTTTTTTTATTTTTCTTCATTTAAGGATGTCTTTATTTCAGCTGGGCACAGTGGCATACACCTGTAGTCCCAGTTACTCAAGAAGTTGAGGTTGGAAGATTGTTTGAGACCTGAAGTTCGAGAATTAGTAAGCTATGATCAAGCCTGTGAATAGCCACTGCACTCCAGCTTGGGCAGCAGAAAACATAGGAAGACCCTGTCTCAAAAAGAAAAAAAGAAAGAAGAGTAAGAATGTCCTTATTTCACCTTCATTCCTGTACAATATTTTTCCTGAATATCAAAATCTTTCTAGGCAGTTTTTTTTTTCTTTTTACTTTCAGCATTTTAAAGGGTTGTTTCACTTCTTACTTGTCTCCGTGGTTCCCAATGAAAATTATACAGTAATTTTAATTTAAATCATTTTTCCCCTACAAATAAGGTATCATTATAACTTGGCTGCTTTTATGCCTTTTTGTTCCCAATATAATATGCTTGAATATGGATTTCTTTGAATTTATACTTTTTGGGCTTTGCTAAGCTTCTTGCATCTCTGTAGGTTTATGTCTTTCACTGAATTTGGGTAGTTTTCAGTCATATTTCTGTGAATGTTTTTCAGCACTGTATTCTTGCTCTTCTCCTTCTGAGACTTCTAATGATCCAATGATTGAACGTTTGAATTGTCCCACAGCCCCTGGGACTCTGTTAACTTTTGCAATCTATTTTTCTATCATTTTTAGAATAGATAATGTCTGTTGATTTACCTTCAAGTTCACTGTTTTCTTCATCATAACCATTCTGCTATTAAGCCCAACTTGAGTATTTTTATTTATCATTTTATCTTTCAATTCCAAAATTTTCATTTGGTTCTTCTTTGTGTCTTTTATTTCTTTGCTGAGAATGTCTATCTTTTCATTCATTTTAAGAAGATTTGCTTTCAGTTGCTGTAACATTTTTACCAGAGCTACTTTAAAGTATTTATCGGCTAATTCTAATATTTGTGTCACCAAGGTGTTGGCATCTGTTGATTGCCTTTTCAACTCTTTCTTTATATATTGAATAATGTTGAATTGTTTCTTGAACATTTTGAATTTCATGTTATGAGACTCTGGATTTTTATTAAATTCCACTGGAGAATGTTAATATTTTGTTTTAGAAGTCAATTGCCTGGTTGGGTTCAGACCACAGTTTCAGCCTGTCTTCTATGTACGGGCTGTGATTGTGATTCTAATGTCAGTTCAGTTTTCAGAGACATTTGTAGTCCTATTAGGGTCAGGTCTTCATGTGAGTCACTCAGAACCAGTATGGAATCTGCTTTACATCTCAATTCATTTCTCAAAGTCTTTGTAATGGTGTTTAACACTCAACCAGATCTATGCATGTAACGGTCAAGAGTGAACCTAGAAATTCATATGCTAGTAAGCTTTTATTAAGTCTTGCTATGTTACCTGTATTTTCCACATCCCTCTGGTTTCTCTTTTTGTTCTTGCAGTTGTAAAATCTGAGGCTGTACTTACTTATTCTGCTGTGAATTTCCTGTAATTATGTGTACATCCAGGGCTAAGTAGTGTGAAGACACAGAAAAAAATGTGTTAAACTCACTACTAATTTGGCATTATTTTAAATTCTGGCTTTCTTTGCAAATTTTCCTGCGATTTACTTTGAGTCCTCATGTAAATGAACTCTGCATTCTTTCCAGGTTTTATTGCTGTTTTCAGCATCAGTATAACTTGACTTTAATTGATTTTGAATTTAGTTGAATTAAATTAAGAAAAACTTGGTCTATTCATCACTGATTTTTCAAAAAATCAATGAGATTTGCTATGAAACTAGAATATAACCTATTTTTGTGGAAGGTCCATGTGAGATTGTGAAGAATTTATCTTCCCTAATATTTACATGCATTCATCAGCATATTTTCTAGAAATCAAAAATTTTATTTGTGTTGTTCAAATACTCTACATGTAACTTAATCTAGTAAATATTAAAAAACATTATCTACTTATGGTTCAATTTTCAAATTCTTCCCAAATTATAGCAGAGAGAGATTATTTCTTCTTGATATAGTAATTGAACAATTTATAATTATATTAAATATTTTTATTCCTAATATAACTTTTTACATTAATTGTATATAAGTCCCACCTTCATCCCAGTTCTTCTTTTTCCAATCATGGGGCTTAGGAAGAGTTCTTCTAGGGTTCTGGCCACTTATTTATGAATTGAGTTACAATCATTCAGTAGCTAAGCTGGTCTCATCTTTCTTATGCTTATAGGACTCTCTAAACAAGATTTATTCACTACATCCTTCCTTATTTTTATAGGCAATGCTAAGTATATGTTTTACTACTTTAACTGTTCCTATGCACATTTCTAAAAGTAAGGAGTTGAATGTCTAGATCCAATCTCTGTATTTAAAACCTACATGCAATAACATTTTAATCACTTACCAAATCGTGGCACATATATATATATATAATGCTATGTAAAGATTTTTGTTTATGTAGTTTATCATTGAATAACATTGATTTGTCACTCAGTATAGCTTCAGCTTTATGATCTCACAAACCTGTATTCCAATCCCAACTTTGCCAGTAAAATATGGGAATGATAACACTTTCATAATGACATCAAAAATACGTGGATAATACTTAGGTCAGCAATCATCACTAAATTTGTGATCAGAAAACAAAAGCTAACATTTGTCCAATGGATGAATTTGATACATTTTATCAAAAAAATTTACAGAAAAATCTATATCAACATTTAAGTTTCAAAAAGTAATTCTCTGAGTGAGCTAGGAGAAATTAACATATACAATATAAATCATTTTAAAATGTAAATCATTCATAAAATGATAAGCATAAAGCAAATAATTATTTTTTATGATCCTAATTTGGTCAAGGCACTTAGCAATATTGGACAAGTAGCTTAAGGGTTTGTTTTCAAAAGTAAAATTAGGGCCTTAAATTTTACAAAGTGCTTATTATCTCATGAAATCCTGAAAAACAAAACAACAAAAAGGGAATTTAATAAAAGGATTAAGTCTCAGGCACCTGAAAACCCACAACACAGAAAGAATTTTAATTCCAAATCTACTACTTTTCCCCCTATGCTATTGTACCAAATTTGTATTTTCCAAATGTGGCTTATCATCAAACCACTTGAAACCCTTGAAACAAACTTTGTTTTTGTGCCATATCACAGATCTACTGAATCAGAACCTATGATGCAAAGGTCTGGAAAAAAGCACTTCACTCCCCAAGCAATTCTGATGATGATCACATTTTGGGAACCACTGGACTAAATGATCTCCAAAACCACTTTATGTTTCTGATTTCTGACAGTCTATTTGAGGAAAGAAATGTTCATTTCAATGTATCACACTGTTTAAACATAGTAAATGTTATGGCAATTAAATAATCAAACTCCTTGCATCTTGAAAAAAAATTCACATGATAGCAGAAATAGAAGCAAAATTCTCAAATTAGTTATGACTGATCATACATTTTGGTGCAGTAATCAAAAAAACTGATGATTTTTGTTTTGCTTTTGAAGCTAATCTATATGTCTTTGAAAAGTTGGTTACAAATATGGCTAAACATTCAGTTGATACCTGCTCTTTGAATATTTTTTCCTAAAATGTAGAAGATAGGATGGGTGTATGTGTGACAACAAAGATTGTATTATTTACAACTTGGTATTGTTTTTATTGAAATTTCCTGACTTGCTCATCATATTGAATATTCAATATTTCCAAATCTGTCAAAATAATATTAGGTTACTGGTAGAATTAATTGCATTAATATTTTCAGCATGCTCAGCCTTAACTTTTTTATACTAGCTTATATCTCAAAACATAATGCATTCTAATTGTTAATATATGAGGCCAATAATATGTGAAATGTAAATAGATATTGCACCTACATCTCCACTGGCTAGCTATGTAAACTCTCTTGTAATTTAGGAAATACCACACAATTCATTCACCCTTCTAAGCCAACAGAGGTCCTCAATATTTTCATGGACTTTTCACAAAGATTTCTTATTTCATTTATTATTTGGTGATAATCACTAAGTAATGCTTATTTGATACTCACTAAAAATACACATGGTTGAAGAGATGAATTCAAAATAAGAATAAAAGTTATGCTTTCGAAGTCGTATTGAACTACCACTGATATCATTACAGTTATCAAATACTAACCCCTTTAGTCCTCTTCTTGACATTTCATAAAACGGTAATGACAACAATTTTTGCTCTTTTGTTAATTAGTGTACGGGAGCTGGAATTATCACCATAAGACTGAAATGCCTGTCCTCTAGAGCTTGATTGCTGGAACCAGAAACTATTGACTTCTACATCAATTGGAAATTCTTGTTCACTAAAATAAGGCTATACACCGTAAATTACCTCACCACTAGCTTCAAACTGATAACTTTCTCAGCACAACAGCTTGCTCATCTGAGTAAACAACTTCCTTTCAGAACAAAGGCACAAAGCTGAATCCATTTCAAATAATGATTCACTTCCCAAAAGTGTCTCAAAGAACCCTGAATTGGTGTGTCTACCAATCTCTATATATCATATCCAGGACTTTGCCCAGTTCAGAGCAAACTCTTACATTGAATTAACTGCCTTAAACCAACCCAATCCAGACCCTTAAAGCCTTCTGAGACACTGCTAAGAATTAGTCAAGGTGGTGTTCTCTCTTACTGCAGTAATAAACTAGGCTTTGTTAAATCAACCATTGTGAGATTTTTTCTTGTGGTGGTCTTTTGGGGAATCTGCAGTTGACAATCTTATGTTTTTTTTTATTCAAAACATTGTGAGTTTTATTCTCATTTAGTATAACTAATACTTTTCTATAGTCTATTTAGATGAATTGTATCACATTACAGAAAAGAACACATTATACATATATTTTATTTATTTTGTTGCTTAGACAATATATAAAGCTTTTTTGTCTACTAACTTATTGTTCATTCTTTTGTAAAATTATGAAATAATTATCAATATTAATTATATTAATAAACCAAAGGAAGAATCTTTTAGGCTATCTCAATAGATACACAAAAATCTATAATAAATTTCTGAAATTAATCATCTACTTTTAAGTAATCTTTATATTTACCCACATATAGATTAAAATAATGTCTTGATTGATGTCAAAGAAAAAGCAAAACACAAATCTTTGAAAGAATTTTGGAGTTGATGGATTCTGAATAATCTTTTTGGTGATTCTCTGGACTTTTAAATAAAAATTTCTAATTGCTTTAAAAGTTTTTTTTTTTGTCTTTGAAACTGAAGACACAGGATGATATCAGTTCTACAAAAATATGGTTAAACATTTCAAATTGATCGAAGTGAGAGATTACAGTTAATTTTAATTTTTTTCTTTATGTATTTTGTATCTTATGACAAACAAACATGCTTAGAAAATTATAAATATTTAAAATTCATTTTAAAATATCAAATTGAAAACAATATCTTAATGAACATTTGAGATTTTGGAAACCTGACAAGTTTTTTATGTGGTAAATAACAATATAGGCCTCATGTTTAAATCTTTAATCCATCTAGAGTTAATTTTTGTATAAGGTGTAAGGAAGGGATCCAGTTTCAGCTTTCTGCATATGGCTAGCCAGTTTTCCCAAGCATTTATTAAATAGGGAATCTTTCCCCATTGCTTATTTTTGTCTGGTTTGTCAAAGATCAGATGGTTGTAGTTGTGTGTCATTCTTTCTTAGGCCTCTACTCTGTTCCATTGGTCTATATCTCTGTTTCAGTACCAGTACCATGCTGTTTTGAATACAGTAGCCTTGTAATATAGTTTGAAGTCAGGTAGTGTGATGCCTCCAGCTTTGCTTTTTCTGCTTAGGACTGTCTTGGCTATGCAGGCTCTTTTTTGGTTCCATATAAAGTTTAAGGTGGTTTTTCCAATTCAACACCATAAAAACTCTAGTAGAAAACCTAAGCAATACCCTTCAGGACATAGGCATGGGCAAGGACTTCATGACTAAAACACCAAAAGCAATGTCAACAAAAGCCAAAATAGACTAATGGTATCTAATTAAACTTAAGAGCTTCTGCACAGCAAAAGAAACTATCAATAGAGTGAACCAGAAACCAACAGAAGGGGAAAAAACTTTTACAATCTACCCATCTGACAAAGGGATAATATCCAGAATCTATGGAGAACTTAACTAATTTACAAGAAAAAAAATCCCATCAAAAAGTGATCAAAGGATATGAACAGATACTTTTCAAAAGAAGCCATTTATGCAGCTAACAAACATATGAAAAAAGCTCATCATCACTGGTCATTAGATAAATGCAAATCAAAACCACATTGAGATACCACCTCGTGCCAGTTAGAATGGCAATCATTTAAAAATCTGGAGACAACAGACACTGGAGAGGATGTGGAGAAATAGGAACACTTTTACACTGTTGGTGGGAGTGTAAATTAATTCAACCATTGTGGAAGACATTGTGGCGATTCCTCAGGATCTGGAACTAGAAATACCATTTGACCCAGCAATCCCATTACTGGGTATATACCCAAAGGATTATAAATCATTCTATTATAAGGACACATGCACACATATGTCTATTGAGGCACTGTTTACAATAGCAAAGACTGGAACCAACCCAAGTGCCCATCAATGAGAGACTGGATAAAGAAAATATGGCACATATACACCATGGAATACTATGAAGCCATAAAAAAGGATGAGTTCATGTCCTTTGCAGGGACATGGATGAAACTGGAAACCATCATTCTCAGCAAACTAACACAAGAACAGAAAACAAAACACCACATGTTCTCACTCATAAGTGGGTGTTGAACAAGAGCACATGGACACAGGGAGGGGGACATCACCCACTGGGGCCTGGGGGATGGGAGGCTAGAGAAGGAATAGCTGGGGGTGGGGGGGTTGAGGAGGGGATAGCATTAGGAGAATTACCTAATGTAGATGACGTGGCAATGGATGCAGCAAACCACCATGGTACATATACCTATGTAAAAAACCTGCACTATCTGCACATGTACCCCAGAACTTAAAGTATAATAAATAAATTTAAATATATATATAGAGTTATAATTTTTAATATAAGATACATTAATAGATGCAGGTGATTATTTCTCAATGTGGTCTTTTCAACAACTTTTTAATAATTTGCAATCAATAATAGAGGATTTGAAAATGGATATACATACTGAAACACGAACCTAATGATTTAGGCATAATTGTAATGGAATAATCTTTCATTACAATAGGTATTTTATTTGAAGTTGTTCATAATACATTACTTTGGATGTAGATATTAGTGCATTAGTAAGTGATTCTATTATGTTAAGGCCAAGTCCCTGAATAGCTCTAAATAATTGGTTTCCATAATGAAAAAATGTATGTAGAAAAAATGCTGTCATTATCATTTTTATATGCAATGAAAGGAGGAAGATTCATATCACACTTTTATTCATTTAGTTAACACCATTTATTGAGTAACTACTATGTGCGTTGTTCTAGGCATTTAAGAAACACGGATCACACATGCTGTGAATTATGGAGATGTGACAGGGAAGGGAAAATGAACTCTCTTACAGTGCTTTCCAAGTGCCAGGCACCATTGTAAGCATTTTCCAAATATTAAGCTGTTCAAGGCTCAAACAACTTACAAGATAGGTACTCATTCATATTTTAGAGAAAGAAACAGGCTGAGAGTTTAAGGGACTGTCTGAGGTCATGCTTCTAGCAAGCAAATAGAGCAAAGATTCAAACCCAGGCATATTGCTTCACAGGCCGTGTTCTTAAAAGCTATACTGGGCTGCCTCATTTTTTATAATAAATACATGCTGCATGTCTCCTAAAGTTATCTTCCCAGTTAATCATTTTTAACCACAAATTATTTTAATGCCTACTTTATTCTGTAAATTGCTATGCTATCATTTTTGTACCAAAAGAAAATAAGTGCAGAGATACATTTCTTCCTTTGTCTCTTTATAAAATCTATGAAGTTTATTGTATAGTACCACTGAAACATTTTTTTTTCCCTACTGCTTTTATTTGCAAAGAATTTACATTTCAAGAAAGATCTTGAGAATTGCAACTTCTTATCCACCCCTGTGCATCTAACTCATTCTGTTTTTAACTAAAGTACACATTAAGGGTAGCAGAGAATCATCTTATAATTACTAACAGACAACAAAATGAATTCTGTCAATATTGCAGGAGAGGCTTAATTGCTTTACTTGTTATTATAATGGTATAAATTTCTAATTTAAAAGGCCTAAGAATAATTATTAAGTATAATTTCAAAAGTATACATCAAAAATATTTTTCCATGTAAACTTACATATTTATTAAAATATCTCAGGCTATTCCAGTTGTATGCCATAGTTCATTTACTGTGCACCTATGGCTTATAATGTGCCTACAAGAATTGTGAGATGTTAGAATCCCAGAGAAAATCAATTTCACTGTCATTCTCAATTCTTTGCTAGAAGGACTTAATGAACAAAATACATTTGCTGGTTATAGCATATAGAGTGGAAGCCATGATTTCTTGGAAGAAGATGGCAGAAGTACTTTATTGTCTTTCTATATGGACTAGCGGATGGTTTTGCAACAGGAAGAGCAAGGTAATGAAGGGTGTATTTCCCAACACGCTCAATACTATTCTTTGGGAATGTGTATGATTTTCCTAAGCCTGGAGGGGAACTGTGGAGTTGCAAAACATTACTGGGTCGAACTGAATTTGGTCCTGCAGCTGGGGAGACACTCTCTCATTTTTACCTGGACTCTCACTTGTCTCAGAAAAGGTTATAATGTCAATTCTTGCATTTCATGTCAAAGGGAATGGATCTCCATTTTTTTAAATCATTATATGCTGATCTTTTAAACAAAGATTGCTGTTTTTATTCCCCCCACTCGCCACACACACACACACTGGTTGTGGGATTACCACTAAAAAGAGATCCCAGCAATCAGGCCTGAACATTTGTTAATGAACCCACATATGTATACGCTCATGAATAGGTTACAAAATTATTTATTTAAGTATATCTAACAAATTGAAGGAAGAAATCCAATATATGGAATCAAATCATGTACTGGCAACTCTGGAAGACTGAAGAGATTCTTACAGAGCTATCAATAAAATAAAAATTGCAGCAGAAGACAGTATGTAACTGGCAATAATTTTTAAATCTTATGCTTTAAAATTGAAGGAAAACAGCTGCTGCTAGGAACTTGTTTGAGTAAAGAAGAAATATCAGAGCACAGAGGAAAAGTACAAAAAAAGTGAATAAATGAAAAAGTAGGCATGAAAGATAATTATAATGGTTTATAGTTTTCTTTACTCTCAGTTATGATATTGAGTACTTCAATTTAAGGGCCAAATCTGAAGTGGCAAAACTGTAGACACTGTATAGAAAATATTAATGCAGATAGCAAAATTTTTTTAACTTTTTCTGCAAAGCCCATCAATTGAATGTTGTGGAAAAGCAAATAATTGCAGTGCAGTGTTGTAAGTGCTATTGTTGACATATGAAGATTTTTCTGAGATAGCATAGTTTGGAGGTGGAAATATACTGTATTGTTGTCAAGGAATAGTTTTGATGGAGCAAAGCTAAATCCTGAATGGGAAAATGACCTAGCCAAGTAAAGTGGTGACAGCATTTACCCAGAGAAAAGAGCCTATATAAACAGGCAGGATTTCAAGAGAAAAGATGATATAAGAAATTAAAAGCTGACTCTGGTTTTGGAGCAAGTAGTGAAAAACAAAGTTTATTTTATTTGTCTTTATCTTGTTTTTAATTTGATGACTGGCTAATTAAATTGAAAAGGAAATAACATTTTCAGAAGCACACTTGATCCAAATTCAAATATCAAAACAAAACAGTAATTTCACTGTATTAGTCTGTTTGCACACTGCAAATATCTCAGGTAGTAAAGATACTACCTGAGACTGGGTAATTTATAAACAAAAGAGGTTTAACTGATTCACAGTTCTGCATGGCTGGAGAGGCCTCAGGGATACTTAAAATCATGGTAGAAGGCAAAGGGGAAGCAGGCACCTTTTTCACATGGCGGCAGGAGAGAGAGTGTGAAGGGGGAAGTGTCAAACCACTTTTAACCCATCGGATCTCATGAGAACTCAGTCACTATCACGAGAACAACATGGGAGAAACTGCCTCCATGATCCAATCAACCCCCACCAGGTCCTTCCCTCGACATATGGGGGATTACAATTCAAGATGAGATTGGGTGGGGACACAGAGCCAAATCGTATCATTCACTTACCCTCTCAATGGTGATATTTAAAATGAATTTTAACCTTCAAGACAATAAGCACCACCCATAATAGGCTCCAAGTTAGCGATGAAAATGACTTACAGGTGTGTTCTGTTCAGGTTTATACCATATATATATATTTTTTTCAGGTATACATTATATATATATATTCAGGTATACATATATATATATTTTCAGATATACACCATATATATTTTTTTAGATATACACCATGTATATATATACGCATATATATATATACACATATATATACATATATATGTGTGTGTATATATATTCAGGTATACACCATATATACCTGAACAGCCTTTGCCAGGATGATGTATTTAACTTGCCAGAATTAAACATACTTCTTTTTTCTGGGCAATGCTTTCTTGGATTCTTTTCAACGTAATGAGAAAGTAGTCTCATCCACTGAGTAGTCTCATCCACCCTCTTCCACTGAGTAATAGCAATTCTCAAACTTGGCTGTACATTTTAACCAACTGGGAAGCTCTAAAAATACTTGTACTTGGGTCCCACACCAAAGTACTTTTATATGTTTGGCCTGAGGTTCGGATTATTTTTAGTCACCCCAGGTGAATTTAATGTACTACCAAAATTGAGAACAATTAGCTTGTCAGAACTGCTGAGAAGACAGGAGGAGGAGGAGGAGGAGATTTTTATTGCCAGGTGATTGTGATATGCATATCAGATTGCTTTCCTCCAATGTATCACTTCAGCCAGCACCACTGTGGTGATGATTCTCAAATATATACCTAGATATAGAAAAATGTCAAAGGATTTTTACTGTCTCATTATTTTCTGTCAATGTTCATGTATTGTCCACATTCTTTCCAGCTCTCTGGTGAGCATTACCGTGAATGTATGAGAATTCTTGAATCCTTCAACTCTTATCACACAGTTAGACATAGAAGGGTCAAACACAATGGACAGGCCAGCTCTAATGACCTGAGAGACAGGTTCACAGGATGAATTGTACTGAGCTTTGTGTTATGTTGTCAGGGCCCAGAAAATGGTATCCCAGAGAACTTCGAACTGAGGGAGATTGGGAGGGCCTCAGAAGCAAGGTCACTGTGAATTTTCACACCTTTCTGTTTGACAGCTGGCTACAAAGACATTCTTTGACACACCATGCCTGAAAGTAGGTCATGAGACCCTCATTCAGTGGAGTCTTACCCTATACTTGGGATGAATGACTGCAGCACAGAGAGGCCTGAGAATATTTATTCTCTTTTACCATTAATTCTTGACTTATCTCTTGATTGCCAATAATTGTTCAAACTGAAATTTCAAAGACATATAATTCTCATTTATTCAGCATTAGCCTTTGCCCTTATTGTTTCACTTATTGTTCATTAACAGCCTCATGTTTTCAGAGGACTCTATACACATATTAGACATTCTTACACTATACTTTGGGTCTCTTAGCCTCTCTTCTCTATTATTCATCTTTTTGTCTCGTAATGCTTCATTTTAGATATTTCCTCTGATCTATCATCCCATTTGATCCCTTGCACTTCATCTGTTTTTAATCTTCAGGTATATCCCTAGCTTTAATTACACACACACACACACACACACACACACACACACACACACATATATATATATATATATATATATATTTTTTTTTGAGATGGAGGCTCGCTCTGTCTCTCTGTTGCCCAGGCTGGAGTGCAGTGGCACAATCTCAGCCCACTTCAACCTCTACCTCCCAGTTGCAAGCAATTCTTGTGCCTCAGCCTCCCAAGTAGCTGGGACCACAGGTGGGCACCACCATGCCTGGCTAATTTTTGTATTTTTAGTAGAGAAGGGGTTTCACCATGTTGGCCAGGCTGTTCTTAAACTCTTTACCTAAAGTAATCCACCCACTTCATTCTCCCAAAGTGCTGGGATTACAGGCCAAATTTATTATGTTTCTAAAACCTAGGAGCTATTTTTGCATTTGTTTCTGATTCTGTGCTCCAATTCTCATCTATTATTCTTTTTATGTCTTTGGGTATTGTTTACATAGTTATTTACAATTTATGTCCGACGACACTAATATCCACCTCTTCTGGATCTATTTTAATTGTATATTTTTATTCATCTTATTTTCTGTTTTTCATTCATGTTGTCTTTTCTCCTTGTGCTCCTCATCACTTTTTGTTGTGTGGCAGACAATGCATTTACATTATTTATATAAATAATTTAAAGCCTAAGATTATGCCAATTTTTTCTAGGTAGGAGTTATGTTTCCTTTAACTAAGTATCTTTTTGTTCTGAATAACCTAATCAAACATTACTGAAAACAGAAATAAAATACCTATTTTAAAAATTTTCTAGAAAATACAAAATTTTTACAAATTTTTCTGTACTCAAGGCACTTTGTTAGGTCTAAATAGCTTAATGCTTAAGTGATAAATCTACCCTGCCATCTAAAGACTTATAGCCATGGCAATAAAAGTAGCAAACAACTAGCAATAATGTATTTTGTATAATGTAAGATATAATTATAGATACCAAAATTAGTTATGTTTTTAAAGAGAATAGAGATTTCTAGATTTAGAAGAAACAGAACAATTGTAACATAAATGGATTGAGAAATAACATTCAGAAGTAATAGGTCAGTATATTTAAGTTGCAGCCTATAAGAAGCTCAGATTGGCTGTTTCTCCCACATTTTGTGCAGGTTTCACCTGGGCCATTACAACAGCTGCTATTTTAATTTCTCTGATTCCACACTTGTCCTGTCCACCACGGGTATGTCAAAGTGATTTTTCTAAAATGCAGTTCTGACTCACTGTCTTGTAAAAACAGTTCAATAAAAACTTACACAATTGAATTCCATACCATGGTGGATAATGCTGTCTATAATTCAGCCATTGGTTTATTGTCCAGGTTCAGTTTGAGTCACCTTTTTCTCAATTTATGCATCAGAAGTGTTCAAAACTTTTTTATGTACTCCTTTGAATATTGTTCACTTCACTACTATTTTTTCTTTTTGGTTACCTCAAGAGTCATTATCTCGAAACTATTTAGGTTATCTATTGATGCATTTTTAAAACACCCCAAACCCCATTGGCTCAAATTTATAACTTCCGTATTTTCTTAAAATTCTTCCATCGGGCCTGGGCTTAGCTGGGTATTCTTGTTCTCATCCCTTCTTATATTGGCTGGGTTCAACTGGCAGGTCTGTTAGGAAGAGGCTCCACTAAGCTGCACACGGATGGCTGGACCTCTCTGCCCTAGTTGACCTTTAGAACTCTTCTGCTCCACCTAGTCTTTGTACATAGCCTCTTCAGTAGTGTAGTCAGACTTCTTACATGGTGTTTTGGGGCTCCTGGGAATAAAATGGTAGAGGCTGCAGAGCATCTTAATGCCTGGGCATGAAACTGGCACATGGTCCTTTCCACTAAATTATTTTGTTTAAATTGAGTAACAGGGCCAGCTCTAATTAAAGTGGATGGAACTATGCAAATGTGTGAATCCCATGAATAATGGTGGCAAATGTGTGAATCCCATGAATAATGATCACCATTATTATTATAAGGTTATGTGATAATCCATATCTGTCCTATAACCTGGGAAAGCTTATGATTATCACATAAGCTTCCCTGTTGCCCTTCAGAATGGACTAGGTGTGCCTGCTCTGTGTTTTCATGATATCCTTCATGAATATATTCTATTGAGTTTACTGTTTTGAACTATGATCATCTGCAACACCAAATCAACAACATACTCTTCTTCTCTCATATTACATAATAAATAGCTTTCGCTCTGGTAAGACATGCTCTATAAGTTTCTAAATGCATGACTAAAATATAAATATAATGAAATAATAATGGACATATTATTAGTTATATTCGTAATATTTGAAATAGGTACTAATTACTGTACTATTTCTCTTATTTTGTCCTTTTCTGATAATTATCTACCCTTCTTTGATCTGTCCTATAATCTGGGAAAGCTGCCCCTATGCATTTCATTACTCCAGCTCTTTATTATCTGAATTCCCATTAGATAGGCTAATGGAGGCACCGAGAGACATCAATATCCAAAAATGAAAAGAGAGGAATCAGACTCCTTATTCCCTCGCTTGCTGAAGGAAAAAAAAGGGGGAGAGAGAGAAGCCTCAGACCCCAGAAGTATTGGTGAGAACAGCAGAACAGAATTATGCCTTAGATGCCAAGTGTGGAATAGAGGGAATGGAACATAGTCAACTCAGTATTTAATTTACCAAGGTATAGAAACTCAGCAGGATTAACAAAATAAAATGCAAAAGAATGAACCCTTGGCCTAGACCAGGGGTGTCCAATCCTTTGGCTTCCCTGGGCCACATTGGAAGAAGAATTGTTTGGGGCCACACTAAAATACACTAATGATAGCTGATGAGAGAAAACAAAAGCACACAAAAAGCTCATAATATTGTAAGAAAGTTTACAAATTTGTGTTGGGCTGCATTCAGAGCCATCCTGGGCCACAGGTGAGAACTAAGTGATCCCAGCTGGGAAATTTGGAGGGTTTCAAGAGAAGAGTGCCAGGAGTCATTAAATAACTTTTCTCCCCAAATTTCCTCGGGCTGCCAAATAAAAGAGATGCTAAAGAGGAGTATAGAAGAAAAATGAATTTAGGACTTAGGTAAATTCGCATTTAAAACTTGTCTTTACCACTTACTACTGCCTATGTGACCTTTATCAGACCTCACAGTAATACTTATTCCAAAGACTATTCTTAGAATTAAAATAAGATAAATAAATACATAAAGCCCTTATTTCAATATTTGGCACAAAGATCCTGCTTTGATAGATTTCATTGTTATAGATGGAATGAAAGATTGCATAATGTTCCCTCTTTCTTTGCTACCAACTGAGGGACAGGAGAGGGAGGCATATTGAGTCCTAACTTCATTGGCACAAATAAAAAGCATTTAAGAAAAAGTCTTCTTATAATATTAAAAACTCTAAATAGTGGTAACCTGCTTCCGAAGTTTATTTTCCTAGTGAGAGTCGCTCCTAATATTTGCTTTAAGGTCTACCAGGTGGATAGATAGAGAGTAAAAATTGGCTGGTGTTTCAACTGTTGTGGGGAAACTGAAATGTAGATGAGGTCTTGTGTTTTGCAGATTTGAGATCCGTAGACTGCTATGAGGAAAACATTAAGCCATGTGGTAATAAAACTAGGTTAGAGGCTCCAGTTGTAAATACCACACACACACACACACACAAAATGCTATTCTTATTTACACTGAACCTAGGATCTTTCCCAGCTAGGAATCTGATAAAAATATCAATTATATATAATTTACATATGCAGACTGCAGCCTAAAAGTGAGACTAAATAATAATCACAAAATTAATACAATGAGTAGTACATCGCTATGTCAACAAGGTTTTATAAAACAAAAATCAGCACATGTCTTCCTTTCTGATTGTTCATCCTCAACTCTTTATTTCATAATTATTTATTTGTAATCATAAGATGAACAGTAATCTATTGCAGTTGAAAAGAGTTTTTGTTGATAACATTTTGTATTTAATTTTTGCAGCAACTCTTTGGGGTTGTAAAGAATATGTGATATTCCCATTGTATAGATAACAAACCTGAGTTCCTGTGACCTGGCCAAAGTTACACAGCTACACAGCTGAAAAACAAATATCTAGCAATGGCATCTTCTTACTCCAAAATAAGCCTGGTTGCTAATTCATTATTCTGTATACTGTGTGTGTGTATATGTACGCGCACGTGTGTGTGTGTGTGTGTGTGTGTATGTATTTTCTGGTAGAAGAAAAACATTTTTATCTATAAAAAGTTAGACTGAAAGATCCTTTAAAAGGTATTTGCCATAAAAAATATGTTTTTCACTAAAAACTATTAAATTCAGTAGGAAGAATCATTGATCTTCTAAATTTGTGCCTTGAAAAACACAGTATCAGCACATAAAAAATTAACTATTGTAAATATAAGAAAAATTGTATAAAATGTAATAAGAATTTATATAGAACAATTAGATAAAACAAGAATATGAAGCACCAGAAGAAAATAATATGCTTGGCTAAATGCATTTATTAGAATAAACTGAAAAATTGAAAACAAAGGCATAGAGCATTGAATTCAAGAAGGTGAATTTTAAAAAAACAGTGAAAAGAACAACACAATCAAAAAGAGCTGGGAGAAAGTAATTGATAAAAATAAAATCAGAAATATTTAAATGTAGAAAACAATAAAACAGTAGAAGTGATTGATTAGATCAACATTTGTCCTGGCAAGTCAGATTGAGAAAAAACTTTGAGGCGGTAAAGGCAAAATAAACATCAAGATGAAAACAAAACACAATCACACATATGGAGAAGAGTAAAACTTCTTAAGGGACAATATGAACAACGATAAAGGCATTAATAAGTAAGTCTAGATAGAATGGGGACAGTTTGAGAGAATGTAAATTTCAAGCTGACTGAAGAAAAAGTAGACTACCTTACTCCACTGAAAAGTACAGAAAAAATTTTAAAGACTGTTTACTAAATTTAACCTTGACCAAAGCATATGGCCAGGTTATTATTATAATTGAATTCTACTAAATATCAAAAGATTAGTAAATATCTATGTTACTTAAACTGTTTTTGAGTGTAAGTAATAAATGGAAAACTTCATAAGTCATGAATACAGGGAAGGCTATTTTAAAAAAAAACAAAACTTTGGGAGGAATTGCCCTACCAGATACAAACAGATATTATAAACCTGTAAATTGAGGCAATATAATCTTAATACAGAAAGCAACTGACCAACAGATGCTAAAAGAATTCAAGCATTAGTGTCCCAAAAATTTATGCTATCTTGGTTTATGACAGAATGGATATTGGACATCACTGAAGAAAGAATTAACCATTTAATGAATTGCACTGGAAAGCTATATCCATATGGAAAATTAAACTATGTCTTCATTGTATATTATATGCAAAATTAATTCCACATCAGCTCAATTTATTTAAAAATAAATCTTTTTAGAAAAATGTAGGTGAATACTGAACAAGAAAAAATTCTTTTCCTTTTAACTTATTTTCATTATGTATTTTTTAAATCAACAAATAAAAAATTTTCTATACTTATGGTATATGACATACTGTTTTACAATATGTATTTTATATTGATATTTCAAGTATGTACTTAACCTTTGTGGAACAGTTAAATTAAGCTAGTTTATAGTACTTCACATACTTATAATTTATTGGTGAGAACACCTAAAATCTACTCTCTAATAAATTTTCATCTATACAATACATTGTCATTAATTGTAGCCACTATGATGAAGGTCAGATTTCTTATTTATCCTTTCTAACTAAAATTATGTATCTTTGACCATCATATCTCTAATTCTCCCACAGATTAATTTGTTAAACAAGATACAAAAACAATGAACAATTAAAGATTACTAATAAATTTGATTACATTAAAATAAATGTCCATTAAGATACAAAGCTATGATAGTAGAGTTGATATTTGCAACACCTCTAAGTGACAAATAATTTATATGCAGAATATTAAGAAATGAAACTGCCAGTCAATAAGTAAAAGAAAAAAAATTTTCTTAGAAATGTGGAGAAATTTATGAGTAGGCATATCACTGAAGTAGACATACTAAAGGAAAAAATATAATTGTAAGGCTGTTGAACTTCACTAGTAATCAAGTATATGTACATTGCAATATGGAAATAACATACTGATAATATTTAGCAGAAATATATGAAACTTAAATAATACATTATTTGTATAAACTTCAAACACTTGCCAAGCTAGCAGTGTAAATAAAAATATAAAAAGTATGAAGCAAAACAGAGAAAGGATGTATTAATCTGTTCTCACACTGCTAATAAAGACATACCCAAACTGGGTAATTTATAAAGAAAAAGTGGTTTAATGGACTCACAGTTCCACATGGCTGGGGAGGCCTCACAATATGGTGGAAGGCAAAGGAAGAGCAAAGGCACATTTTACATGGTAATAGGCAAGAGATCCTGTGCAGGGGAACTGACTTATAAAACCATCAGATTGCCTGAGATTTTTTCACTGTCATGAGAACAACATGGGAAAACCCCTCTCCCAGGATTCAATGACCTCCCACTGGTTCTCTCTCATAACACATGGGGATTATGGGAGCCACAATTCAAGATGAGATTTGGGTGGGGACACAGCCAATCCATATCAAAAGACAAATACAAATTCAGAATAGCATTTCCTTCAGTGAAGGACATACCTTAACTTGGGTGGTAGATATAATAATCTAGTACAATTTTTTAAAAATCAATTGTCTATGTATATGCTAAAAATGAATTTAGAGAGTCGTATTATAGTAAATTAAAATTTTTAAAGTTTCAACATGATAGTCAAATTATAAAAATGGAACACTTCTTGTATACTTGAGTTTTAAACTAAAGTCCATATCCCCAACAAATCTGTTTTGAGCTATCATCAAATTCATAAAATCATCAGGGTAAACAAAGATTATCTCTTCCTTCCCCTGCTCCTCCACTGCCTGCTTATCCTCACAGAAGTGTGGATGTTTACTATTCTCTGGAAAATTTGAAATGGAAAGATTCTGTACTCAGAGGGGGAGAATCTTGTTGAAAGTGGGATAATTTAATCCATATACTTAACCATGAAAGTCCGGCTCTGAATAAGACAATAACTAAAGGAATAATCAGGAATTCATCTTTATTTCTTTTTCCCTCATTCCCAACTCCTGGTGGTCAGAAGAACTAAAAATTCATTTCAAGCAAAATTGAACAGTGTAAGAATCTACCTACTAATGGAGACCCTTCATGAATGACTAGCTCATCCAGATGATGCTATAAGAACGGCCACTAGCTGACAAGGCTGCTCATGCACACAGAGTTTGCAACAGTGCTATTCTTAAATATGAAGGAACAGCCAAGAATTATTATGCAATTGAAGGAAAATCTCTAACATTAATAAATGAATAAACATATACAAAAATGCATAAAGAAACTCAAAAGAATTAAAAACACAGAAATGCGTGAGACTGGATGAGGGCATGTTGACCTATGCTTATTTTAAGTGTTTTTGTTCATTCTACTGATGAAATGTATTATATTAGGGAATATCAATACCTTTATATATCATTTAGTTTATATTTTATTTTAGCTTATTTAATAACTTTTTAGGTCCTTCTTCTCATCCAATTATTTTTCACATTTCAAGTTGATGTCTGTGTATTACTCTTTTATGAATTTCTATTGCTATTTCATTGGAGTTGTATCTCCTTAATTCATAATGATGCATTTTTTGTAAATTTTCTTCAGTTTCTTAGAGCAGATTATCTCAAGACTTGCATTTTCTCTAAGTCTTCAAGATGGTGTTTTCTTTTCTGCCTTGATGTAATTTTCCTTAAGCCTATATTGTACTTTTGCTTTTGTATTTGTTCTTAAAATTCACATAGGACAGAGATTCAGCCAAATTCTGTATTTTCTGCCCTTCAGGTTGCATGATGGTTCTTTACTGAAATCCTGTGTTTTGTGATGGGTTTTTGTTTGTTTCCTCAGGTTGGTTTTTTTTTCATTTCTTTTTAAGACTTGCTGCTGGAGAGCATATTGATAATCAGTTGTGACCAACAAGATCTTGATGTTCCCTTCAGCTTGATTAAACTTTAATTTAATTAATTTAGCTTCTTGACTCTAGGCCTCTGTCCTCCCTTTTCTTAGAACATTTATTTTAGAACATTTTTCATTTTAAATTGCTTTTCTGATCCTTTGAGATGTAAATATTTTTAAAAGCCTCTTGTCAGTTATACAATTCAGAAATGTTTTTCCTAAGAACCTGGGAGACATCTCTTTGAACCATAATCATCAAAAAAGATAGTGCCTCTGTCTCCCAGCTTCTGTGGGAGAGCAGGAGCCTAGCTTTGGAGACAAGGCAACTTGTTCCCAGTTGTAAAATTACCGCCTTTCATAAATATATGAGAAAGTTTACTTTTCCTTAAGGTATTGCCAGTTTGCAGACAAAGATCCCTCAAACTCAGCTCCTAAAAACTCTCTAGCCTTGGGTTTCACTGGAGTTGAGCTCCAACTGAGTTCTGGCCTCTCTCTCCTGTTATAATAATCTTGAATAAAATCTTCCTTGCCTGTTTGACTTTGGTGCAATTTTCACTTTAATGTGTGTTATAGCTCAATTATTCTACACTTTCATTTAGAAAGATATTGCTGTCTTCAGATGAGATGGTCACCTAGTGTTTTCCTTTTTTCATTTGTTTCTTTTATTGGGAACCCGCATTAATACCCAGGATGAAATGTAGCAGTCCACTTTTGTCTCCCTTGTCAGCTGGGAGGCGCATTCTCTGACTAGATTCAGGAAGAGGTAACAACGCAGTGAGAGAAGAGTTCTCTAACTCTCTCCTAAAGTTTCAGTGATAACTGAAACAACTCAACTTCCCTTCTTTCTTACTTTTCCAATTTTTTAAATTTTTAGTTACATAAAACATCTCTGATGAGATGAAGAGATGTGTCTACTTAGTCCCCAGTACATTTAAACATTGAGATTAACACATTATCTTTATTCCATGCCATTGTAAGCACGTGGGTCACTTCTTACAAATTTTGAGAACTAAAAATAATATGCTTTTGAGAGCACCCCTGATTTACACTCCCATTTACATCAAAGTGAACTAGAATATTTCAAGGAGAAAATTGGTAAGATAGTAGAAGTCCCTGGCTAGGAACAGGATATCATTCCAGATACTATCATAATTATACAGGTGACTTAATAAAGGTTTTTACTAAAGACTGGAAATGTGGATGAATAAAATGAGATGGATTCAAGAGGTTTTTGGAGGTAGATTTGGCATGAATCTGTGATTAAGTTTGGTGGGTGAGGGAGAAAGAGGGAATAATTATGTCTAAAGTTTCTAACTGGGGTCATGGTGGATGATTATGAGCAAAACAAGAGCCAGTATGTGGTATATTAGGGAGATAATTTGTTTCTAATCTTGGATCTACCTCAACAAATTGTATGACCTTATGAATGCCTATTAAAATCGTAAGCCTCTGTTTCTTCATACAGTAAAGAGGCTGCATTCTTGAAGTAAATTAATCACTTTCACAGTGAGTGATCTCTTTCAAATCAGGGTAACAGGCATTTACCAAGCATCTATTGTGTGGTCATTTTTGCCTGAGAACTGAGAGAGATGCAAATTAAAGAAAATACATTTAAAAAGTGGAGGAATACTATTTACTCACATGATGCATTTATAAAATAATGAAGCTAGAATTATTGAAATTCAGTATTTATACTACAAATGATAAACATAGAATTTTAATTATTAAAAACATAAATAATTCACATTTTATGTAAAATTTATAATGCACATGAAAATGCTGCTTCAAAAAATTCTAATTATAAAGAGATTCTTTGAGAACTGAGATATATAAAAGTTCAACTTAAAAAATTTTCTAATTCTTATGACAGGGAAAGAACAGAGCCAGATTTAAATTCAGTTGTATCAGATTCCAAAATTCATGAACTTTACTCTGTATCTTGTTAGGCTTTAGCATTACATAATGTACTTTTAATAGTTAAAATGGTCACTGCCTTCTTTACTTAGAGAAAAACTAATGCATTGGCCCTATTCTCAAGACTGTGTGTGATTATTTGCAGCTAATAGTTAAGACCAAGTAACATATTATTTCAGTATATGTTTTGGTCATTGAAGTTTTTGAAACAAATGCCAGTAATAAGAAAAATAGTACCATTTGAAATGTATTTAAGAATTGAGTTATGCTGCCATCTAGTGATCATTTACTGCTACTATTGCTTGAGTATGCCTCTTCCACCACCAAAAAAATTAAGTGAATTACAGCTTTTCGTAAGTGCAAAAAGAAGATTAACAAAGCTATTAAATAGGTGAACAAAGATTTGCATCACAAAGCTCACACAAATTAATGTTAGAGCAAAAACATAAAGTAATAGTAAAAGAATAATACTAATGAAAAACTTTAGATCAAAGCATGGCAACTTACGCACACTTGGAATTTAAGATACACTAAAAAAAAAAAGAAAAACTTTACGATGCTTTATTTTTTTCTTCTTAAAAGTGCATCAGCTTACACACAAAATATAACAAGGTCCTTGAGTAAACTATCTACACCTTTTATTTTATACATTGTAGGTTTTTGTTTTATTAGTTAAAATAAATATTCTTCATTATTTATATTTTATCTCAATTTAGATGGATTATATTTTAAGGGAAGCAGTTTCTTTCTGCATACCCTGGAAGTGAGAATAAGAGTTATGAAGAGAGATGACCTTGTGAGGGTCACAGGAAGAGAAGGAAGCAGCAAGTGAAGTGGAGAACAAAAAGGAATTCGTTCTTAGGTCAATTCGGTGCAGTATCTAGGAGAACTCAATAATTGGCGGGGAATCTTTAAGGAAAAATCTAATAGCAACCTAGTAGCAGGAGTCTCAAGGCATTGTAATTGGTGTATTACACAAAATAAATGCATAGGATTTCAATTTCAAACAATCAAATCTGAAACTATTCTGGACCTATTAGATACTGATTGTGGCTTACAGGTGATTATTATGTGACGATAGGTGATGCCTTAAAGGGTGGCACAGGGAAAACAGTTATAAGAACAGAGGAGAAAAAGTAGCGAAAGAGAGATTCTGAAGCTCTAAAACACATTCGACACATTCATTTCCTTGTTCAGCGCACTGGAATTACTAACACATTAGATGCTAAGCGTTGTGTTAGGCACTTTATATACTAAACTTCTCCCTGCTGTTAAGAAATCTGTAACAGAGTGACAGAGAAAGACATCTATAAATTATTTATTGAATATGCCAAATGTGGGAGGCGTAATCAGAAGAAGAATAAGACTATTGTTTTGTCCTCTCCTGCCACTATATACACAACCACTCTCCCGGATCTCCCTGCCCAATCCCTTAGCAATATTTTGGGAAAATCCACAATTCTCTGGGAGGTATTAGCATTAGAATTCAATTACAATTGTCAGGTTTAAAAATGTACCACAAAGTGTAAACTAATCTGAGTTAAATCCTACTGTCTTGCCTACTGCAGTGTTTCTTCCCCCATAATCAGCTCAGCCTTTACTTGTGGCCCTGGACTGAACAGGGAGGGCAAAAGGCAGGCCCTAGAAATTTTGTTTTTTCTCATTTACTCTCCTTACTTGATTTCCTCTCCCACCAGCTGTTCTACTGTTGCTTCTACCGGAGAGTTAGAAGAAGGGATGATAGAAGTAAAAAGAAAGGCCTTTTGATTTGGCTTGTGCTATTTGTTGTTTCTTTGTTGTGGTAGGAACTCAAATTATAGCTTTCTATCACAGAAAAACCCTGGATACCTCAGAGATACCTTTCCACGCTCTGTAATGTGCAAGAACTCTTCTTAATTTGTGACTTCAAATGTTTACTATCACTCTCTTGCCTAAAAGCTCCAGGAGGGCAGAGATCATATATTTTGTCACTATTGTATATGGAGCACAATATAATGCTCTGTGTTTGTGTTTGAGCACTGGGAATCAGAGAATCATAGAACTTCATATTGAAAAGTGCTTTAAAGGAAAAGAGAATGAGAAATGGGCTCCTGTTCAGATAAAAGCAAACTCAGGACAGTTTGATGAGAAAAAAGAAATGGGCTGAGTGAGGCAGGTCACGCCTGTAATCCCTGCACTTTGGGAGGTGGAGGCAGGCTGATCACCAGATCAAGAGATTGAGACCATCTTATCCAACATGGTAAAACCCCATTTCTACTAAAAATACAAAAATTAGCTGGGCATGGTGGCCCACACCTGTAGTCCCAGCTACTCTGGGAGGCTGAGGCAGGAGCATCTCTTGAACCTGGGATGCAGAAGTTGCAGTGAGCCAAGATTGCACCACTGCACTCCAGCCTGGCGACAGAGTGAGACTCTGTCTCAGGAAACAAACAAACAAACAAACAAACAAACAAACAAACAAAAAGAAGTGCATACTCATCTTTTAACATACGTCTAGTTGTGGACTTTATTTGGTTAGCTAAGTAGTCGAATCTATGTTCTATTCTCTACCACTGTGTGGAGATTCACCTACAATACATGTCCGGGGAGGTGGGAAAGGATAGTGTTCATCTTTCAGGACAACCAACAAAGAAAACCCATAATATCTACCTCAATGATTGCCAAGGAAAATCCTACATTAACTTTAGATTAAAATTCCACTGAAAATTTAGGAACTCTTCAAGGGAACATTTGATTTAGTAAGATCTGATTTTGGCTCATTTTGTTCTGGAACTTTAAATCAATTTATGGCAAGATTTTAAAATTAACCTCTTCCAACTGACTCTATATACAGAGGTTGAAAGGAAAGATAAAAGGAACATTTGAAGAGGAGGAGGACAGCAGTGTTGCCCACCACTCTGCTGTACAAGCTTGCAGGTTCAGGACTGAAGCCACAATCTTCTTGTGGCTACTGAGTACAGAAATGTGGATAGTCCAAGTTCAGATGTGATGTGAGTGTAAAGTACACAGTGGACTTTGAAGACTTGGTACAAAATGTTAAATATCTCTGCAATATTTTTAAGTTGATTTTAATTTGAAATAATACTTTGGATATATTGAATTAAAATGTATTATTAAGTTCATTTCACCTGTTTCTTTTTACTTTTATTAGTGTGGCTACTAGAAAGTATGAAATAACATGTATTATATTTTTATTGGACAATATCGGTCTAGAAAATAATCTCCTTGGCTGATAGAGCAAAAATTGTTTGCCCTTAAAGGGAAATTGTGTCTTTGTTCTCTGACCTGGGGAATTCTTTTCTTCAGTAAAGTGCTGGCTCCTGTCTCCATCCTCCTTCCTCTCGTTTAAGACCTACATCCTTGCATCCTCCTTAAAGTCAGTGTAAATAATTTTTCCTCAATCCCAGGCTGTGTCCTGTTACATGATGCAATGTGTATTTTTACTTCAAAATCTAAAGTGAAACTCTTTGCCCACAGGTATACCTTCTAAACACCTTCATTCCTCAGTGTTTCTAATTCCTGCTTCTGGAAATGAGATCACTGGAGATTCAAGAAAGTCTTATCTTTATCTTAGTGTGACAGCATTTCCCATCCTAGACACAGATGAAATTTATATAATACCTACCTGAGGCAAATAGCGTGGAGGTTTTTGCCTCTCAAGCAGTAATTATGTGAATTCTGACCACTTTATTTTCTATACTAAATATATTTTCCTACTGTATTTCTTGGTAGTATTTTCCTTGCAGAGAATAGAAACTGAAATCTATGTAGTTGAAATAAAAGTAAATTAATTGAAAGGATATCCAGATTCTATGAAACAACAGAGTTGTATACAAGGCAGGCACACAACTAAACCACAGCAAGAATTAGAATTAGGATTTGAAAATGCATTAAAATCCTTTCCTCGTGTCTTATATTTAATTCTATTTTTTGTCTGTTTAATATTTCTTTCTCACTTTTGATTGACTTTTTCCAAAGGGAAGAAACATGACTGTAGAGTCTTAGGAGAAAATTAATAAATACATAAAACATTTCCGTATTTTAGTTCAATAACAGTCACTATTCTCTGAGTACTCACCCAGATTCAAAACTTTACAGTCATTTCTTTTTTTTTTTTAATTATACTTTAGGTTCTGGGGCACACGTGCAGATCATGCAAGATTGTTGCATAGGTACATACATGGCAAGGTGGTTTGCTACCTCCATTCCCCATCACCTATATCTGGCATTTCTCCCCCATGTTATCCCTCCCCCAACATCCCCCACCCCCACTGTCCTTCCCCTGCCCCCTGCAACAGACCCCAGCATGTGATGCTCCCCTCTCTGTGTCCATGTGTTCTCCTTGTTCAACACCCACCTATGAGTGAGAACATGTGGTGTTTGGTTTTCTGTTCTTGTGTCAGTTTCCTGAGAATGATGGTTTCCAGATTCATCCATGTCCCTACAAAGAACATGAACTCACCTTTTTTATGGCTGTATACTATTCCATGGTATATATTTGCCACATTTTCTTTGTCCAGTCTATCATTGATGGGCATTTGGGTTGCTTCCAGGTCTTTGCTATTGTAAACAATGCTGCAATGAACATAGTGTGCATGAGTCTTTATAACAGAACAATTGATCTGATCTTTGACAAACCTGACAAAAACAAGCAATGGGGAAAGGATTTCCCTGCTTAATAAGTGATGTTGGGAAAACTGGCTAACTATGTGCAGAAAGCTAAAACTGACCCCTTCCTTACACCTTACACTAAAATTAACTCCAGATGGATTAAAAATTTAAACCTAAAACCTAACAACTTTACAGCTATTTCTAAATGTCCTGATACATTGCTTCTGCATAGAATTCAGCTAACACTCTTCTTTATTCCTCAGTTTTCCTTGGCTTTTCATTATAATTACTGATATCCTAATTCAAGGTCACCTTATTCCTTCCTTGACTTCCCATTTTGCCTTTCATCTCCACTTTTTTTCTTATTCCATTGTAATGGAATCCAAATTAGAAACACCAAAAAATACTCTAACGGTAAGGATTTTTTCAACTGACTTCAATTTAGGCTTCTTTGCATTAGAAAATAATGTTAATATTGAGAAAAGTTACAAACCGTTGAAAGAAAAGTGTTGACTTCTGAAAGAAAAAGCAAGAAACAATATTTTACTTTTGAGTTGCATGAATTTCTTTATAAATAAAATTATTCATCTTCACGCTTCAGTACTTTAAGATAATAAGAGAAAAATGTATTTAAAAGTCAATCGATTTCAGAATAAAATTCCATAAGAAGAGTAAAGGCAAAGTGTTACTGAATCTCAAATAAGTGTTTATTTGTAAATACGTCTTTTCAAATATGATTTTCATTCATGTTGGCCACAGTTTTGGGGAAATTGTTTAGTGACAGATGTCTGTGCTTGAAAAACTAATAAAATGTGGAAACAGAACTGCTTTATAAAAAGCTGCTAAGATGATATAGACACCCAAGAGAAAGAAACTATTTACTTTCTCTAAAGGTTAAACCACCAATATAGAAATAATTACAAGTTATGGAGTGTTGTTTATGTCTTTCATTTATGTTTCCATGTATGATTTATCCTCTCTATTTTTCTTCAATAAGATGAACTGATTTTTAATGTTTTTTCAATAGGTAACACTTGCTCTAGTTATCCTAAAATATTAAATCTAATGATTAGAACTAATGTGACAGCTAAATATAGTCAACAAAGGCAGACATTATTAGCTGAAGAGAAAATGACTTTAATTTCTACAGGTCCTTTGTCTATCTATGACATCAACAGAATGACCTTAAAATGCAAAACAGATTGCTTTAGCAGAGTTAAGGAAGCGAAATGCTTGCGCTTTCACTCCCCAGAAGATATACTGGCTAAAAAAGTATTTTCCCTCAGGGACAAATGAATTAAAGACCATCATATCAAGTCAGAAACCAGATGAGTTTGGGGCAAAGTAATAAAAGAAAGATAAAACTATATTCATATTTCTGTTTCTTATATATACATATTTATACATTCTTTGTCATTCTGATATATATATGTAAATTAATAAAAAGTCCTTGTGCAACATACTTAATACAGCAAAATTTCATGGAATAACTAATAATCATTCTCATTCTTGAAAACAGGACATGAGAGAAGAATTTTAGTACGAATTATTCTTATAATTACTTGTATTGGGAAAAATATTAGACCATATGCTTTCTGTTTTTGTTTTTTTTAATTAGCTTTCTGTTTTGTTTCTTTGTATTTTTACTTATTTTTATAATAGTAGTATAAACTCTTAACATGAAATTATTTTCTTAACATTTTAAGTGCACAACGCAATATTTTTATTACAATTATTATACCTTAGGTTCTGGTATACATGTGCAGAATGTGCAGGTTTTTTACTTAGGTATACATGTGCCATGGAGGTTTGCTGCACCCACCTACATATCAGCTACATTAGGTATTTCTCCTGATGCTATCCCTCCCCTAATCCCCCATCCCCCGACAGGCCCTAGTGTATGATATACCCCTCCTTGTGTCCATGTGTTCTCATTATTCAACTCCCACTAATGAGTGAAAACATCCAGTGTTTGATTTTCTGTTCCTGTGGTAGTTTGCTGAGAATGATGGTTTCCAGCTTCATCCATGTCCCTGCAAAGGACATGAACTCATCCTTTTTTATGGCTGCATAGTATTTAATGGTATATATGTGCCACATTTGCTTTATTCAATCTATCATTGATGGGTATTTGGGTTGGTTCCAAGTCTTTGCTATTGTGAACAGTGCTGCAATAAATATACATGTGCATATGTCTTTATAGTGGAATGATTTATAATCCTTTGGGTATATACCTAGTAATGGGATTGCTGGGTCAAATGGAATTTCTATTTCTAGATCCTTGAGGAATCACCACACTGTCTTCCACAATAATTGAACTAATTTACACTCCCACCAACAGTGTAAAAGTGTTCCTATTTCTCCACATCCTTTCCAGCATCTGTTGTCTCCAGATTTTTTAATGATTGCCATTCTAACTGGCATGAGATGGTATCTTAATGTGGTTTTGATTTGCATTTCTCTAATGACCAGTGATGATGAGCTTTTCTTCATATGTTTGTTGGCCACATAAATGTCTTCTTTTGAAAAGTGTCTGTTCATATCCTTTGCCCACTTTTTGATGGGGATTTTTTTCTTGTAAATTTGTGAAGTTTCTTGTAGATTCTGTATATTAGCCCTTTGTCAGTTGGACAGATTGCAAAAATTTTCTCCTATTAGATCCCTTTTGTCAATTTTGGCTTTTGTTGCCATTGCTTTTGGTGTTTTAGTCATGAAGATTTTGCCCATGGCTATATCCTGAATGGTATTGCCTAGGTTTTCTTCTAGGGTTTTTATGGTTTTAGGTCTTACGTTTAAGTCTCTAATCCATCTTGAGTTAATTTTTGTATAAGAGTCCAGTTTCAGTTTTCTGTATATGATGAGGCAGTTTTCCCAACACCATTTATTAAATAGGGAATCCTTTCCCCATTGCTTGTTCTTGTCAGGCTTGTCACAGATCAGATAGTTGTAGATGTGTGGCATTAAATCTGAGGCTTCTGTGCTCTTCCATTGGTCTATACATCTATTTTGGTACCAGTACCATGCTGTTTTGGTTTCTGTAGCCTTGTAGTTTGAAGTCAGGTAGCATGATGCTTCCAGCTTTGTTCTTTTTGCTTAGGATTGTCTTGGCTTGCTTTATGAATCTGGGTGCTCCTGTATAGGGTGCATATATATTTAAAATAGTTAACTCTTCTTGTTGCATTAATCCCTTTACCATTATGTAATGCCCTTGTCTTTTTTGATCTTTGTTGGTTTAAAGTCTGTTTTATCAGAGACTAGGATTGCAACCCCTGATCTTTTTGGATTTCCATTGGCTTGGTAAATATTTCTCCAATTCTTTATTTTGAGCCTATGTGTGTCTTTGCACATGAGATGGGTCTCCTGAATACAGTACAATGACGAGTCTTTACTCTTTATCTAATTTACCAGTCTGTGTGTTTTAATTGGGGCATTTATCCCATTTACATATAAGGATAATATTGCTATGTTTGAATTTGATTCTGTCATTATGATACTAGTTGGCTACTTTGCCTGTTAGTTGATGCAATTTCTTCATAGTGTCGATGGTCTTTACAATTTGGTATGTTTTTGCTGTGGCTGGTACTGATTTTTCCTTTTCATATTTAGTGCTTCCTTCAGGAGCTCTTATAAAGCAGGCCTGGTGGTGACAAAATCTCTCAGCATTTACTTGTCTGTAAAAGATTTTATTTCTTCTTCACTTCTGAAGCTTAGTTTGGCTGGATATGAAATTCTGGGTTGAAAATTCTTTTCTTTAAGAATATTGAATATTGGCCCCCACTCTTCTGGCTTATAGGGTTTCTGCAGAGAGATCCACTGTTAGTCTAATGGGCTTCCCTCTGTGGTTAACCCGACCTTTCTCTGCCTCCCCTTAACATTTTTTCCTTCATTTCAACCTTGGTAAATCTGACAATTATGTGTCTTGGGTTGCTCTTCTCGAGGAGTATCTTTGTAGTGTTCTCTGTATTTACTGAATTTGAATGTTGGCCTGTCTTGCTAGGTTGGGGAAGTTCTCCTGGATAATATACTGAAGTGTGTTTTCCAACTTGGTTCCATTCTCCCCATCACTTTCAGATACACCAATCAAATGTAGGTTTGGTCTTTTAACATAGTCCCATATTTCTTGGAGGCTTTGTCCATTTCTTTTCATTCTTTTTTCTCTAATCTTGTCTTCCTCTTTATTTATTTAAGTTGATCTTCAATCTCTGACATCCTTTCTTCTTCTTGATTGATTCAGCTATTGATACTTGTGTATGCTTCATGAAGTTCTCATGCTGTGTTTTTCAGCTCCATCTGGTCATTTATGTTCATTTATGTTCTCTCTAAACTGGTTATTCTAGTTAGCAATTCCTCTAACCTTTTTTCAAGGTTCTTAGCTTCCTTGCATTGGGGTAGAACATGCTTCTTTAACTAAGAGGAGTTTGTTATTACCCACCTTCTGAAACTTACTTCTGTTAATTCTATCAAACTCATTCTCCATCCAGTTTGTTCCCTTGCTGGTAAGGAGTTGTGATCTTTCGGAGGAGAAGAAACATTCTGTTTTTTTGGAGTTTTCAGCCTTTTTGTACTGGGTTTTATTCAGCTTCGTGGATTTATCTACCTTTGTTCCTTGAAGTTGTTGACCTTCAAATGGGATTTCTGTGTGGACATCATTTTGTTGATGTTGAAGCTTTTCCTTTCTGTTTGTTAGTTTTCCTTTTAACAGTCAGGGCCCTCTGCTGCAGGTCTGCTGGAGTTTGCTGGAGGTCCACTCTAGACCCTGTTTGCCTGGGTATTACCAGCAGAGGCTGCAGAACAGCAAAGATTGCTGCCTGTTTCTTCCTCTGGAAGCTTCATCCAAGAAGGGCACCTGGCAGATGCCAGCTGGAGCTCTCCTGTATGAAGTGTCTGTTGACCTCTGCTGGGAGGTATCTCCCAGTCAGGAAGCATGGTGGTCAGGGACCCACTTGAGGAGGCATCTGTCCCAGAGCAGAGCTCGAGAGCTATGCTAGGAGATCCACTGCTCTCTTCAGAGCCAGCAGGCAGGAACATTTAAGTCTGCAGAAGCTGCACCCACAGCCGCCCCTTCCCCCATGTGCTCTGTCCCAAGGAGATGGGAGTTTGATCTATTAGCCCCTGACTGGGGCTGCTGCCTTTCTTTCAGAGATGCCCTGCCCTGAGAGAAGGAATCTAGAGAGGCAGTCTGGCTACAGCAGCTTCGCCAACCTGTGGTGAGCTCTGCCCATTTGAACTTGGTGGTGGTTTTGTTTATACTGTGAAAGGAAAACCACCTACTCAAACCTCAGTAATGCATACACCCCTCCTGCCACCAAGCTCGAGTGTCCCAGGTTGACTTCAGACTGCTGTGCTGGCAGCGACAGCAAGAATTTCAAGCCAGTGGATCTTAGCTTGCTGGGCTCTGTGGGGGATGGGATCTGCTAAGTTAGACCACTTGGCTTCCTGGCTTCAGCCCCCTTTCCAGGGCAATGAACATTTCTGTCTTGCTGGCATTCCAGGCACCACTGGGGTATGAAAATAAAGAAAAAACTCCTGCAGCTAGCTTGGTGTCTTCCCCAAACAGTTGCCCAGTTTTGTGCTTGAAACCCAGGGCCCCAGTGGTATAGGCACCCGAGGGAATTTTCTGGTCTGTGGGTTGTGAAGATCATGGGAAAAGCATAGTATCTGGGCTGGATAGCACGGCACAGTCCCTCCGGGCTTCCCTTGTCTAAGGGAGGGAGTCCCTACCCCTTGTGTTTCCTGGGTTAGGTAACACCCCACTCTGCTTCTGCTCACCTTCTGTGGGTTGCACCCACTGTCTAACCAGTCCCAGTGAGATGAGCAGGGTACCTCAGCTGGAAATGCAGAAATCACCTGCCTTCTGTGTTGATCTCGCTGGGAGTTGCAGACTGAAGCTGTTCCTACTCGGCCATCTTGCCCAGATAAGCTGCAGTATTGTTAACTATTGACACACTGTTGTATAGCAGATCTCTAGAAATTCTTCAACTTGAATAACTGAAACTTTATACCTGTCCAATAGCAAATGCCTGTTTTCTTGTCTGCCCAGCCCCTGGCAACCATCATACCATTCTGTCGCATGAGTAGCTGTGAGTTTTACTTTGTGAGATTGCACATATAAATGATATCACACAGCATTTGTCTTTCTTTATCTGGTTTATTGCACTTAGTCTCTAGACTTATTCATGGTGCTACATATGACAGAATTTCTTTCTTTTCTAAGAATGAATAATGTTTTATTGTATGTGTATACCACATTTTTCTTTATCCATTCATTTGTTAGTGTACATTTAGGTTGTTTTCATGTCTTGTGTCTTATAAATAATGCTGCAGTGAACATAGGAGTACAGCTATCTCTTCAAGATCTCATAGCTTTTTGTGATTGACACAGTTTTAAAATTTATGAATACCTAGCCTTTTAATTTCTCATTATGTTAGGAAATTTCCTTACATTAAGAATACTGATGAAGAGAGGTAAATACTCTCCTTCTATAGAAAAAAAGAAAAATGCTAACTACTCACGATCTCACTCTTCCCTGAAGCTGACCCTTGACTTGGCAGCTTCTAAAGAAGCATCTGTTTCTCTCAGCTAGTGAGGAGAGTAGTAAATTATGAAAAGTGACACCTGTGAAAACAGAAGTACTTGAAGGAATATTGAACACATCAATACTGTAGTATGTTTTTTGCCTTGTTTCTGGAAATTAATTAAAACTTTGCTCTTTGGTTTTTCCAATGATTATTTTAATAAACTCATCTTCTGCTTTTTCACATAGAGACAGATTCTGTTCATTGAACTTAAAAATCTGACTGGTTCCAACTTCATACTTTGTTTTTATGCAGTCTTGATGTGTCTTTGTTCATCCGTTTCATTACAAACTGCTTGTTTATGGAGATGTTATTTTATATATTTCTTTATTATCCATAATTATTAGATGGTATTAATATACCATTTAAGAAAATGGTATCTTAATATGGATGATTGAATGAACATGTGATTACATATTAATAGAAAAAGCACAGGTCTGAGAAATACTTAAAGCAATATTTTGCTCACATTTTTATCTTACATAAGCCATAGTAACTCTGGGTAACAGATTCTTCACATATAAAATAAAATGGCCAGATAAGTTTTATGGGCCTAGAAATTACATATTTTTTTGTCTTAGTCTATTATTTTCTGTAGATCTTGAAGGTAAATACCCTTTCATATAATATGCTTCAGTAAGATTTCAGAAGCAGGTGTGTCTAAAATGGATTTTCAGTCCAAGTTAAATTCATGTTTGTTTGTTTGTTTGCCCATAAATTAAAGATTGACTAAACAAATGCCAAAATAACTTCAGCTCGGGGGAAAGAGCTAATTTGTGTATTTCTGTTCCAGGATTGCCCTACTTCCATTGTCTCCGTAATCTCAGTTCCTCCAGTTCCTCCTGAGACTGAGCAGCTCAGCAATTATAGTAGCTTAGTGTTTTTCAGATCTTACTTTCCCATAATTATTGATCTGTCTCACATCCCCAGCTGCCTCTCTCTAGTGGCCTTCTTATTTCAGTATTTGCTTGGAGATGAAACAATAAGGGGCAACCATATCCAAACTTTCTCTCTGTATCTCAACAGATATCACTAATGAATCACGTCACTCTTTCTGGCTGAGCGTGCATATGTTCAGCCACTCTTCAGAACACCACTCCAGGAAGTCAATACCAATCAAGCTTGGCAGTTTGTTGCAGACATTTTATATTAACTCACTCACCACTCAAACACTTATTTCAATACTTTTTTTGACTTGCTTTCTTGAAAAATAGAGGCTGGCAACATATATGCTGCATTTTCCAAATATCCTTTTAACTAAGTGTGCAGGCATGGGACTTAGGTTCTGCCAAGCAGATGTGCCTGCATAAAACATGAAGGAAGAGATAAAGAACATGAAGCAACTGTTGCATGTGGGTTTCCTGGGGAAGATTTGATAAAATTTCTAGCTTCTAGATCCTGTTGTAGAGACAGTGGAAGTGGCAATCTCTTTCCCTTTCAGTGACCCCATGGTGTGGTTGGGCATTTTGTCTAAATATGTTGTTCTTCAAGTATATCTCCTACATATGTAGTAGCCAAACTTAAAAACTATCCCAACAATTCTGTATTACGTGACTTCCACTAACCAATTCCATAAAGAACAAACCAGCTAGATTAATTTCAAGTGTCTGCAGCTAAGAATCATGACCTATCTAAAGTTGAAATGCACTTGTTACCATTGTCAGTAATGTGTTTGTGAGTAATAAATTCAATGAATAGTGCTTGAAATATGGAACCTATTTTTCACATGGTGCTCAAGGATGTCAACCCAAACAATCTTCAACATCTAAATTTCACTTCACTATTAAAACATAGCATACACATCCTTATATTGTCAGCACACTAGGCAGGAGGGAAAGGGTGGCCTAAAAGTTTTCTTCTAACATTACATTATTTGAGAAGGGATGCCACATCAGGGATTATTGTTGACATCTCAGTGACTAGAACTGTGTCACATGTACTTCCTGAGGCATGACGGTTGGTATTTCACTATCCTGTTTCTATAATAGAGACAAGCAGCAAAATAAATATTATACATTATGTTGAGTGAGACATCCTACAATGTTTGCAACACTGCTACTGCCTTACTTGCTGTTGTTACCTGGGGCTCCACTAATAAACTCTAACCAATTATTACTCACATGCAAGACTATCTTGAAGATGCTATGGGTTTGATTCCAGATCCCACAATAAAGTAAACATTGCAATAAATCACATAATTTTTGGTTTTTTAGTATATATAAAACTTATTTGTGCATTACACTGTAGTCTATTCACACATCTACTGAATATATATATATATCCCTATACAAACACAAAAGTACAAAAGGATAGATAGATAAGGGAGAAACATAGAGACATACTGCAGAGATGTGTGTTTGGTTCCAGACCACTGGAATAAAGTGAAACATATCAATTTTTTGGTTTCCAGGTGTTTATAAAAGTTATGTTTATATTATAACTATTAAGTATTCAATAGCATTGTGTCTAAAAAATAAAGTACATACCTTAATTTAAAAAAAATTTTTTTTTTGAGACAGGATCTCACTGTCATCCAGGTTGGAGTTCAGTGGCTTGATCTTGGCTCATTTCAACCTTCACCTCCCGGGTACAAGCAATTCTCATACGTCAGCCTCCCAAGAACCTGGGATTACAGGTGCCTGTCACCACACCCAGCTAATTTTGTATTTTTAGTAGAGACAGGGTTTCACCCAGGCTGGCCTTGAACTCCTAATCTCAAGTGATCCACCCACCGTGGCCTCCCAAAGTGCTGGGATTATCGGCATGAGCCACTGTGCCCAGCCTAAAAATACTTTATTTCTAGAAAAGTCGAATCATCTGAGCCTTCAGGACGTGGTAATCTTTTTTTGCTGGTGGAGAGTCTTGCTTCGATGTGGATGGCTGCTGATCAGTCAGTGTAGTGGCTCATGAAGATTGGAGTAGCTGTGGCAATTACTGAAAATAAGACATAAGACAATAATAAGACATTAATAAAGTTTGACACATTGATTGATTCTTCCTTTCATGAAGGATTTCTCTGTAATATGCAATGTTGTATGGTGGCATTTTAACTACAGCAGGGCTTTCAAAATCAAAGAAATCCTCTCAAATTCTGTTGCCGCTTTATCAACTAAGTGTATGTACTATACTAAATCCATTGTTGTCATTTCAACAATGCTCATAGCATCTTCACCAGGAGTGGATCCCATCTCAAGAAATCACTCTTTGTTCATTTGTAGGAAGCAACTTTTCATCCATTGATATTTTACCATGAGATTGCAGCAAATCATTCACATCCTCAGGATCCACCTCTAATCCTAGTTCTCTTACAGTTTCCACCACACTTGACAGTTACTTCCACCATTGTAATCTTGAACCCCTCAAAGTCATCCGTGAAGGTTAGAATCAATTTCTTCCAAACTCAGGCTAATATTGTTATTTTGACCTCCATGCATGAATCACTAGTGTTTTGAATGGCATCCAGATAGGTGAACCTTTCCAGAAGTTTTTCAATTTACTTTGCTCAGATCCATCAGAATTACCAAAATGTGACACAGACAGAGAGTAAGCACATGCTGTTAGTAAAATGGTGCCAGTAGACTTGCTAGACTCAGGATTGCCAAAAAACTTCAATTTGTAAAAAATGCCGTATCTTGCAAAGTGCAGTAAAGCAAAGCACAATAAAACCAGGTATGCTTGTATTTAGATGAAATATTTAGTTATCAACTTGATGGAATACAGACATACCAAAAAGCCCATCTGTTCATAAGTAACTTTCCAAAGCTTGCCATTGAATCTGAATTTTCTACTTTTAGAGTAACATATCTGGATTAAGATATTTGGCATCCAGAGAACATATGCTCAATTGCATATGTATTATTCAGTAGTGGCAGCTCAAAAACTCATCACTACTTATTATCTTGTTACTCCAGAGAAATTTATTAAACAGTCATGTAAATCTTCATGCAGAATAGAAGCTGCATCTGAGGAAGGGAGAGAAAGCCTGGATAGACCATTGGGCAGCATGAACAATTGGAATGGATTCCAGGAATTATTAAGTGAAATAAAGACGGAAACAAGTACACACAAAACTTTCATCCCAATCATACATTGAAATGGGCCAGTTCCAATTAGGAATACATACTAAATATTTCCTTCATATATGTTAGAGGTTTAGAAGATTAATTGATAGCACCCTTTTCTCCTCTGTTTGAGGTTGAAACCAACTGAGAAATGACTAGGTAGATGGAAAGAACAATAAAATTTCCCTTGAAATCATGTCTATATGCTACGCTTAAATCTTTGGCAAAATCAGCTTAATAGTCGACCTTTGCATTATCCTTATTACCTACAAACTGGCACATCTCAACATCTCCAGCCGTTACAGTGCATGTACACACACAAACACATACACTCTGTGTTAGCCCCTTTTCACGCTGCTATAAAGAACTGCCTGAGACTGGGTAATTTATAAAGGAAAGAGGTTTAATTGACTCACAGTACAGCACGGCTGGGAGACCTCAGGAAACTTACACTCATGGCTGAAGGCAAAGGGAAAGCAAGGCACCTTCTTCACAAGGCGGCAGGCAGGAGAAAGAATGCAGGAAGAGCTACCAAACACTTATAAAACTGTAAGATATTGTGAGAATTCATTCACTATCATGAGAATAGCATGGGGAAAACTACCCGTGTAATTGAATTACCTCCACCTGGTCTGTCCCTTGACATGTGAGGATTATGGGTATTAAAATTCAAGATGAGATTTTGGGTGGGGACACAGCCAAACCATATCACATACATACACACACACACACACAGACACACACACTCAAGGGACAGCACCTTTTACTGAGGGCAGGCAGAACTGAAGAGAAATGAGAGTGGGCTGAGTTACATGTAACCAGTTCATATTCCCAAGTCACCATTAAATGTCTTTCCACTTGTTTCAGGTTGGTAAGAACAGAGGCAAGACAAGAAAACAGGAGCACCACTGTGGTGGAAGGCTCTCCCACAAAAACATGAAGAAGGGGGAATACACATTTATGTACTCTCCACTGACAATTCTTAGGAGTTAAAGCCAGAGAGCTAGGGTAAATAGTGACAAAGCAATCACAGAAAACAGTGTTATCACCAATAGTATTTCACCATCCTACATTATTGTTAAAGGATAATGATAATTCATATTATACTGTTAGAGTATTATATTGTGGCCTTCCCACAATACTTACAGAAAAACATTTTAAAGGTAGAAAACATACTATGCCTTCCACTACCTTTCCAAAACACTTCCATCTTATTTGTGAGGCAAAATGGAGATTAAAGAACAGTATAAGCAATTTGGCTCACACATATGTCTCCAGTCTCAACCCCCTCTTGTTCTGAATTTGTTTTATAGTCTAGAGAAAACAATCTGCCTATAATGATCATGATACATTTCATATTACTCTTTGCCTCTGCACTTGTGCTTCTGCTATTTCCTCTCCTCGAAATGGATTTTCATGCCTGTTTTATCTAGCATTAAGTATCTTTCAAATCTCAGTTCAAGCATTATTTTATTTCACTAGGAAAATTTTCTTGAATCTTCTGGACGCAATAAGTAGCCATCTTCTGTGAGTTAATAATAACACTTTTGACAGTATTTGAAATTGTGTGTCATGTATTTGTTAAGTCCACTGGAATACAAAAGTGGCTTAGGTTGAGGATCATTATTTTTTAAAATATTTGCATCTTTCTAGCTTAGCACAGAGCTTGTTCTACAGTAGACACTTAAGTGCTTTTTGAACTAGAGAGAGGAGAGACAATAGTGTTATTAGGACAGAAAGGATTCGCAGGAAGGGCAAACCATGCATGAAGAAACAATTAATCAAAATATATTTCAGAAATTTTGGAAATGGCATAGTTCCAAATATAGTAAATCTTTCAGTTTTGAAATGGCACATTAATTTTTTAAAATCTTAAAAGGGTAATATTTTTATAATTAAAAGGGAACACCTTTGAATGACACTGAATTCTTTAAAAAATTCCAGAAAGATAACTAAAGGGACACTTGTAAAATGATCAGACTTCCTAGATACGTGTTTATATCTTTCTATTTTGTATCATAAGCATCATTAGGTATTTGATGATTAATTTATAATCGCTCAACATTGTGATTCAGAATGTATCAATTACATAAACTACTCAATGCAAACACCAGAATGATAATAAATTATATTTACATTCTGAGGTGTATTCTAAGAAACAAATATGAATCATAATAATGTGGATTTTTTCATTCATTCCTGATCATAATAACACATTATGAAGTCAATAACCTGCTTCTTGAAGAGCATCTTTTGAATATAATATTGTTATATTTGGATAAACTGCAAGTAAAATCCTATTTTTCAAATTGCTTCCTCAGGGGAAATCCTGTTATAACATTGTTATTCAATGAGAAAGTAGACTTGGCTTTTTCTATAATATTTATGGAGATGTTTTCACCTACACAGATCTGGTAAGATTTGACATCTTTCTGTTCAATTCTTCTGTTTAAAGTTTATAAAGGAAGCATTACACATCTGTAACACCATATATAGACAAACCAGTTACTGGCTACTCTAGTTGAGAACCAAAGTCCCTCATTCTCAACCTTTTGGTTTATGCCTTAAAATACTTGAGTTCTGGCTTTAGTTTAAGTTCAGTATTCCAATTCTTTAAGTCTGTAGTATTTACTATTTATTTAAAGATATAAATAAAACTTTAGGTCTGCAAATAATTGTATGAGATTTCTACAGAAACCTATGTTTTGACTTTCATAAAATATTAAAATTTATTAGAGAAATACTGATTTCATTTTTTTAAGATTTACAATTTACTAGGACCAAATTAAATGCTTTGCAGATAATGCTAATTCATATAAATCAAGCCTTCCTCACTTAGCAATGCCAAACTAAATGATAAAATTCATATCCACCTACTTAATCATTGCTAGAACCAATCATTTACTTGAATTTGTGTTTTCTCAGTCATTCATGCACAATGAATCATTCTTAGAACTGCTGAGTCCTAAAGAGATTTGACAAACATTGCACTTAGAAACAGCTTCGTTTTCCAAATTGCACTTTCTGTACTTCACTTTTTTTATTACTAAACATATTTGCATAAAATAGTATCAAATTAAATAAGTTGCCAATTTCATTTTAATTGACTTAAAATCCTCTTGTTACAAGTAAAAAAATATACAATTGTTTGCTATAGTTTATATGTGTTAAAGAGAAAACACATCCAACTGAGTTCCTAGTAGCACTTTTGTAAAAATACTGTTTTATTCTATCATTCCAATTAAAGAACTCTAGAAGGTTGCCTAAAAACTACCTTAACTAACTTTTAAATTAATCTCTGCAAATGCAAAACAGAAACATTTGATTTCATGAAAATTAAAATGAATTTCTAGTATATTTAGGTCATTCCATCTCTGTGAGTACCACTATGCAAAATCAGTTTAAGATTAACTATGAGAATTGCAAAGAGTAGTCACCTGAAAACATACTAAAAATGTGTAGCTAAGATAATTTTTACAGTTTTCTTTTATTTCTTCCTTCCTGTAATTTTTCTTAACATTGGCTATATAACAGCCATTAACACATCATGATGATGTCTCAAAAACCACATATTTGTACTTGCTAATTTGTTACCATTTGATTTCTTTATTTGTTTTTACCATAGCAAATATTCAGACTACTACAACTTAAACATCAGAACTTGTTTCTCTGTTTGCTTACTCTCATGGTAGATTTTATTTTTGAAAGTGTGAATATTTTCTCCCCATTACTGTGATTTTTACTAAAATAAATATCAATATTTTAGTAATAACAGATTGCTTATCTTTAGGCTTTTAGTGGAGAAATGAATTTTTAATTAAAATTCTGTATTTTCCTTAGTTTCCTTTACTTTTTCTTGTTTTTTTGTTTTTGAGACAGTTTCTCATTCTATCGCTCAAGCTGGAGTGCAGTGGCACCATCCTGACACACTGCAAGCTCCAGGTTCAAGTAATTCTCCTGCCTCAGCCTCCCAAGTAGCTGGAATTACAGGCATGTTCCACCACATCCAGGTAATTTTTGTATTTTTAGTAGGGACGGGGGTCTCAACGATGTTGGTCAGGCTGGTCTCAAACTCCTGGCCTCAAGTGATCTGCACGCCTTGGCCCCCCCAAAGTGCTAGAATTACAGGCATGAGTCATCGCACTGGCCTCTCCTCTCAATCTCATCTTGCATTTTTCTCCCTCTCCATCAATGTCATCATCACTGTTCGAGCCTATGTTTTGGCTCTATTAGACCTAGATATTGCTACATCCTTTTGGCTATTTTTAAAACTTTAAATCTTCTGTCTCCTCTCTAATCAAACCTGTGCAAAATTTACAGAATTATCTGACCAAAAAACGTTTTATTCCTCTGACCAAAATTTACAAAAATTCTACCTATTTTGTGTCATATTTATTGTAAAGCAGTTTCCCTGGTTTGAAATTTATTATAATATCGCTCAATGCAGCTTTACAGGACCAGAAAAATCAGTATTGTGGAAAAAATTAATACGTGATTTAAACTATTCAACATTATCACCTTTGCTTGAAATCGCCTTCATCCCCCCTCACCTGCCTTTCTGTGAGCATTTTCCTTGCTTAAGGTGTGAGTTTGTTCTAAATGGTGCTGGTGCCTCCTTAATAATTTTTTTCTTACTCCACTTATATTTTTTATTTTTATTTCTAAGATCAGGAACATTATACCACAAGATTGTCCTGATTCTGAAAACATTTTCCATTCTTTGTCCCCTATTTTATTTGTCTCATAGCTAAGGATTTCTCTAAGAAGTGAAAACCTTGTCTTTCTTCCCATTTCCAATATGTTGTCTGAGGCTTCACTGGGAAGCCATGAAGGCCTTTGATTCTGGACAGAAGTACGAGAAAAAGTGAAAAGAAAAAGAGTGCACTGACATTGCCATCCCGGCTCAGTCATCTTGGGGTAACTACGAGACTGATAGACTCTATTTAATCTCTTCTCCTTGTAGAAAGCTGATCTCGGTAAGAAGCCCTACGTCATCTTCCCAGGCATGTTCTCAAGGACATTAAGCTGTGCATGCTGGAAAAATACTAACTAGACATATGTGCTAGTAATGTTTTAACCTAGCTAAGTTTTACATAAATTTTACATAAATTGTTAGTAGCATATGTAAAGATAAGGAGTAAAGCGTAAATGTAAGTAGAACTAAAACTATAGCCAATCAAGAGTGAGACCAGATGTTGCTGACTCAAAATCTTACGTTCCTCCAACTTACTAGTTGTGATTTCCTACACAAATAAAGTCTGATTGGATAGCTTCTTCCAAATTGCTTCATTTTGACCAACTTCTCAAAGACGTACAAAGTGGAACTTGAATATTCGGTATGGGCATTTTAAAAAATTTATTTCAGATACAAACACATATACACACAGACTTCCTATGTTTAAATCTGAAAGATGAGAAAAAGATTTTTTTTGTGGTGATTTTTGGGTTTGACTTTCTCAATATACAGAAAAACATCATCTAGTCTCCTCAACTGTAAAACAGGGTTAGTGTTCATAGTGTTGTACCAAATACAGTCATGTACTGAATAATGATATTTCTGTCAATGACAGAATGAATACACTACAGAGGTTCCATAATATAATAGAGCTATAAATTTGCTATTTAATCGGTAATATTGTAGCTGTCTTAATTGCATAGGGCAATGCATTACTCACATGTTTGTGGTGATGCTGGTGTAAACCTACTACACTGTCAGTAATATATTTATATATATATGTACAACAATCACAATTATGTACAGTCCTCAATGCTTGATAATGATAAGAAGTGACTATGTTACTGGTTTATGTATTTACTATACTATATATCTAGCGTTATTTTAGAGTGTATACCTTTTACTTATTTAAAAAAATGTTAACTATAAACAGCGTGAGGCAAGTCCTTCAGGAGATATTCCAGAAGAAGGCAGTGTTATTATACATGACAGCCCCATGTGTGTTACTGATCCTGAATACCTTCAAGTGGGACAGGTTGTGGAGGCGGAACACGGTGACGCTGATGATCCTAACCCTGTGTAGACCCAGGCAGTGTTTGTATGTTAGATTTTACAGAAATGTTTTAAAATAAAAAAGAAAAATTAATATAGAAAACAAGCTTATAGAATAAGGATATACAGAAATAAAACATTTGTTTATTTCTGTAAACTCTGTTTAGGTTTTAAGCTAAGTGTTATTACAAAAGAATCAACAAACGAAACTAAATAAAAAGTTTCTACAGAAAAAATGTTATAGTAAGCTAAGGTTAATTTATTATTAGAGAAGAAAATTTTAAAATAAATATAATGCAGCCTAAGCGTGCAGTGTTTGTAAGGTCTACAGTGGTAGACAGCAATGTTTTAGGCTTTCACATTCACTCACCCCTCACTCACTGACTCACCAAGAGCAACTTCCTGTCCTACAACTGTCATTCATAAGTGCCCTACATAGGTATGCCAATTTTTATCTCTTATTCTGTATGTTCACTGCACCTTTTCCATATTTAGATATCTTTAAATACATAAATACTTACCATTGTGTTGCAATTGCCTACTGTATTCAGTACAGTAACATGCTGTATAGGTTTGTAGCCAAGGAGCAATGGGCTAGACCCAATAGCCTAGGTGTGTAGTAGTCTACACCATCTAGGTTTGTATAAATATTGTACGGTGTTTGCCAAAGACAGAATTGCCTGCTGACGCGTTTCTTACCAAGTACCCACATCATCAAACCGGGCATGACTGTGTATGCAAGCCCAAAGTACAGTAAAATATACACAGTTATGCTATATAAAAGGTTACTTATTGCCATTGTTACCATCATCTTTGTCACTGTTTTATATTACCTTGTTCCGTATGATGTCACCACACGGTTTGAAGAAAATGAGATGGAGAGTCGGATCCGCCAACGCCTGCTCAGCCTGCGGAGCCGCCGGGGACCCTCCCGTGGCTGCCACGACCGCCCAGATCCCCGCACCACACAGAGAAGACCTCAAGCAGCGCCGCACCACAGGGAGTTAACTTATTCGAGAGCAGCATCCAATCAAAATCCGGTGCTAATAGAATGATACAAGGGTGAGAAGCAGCTTTCTGTCCTGGATAAAACGAAGTCCCGGCCGGGCACGGTGGCTCCGGCCTGTAATCCCAGCACTTCGGGAGGCCGAGGCAGGCGGATCACAAGGTCAAGAGATCGAGACCATCCTGGCCAACATGGTGAAACCCAGTCTCTACTAAAAGTACAAAAAAATTAGCCGGGCGTGGTGGTGCGTGCCTGCTGTCCCAGCTACTCTGGAGGCTGAGACACGAGAATTGCTTGAAACCGGAAAACGGAAGTTGCGGTCAGCTGGGATCGCGCCACTGCACTCCATCCTGGCGACAGAGCGAGATTCTGTCTCAAAAAAACGAAGTTCCTTATACCTGACCACGTCAACATGAGTGAGCTCATCAAGATAATTAGAAGGTGCTTACAGTTCAATGCTCATCAAGACTTCTTCCTGTTGGTGAACGGACAGCGTGGTGATCGTCTCCACACCAACCTCAGAGGTGTATGAGAGTGAAAAGGATGAAGATGGATTCCTGTACATGGTCTGTGCCTCCCAGGAGACATTTGGGATGAAATTGTCGGTGTAAAACTAGAAAAATGCATGTATTCTAGAATTTTTAAAACTCTTACCAAGGAAGAAAAAGGGATGTTCCCAACTGAGATCGATCCGTTCATCTAATCACAGGTCATCCAACAGTAGTGTTCCCACCTAGGAATGTTAGGAAATTGTGTTTGTATTTCAAGCAGAAAAGCCGAGCTCTAAGTGAGTACGCTCAGCTTTGGAAACTATATTATTCAACGTAGGCTAGCTTGTTTTTAAATTTTAAACTTTTAAAAATAAAACCTTTCATTCAAAAAAAGAAAATGAGACATACTCTCTTCCCCTGCCTTGGTGATGAGGGAAGCACATGCTGGTGTGGAGGTGAGACACTGAGCATAACAGAGGGAGAACTTCCCTAGGCAATCTCCTGGACCTGCTGTTCTCTGTGCACATGAAAATAAACTTTTTTATGGTGCTGAGATTTGGAAGTTATTATTACTACATGACTTAGAATTTCTGACTAATTAATGATTCTATTAGCAATGCAATATAGCTTCGTAAGAAATGACTACAGTCTTTACCAGTTTCAAGCTATGGAACCCTAGAAACGTCTCTATTGCCCCAGTGTTTTTTTATCTATTAAAAAGAAAGTGAGACTATTATTATTGTAGAGGATTAATATGACAGTAATGTAAACTTTACAGAAATGTAATATGATAGGATGTGTCACATGTAGTAGCCCCTTATCAGTTATTACTATTTTTAATATTAAATTTGCTATTTTTATGTGAACTAAATGCAACACACGGCCTTTCGATAACCAATAAATATAGTGGAGAATTCAGTTAAAACTTTTTTTTGGAAATACTATCTCATCTGTATTTTGTGGGAGTTGGTGGAGTTCTAAATTGGAATAATTTCTGTGGGGCAAAATTTGACGTTACCTATGTACGATAGATATACAACTCTATGTACAGTATCTATGCACATACATAGATATTCATTAAAACATTATTTGTAATAGTGTAGGAAAAAACCAAGCAAGCCTAAATAGCTATCAACAAAGAATTGGTCTGCTAAATAATGATAAATTCACACACTGTAACACTATCAGCCATTTTAAAGATGAGGTTATTCATACATACTAATATGGTAGGATCTCCAAGATATTGTTGAGTAAGAAAGGTAAAGTGTGGAACAAGGTATAATACAGTGCTATTTATATGAGCAAAAGATATACACGCACAGAATACCTTTGAGGCTAGAGGATGCATGAGTGGCTGATAATACTATTGCTGGGGGAAAGCTGTGTTTGGAGAAAAGTAATTAAATGAGAGATGTATTTTCATTGTATTTCATAAGGCAGTTTTGTTTTTCATTGTTACCATGCAAACATATCATCTATAAACAAAATAGACAAAAGGAAAGATGATCCATCAGACATACTTTGTCATTTTAGTTCTGTTTATAAAGCGTTATTTATGGATAAGTGAACTGAGTGATATTGACACGTTTTTCGATACACTTGAGGGTGATTTTGATATAAAATCGCAATTAAAAGAGAATTTAGAAGAATTATTTTTAAGTTGAAAACTAAATATTAAAATTATTAATATTAAAAATAAATTATTGTGGGTCTTTAACTCATTCTACAAATTTTTTATTCTATACATTTATTGGCTTTTAATAATGATTTCAAAGGGGGCTTTAAGGAATTGTTGGTCTTATTTCCAGGCTTAATTACACATCTTCAAATTTTAAACAATAAGGTTCTAAAGTTATTATATTAGATTTCTTTTTAAAATATTTCAATTCCCTAGCAACAATAACGGCAAACTTCCTAAGTATTTAAACTTCTCTTGTATGTCTAATAGATTAAACTTAAATTAACTAATTAAACTTTTAGTTTGGTTTCAACTTTAAGTTTGTAGTCTAGATCAGTTGCTCAATTACCTATTTTTAAACTGTCTTTAAAGGACTATCATTTTAATAATCAAACTATCTTAAACAATATTTTTACAAGAATGCCATATATTATATTGAAGCAGAATTATGAGCAAATTGAATATTTATTTTACATGTACAGAAAGGTTAAGTAACTTCACTAAATTCATACAACTAGATAATAGCAAAATTGGATTCAGGTTTGTCCGATTCTAATTTCTATAACATTTACACTATGCACCTGCCTTTTCTGATAATACCAGAAGCTGACAAAAAAGAACGTTATTAACTCATATATTCATATGTTCAAGGAATAGGAGTATTTTCAAGTGCGGTTGGATAGTTGGGCTCAAAAGACATCTTCAGCATCCAGTTTTACCTTCATTCTTTTGCATCTCTGCTTCCATTGTGTTGGCTTCATTTTTAGCTGCAAAATGAGAAGTTGGGTTCTAACTTAAGATTTTCCTACCTAAGGTAAGTAACGATTCTGATAAAAATGGCTTTAGGCAAGTGGCTTCAGACTTGAAGAGAGAGCTCTGGAGAATTAGAACCTGAAAGATTCCAATCGAGATGCCATGCATCCTCAGAATCACTTTCTTGGCCCCATTCACTTAGAATATTGTTTTCCTTTCTTTTCCCAAAACACTCCCAAGACTTATATTTTATGTCTTCATAATTTAAATATTGGCTGAATGTACCTGTTTGTGTTCATGTGTTCTTGTCCAAATTATTCTTTGAAAGATCAGCATGGGCAACAATAAATCAACTAAATAACAATGATGTTAAATAATTAATTATCAGAATTTTAGAAATGTTAATGCATAAATATAAGAATATCTGTGGTTATACACAAATTACTTTAAAAATTAATTTAGTTCAAAATTAATTCATTGTTGAAAATAACAAAACTGATTCTATTCTTTAAAACTATCTGGCCAAAATTGCAGATAGAGCTTGGAGCATGTTATGGTTGCATAAAATAAGAAATTTATTTAAAAAAAAAAATCCACAAGGTTGCAGAGGAGATATGTCAAAGGGGCATAGGAGCCAATTGAAAGAGCTCCCAATGGCCAAGCTGAAACAATTTAGATAGCAAAATAAATACAGTATTACAAGATTATAAGCCAAAGGGTAAAATAATTATCTATGAATCAATTCTGGTATAAAATACTGAATAAGCAAATAACTGGGGAGAATATATAAATCCGTGAATAATTATAATAATTTACGTAGATAATATGCTCTCAAGCAGGTGTAGCATAATTTCTAATTTTTAAGTGTTAATGTACATAAGTGATTTCCATCTAAACAGTACATTATGGGAAGGGGGAGAAGAGTAATTTGATAGTGGAGAAACTGACAAACACCTCCTCAGCCAGGTGACTATGTTGTTTCTCCTAAGAACAAGTGACATCAAACTAATGAGAAAATCAGTTAATTGTGACAAACACACCACACTAGTATGTTAATAATAGGGGAAACTGTTAATAGGTGTGATGATACATAGAAACTCTCTGTATTATCCTTGCAATTTTTTTGGTAAATCTAAAACTATTCTAAACGGAAGTTTATTTGTTTCAAAAATACCTGAAACCAACTTTTGACAGAAAACCACTAATTTTTTTTTTTAAAGCAATCTCTGCCAAAGAAGATGTTTACCCTCCAAACCAAATTCCTCGTTGGACTTAATTTTAAATTTGGCCCTTATTTAATTATTCAGTATTTAAATGATATAATTTGACTCTTACAACAACTGACTTTAAAAAAATTAACTTACTCTTTGGCACCTACAATGACTTTGCCTTTATGAGAAAGTATTTAAAGAGAAAAAATGCAGTAGACACTGTCAAAATTTCTCTAAAATCAATTAATTAAACTGAAAAATAGAAAACCTTAAGGACTAAATCATTTTTCCAAAAATTGGTAAAAGTGATTTTCTCTTGGAGTATGGCAAATGCCTGGAAGTTTTTAACTAGGTCTTCCATATTTACATGCTTGTGAATTGCAATACTTTCTTCTTCATAAGTCGTAGCTCATTCTTCTAAGAGGTCCTAAACCATTAATCCTTGAAAAATTAAGGGCCCATGAACCTTAATTAATGTATACCTATTCTAAATGTCCTCATACCTTACTCTTTACTAGAACACTATTGTGCCAATGATTTTTCATATGTATTTATTATGGAATGTTTAAATTAATCATGTTTAGAAAAATTTTATATTTACAGACATATTGCTAAGATAGTACATATATCTTGCCTCTAGTTTACTATTAACATTGTACATTATTATGATACATTTGTTAGAATTAGTGAGCCAATATTGATACATAGTAACTAAAATCCATACATTATTTAGGTATTCTTAGGTTTTACCTAATGGTGTTTTCTTTACCAGTATTCCATACAAGGTCCATTACAGTTACCTTGAATATCATCGTGTTTTCTTTCACTCACCTTTTTCGTTTTTTATAAATTGACGTTTTTAAAAACAGCTTAATTGAGGTAAATTTATATATTAAAACCTGCACATATATAATGTATAAAATGTGATGAGTTAGGATTTGTACGTATATTGTGAAACCATAACCACAATCAAGGTTACAAGCATACCTATTACCTCCAAAAGGTTCCCCTGCCCCTTGTTTTGTTTTGTATATGCATGTGTGTGTGGTAAGAGAACTCAATATGAGTTCCACCTTCTTAAAATTATTAAAGTATACAAGATAGTACAGTCTTATAATTATAGGCACTATACTGTACAGCAGGTCTCAAGAACTTATTCATTTGCATAACTGAAACTTTATTGAAAAACAACTCCCCATTTCCCCTCAGGCTCTGGAAACTACCATTCTATATTCTACTGAGTTTGTATATTTCATTTTAGATTTTTTGCTTTGTTCTGTTTATTTTGATAGGAGAGAAGGGGGTAAAAACAAAAATTTGGTTTGCACTCCAAAGACTTTTCCCAAAGATTGGTGATTCATTTCTATTTCACATTATCATGGATGAACATTCATTCTGGCTTTCATGATGGTTTGAATTCAAGGTAATGTGTCTAAAATATGTTTTTCTGAAATCCAGGGTATTCACTGGATTCACGAAAGAACACATGGGTGTTCTTTGTGTTCTTGTTCTTATATGAAAGGAATTGGCACTTCAGTTTTGAGAACAAATTTTAAAATCACAAATCCAATTGGTCTGTGAATTGGATCTAGGCTCATTACTAAGGCACCATTCAGCAATAATGGCTTCAAACATTTATATACCCTGTGAAACTGAAATTAATTAAGGGTCTGCTGATTCTATAAACTATGTACTGAATAAGGAATGAGGGAAGAATTATAAATCTGGATGCTAAGTTCAGAGCAAAATAATCAGTAATCTCCTCACTTTTGCAATATCTATAAATAGAGGGAGGAGATAGAAATTATATGTATAACATTAAATAACTGCATAAAAACTTGGAAATTATTTTTCATTAAATTTGCCACGTATTCCAGTTCAATAAGATGCCTGTGAGAAAAATAACTACTTAAGGCAGAAAACTAGTTACATGGTTGCTATTCAGAATTTTTGAGAGTGAAAGAATGAATAAAGGTCAACTTTTCTGGTTTAAATTGGTTTTAAAATGCGATTTTGTAACTTAAACATCTCTGTTATGCCTTAAAAATTCAACATGAGTTCTACCTTTAAATAATTACTAAAGTGTATAATAAATTACAGTATTATTATAGGCACTCTCCTGTGCCTCAGTACAGTATAGTATTTGTGCATATTATTAAAGCACAAATTAAAATTAGAGAAAGTCAAAAGGTTATAATACATCTAAACAGACATTTGTAGTTTTTTAAATCCAAAACCTTTTTCCCATACAACATAAAAATTCCCTTTTTGTAGGCACAGCTGTGATGGTAATGAGAACCTGGTTGGGACCCAGAACTTAACGCAAATTCTACAAGTGGGAAACGTATTCTTTCCATTTGGATGAACTCTTACTTTGTTTTTGAGGTAAAAAATTTATTGTTATTTAGCTTTCCTCTACCAATTTCTGTGGTATTTTTTGTAGCTTCTTTCCACATATCTGGAGTGATAATAGTACCAAGTTTCTGCTCATATTTTTCAGGCACCATCCTTTCATCAGAGGTTTCCTTCATCACAGAAAGCAGCAGCAGCTTGAAAACAGTAACTGAGTTTAGCTATTCTAGATGGCTCATATAAATGGAATCATGTCCTTCAGTGACTGGCTTATTTTACTTAGCATAGTGTCCCCCAGACTCATTCATGTTGTTGCATATGGCAGGATTTCTTTCTTTTTTAAGACTGAATAATTTTTCATTTTATGTATATATATGTATACATACATATATATATATATACACACACATACATAGATACATAGGTAAGGAAAATGTGATATATATATTCTTTATCTTTTCATCTGTCAATGTGCAGTTAGGTTGTTTCTATATTTGACTATTGTACATAATGCTGCAGTGAAGACAGGAGTGCAGGTCTCTTTGAGATCCTGGTTTCAATTCTTTTTGATATAGACTCTGAACTGGGATTGCTGGATCATATGGTAGTTCTATTTTTAATTTTTTTGAGGAATCTCCATGTTGTTTTCATAGTGGTTCTACCATATTACATTCCCACCAACATTGTACAGGGATTTCAATTTCTCCATATTCTCACCAGCGCTTACCTTTTGTTTTTTGGTAATAGCCATACTAATAGGTGTGAGGTGATATTGTGGTTTTCATTTTCATTTCTTTGATAATTAGTGATATTGAATATGTTTCATATACCTATTGGCCATTTTGCAGCTTATTTTTTTTTAATTTTTAAATTTATTTCTATAGTTTTTTAAATTTTTAAGTTCAGGAGTACAAGTGTACGTTCATTATATAGGTAAACTTATGCCATAAGAGTTTGTTATACAGATTATTTCATCACCCAGGTATGAAGCCTAGTACCCATTAGTTGTTTTTCTTGATCCTGTCTCTCCACCCTCTAAAAGGCTCTAGTATGTGTTGTTCCACCCTACGTGTCTATGAGTTCTCATCATTTAGCTCCCACTTATATGTGAGAACATTCCATATTTTATATGTAGAAAACCTTAAAGACTCAACAAAAGAACTGTTAGAACTAATGAATGAATTCAGTAAACTGCAGTACAAAATCAACATACAAAAATTAGTTGTGTTTCTTACACTAACAACAAACTATTTAACAAGGACATTAAACAAAACAATCCCATTTTCAATAGCATCAAAGAGAATAAAATACTTTTATTTTATAAACAATGTAAATGTAAAAGGCTAGTACACTGAAAGCAATAAAACATTGATGAAAAAAATTAAAGAAGACATAAATAAATGAAAACATTCTGTGTCCGTGAATTGGAGACTTAATATTATTAAACTGTCAATTCTACCCAAAGTGATTGATATGGTTTGGCTATGTCCCCACCCAAATCTCAACTTGAATTGTATCTCCCAGGGGAATTGTGGGAGGGACGTGTTGTGGGAGGGACCCTGGGGGAGGTAATTAAATCATGGGAGCCACTTTTTCTTCTGCTATTCTTGTGATAGTAAGTCTCATGAGATCTGATGGGTTTATCAGGGGTTTCTGCTTTTGCTTCTTCTTCATTTTCTCTTGCTGCTGCCATGTAAGAAGTACCTTTCACCTCCTGCCATGATGCTGAGGCCTCCTCAGCCATGTGGAACTGTAAGTCTAATTAAACCTCTTTTCTCTTTTTCTTCCCAGATTTGGGCATGTCTTTATCAGCAGCATAAAAACAGAATAATACAGTAAATTGTTACCAGTAGAGTAGGGTGATGCTGAAAAGATACCCGAAAATGTGGAAGCACCTTTGGAACTGAGTAAGAGGCAGAGTTTGGAACAGTTTGGAGGGTTCAGAAGAAGACAGAAAAATATGTGAAAGTTTGAAACTTCCTAGAGACTTGTTGAATGGCTTTGACAAAAGTGCTGACAGTGATATGATCAATAAAGTCCAGGCTGAGGTGGTCTCAGATGGAGATGAGAAACTTGTTGAGAACTGGAACAAAGGTGACTCTTGACCTGTTTTAGCAAAGAGACTGGCACATTTTGCCCCTGATCTAGAGAACTGTAATATGTTAAACTTGAGAGAGATGATTTAAGGTATCTGGCAGAAGCAATTTTTAAGCAGCAAAGCATTCAAAAGGTGACTTGGATGCTACTAAAGGAATTCCATTTTAAAAGGGAAACAGATCATAAAAGTTCAGAAAAGTTGCAGCCTGACAATTGCAGTATGAAAAAAAACAGGCAAACAAAACTCAACCCAGCTGCAGAAATTTGCATAAGTAGCAAAGAACCTAATGTTAATCCCCGAGACCATGGGGAAAATGTCTGCAGGCCATGTCAGTGACCTTCATGGCAGCCCCTCCCATCACAGTACTGGAGGCTCGGGAGGAAAAAGTGGTTTCATGGACTGGGCCCAGGGTCCCCAGGCTTTGTGCAGCCGAGGAACTTGGTGCCCTATGTCCCAGCTGCTCCAGCTGTGGCTGAAAGGGGCCAATGTAGAGTTTGGGATGTGACTTCAGGGGGTAGAAGCCCCAAGCCTTGGCAGCTTCCACCTAGTGTTGAGCCTGTGAGTGCACAGAAGTCAAAATTGAGGTTTTGGAACCTGTCTAGATTTCAGAAGATGTGTGGAAACACCAGAATGCCCAGGCAAAAGTTTGCTGCAAGGGTGGGGACCTCATGAAGAACCTCTCCTAAAGCAGTGCAGAAGGGAAATGTGAGATCAGAGCCCCCACACAGAGTCCCTACTGGGACACCCCCCTACTGGAGCTGTGAGAAGAGGGCCACTGTCCTCCAGGTCCCTCAATGGTAGATCCACCAACAGCTTCCAATGTGTGCTTGGAAAAGCCACAGACGTTCAACACCAGCAGGTGAAAGCAGTTAGGAGGGAGGCTGTACCATGCAAAGCCACAGGGGTGGAGCTTCCCAAACCATGGGAACCCACCTCTTGAGTCCGCATGACCTGGATGTGAGACCTGGAGTCAAAGGAGATCATTTTGGAGCTTTAAAATTTGACTGTCTCACTGGATTTCGGACTTGGATAGGCCCTATAACCCCTTTGTTTTGACCAATTTCTCCCATTTGTAATGGCTGTATTAACCCAATGCCTGTATCCCCACTGCTTCTAGGAAGTAACTAGCTTGCTTTTGATTTAACAAGCTCACAGGTGGAAGGGACTTGCCTTGTCTCAGATGAGACTTTGGACCATGGACTTTTGGGTTAATGCTGAAATGACTTCAGACAAGGGGGAAGGCATGATTGGTTTTCAAATGTGAGGCCATAAAATTTGGAGGGGAAGAATGGTATGGTTTGGCTGTGTTTCCACCTACCCAAACCTCAACTTGAATTGTAACTCCCAGAATTCCCATGTGTTCTGGGAGGGGACTCGGGGCAGTTAATTGAGTCATAGGAGGCTGGTCTTTCTCTTACTATTCTTGTGATAGTGAATAAGTCTCATGAGACCTGATGGGTTCATCTGGGGTTTCTGCTTTTGCTTCTTCCTCATTTTCTCTTGCCACCACCATGTAAAAAGTGCCCTTCACCTCCTGCCATGATTCTGAGGCCTCCCCAGCCATGCATAACTGTGTAAGTCCAATTAAACCTCTTTTCTCTTTTTCTTCCTTGTCTCAGGTATGTCTGTATAAGCAGCATAAAAACAAACTAATAAAGTAATCTACAGATTTAATGTTGTACCCATCAAAATCTCAATGAAATAATTTTTACGGAAATATAAAAAAGATCTTAAAATTCCCATGGAACCACAAAAGTCCCTAAATAGCCAAAACAATTTTGAGAAAAAAAAAAAAACAATAGAAACTGGAGGCATCACATTTACCAATTTTTAAAATATATTACAAAGCTACAGTAATTAAAACAATATAATTTTAGCATAAAGACAGATAGATATATAGACCAATGGAGCAGAATAGAATAGAAATCCCAGAAATAAACTCACATATATGTGTGTCATCAACTGGTCTTTGACAAGGTTGCCAAGAACACTTAATAGGAAAAGATTCTTTCTTTAATAAATAGTTTTGAGAAAACCTGATATTCACATGTAAATAAATGAATTGAACTCTTATTTTACACCATACATAAAAATCAGCTCCAAATGGATTAAATAGTAATGCTTAAATGTAAGACTAGAAGCTATAACACTTCTAGAGGAAAACAAAGGGAAAAATCTTCATGACATTGTTCTTGCCAATAATTTTCTGAATATGACACCAAAAACACAGGCAATAAAAGCACAAATAGGTAACTGTGACTACATCAAACTAAAAACCTTCTGCAGAGCAAAGAAGAAATCAACAGACTGAAAAGACAACCTACATAATGAAAGAAAATAATTGTAAACCAAGTATCTTATAAGAGTTTAATTTTTTAAATTAAGAAATTCTACAACTCAACAGCAGAAACAGATTTTAAAATGGGCAAAAATTTGAATAGACATTCCTCCAAAGAACACAAACAAATGATCAAAATTGTAGAATGTCTCTCAATTTGGATTAGACTTATGGCTTTCTTTTTTTCATTATTAATCTGATGTCATCTGTTCCGAGAAAGAAGACCACAGAAGTAAAGTGCCATATTTATTACATCACACCAAGGTGAATATTATCAGTCTGAGTTTTCTTTGTTGATGGTCTCCTTGGTCACCTACCTGAGGTGGTATTTGTCAGGTTTCTTCAGAGTAAAGTCCTTCTTTTCCTCATTTTCATAGTGTATTCTTTAGATATAAGTCACCATGTGCAGATCACACTTGAAGGGTGAAGATTGTGCTCTACCTCCTTGATGGAGGTTGTCAATTATTGGTTATTTGTTAGTTCACTCAAACATATTTGTTGAATTTCTAGCATTGTCTTGCATTGATTGACATTCCACCTGGCACTAAGTTTAAAATGATGACCAAGGCTGGCAAGAACCTTCCCTGGTAGATCTGATATTTTTAGATAAATGATTCATGGAACATACTTGTGATCAAAAACCAAAGAGAGAAATAAACACTACAGACAGATGACAAAGAATCAGTGAGATGTAATGGACCTGTGATTAGGCAGTCCAATTCTGGTCTTAATTCTACCACATTTTATAGAGCATAAATTATTTATTCTTTTATATATATATATATATATTAATTACACTTTAGGTTCTGGGGTACACATGCAGATCATGCAGGATTGTTGCATAGGTACATACATGGTAATGTAGTTTGCTGCCTCTATCCCCCCCTTCACCTGTATCTGGCATTTCTCCCCCATGTTATCCCCTCCCCAACCTCCCTACCCACCATTGTCCCTCCCTAGTCTCCCACAACAGACCCAAGTGTTTGGTGCTCCTCTCCCCTGTATCCACGTGTTCTCATTGTCCAACACTCGCCTATGAGTGAGAACATGAGGTGTTTGATTTTCTGTTATTGTGTCAGTTTTCTGAGAATAATGGTTTCCAGATTTATCCATGTCTCTACAAAGGACATGAACTCATCATTTTTATGGCTGCACAGTATTCCATGGTGTATATGTGCCACATTTTACTAGTCCAGTCTGTCATCGATGGGCATTTGAGTTGGTTCCAGGTCTTTGCTATTGTAAACAGGGCTCCAATGAACATATGTGTGCATATATCTTTATAATAGAACAATTTATAATCCTTTGGGTATATACCCAGTAATGGGATTGCTGGGTCAAATGGAATTTCTATTTCTAGATCCTTGAGAAATCACCACACTGTCTTCCACAATAGTTGAACTAATTTACACTCCCACCAACAGTGTAAAAGTGTTCCTATTTCTCCACATCCTTTCCAGCATCTGTTGTCTCCAGATTTTTTAATGATTGCCATTCTAACTGGTGTGAGATGGTATCTCAATGTGGTTTTGATTTGTATTTCTCTAATGACCAGTGATGATGAGCATTTTTTTCATATGTTTGTTGGCCTCATATATCTCTTCTTTTGAAAAGTGTCTGTTCATATCCATTGCCCACTGTTGAATGGGGTTGTTTGTTTTTTTTCTTGCAAATCTATTGTAGTTCTTTGTAGATTCTGGATATTAGCCCTTTGTCAGATGGGTAGACCACAAACATTTTTGCTTTTGTTGCCAATGCTTTTGGTGTTTTAGTCATGAAGTCCTTGCCTATGCATATGTCCTGAATGGTTTTACCTAGGTTTTCTTCTAGGGTTTATATGGTGTCAGGTCTTATGTTTAAGTCTTTAATCCATCTGGAGTTAATTTCAGTGTAAGGTGTCAGGAAGGGTCCAGTTTCTGTTTTCTGCACATGGCTAGCCAGTTATCCTAACACCATTTATTAAACAGGGAATCCTTTCCCCATTGCTTGTTTTTGTCAGATTTGTCAAAGATCAGATGGTGGTAGATGTGTAGATCTGTGGCATTTCCTCCGAGGCCTCTGTTCTGTTCCATTGATCTATATCTCTGTTTTGATACCAGAATCATGCTGTTTTGATTACTGTATCCTTGTAGTATAGTTTTAAGTCAGGTAGCGTGATGCCTCCAGCTTTGTTCTTTTTGCTTAGGATTGTCTTGGCTATGTGGGCTCTCTTTTGGTTCCATATGAAGTTTAAGGTGTTTTTTTCCAGTTCTGTGAAGAGGGCCATTGGTAGCTTCATGGGTATAGCATTGACTCTATAAATTACTTTGGGCAGTATGGCCATTTTCACAATGTTGATTCTTCCTAACTATAAGCATGGAATGTTTTTCCATCTGTTTGTGCCTTCTCTGATATTTAGAAGACCCCATCATCTCAGCCCAAAATCTGCTTAAACTGATAAGCAACTTCAGCAAAGTCTCAGGATACAAAATCAGTGTGCAGAAATTACAAGCATTCCTATACACGAATAACAGACTAAAAGAGAGCCAAACCAAGAGTGAACTGCCATTCAAAATTGCTACAAAGAGAATGAAATACCTAGGAATACAACTAATAAAGGATGTAAAGGACCTCTTCAAGGAGAACTACAAACCACTGCTCAAGAAAATTCTTTATTCTTAAAGGCAAACTAACTTTTCTAAATGGGCCATATTTGAAGAGAAGCCCCTTTCCCATTGCTCTGGTTTCCGTAAGAGAGAAATTTTCTCCAAAAAAAAAAAAAAAAAGTCTCTACCTTCTCTTATTCCTTACACTAGTGGGAAGAATTTTCTTGACAGTAGGTGATAGTCATTAATTTAAGATTTTTTATTTTCTGATACTAACTATAGATAGTTCTAAATGAGGGAGATTTTGTGTCATCCTATTTTTGTTCTACTCTGGACCAGTGTGAAGTAGCTGAACAATGACTGTAGGATTAATTTGGGCGAAGTGTTCCATTGGGATGCACTATATTTCTCTCCTCTTTACTGAGAACTTGCTAAAAGCATCATCAGCAAACAATATAGAAGCCTAGAATTCTGACATCTAAATGCTGGGAAAGGAAAATCTTCTAGTTTTATAAACTTTCTAGAAGAGGTAGAATGAACAAAATAGTTTATAATTCTGTTATTTTACACCAAGACAGGGAGTGAGCAGTCCCCTTTGGTCTTCATGATATGGTCTTCAAGATATGTCCTCAATACTAATTTTATTAGAAATGTAGAAGATGGTTTGACGTCTCTGTCTTTGTCTTATGCTAAACTAGTTCCAAACTTCAATGAGAAAAGGCAGATGTTATTTACTGATACCTTCAAAGCAACATCAGCAATCCGTAAGACTGAATTAAATCATTTATGCTGTGGTAGTCTAAATATAAATATAACTTGTTATCAGAGTAACCATATGACTTATTATCATAGTAATATTGAAACTTTTGAAACTAATAACCATAGATATTCTATGTGTATGTAGAGAATATTGAATTGTTACAACTTCTGATATTATTCAAAATAATAATGAAATTCTCAACTTGTTTAAAGTTTGCAGCAAGCTTGCTGAGCTTTATAAAGTGGACTCTTACATATTCCTAATTGCCAATTATTTTTTCTCTCTTTCTGCCCAGTGCATGTTCAATACAAAACTATGCTTTTAATTAACTTCTGCTCAGTAAATAGGTATTCAAATGCACATTTTGTGCATCAGAATCACAATCAAAGCTGTAGGGTTACTTTTTGCAACGTTATTCTAATTAAAATACTTTTAGCTGTATTTGGCATGCATTAAAACGTCAAGTAATTGACAGCCCATAAGTGAAAAATTGATCCAATTATCAAGACAACTAGGACTTTTTTTTTCTTTTTTCAACTGCTGAGATTTATTATGGCCATTAGAATTACAGATGTTTATATGTTTGCTTTTAGTAATTGGAATTCACTTAACTTTGCCATGCCCTCAGTGTTGTTTCTGCTCTTCAGTGTGATAGACAATTCGTCAATCTTTGAAATGCGCATTTAGAAAAAACCTCCCAAATCTCTCTTCACATGGAGTGGATAATCATGCTTTCACTTGAGTTTAAGGAATAGATTTTTCTTTTCGTGTCTCCAGATGGTCCTTTTGGTAATGAGTCACAGAGGAACACAGCTTGTCCTAAGATATAGCTTCCATATAATGTATGTTATTTTTTTAATTAATAACATAAATCTTTAACGAGTTAATTAATTTAACTCACACAAATTGAATAAAACAAAAGAAAATATAACAAACATTATTTTCTAATTGCAGCCATTTGGTTTATCTCTCCTGCAATGTAATAAAAGTATTTAATTTTCTCAATAAAAGTCAGCCAAATAAACTCCCCAAATAACGATTTTATATTTGTTTGAAAGATCCATAATTTAGAAAAATTAGTAATTTTTAAGAATTGGAGTATTAATATTTACTCAATTTTGTTGAATTTTGGGATCAGTATTATGGGGGAGTAATACATATTGTTTATAAAGAATCTTTATCAATATGTATTAATCAGAAAAAAATCATTTCAGAGCATAAATTATAGGTATTAATTTACCTGGATCTAGAATTGACCATTATAATTAGACTAAACATCAAATGATTTATTTGTTATGGATATGATAGACATATTTCAATGATTATATTTTACACATTCAAAACGAATGTATTTAAAACCTAAACAAGTTTTATTTTACTCAAGGCTTCAAAATAACATTATCTCTTAAAGTCAAAGTCCTCAGCTTAGTGGCTGGTGTTTTTCATCACCAGACCCTCTACTTATCCAAACACATTTCTGGGACTCCTGACCTAGATCACCTGTTAATATCCAGGACATCGTGATTAAGCTTACCTCTTTGCTTTTTCTTCTGCCATTTTCCTATTTTCCAGTTGTCTTCCCTTTACCTGTTCATACTTTCAAGAAGACCAAGCTCAAAACTTACTTGCACCAAGAATATTTTTTATGAACCTATTCTAGAAATAGTGCTTTTTTAACACTTCACAGGGGTCTCACAGTGCACTTCACTGTGAAAAATTGTATGTAAAGTCAATTTTCATTATTCCTGGTAGTTATGTTCTCTAAAGTCACTATGAACACTGAATTACAATAATTGAATCATTGCTTCTTCGTGAAATAAAGACTAAATCAAGGGTTAGGTTTCTGGATGCCTCTGGTAACAACCTTGTCTTGAACCAGTAGGTAGTAACCTTGTTCTATGTATGTTTCTGTTTTAAGACACCTTATTTAATATATATTGCTGATTCATTAGGCTGAATTCATGGATAACAACACTATACCTCATGACCGAATGACATTTACCTCACACAGGCATTATTTCCTAAGGCACATCACAACTGTTTCGCACTTAGGAACCTTAGACGACACTGCAACACTAGGCTTGGAGGTCATTTTACATTAGACAGTAAAATCACCAAGAAAGGGAAACAAAATGAGAGTAATATGGTGCTAAATGAATATTTTAAAAGGGCATGTTTTACTGTATGAAAGCTGAAATAAGATGGCAAAGCAATGCCTTATTCAGTCTCAGCCAGGATCAAGTGCATTGTCCAACTCAATTTTTTTTTTTTAATTATACTTTAAGTTCTGGGATACATATGCAGAACATGCAGGTTTGTTCCATAGGTATACATGAGCCATGGTGGTTTGCTGCACCCATCAACCCATCATCTACATTAGGTATTTCTTCTAATACTATCCCTCTCCTAACCCCCCCACTATCCCACAGGCCCCAGTGTGTGATGTTCTCCTCCCTGTGTCCATGTGTTCTTATTGTTTAACCCCCATTTATAAGTGAGAACATGCAGTGTTTGGTTTTCTGTTCCTGTGTTAGTTTGCTGAGAATGATGGTTTCCAGCTTCATCCAGTCCTTGCAAAGGACATGAACTCATCCTTTTTTATGGCTGCATAGTATTCCATGGTGTATATGTGCCACATTTTCTTTATCCAGTCTATCATTAATGGGCCTTTGGGTTGGTTCCAAGTCTTTGCTATTGTGAACAGTGCTGCAATAAACATATGTGTGCATGTGCCTTTATAGTAGAATGGTTTATAATCCTCTGGGTATATACCCAGTAATGAGATTGCTGGGTCAAATAATATTTCTGGTTCTAGATCCTTGAGGAATCACCACATTGTCTTCCACAATGGTTGAACTAATTTACAGATGGTATCTCATAGTGGTTTTGATTTGTGTTACACTAATGACCAGTGATGATGAGCTTTTTTTCATATGTTTTTTGGCCACATAAATGTCTTCTTTTGAGAAGTGTATGTTCATATCCTTTGCTCACTTTTTGATGGGGTTGTTTTTTTCTTGTAAACTTTTTAAAGTCCCTTGTAGATTCTGGATATTAGCCCTTTGTTAGATGGATAGATTGCAAAAAGTTTCTCCCATTCCATAGGTTGCCTGTTCACTCTGATGATAGTTTCTTTTGCTGTGTTTTTTTCATCGCAAGGAGCATGTACATGTTCCAAATGACAGTGAAAGCCTTGGGTATTGATTTGGATTTACAAATATATTTTAATGAATAGGCAAATTCACAAAAATGAAATTCCTAAATAATGAGGATTACCTGTATATTTCTTACTTTCTTTAACACTCTTTTTTTGTCTTCAGTATGTTCCCCTTAACACTAATGGAAATCCATTGTGGTACCTTCAATACATATTTGCTGAATGTAGAAATAAACCTTACTTTGACACAAACTGTATCATAAGTGTGAATACCACCATCCAAATATGTTGATTATGGAATCTTTGGCTTTATCTGGAAACATGTAGTTAGTGGTCTCCAAATAAAATTTATGTAAAATGTAAAATGTAAATGTATAGGAATAAGCCTAATAGTAACAAGTGATGATGTTAGAGGAAAACAGAATATAATATCAGTGTTGGTAATATAATCCTGTACTAGCTTATAGGACAGTAAGTAGGCAGGCAAGTGGAGCAATAAAGCTCTGGAAATTATCTAGATTTGCATTATATTGGGCTTGCAATTAGGACAGCTACAATATAAAAGAGTGGCTATTCGAGAGAGATATTTTTAAAAAATCAATTTAAAACCTCTTAAGGCAATTGTTTTCAGTTATTAGAAATAAAAATAATTGCTATTCCTATCGATATACAACATATGATAGGATTTAAGGATTATTCTGCAAATACAGAAACATAACATGAACCAAGACAACAAAAGAGAATAATATCAAAGCTGATATTTATTACTAGTGAAAAAACATAATAAGAGAAATAATTTCTATTTTTAAAAATCAAAAAAGCTTTGCCTAAAAGAAAATGAATTACATTTAAATTTTTTTAATCATCTTGCTGAATTCCTTGATTTCTACATATGACTATGTCTTTGAAGAGTATAAATGGAAATAGCAGATGTTAGTAAAAATGACTGTGACTTCACAAACATCTCAAACAAAGCTAAGTTCCCAAGTCCAAAATAATTGCTTATTTGTGTGAAAAAGACTCTGAATCACACATGCATCCTCCTTTCATCTATCTAAACTAAAATGATCCTTCATAGCTTGCTAAACATTCAAGAGGCTGCCAAATTGGAAAGGAAGTGGTTTTACTTTAATTTGCCCATGATTTGTGGGATTTTGTTATCCATAACTAAATGCAGCGAACAATTTTCATGAACTTAACTTTTTTTAAATTTCATTTATACCACATTCAAATTTGGAAAACACAATCTTGTTTCCTGTTTAATTAATGCATATATTAAAATTGTTCATAGAAAAGATTGCTATTTTCCTTCCTCTGGTAGTTAATATATAGCACAATCTAATGACTGTAGTAGAACATTGCCCAACCTTCCCTATGCTGATATTAGCATAGCTGGTTTATAACATATCTGAAAAATAAGCTGATCTTTATTTCAACTGTTTCTCTGTCCATTGGGAGGAGCCATTGCCCTTCATGACGAGAAGAAAACATGATTATAGAGAAAGCTGTCTCTTTTTCTATTTTCATCTAGTATCAGGCCTTTATGGTTCTGGATCAAAAGACATTCTAGGAAACAAGGGTTTTTTAGCTATGCCTGTGTTATTACAACAACTGTTCATAATAAACAACTGTACAAAGCAGTTTCTTTTCAGCGCAGATGCCTGTGTCTCTAACAAAATGTGTGGGACAGTAATATAGCTATTTAAGAAATTTAAAAAAACAAATTAAATTATATGGCTTTTGTATGTTTATTGGTTTTTAGAAAAACTGAATAAAAATGTTCCCTGGAAAACCATAGGCCAAATTGTCCTTAACTCTTTCGCAATTTTCAGGTACTCCTTCACCTGTATAAATATGTAAGCATTAAATATGTTTAGATAAACATTTTTAAAGCATTTAAATATTTGATTGGTTGTGAGAATTATAACTGAAACACATGAAACACTTGAGAATCAGTTATATATTTATTGACTGTACAAAACCTAAAATTAAATTTAGTTTGATGTACTTACAATTAGTAATTCAACTCTACGTTTGATATGATTACTTAGAAAATGATCTTTTCACCTTTTTCTGGAAAACTAATTATTATGATGCAAAGAAATAGACAATGGTGCATAAAAGAAGGACAATGAATAAGGCCAATACAGAAAAATACTAATAAATTCAATATGCAAATATTAAAACACTCAGGCCAAGTTCACGGAATTTAAAAGCTGTATCACTTGTAGAAAGGACAGACTTTTAGTTGGTTCACTGAAGCAGCATCTAAGAAAATAAGTTTATTGTCAGTGATCTGCCTTGCAGTTCTTATTACTGTAGTTTAAAATAAACATTTTTAAAAATGTTCACTTTTACAAGTGTGTCCATATTCTAATTTAGTAACTCATAGCATGTAATATTCATTGTTTATTATGTGCTACCTTACTAAGCTTTAAATTCATTATCACCTTTAACTCCTTGAATAAATTTACAAGATAGAAGTTATGTTTATTTCATTGTGTTGTTTGTGTATTTATTTATTTACTTTGAGATGGAGCCTTGCTCTGTTGCCCAGGCTGGAGTGCAGTGGCACAATCTCAGCTCACTGCTACCTCTGCCTCCCAGTTTCAAGCAATTCGTCTGCCTCGGTCTCCCAGGTAGCTGGGATTATAGGTGTGCACCACCATGCCCAGCTTTTTTTTTTTTCAGAGACGGGGTTTCACCATGTTGGCCAGGTTGGTTTCAAACTCCTTATCTCAGGTGATCCACCCGCCTCAGCCTCCCAAATTGCTGGGATTACAAGCGTGTGAGTCACCCCTCCCAGCCTATTTTTATTTTATAGTTTTGAAAATTCCAGGTTTAGAGAGCACAAACAGTTTAAAGAGAGGCATATGGAATTTTCAAATCTAGATTTATATTACTTCAAAGTTTGGACTCTATCTGTTAGAAAGCATTTCTCCAATTAACTATATCTCATCTTCAGTTTTCAGACCTCATATTAATTGACCTGTAAGGAAATTTGACACAGTTGATCATTCCCTCTGGAAACACTTTCTTCACCTGGCTTTTAGAAAGCCACAATCTATTTTTACTCCTATCTTACTGACTTCCAGGAAGGCAAGGCTTTTGCCCATTTTATTCAGTGCTAGACCATTAGCACATAGAACTAAGCATAAGAAGCACATAAGTAGAAACCATGTGTAAGTGTTGAAATAAAAGCAATTTAAATTTAAAAGAAAAAATAAAAATATATTTCTTAAAAATTTTAACATATATTTAACATATATAAATAATATATTAGTGAATCTTGAAAAATATATAGCTTTTATATATGTATCTTTCTGTGTAAGAAAGATTACTTAAATCAATTTTAGATTTTAACCATTGTTTTAGTTAATGTACATATAGTAGATGATATTGATGCAGAACTATAGAAATTTGATATGCATTTTTCTCTAAAAGAAAACATTCATTTACTCATAAATATGTCCTGAAAACCTACTATACTAGACTCTGTGGATATGGCACAGTCCAGCATTGGTGAGGCTCTTGTAGATTGGGTAGTCAGAAAAGAAATGAACCAAGACTTAAATGATGAAAAGGTCACTGCCCTGGGGGATAACTGAGAAATGAGTATTCTAGGGAACATCAAATGTGAACTCCTAGGTAGAGGTTAGTAATGAATTTTCTAGCAGAAGAGGGAAGAGAAAAAGAGCAATCAAGTGCCTGAGTCACCAGCTCAGTGGGCTTTGTGGCTGTACAATTAAAATGATGGTAAAGCTACTAACTGAAATCTGATAGACTGGCAAAGATGCAAGGTTAGGACAAACATTAAAATTCAAAATGTGTTAAGTTAATTTTGAGATGCTTAAATAAGTCCCTATTTTCAATGTGTGTGTGTGAGGCATAGACAGATAGGGACGACGATATAAATATATACATTTGGGTATCAGTGACACAGAGATGATGTTAAAGCCACGTAACTGAATGAGATCACCAGAGAGGACATATAGATAAAACATATGCAAGGAGACAGACAATGATTGACCTCTGGGACAGATAACCTTTCAAAGCTATCATGAAGTGTTATAGTGTGATTTTAAGGAGGATTTTGATTACTGTAAAAGTGCACTGCAAACTTAAGCAACCACTAAAAATGTAAAAAAAAAAAAAAGAAAAAAAAGTGTAATTGATATACTAAGAGACAAGGAAAATGAAAGTATTTAAAATGATTAATGAAAACCAGAGAAGTAAGAAGAGGTAGATAAAAACAGAGAAAAACAACAAAGACAATGAATAGAAATTAGTATCAAATATGGTAGATATTTATTCAACTGCATTACTAATCATTTTAAAGAGTAAATGGCCTAAGTACTAATTAAAATAGAGAGACTATATGAATGGATAAAAAACGACAACTCAATTATTTGTAATCTACAAGAAACCCACTTGAAATACAAAAACCATAGTTCTTAAAAAGCAAAGGAGTAAAGATATACTATGCTATGCTTTCACTAATCAAAAGAAAGCTACAGAAGCTGTATTAATTTCAGACAAAGCAAACAAGAAAAATGTTCAAGAATGAAAAGGGATGTTATGCAGTAAAAATGAGATCAATTCTCCAAGAAGACATAACAATCTTTAATGTGTATGCACCAAACAACAGATTGTCAAAATATCTAAGGCAAAACCCAATAGAACTACAAGGGCAAATAGATGAATATTATATTAGAAAAAAAGTCTAAAATTAATAATACAAAGTTCTTTCTCAAAAAAAGAAGAGCCATTTAATTCCAAAGTGTAAGAAATTACAAAATAAAAAATAGAACAGAAATTGATAAAATTGAAAACGGGAAATCAGTAGAGAAAATCAACAAAAGTAAAAGTTGCTTCTTTGAAAAGATTGTTAAGTTTGATAAACATCTAGCCAGATTAACTAGGGAAAAGGAGAGAAGACACAAATTACTAATATGGGAAATGAAAGAAGGGCCATCGCTATTATTTACGTGAACATTAAAAAGATGTTAAATGAATATTATAAACAACTCTATACCCACAAATTTGATAACCCAGATGAAATTAGTCAATTTTTAAAAAGATACACTGTACCAAAATTCAAAAATAAATGGATAATCTCAACAGGCCTGTATCTATTAAGCACATTTACTTCATGATTAATAACCTTCCAAAACAGAAAACACTAGGCTCAGATGGTTCACTGATGAATTCTACTAAACATAGAGATGTTGTGAGAAAATAAGAGGCAAAATTTTAAAAGGCACTAATACAATTTTGTAAATGAATATTGTCGTTTATATAATATGGATTTAGAGAAAATTCAGCACACATTACAAAGAGATGATAGTATGGGAACCAATAATAAATGGAAATTAACAGAAGTGCATAAAATGCATTCCAATATTTACTGAATATGTAAAAGTGGGACTGGGGGAAATGACCATAGTGGCAATATGACAGAGACAAAAGCAGAGAACTTTCCAAAATGGAAGGCCATCATTGAGTATTAGGATTTATAAAAGTACATGAAATAGCAAGCAGTATACATTTTTAAAAACCTATAGGCAATCATCTGGTATAACATTACAGAGAACAATATGACCTTAAAAACAACCAGATAGAAAAGAATGGTTATCTATTTAACAATCAGATTGACAGGAGAGTTCTCACCAACAATTATAAACTCCAGAAGCCAAGAGAATAATTAGTGCAATGAAGTAAATGAAAAATATTCCTGTAGAAAAAAAAAAGATTTTATTCTAGAATTCTATAGTCAGTGAAGTGAATCTTTTTAAGAGAAAGGTGAAATAAAGTTATTTTCATTCCAACTAAGGTCATCAGAGTTTACGTTTAATAGACACTGACTGAACAAATCTAAATATTTAATCAGGACATGTCAAGGAATAGGTGTATTTTCACTTGTCTGTCTGAAAATCTATCAATATTTGCATCCACATTTTAACTTCTGGTCAGTTTTCTTCAGTTATGCCTTTGTTTATAATCATTTTGAATGCTCAGGTATATATGTAGTTACATCTAACATCCTTGAATAGATACTTATGCACTAATCTACACGTGTCTTCCTTTCAGTAAATTATATAACTTATATTTATCATTTATATCACCATTTCATCACATTAAAACTGGCTTTGTTTTCTGGTTACTCGTGGTTAGGAACCCATGACGCTGGAGGGCCTGAGGTGTTCCCAGACAGCTGACCATAACACTCCAAAGAGTGGTGCCAGACAAAGCATTTCATCGGGTGGTGGCAGCAGGATCTGTGCTCATTTGCTCATGTCAACAGCAGCAAATGAGCTGTTGGGCACTGGTGGGTGTGAGGCTGCTGGCTCCCCTGCAGGCTTTGATAGTGGTGGCAGTGGTAGTGCAGAAGAGAGAATTGGGAACAGGGCCACTGGGTTCTGTATGTACATTTGCATCCACAGTGGTGGTGGTGTGGGTATGGAGCACTGGTGGGGGTGGAAGGCTGGCTACCTCCATGCTTATGTTCACATCAGTAGCAGTGGTGTCATGCGGCAGAGGGCAGGGCTGCTAAGAAAGAACTCTTAACACATCTAAATAGGGAGTCTGCAATTTCTCACTTTTGTACTGAAACATTATAGTCTTTCAAATTGCAGTTACATTGGAGCATTATGAACTCAAAACAGGAGCTTAAAAATGTTCCTGACTACTTCAATGCCAACTGCCATAAAGAGGAAGTTAGAGTGGAACGAAACAGTGGTTTTAACCAACTGCAATTAAAATATGGGGTTTTTTTGCCGGCAAGTTTTACAAAAGTTTTGATCATGCAAATACATGTCAGGTATGCTCTCAGTCTCTTGGAAGAAAACTGTGCAAATAAGAAGCACAGAATTTTAAGCTTAAGTTTATAAATCCATCTTTAGTCGTGATTTTCCTGGTTATGTTATTAACTTTCCCATAGAATCTTTGCAGGTTTGTAAGATATATAATATCTTTCTACATTCTTACTTTATAATAATATTATAGAAAAAAACACAAAATCTGAATGTCTCTACCGCCCCCCTCTCCCCCGTCCCCACTAAGGAATTTCCCTCTACAGTTAGAAATTAAGATACCTCAAGACTGCAGAATCTACTTCTGTAGCTTAGATAGAAGGTGATAAATAAAGGAAAGAAAATTAGCTCATGGTAAAGGAATGACAAATAACACTGTCCACTTAGTTTTATTTATTCATATCTATCTGTCTATACATCTATCTATCTTCATTTACATTTATCTATCTATCTTTTCCTTTCTCTATATCAGTAATATCTACTGGGGTTATTTTACCCATGAAGGTAAGTTAGGGATTTTTGGAGGTGATGAAGAATTATGGAAGGATTGAGCTCAATAAATATATGCAGTTCATTACAAAAGATTCTACAAAAAACTAAGAATGCACAGTGCTGACTTTTTCAGTATGCAACCATTATAGATTTAGTTTCAACTCTTAATTAACTCAATACTGGAACTAAATATAGATACAAGAGATTGAAGATTAGTAATTCTAACTCTAGCCATATTTAACTGCTGACTTGATTACTCTAATGGAAAAAGCCTTTCCCAACAAATGAAAAATAAAACTACCGAGTAGATGTTTTACTAACTTGACTTGTGTTGTATGTTCATCTCTGAAATCTGGCTTACATGTCTATCTCTGCTATGCAGAGGGAGAACTGTTCTTCAGACAGCCAAGTTGCACCCCCAACAATGTAACTAAGATTAAGGTTAGGCGCACTACTTTTTTTGGTAAGTAGCCACCATTCTAATACACCTAATGGCGTATTACAATGCTATGGACTAATGGGTGGTAACTCCTCAAATATAAGTTGTGGTCTTGTTATAAAAGGTATGAGAATTCTTTTGAGACAGGCTGAAATAGATGTGTACTGCATCAATGTTAGACATATATATTTTGACCAAGGGGAAGATTAGCATACGTGATTATAATTATAGGTTAATGTCAGCAGTTAAATTGGAATATTGGAAGTCACTGGAAGAGAACTAACAGAAAATAAACCCAGGGATAGATGGGGTGGATGCAGAACTGCCGTCATACCTGATACTGAGTTTGGTTTTATTTTACTTGAATTTCAAAGAAAAAGTCACATCAACTCACATTTAAATTATACATATTGTGTCTGTATGCTTCTGTCCAGCTATTTCTTAGTTCAAATTAACTTTGTTACATTGTTTCAATCCATTTAAAGCCTGTGTGTAACTTAGCCGTATTTGAAGATTCAGCTCAAATTTCATCACTTTTTAAAAGTCATCCAAGATTTCTTTAGCCTTAGGTGTTCTTTTCCATTTCCCATAATACTTTACATGTATGTATCATGTCATTTTTTATATTCTATCCTATATTATAATTATATATTTTTTGTCAGCTATGACAAAATGACAATAGTATTTCTATGATATTCAGTGTAATAGATAGAAATTTAGTTCTTGCCATGTATACAATCCTGAATAAGATGTTTAATTTCTCTCAACCTCAGTTTTTCTGGTAATTAAATAAATCAATATATGAGACAATATTTATTTTTATACCCATTATAGAAATAGTTCAGCAACATATATGCCAAAATTTTAATTCAGTAATTGAACGGCTATTTAGCAGACTTCTATCACATACAAAGCACTGAACTAAGAATGACATTGTGACTGTCATGTGTGTTTTGTTCAAGTTTATAAAAGAGCACTTATTATTTCCTCAGAATAAAACAAGTAGAGGAAAAGTTTGATGACATTTTGTCCATCTAAACAGTTACTATATCGCCTTTAACATATTTAATAATATAGTTAATTCAATTTTAGAAGAAAAATAGAAATTAAAAATTTAAAGCCTGAAGAGTTGTCATCTGATTAACAGTGCAATAAAAAAGCAAATATCCAATTTTTTCACTACTTCTTATTTTTAAAGTGTTACTGAAAGGTAGGTACCAATAATAAAGAAAATAAAAGTCCTTAGAGAATGGCTGTATATAATGTCAAAGTATTTTTCTTTTATTTTATTTTTTTGAGACAAAGTCTCGCTCTGTCACCCAGGCTGGAATGCAATAGCACGATCTTGGCTCACTGCATTCTCTGCCTCCAGGTTCAAGAGATTCTCCTGTCTCAGCCTCCCAAGTAGCTGGGATTACAGGTGTCCACCACCACACCTGGCTAATTTTTTGTATTTTTAGTGGAGACGAGGTTTCACCATGTTGAGCGGGCTGGTTTCAAACTCCTTACCTCAAGTGATCCTCCTGCCTCAGCTCCCAAAGTGCTAGGATTACAGGTGTGAGCCACCGCGCCCAGCCACAATGTCAAAATATCTATGGAAAGTTGTCATTTTACTCATGCAATTGTTGTTTTGAAGAATTTACTTTAGTTGAAGAACATAGCGTTTTTAACAAATTCCATCAGTAATATTTTTTATATCATGTTCCATTGAATTTTATATTAGTTTAACATCTAACCACTTAAGCTTAAACAAACTTTATTAGATTTCTCATTTCTCTATCATTATAAATGCTAATAGCAATGATTATCAGCAGCTCTGAGCTGGTCAAAAAAACTATAAGACTCAAAAATGACTTTCATTCTCTACAATCTTTGTATAAAATGGGTGTTTGAAAGCAATATTTTTACTGTATTAGATTTGTCATGCTGCTGTAACAAAAATACCATAAACTGATGGCATATAAATATTTATAAATAAATATTTCTCAGAATTCTGGAGGCTGGAAAGTCCAAAATCAACGTGCTGGCAGATTCCACATCTGGTAAGTGCCCTCTTCCTCATAGACATTCCTCTTCTCACTGTAATCTCACATGACTGAGGAAGTAAAGGGGTGTTTAGAGACCTCTTTCATAAGTGCACTAATCACATTTATGAAGGCTCAGCCTTCATCGCCTTATCACCTCCGGAAAGGTCCCATCCCCTATTACCATTAGGTTGTGGGTTAAAATTTCAACATTTGAATTTAGGGGCATGCAAAAATATTCAGTGCATAATACTTATAAATATAAGAGAATATATATTTGCAGAGCTTTTTTTTTTGTAATTGACATGGCCATTTCTAAGTGTACATTAGTGAAAATAAAGTAGAAGCTTTATTTTTTTTCCAAAGGTGTACTTTTTATCTTTTAGGTTATCTAGTATCCTAAGGCTCAACCATTTTAGCATTTATATTTTTTAAAGTAGCATTTGTTTTACTGACTTATTTTCGAAACTACACTTTGTTTCTTCATTACTAATATATTTTAGTTGCTATATCAACACTTTATTGAGAGAAGAAATAACATTATCACTATGAAATATTGTATCATAAGGGTGCTCCCATAAATTCAATATGCTATGTTTTAAATAAGCTTAATTATATATCTATAAGTGACTGGATACATATATATATATATATATATAAACAATACTATGATTGAATCAATACATACATGTATGTACACATACACATACATTCTGTGAGATACACACACAAACACAAGCACAGGTTTTACTCCTAACAATACCTTTCTTCAGAAACACAGTATGACTGTTATTAAAAGTCAAAAAGTAACAGATCCTGGGCAAACTTGCAGAGAAAAGGGAATGCTTGTACACTACTAACAGAGTACAAATTAGCCACTGTGGAAAATGGTTTGGAGATTTCGCAAAGAACTTAAATCAGAGCGACCATTTGACTCAGCATTTGACTCAGCAGTCCCCTTACTACCATAATGGCACGTGCACAGTTACTGTCATAGCAGTGCTATTCACAATAGGAAAGACATGGAGTCAACCTAGATTCCTGTCAATGATGAACTAGATTTTTACAATGTCATATATAGAACTAGATGTTTAAAATATTACACACACACACACACACACAACACACACACACACGTGCCATGGAATACTATGAAGCCATAAAAAAGTTTAAAATCATGTCCTTTGCAGCAACATGCAAGCAATGCTTCTGGAGGCCATTATCCTAAGTGTATTAATGCAGGAACATAAAACCAAATACCACATGTTCTCACTTATAAATGGGCACTAAATACTGAGTACACATGAACACAGGAAGGAAACAATAGACACTGGGGCCTGCTTGAAGGTGGAGGGTGGGAGGAGGGTAAGGATAGGAAAACTACCTATCACATACTATGCCCACTATCTGGGTGAGGAAATAATTTGTTCACCAAACCCCACTGACACAAAATTTACCCATCTAACAAACCTGCACATGTACCCTAGAACTTAAAATAAAAATTGTGGTAAGAACATTCAACACGAGGTCTACCATCTTAGTAAATTTTTAAATGTACCATACAGTGTTATTAACTACAGACACAATGTTGTTCAGCAGATATCTAGAATGTATTCACCTTGAAAAACTGAAACTCTTATACCCATCGAACAGCAATTCTCCATTCCCACTACCCCAACCCCTGGAAACCACACTTCTACTCTCTGTTGCTCTGAGTTTAACTATGTTAAAGACCTCATATGAGTGGAATTCTGTAGTATTAGTTCTTCTGTGACTGGCTTATTTCACTTAGCACAATGTCCTTTGTGCTCTCATATACATTGCAGAGAAATAGCTGAACAAGTAAATAAATTTGATTTGTCTGAATGAAGATGTGCTTTAAGCATAGAACATACATTAGATTTTAAAGACTCATTACAAAAATGTAAAATACTCCATTTATTTTTCTTATTGCTTTTATATTGAATTATATTTCTAGTATATTAAGTTAAATGAGTACATTAAAATTAATTTCACCTGCTTCTTTTACTTTTCTAATGTGCTACTACAAAACTCAAAATTACATATGTGGCTTGCATCTGTGGGTTGTGTTACACTTCTGCTGTACAGAACTGATCCATAATTCAAAGCGAGCACTGCAAACCATAGGGAATGCCTAAGTGCATCTATTGCAGTAATGGAAACAAGTAGCATAACTGTCACCACTGCTAATTTCTAAATACAAAAGAGGGAAATTTAGATTTAGTAATACATTAATGCAACAAATGAATGAAAACTAGTGTTTTCACTTGCCTATATCATATCTTGAACACAATAAATTTTATGCACAGAGTGGAACAAAACAACTCTTTGTACAAAACAAAGGAGGAATAATAGCATGCTCACCTGTTGCTGTGCTTTCCACCCCCCACACATTTCAACATGTTATAATTTGCAGCTCCAAAGTAGATTCATAAAATAGATTTCCTAAATTAATAGATCGTTTACAATAAATGAGAGTAACCCTAAGTATATTGTATAACAGAAATTTAGTCATAACACCATGGCAAATTTTATGAAGAAATTGTAAAATATAAAGATACACTAAGCATTTGTATCCTGCGAAAGTAGAAATTTCTGATCTTTTTTTGTGACTAGCAGCCATCAGTAATCTACTATCTAGTAAGTACTTAATCTGACACTTTGAGGTAAAGTTGGCATTTAAAAATTATTTGAAAGAAACCACCAGCATGAAGAGAATATTGTGAAAGCAACTATCAGAAAATATTTATCTAATAATGTGGCATTATTTAAGAATAAGATAAATGTATCATCTACAAAAGACTATCAATACACTAAAGAAATAAAAAGTAAAATTTATAGGCTGTTTAAAAATTTTTCCAAAAATGTAGTTTGAGTAGATATTTCTTAAAATACAGCTTTAGTATCCCTAATCCAAAAATTTGGAATACAAAATGCTCCAAAAGATGAAACTTTTTGAGCACCAATGTGACATCACATGTGGAAAATTTTACACCTGACCTCATGTAATAGGTTGTAGTCAAACACAATCAAAACTTTCCATGCACAAAGTTATTTAAAATATTGTATAAATTACCTATAGGCTATGTGCATAAGGTATATATAAAACACAAATGAATTTTGTGTTTAGATTTGGGTCCCATCCCCAACATATCTCACTGTATGTATGCAACTATTCCAAAACTTGAAAAAAATCCAAAATCTGAAACACATCCTGTCTCAAGCATTTTGGATAAGGGATACTCAAACTGTACATATTTTTTAGAGACGTTCACAGCAAAATTGATTGGAAGGTACAAAGAATTCCCATATAACCCTGACCATGCACATCAAAACATACCTCCACAGTGGTACATTTGTTGCAATTAGTAAACCTAAATAAACTCATCATTATTGCTCACAGTTCAAAATTTATGTTAGGATTCACTCTTGTTGTGCAGTCTATGATTTTTCTTATAAATGTATGATGACAAATATCTACCATTATAATATCACACAGAATATTTTTACTACCCTAAAAATTTTCTACACTGTGCCTCTTTCTTCTTATCTGCCTCCTAATTCCTGGCAACTACTAATCATTTTACTGTCTCCATAGTTTTAACTTTTCCAGAATGGCACATAGTTGGAATCGTACAGTATGTGGTTTTCTTAAATTAGCCCTTTTACTTAGTAGTTATGCATTTAAATTTTCTCTATGTCTTTTCGTATCTTGATAGCTCATTCATTTTTAGAGCTTTATAGTGTTACACTATTTGAATGTATCACAGTTTATTTACCTATTCATCTTCTGAAGGACATCTTGTTTGCTTTTACATTTTGACAACTGTGAGTATAGCTTCTGTAAACATCCATGTGCAGGTTCGCGTTCGGACAGTAAGTTATCAACTCATTTGGATAAACACTAAAAAGGGTTATTTATGGACAGTATATTTAGTTTTGTAAGAAACTATCAAATTGTCTTTCAAAGTGTTCTTACCATTTCACATTCCTGTCAGCAATGAAGAAGAATTCCTGTTGCTCTACATCCTTGCCAGCACTTGATGTTTCAGTACTTTGAATTCTGGCCGTTCTAACAGGTGTATAGAACTATCTTATTGTTCTAATTTGCGGTTGCCTAATGACACATGATATCCAACATATTTTCATATGTTTATTTGCCATCTATATAACCTTCTTTAGTGAGGTGTCTACTCAGACCATTTGCCCACATTTTAATTTGGTTGTTCATTGACTTATTACTGAGTTTTGAGCAATCTTTTTATACTTTATGTAAGTTCTTAATGAGGAATGTCTTTGCTAACATCATTTTCTTTGAGTCTGTGATTTGTCTTCTCATTCTCTTGACAGTGTCCTTCACAGAGCACAAGATTTTTTAAAAATATGAATGAATTCTCTCTGATCAATTATTGCTTTCATGGTAACAAATAATTTGGCACTGTATCTAAGGCATTGCCAAACCCAAAGTCATCTGGATGTTCTCAGGTCTGTAATCCAGTTTTTGATAATTTTTGTGAAGGTATAAGGTCTGTGCTAAAAATTATTGTTTTGGATGTAGATGTTTAGCTATCCCTGCACTATTTTTTTCCATTGGATTGTCTTTGCCCCTTTGTCAAAGATCGTGACTATATTTCTATGTTTATTTATCTATTGTGTTCTATTTATGTATTTAGTTTCTCACCAGTACTACACTGTCTTAATTACTGTAGTCTATAAGAAGTCTGAAAGTTGGGTAGTGTCTATTCTCTAATTTGTTCTCCTTTTTAATATTGTGTTGGCTATTCTCAGTCTTTCACCTCTCCATACAAGCTTAAAAATCAGATTGTTGGTATCCACAAAATAACTTGCTGGGATTCTGATTGGGATGGTGTTGAATGTATAGATCCAGTTGGGAGAGCCTATCATCTTGATGATATTGACTCTTCCTATGCATAAACATAAGATGTCTCTATTTAAGCCTTCTTTGATTTTTTTTATTAGAATTTTGCAGATTTTCTCTTACAGATCTTATATGACTTTTTAGATTTATACTTAAGTATGTTATTTTGGGGGTGTTAAAAAAGTACTTTTAAAGTACAAACAATGGGACTTGTCAAACTAGAACATTTAAAACAGAAAACAAAATTTTCAAAAGAACCATAGCACATGAGGAAAAGAGACCCGACACCACATGTTAATAGAAACAGTGAGTGTAAACTTTAGAAATTATTATTGTCAGCCCTCCACCTGTCAGTAAGTGCTGAACACAATTATGTTTTGATTCTTAGAATGGATACATTTTGAGTCCTTGAGTAAACTGAAGCAGTTGAATGACCATGAAAAAAAAAACACATAGCATAGAATAAGAACAACAATATGTTTCGTTCTTTGTTGTGATTTTCTTAGTATTATAATAAAATATTTATCACTTGTATAAACATTAAATTCATTATTTAAAATAAACTCAAGATACAAAATAATTAAATAGAATTTTGAAAGCCGTAAAATGGAGTCTAAATTATTATTACAACCTGATGATAAATGATTCATCTCTCAAAAATTATTTTTGACATAAAAATATAAAACAATGAACTTGCCATCTGTAAGAAAAATGCATTTCTAATTTAAAAAGTTGGAGAAACACATATGTAGGTAAGTAATGATATATAAAACTTATTTTAATAGAATTATATTAAAAGTTCTTTTTCCCTATATTGTTACAGAAACATATAACATCTATGAGCAAGTACAAATGAAGCTTCCAATAAATATAAAAATAGCACATACAAAGCTTTTAAAAGAGTAGATTAGAACATAAAAAGAAATGTAACTAATATAGTCAAAATAGAAAACCAATTAAAAAAGACAATAAATAGAATTTCAGTTTATGCATCTTTATTGTATGTGTGTCCACTCAGTGCTTGGATTATCTTAAGACTAAGATAATATTTGTAAAGAGAAGGAAAGAAGAGAGTGAGGAAGCAGGGAGGGAGAAAGCAAGAAAGAAAGGATAGAACAGTGAGAAATAGGAGGTGAAAATGAGATTACTGTAGACATTTTTAAGGAAAAGTAGTAACAAGGTTCTCATAGGTGTCAACTGTAATGTTTTCCTAATTTTCCTTTCCCCTTTCCTCAAGTTGGCTTCTTAAAATCTTTAAATTTAGCTTAAAATTTCATGTTAGTTTTTAACACAAAATATTTATTACCTATACTGATTTTTAAAAGTAATCTCCAGCTTTCAAACTACACAATCACTATTGGATTATAATGTGAAATTGATCCTATTGTGTAAGAAAGATTATCTCAAAAATATTTGAGACTTTTATATTGGCTCAAAATTTTCATTGAGAAATACTGGAAAACAATGTGGATAAATTGATTAACACTAAGAACGTTGAAAAGTTTTTGAGTAACTTGAAATATTAAAAGGCTAGAAATGGCAGCTGAAAAAAATAAAAAATAAAAGAAAGCTCAGAAGAATATCATTCTCAAATATTTTGTGCTTTTTAACTATTGAAATGAACAAATCTGAATCAGTGTCATAGTGTCTTATGTATATCCAACACATTTCATTAATTTTTATGAATGTGAAAACCACATTTTTTTTTGTTGTAAATTATTCTGTCACTCAGAAACTAATACCTCTTAGGTGCACAATAAAATTATTTAATGTAGGTGTTCATTCTCTTCAAATACATATGGCAGTAAGATAAACTTACATAACTCAGAAGAACATTAAATGGTTATTTTTTCATTGATGTTCTGTGTGTGTGTGCATATATACACACATATATATGTACATATAAATGTCTTAAACAACAGAAAAATGTTAGGAAATAAAACTTAATTGACAATTTTGTGAATGGTAGGAGAAAAATCCTATAGACCTAACCATAAAGAACACTGATGCATTTTTCTCTTATAATCTGTATAAACAATTTCAAGTAAAATTTACCAAAAAAAAAGTTCTTTCCATTAAGATTGCTCATGAGTTTCACTCCTAAGCAGAATAAGACACAATGAGTTTTTCTGTTAACTATTTGGAACAGAATCAATCTGTGTCTCTTTTCTCCCTCTCTCTGGGATACGTAACTGAATGATCATCAGCCTGAACTCTAAGCTACATGACTGTAATTAATTACATCACAATTGACCTGTTGTTCAGGTTTCCATTTGCCCTTGCCAACCTGGACCCATAATTTTTTACTATTGGACAGATTGCATTTTGTACTCTTTCACTCTAATGCAAAAAGAAACAGAAAGAGAGAGAAATAATGGTCTAGATAATACTAAAAAACAACATTCTATGAGAAACCTTCACAAAACCTAATGTGAGAAACCAAAGTGCAGCTCATACAAACAGCTTAGAAAGGGAATTCTAAGGAAATTGCATAAATGACATTTTGTGAACCAAATAAGACATGAAGTAAATGATACTTTACTGATTACAATAATTCCTCAAAGTCAGCATATTTAATTTGGGGTCAGTACTTTGGCTGCTACCAAAATCAACAAGCAAAGTGATACCTCAGAGTTTTAGTAAGTGGATACTCTTTAATGTGTTTTGTATTTCCAAGTAACAATTTTGTGATTTTAAGATAACACATACTTTGTAAATAATTTTATAAGACACATATATTTGTTTGTATTTCTCTGTCTTTCTCCCTATCTCGGGGGGTGGGGAGAGAGAGAGAGAGAGATTGATTTTGGGAATTGGCTCTCATAATTGTGAAGGCTGAGGAGTCCTACCATCAACTCTGCAAGCTGGGAGAACCAACAAAGCCAGTGGTATAATTTAGTCCAGGTGGATCAGGAAACCTGAGAAGCAAGGTCACACCTATCGTGAAATTCCAGCCCATGTCTGAAGAACTGAGTACCAGGGTTCAGGGAAAGGAAGGGTGTGTAAGTTCTGAATTTTGAAGGTATAAAAACCAAGAGCTCCTACATCCAAAGGCAGAAGATGGATGTCCTAGTCCAAGAGGAGAGACAGAATTTGCCTTCCCTTTTTTGTTTCATTAGGGCGCTCAAAAGATTGCATAATGCCAGGCCACCTTGAGAAAGGAATGATCTTCTTACTCAGGCAACTGACTCAAATTCTAATCACTTCTGGAGATGTCCTCACAGACACACCCAGAAATAATCTTTTGCCAGCTATCTGATCGAGCCCAGTCAAGAGTCAAGTTGACCTACACAATTAACATCAAATGCTGAGCCCTTATCATGTTGGCACCCATATACAAATAAAGACAATAATAAGGTCATTCCATATAACCTAATACAACTGTCCTGCATAGAACCAAAAATGCACTAATCCCTTCCCTGGAAGAGAATTTAAAGTCCTTAAGTAACGTCACATAATTTAAATGCTATGATGTAGAGTTAACAATACTTAAATACTGATATAAAGTCAATAATTTTATGTTACATTACAAGGGAATTAGAGAGAAAGTAAATATTCAAGACAATGTCTTAATTTCTTAAGTCACGCAGTATAGCTTGTATTTATAACTATCTTCTACTACTCATTCTGTATTCTCCTTGCCTTCAGTAAGTACCTCAGCTGGTCATGTTCTTTCCCTAATAAGGTGACCCAAATTTAATTCCTGAAGGGCCTGGGCCATTTGTAGTCCTGCCTGGATGGGGTTGTAATTTTCTATCAACCTTAATCACAGGGCATAGTAACACTAAGGACATCCTAAGGGATCTCCTGTACTTCAGACATATTCTTCCTTATCTCCGCTGTGGAATAGTAGTCAATTTTCCATTGGTAGTCAGGGTCAGTTTTCTTAGTCAACACTGTTATTCTCTTCTTTGCCTGTTGATTCAGAGGCATGAGAAGCTCATGGTGGCAAGGGTCGGAGAGAGGCCAGTTGGTATCTACAGAACACGTCATCCTATCTACTTGATTATTAAAATACTCCTCTGCTGAGGCCACCTTTTGGTGAGTTTCACATGGGACACAAACATCATTATGTCCTTTGCCCATTCTGACACGTCTGTTCACATTCCTCTTTCTCAAATGTCTTTGTCACCAATTTTCCAATCATGTTTCTTCTAAGTTCCTGACCATTCAAACAAACCATTGGCTATAGCCCATGAATTGCATGTCTGGCCATTTCTCCTTCAAAGCAAAGTGGATAACCAGGTGTACCTCTCCAAGTTCTGCCCCCTGAGATAATTTACCTTTACCACTCTTCTTCAGGAGTGTTCCAGAGAGCAGCTGTGGTTCCTACTACTGTCAGCTTTTATATGCTGTCTGCATGTCTTGCAGAATCATTTTCTATCACATTGACAGATCATAGAATGGCTCAATTTTGGAACTTGCCCCAAATTTTTATTTGGAGCACCCCAAATTATAGTAAACTCTCAAGAATTGTTACCTATTATTGCCTTTCCATGAACATTTTGATTGTTTAATATTGTCTAAATAATACTTTAATCAAAATTATGAATTTAAATATTTCTATGAATCTCTAATTCCTTGAGATAATTTTTCAGAAACTATTGAATGTGACCTATCTGAAGCTCTCAGTATTGAAAGTTTGTAATTATGTGTCTCATTATAGTCTACTGTTATTATTTTATGTCAAATTTTATTATAAATTATAGAAAAGATGTACCTTCTTGCCTTAACATTAATTTTTAATGCTATTAATATGATTATAGAAAAGTAATTTGTTTATATGTTTATTTTCTATGCTTTATTCCTATTTAAAATTAATTTCTTTGTTAGAGCAACAGTTTCCAGATGGTGTTTCACGGAAATCTAGGGACCCAGGTAACATCCTCTGAAGGAAGGTAAGGAGGACATAAAGAGAGACTGGAGGAACACAGTGGACATTCAGACCCTTTGACCTGCCTCTACCTACTTCATAATTTGGGCCTTATCTAAAGATAAAATGTGAAGATGCTTTGGTGATTACTATTTTGGTATTAGTGATTGATTACTGATTTATAATGGCTCTATACGTATTAAGCATATTGATTCCTTGTATTTTTTATGAATATATCTTGGTTTCTCTTTATTTGAGTTTGATGGTTTATAATAACAATAAATTGTTTTTAAGTAGTAAAATGTATTAATTCATTTTATTCATTATATCATATATATATATATATACGTATATATATATATATATATACGTATATATGTATAATGTTTAGATTTATAAATTGAGATGATTAGGGAGAAAAACACAATACATTCCCAAAACACACTTGAAAAATAGTCTTGAATGTAGGAGAAGGATATCATATTTATGAGTGGAGATATCAAAAATTAATGCATTTTAAGTCAAGTTTCACTGGAAACAAGATCAGGCAGAGATTTGTTTGAAGGTAGTTTGCTGAAGAGAGCTTTTGGTAACAAAACTTGTGAGGATACAGGAAGCAGGACTTGGCAGAGAGAAAATTTGAACTCTGATCCAGTTGCAATCAATGTCTAAGCCAATCCTATGAAGAGCTCTGGAGCTGGGATAGTCCTTTAGAAATGTCTTGAATTGGGCAAGGAGTTTAGACCTTTGTCCTTCTACATTAACCAGTAATTGCAAATAGGTACCCTAAAGAGGGGCTTACCTTAAGCAATGTCTAGGGAAGAGACCTAAACTAATGACCTGGGAAGAAACTACAGTGTTCTAGGCAGCTTGGATAATAAGACCATCACTTCCCCTATATGACAAGATGTCAATTACTTTTCTATGGTGCTGTTGGGAGTATAAACTGGTATAAATTTCTGCAAAGAAATTTCAGTAATGTAAATCAATTTTTTTCCGATCAGTTTCTAGACTATTTTTCTAATAAAATAATTACATATATGACAAAGATTTATAGGCAAACATGTAAATTTTATATTCTTATTATGTATATACCTATAAATACAAATACATAATTATAACAAAACTATATAATATATAGTAATTGACATATGCCATGATATAATACACTGATATTATATATGTTAATATATATGGAAATGTAGCCAAATATTTTATCAATTGCACATAAACAATGGAATTATGGCTGATATTTTTCTCTATTGTTTATTTTCTGTAGTTTCCAAATTGCTTATGACTAATTTTACTTTTTAATGAGAAAAAAATATTAATTATCTTTCTGATTCGTATGCCTTAAACTATCTCTTGGCTTCTTTATACCAAACACACAAATAGACTAAATTTTTGTTTTCAATATTGCTCTGTTTCTAATTATAATGTAAGTCATACAAATCTACTGGATGTATCTTCCTACTCAAAGATATCTCACTAGAGCATATTGTGAAGTCATTTCTGGAGATGAGAAACAAGTTATATGGCTATTTCTCAAATTATGATCAGATCATCTGGGATCAGCTTGTCACTGAATTTAAACTTGGTAATAGAGAACGCTATTAATCAGAGTAAAGAGTACAGACATTAGCATTAGACAAATGTGGTCCGGACCCTTACCTCTATCATTTGCCAGCTATGCAGTCTGGAGAAAGGTTTTAACTTCTCTAGTCTTCAGCCTCACTATCTGTATAATGGAGATAACAATAGAATATTGTATAGACTAGAGAAAAAAATGTTTAGTAATTACTGTGATTTTGGTCAAATTTGTAGGGATATGCTGGTGATCAGAAATTATAGCTGTTTTATTATAACTTTATGAAAATATCATTTTCTTAGAAAGTCATTGGCTCTAATTTGGATACAAACTGAAGGAAAGAAACTATGAAAAGAACTTTAAGTCACAAAATTCTCTTAATATTTTGGTCTAATTACTATAATTTTATAGATGCCAGTCAACAATTTACTTTGTTTCATTCAAAGTAGAGCAAAATATAATTTCTACCCAGTAGTTTCAAGAATAAAACTATTATAACTATTGTAACACACTATTGTAACACAAGAAGATTAAATGATGGAGGGAAAACAATTATTCTAAAATGTCCATACATTTTACATATATATATGAGAAATATACATTTTTAGCACTTAAAATACAGGTTTTCAGTACTCATTACATTTAATGACCTAAGATAGAGGGAAAGATATATATGTTGAGAGTCTTGAGAGCTTCTTAATACATTTGGTAAAAGTAAGTTATACAGAATTCTAATAAAAGCACAAAGCTACCTCAAAATGTATTTTATCCTATCAAGGAAGCAAATCTGTGCCTTTCTTCTTAATAATAATTTGGGAAAACTGCCAAACAATTTTAATTAAGTTTTATTATTTTTCATTTGAAATCATACATAACTAATCAGAATCATGGTCATGCAATCTAATGTACATGAAATAGTTGTTTTGCAAACACCTTCATTGCAAAACTCCATACAAAAGCAATATTTCAGTTTTTCAGTTTTTGTGCTAAGTGCTTGAGTCCCTATCTCTACTCTGGGAAGTGATTAAAAAGGAAAGATAACCTAATAAGCAATTTTGCAATTTCCCTGAGATGGAGATTAACAAGGCAGTCTTCCTCAATTAAATCTGAAGGCTGGTGAAATGAAAGGGCACTTGATTCATCTGTTTCTACCCTTCTGATTATGACATGAACAAATAAATTCTGTCAACCAATGGAGAAGACATATCAGGGTTGCTTTATTTATAATGTTAAATTGTAAAAAAGCAATTAATTTTATAACCCTTCTAGAAACTAATATAAATTTGACTCAGATTTCTACTTTATTTTTAGAATAGCTGTTAGTATAATGTATTGCATAATTAATTTTATTGAAATTTCATGAAAATTTTTCTATGCCAACAAAATAACACTACTGCTGCTTTATTAATTTCTTCTTCGTAGTTTAAGGAACAGCCTATGGTAAATTAACCAGGTGGCTTCATGTTTTCAACCGCAATACTACAAATTTAGGTCAGATATTTCTAAAACTTTTTTTTTTCTTGGAAAGTAACTGTTTATTGAAAAAAAAACATAAGTGTATAGAGAATCAGCTGTCATGATCTTTAGTCTAGTTTCATTACTTGTAATCTTATATATGTAATCTTAACTAAACCGCTGGATTCTCAGGTTCTGCATATTTTCATTTGTAAAATGTAAAATCACCCTTGGGTAATTTACTTATTTTCCTGACTCTAAAATTTAACTTTTTATAAAGTGTATGATTAAATCAATTATTCTGGAAATCTGGTAAATGGTTTTCTGCTGTCCTTGAGAAAAATTTTCTGAGTTCCATTTGAATCCTCTGGAGTTGGATGCTATAGAGAAACCATATTCAGAATCCATATTCAGGAGGCCTCTCCTCTCAGATGATTTGATTAAGTGCAATTATTAACAGGTATAGTATATCTTGCACCACTTCCCAACATTTTCATTGTCGTTGCTGAGGGCCTTTTTCTTTGGGTTGATGAAGACTCAATGTTGTTATATAATATTATGCAGAAATTTGAGAACTACTGGAGAAAATATACAGATAAATGAGAAGTTTCCCCTCATTTCTTTTATTATGGAACATGTGGAAGCAGAAATTTAAAAATCAAATAAACCATTAATATGTCTATTTGCCAGTTCTACTTCTTTTGGAAGTGAGAAATAAGTGAATTATGAAAATTCACTTATCTTTAGGTTTTCATCTACCTTAGCATAGTAAATTGTATTTACTCTCTATTTTTATAAATTTTTAAAGCCTACTACAAATATAATTTCATTACCTATATGCATTTAAATAAAAGTTATAAAATGTTTTAACTCTGTTAACTCAATTTTAATTGGCTACGAGTCAGTTTATACAAAAAAGTTGTAGTTAGCCAAGTTGTGCACTTTGGTGAAAGGAGTAATGGAGCATAAATATGAAGACTTGGAACTGATCCCAAACCTGTTGTTCATTGCCATAAGCATTGTTTCGTGTATCAGCAAAATTGGTATACATTATAAACAATTTATAAAAACATTATACACAATATTTGTGATAATGTTTTTATAAAAATTAATATATATTTATGCTTTAAAATGTTATGTAAGTTATACAATACCTTGCAAATGAACGTTTTTTTATGTTTATGTGTTTTTATTTTTTATATTTATTTATTTATTATACTTTAAGTTCTGGGGTACCTGTGCAGAGTGTGTAAGTTTGTTACATAGGTATACACATGCCATGGTGGTGGTTTGCTGCATCCATCATCCTGTCATCTACATTAGGTAATTCTCCTAATGCTATCCCTCCCTGATCCCCCCCAACTCCTGCTATCCATCCCCCAGGTCCCAGTGTGTGATGTTCCCCTCCCTGTGTCCATGTGTTCTCATAATTCAACACCCACTTATGAGTCAGAAACATGCAGTGTTTGGTTTTCTGTTTTTGTGTCAGTTTGCTGAGAATGATGGTTTCCAGTTTCATCCATGTCCATACAAAGGACATGAACTCATCCTTTTTTATGGCTGCATAGTATTCCGTGGTGTATATGTGCCACATTTTCTTTATCCAGTCTATCATTGATGGCCATTTGGGTAGGTTCCAAGTCTTTGCTATTGTGAACAGTGCCACAATAAATATACATGTGCATATGTCTTTATAATAGAATGATATATGATCCTATAAGTATATACCCAGTAATGAGATTGCTGGGTCAAACGGTATTTCTATTTCTACATCCTTGAGGAATCACCACACTGTCTTCCACAATAGTGGAACTAATTTACACTCCCACCAACAGTGTAAAAGAGTTCCTTTTTCTCCATATCCTCTCCAGCATCTGTCTCCTGATCTTTTAATGATCACCATTCTAACTGGCGTGAGGTGGTATCTCAATGTGGCTTTGATTTGCATTTCTCTAATGACCAGTGATGATAAGCTTTTCTTCATATGTTTGTTGGTCACATAAATGTCTTCTTTTGAAAAGTGTCTGTTCATATCCTTTGTCCACCTTTTGATGGGGTTGTTTGTTCTTTTCTTGTATATCTGTCTTAGTTCTTTGTAGATTCTGGATATTAGCTCTTTGTCAGATGGGTAGATTGCAAAAATTTTTTCCCATTCTGTTGGTTGCCGGTTCACTCTATTGATGGTTTGTTTTGCTGTGCAGAAGCGTTTAAGTTTAATTAGATCCCATGTTGTTTTAACAAATTTAAAATATAATGCAGGCCTTGTATACATAAACCATATTTGACCAAAGAGTTAACTAATTTGACCCATAGCTTCTGGTGTGTATATCTCTAGAAATAGGAAGGAAACATATAAGTTAGCTAGGATTTCATGTCATATATATGTAACTATTTTCTTGGTCCATGGTAAATCATCTATAACCTAAATAAATGTGGGTGTATTTTACACTAATGTTCCAAGCAAAACCTTAAAATGTGGGTTTTAAGTATAATGATGTTGTATTAAGATAATAAAGCAAAGAAAATATGAAATGTAAAGACAATATAAAATGTAAAAAGAATAGAAAAAATGTGTTAAATCTAGAAATACTTACAGGAAGGGATGTTACAGTAAAAAGTCTGAAAAGGAACTCTCCTTAGCAGAGCATGTTTTGATGTATGTAGAGTTATAGCATTAGCTAGCAGAGAATGACTTCATGATTTGAAAATAAGAAGCAGTGGCTACTGATTTGTTTATTTGCTTTTTAAAGGGGATCAGAATGAACTAGGAAAAGAGTCAGAAAGAACAGTTGAGTAAAATTCTGGGAAATGTAGAAACTACCTAATTGAAGAATAGCTGAATCCAGAGGGAGTAACATCACTCTAGTGGTTAAGGGTTACATAAAACTTGCAATGGAATGATTAAGTCATCTACTGACAAGTTTAAGATTATTTTCCAAAAAATAGTCTTCTAGCACCTGAAAATTCAGACTACAAAAAGCTACTATTAATAGGAATTAGTGAAATAATTTCCCCTTTCCTTTACCATTATGTAATTTGCATTCAATTTATCTTCAGGGTTAAAATAATTTACTTTGACTAATCATGGATTGGCTTGAAGAAGCCAGTGACTGCTTGAAGAGAAGAAAGAAATGAGTACAGTCTGAAGGTTTTGCTTTGTTAGAATAGAGCATTCCTGAATCCCTGTCACTTACATTTTTAGTGGTAGTAACAACATTAAAAGTTCTCAGGGATCCTTTCCTTCAGATGTTACTGTGCACCAGTATAACACAACCATCATAGTAATTTCAGTTTAGTAACTAGCTTGGGAGTTAAGCTATATGACAAGGGTACAATCTATAGTACCACCAATTAGATTTCATAAACTGATAAACAGTTTTGCACTGACCTTGCCTGCTTCATTTTGAAAGCTTAGGGTTTTTGTTCTTTTTTTCTGTTGCTGGTTGTTTTATTTTATATGTAGCATATCTAGTTTCCTATACTTCATTCATTATCTTATTGACGTTTACAAAGAGATTTTTCTCAATTAAATTCTGGAGCCCTCGATGGGTCACTGATTAATCAAATACAATTGGTAGAATACAATTGGTCATTTAAATCCCTGTTTTGCTTTATTTTTTCATAAATCAGTGCAAAACACTAATCAATGTATAATGGAAGGAAGAGTTTGATTTTTATAGAGGTTTTACATAACTAATGTCTAATTTTATATTTGAGGTAAGATTTCATATTTTACTGGCTACCACTTCTTGTAAAGCCAAGTATACATTTCTACTAATTCCAAAATTGTTATACATTTAAATGTTCACGATGACCTTGTAAAATTAACCATGAAAAATAATCTAATGAATAGTATAATATTTATATTATAATTATTCCTTAGATAATTTACATTTTCCAGTAAGCCTAAGTAATAACGTATGATGGCAGAAAGGATTATTTTAGAAATCTATTTTTTCAGTTTATGTCTTGAATTAATATTTGCCAGTGGAGAGAACTAAGTGAAACTATTTGACTGTTTTGAGACAGAATTAAAAGAGTTTACAAAATACTATTACAGATGCTGTTGTATTTCCATCTATACTGTGCTTATGATCAAATAAATCAAATACTGTTATTTTAAGAATCTATATACTTTTAATTTTTTGCTGTTAAATGTTTAGGATATTGTTTTTTCTGTAATTTTTAATCTGAGTCCTTATCTTTCCTTTTGCCATGTCAACAAATGTTCTAATTTTGACATGGCAGGACTCATATTTACCTTTTTTATACTCCCAGTGTCACAAGAAAGTTTTTAAAAAATGTATGGATCTATATTTTTTCCTTGACATTTTCTCACTTTATCACAAGCTGGAAGGTCTGTGTTGACCTTTATTGCAGCATCTTAGAGATCAAGGTTATTTGAGTGATTGGTTCTTCTTTGCTTTGTAGAGGGTTTCAGTGATTATGGTCAGTGTCTAGGACAATAAACACTGAACACAAACATGGTAAGTCTGTGCTTGGCACAATTCTATGTGCATTACATAATTATTCCTCATCAATCTTATAAGACAGCTCAGTGCCAGCATTAACTCCTTTGAAGATAAGATATTTGAGGATAAGTTGTACAAAGCGAGCAGTCAGACTGCTAAGTGGCTGAGCTAGGGTTTGAACTCAAGCAGTATTTCCAGTCCATTGGTCACAGCCATTATATTTTCTCTAATATACTAAGTTGTTTATGGGATTCTGAATGGACATGGAGAGATGGAAGATGAGGTTGTTTACGAGATCCTAACTATCTACCTGCTAGCTGTACCTAAGGTGACAAGACCCTCAATACAATGACTTCAAACTCAATAAAGATTTTAGTGTTCTAATTCATCACAGAAGCAGCATATAGCCATGATGGACTCACCTACAAGGCCTCTGAAGGGCTGTAGATTACCAAGGCAGGATAATAAAGGATAAATAAGATTAAGATTTAGTTGAATATAAGAAACGGATAGTTTAGAAAAGAAGAGGCAGGATTGGGCTTTATAAGAACAAATGAAACATGATTCTCATTATTTTCAACCTTTCCAGCAGTGACAAATTCCATTTTAGATTTATAAAGATTATTGTATGATGTAACATCCATTTGAAGATGTCAAACAAAAAACTGAAAATTCTCAATCTCAGGGACCATGGTACAAATGGCATTATGGTTTTGGGAGCCTTCTACATATAAATGAAGTTTCCTTATATAATACATATGTTTTTCAATGAGTGACAAAACAAGGCTATTGTTTTGTTTCTACTATTACTGATCTTAGAAAAACTGTGTAAAATATGGAAAGGAGGGCATACAAATTTGAATTAGTTACAATGTCCTATCTAGAAAAGTCGAGAGGATCATTTAAACATCAAAATCAATTAGCAAAGTTAGAAATGTGGCTGACTATATACCTTCTTCTTGTTTTACATAAAGGAAATTATATAATGCCTATCTGTACATTAAAATAAGATGTATATAAAGACACTTATCCAAATGTTAACCTGGGCTACCTTTAGGTTATGAGAGTGAGAAAATATGAGGAGAGGCTTCAGTTTACTTTTAAACCTCTATACTGCTTGAACTTATAAGAACAAAGTGAATGTTATTTTGTTTTAAATGTTAAATGAAAACAGATTTGGGGGTAAGTTGAAGTTAATTTTATGTAAAACATTGGTAACCTAGCTTTAAAATGCGTTATCCTAATTCTACCTTACCATTTCTGCTCCATAATTCCCCACCTGTTTAATTGGAATATAGCAGAATGAGTTTGAAGAATATATATTTTAAAAGGGTTACCGTGTTTTCTTATGCATACTAAATTAGAGAGTCACTACTTTAAAGGATAATTTTAGTACAGATCTAGAAGCAAAAATAAAATTACAGTAAGAAAACGGGTAAATAAAAGATGCAGCTTTTGAGGCAGAAAGTATCTTTGATTTTTGTAATTGGTGGAAGGAGTCTGAATAAGTCAAAGGAATAGTAGTTTGAGTAACACTGCAGTGTAAACATCAGAATATTTTTTTGCCTATCTTTATTTCATTTCTCCAACAGATAGACATATTTTAACATTGTCCACCCTACCTATAATATCTTTAAACCTTTTCCTGCAAGTGGCAATAAATATATTTTATCCTTGTCAATTTACCACAATCTGATATTTTTGCTCTTTGCAATATATGGAGGAATTTACTACTTTTAATAAATCAGAACTCTGCTGATTCTCACTAGACAGCTGGCATTCGTGTTTATAGCCTTAAAGAGAATGTGTTAATATCAGCATTTGATGAATGACTCCATGTGTATTGTAGTTCCTTCAACAGAAATTGTTCAGAGATTTGGAGAGCTAGTGATAAAAAATTAATGAACACAGAAGCAATATTCTCACTTTATTGCCAGACTTAGAAGAAACACACAGTACAAGCTGTAAGCCAGGCTTTCCTTTCTCTTTTGTTTTTCCTTTGACTAGTCATTTAGTTGACTGCAGACTCTGTCACTCAGAAAACCTCCAGGCTTATAAAATATCTTCATTTTATCTTGTCTTTAATTCATTTTGTCAAATGACTATCATCAATATTGAAAGCTTCTGTCTTTCAAATGCCACTGAGACATGACTTCTGGATGCAATAACTTAACTGGGATGTGGCAGTTATGAGCATATCTACTTTTTATTTTCTACTTTAAGAAATGTCTTGGTTTTGTAATGTTTTTTATTTCATTTAAAGAAATCAAAAATTTAAAAATTATAGCAAAATGCAAAAATTATGTGTAAATTCTATATAAATCTTAGAACCATGGTATGAACATAACTAGTAATGCAACAGTCTCACAGATGTTAGTGTTCATTCCTAAAGATTGACTCAAGTTTGAAATGCTAATACAGATAGAGTAACTGAAATGTAATATGAGCATTTATGAATATAGTGATACAACCACTGATAGGGATAATTTTGTATAACATGAGATCTTTCAAGGTACTCTGTATACTGTACTAACAAGTTAAACAAATTGAACCCACAAAGAGTTCTTTCATGTCCCTTGGTATAAGGATTTGTTTATTTTAAAATAAATTTTTATTTTTATCATATTTTTATAACTTGTCCTATTGTAAAATTTGAACTAAACATATCTCCTAAGTATGACAGCCATTGAGATAATAAAAGTATGGATCAGAAAAATAAAACATATGTATCTTTATTCCAGGCACAGTACATTACAAATATTACCTCACTTAATCCTCTCAATAACCTGTGAAATACATGTGTCTCTCTTATAGATGGAGGTAATGAGGCTAGAAGATAATATACTTTTCTTTGGTTCTCATGGCTCATGATTACCATAACCAGGATTCATACATAGACTTGTCTTTCTCCAAAGTTCATGTTCATTCCACTGTACTGTCTTGTAGAATACCTCATTTCACGTTGTATAATGTTAATTCTGAATACTTGATGACATAATACTGCTTCTTGGCATCAAATACTCGAAATCATATCATTCTCTGGTCTGAGTTAAAAATGGAATGAGATAAAAATGGTGTGCATATTATGGATCCAGTGTCATAGTTTGGAACATAATTTCAGACCATTTTTACAGTTCGTTTAGTAGCTTTAGTTCTCCCCTATTTTTTAAATTATTAACTGATAAAAATTGTATACCAGGTATTTGTCATGTACAATAGGTTTTGAAATATGTATACATTGTGAAATGGCTAACTTGAGCTAATTAACACTAATTAACATCTGTATTATCTCACATACTATTTTTTTTCGTGGTGAGATTCTTAAAATCTTAAAATTTTCAAGAATACAACCCATTATTGTAACTAAAGTCACCATGTTATACAATAGATCTTTCAAACTTATTTCTCCTATTCAACTGAAATTGTGGTTTCCTATTTTCTTTTCTTTTTTTTTTTTTTTTTAGATGGAGTCTCGCTCTGTTGCCCACGATGCAGAGCAATGGCACGATCTCAGTTCACCACAACCTCTGCCTCCTGGGTTCAAGCGACCTCTTGCCTCAGCCTCTCAGTAGCTGGCATTACAGACACCCGCCATCATGCCCAGCTAATTTTTGTAGAGATGGGGTTTCACCATGTTGGCCAGGCTGGTATTGAACTCCTGACCTCAGATGATCTGCCTGCCTTGGCCTCCCAAGGTGTTGATATTACAGGTGTGAGCCACTGTGCCCGGCCCTCTATTTTCTTGTTGTCTATCTTCGTCATCCTCATCATGATCTATATTTACCTGATAGATGGATATTCATCTATCTGCCAAGTATTTGTGTACTTTGCTGTCTTCCTAATCATCATTAAATTTTTAATGAAAGCAAAAATCATCACATTCATTCTTGTTTCTTCAATTATTTGCACAGTGGCATGAAAATTTGTTCATTTGAAAGGAATGTAATCCTTCAGTTATGATAGTTTTACATCGAAAGGCCAACTGATGCCCAAGACTGTTGTAAACAGGTAAGGTAGCTAGGGAACCAAAGATTAAAAGAAATTTGCTGGTTCAATTTTTAATGTAATGACATTTTGTACTTATTAAGAGTGAATACACATGGAGAAAAAGAGACACCCGACAAAGAAAACAATCATGATTGTTACGATTTTTTAGATTCAGATGAGAGTCATTGTTTCTGCAATACTTCCTACTAATATTGACTAACTCCTCACAGTACAGAAATTTTGCTTTAATTGTTCATGCTGATAACAAACTATATTTGTGTTATACCTCTTCAAACAGCTTCATTCCCCTTTTTTTACTTCAGTTTTCCTTACGAGTCAAAGTGTGGTGATGTGTAAGGAACAGAAGCCAGAAGTAAGAAATCCAGGTTCTAGTTCTGGCTATTCTGAATATTACATCTAAAACTGGGGGTGCTTCTTTGAATCTCAATTATCTAATATAGGAATTTAATACATGACATCTATAAAAAATTTTGTTTAATTTACTGAAAATCATATGTCAGTAACAGAAACATATACTATAATTTTTGGTTATTTAGCAATCATTCAAAAATCATGTGATATGTTTTATTTCCATTTCATGTTTGATTAAGTGGAGCCCAAAATCCTCATCAATTTATGCAGACTAATGCAAGTAGCAGAAATGGTGCTCATATACAAGCTGCCTTTCAAAGTCAACGTTCTTGGTTTATGAGTATTTGTTATTGTATTGAAAATTGCCCCCATTTTTGAATGTTTGTTTTATAAAGTAACATAAAATAAGCTTATACTTTATTGCATATAAAAGCTTTAAATATTTGAAGACAAGTGTTTCATAATTTTCAATAATTGCATAATTCTTATATTTTATCTAATATTTATTTATTCAGTGGGCTTTCGTTTGATATAATTTGGAGTTCTTCACTCTCTTAGTAACTCTTTTCTGTGTTTCTCTTACTGTGCCTGAACATAAGTTTAGGTTTTACCCACCAGAGAAAGAGAAGTTCCATCATTTGTCATGTTCTTAAATTATTTCTGTTTTTTGGGTAATGAAATCTAAGAACGACTTCTTGAATTTGTGACAATGATTTTATACTACTGTCTCTTATTAAGCTCACAAACAACTATAAATCCTGGTTCTTTGTTTTCCATGGAGTCAAACTGTATTTCCTTATATTGTTCTTTTCTAATTTCAAGATTTCCATCTTTATTCATCTTAAATTTCTTCTTAAGTTTACTCTAACTTCAAACTTGATATGACCATTTTACATTATCCCATTCAAATTGTTTGCTGTTCCTTCATAAACTATGTCTTTTAAATGCTTTAGATTTTTAACAAACACTTTTGGACATGCAAGCAGACATGTTTTACTACTTAATATAGATACATTATTCAGCAATCTTTCTATGCAGTATTTTAACAATTATGAATTCTCTTAACTTTATTTCAAATCTAAATTTCTTATGTCCATATAATATTTTGATAGACACTAATCAAATTCTTGACATAATTCAGGTTATAATTGGGGATATCAACTTATAAACTCAGTTGGAATTCATAGTAGACATATAGTGTTTGGACTTCAAGGATTCAAAAGAATGAAATTCAGTGACTTTGGGAGAGGCATGCATTCTCCACTTTCCACTTGCCTTTGAAATCCTTTTTGATTTACACATAGTATTTCACCACATGTATGCTCCTTGTCTGGCCCCTGAAAACATTTGAATTTGAGACCAGTACCTCATTCCCCTGATCTACCAGCTTTATGATCCATATAAATCTTATTAATTTATAAGCTCATGTCTGGGGTTTACCAGTTATCTCTATTCTAAGTGCACACACAATGCAGTTAGAGAATTAATTCATAAGTTTCTTCCATGTTCAATATTAATGTCACTACTCTTGACTGTAACTTCTCTACCTTTGTGAAAGATGTAGGTTCACTTTTTCTTCTCTTGCCTTCAAATTCCTCATGTTATGTGGCTAATGGTTGTAACTTCCCATGCGATTTTTTTTCAGTGCCCTGGAATTTAATTCCTCTAAGCATAAAAACTTAAATTTCATTTGGAACAGCTAGAAAGAAAGCTAAAATAGTGCACATATTTTGGAATTCAATTCCCTCTGAATAGCGTTTCCTCAGACTGAATATATGAGACTGTTTCATATCACAAATGTTATCTAAAAAAGCATTGAATTACTCACTGCTAGTTATAACCAAGATAGACTTAACTTTTCTCTCAGCTTGATTAAACTTTGGGCAGATTTCTTCCTGAATAAATATCCCCAACCTCCCCTTTCCTCTTATCAGTTTTACAAGCTGTTGACTGAAAATTAAGCCTGTTGAGGCAGAAATAATTTGATAAAGGTTTACTGCCAGCCAAATGTGAGAATCAAACTGGAAAGTCACACCAACAATGTTAAGAATGTTCCAGAGTCTGCTACAAGTTGAAAGGCTTTTATAAGAAAATTTAGGAGAAGGGCGGGGGACTTCTCATATCAGAATTATCCTTGTTCATTGGAGGTACAATACAGAGGTTATAATCATTGGCTACAGAGTGCAACATATGGGTTAAGATATCTACATGCAAGATAATCAGTAAAATTTCATGACTCAGAAACAAATAAGTAAAACTTCATGATTCAAAAACAAATCAGTTTCCAGTGTCAGTAGGTCACATATTAATCAGTACATCAACAATTTGAGGAATTCATGATAAGATTCTTTACTCAGAAACAGTATACTTCCGTGAATGACAAGACCTACCTTAGACAGGCTAATCTGGATGCCAGATAAATGGGACTTGTAAGTTACGAAAGCCAAGAATGTCTTTCTCAAGAACCTGGAGCCATCCCTTTTAAAACCTCAAGAAATGTAAGACTTTCTCTTTCAGTGTCTATAGAAAGACTGACTTCAACAAGTGCCAGTTAGAAAATACAGATGTCCTGATCACATTGACCACACCCTCGGCTGAAGTCTTGCAGTATTTTTCCACTTAAACACTCTTCCTCCTTTAGTTTCATGGGAGTTGAATTGAGCCTTTCTCTCCTATTACATTAGTCTTTAATAAAGTCTTTCTTTCCTATTTAGTTTTATGGTACAATATTTCTTTGACATTATTAACCAAGCTACGGCATTCCCTTTTTTAAAAAAAATTAAATGTTAAAGTGTTTTTCTAAAATTAAATAGTAATAACATTTATTGTGCACTGTTTGCAAGACTGTTGATTCATTTACTTCTCATATCATCTTCATAATAAGGCTAAAGGAAAAGTTTGAGTATTGCCCCAGATTTGCAGATCAGCAAAACAGGCTCAGAGAAGTTTGCTAACTTGCTTAAGATTGTGTAGCAAAAGAGGCAAAGCTAAGATTCTAACCTTGGAAGTTAACTCAATAATTAATGTATTTTACTGTTAGGCTACTCTGTCTAAATTTAAGCAATATTTTAATACTACAAATTATTCTTTAATCCAGTTTTTCTTACTAATATAATATTTACCTTCTAGTTTATGTATTTGTCCTTATCCTATATTTTCAAATATGCCTTTAAAATCTGAGTTCAAGGGAGCTATCAGAGTATTCTTCAGCTACATCAATCCCAATAATTTGACATTCCTCTTAGAGTCTCAGTTCATGCCTATTTTTATTCTTAACTTCCGTATACCTGTTTCAAGTTTGAGGTACATTTATTATGTGCCCCGCATTTCTCCTTCTAGCTATCACAAATTTGGAAATGACATAGTCTCTTCTCCAAAGGTTAAGCAGTATGTGTTCATTTTCTAAATAAAGTAATGAGGCATAAAAGGTAAATTGCAGTAACAATAGCAAAAAGATCCGTTTGCTGATAGGGGAAGTTTTTAGTACTGATATTGATGACACTGTCTGTCCAATTTATTCCTTGCTGAAAATGACAAAAGAGAATAGCCTCATAGCAATCCACTAGACCATTCCAAATATCCATAGTGTGTAAGCTGATCATTACCCACCCTTAGGCATTCAGGGAACATTAGATTGCTGCTTTTCGTTGTTGCCGTTGTTACCTTGTTTAACTTTTTCACTTTTTGATAAGAACGGTTCTTTCTAAAATTGCCTTCTAATTTCAAGCATGATACCAGTTAATCAATTAATTCCTTAATGTTCTGATTTGCATGCCATTTGTTTAAAATGTTTTAAATTCTGTTGTTTAGCTTTATTTAATTTTTGGTGAAAAGCTTACTGTTTGCTTCATTCTTCAAAAAAATAATCCATCGAATGGAATAAGGATAATTTACATTTTAGTTGGAGTTTTGACTTACAGATAAATATTTGTACAACTTTTGGCAAATATCAGTTCGCTTATTCTCAAGTTTTGTAATTCATCTTTTTTAAAATTTGAGGTACATTTATTACAGGCCCAGCACTCCTCCTTCTAGCGATCACAAACTTGGAAATAACATAGTCTCTGATATGGTTTGGCTCTGTGTCCACGCCCAAATCTCATGTACTACTCACCTTTCAAAATGCAATCATACCTTCCCAACCGTCTCCTCAAGTCTTAACTCATTCCAGCATTAACTCAAAAGTCCAAGTCCAAAGTCTCATCTGAGACAAGGCAAGTCCATTCTGCTTATGAGTCAATGAAATAAAAAACAAGTTAGTTACTTCCAAGATACGATGGGAGTAGAGGCATTGGATAAATGCTCCCATTCCAAAAAGGAGAAATTGGCTAAAACAAAGCGGGTATAGACCCCCTCCTACACAAGTGTAAATCCAGCAGGGCAGTTGTAAATTTTAAAGCTCCAAAATAATCTCCTTTGGCTCCATGTCTCACATTATGATGATTAATATTGAGGGTCAATTTGATTGGATTGAAGGATGCAAAGTATTGATCCTGGGTGTGTTTAGGAGGGTGTTGCCAAAGGAGATTAACATTTGAGTCGGTGGATTGGGAAAGGCAGATGCACCCTCAATATGTGTGGGTACACTCTAATCAGCTGCCAGCATAGCCAGAATAAAAGCAGGCAGAAAAACGTGAAAAGACTAGACTGGTTTAGTTTTCTGGCCTACACCTTTCTCCCTGGCTGAGTGCTTCCTGCCTTTGAACATTCGACTCCAAGTTCTTCAGCCTTGGGATTCAGACTGGCTTCCTTGCTCTTTGGCTTGCAGATGGTCTATTGTGAGACCCCATGTTGTGATCGTGTGCACCAATACTACTTAATAAACTCCCCTTTATGTATACATCTATCCTATTAGTTCTGTTCCTCTAGAGAACTCTGACTAATACGTATATCCAGGGCATGCTGATGGAAGGGGTGGGCTCTCACTTCCTTGGGCACCTCTACCCCTGTGGCTCTTCAGGGTTGTCCCCTTACAGCTTCTTTCACAGGCTGGTATTGAGTGCCTATGCCTATGGCTTTTCCAAGTCCACAGTGCAAGCTGTCAGTGGAACTACCATTCTGGGGTCTGCAGGACAGTGACCCTCTTCTTATAGCTCCCTTAGGCAGTGTCACAGTAAGGACTCTGTGTGGGGGGCTCAACCCTATATTTTCCCTCCACACTGCCCTTGTAGATGTTTTCCATGATAGATCAATCCATGCAGCAGACTTTTGCTTGGACATTCAGGCACTTTCATATATCTGCTGAAATCCAAGTGTAAGCTCCCCAAACCTCAACTCTTGCCTTCTGTGCACTCACAGGCCCAACACCACATTGAAGCCACCAAGACTTGGGGCCAGCACCCTCTGAAGCAATGGCCCAAGCTGCACCTTGGCCCCTTTAGCCACAGCTGGAGCAGCTGAGATGCAGGGTGCCATGCCTTGAGGCTGCACAGAGCAGCAGGGCCTGAGCCTATCCCATGAAACCATTTTTTCTTCCTAGGCCTTCAGACCTGTGATGGGAGGCGCTGTCACAAATATCTCTGAAATACCCTGGAAGCATTTTCCCTAGTGTTTTGGCTATTAACATTCAGCTGTTCTTCTTTACTTATGCAAATTTCTGCAGCCTTGAATTCCTCCTCAGAAAATAAGTTTTTCTTTTCTACTGCATAGTTGATTTCTGAACTTTTATGCTTCGCTTCCATTTTAAACATAAGTTCTAGTTTTAGGTCATCTCTTTGTTTATGCAAATCAGTGTAGGCTTTTAGAAGCAGCCAGCCACATCTTGAATGCTTTGCTGTTCAGAAATTTCTTCCACCAGATAGCCTAAATTATCTCTCTCAAGTTCAAAGCTCCACAGATCTCTAAAGCAGGAGCACAATGCCATCAGTCTCTTTGCTAAAACATAGCAAGAGTGACCTTTACTCCTGTTCCCAGTAAGTTTCTCACTTTCATGTAAGACCACTTGAGCCTGGACTTCACTGTCAAAACCACTATCAGCATTTTGGTCACAACCATTCAACAAGTCTCTAGGAAGTTCCAAACTTTTTCTCTTCCCCTGTCTTCTTTTGAAGCCTCCAAACTCTTCCAACCTCTGTCCATTACCCAGTTCCAAGGCACTTTCACATTTTCAGGTATCTTTATAGCAATGCTTCACTTCTCCAGTTCCAATTCTCTTTCTCAGAAAGACACACACACACACACACACACACACACACACACACACACACACACAAATTCCCTGTCCAAAATTGGCCTGACAGTCCCAGCCCATCACTCCAGAGAGGTAAACGAATTCTGTTATTGTATATTGTCCTGCGTTCAATCTTTCAATCTTTTGGTGCCTTTCGGGAAATCTCAGTGAAAGTCTAAAAAATAATGCTGAAAGTAGAAATTTTTTAAAATTAATAACCTTTGTTAGGAGAACTTTAACATAACTCTAAATTAAAAATCTAATTTTAAAAAGAAACATGAAATCTCATTTGAAGACAAGAAACTTCTTTTCTGTTTTGGAAATACAAGGTACTTTTCCTTCTGTGGAATTTAATAAGCTGATATGAATCAGTATCTTAGCATTCTACCTAGAAGTAGAAAGCAAAATTATCTCTGTGACCAAAATGGTGACACATAATTACTCATTCTCAACAAAAATCATTAACACTACAGCATTTTCAGAAGCACATTTTCCAAATCATGATATCTATCTTGAAAAGTATAATTTAATGAAGACTATTCTGTCATCTTTTGAAGTTTAACTGAATATGCAAGTAACAAAAAACCAAGCTTTGAGTAAAAGGCAAGTACCACATTTTTTATGAACTCATTTTTAAAGCTTCTGCTTAACTCAAGTGTATTTCTTTGCAACTTGGTGTGAATAAGAAATCTTTTTTTTTATCTTGAGTGTTACCATCCTTATCAATGTGTTGGTGCATTAAGTATGGATGGAGGTTTACAAGAAGTCACTAAAAGATAAACATACTATTTTTAAAACTTTGAATGTAAATTGATTATAGATTTTGAGAAATGAATAAGTTGAAGAAAGCAAAGACGTAGTTTAGAACAACCAATTTACAACTGAACTGAGAAGGATTTAGTATCTTGCTTTAAGTTTGTATGCTATTAATTTGTATTTGGAATTAATTATAGCTATTTCATGAATAGTGTCTCTTCTTTTAAAATTCTATCTGTTTTCTTGATAACTCTATATTATTGCCTATGTTGACAGCAATATTAGACCAACTGGGCAAAGTTTAACAGCCACAGGTATTTCAAAGTTCCACAACATTGTCACTGAATTTTATTGGCAGAAATCCTACAAATTCTCACCCTAAATGATAAAATGCTACTTTGGCAGAGTGATGGGAAGGTAGAAATTTACAAAGTTTATTTTAGAGTAATGATTTAGAATCAATCTGTTGAAATGGATACAAATTGTATATGTCAAGTACTGTAATTATCACAAAAGTTTGCAAGGCAGACTTTTTTCTACTGACTCTATCGTAAAATTAGTTTAATAACAAAATAATGGTATTGACTATCTGAGAAAATAATTTAGACAAAGCTTCCATATATACCTAAAACATGCCCAAAGAGAACTCATTTAGCAGTATGATATCTTCCACTTAATTACTCAGTAAGTTGCACTCACTGTTTACAATGTGTCAACATTGTACTAAACATGTTAGCTGTGTTTGCTAATTTAATTTTTTAAAAAGCCCTATGAAGTATGGATTGATATCAGACTTATTTCAGTTGGACTACTAGAGCCTAGCAAAGGAAAATAACTTTTCCAGGGAAATACAGCTAGAAAGGATGAGCCAAGATGCAAACCTATTTAGTTTGACTCCAAAGCTCAATCAACTGATCTGCTAAATTGTAATTCAAACATTCAAAAACTTAGTTAATATTCTATGCTTGGAAAAAATATTTTCTTTTCTCATTAAATTACAAACTTTGTAGGATATTAAACCATGTATAAAAATGAGCATATTAAAATATTTTATGATTTCTGCCTGAAGATAGTTACACAAACATTGAAGAGTAAAAATCTTGCTTTTTTTTTTTTTTAGAATAAAAAGTAACTAGAATTTTAATAGACAGATTGACAAAGAGGATACTTCAACGTAGACAAAGTCAAGACTGTAGCAGGAAAAAGCATAAAGAATATTCATGGGGAATAATGAGACATTTAATGATTCTGGAAATAGGACAATATGTTGGTAAGTGATAAGAGATAAAGCTAAGGGGTTTGGGTTCAAATCATAATGATCTTGAAAGTTTTTTTGTTCATCTTTATGAGATATTTTTACATCATTAATCATGATCTCACTCATTGTTAATATCTAGATTTGGGCAAATTTATAAATATATTCTAGAAAAATGCTACATTACATTATATACATTTGATTTCTAAGAATAAAATTAAAATTCTTTTGTACATAAATTAGTAATATAAATTCTTTTGACAAGTCATGTTGATAGTCACAGCTTCTGTCAATTGTTCTCATTCTTAAAACTATTTATTTGTTAGGAGATAGAATCCTATGAGTTTAATCATTTTCCTCATTACTTAGTATTGGGCAGTTGAGTTAGTAATTGCAAGTCCTCTGTATAAGAATATTCTTAATTTTCCTAAGCAGTAGCTATTAAGTTCTTAATATCCCATCAACGACTTCCAAATTTAAAGTTCACAAAAATTGGGTCTCCAAATACACTATCAAGGACTTTTCTAGAATATAGGGTTAAACAAAGACTGTCTTGAAAAGATCTTGCATGTGAATTGCACTATTTGAGGTACGTTTTCATGCCTGTAGTTCAATGTCTCTAGGTTAGATGTCTCTCCTCTGTCCACCCAGCCACTTTGTACTATTTTTACACTCGGACCAGGCTATCTGCTTGTTTCTTTAGAGACAAATGGATACAACTCAAGGGAGTTTGTTTTAATTTTAATATTCCAGACCCTAAATATAGCACCTGGAACTCAACCCGTATGTGCTGAATGAATGAGTGAGATGATTGCCTGGTTGAAAAACAAGTAAAGATGAGAAATACAGGGTCAATAAAGCTGGAAGTAATGAAATTTTAAATACACTTTAGTTTCAACAGGATTAACAGAAAAGTCAGAGACTACTTTATTAGTTAGTGATGAATGTGATTGGCGAAACAATATTTCCTTCATCTTAATGCCACTGCTTCATTGAATTTTTCTATGAAATCTGTGTTCTAGCTGCATTGCCTTTGGCTAGAGATGTGCAGTGATGAGAGGTTATAAACAGCTTGGTATTTAACCTTTCGGTTGCTGCTTCAGCTTTCACTCATGACTAAGGACCCCCCAATTCTCCAGGACCTCCACGTACTCAAAAGCCTCAAGTTTTATTTGTAAACACTATTTCAGTTTCCCAAGTTTATAGTATACTTAGGTATAAGACAGTGCTGGGGAGTATGTGGAACTTAACATAGGAGTATATTTCTAGGTAAGTTTCTGGGCGATAAGACAGCACCTGCCCATGTGAAGTACGTAATCTAAAAAAGACATAAAATTACATAAATCAGATTACTGTTGTTGGTAATAGAGGTGGCAAGATTAAAATGGTATTGGACCTAAAGACACAGGGATGTAATCCTACATTTATTTGACCTTCCACTTCACCCCATAAAGTCCCCAAAGCTAAACTAAGAAATTTAATAAGGCTTTGATCTCAACTCCTAGTACACAGCCCAAGTCAGCCAAGATTAACTATGTAGGAGTACCTTTTTCTTTTCCTGAGGGCAGAAGGACCTGCAAATCAGGAAGCTTTCTCTGAGGCCTAAAGCAGAGGTTCTTCTACCTTAGATCTCGGGAATCTCAGGGTTATAACAAGAAATCTTTATTGGAAAAAACTACAAGGAGAGATTTCTGCCTGGGCTTTTGTTCCCTAGATTGACTGCCTTTACCTCTGACAACTTTATCCACAAGGAAAATTTGAAAGGAAGACCATCACAGCTCTTTTCTCCAGATTACCTGGGTATAGTGAAAACTCAGTCCATCTTTATTCCTGTGTACAGAGGTGTATCCTTAAGTGCGCCTCATCTAAAACCTAAAGATAATAATATCTGGGCTGTAAAACAATTACAGTTTCAAAGCTAGGTTAAAAAACATGTCTTCACTGGGCCCAGTGGTTCACATTTCTAATCCCAGCATTTTGGCAGGCCAAGGTCAGTGGATCCCTTTAGCCTGGGAGGTGGAGGTTGCAGTGAGCCGAGATTCCACCACTGCATACTCACTCCAGCCTGGGCGACAGAGTGAAGTGAAATCCTTTCTTTGAAAAAAAAAAAATTTTTTTTAAAAAAAGAAGATATCGACTCTTTGGAATAAAAAATTTATTAAAACCTAACAACATATTATTTCTTGCCTGTAGAACAAACCTCAAAGGTAATGCACATTATGGCAAAACTTGAAGTGTAAAAATAAAGGAAACTAAAAAAGTTTATTCCATAATATTTATCTTTTGAAACACCTAAATCTGTGGAAATGTTGTTATTGATGTTTGAAGAATTGCAAAATTATAAAATATACTCTCTTTTTAGAAAAAACATAGATAATTAGATGATGTATGAGTAGTTGTATTATAAATGTAAAATGTGTACTGTTAAGTATTTTATGAAATATGGTGAAAATCTCTAGGAGAGGAATTGTGTCTTCCTTCATTTACTTACAGTGACACATAGCAGGGACATTAAATGATTTAATGAATCATTATTTGTGAATAATAAAAATTTGCTGTTTTCCATTATACACAAGTGTTTCATGATATATTTTACTTAGAAGAAAAGTAGAGAGAAAATGGCACCTACTCTATTCCTACTTTACTGTATTAAAGCCCAAGCCTGTTTAATCCTGGGTCACCAATTTCTTTACTATAGCAGTGAGAGCTGTTAAGTAATAGCTATAATAGCTATATAGATATCAAGTTTATCCAGGACTATTCATTGAAAAGACTTTCCTTTTGCTATTGAAATACCTGGACAATTTTGTTGAAAATCAACTATGTATGTCTGAGACTATTTCTGAATTATTAATTTAGTTCTATTTTGTCTATTTTGAACAAAATTATATATTTTGTTCTATATGTCCATACTTACATCAATATCAGACCCTCTAGAATATTTTAGTTTTGCAATAAGCTTGGAATTCAGCACATTGAGTTCTTGATATGTTTCTTTTTTTAAAAAAAATTTGTTTCTGCAAAACATAGCAAAAACATATTTGTAAAATAAATACTTGACAAAAAGTTTGTACCCAGAATATATAAACAACTCTTAACAACACAACAGTAAAAAGAAAACTCATATAATAGTGAACAAGCAGTTTGAAGAGGCACTTCACAAAAAATATGTTGAATGCTTAAAAAATAATTCATAGATGTTTAATATCATAAGATTGTATGGAAATGGAAATTAATATGGCAATGAGTTACCACTGCAAGACCACTAACATGGCGAAATAAACAAACAAATAAATACCTAACAACATTAAGTACTAGGAAAGATGTGGAACAAATAGATCCCTCAAACATTGCTATTGGGAAGGCAGAATGGTAAAGCTAGTTTGGAAAAGAGTTTGACACATTCTTATGAAATTAAACATAGACTAAGGAACTGAGAGTTTTACTTTTATGTATCTGAAAGAAATAAAAACAAATGTTCGAAGACTATACTCAGTGGGTAATAGCAATTTTATTCATAACAGCCCCAAACAACTAAGTGAACAGATAAACACACTGTGGTATATCTATACAACAGCATAAGACTCAACAATAAAAAAGAATGAACTATTGATACATGCTATATCGTGGGTGACTCTCAGAGGCACTGTTTTAACAATGCTAGAAGCCAGACAAAAATGACTAGAAACTAGATGTTTCCCTTTACCTGACATTTTAAGAAGGCAAAATGATTAACCAGAAAGTGAATTGTTATTTGACTGGGTCTAGGTATGGGGAGACAACGGTCATGAGGGAACTTTTCAGGATGATGTAAATAAATGCCTCTATCTTGATTGTGTTGATGGTTACACTACTACATACATTTGTCAAAAATCATCAAAGTGTATCCTTTAAAACAATGACTATTTTATGTGTAAATTGTGTCTCAACAATGTTTTAGAAATACATATTAGTTACTATTGAATGTAGAAAAGTAATAATGTAGAAAAATGTTTCCTACATTATTTTTTCCCCTAGTGAGCTACTTTAAGTATAACATACACATATACTTTTTTTCTATTTTCTTTCCTTTCCACCTCCAATGTTTGCCTTTCTTCCCCGTAACACTCAACAAGAATATGTGAACTGTGAACATGGTTGCTGCTTTTTCTAAACCTGAATTTTGTAAAAGCCAGCCCCAAATGAAATATCCAATGAAATGAAAACTAGAATGTCCCTGCGTGGGACATACTTTCCCACGTTTTCAAATATCAGGAAGGGTATGCTAGACTCTAGCTTAAATTCTTGCCTAATGTATCTGGAGTTTCCATGTTTCTCTTGTGTAAAGATGGCCCATAGCCACTAACAGTTTACCTTGAGTTTAAGCTGCTTATGGAAAGGGAGAAGGAGTTGGAGGGATGAGCAAGTAATTGTGGTTAAAGGCCCCAAATAATCTTAGCTGATTTTACAAACAATACCTTACTGTAATATAACCTCTGTCACTCAAAAAATTCACATACACAATTCCATTCACATACACACTTCAATGCTTCATGGAGTACATGAATGTCAAGACAACCAAAAATGAGAGAGAACCCTTTTTCCACAGGAGCAGCAAAGATACTTTTTGTCCTTGAAAATACCTTTCTCTAGTGCCTGACTCATTATAGGATCAAATGCATGGGATCAAATAAATAGCAGTGCTTATGATAAGGATAATGACAATTTCTTTTCTCAATTTAGGTAACATTTCAAAATGTGGTTTAATTTTTGGTTACTATTTCCAAAATAGCAACATAAAAAAGAGCAGGAATGAGAACATGAGGCAATTTGAGAAACATGACATTAGGAAATGGATGAAAACTCAAATGGCACTTTCAAAGTTGTTGTCTTGCCTTATTTGATTTTCTACAGATGTCATTTGTTCTCAGCAAAATGTACTGCTACCCTGCAAGTAATCGATGTGCCACTGTGTGAATTTACACTGTCAGAGACATTTTTTTTTCCTGAGTCCTTACTGATTTTTGTAGAGCAACAAAATGATATAACCAAGGGCCTACATCTTTTTGGTAACTAGCATTCTATTTGCCCCAGAAGTGTTCTTATAAATAATGTTATGAATAAATATTAGCAATAATTCAAATAAAGAAATATTGTTGACTTTAAAAATAGCAGACTGTATATATACTTTTACATATGGTAAATAGCTTCAACTCTCAAGTATCCATGAAAATGGTGAACAGATAGTCGAGATGGCATGAACCGAAATATCAACAAATAAGGTATAAATGCTTTAAGTCTAAATACAACAATTTCTTTCTCCATCAAATTTTTTTTCAATATTATGACAAGTAATAACCAATTTGAGCAACTAATCAACAAAAGTAAATCATTACTAAACATATTTTTACCTGTGATTTAATTTCCTATGAGGTTTGTCATTAGCTAAGATGTGAGTGAAAAATAACAACAAAAGAGTCGTGGGGCATTGGAATTTCCACAAAAACAATCGGCTCCAACAGAACAAAACAAACATTACCTCAGCTCCGTCTGCATTTAGGGACCCCTAATCTTTATTGAAACTTCTTCATCCAGTTACTAATTTTTCAGTGGAAAATTGGAGCAGCAGAACATAGCTTTTACTAAATACAAGAGGGTTTATTGCCTTATTATATGTCTTGCAGTGACTATTCAGGAATTTTTCTTCGTCTTTCAGGGGTTCACTCCAAACATTTATTTATCTATTCTTCTCAGCAGATAAAGTACTCTTGCTTTGTAGACCAAAGAAATCACCACTTTTGAGCCTGTTTTTAAATAAACTCCTTAGCTGCTCTATTAATCCTTTAGTTTTCTAATCTCTAATTCAGGGAGAAGTTATAGTATATATCACATATACATATGTATATTTTATTTTTTATTTTTTATTTTTTTTTGAGACGGAGTCTTGCTCTGTCGCCAGGCTGGAGTGCAGTGGCACAATCTTGGCTCACGGCAACCTCCGCCTCCTGGGTTCAAGCAATTCTTCTGCCTCAGCCTCCCAAGTAGCTGGGACCACAGGCGCATGCCACCATGCCCAGCTAAGTTTTGTATTTTTAGTAGAGACGGAGTTTCACCATGTTGGTCAGGATGGTCTCCGTCTCTTGACCTCGTGATCTGCCCACCTGGGCCTCCCAAAGTGCTGGGATTACAGGCCTGAGCCACCACGCCCAGCCACATATGTTTTTTAAAGTTTTTAACAAAGTAAAAGATACAAAGTGGTTAAAGCAGTCCCTGGGACATCATAAGGGTCAATATGACACAGTGTTATTGCTATTTTTGTATCTCTACTCCTGCATTTCTTCACCATCTCAAAAATTCCTCCAAATTTTTATCCATATCCTCTTTCTACTTTGCTGTCTTAGAGAAAGAAAACTCTGTCCTCCTTTCTAAGATCATATTTATCTTAATTTAAAAACTTTTACGTTCCTTGTTAGTTGTATTCCTAGGTATTTTATTCTCTTTGTAGCGATTGTGAATGGCAGTTGGTTCTTGATTTGGCTGTCCTTAAGTCTTTTATTGGTGTATAGGAATGCTTGTGATTTTTGCACATTGATTTTATATCCTGAGACTTTGCTGAAGTTGCTTATCAGTTTCAGGAGATTTTGGGCTGAGACGATGGGGTCTTCTAGATATACAATCATATCGTCTGCAAATAGAGACAATTTGACTTCCTCCTTTCCTATTTGAATACCCTTTATTTCTTTTTCTTGCCTGATTGCTCTGGCTAGAACTTCCAGTACTATATTGAATAGGAGTGGTGAGAGAGGACATCCTTGTCTAGTGCCAGATTTCAAAGGGAATGCTTCTAGTTTTTGCCCATTCAGTATGATATTGGCTGTTGGTTTGTCGTAAATAGCTTTTATCATTTTGAGATACGTTCCATCAATACCTAGTTTATTGAGAGTTTTTAGCATAAAGGGCTGTTGAATTTTGTCAAAGGCCTTCTCTGCATCAATTGAGATTATCATGTGGTTTTTGTCTTTGGTTCTGTTTATGTGGTGGATTATGTTTACAGATTTGCATATGTTGAACCAGGCTTGCATCCCCGGGATGAAGCCTACTTGATCATGGTGGATAAGCTTTTTGATGTGCTGTTGCAATCGGTTTGCCAGTATTTTATTGAAGATTTTTGCATCTATGTTCATCATGGATATTGGCCTGAAGTTTTCTTTTCTTGCTGAGTCTCTGCCAGGTTTTGGTATCAGGATGATGTTGGTCTCATAAAATGATTTAGGAAGGATCCCCCTCTTTTTGGATTGTTTGGAATAGTTTCAGAAGGAATGGTACCAGCTCCTCTTTGTATGTCTGGTAGAATTCGGCTGTGAACCCATCTGGACCTGGGCTTTTTTTGGGTGGTAGGCTCTTAATTGCTGCCTCAACTTCAGACCTTGTTATTGGTCTATTCAGGGTTTCGACTTCTTCCTGGTTTAGGCTTGGGAGGATGCATGTGTCCAGGAATTTATCCATTTCTTCCAGGTTTACTAGTTTATGTGCATAGAGTTGTTTGTAATAATCTCTGATGATGGTTTGAATTTCTGTGGAATCTGTGGTGATATCCCCTTTATCGTTTTTTATTGCATTTATTTGATTATTTTCTCTTTTCTTTTTTATTAATCTGGCTAGTGGTCTATTTTGTTGACCTTTTCAAAAAACCAGCTCCTGGATTTAGTGATTTTTTGAAGAGTTTTTCGTGTCTCTATCTCCTTCAGTTCTGCTCTGATCTTAGTTATTTCTTGTCTTCTGCTAGGTTTTGAGTTTTTTTGATCTTGCTCCTCTAGCTCTTTCAATTTTGATGATAGGGTGTCAATTTTAGATCTCTCCTTACTTCTCATGTGGGCAATTATTGCTATATACTTTCCTCTAGAGACTGCTTTAAATGTGTCCCAGAGATTCTGGTATGTTGTGTCTTCGTTCTCGTTGGTTTCAAAGAACATCTTTATTTCTGCCTTCATTTCATTGTTTATCCAGTTAACATTCAAGAGCCAGTTGTTCAGTTTCCATGAAGCTGTGCGGTTCTGAGTTAGTTTCTGAATTCTGAGTTCTAACTTGATTGCACTGTGATCTGAGAGACTGTTTGTTATGATTTCCATTCTTTTGCATTTGCTGAGGAGTGATTTACTTCCAATTATGTGGTCAATTTTAGAGTAGGTGCGATGTGGTGCTGAGAAGAATGTATATTCTGTGGATTTGGGGTGGAGAGTTCTGTAAATGTCTATTAGGTTTGCTTGATCCAGGTGTGAGTTCAAGTCCTGGATATCCTTGTTAATTTTCTGTCTTGTTGATCTGTCTAACATTGACAACGGGGTGTTCAAGTCTCCCACTATTATTGTGTGGGAGTCTAAGTCTCTTTGTAAGTCATTAAGAACTTGCCTTATGTATCTGGGTGCTCCTGTATTGGGTGCGTATATATTTAGGATCATTAGCTCTTCTTGTTGCATTGATCCTTTTACCATTATGTAATGTCCTTCTTTGTCTCTTTTGATCTTTGTTGGTTTAAAGTCTATTTTATCAGAGATGAGAATTGCAACTTCTGCTTTTTTTTGCTCTCCATTTGCTTGGTAAATCTTCCTCCATCCCTTTATTTTGAGCCTTTGTGTATCTCTGCATGTGAAATGGGTTTCCTGGATACAGCACACTGATGGGTTTTGAGTTTTATCCAGTTTGCCACCTTAAACTTCATATGGAACCAAAAGAGAGCCCGCATAGCCAAGTCAATTCTAAGCAAAAAGAACAAAGCTGGAGGCATCACACTCCCGGACTTCAAACTATACTACAAAGCTACAGTAATCAAAACAGCATGGTACTGGTACCAAAACAGAGATATAGACCAATGGAACAGAACAGAGGCCTCCGACGCAACACAACACATCTACAGCCACCCGATCTTTGACAAACCTGACAAAAACAAACAATGTGGAAGCGAGTCCCTGTTTAATAAATGGTGTTGGGAAAACTGGCTAGCCATGTGCAGAAAGCAGAAGGTGGACCCCTTCCTGACACCTTACACTAAAATTAACTCCAGATGGATTAAAGACTTAAACATAAGACCTAACACCATAAAAACCCTAGAAGAAAATCAAGGCAAAACCATTCAGGACATAGGTGTAGGCAAGGACTTCATGACCAAAACACCAAAAGCAGTGGCAACAAAAGCCAAAATAGACAAATGGGACCTAATCAAACTCCACAGCTTCTGCACAGCAAAAGAAACAGTCATTAGAGTGAATCGGCAACCAACAGAATGGGAAAAAATTTTGCAGTCTACCCATCTGACAAAGGGCTGATAACCAGAATCTACAAAGAACTGAAACAGATTTACAAGAAAAAAACAAACAAGCCCATCCAAAAGTGGGCCAAGGATATGAACAGACACTTTACAAAAGAAGACATACGTGAAGCCAATAAACATATGAAAAAATGCTCATCATCACTGGTCATTAGAGAAATGCAAATCAAAACTACATTGAGATACCATCTCACGCCAGTTAGAATGGCGATCATTAAAAAATCTGGAGACAACAGATGCTGGAGAGGATGTGGAGAAATAGGAATGCTTTTACACTGTTGGTGGGAGTGTAAATTAGTTCAACCATTGTGGAAGACGGTGTGGCGATTCCTCAAGGACCTAGAAATAGAAATTCCATTTGATCCAGCAATCCCATTACTGGGTATATATCCAAAAGACTATAAATCGTTCTACTATAAGGACACATGCACACGAATGTTCATTGCAGCACAGTTTACAATAGCAAAGACCTGGAACCAACCCAAATGCCCATCAATGATAGACTGGACAGGGAAAATGTGGCACATATACACCATGGAATATTATGCAGCCATCAAAAACGATGAGTTCGTGTCCTTTGCAGGGACATGGATGAACCTGGAAACCATCATTCTCAGCAAACTGACACAAGAACAGAAAATCAAACACCGCATGTTCTCACTCATAGGCGGGTGTTGAACAATGAGAACACATGGACACAGGGAGGGGAGTATCACACACTGGGGTCTGTCGGGGGAGAAAGGGGAGGGATAGTGGGGGGGTGGGGGGGGAGTTGGGGAGGGGATAGCATGGGGAGAAATGCCAGATATAGGTGATGGGGAGGAAGGCAGCAAATCACACTGCCATGTGTGTACCTATGCAACAATCTTCCATGTTCTTCACATGTACCCCCAAACCTAAAATGCAATAAAAAAAAAAAAACTTTTAAAAGTTCCAGTAATTTTATGGTCAAGAACAAATCATCAAGTAGTCTTGTTTTTCAGGTATATTTTAAATTCCTTTACCTAGAATTCACCATTTTAATTCTACTCTATTTGCCCAATTTTTAAAAATTAATGCTTAACAAAAAATCTTGCCAAAATAAGCTTTTTAAAATAAATACTACTCCACCTCAGTACCATTGCTTTTTCATTTCTCTGGAATGCACTTCTCTTGTCCAGCAACCAAAATCATTCCTTATTCAAGATTCAACAAGAATTTGGATTTATTGTGTGGCAGAGATAATTACTAACCATCAATGCATTCTTACACATTTCCCAGGCCCCCAGGAATTCTGGTGAATTCATGTGATTTGTCCTAACCCATGGGTTTTTAGTGAAACATAGAAAGGTGTTTTGAATATCCAACTACAGGAACCATGGTGAGTTTGTGTTCCTAATGATGCAGCTACAAGGTGTCTGAATTTACATTAGCCTGAGACCTTGAATAATCATGGGGGAGCAAAGCTCCAACCACCCCACACCGGATACGTATGATGAGCAAGAAATAAACTCTGCATTGTTAAAACGTGGATGAATTGGGGTTGATTTATCACCAAGCATAACCTAAACTGCCTTGACCATTCTAGATTCTAGAGACAAAGAAATGAAAGGTATAATTGCTATTCTTAAGAACCCATAGGGTAGAACCTTGCTGCCTAATATTGTAGTCACAAAGCACATTAAATTTCTTTTTTCTTTGAAACAGAGTCTCACTCCATTGCCTAGACTGGAGTGCAGTGGTGCGATTAGGGCTCACTGCAGCCTCTACCTGCCAGGCTCAAGAGATCCTCCCACCTTAGCCTCTTGAGTAGCTGGGACTACAGGTGAGTACCACCATATCCAGCTAATTTTGTATTTTTCAAAGAGATAGGGTTTCACTATGTTGCCAAGGCTGGTCTCAAACTCCTGGGATCAAGCGATCCACCTGCCTCAGCCTCCCAAAATGCTGGGATTACAGGAGTAAGCCACTGTGTCTGGTCCACATTTTTAAATTTAAATTAGTCAATATTAAATGAAACTTAAAGTTCAGTTCCTCTGTTACACTAGCCATATTCCAAGTGTTTTATAGTTATATGTGTCTAGTGGCTCTCATATTGGGCAATGTATGAGTAGTTTCATCTTTAGAGACTATGATTGAACAGCATTGGTCTAGAAGAATGAAGAAGAAAGGAATATGCTATTGCAATACGGTTTCATAAGTGGTGGTAATAGAGCTGTAGATATAAAATATTATGAGAAAAAAAGGTACTGGTAAATAGAAATTCTCAAAATATTATTTTTAATATATTTTGAGAAAATTGTGAGGAAATGACATATGACTTTTTATATTAAAAGTTGTAAAATCAGATTCCAATTTTAGAACTTTATTCAACACATGTATTAGAACAGGTATGCAATGACGTACACAGAAATGTGTAATATAGCAATGCGATTTTAATACTAGATGTCTGGGGCTGGGCGCGATGGCTCACGCCTGTAATCCCAACACTTTGGGAGGCCAAGGTGGGTGAATCAGGAGGTTAGGAATTTGAGACCAGCCTGACAAACATGGTGAAACCCTGTCTCTACTAAAAATACAAAAACATTAACCAGGCTTGGTGGCACACACCTGTAATCTCAGCTCCTGGGAGGCTGAGACAGGAGAATCACTTAAACCCGGGAGGTGGAGGTTGCAGTGAACTGAGATCATGCCACTGCACTACAGCCTGGGTGACAGAGCAAGACTCTGTCTCAAACAATAACAACAAAATAAAACAAAAACTAAAAACAACAAAAAAACAAAAAACAAGATGTCTGGTAGCAATGGTGACAACTATATGCTTATTTATTTGGGTCAAATATGAATAAATTATATCTACAGAATAGGATATTATTTTCATTTTTAACATAAAATAAGTTGGGATGTCCTTATGGTTGGGCTTCATGAGGTGAGATAGTCCTACCTGAGAAAGAAAAAAAATAAAACTACCGTCAGCAGAGTGTATCAGGTAGGAGGGCGCTAGCGTAGCAAGAACAAAGCTAAACTATCTGTGAGGCTCTAGATGCTTTGGAGGTTGGATTTCTGTAGTAGAGAAAATCCAAGGAGGATTGATGAAATCCTCCGTTTTAAAAAAGTGGTCTACTTTTAGGGACCAGTGAAGTACAGGATGCCACCATAACCATCTCTAGCAGAAGCAGGAACGTTTGGACACAGTTCAGAGGGACTTTACAGAGGATATGATCTTGGAGAGTTACGGAAGTTGTACTCACCGGGGTTTTGAGTTCACACTGAATGGAATAAGGACATACAATTCTGACTTTCCCACTGAATACAACCAAAAACCCTGGACAATATGCATGAAGCAGCTATTTGAGGACTATGTCAAGTAAATGTTGGCTGCAGTGAACAGAGAGCTCAAAGTACTCATGTACTGGTGGTGAGTTTTCTGTTTCTGTCTTGTTTTCTTTTCCTCTGTTATCTTCAAGTGTGGAATCAAAGAGAATCCGAAACCTGGAACTGCATACCGGCAGCACACAGAAATGGTTTCTAAAGAAGCCCTCTCTTTCTGATCAGAGCAGCAGGAAATCCAGGACCTATGAAACAGAGAGTGGAAGGATTTCTCATTTTGTTTTTTTTTTTTTTTTTTTCTCTTCCTTTGTGCGTTAGCCTGAGGCACTAGCAGCTGTGCGTCTATTTTACCTAATAGTTTGTGAGCTCCAGGCGGCAGACATTCTCTGTCTCTGTTGTTTTATGCCTATTATGTATAACGTGCCTGGACATACAAAATATCTGTGCAAGAAAAGCTAAAATATTAGGTAAATGGTAGAAGTGGCCTCATGCACAGGAACATGGAGTGATCAGAGAGACGAAGACTTTCAGGATATTTTGGTCTTGGGTAAAAATTACCTAGAAGTGGCAAATAGGATCAATAGGGCAGGTCATTGAAGGTCATTTATCTGACAGGTGAAGTAGGAAATAAAAAAAAGACTACATTGGCTAGGAAGACGAGGAAATTCCAGTGAAAGTTTGCACTAGACATAAAAACAAATTTCATCATCTCCTTAATTTTACAAATATGTGAATAATATTGACCACAAAAGTATTGATATCTTATAAGATTTAAACAACCTTCATTTTCTGTACAGTACCTTGAAAAGTAATTCTAAAAGTGAAGCAAGCACTCACTTTAACCCACAAAATTTATTAAGTGCCACTCTGGTGATGCTTTATTTTATTTATTTTTGAGAGAAAAGGTCTTATTTCTGCACCCACAGTGGAGTGCAGTGGTGTGATCATAGCTCACTGGAGCCTCGAACTCCTGGGCTCAAGCGCTCCTCCCACTTCAGCCTCCCAAGTAACTGGGAGTGCACCATGGCCATGCAACAGTGCAACATCAACCAGGACTCGTGTGTGTGTGTGTGTTTAGTTTTTGGTAGAGACAGGGTCTCACAGTGTTGCCCAAGCTGGTTTTGAACTCATGGCCTCAAGTGATTCTCTGGCCTTGGCCTCCCAAAGCACTGGGGTTACAGGCATGAGCCATTGTGCCCAGCCTGAGTAAATTGAGTTTAATTTACTAAGTTGAGGGAAGATATTTCTAATATTCAGCCTTGGTAAACTTTTCTAATACTCTGTGCACAGAGAACTATGTGAAGCAACAATGTTCAATGAGCAGAAGTTGTCACTCTCACTTGTGGGCAAGGACTTTTGTTTCCATGATTTGCTGTCAGTGTTTTCCTTACATTCTTCTAGCTCAATTCATTTTTTCAGACATCTGTGATTTCAGGGTTTAGGCAATGCAGTAAATTATTTCATACACTCTCTCCTGGACATGTTCCAAGCAAAATGCCCTTATTCTACTATTTTCTGCAGTCCATGTAACATCTCATGATTTTATTGGATACATCAATTGTGCAGAGGATTTGATTGTATATGGGCAAACATGGCCATACAATTTCTCTAGTTTATCTTCTGTGTAATGTATCCTTTAAACAATCTCATAAATAAACCCAGCCATTTCCCCAGCTAGTTCTCCCTTTACAGACCCACACTGAAAGCAAAATGTGTAAATTTTCTTTTTCACAACAAGAATACTCCACCCTGGAGACGCAATGGACAATTGCTTCTCCCTTTGAATTCATTTTGTGCTATGTTCTGTGCTGCTTACATTTACAAAAATCTCTTCATTTACCTAGTCTTTAAATCTAGGAGTTAAATCTAAGTTGCTGAAGAAGTCATACCGGCCCAGACTACTGGCCTTCCCTTGAACTCCGTGGTTCTCCATACATGAGCCTTTATATAACACTTAGAATATTCATCTTGCAAAATCTTGGCTACTTGGTGCATGTAGGAAACACATCATTCGATTAACGAGTTTTCTGAAAAGCTGATGACATGCATCCTGAGCAGCAAATTCTTAAAATTAATTTTTAATGAACATTATTTAGAAGGTGTTATGCTTTTACTATGCCTGATTATAAGATACAGTCTTGCACTGCATCACAATGTTTCAGTCAAGTATGGACTGTCTATGCTACAATGGCCTTATAAGCTTATAATGGAGCTAAAAAATTCCTGGTTCCTGGTGATGTCATAGCCAGCCATTGTAACATGATAGCACAATGCATGGCTCATGTATTTACAGTGGTGCTGGTGTAGGCAAAACTACTGCTCTGCCAGTTGTATAAAAGTATGGAGCATAGGGTTATGTACAGGACACAATACTTGATAACAACACTAGACAACCATATAACTAGTTTATGTATTTACTATACTATCCTTTTCATTATTATTCTAGATTGTACTTCTGCCTATAAAAAGTTAAGGCCAGGTGTAGTAGCTCACACCCATAATCCCGGCATTCTGGGAGGCCAAGGTGGGAGGCTAGGAGTTCAAGTGGAGTGAGCTGCGATCACACCACTGCATTCCAGGCTGGGTGACAAGCAAGATGAAACCCTGTTTCTAAATAATAATAATAATAAATTTTTAAAAAGAACAAAATAAAGGTAACTGTAAAACAATCTCAGGCAGGTCCTTCAGGAGGTATTCCAGAAGGCATTGTTACCACAGGAGATGACAGCACCATGCTTGTTATTGCCCCTGCAGACCTTCCAGTGAGAAAAGATGTGGGGGTGAAAGACAGTGATTTTGATGATCCTAATTCTGTGAAGGCCTAGGCTGATGTGTGCGTTTTGATTTTTAACAACAAAATTTTAAAAATAAAAGAATTATAATAAAATGTGTTAAAAATAGAATAAAGCTTACAGAATAAGGAAAAGAAAGACACTATTTTTGTCAGCTGTACAATGTGTTTGTGTTTTAAGCCTATATTACAAAGAGTCAAAAAGTTGTTTAAAAGGTTACAAAGTTGTTTAAAAGGTTACAAAATTAGTGGCTCATGCCTCTAATTCCAGCACTTTAGGAGGCCAAGGTGGGCAGACCACTTGAGGTCAGAGTTCAAGACCAGCCTGGCCAACATGTTGAAACCCTGTCTCTACTAAAAATACAAAAATCAGCTGGGCGTTGTGGTGGGCACCTGTAGTCTCAGCTACTCAGGAGGCTGAAGCAGGAGAATGGCTTGAACCTGAACCTGGGAGGCAGAGGTTGCAGTGAGCTGAGATTGTGCCACTGCACTCCAGCCTGGGCAATGGAGCGAGACTCCGTCTCAAAAAAAAAAAAAGAAAAGAAAAGAAAAGAAAAAAGTTTACAATGTTAAAAAATTTCAATAAGGTAAGCTTAATTTATTGTTTGAAAAAGAAAATTTTTGAATAACAAATTTAGTGTAGCCTAAGTATACAGTGTTTATAAATCTACGGTAGTGTCTAATAACGTCCAAGATGTTGACATGCATTCACTACTCACTCGGTAACTCACTCAGAGCAACTTCTAGTCCTGCAACCTCCATATATGGTAAGTGCCCCATACAAGTGACCTGGTATGTTTAGATCTGTTAAGATACATAAACACTTCCCATTGTGTTACAATTGCCTACAGTATCCAGTACAATAACATGCTGTACAGGTTTGTAGTCCAGGAGCAATAGGCTATGCCATATGGCCTAGGTATAGGAGGCTATACCATCTAGGTTTGTGTAAGTACATGCTATGATGTTCACACAATAGTAAAATAACCTAAAGACCCAGTTATGGAATGTGTCTCCATTGGTAAGTGACATATAGCTAGCGAACTTGGAGTGATTTGGGACATAAGAACATCATTACCAATATCATTAACAGAGGTGTTCTCTTTTTTTTCTTGGAAAAATCTGGGCAAATCACATTGAGAGGAACTAAAATTAGGATTAAGATTCCTGGCCTTTACCGTAGACCTACTGAATCAGACTGTCACAGAAACCAATTGACTATGTATGCTTGATATGGGATGAGGGAGGGGGGGATACAGGAAGGCTTGCCCCAGTGGAAAATGGTGAATACTGATTTGATTTTACAGCTTTTAAAGCTACTTTTTTGCAGGGTTCCTGATTTCTGCCTTCCTTTGAGGCTGGCAGCTGTCATTGCTCACTGCTGCCAGCATACCAGCTAGTAATGGCCATTCCCCTGCTGTCTAATGTAGTCATATTCTCTTAAAATGATAAATATTGCCAAAATGATCAATTTCTTTGCAAAATTAGAGTAAATATTCTGTACGGGTCTCTCTTATGCATGTGAAACCAATTTATGTAAGGGGCTGGACAATAGAAACAGCTTTAATTTTTCCTCATTCCTTTAACTCTTCTTTCTTGAAGTCTCTCTTCTGCCCCTGAATGGCATTTCAGAGATATACTATATTTGGGGGTCACTTGCAGATATAAAAAGATCTAATTAAATCTAAATCAAAATTTTAATCTTGCATCCAACGTAAAGCTTTCACCTCTCACCAGTTCAGAGTTAACCATATTGCTATAGTGACATAGGCCCAGCGAGGAGGAAGGAGTAGGCTGGAGGAATGCGATCTGGTCTGTTATTTCACTCTCTTTGTTCCAAATGCCCTTTCTCCCATTCTCACCCCAACAATTTCCTCTTGGTGGTTCTCAATTAATTTTGGCAGGTGTCTATATTATCTGGAACATATTGGCTGTTTCTTTGGAGACCATGAACATTACGTTATTTCTTTTGGTAGGTGATTTATTCTCCGGGAGACTCCACACATCATCCTCATAAGGTCCTACCCTGGGTTCCTTTCCCTGGGAAGCAATACTCTTGGGCATCTTTCAGGGCTTCCTTTTGGCCCATTGTAAAACTTACAGATCCTTGCCCCACAAAACAAGGGAAGTGCGGGTCTACTCTCACCACACCCCCTGCCTTTCACCTCTCTTCTCACCTTCCATTTCAGGTTTATTCAGCCAGCCTTTGAGTTGAAAGAGGAAGGAGCATCCTTCCTGCATTTTTGGAAGAGGGAGGAGGGGGAAATGCCATCAAGTCTCTTGTCTCTAATGAGTTGCTAGCCTTTATTTTTTTATGTCGCCTGGAAACCGAGAATGAGTATTCATAGTGACCAGATTGGCCACCTCTTACTAAACCCTCTGGAATATATAAGCACCTCTCTTTGGAATGCAGATGTGTACTTTCTATCCTTTGTCCTGAGCTTTTTGGCCTTAGTGAGTTCTCATGCTAGACAACAGAAATAGTCCCATTTATAAGTATATTGCATGAACTAAGGAGTAATTGCTTTGTAATATCTATTTTAGCTACACAGAAGCCTTTTTCATTTTGTTTATTCCATACCTAGGTGTATTTTACATTTTCAAATCTGTGGTAGTGATGTGTTTCTGGTTTTTGATCAGTGTAATGGTATATTCGATAAGTGTAAAGGCTGTGCTATATCATTTCTTTATCATTGTTTTTGATTTACATGTCACATCTCCCCCAAACTAATTATAAGTGACTCATCAAACTCTTAAAATTTCTTATGTTATAATGAAACAAATATATATAAATCTCTAGCATTATTTAAGGAAGGCATTCAATATAGATAGGTATGTCAACCTAAAGAAAGAAAGGGAGGCAAAATTAATATAGGTAGAGAGTTTATTTGGTAGAGAGTTTAATATAGGTAGAGAGTTTATTTGGGCCAAAATTTGGGACAGTAACCCAGCTAACACTTCCAAACTTCCTTAGAAATGCCGTGAGTTGGGGTAGTTACAAGCAGATTTTTAAAGACAAAATGAGGAGGTACAGCAAGGGAATTTCAGCCTGTTCACATGCAAACACCATTTGTTAACAGCAATAAGCTAATAAATGATCGGCTAAAGGCTACAGTGTGTCTCCAAATATCAGTATGTGGTCAGGCCTGTTCCTGGACTTACTAAGCAGGAGGGGTCAAGGAATTTTAGGAGAGTAACTGCGGCCTCATGTCCCTCTCTTTGTCCATTTAAATTTAGTTAGCTTCAAATTGCACAATTTTGTTCTCATATTCTTTAATCATATGTGTTTTCCATGTGAGTGTTTCACTATCTAACATGGACACTTTTCAAGAATAATGCCCTGATGTTCCCTATGTTTGAGGAAAGAGTTTGGGATTTGGGTGAATGCTGCCAACTATTCACTAGATACGACATTTTGGGGAAAATCTTTAACATATTTCAACCTATTTCCATTTTTTAAAGGATAATATCTATTTTGCATATTTGTGAAAATTAAATGATGCAATGAATATACATTTTCTGGAACACGGTAGGAGAAAGATTCACACGTGTTAGTACCTTTTACTTATCCTTCAATTATTCATCACTTATTTATGATATTCCACTCTGAGTATTTTTCTTTCAAATTGTGATGGATGGTGATTTCTTATTCTCAGAATAATTAATCTTTCAGAATTTGTATCGCAAAACCTACAAATCAATTGCATTAGCTATTTTTCACTCATTTGTATTATATTACACTGAAAGTCCTTAGAGAACTATGAAAAATATATGCGTTTGCCAGAGGCAGTATTGTTGCTTTTTCTAATTCCTTCTGAATTCTATGATGTAATTAATCTGAGCTTGGTGCCCTGTCAACTTCAATAATCTTGACGACCTTATTACACTCTCCAGCAGAGAGATAAGTATTAAGTGAGCACCTGAGGGAATTAGATTCTACTGTCATCATTACCAGCCAATGTTTTTAGAAATCATTTCACCCCTTTGTGTATATGAGAAATTGTATATTAAACTGACAATGAATAGAACTGTTGTGTTTGCCAACTCATTGTTGTAACTGGGGGCAGAGTGGAGGAGGAGAGCTAGTGAGGATTCTAATAAGGAAGAATAAAATTAAACTGCATCTGTGTAGGTAAAACTGAGAGTCTATTTTCATTATTAAAGCTGTTTGTCATTGCAACAGCCACTGGTTGTTGTCTTAGGGAAGTATTGTACGTGACTGCAGTTTTAGAAAACATCTTTTCAATTTTGCTTTGCTGCTTTTGACTTGATTGCTGGGATGGTAATGTGATTGGATACCTGAATAATAATAAACTTTGGCATTCATATTTGAACAGTGAAGAGAAAGGATGAAAAAAATAATGGTGGTGGCTTAATCCCATGTTAAATTTATGCAAAAATATGTTTAGCCAAATGATGAACAGATGCAGCTGAGTATTTTCATCATTTTTGTTAAATATCCTGCAAATGATTCTGGCTAGTTATACAGGAAAATTACATCAAAATGAAGTGTGTACATGAGTAAAATATTAATGACTGAGCTCCATTCAATGGGCTATAGATAATGCAGCTGTTTTTAGCCTACAGCTGTGGAAACATAACTTACTTTTTCCGAGGAAAAATCAGCCTTCCCATTTTGTTTTATTTCAATTCAATTTCCTACTTATTCACTTTTATTTCTTAGTTTTTGGACATTTCTTGCTTTAAGGAGTATCGCCAACATATCTATAGTCTTTTCTAAGTAACAGGAGTCAAAAGATCAGTGCTTATAACCTTTCTTTAGATTTCTGATCATGTGTGTCACTCCTGAGTAGTGGGCACCTTGGAGAGAAGCCTATTGGAGGTCTTCAGTAACATTCATAATGGGAGGCCATGTATCTTAGCCTCCTTAGTTACAAAAGAACAGGAGCGAACTGGAGAAATAAGGACTGCCCCCATCACCCACCGTTTCCCAAACATGGATGATAGTGACTAAATCAAGATCAATCATTTTAAAGGGATGGATGAATGAAGATATACTGGTAGTAGTGAAGCACGAGCGGCCACGAACAAACCTCTGGAACACGGAACTGGGAAGGAAGTGGCGTTTTATTCGGCCACGAGTCTCAACAGACTTGAGTCTCAAGAACCAAGCTCTCCGACTAGAAAATCCTGGCCTCTTTTAAAGGCTCACAATCTTAGACAGTACATGTGAGAGGGTCGTGATTGATGAGATAAGCGAGGGGGGGCTCTAATTGTGATTAAGCAAGAACAATGCCTTCTGGGGAAGATTCATCCGTACGATGCCTGCAATCTGTAGATTGGATAGGAACTAGGTGGGGGAGTTTGCTCTTTAACCTCCAGGTCCAGCTAGTGGCACCAGTTTTGTCTCCTCCACTGACCTGGTGCCTTCTTTTTTCAACTTTTACTTCTTTTGAAATGCAAGGCTAAGGGGAAGCGGTCTTAGAAGCTTAAGAGGAAGGGGTCTCCTTCCTCACCAGGACACGATAGGAGTAGGCAGAATGTTAAAAATATACAAAGAAGATATTAAGTAAAATCTGTCAAGCAGAAGTGGTTGCAAATGAAAGGAAAACACAAGAAGAGCAAAAAAGAAGAGAAAAGAATGAATTAATTGTAATAAGAGCACAGACATATCTAGCCAGAGATTATGCAAAGATAATTTCATATACCATCTCATTCAATTGTCACAGCAATCCTACAAGTATTGTAAGATCCTTCCAAATCCTACAAATGTGGAAAACTGAAGTACAGCGAGATAAAGAAACTTGACCAAGATCATGGAGCAAGTTGAACCCAGCAGTTTGGCTCCAGAATCTGTACTCTTAAGCACTGTGTTACTGTATTACCTTCAGTACCAGCTGTAGAAGTGGAAAAAAGTTGGAAAGTAATTAAGTCATAAAAATAGCAGAAACGAAGAGTAAGGAACAGCTACTTTAACTGAGATAGTTCTATTTCACAAGATCTTCTAAAATACTCTAAGCTTTTAAGTCCACATTATGAAACTCACTTTTTCTCCTATGAGATTTGCTGTTTGGCTCTGAGGCCTTGTGCACCCATACTCATTGGAGTATCATGTGAATCATATGGAGAGAGACAGGAAAAATGAAAATGAGATGTGAAAATGTGAGCACAAAGTGGTCTGGGCAGAGAGGGTAATGAGAGGCAATGGCCTGAAAGAGAAATAACTCTGGCATATTTTAGTTTTAGCAACAAGGTCAGTTTAGCTCTATTCCGACAGAATTTTCCTGTACTATTTCAAATCCTTTAACATTTAGAACACTGAGAGTGACTGATATATAACAAGGTCTCAATAACCACTTACTGAATGAATAAATGAATTCAGAATGCTTGAATGTAAACTGCAAAAATATTTGGGCACTAGTCATTGGTGAACAGAAGTCAAATATCACCAGGATGACCATAAGAGGAGAGGAAAGACAGCTTGAGCATTTCCAATGAAAAAGTTCCTCTAATACACAAATCTGTTCTTGATTAGCCCTGCTTCTTTGTTCTTTTTTTTTTTTTTAATCCAATAGCCTCATGAGATTTACTTGGCTTCAGAGACCTTGTGTTTTTCCAAACAAACATATTGTTAATTTAAAAAGTCTTTTTTTAGCTTTTCATGAATGAGGAATAGTGCCAATATTTGACAACTTTATTTCACTAGGCTGTTCATCCATGTATAGTTATTAGAATCATTTATTTCTAAATATATACTGGATTAAGAGCTAAGTCAAAATTAAATTATTGCCAAATTGGCTATAGGCACATTTTAATATCTTCATGATCCTCATGACCAACTCTACGGACATATTCTTTGGCCAACTCAAGTCTAATAAGTTACATAAAAATTCATATTCAATATAAACTGTAATTATGCATAATTGTGTTCTCTATATTGTTAGAACTAACAAATTCATTTAAAATTTTCAAACAAAATACTTGGCATTTACTTTGACTCCTATTTTTATTGTTCTTAATCAATGCACTAGTTGTGAGCTTGCATTATTCAATCATATAGTGGGTATCACCTGGTATTCTGCTATTCTGAGTTCTGCTTCTGGGTCTGCTGCTGGTATTAAAGATGTTGACTGTACAAAATGAGGTTTTAAAATGTTTAGTTTTTTATTTACTCTTTTTTTTTTGTTCAATCAATGAACATTAGCCATAATTCTATGAGAACTTGGCAGTATCTATTTGAGTTATAGGCATCAGATTGTAATGAGAATAGACTCTCCCTTCAGACATTATCAGCCATAAACCAAATCTTTTTCCTTTATTATAAAGTTGTATTCATTTTCTACAATTGTCAAGACAAAATAACAGACACTGTTTGGCTTAAATAACAGAAATGTACTTTCTTACAGTTTTGAAGGCTAGAAGTCCATGGTCAAGATCTCAGTAGGTTTGATTCTCCCGAAGCTTCTCTCCTTGTTTGCAGATGACCACCTTCTCTCTGTCCTTACCTGATCATCCCTCTGTCAAGTTGTCTATATCTTAATCTCCTCTTCTTATAAGGACACCAGTAATGTTGGATTAGATCTTACCCAATGACCTCCTTTTACTTTAATTATCTCTAAATATCCTATATCCAAATAGTCACATTCTGAGGTACTGGAAGTTAGCATATCAAAATAAGAATTTTGAGGGAATGCAATTTAGCCCGTAATAGTATTTCCTCATGTCACAACCCCTAGAAGAATCCTGATGGCCCTGCTATAGGAAGTATATCCAGACACGATTACCTCAAAGTCAAATGGGGGGCTGTGGTACAAACATGACTGTGGCAGTTTGAAGGGCAGATAAATGAGAAGATCTAGAAAGAGTAGTTTTGCTACTTCAGAGAACAGACAGATAGTTTTAATAAAGCCATTATACACTAATTTACTTGTGTGTATGTGTGTGTAATTTTTAATCTATACAAACACCATAAAAAGTTGCTTTTAAAATTTCATTACACACATGAAAAATCTAAGACTCACCAAAAACTGTCTAACATGTATAAGATGGAAAGATTATAGATGGTAGAGCTGAGATTAAAATATAGATCTCTATCATTTTAAACTCCATACACTCTTGCCATTGCCTAGTGTGTAGTGCTTTTTTTTTGTTGTTTTTTGGTTATTTTTGAGATGGAGTCTCACTCTGTCACCAGGCTGGAGTGCAGTGGTGCAATCTTGGTTCACTGCAACCTTCGCCTCCTGCCTCAGCCTCCTGAGTAGCTGGGACTACAGGCAAGCACCACCACACTCAGCTAATTTTTATATTTTTACTAAGACAGGGTTTCACCATGTTGGCCAGGATGGTCTCGATCTTCTGACCTCATGTTCTGCCCACCTTGGCCTCCCAAAGTGCTGGGATTACAGATGTGAGCCACTGCTCCTGGCCTAGTGTCATTTTTCTAATGTCTGGATTAGATTTGCAAAAGCTCATTAGAAAATTATTAAACGAGATTCACTGAAATGTTATTTTCTTCTTTTATATTTGTAGGCAATAACAATACTTTTAATTAAACATACGGAGTTGACAGATACTCAGAAATTAAGTGTAAGTAAATTGAGAGTCAAAGGTGTTTATGAAAGCTAAAATTTCTCCAAGACAATAGTGACTGTGCTTACTTTGTGTATTAGTCCATTTCAAACTGCTATAAAGAACCATCTGAGACTGATTAATTTATAAAGAAAGAAGTATAATTGACTCACTGTTCTGCATAGCTGAGGAGATCTCAGGAAAATTACAATCATAGCCAAAGGTGAAGGGGAAGCAAGGCACGTCTTACATGGCAGGAGAGAGAAAGAGCAAAGGGAAGTGCCATACTTTGAAACCATTAGATCTCCTGAGAACTCATTCGCTATCATGAGAAGAGCATGGAGAAGAAACCACACCCATGATTCAATCACCTCCCACAAAGTCCCTCCTTCAACATGTGGGAGTTACAATTTGAGATGAGATCTTAGTGGGGACACAGAGCCAAACCATATCACTACGGATGGTAGAATCAGGGTTCACATACATCTTAAAGCTGTGCTAGTTTAGATTCATTCAATTTAAATATATTCACTGTATTACAAATAAAATTTGTATCCATTTATCTCTAAGTTACATCTGCCAAAAGAGCCAGATAGTCTTCTCAAAAATTATACAGTATATTTGTAATAATTTGGTATACAAAAATCATGTTGGGGCCTATAAGAGAAATCTCAGGGGATGAGACAATTATCTGTAGTGCAATAGAAATAGAACCAGAAGCTGCCAGGTTGCCAATAAAGAGACATGCAGTATTTATCAAGATGCCATAAATAGCTAACTGTTATTTTAGCTAGAACCCCCATATTAGGTCAACAGTCACTGGGGCTATTTCTTAGAAATACTCATAAGATGACTCAACATTGAGAAGTTAAAAATGCCCTTTATTTGAGTAAAGATATTTATAGCATCATAGCTATGTTTACCAATAGCTACCTATTCTGATTATGCTGGATAGACCAGAAGAGTCAAATAAAAGAATAGGCTACACAATTCTTTTATTCTATATTATACAGCTGACCATAGAACAAAATAAGAATTAGGGGTGCACTTGCACAGTATAGTAAAAAACCTACATATAACTCTTGTCATCCTCAAATTTGCTAATAGCCTACTGTTGACTAGAAGCCTTACTGATAACATAGTCAGTTAACACATATTTTATGTTACATGTATTTTATATAGTATTACTACAGTAAACTAGAGAAAATTAAAAGTGAGAAAATTAAAATTAAGAAAATTATAAGGAAGAGAAAATTTATTTACTTTTCATTAAGGGGAAGTAGATCATTATAAAGGTGTTTATCCTCATCATCTTCATGCTGAGTAGGCTGAGGAAGAGGAAGAACATGAGGGGCTGGGTCTTGATGTCTCAGAGATAGAAGAGGTGGAGGAAGACCTCAAACAACATCACATATTAAGCAATTTAACTTTTTTTGTAATGCCATTAATTTACTTTACCTCTTGGGGTCACTTCCTGAATTACCAGTTGCATTTTATGTTACCCATGGTATTTTTCAGGATTTATTGTATTGCACTAAACACAGTAAAAAACACATAAGAACCTCTAAAGATCACTTTCTACTGTGATGCAATTTACTTGAGAGACAAAACAGCTCTTGCGGAGATGATTAGCATCCCATAGCATTTTAAAGTAGGTACTAGCAACACTTGAGGTCACCACAATAGCATCAAGAGGTAGCTACAAAACTATTACAGTAGTGTGTTATGTACTACAGTTAATTTTATGCAGTTGTGATTTAAAACTACATCTTTACATGTATTTATATTTCTTGCTACTACACTGAGAATGGCATCATGTAGGGTCTTCTAAGTGTTTGTGTGCATAAGTGTTGATACATTTTAAATTTTTATAATAGATTTGTATATATTTTATGGTAGTAAATGACAAAATAGACTGACATGTAAATATATTTTATGCATTCTTTACATACCTAACTTTTTCTTAATGTTTTCAATATTCTTAGGCTTCATGGTTTATCTGCAAGTTTTTAAACAAATTGTCACAAATCTCAAAAAAGTTTTCTAATACATTTATTTTTTTTTAATGTGTGCATAAGTGGCCCCCCCAGTTTAAACATGTTTTCAAGAGTCAATACAAAAATACAAATATAAATATACAAATAAAAATATAAATCCAAATATATAAATATACAAATATATATATATAAATAAGATATAATTCTGATAATGGAAAAAAGCTTGCGAAGACTGCAAGCAGAAAGACTGACTTTTGTCATTAAATACAAAGTGGTGGAACAATAAGTTATTTTCAAGTAAATGGATATTCTGTGTCATAAATCATGGTGTAACAAAAAATATTGTATGTATTGTCTTGAATGAGATATTTGAATCCCATGGTATTTATATCCTAAGGCTTTCCTTAATTGAAATCTTAGCATAAAGGATTTATGAGTTTATTGACAGAATAAAAAGTACAAGACAAAAAAAGTGCAAAAAAATATGATAAATGAAATATTTCTGAAAGTTATATTTACTTGCCCTTGGAGTTATATCATAATTGCAACATTTATAATCACAAAAATTATAATAAATATTATGCAATATTTTACTGAATTGAATATACTGTACATGCAGAGCATTATTTCCTAGCTTTCCAAAATATCATTTTTTACATATACGTAAAGTTAAAAGTTTCTCGTTATGGATATTTAGTTTGTTCTCTGTTGTCAAAATGTCATTTTTCACTAAGGTTGGCCAGTCATTTCCCATATTACGAAGTGCTATTGAAATGGATTATTAATTAAAGGAAGCATTATAGAGTAGCCTCATCTTATCCATAGTTTTGCTTTCATAGTTTCAGTTAGCTGTGGTCAACTTCAGTCCAAAAATAGATGCAAATAATACAACAAGATATTTTGAAATAGACCACATTCACATAACTTGTATTACAGTATACTGTTATAGTTGTTCCATTTTATAATTTTTTATTTTTATTAATCTCTTACTGTGCCTAATTTCTAAGTTAAACATTATCATATGTGTGTGTGCATAGGGAAAAACATCGTATATATGGGATTCAGTATTCTTCATGGTTTCAAGCATCCCCTGGGTGTGCTGGAACTTATCTCCCACAGATAAGGGGGATTACTGTATAACCCAAGTTGATAGATAAAAAGAGAAGAAGCAGAGAAAAGAGAAGCTACGTAAACTACGTAATTGTTTTCTTTTCCATATTTTAAAAAATGTGCCTGGAAAAAAAATTATAATAAAACAGACGCCCATAGTGTTATATTCTGCCAAAGGTTAGTATTATTTTGAACCAGGCACTGAAAAGAGCATAGAGATTGGCAACCTTGAAGAAATTGTGAAATAGGCCTTTAGAATAAGCAAAATACATAATTAAGAAAAAATTGTGATAAACCTGTGATTCTTGAGTAAACTCTCTTTAACATAAGCTGTACAACTTCACAGGTCATGCAATAAAAAGGAGAGACAAAGTGGAGAGGTTTTAGAAGTTTCTGACCACCCACCCTGGAAACCATCATTCTCAGCAAACTGACACAAGAACAGAAAATCAAACACCGCATGTTCTCACTCATAGGCAGTTGTTGAAAAATGAGAACACATGGACACAGGGAGCGGAGCATCACACACTGGGGTCTGTGGGGGGAACTAGGGGAGGGACAGCATGGACTGGGGAGTTGGGGAGGGATAACATGGGGAGAAATGCTAGATATAGGTGATGGGGAGGAAGGCAGAAAACCACATTGCCGTGTATGTACCTATGCAACAATCTTGCATGTCCTTCACATGTACCCCAAAACCTAAAACGCAATAATATATATATATAAGAAGTTTCTATGAAAATTAAATTTTATTGATAACTGTATGTAGTTTTAAAAGAATTTCAGAAAGTAATTGACCATTTATTTTACTCTTAAAATATTCTTTAAAAGAGCACATAAATGTGTAAATATAATTATAAAAGTTATTTTTTAGTGGAGAATATTTTACTTTTCTCAAAGAATGCTAGTTGATCTTACTATAACCCATCGCAATACTTGGGATACATGGCTTAGTTACCAAAAGACAAAGAAATAAAAATTACGGAGAAGTAACTTTGTTCTAGAAAATATAAGTGATGTGTATCTTTTCAGTATAATTAAAAGTCATTATCATAGCAATACGTTAAACAGAGGGTAATTTGTGAACGTTCCACTACATCTCTTTGTTGAAAATACCAGTGAACTTTGGGTTTATGTGCAATATTCATCTGCATTGACTGGTCTAAGACAAATAGAATAAAACACATTGATATTTAAAAATCCTCATATATTTCTGATCTTAATTAATTTTGGCAACATCACTGTGAAGGTACAGTGGTAGAAATTATTATCCTTTTTTTGATGTGAGAAAACTCAAATTTGAGAGATTATTTTGCCAAACATCACAAGACTTTCGCAGTAAAACTGGTAGAGCCATCTATTTTTTTTTCTAGTCTGGGGCTTTAATTCCAAAAGTTTACTTAGAAATAGTCTAATAAATTGGTTTAATCTCTTTGTGTGATTGCATTTGAATTCTTTTTTAGATCAAAGGGCCTTTTCATTAAATGATGTTCAGAAGCCATTTTACTGATTCTCTAGCTGAACTGCTGGTTGACCTGTAGGAAAACCATAGAATTAAAAACAGAGAACAAAATCATTGGGGGAAAGTGGATGGCATTTAAAATTATAGCTTAAGTGATTTACAGGCTGGTTATTATTTTCTTAATAAATGAACTATCTTTGTTCTCAAATCCAAAAATGACATTTCCAATGTATGAAGTAATTTGAAAAGTGATTGTTAAAAAAAAATTCTATTCAAGCATGACATTTATCAGCCCTATAAAATTATCTACTACTCTAAATAGACCTGAGATTTGACCACTATTTTGTGGTCACTGAAAAAAATTAATCAAGATTCTAATTTTTATGCAGTTTCCATGATGACAAAAACAGACATGCTATAGTTGATAAAATCTTAGGATGAATTAATTTTAGCAAGCATAACAGTAAAAATATATGATAGGATATATTATCAATGCAGATAAGTGGAGAAATATTTTAAAGCCAGGGTTTTTCTCTGTTCTGGTAGTTAAATTTAACTGTAACTCTTTAAGATTTGTTAGATACTTTTGTTATGGTGTTGTAAGTTTTATTATGAACTTTTCTTTAGTTATATTAAACCACAAATCACAAGTTTGTACCTCCATACAAAACTTAAATACAAAATTTGTGTCTAACTCATCATATAGTTGTCTACACTTATCATCTAACATTCTGGCTTTTTACAAAAGTTGGGATAATTTCATTAATGCTGCCTCCCCCCACCAAGAACAATAAATTATTTTAATTGCTAAGATGCTTCCTAGAAAATGGAAGTTATGAGATGACTATTAATCCATCTGATTTGCATTTTGCAACCAAATAGAACACTTCACATTTTCTGTTTGAAGTCACAGTGTACCAGGCTGAAAAAGGACCAGAAGTAGTTTGCTATACTTCTTAAATACAAATTTAAAAAGTCATGATTCTTACAGTTTGAATTTGCTAAAAATTGAGAAATTATATTTGTCGAAAATTAAATAAGGCATATTAAAAAATAATATTTTAAAATTCTGCAGAATAAAAAGCTAAAATATACCAATATTTAGAAAGAAGATTTTGTAGCTGAAATAGTGATGAGAATTATTTTCCTCCTTGCCAAAACCAAAATTAATTCATTGTTTTACTCTTAGAATTAGCATAACAGAATAATATTCAATTCAACATTTATTTAGTTATATAATTTATTCTATCAATATTTATGAGTGCCAGATCTTGTATTGGGCAGTATATAAGACAACCAAGGTCAGTTTTCATGAAGCCTACGTTCCAATAGAAAATCCTATACTTTGTAAAGAGCTGTGTTAGGGTTACTTGTCCCTACTTTCAAGAAGTGTGCTTATTCTGCTTATCTCCACTGGTAATGGGAGACTGAGGGTGAAGTAGGTGGGCAGTTTGAGACTGAGGTAGAGGAGAGGGTGAAGGAGAGTTTTAATTCACAAGTGTCTATGTACCTGGATGACAAATGTCCTTAAATAAGTGCCGGAAGAGGAAGATGTGAATTCTGTTACTCACATCTATGATGGTTAATTTTAGGTATCAACCTGCTTGGATTAGGGAATACCTAGAGAACTGGACAAGCATTACTTCTGGAATGTCTGTGAGGGTGTTTTCATAGGAGATTGGCATGTGTGTCCATCTGCCTTCAATGCGTGTGGGCACTATCCTGTTGGCCTGGGCCCAGATAGAACAAAAAAAGCAGAGAACAGGTGATTTCCTCTCTCTCTTTCTCACTCTCTCCTGGAGCTTGGGGAACTCTTCTTCTCCTGCTATTAAATATTGGAACTCCAGGCTTTCCAGTCTTTGGATTTCAGCACTCATACCAGGGGCCTCTGGGTTCTCAGGACTTTGGCCTCAGATTGAGCATTCAACCACTGGCTTCTCTTGGATTTAAATGAAGCCACACTTCCAGCTTCCCAGAATCTCCAGTTTGCCATTGACTTGTGTGTCTTCTAAGCCTCCATAATCATGTGAGCTAATTCCCCTAACAAATCTTCTGTCTTATATCTGTATCTATACCTATATCTATATCTGTATATTCATCTACATGTATACCTACATTTATATCTCTATCTCTATCTCTATCATCTGTCTCTACATCTATATCTACCCTGTTAGTTCTATCACTCTGGAGAATTGTTACTAATACACTTCCCACATATTACTGGTAGGGTATTGCTATAAATGAGAATACAATTCACCAGTCAACAACCCTAAATATCAGATGCTTACTTGCTTTGATGAAAATAGTTCTAAGACTGCAGTTCTATGAATAATGTTGTATTTTCATAGAAATGAACTAAACACCCTGGAGAACTCCATGATACATGAGATAGAGCTTTTTGTGGATTATTAATATGACACTTGGAGTGAACTTGCACAACTCTCCACCCAAGTTTTATCTCATAGTTTACTCTCTCTGAAGACCAGACAAGAGCAAACAAGGGGGATGAAAACCTTAGTAATTCCACCTTCAACTTCATAATACCTTGACACCAGGGCGTTTTAGGAGTAGAAGAGTGAAGGGAATGTAGAGTCTGTAAATGGGTGTGGTAAGAAGAAATCTAAGACAGTCTCTAAACTTCCCACCCTCTGTTATACACACCCTGTATTACCAACCTTTTGGATATGTGTGTGTGTGTGGTGATGGTAAGCAGAGGAAAAAGCTGTGATTATGACAAGATATAACTCCTGTAATAGGTTACTTTTTAATTTGTGTTTATCAAAACAGAGTTTACCCAGTGCGGGTCTAATCTAATCATGAGAGTCCTTAAAAAAGAGTGAACCATGAGAGAGACTTTTCCTCTTGACCATAGATTCCATTTTGTGAGGAGGTGGTTACATGGCAAGGACTGCCGCCTGCAGAAGCTGAGAGAAGTCCCTGGTTGATAACTACTCAGGGATCTCAAGCATGCAACACCAGAGAAATAAATTCTGCAAATAACCAATGAGCTTAGGAGAGGATCCAGTGCTCCAAATGAGACAGCAGCTCTGGCTAACACTTTAATTTCTGCCTGGTGAGACCCTGAGTAGAAGAAGGTATTAATCTATGATACCTGGACTCATGACTCACAGAAATGATGAAATAATAAACTTCTGTTGTTTAAAGCTGCTAAGTGTGTAGTGATTTGTTATGTAGCATAGAAAAAGTTGATTCAATGGATGACTCAAATCTATGTGAACTTATTATGTAAGTTACTTAATCTCTTTGTACCTCAACTCCTTCATTTATAAAATGAAATAGTATTGGCCTCACAAAGATATTGTGGTTTCACTTTCATAATTGAGATAAAATTTATTCTTCCTCAGGACATATATGTAACATTCAAAATGATATAAAAATGATTACAGGAAATTTTAAATATCATTTGTATTCCTGGCACAATATCACAGAGATGTGTATATGCATAAATTTTTTTAAATTTCCCACTCTTCCATGACAGGTGCAGAGAAGGTATTGTGTACACTTTCTGTGCACATGTCAGTGACAGGAACTACAGAACACATAAAGAATTCAACTAAGTAGGAGAACATTGTTTTCCTTTTTCTATGTATGTGTACTAAACTGTAGATGATAATGATGATCATATTTACCACAAGAAAATGAAATTTTCTGTTTTTTATTAATCATTGCTGATTACCACTTAAAGATATTTACTCTGATGTTTGTCATTACTACAAAAAACTAACCAAACCCTAAATTGTAGGGTGTAGACTCTTGTATTATCTGTAGCTGAATTATTCTGTTATATAAGTTGGCATTAATAAAAAAGGGTTATTGTTAATTGTTCTTTTTGCCATCCTGAACACAGGAAAGCAGGACGAAATGGAGCCAGAGAGAGAATGCTTGGTGGGAGTTAGGACCGACTCCAACACAAATGGATAAAAAGACGTAGAATCTACAAAAGATAGAAAATAAGATAGACCTGTATCATCTGACTTTTATTCCTCTGCTTTTTGGGGATGGAGGTGGAGTGACTAAGAGGCTGATCTCTTCTAGGGAAGACCCACTTCTCTACTGATATGATAGCATTACCTCTGTCCTGCATTCTTTCAGTTTTTCATAGCTCTAGACATAGGACATTCCTAAACTTGAAGAGAACTCTATTGAATAGCACCAATCTGTAGCATTTTATGTATATACATAAAATGTAACTTTTAAGGCCAGGAACATTATTCCTACCTAAAAGCCGTGACTAACTATAAACTGAATATAGCAAGTAGCTCTGAATTACTCCTGCCCATCCTCTGTTTAATGATGCTGGCTGCTAATACTGGTGAGTTGCTGCATGTTAACTGCTGTATGGCATTGTTTATGACTAGTGCCTAAAAGTTGAAGATTTGCTCCCATATTGCAAACTGCCCAAAGTGTTGCCACCTAGTTATATAGGTGAAGATTGAAGTTCAGCCAATTTGCTTTCACTCACAAGTGCTGCAAATGAAATTCCCAGAGTACATAATAATTACTTATTGTTTCACCGTTCCAGCTTTTTCCTTGTCCATTCTTTGCTCCAACTCAAATGAGACGTGGAAGATTCAGTTTCAAATATCTTTATCCGTTCCATTTTCTTCTGGATTCTATTCTGAATTATATCATCAGCTAATCCATTGTACATTTTTAACTGCATGTCAATGTAAATCATACTTTTATTTCTGTTGTCTGATTAGTTACATACTGTTATGAAAACATTATATAACAGGTAAATTTAACGCTTCTCTTTGAAGATTTGATCTTATGCCCTCCATTGCAGTTTGATCTTCAAGGTCAAAAATCTCAGTTCTTCTGTGATTTATAATTAGAGTAATGATATGTTTTATTGTCCACAACAGAACACTTTAAAAGATAAGAAGGCATTACCAATAATACACCTGAATAACAGTTGTAAACCAAGACTCTCTCAAAAAAACTAGAATGTATGGTCACTCTCATAATAACTCTTTGGGCCTTGTTAAGTCAGGAGGTCTAATAATTGCTTACATAAATCCACAAGATAAAGCAGCTTAATTATCTTTTTCCATTGGTACCTAATTAATGTCCTTAATATACTACTTTTTGGGCCTCCAGTGGAGCAGTTAGCATTACCTTCATGGGGAAATTTTAGATTATTCTGTAAATTATTATTTCCCCCTCTTAATAATTAGAAATCTATAATTAATACTAGATAGACCAATTGGAGAGTTTACTCTTTTATATGTTTTTCACTGGAAGAATATTATTCTGGCAGAAATGGTGTCATCAATTTGTTTAGTGTATTAATAATTATTAATGTATTAATAGCTGCTGCCTTGGCATCCATTTTTAGGCCTGACGTAAGTGTGAAACCTAATAACACACCATCACCTTTAGCCTAGTTGAAACTCCTAGGTATATGGCTGTTTGTAATATAGCCTGCTCGTTCCTCATCTCACTAACTCAAAACAACCCAAACCATCCCACAGCTGCTGACCACAATAAAACCTAAAGGTCAACACCAGAGTCATATAAATGAGTTCTCCCCTTTGTGAGTGTTTTCGTTACACTAGCCAATTCACAACTCCCTCAGGAAAGCCTAAGGCATAATGGCCTGCCATGGACCTTAACAAAGGCATAGCCCCACAGGTTTTCTCTCTCTCTCTCTCTCTCCCTCTCTCTCTCCCCCGCTCCCCTCTCTCTCCCTGTCTTCACTCACTGGCTAGGCTCCCTGCCACCTCTAGACTCCCTATTGGCCTCCCTGGCCTCCCTTCAGCACCGCTAACCTTTCTAGGACTTTTTAATAATACATTTATTCTGCTTCATACATTTTAGTTTTATTTTCTTTTGTGTCTCATCTGACACACACACCTAAACCTAACCTACTGCCCCGTCTGAGGTCCCCTAGAAAGTGTCCATCTTGACTTATGACCACTCTCAAGACAGAGATCTCAAGGTCACATTGAAAGAAGTCATAAAAGATAGTTGTATTAATCTATTATTCTTTTGGCCAGCTGTTATTACCCAGAAGGAAAGAGCTATTACAGCTAATGATGTTAAGTTAATGAGAAAAATCAAGGTTTTTTTAAATGTTATGAATAGTCATTAGGTTTGTTGGGTGTAAATTACTGTATGTAAGTGTGATGTTCTTGAATCAAAATTTTAGCTCAGTGGAGGTGGGAAAAATATTGATATCAAAGACAAAATGATTGGGCAGTAGTACCTGATAGAAGTTAAAAAATACTTGCTATACTACAAATGCAACTGAACAGTTGATTATAGATGTGCATTTTGAAATAGTGAAGTGATAAACTGAATTACCTCATGTTTTCCACGTATTATTTCAGTTTTCCATTTTTCTCCATGCTGTAGAGCCTTTTTAATTGAGCACTAAACTTTTAAAGCAAAGGAATAGTGCTTTGCAACTAATCTAAAGATGTGCAAACAAAAGACTAGTACCATCTACTGAAATGAATGTTGCTATTAAATGCTTAGGGACAAAGATAATAGTGTATTTCTCATATCATTCCAGAAGTTAAAAATTTCAGGGTCATAGCTTGAGAAAGAATAATTCTAAAATGTCAATCTTTGTAAAAGCACTACAATGTGCCTGACATGTCATGTCTTTGACTTCTCACATATAACATTGCTTTTAAATTTATTAAAATCCCATTTTGTGAATACAAAATTGGTTTCAGAAAATATTTACAGTCTTTAGTCCATCAATTTTGTGTGTTTAAAATTTTTTCTGGCCAGGTTCTTATGACTGTAATCTCAGCACTTTGGAAGGTTAAGGCGGAAGGATCACTTGAGCTCAGGAGTTCGAAACCAGCCTGGGCAACATGATGAGCCCTTGTCTCTACCCAAAATAAAAAACATTAACCAGGCATGGTGGTGTGCACCTGCAGTCCCAATTGTTCAGGAGACTAAGGTGGGAGGATCAACTTAAGCCCAAGAGGCTGAGGTTGCAGTGAGCTGTGATTGTGCCACTCCACTCCAGCCAGGGCAACAGACTGACAACCTGTCTCAAAAATTAAAAAAATAAAAAATCTGGCAGAGTATGTTAGCTCACAGCTATAATCCCACTCTTTGGGAGGCTGAGGCAGGAAGATCACTTGAGGACAGGATTTTGAGATCAGCAATGGCAGCATAGCAAGACCCTGTTTATACAAAAAAATAATATGAAGAATTAAAAAATTAACTCATGTGGTGGTACATGTGTATAGTCCCAGCTACTCAGAAGGCTGAAGCCAGAGGATTGATTGAGCCCAGGAGTTTGAGGCTGCAGTGAGCTATGATCACACCACTGCACTCTAGCCTGGGTGACAGAACCTGTCTTTTAAACAGTCATTTTTTGTTAATTACTATTTGAAGTAATGGAATAAAATATTATGATGTCGATAAAATTATATTATTTCTGTTTCACCAAGTTTACATTTTGTAACCTTGCCATCTTAGTCTATTTTGTGCTACTTTAACAGAATATTGGATAATTTATAATTATCAGAAATTTAGTGGCTCACAGTTCTGGAGGCTAAGAACTCCAAAATAGAAGGGGTATCATCTAGTAAGGGCTTTCTTGTTGTTATCCCATGGAGAAAATGCAAACGGAGGGCTATAGAAAATGCAAGAGAGGGCCAGACTCTTCCTTTTATTAGGAACCTACTCCTGTAGTAGTGGCATTAATCTGTTCTTGAGGGCAGAACCCTTACAGGTCTAAACACCTCCCATTAGGCTTTCCCTTCCAACACCACTGCATTGGGGATTGTTTTCAAAGCATAAACTTTGGGGGCACATCCAAATTATAGCACTTGCTATGATCTAAGAAAAAAATTAGGGGTAGAAGAGGAAAAATGGAAATGAATTAAACAGGAAAAACAATGTTTATTATGTATTCAAGATAAGTAGCCTAAATTGATAAAAGATAAAATTATAATGCTTAGTGTGTCTTTTTAATGTTGAAAGTCTTTATCAAATATTGATGAGATTGGTGAGAATAATAACTAATATAATGAATGTGTCAAGCTTTTATAAATGAGAATTAAATAAACAAATCAGTTGTTGTATTTTAACCTGCCATATTTGGATAATTATTTATTAAAAGACTGGGACAGTGAGGATCAAGTTACATAACCATAAAGAGTTTCCAGGATTTTTAATGATGGTTATAAAATATCACACAATTGTTTCAGATATCTGATAATTTTAAGCTATAGTTTATTACATAAAATTGTCGTGAATAAGCAATATATTCTTAGTTTAGGCAAATCAGGACATCACTAAAATTCAACAAAAGAGAACATAAAAGACAGAAAACTATCCATCTTTGATATTAAAGAATCCATAGCATATGTAGGATATTATTTTAAAATCTAGAAATATGTTCCATCAATTAAAATCTTTCTAATTCCTACTAATCTTCCTAAAATATATATTAAATACATATTTCAAAGGACTAGTGAAACCTCCTATGAAAATTCTATTAAGGTAACATGTTTTGAATCTCAAACTATTAGTTACATAGATATACAATGTATGACATATAAAATATTTCTAAGATTTTAAAATTTATATTATATCTAAAGACATAGAAGAAAGGTAAACTTTTATAGTCTGATATGGTTTGACTCTGTATCCCTACCCAAATCTCATCTTGAATGGTAATCCTCACATGTTGAGGGAGGAACCACGTGAAAGGTGATTGGACTATGGGGGCAATTTCCCCCATGCTGTTCTTGTGATAGTGAGGAACTTCTCATGAGATCTGATGGTTTTAAATGTGGCAGTTTCCCCTGCATACTCTGTTTTCCCTGCCACCTTATGAAGAAGGTACGTGCTTCTCTTTCGCCTTCCGCCTTCCACCATGCTTTTAAGTTTCCTGAGGCCTCCCCAGCCATGCAGAACTATGAGTCAATTAAACCTCTTTCCTTTACAAATGACCCAGTCTTGAGTATTTTTTTTTATAGCAGTGTGAAAATGGACTAATACAGGAAATTGGTAACGGAATAGTGGGGTACTGCTATAACGATAATCAAAATGTGGAAGCTACTTGGGATCTGGGTAACAGGCAGAGGTTGGAACAGTTTAGAAGTTTCAGAAGAAGATGGGAAGATGTGGAAAAGTTAGGAACTTATAGAGACTTGTTGAATGGTTTTGACCAAAATGCTGATAGTGATATGGACAATGAAGTCCAGGCTAAGGTGGTCTCAGATTGAGATGAAGAACTTATTGAGAACGCAAGTAAAGGTCACTCATGCTATGCTTTACCAGAGAGACTGGTGACATTTTGCCCCTGCCCAAGAGATCTGTGGAATGCTGAACTTGAGAGTTGATTTAGGGTATCTGGCAGAATAATTTTTTAACCAGCAAAGCATTTGAGAAGTGACCTGGCTTATTTTAAAGTGTTCAGTTATATGTATTCACAAAGAGATTGTTTGAAATTATAACTTATGTTTAAAAGAGAAACAGATAATTAAGGTTTGGAAAATTTGCAGCCTGACCATGAAGTAGAAAAACCCATTTTCTGAGGAAGAATTCATGTTGGTTGCAGGAATTTGCATAAGTAATAAGGAGCAGAATGTTACTAGCCAAAACAATGGGGAAATTGTCCACAGGGCATGTCAGAGATCTTCATGGCAGCCCCCTCCTATCACGGGAATGGAGGCCTATGAGGGAAAAATAGTTTTGTGCACAGAGCCCAGGACCTTGCTGCTTTGTGCTGCCTTGGATATTGTGCTCTGCATCCCAGCCTTTCCAGCTCCAGCTTTTTCCTTTGTGTTTTTCATAGTATTTACTGAAATGTGTTTTAACATGTTTATTTGAAATGAAACATAAGATCAGACTTTATGACAGTCGATAAATGTAATTTAGTTGGCTGGTTTAATGAGGGCTGTCCTTCCCATATAGGTGATAGATGATAGGACAGATTTTATCTGAAAGTTTATTCTGCACATCCACCATTATACCTAAGCATCTTATAAACTATAGCTTGTTTATACTATGACCTTGATCTCAGTGTACTTGACAGGCCCTATTGTCCAAAAATCGAGGCAATACTTTCATATTTCCATTGACTTGTAATCTGAAACTTCCATGTGGCCATTTGCCTGAATAAGACTAAAATTGTACTAGAGATGTGGAAGAATAAGAGAATATGATCAGAATTTGATGTGGAAGAATAAAATAATATCAGAATTTAAAATTGTACAATGTTGAATACTGAAGAGTTTTGAGTCATGAAGAAAATCACCACATGACTGATTTGTGAGTAACTGACGTGGAGTCTGGACATATAGACACTAGAGTTGAGAAAGTGGACGAACTCAGGTTTAGTCATTAAAAGGTGTAACTTTATATTTCAAGTTACCAAGAATTAGGTGACTTGCCAGGTAAATGAGACATTAAGGAGAGTGGGAGAATGTCCTAGAAGTCAACAGACATTATTTTACAAAGAGAGGAACATTGGAGAATAAAGTTTTGGAGAAAATAATGAATGATGAAGTTGGAAAAACTTGAATAGATGATGTGGAATCAGATTGTGAAAAACTTTTTATGTGAGTTTAAAGTATCTTGACTTTATATTTTAGAAAATAGTAGGAGTAGTTTCTGATTTGAGAAATGGCTCATGGAATGATTAAGATGAATTATAAGTAGATATTGGTAATCTAGGTATGGCTGGCACAGGCTGATACCAGGAGAGAAAAGAACTAAATATGTATGCAATTCACTGAGGAAAGTATTAAGATTTAGTAATTGGTGACACAGAATATAGAACACAAAAGACAAACTTAAGAGAGCTGAATAATTCAAACTAACTAAAAAAAATAGTTCTTGTGTAGGATACCAATTTGAGTGTTGCCTTTGGAAAAAATATTAAAAATGACATCACATACTTGTAACGGTTATAATATTTTTCCATCTGCTTTCACTATGTATTAATCAAAAAATGTTAATTTTCAATTATTCTGTAAGTCCAGATATTCACTGACTTATGATGGTTCAACTTATGATTTTTCATCTATGCAATGGTGTGAAAGCAATATGCATTCAGTAGAAATGGTACTTTGAGTACCCATACAATCCATCTGTTTTTCAGTTTCAGTCGAGAATTCAATAAATTACTTGAGGCATTTAATGCTTTATTATAAAATGGGCTTTTTGTTGGATGATTTTGCCCCACTGTAGGCTAATGTAAGTGTTCTGAACTCTGTTAAGGTAGGCTCAGCTAAGCGATGATGTTCGGTAGTGTAGGTGTATTGAAAACATTTTTTTTTTCTTTTTTTCTTTTTTTTGAGACAGAGTTTCGCTCTTGTTATCCAGGCTGGAGTGCAATGGCGCGATCTCGGCTTACCGCAACCTCCGCCTCCTGGGTTCAAGCAATTCTCCTGCCTTAGCCTCCCAAGTAACTGGGACTACAGGCGTGCGCCACCATGCCCAGCTAATTTTTTTTTGTATTTTTAGTAGAGACGGGGTTTCACCATGTTGACCAGGATGGTGTCGATCTCTTGACCTCGTGATCCACCCGCCTCGGCATCCCAAAGTGCTGGGATTATAGGCGTGAGCTACCGCGCCCGGCCTGAAAACATTTTCTACATAGTATGTTTTCAACTTATGATGGGTTTGTTGGGACAACACCCCATTGTAAGTCAAGGAGAATTCGTATGCTTAACAATGGGACTGAAATTGTGTTTCTATCATAATGAACACATGGATCTTGAGGTTTCAAACTCATTTTTGGAAGTGGGACTTAAATGATGATAATTCATCAAAAAAAGCTCTGCATTATAGCATAACAACCATTATGTAGTACAACATATAAATATGTAAAGGCACATCATTCAAGATTATAAAGCAGCATTTGACAAAGATAAGTTACATGTGTTTTTTAAAATGTGTATAATCAGAGACTAACAGGCATTCAAATAATAAAAGACCATACTAACCAATAAAAGATAGACTCAGGGTGTTTTACAAGACAGTCAATAGAATTTAAGTGAAATATTTGACAAATGATTAGGTTTCTAAAACGACATAGACAAACTGTTTTAAAAATACATCTTATGTTAGTAGCCTGAATACCATCAAAGTAAACCAAACATTGAGTTCTTACTATTTGTGAGGCACCAGGTAACTTTCAGAGTAAGATATAGTCTCTGACCTCAAGAATTTATAATCTAGTATATAATATATATGTAAGTTGACACATTAAATTACAACACAATTTTACAAGGTGTTATATGGTGATAAGTAAGGAATATTACAGAAGCCACGAGTAGGAACAACTAATCCAGGCTGCTTTCTAGGTATGTTTTCTGGTATAGGTAATACGTGATTGTACCTTTTTGTTGTTGTTGTTGTATTGAGGTGAAATTCACAAAGCATACACTTAATCATTTCAAAGTACTCAATTCACTGGCATTTGCTGTATTCACAATGTTGTGCAACCACTAGCATTTTCATCACCCCACGAAACATTCTGTATTTGTTAAGTAATCACTCTCCATTTTCCCCACTTTCTATTCCCTAGTAACCTCAACTGCTTTCTGTCTCTGTAGATTCACCTATTCTGGATATATCACATAAAAAGGATCACATAATATGAAGGCTTTTCTGTCTCATTTCTTTCATGTAGAATAATGTTTTCATGGTTCATTTAAATTGTAGCACTGTCAGCACTTTTTTGGTTTTTATGGCGAATTAATACTTCATTGTATACATATCACAGTTTATCCATTCATCCATCTTGATGGACATTTGGATTGTTTTCACCTTTTGGCTATTATGAATAATGCTGCTATGAATATTTGTGTGCAAGTTTCTGTGTAGACATATACTTTTATTTCTCTTGGATATATACACTTAATTGTATAATTAGTGGAATTAGACCCAGTGGAATTGCTGGGTCATATGGTAATTTCATGTTTAACTGTTTAAGGAACCACGAAGTATTTTCCACAGTGCCTGTATCATATTACATTCCCATTAACAGTGTACATGCATCCTACTTATTCACAAGCTCATCAACATTTATTTTCCAGTTTGTTTGTTTGTGTGTTATTAAAGCTATCCTACTGAGTATGAAGTGGTATCTCACTGTGGTTTGGATTTGCATTTCTTTAATGACCAATGAAGTTGAACATTTTTTTCCTTTGCCTTTTGGTCTTTTGTATATCTTCTTCAGATAAATGACTGTTCAAGTCCTTTTTCCATGTTTTGACTTGGTTGTTCATCTTTCTGTCTTTGAGTTGTAAGAGTTCTTTAATATATTCTGGATAGTAAACCTTATTAGATATAAGATTTGCAAGTACTTTTTCCCATTCTCTATGTTGTCTTTTCACATTTTTAATAATGTCTTTTGATACAGGTTTTAAATTTTATTTAAGTCAAATTTATCTATTTTCTGTTGTGTTGCTTATACTTTTGGTGCCAAACCTAAGAATCTATTGCTAATCTGAGGTTGTGTTGATTTACCTGTATGCTTTCTTTTAAGAGTTATATCATTTTAGTTCTTATATGTAGGCTGTTGATCCATTTTGAGGCAATTTTTGCATATGGAATGACTGTATGTGGTTATCCAATTGTAGCAGCACCATTTGTGGAAGAAACTATTCTTTCCTCATATAGTGAGATAAAGGTTCAACATAACTCCTGTAAATTCCAATGACCTTTTTTTCTGAAATAGAAAAACATATCTTCAAATTGATATGGAAGTGTAAGAGACTCCAAATAGCCAAAACATTATTGAAATAGAAAATCAATGTAGAAAGACTTTCACTTCCTGATTTCAAATCCTGTTGTAAAGCTACAGTAATAAAAAAACTGTTATACTGACATAAGGATAGGCATATAGGTTCATGGAATAGAAATGGAAGTCCAGAAATAAACCCAAGCACATATAGTTTTAACAAAGTTTCCAAGATCATTCTATGTTTACTGAAACTTAAAAATAATGTTTAAGAGTCAGCTAAGCTAAGGGACAGAAAGTAAGTCAGGGCAGAATGAGCAAAGTCATGAAGTTTAGAGAATTAAAAACAAACAAATAAAAAGTCACATATATTTATTTTGCCTAAAGTGTACAGTATACAGCTTATGATAGAAGAGCTATGGTTGAATGGAAAGAAAATGAAGTAAATATTTAGGAGATACAACCAGAAAAATACAACTTTTATATGGTGGTTCAGGACCATGCTTAATCTGGAAAAGTGGGTCCTTGTTCTTGGCCCACATCTGAGGGCATTCCTGGTGCATCAGGGTGCTTTCTTCAAAAATTTCTAAGCCCCTCCAGTACCTGGGAGTGGCCAAGGTTGGCAGTACCATCCTGGACCAGATCCTTGAAGGATTATCTTTGACCCTTACATTAGTCAGGGTTTTCCAGAGAAAAAGAACTAATAGGATACATACAGATATGCAAGAGATTTATTATGGAAATTTGCTCATATGATTATGGAGACAACAAAGTTCCACAATATGCTCTCTGCAAGCTAGAATGCCAGGAAAGCTGATGATATAATTCACTCCAAGTCAGAAGGTCTGAGAATCAAGGGAGTTGATGGTATAACTTCTGGCAGGAAACTGACAGCTAAAGGCCTGAGAATCAGGAAACCATTGTAAATCTCAGAGTCCAAAGGTCCAAGAACCAACACCACCAATATCTGAGGTCAGGTTGTCTGAGGGCAGGAATCTTACCTCAAGAAGACAAAATTCACCTTTCTCCCTCCTTTCTGTTCTATTTGGATACTCAAAGGATAGCATGATGCCTGTCAATATTGGTAAGGGTGGATCTTCTTTATTCTTTACTCAGTCTTCTCATTCAAATGCTAATCTCATAAAGACACACCCTCATAGACACTCCAGAAATAATGTACTAGCTATCTGAGCATCCTTTTGCCCAGTGAAGTTTACATATAAAGTTAACCATCAGAAACCTCTATCTTGGATATGTCTTACAGAGGTCGGTACTTGTGGCCTGGCCCCAGTTCCAGCTATGCAGAGTAGAATTTTTGTTTTATTTGAATTATATTATATAAGATTAGGTCGTCAGAAGGGTACTGTCATACTGATATGGTGTGACACTCATGGGCATGGCAAGTTCAGGGCTCTAGCCTACCATTGGTCCAATGCCAACACTTGGACTCGAACGAAGCATAAGAGGGCTTATGTATTGGTGCTCATCCACCTTGGCGTCTGTTCCTACTATAGGTCTGTCTCTTTTCTTTACCACCAGAACATGGCTGGAGTAGCAGCAGTAGTCTTTTACCCTGTGGCACCCACTGTTGCTATTCTTGCTGGCAAACTGGCTGCTTACCCCAAACTCCTTCTATGTACAGCATTTCAGGCAGTTCTCCATGGATAGTTGCATAGAACTTCTCCAGGGGCCTTTAAGGCTATAACTCTATAATCCTAATGGCCCTTCCAATAGTTCTTCTCATATGTCTCCAATTTATGTGGTGGCCTTATGTTCTCTTGGCATGATCTTCAGCCATAGAGTACATGGGATGGATACTCCTTATATGAACAAGACTGCTGCTCTCTCTCTACTGAGGCCCTCTCACCTCTCCACCCTACTCATGGGTTGGAGTGGGAGGTAAGATCTGGTGAATATTGAAAAATATCACACTCTAGGAATTTAGTGACTATGACCTGAAGGGATTGAGAATTTGTCCAATGCCACTGAAAGATGTGTTGTTCTACTTACACTATATGAATTTCCTTTGGTAATTTTAATATTCCATAAATTAAATATTGCAAAAAATTCCCCATATATCATGGGTAAAACTTACATTGCTGATCATAACCAACAAAACATATTAACAAACTCTGAGACAGGAATTGGAATAGAATGTTCATAGTTGTATGGTAGATGATTCCACATCATGGATAATGTAATAAGCATTAAATCAAGGGTATTAGGGAACTGCAGAGGCAAGACATTTATATTATTTCAATATGAACAAGATTCCAAAGAGCAATGTCATTTTGAGTAAAAATAGCATTGCTACCTTTTTCTTGCAGTGGGAGATATGAAATTAACTGGTAATACTACATTTTCAATAAAGAAGAGGAAGCAATGATTCCTGGACCAAATAGGAATCAATATTTCCTTAATAGTATGAAATCCTCATGCACTGATTGGGCAATAAACAAAGATGAAGTAGCTTTTCTCTATCTATTATTTTAAATATTTATCAATAAATCACTAAATCACTAAATAACACGTTCTATTAATTTTGTAATACATTTTAAATTCAAACAGTTTACATGTACAGGAATTCAGCCAGAAAAGAAAACCAATTTTCCTAGGTCTCTAATAACCTAGGAATGTCCTACTGCAAACTGATAGGATTAACCTAAAGTTACTTTTTTGCTTTCGCTCTAGAACAGCAGTTCTCAACACTTAGAATGAATAAAATTCACTGGGGCATAGGCTCCCCAGGCTTTAATTTTGCATAAGATGAGGCGGGAGTTTCTTGTGATACCTATAATTGGAGATATATAGCTTGCCCTTGGATACATAAATCTGAAACAAAGATAACATCATGGTTTAGAAAGATATATTTCTAATCAAAGAAGTAATAGGAGGTCTGAAGCAAAGTCCTAGAACAATATATAAAACAGAATTACAGACTGGTGTGATGGAACCTATAATTTAACTATAATAAAGTCTGTGTATTTAGATGGTAAGCTAATCTTGGGAATATAATGGTTTTGGTGGTGATTGTCAGACTTTTTAGCTCACAGAATCATAGAATGTTGAATGGAATTAAATCTGTTATCAATAAGCAATCTTGGCCCAAAGAGATGAAGTTATCTGACTGAGGTCACAGTTTGCTGTAAAATCAAAACTAAGCTTGTTATTTCCTATCTATTAAACAAAATCTAAATCAATTTTTGAATTATTGTGAATCCAATATCAAGTAGAAATAACACAAGCAGTTTAAATTCAAAAAGCAAGTTTAGCTGTAAGAGAAGTACTTAAGTAACAGGGCAACACGAATCCACCTTCAAACTGCAAAAGTGGCTGGTGTGCAAATCAATCCTTAACTGTAATAATCATACAACAGCAAGAGCAAAAGCAGATTAGCTAACCTTACTCTGAACTGAAAGCACCTCAGGGCTTGATTTAAAGTGACATCTTGTGCATGTGTGCATGTCTGTGTTGTGCATGCATGTGTGTGTATGGGTGTGTGTCTGAAAATGGAGAGAGCTGGGAAACTGAGGAGAATGCAGTGGAAGAAGAGTAAATTTAGGAAATAAAAACCCATTAAAAGTGGAGAGGTCACTGTGCCTTTAAGAGAGCACTTCATCTTGCAAATTAAGGTTAACCTGGCAGGTATAAGGTGTTATTATATTAATGAAAGATTGCCTTTTTAGGTCCCTGTGGAATTATATTCCTAATTACAACCTATCTATTTACCTAACAAGATCCTAGTAAGGGGTTTAAGCCAATCATAAATATCACCATCTATTGACAATTAAACAGCATCCTGAAACCTCCTGATAGGGATGGAGAAGATATATGAGTTTATGTTAAAAACTGAGTCACACTGGGGTCTGTCGGGGGGAAATAGGGGAAGGACAGCAGGGGGTGGGGAGTCAGGGAGAGATAGCATGGGGAGAAATGCCAGATATAGGTGATTGGGAGGAAGGCAGCAAATCACACTGCCGTGTGTGTACCTATGCAACAATCTTGCATGTTATTCACATGTACCCCAAAACCTAAAATGCAATTAAAAAAAGTATATAGTAAAAAAACCAAAACTGAGTTTTAAAATCTCCAAGAGACATAATCATTTCTCCAGAGCTTTAAATTTTCAATTTAAGTGGTTATTTCTAACATACTAGCTTTAAATCCTTTTCCTCACCTCCATCCTCCCCTTACAACCCACCCCCAATTCATTCTCCATCTATTCTGACAAATATTGCCTAGGCAACTCATCCTTCAGTTCTCAGTTTAAATATCATCTTCTCAAGAAAGCCTTATTCTATCACCACTCATTACCCAAACTAGATTAAACTTACATGTAGTAGGCCACAGAACACTGTGAAGTACATGGTTATCTCCATTATTATAAATAGAAAGTTGAAATTCATAAAAAAACTTACCTTCCCAAATTCACTCTAGTAATAAATGAAAGGATGAGGATTAGAATGCATATATTTGAGTACAATGTCCATGAACTTTTTCCTTCTTCTTATACTTTGTATTTTTTCTCATTCATGTAATTCACTTGCATTTTTCATTAATGCAGACATTGTACTACCTTTCTCCTCTTTCTGATTTTTAGTTAAATATGCCCTATTTCATTTAGCCTATATTCTTCTTTCCTTTTGCTACCAATTGCTTTCCTTATTCTTCTTCTATCAGTGCTATCTGGGGGAATCATATGTTTTGTGTTTTAAGCTAAACCTTCCAAGTTATCCCTGGAATGTAATATTTATTTGACTACTATTTTTTTGAATTAGAATTAATTCAACAGAAGAGATACAGTATTAATATCTCAAAATACTTAAGAAAACAAATGATAGTGATATATAGTCAGCCCTAACTTTGCACAGTGTGAGGGACTATAAAAATGACCATGCAAACTAAAATAGTACAAAGCAATGTTTATAATAAATGGGAATAATTAAGATCATTTGGTGACAATATTGTAACAAAAGTAATATTGTGGCAATATTAAAAACTTTCTTATTAATAAACATGATAAATGTGATGAATGCATGAGGAAATAAAATAGTAAAAACAGTATTTACATACACTGTGATTTTACACATTAGAAACATTGAGAATAAATGTATTTTATTTGTACAAAATTTATCAAGAACAGTTTGAACTGGCCAGGCGCAGTGGCTCATGCCTGTAATCCCAGCACTTTGGGAGGCCCAGGTGGGCAGATCACTTGAGGTCAGGCAGAAGTTTGGGATCACCCTGGCCAACATGGTGAAACCCCATCTTTACTAAGAATACAAAAATTAGGCGGGTGTGGTGGTGCCTGCCTGTAATCCCAGCTGGTGAGGTTGAGGCAGAAGAATCACTTCAACCTGTGAGATGGAGGTTGCAGTGAGTCAGGATCATGCCACTTCATTCCAGCCTGGGTGACAGAGCTAGACTCTGTCTCAAAAAAAAAAAAAAAAAAAAAAAAAAAGTTTGAACTGTACTTGCCTTCTTCTGATATGTAAATCAAAATACAGATCAAGCATCTTTTCTGTGCCTCAGTAAATTGTCATACTCCTAAATCTGGATTAGCTGATGACTGCGTTAGGTTTTTATTGTTGTATAATAACATATCACAAACTTAGCTTCTTAAAACAACCTTTATTTTCTCACAGTTCTCTAGTTCTGAAGTCACAGTCTGCTAGGCTGAGCTTTATGCTAAGGATCTTACAAGGCTGACAATGAAGTGTTAGCTAATTTGGGCTCTTATCTGGATGCTCTGGTGAAGACTTTGCTTCCAAGCTCATTCAGGGTTTTTTTTTTTTTTTTTTCAGAATTCAATCTGCAACCTATTATTGCCTTAGGTCTGAGGTCCCTATTTCTTTGCTATCTGTCAGCCAGAGGCCACTCTCAGCTCCTAGAGGCACCCACAGTCCCCTTACATGGCCCAGTTCATCTTCAAATGAAGCAATGGTGCATTGAATTTTTCCCACACTTCAAATCTCTCAGTCTTCTTCCACTACTAGATGAAGAAAACTCTGATTTCGATGAGCTCATCTGATTGGGTGAAGGCCACCGACATAATCTCCATTATCTTAAGGTCAACTGACTTGGGACTTTGATTACATCTGCAAAATCCTTTCACAGCAGTGTTTAGATTACTGTTTGGTCGAATAACCAGGAATCTAGAATTCTGCCCAGCATACTTTTTTTTTTTTTTTTCTTGAGACAGAGTCTCACTCTGTCGCCCAGGCTGGAGTGTGGTGGTGCGATCCCAGCTCACTGCAACCTCTATCTCCCAGTTCAAGCAATATCTCCTGCCTCAGCTCTCGAGTGGCTGGGATTACAGGCAGGAACCACCACACCTGGTTAATTTTTGTATTTTTACGTTGTATTTTGTATGTTGGCCAGGCTGGCCTTGAACTCCTGACCTCAAGTGATCTGCCCACCTCGACCTCCCAAAGTGTTGGGATTATAGGCATGAGCCACCGTGCCTGGCTAGTGCTTACCCTTTGCAAGTTCCGTATCTCGTATCTCAAATTATCTGACATACCACCTAATGTCGTTTATTGACAGCTTTGTTTCTTCTGAAACATCATTCCTTTTCATTATGACCAATTTTCTCACTGACTGAGTTCCTCTGGCTCTCTATCTTGGGTCTCTAGAATGTTGTTAGCGTCTCTATTCCGATGATCAGCCATCTTCTAATTACATTCAATTGCAATTCAAGTGTTACCACTTGATGTCCTGTATCAGTTAGTCTTCTAGCTACACCACCATAAACATGAAAGTGGAAGTCTGATTCAATATTTTTGGCATAGTTTTTATTACATATCCACAATTATTTAAACAATATATAGCATTGGTTTGACTATTGTTAAACATCAAATGACAGGCAGCAAAGTGTAAGAGTATATGTTTTACTAAAGATTTGTACAGCTCTGGTTAATGTATTCTCAACTCTGCATAGTGACTATATATATTTCAAGTGGGTGTATTGCTTTCAATTTTTTTCCTATTATATATTATGCTGTAACAGGTGGAAATATTGGGGTATTTGTTACCTTTGTCTTCAACTACAATAGATATTTCTAAATAGCTTTTAAAAACATTTTTTTTCTTACCAATTTATAGCCCACTAGCAGTTTATAAGTGTTTTAATTGCTCCATATGCCTTTCAGAGTTGATGTCATCACCATTTAAAAAAAATTAATCATCCTGAGTAAGGTAAATTGGTATTTTGTTTTTAGTTCGCATTTCTCTGAACCTAAGTTAACTTTTACAATTTTTTGGTCATTTGTATTTCTTCTTGTAAGAATGAGTTGTTCTTTTACTTTGTACATTTGGCAATTGTATAACTATGTTTTAAATAATCTTTTATGAGTTATAAGAACTAAACAACTAGCACATCAGGTTATTGGTTTGTTTCTAGTATGAATTAATGAACAGAAAGTTCTATTTTTATTATGGTCCAATACATCAATCTTTTCTCTATGTTTGGTACTTTAAGGAAATTTTCCCCTTACAATTATAAACACATCCTCCTATATTTTTCTAGAAAGATTTGACATTTTACTTTTACACATTAAATCTTTAATCCATATAAGAATTAACTTCGTGTCTGGAACACAGTTTTATTATTTATTTATGGATAATCTATTCCAGAACAATATATTGGTTTACATTCCATTGATTATAATACAAATTTAATCCTACAGCAAGACATAAACATGTAATTTGTGTGTTTCCATCTAATTCTAAACACTATTCTATTCCATTGTTTCTACACCCAAACTACAATATACACTTGTCAGAAAGATCTTCTCTATTCCAGCATCTGGTGTTCATATAAATCTTAAAATTAATTTGTCAAGTCCATGGGCACATTCTATTTGCATTGTAATCCAGATTGCTTTAAATTCACATATTTGGAGCAATGATATCGATTGCATTTTCTATGCATGAACATCCTCTCTCAATTTACTTGGGATTTTCCCAATATATTAAAAAATTTTATTTTCTCCATAAAATCTTACACCTTTCTTGTGCTATTATTTCATAGGACCATTATAACTTGTTGAATTACATTCTAAATTTAATAACACTTTTTAAATGTTGGTATTCTGATTTTAGATACTGATCTTATATCCAGCATCTTTACTAAATTTTCTTACTACTTTCAATGGTATGTTTGTAGATTCTATAACATTATCCATGTAGATGTAGATGTAATCTGAGAACAATTGCTTCTAGATTCTATAAAATTATTCATGTAAATATCATCTTAGAAAAGTAAGAATTTTGTTTCTTCCATTCCTGATTTTAAAGGGAGTGCTTCCAAGTATTCAATATTAAGCATAGTAACTGGTTTAGATTTTTGGTACATACCCTTTTGCAGTGTGTAGAAGTTCTTGAGTTTTTGCTTCTAAATTGTTAATGTCTTTATTTTTTAGGCAAAAGTTGGTATTTTTTCAAACTATTTTTCAGTGTCCAAATTTTCACATGGATTTTCTCTAATGGTAGTGTGATGACTTTGAGTTGAAATCTTGCCATCCTGTGATTAACCTGACTTGTTGATGTTTACTTTTGTTATTTTAAAGGAGTTGGTTTGCTGACATCTTCATTAAAAAAAAAATCCATCTTGATATTTTTTGCTGTTTTGTTTCATTTGCTGTATTGTCTATAAAATTCTAATTGTGTGGTTTTTATGTGTGTATTGGGGTACAGATGGGAGTTTCTTTAAAAAGTTATAGATGTATAGATTTACTTAAAAAATTAACAATTTCTTAAGTTACTTTTGAGTTCTATTTTAAAATAGACTTCCCTTTTTTCCTGTTTTCAAATTCATTGCCCTAAGGTTGTTCACAAGTATCATGGATTTTTCATTCTATTTTGTTTTTAATTAGTTGCTTATAATCCCATTGCTTCAACAAAAACCACTGACTTAGGAGTCACAACACCAGTATTTTGTTTTTGCTTCCACCACTTGCAAATTTTTGCTTTTTGCACTATGGGCAAGTCACTGCTGCTGAAGATATTTTTTTCATCTCTAAAATCAATTTAATATTTCCTTTTTAGGTCACTTATTTCCAAGGAGTCTCAAGGAATATGATTGAAAATGTTTTCAAAAATGGAAAAACAAATACAAACAAAAAAACCCCCAAGAGTTTAAGGTTTATCTCCAAAACCTTTTTGAATAGGAATATCACTTCTAATATTGTCCTCCAAAGCAACATTATGGGCATCTTTTGGAACATAAATGAAAATCAGAGAGCTCATAATCCTTCACAGCAGAGTAAAACTTCTAAAATCTGGATCTCTGGCTGACTTGAAAACTGGCAATTCGTTAACCATAATTAAACACCAGCATGAAAAGATACTTAACTGTTGTGCTTTTAGCACGTATGATTTCTTCATAAACCCTTTTTAAAAATTATAAGAAAAATTTTACAACACTTTGGATAGGTCTTAAGGCAATGTTACTAATTATCAATGTGTCCAAAGAAAGTTCTTCCTGGATTTTTAGTTACTTCAGTACACTTCATTTTGTCCTTAACTTTGTCAGCATCAAGCAATCATTTATCAGGTTCTTGACCTGATGCTACATGCTATAGTTAAAATGCTAATTCTAGGAAGCTAAACACGGGTAGTTAAAAAGGTATGCAATGTGTTTTTTTCTTTAATATAAAGATCGTACTAGTTAGAAAACATAGGAAATAACCTTCAAAGTCCCAGTGTCAAGTGTTTGGTAAAGCAGAGTTCTTGCAATTATCTTTTCAGGAAACTAACTAGCTTAGCACTAAATATATTAATTAAACTCTAAACCTACAAAACAGGAACCAAAAATATTTGTTGCAGATGCACGTGAAAGCTATTTGATAGTAGATCCCTACAGTGAATTTTAATAAAAGTAGCAGAAATCTTATTTAAGGTGAAATAGTTAACCTTGGTGAAATTTCATTTGAAGAATTTCTCGTTACGGTTGTATCATGGGTTTTACATGTCAAATTTTTAAGTTAAGACTCAATACCATGTTACACATCTATAAGCTTCCCTGAGGCAACCTGCTGAGTCAGAGATTCTTCTCCAGATCCCTTTTCTGTAATTTTTATTAATCTAAATATTATTTACAATACGAAACTTTAATAAATTAGAACACTTAGTTAAAGACTGATTAGGACACATTAAGTAGTTTCTAGGGGAAGTGGTCAAACTCTGGGTTAGGAATGGGATGAAAAACCTCAGAATTACTATTAAAAATGAAATGAAAGATCTAAAGTGTTGAGGTAATTTTCTTTTTAAATATTGAGAAAAAATTATCTTTAGAAAGGCAGAATCATTTTCTGCTGCAAATCATTTGCCTTTTGAGAGCAAGGATATTAGCTTAATATGATGGTAATATGTATATACTAAGATACATTGAGTTCAATTCAAATGGAACTATCTTTCACAGTGGGCCTTTAGTGATAGGACTGGATTTATTTTACCACTTTCTTACCTCATATGGAAAAGGGATGGTTGTATATGGTTTGGCTCTTTCACTGGATGCTACAGTTAAATTTGCAGGTCTAGATTGAGAAACAAGGCTGGACAGTTTCTCTATTCTGATAAAACTCCCATTAGGGGGAAAGTATTAAGGCTCAACAGCAATTCAACGTTTCTCTTATTATGTCAATGCCTGAAAACATACAATTTTAAAAGAAGAATATACAGAGTCCAAATAGCCATTTTTTAAAATTTTGTTTATTACTGTTTACCAATGGGGAGATGCAGCTTATTTACACCAGCAGCCATAGAGGAAAGGAAAATACAGTTAGTCAGCTATCTGTATAGGATGGACTACTTATGCAAAAATAAGAATCTCCAAAACGAAGGACAGTGGTGAGCTTCACTACCCTCCCCCAATGATCCCAGCATGCGATAATGCCAGGCAGTGGTCCCTGGGCATGCGATGGTGGGAACTAATGTATGGAAGAAAAAGCCACAAACCACAGAAATTTTAAAGAACCCCTTTCCCCCATAACACACACACACACACACTCAGATACATAATATTGATTGCAGGGTGATCAATACACTTAATCAAGAAGGGGAAAATAGGAATTCTGCTGTTAAAAGGAAGGTAGGTAGGGAAAAGGAGAGTTCCTATCCACTGTCAACTATATGGTAGGGGGCATTCTCTCCCCCAGAAAGGAGTCTGTACCCTCTGGGCACCTGTTGGACCAAGCCCACCTTATACCCATGCAGGGCAGGGGGCTATTGCCCTACTGGTAGAGGGGCCAGAAACAAAAAACAAAACAAAAAACGAAAGGGGGTAATGTGAATAAACCATTACTCCAAACTACTTCCCATTTCCTCCTCTAACAGGAGAAAGGGCCAGAAAGAAAACAGTAATTTCAAGATCTGAGTCCCCTATCTGAAGGTAGAGGGATTGGACCATGGCCTTTCTCCATCATCCCACTTCCAAGACATTGTTAGGAAGTAGGCCACAGTCTCACTTAAACTCTCCTTTCTTCATCCTCTTAGATGTCTACAAGGGCAAAGATACATCCAAATTATTTTAGCTCTTGACAAGGTTTGATTTTTTTTTAAGTTATTGTAATTCATAAAGACTAATCTGTAACTAGGCCCCAAGGCTGATTAGTACAAGTCTAGGAGAAGAAGGCAGTAACAGACAGTTCCAAGGTTTCCTTAACCCTTTAAAGTATGTAATCTAAATCAGTCCATACAGTCCAAATAGTACCTTCTGGGATAAGGATACATGCACAGCAAGGGTTAGAGAATGGATAAGGACCAACTCCATTCCCCTGTGTGTCAATCAGCCTTTACCGCTCTTCTACTTAGGTCCTAACAGGCAGTACTGAAATGGAGGTGGGAAGATACAACTCCTTATGAAGTAAGACACAGCAAGAGGGCACACTAGCAAGGCAGTCCTATATAGGAGAAATGCTTAGGCATGACACTGCATTTTAAATACAAAAAATTAAGTTCTCTTCCAATTCCAATCCCAACAGAGGGAGCCATAAGAAAGATTCTCCTCTGAGTCTTCTACGAAGAGAGGGGAAAAAGAAAGAAACAGAGACCAAGAAAAAAGAAAAGAAACAGAGACCAAGAAAAAAGAAATTGGGCAGGTTTAAGCAGGAGCATTAAGAGCTGAACTGAAACTGGTCACTGTGAAAGCTGGAGTGGCAGGCAGCACATGGGGCACCAGATAGGCAGTGGAGCAGGGAACAGGGAGGAACACAGGGCCAAGCCAGACATATGAGGCTGGGCCCCCTACTGGGGCACAGAATGAGGTAAGAAAACATTTCAAATAAAGCAGCACCGTTCCCGCTCACCTTGGGGGCTCCCACTCCTTTATACTTCACAAACCCTCGCTCAGGGAATAAAGTGGAGGGTAGTTTTGATATGTGGCTCTTACTTCCCATCTTCCCCTATCCCTATACCATTCCCTGAAGTCAGGAGATTCTAGAGGTCTTTCTCTGACTTCTAACAATAAAAGGACTGCTCTTGTCAAGAGATCCAAAAGGGGCCGAGTGGAATGGATTGCCCCTTTAAAGGGACAGAGAGAAGGTGGTGACAGTCTGGATGTTCACCATAGCAGAGCTCCAACTTCCCAACCAAAAAACCAGGAACATTCAACAATATTCTGCAGTCAGATGAGATAATCCAGTCCTGCTCCTTGGCTACTCAGCTAGCACTAATCCATTCACATTATTGAGGGCAGCTGAAAGATATCCCCTCTGGGCTGTTTTCAAATCACAGCCTCCTTCCAGCACAGCCATGATGCTCTTCTATAGTTCAGTCCCACCCCCCAGGGTGGGAGGCAGCTAGGGACCTGGCTTAATGACCAAGTCACACTCATGGACTGGCTAGGAAACCAGTAACCCAGAGTAGGAAATGACCACCCTCCTAAACTTATGTCCACAGCATAATACATCCAGACACGAATCTTGCAGTTTGAGAGATCGTGCATAGTTGCAGAGGTCCCCTCTACCTCCCCAGGGGATCATAACCGAATCCTCAGCCTGACTGGACAACCAAGTTGTCCATTCGCCAAGCTTATTCCACCAGTTTGGAGGGCAAGGAACAGGGCACTGCTCAGCCAAATGCTAGGCCTTCTCCTCAAGTCAGCTGAAATCACTGCAAAGGCTGGACCTTTGGGAAACAGGTTGTTTCGACCATTTCTTCTTGCTGGAGTCAGGGCTACAGAGCTTCCCTACCAAACCTAAGAATTCTTTCTTGGATTTCCCCAAATCGAAATTGTTAGTATCCAGATTTTGCACCTGACATTTACTTGTCTCAGAGAAGCCCCTATCAGAGTTTCAGATATCAAATGAGCAGTCCCACTGCAGGCCACTGATGATGGCCTGATGAACTGTAATGTCCAGGAAGTCCTTGACATCAGGCAGACAGAAAAGCTGAGGAACCAAAAATTTTATATGCTGAGCACACACTGTTCACCTGTGCATTGGGGGCACTACAGAATCTTGCGCACATCCTGGTATGTTTAAAGATCAACAGGCACTGCATGGCCCGCAGGCTGTGCAGCTCCTCCTGCCCAGGGCTTCAGAGCTGGCTCCAGGTGACACACTTTAAAAAAGGATTCCTAAATTATCCACTTTGGGTTTTTAAATGCTAGGATCTTCAAGGGGAATTAGAATTTTTGTCTGATTTTTTTTTTCGACTTTTTTCTACTTAGCTTACTCCTCCAAGCCTCAGGACCAGTCTATGTTATTGTCCTGGCCACTCTCAGAATCTCATTTTGCAGCTACTGGAATTCCGGAGGTGAGCGCTGCAGCTGCTGATCAGGCCCATTCCCAGGTTCTCCCGGAAGGGAGCAAAGCGGGAGACGGCAGGCTCCTTTGTCTTCCACTGGCTGAATGCCAAAATCCTTCACGCTACCAGTGTCTGCGAACTCCAGGTAGAAGTAGCCACACTTGACTGCCCGGTGAACCTCAAAGCAGAATCCCAGACAAGAATCCTCTATCAGGTCTACGTAAATCTCCTGAGCGATGGCCTCTAGCTTGTTAGTATCCAGGTTGGCCAACGAAATTTCCTCCATTTTAATTTGTAAACGACTGCAGAGAGGGCGCTCGTTTTACTCACGGCAGCAACACGTCTGGCTCCGCGGGCCGCGCCTAGGCCTACAGGCCTTTCGGGCCGAGTCCTCCGGCGGCGGGTCGGTGGCGTGCGCGGCGGCAGAAGCAGCGGCAGCGGCAGCGGCGACTGCTCCGGAATCCCAAATCCTCCGGTTTGTTTTGGCGTCCTCCGGGTTGCGGGGCTTTTAGCTGCGCCTAGCCCAGGACTCACCGCTAAACCGTCTCAGCGCCTCACCCAGCTGCCTGGGCCTTTTCCGCTCCCTTGTCGGGCCTAGCCCCGCCTCCCCGCTTCCGTCCCTCAGCGCGCCTGCGCACTGGTTCCGCGCAGACTCCTGGGGCTTCTCCTTAACGCACTGGGGCTTCTCCTTAAGGCGCTGCTTCTGTGAGAGCGATTGAGTTTATGAAACCGAACGGGATGAACTAAGCTGACTTAGTGTATGACTTTCATTATCTCTGATTATTAGAAGATTGCGAGGATGCTATTTTATGTTACTTTATTTGTAAATTTAAACATTCGCAAATGAATTCAGCAACCATGCTTAATTCATATCCTCTGAAAAAGGGAAAAATTTAGTAATTTTATGCACTGTTGTGGTATGCTTCGAAACATTATTTTGGGAACAGTTCTCCGGATGTGTTTGAAAATTTGACTTACATGATTGACTAATGATCGTTTATAGCAATGCCGCAGTTGTCATTTAAATCCACTAGATGGTGCAAGGAAACAAATTACAGTATAGTTTATCTTTCGGTCTTTTTTTGAGTGAAAAAACTGGAAACTTGGCACTAAAGGCATAATTCATATAAATCAAATAAACCTAAGGCATCTATCTCTCTTATAAGACCATTAAGGCAATGTGAATATAAAGAGGTGATAATATACACCTCTAAAATAATTATGAAGAGAAAATTATGTGTATATTCTGTCTTAAAGGAAGAAATTTGAAATATGTTAAATATACTGGGAGATAAAGAAAACTTTTCCTAAAATTATATGCATGATTTGTGAGAACGGGAGCCAGCCTACCAAAGTTTAAATCCCGTAGCCAACATTTAACAGTTTAGTGTTTCCTCATCTGAAAAAAAAGCTAGTTCTTATTTCATGGTTAAGATTAAATTATATTTTAAGAAATCTTGCAACAGTGCCTTCCATGTAAGCAATGGTTCAGTAAATGTCAACTATTTTTAATCATATTGTTATGAACTTCAATAGGAGAAAAATCATTGTAGTATTTCTTTTATTTTTTGCTCGTTTTTTTTGGTCCCCAGCACTGCTGTGAAATAGAGCAGCCTGTATTATCTTTATAATTTATTTAAAAATTATTGTTAACCAAATGAAGAAAAATACAAAATGTGTATATATTTCTGTCTGATTCTATACTTTTCCTTCCAGATTAAAGGAGAGATGTGTATCTTTTTAATCAGATACAAATAATTATTTTCTAATGTATATAATAATCTGAACATCTAAATATTTCAGAATTCATTCATTTTTTATTTTTATTTTTGACACATGATCTTGCTATGTTGCCCAGGTTGGAGTGCAGTGGCACCATCATAGCTCACTGAAGCCTGCATCTCCAGGGCACAAACAATCCTTCCACCTCAGCCTCCCAAGTAGCTGGGACTACAGGGGTGCACCACCACATCAAACTAATTTCTTTCTTTCTTTCTTTCTTTCTTTTTTTTTTTTTTTTTAAGCACTGAGGTCTTGCTATATTGCCCCAGCTGGTCTTGAACTCCTGAGTTCAAGTGATCCTCCTGCCTCCATCTCCCAAATGCTAGGATCACAGGCATAAGCCACCTTACCTGGCCTAGAATTCATTCTTAATATCTCACTGTATTAGTCTGTTTTCACACTGCTGTGAAAAACTACCTGAGATTGGCTAATCTGTGAAGAAAAGAGGTTTAATTGATTCACGGTTCTGCAGGCTTCACAGGAAGCATGATGGGGAGGCCTGAGGAAACTTGCAATTATGGCAGAAGGTGAAGGGGAAACAAGGACCTTCTTCACATGGTGGCAAGAGGGAGAGAGAGCAAAAGGGTAAGTGCCATACACTTTAAACCATCAAATCTCATGAGAACTCACTCACTATCAAGAAAACAGCAAGGGGAGAATCCTCCCCCATGATCCAGTCACCTCCCGCCAGGTCCTTCCCCTGACATGTGAGGATTACAATTAGACATGAGATTTGGGTGGGGACACAGAACCAAACCATATCACTCACTCACTATTTTCATGAATAGAGGATTAAGTTAAATTTATTTGGTTTATGAGTAGCCAATACTTGTACCCATCCAAACTTTTCTGATTGCATATTTTACCATTTTAAAAACCATAAATTGGCTGATATGGAGCATTTTGAAAGCCTAGACTTTAAAATTTATGGACTATAAGTTTTTTTTTTTCCTTTAAATATGGGGCAAGATGTTTTTTAATCATCGTAGTCTTTGTATAATTTATATATTCTCCATTCAAAAATTGGCATCATATTTTGATATAAATTGAAATCTCCACATAACCCCATGCTAGCCCATATAATGAGTAAATGCACAAGTTCTTTGGTCAGACTGTCTCCTACCCATTACTGTCTGTGTGAACTTGTCCTACCTACTTCTGTAAGTCTCAGTTTTCCTTTTGTAAAATGTCAATAACAGTTCTCATCCTATAGGTTCGTTGTGAGATTTAAAACATGGCAATAAATTTTATAAATGTCTTCACACAGTGCTTGACAAATACAGTTGTATGTAATATTGTGTTTTATAACTAGTACTGTGGCATACCTAGTTAAGTGAGAAAATAGATATAAATACAATTGTTTACACAAATGCCTTCTTTCTCATGCTTTCTCCAAATTTAAAGCAGTGCTTCTAAAACCATGCATATGAATCATTCAGAGATCTTTTAAAAATGTAGAGTGTGATTTTGTAAATCTGGGTTGGGATCTTCTCTTCTGTATTTCTAACATACTTTAATATGTGCTGATGACACACATTATAAGTAGCAAGAAATTAAAAGGGCTTAATAGTGGACAATTGTTCATCATAGTGATTGGCTCCCATATAATTTGTTCTTGCAAATTGTCATGAGAGTTCTTGCATGTTTGATTTTGGCAGAAGCGAAGAAGGTTGCCCCTTAAACCCTCCTTGTGTTGTAAGAGTTAGAACATGAGTACTCAATTATGTAATTAAAATGGGTCATCAATAACATTTTCTTCAAAATATATACAGAAAAACTTCATATTAATTGAAATTCAAATAATCAGGATCATGGCTAGGTTTAGACTTCCTGTCAGTATTGTATTACATTTAATCTTAGAAAAGGAACATTATCATGACATCAAAAATTTGCAATAACACTCATTGTCACTTTGTCACCTCTTTTCTGCTTATATCATTTAACTAGATTGCCTTACTTTTTATTGAAATACGCTGGAACTCTTTATGTTAAATCAGCCTTAGATCAGTAACATACCACAAAAATAGCAGTTGAGAAAAACTCCTCAGTTCTCTTATAATTAATAGGATGGAAGATATTACTTAAACCTTTAGTATAAGTACCCCCACATATTAGGGCTGAGAGAATTATTTAGCTACTGAATACCAGGTGTGTGTTGAAATTAGCTTTCCTAACATCCACTGGTGTTGCTTGTGAATGATCATTTTTAGTTAAAAATATTATGTAGTGATGCTGACTTTTAGGAAGCCCACTTTTACTTATATCATATTCATTAAAAATTTATTTTTCTTTACTCATTCAAATATTTTAAGGTAAATGAATAGTAAATCAGAGAGGGAGGGAATATTTTGTCATGTTCTCTTTTAAACAGTGCTTTTCATCAGCCTATTATTTATATCAGAACTAAACTATGGCATTTTATGTCTTTTTGTGAATAATTTGGTAAAGTAAATATATATGTGTCATAACTCAACTGTAAATACAGGCATATCCTTCCAGGCATAGCTAGCTTGAAGTTTCAAATTCATCCTCTGCTGAAATTCAGCTTTCAAAATTTGCATTTAGAAAGTAATTATTAACATTTGCATGACATTCAGAACACCACAATTTTTTATTAAATTGAGGTGTCATGCTATAATCGCAATATCTAAAATAAATTTATGATTTGAATTTTCCCTATTAAATTGAAATCAAGGCAGTTTATTGAATATTGGTATTTATGACAACTCTAGATTATAATCTACTAAAGGGAAAGATACCATAATGCTAAGCTACCTATAGTAGTTAAGTAGAATGTTATGCTAATATGACAATTTTAATAGTTTGCATAGTAAATATTTTTAAAAGTTGATATTTCAACACATCAGTTATTCAGAGCCACTTTGATCTATGAAGGTGCTTCAGAAGATCTCCAGAAAAATATCCATGTATTTGTATATATAAGCATAAAGGAGCTCCTTGATATATGATAGTCATGACATTATAAACCTATTGTAAGTAAAAATATTATAAATCAGAAATTAATTTAATATACCTAACCTAATAAATATCATAGCTTAGTTTAGCTTACCTTAAATGTGCTCAGAACACTTAACGTTAGCCTGCAGTTGGGCAAAAGTATCCAACACAGTCTGTTTTATAACGAAGTTAAATTATCTCATGTAACTTATTTCTTTCCCTACTAAAAGTGAGAAGCAGAATGGTTGTATGAGTACTCAAAGTACCATCTCTAATGAATGCTTATCACATTCACACCATCATAAAGTTGAAAAATCATAAGTTGAACTATTGTTAGCTGGGAATGATTTGTATTTTTTAATATTTTTTAAATGGCTTATGAAACTGCCTCTGAAGGTAATAAGCTATTTCTTAAATAAAAATAGACTATTATTGATGGCCGCTCTTGATGTGAAAAAGTCTACATAGTAGTACAGAAAATGATGATTATTTATAATTTATGTATATATAAGGATGGGCTTGGAAAAATGTACATTTAAAAACCCCTTTTCTCACTGTTTCCTTATCACAAACAAATTTAAATTACTATTTTTTCGTGATCTATTTGGTAGCAAGTTGCAGACATAATGCTCTGTTAGGTCTAAAGCATGGGGTAAAAATGTATCTTAGTAGATTAGGATCCTGTAGCAATATTATTGAAAACAAAGATGATTCTGAAGAAAGTTCAGCCATTAGCGTAGGTTTACAAGGCTGACAAGCTAGGTTTCTTCTAGACATAAATGACCTCTGGAACTTTTTTTACATCAATTTTTAATATGTTTAATTATTAAAAATATTTTTAAGATCGTCTAAAGAGTTAGCAAGAGGAAAAAGCAATATTGATTTTGGAATCAATATTGGAAAAATATTGGAAAAATCAATATTGGAAAAATATTGGAAAAATCAATATTGCTTTTTCCTCTTGCTGTTTAGACGATCTTAATCCAGCAAACCCTAGTTTTGCCAAACACAATCCTGCACCCTCACAGCTGGTAAGGAATTTATACCATGACATGTAAACTATTTCTTGGACTTGTTTTGATTAGTGAAACATGCCTAGTAGTTGCTAGTACATGTCAGAGTGAACCAATGGCAAGGGACAGCTGAATACGAGACTCTGAGAGAAGCTCATTATATTTTTTCATTTCTCCCATCTAAGAGAAAGTAGAGGAAACTAAAATAATATCTTCATTTCTGATAAAGAAACTAAGGCCAGATATGTTAAGTGAATTGGTGGCAGAGTTAGGACTAAATGTTACGGCTTTTAACTCCTAAATTTTTTTCTTTGTGTAACATAATGGCTTCTTATAACATAATGTCTACTTTTTAATCTTCAGTAATGACTAATTTCTATAATGCAATTTGAAAAACAACCATTTTAGAATCAGCATTAATATATCATAAATAAAAATCTTACTTCAGTGTAGAATGTACCAGTAATAGAAGTCCTAAAATACAACTTAACACACATTTTGCTTAACCACAAGGTACTAAAACACACACAGTGATGCTGTACATAATGTGCTTTTTAATTTTTTTATGCTGGAGATTCACAAGAAATATTTTTCAGATGACCAACCATCCATTCCACAAAAAGTACATAAACTTAATTTAGAAATGTATCTTGAGAGAGCTTTAAGAATCAGATTTTCACATAGAATTTCTTGCTGCCCGAAAGTGGTATAATTTTTACAACTATTTTTTGCCAAATTGATTTCTTATTGTGAAAAATTAAGTTTTTTTCTGTCTTTCTTTCTTTCTTTTTCCATAGTTATTTGGCTTCAAGTTATGAAGACTCATGTAAATAATTGAACACATTTTTTTTTCTAATTTTACTAATGTCCATTAGATTTGTTTTTGTTTTTCTTTTCTCATCAAGAACTGTCTCATATTTTCTTAAGTCAAGCTGTTAAACTGGTGGGTGGGATGCTTTTACTTTGTGTGTTCCACAGACAGGCATCTGGCAAATGCCACCAAGTGAGAGATTAATTTTCTTGCAAAAATTCTAGTAAATGTAAAATTAAGAGCAGGTTAAGGTACTAATATGAGAGTATCTCAGAATCTCTCATATATTAATTACAGATACTTGTTATTAAAGTAACACTGGGCCAGGTGCGGTGGCTTATGCCTGAAATCCCAGCACTTTGGGAGGCTGAGGCAGGTGGATCACGAGGTCAGGAGATCAAGACCATCCTGGCAACATGGTGAAACCCTATCTCTACTAAAAAAAAAAAAATACAAAAATTAGCCGGGCTTGGTGGCATGTGCCTGTAGTTCCAGCTGATCGGGAGGCTGAGGCAGGAAAATTGCTTGAACCTGGGAGTCGGAGGTCGCAGTGAGCCGAGATCATGCCACTGCACTCCAGCCTGGCAACAGAGTGAGACTCTGTCTCAAAAAAAAAAAAAAAGAACGGTAGTTACTCTTTTGAGTCTTAATCTCCCAACTTTGCCTCTTTTTTGTTCATTTACACAGAACCTGTTATTTGCTTTGTAATTCTCAAAATAATTTCAGTCTTGATTTATTACCATTACAAGAGATTATTAGTTTTATTCTAGCCTCATTTATTCTATGTATTCCTAAAACATTCTTCTTATGTTAATTCACCAGTCTTTGATCTTTATTAATATTAGCATCTACTTTTGCCACTAATTTTCTTAGCCAGGCTCCACTGCTATTAAAAGTTTTTTTTTTTTTTTTTTTTTTCAGTCAACTGTGAGTAAATTCCTAACATAGCCCTCAGAGAGTTTTTCTCACTTCTTGACTGTGTGGCTTTTGCTTACTAAAGGGGCAAATGCCTTGCATTATGGAAAAAATACAAACATAGATGAGTGTATCACCATTGGCACTTGGCACGATGTCATATATATAAGAGATTCTTAAAACTTGATATGCCTACAGAGTTTATTGCCCCAAGATTTAGATTTGAATTTCATATTTTAGTGTTTTCAACTATTGGTAAAATTGATATTTCATCACATTTTTTAAGCGCTCTTTCAACGAAAAAAGCAAAAGTCTAATTATTTTAGAATAGAATAAAACTGATTCTGTCCTATACATTTATTATACATATCTCTATATCTAAGCAACATTATAAAATCTTAATCTTAATTTTCATATCTTTAAACATTATGCTATTTTATCACTATAGGAACTCTTTCATCATTAATCATCAGTTATTCTTAGTTATATTTTAAAAGGTGAAACAGAAAGAAGAAGAATGATGGAATTATCTGTATTCACAAGTGTATGGATTGAGGGCCAAATTTCCTTAGTCTTATTAAACTCTTATGAATTATTCTTATGTCATATAACATAAGATGTGTCAACTTTATCATAGTACTTAAGTTGTGGCATATCTAAGAGAAGACTAAACATCACTCAAAGACCTTATCTTCTCTCGGAAAGGGATTAATGTGTTTATGGTTGTACACAAGACAGTTGAATCATGCTAGAGGGAATTATGACCTTGTTATCATCTTTTATTTGGAGATTAAATATCGTTTAAGAAGATGTGTATGGGGCCATGTTGATAAAGGTTGGACTTCTGATGGTTAATTTTGTATGGAACTTTACTGGGCCATAGTATGCCCAGATATTTGATCAAACATGATCCTGGATGTTTCTCTGATAATTCTTCTGGATGAGGTTAACATTTGAATTGGTAAACTGATTAAGGCAGACTGTCCTTCTCAATATGAGTGGGCCTCATCTAATCCCTTTAAGGTTTGCATAGAATAAAAGGATGAGTTAGAATTCTCTCTCTCTCTGCCTGTCTTTGAGCTGGAACATAGGTCTTCTCTTGCCTTAAGACTTGGACTGAAAATGAAACTTACACCATTGGTTCTCCTGGGTCTGGACTTCTCAGCCTCAACATCTATATGAGTCAATTTCTTATAATAAACATCTTTATATACATAAAAAACACATGCACATTGTGTGGATTCTGTTTCACTGGAGAATTCTGACCAATACAGATTTTGAAAAATACTTATTTGAACACAGTTACATTTATTTTTATATTGTTCATGGCTGCTTTTGTTTGTTTCAGTGACAAAGTTGAACAGCCACAAGTGAGAACATGAGTCCCGTGAACCTAAAATATTTAGCATATGGCCCTTTCAGAAAATGTTTACCTGTGCTTTGTTTCCTTTAGAAGGATTAAGTAATAGTAAAAGACTTAGTAGTTTCTTTATTCTGTTGCCCAAAATGTTACATCATCTTTTAAAAAGGTATAAAAGAAGTCTGGAAATACCATCTTTATAGTCTGCTTTTAGCTTTTATTGAACATAATTGAGAATTCAGAATTTTTCCTTTTCTACTCTGTTGGCATAGATAATAAAATTGATGAATAAGATGTTTTACAATTATTAATGAATCAGAAGATTCATTCAAATAAAATAGATAGTAATACTCTAATGATGATGGTGAAATGGATAATGTAAGTAAAATCTCAGGCAATGATACAATGAGTCTTCACTTGACAATAACGAAAGGAATTTTCTCAAACACAAGTATCTATAAGTGAAAAACATGTTTCCAAGGACAAAAAGGAATATGATAATTTCTAGTTAGGCATTAAATAGAAAAGGCTTCATTAGGCAATGTTGTGCAGCAAGGACCTGTTCTGTGCTGCTTTGCTAAAGGCTAAAGGGAGATGTAATGGTATTTTTTTAGCCATTATGATGTTTGCATGCCAAAGTTTATTTGTTATAAAGAGGTCTGCAATGATAAAATTTATTTTAAAGTTTCTAATATAAATTAGTGTTCATATAAGTTATATTGTTATGTTTCTAATATAAATAAGATAGTGTTTCCACTATCTCTTTATTTTTACTTCTATGAATTATTTATTAAAACACAAATTTATTTTTAAAAGGTTTCCATTTGAGTGCAAATGGCAAATGATGGTGATGATTTTCTTGATATATTGAAGGTTAATTATTAATGACAGAAAAGAAACACAAAACAGATAGAAGACATAAACTTAGGCAATGTAGAATTAGTGGTTTTAATTTATATGTTTTTTATATTTTATTTTGTGTTTATTTTTCTCTAGGAGGGTGAACCTGTCTATCACAAACAAAAGTCTCAAGTATTTATACGTAAATTGGCTTAAGAAAGAACTTTTGTTACACAACGCACAATTAGAATGTGTCTTTGAAACAGTTCAGTGTAGTGAGATTATCTTCCAGTTAAATATAGATGTTCTTACCATCTTTCTCCAAAGCAAATGGCAAGTTCCAGAAATTATGTTTTTTATTTGTAATTTTCCTTTGTTTGCCTGCCTTTTCACTGTATTTCTAATTCAAGTAGATGTTTTCACAGTTAGATTGTAGTATACTTACCTCTGGTTCTTTGATGATTTTTTTCATGGACATTTTAAGAAAATAACAAGGCAGCATTTTTGTTGTTGATGTTATATTTGTAACACTAAAATATTTTCCCGTATAAAATTCTAAATACAGAAATAAGGTACAGCATACAAGAAATAAAAATATTCTCAATATCAAGATAAACAAAAAAATCAACATAATGTATAAAACTTATTTTTTTATACCCTAAATAATTTAAGTCAATAGTTTGATCTATGACACACTGGGCACTTTAAAACTCGGTGGCATAGGGGAGAAAAGTTAGGCTAATTGTTTCAGGTTTAAATTTGGCAGTTTTCAAACTGCCCCAGATTTTCTCATTTTTATCTACTTTTGCCTACACAGAGTTAATTACAATTCTATATAAATATGTATAATGTAGATTTTTCTTTGGGAACAGTGCCATGGAAGAAGAAAAAAGAGAAATGTAGGAGAGCTCTTGTTGAGTTCTGATCTGATGCTAATATCCATCTTACATTAAGGTCTCAAAACAATAAATGTTTTATATCTACAATCTGATTTCATTCATTTTTAACTTTTTGTCTTCACTTTTGTTATGTAAGAGCATAGTGTGGCATTTAAATCTACAGACTCTGAAATTAGAGCCCAGGCTTTGTACTATTTGTATAGCCCTAGGCAATTTTAATAACAGCTGGGACTTAGTGACATCATTTGTAAAATGGACATGAAAATAGCACTTTTTTATATAAGGCTACTGTGACATAAAATAAAATATAAATTGTTTAAAAGAATGTTAAGCATTAAACATATCATATTTTTATTTCTTATAATGATGTGGGGGAAATATTAGTTTCTGAATTCAAACAACCAGTTCTCACTTACCCCTATGTTCAGTAAGTATTGAGGTTTGTGTATTGTATGTTTGGAACTAGAGGTACAATGATAAATGGGTCCAGTCTCTCTTCCAAAGTGATACTTAGTGGAGATAGCGAGATAAACATAAACTCATCCAACTAAGGATTAGGAGAACTGCAATAAAATTATGTGTAGAATTCAGTAGGCACATCCCAAATGAAGTGGACTAACTATTCTATGTGTAGAGAAGGAGAAATTTCACTGGAATAAGACCCTTTATTTAGAAATTGGGGAAAGAATATTTCTTATCAGAAAATATAGGTATAATAAGGGACATTTTACATGGAGCAAAGAGCATGATTAAAAGTATAGAGGTATGAAATAACATACCATGTGATATAATTTAGGTTATTTGTCCCCATCCAAATCTCATGTTCAAATGTAATCCCCAGTGTTGCAGGCAGGGCCTGGTGGGAGGTGTTTGGATCATGTAGAAGGATCCCTCATGGCTTGGTGCTGTCCTCATGATAGTGAGTGAGTTCGCAGGATATCTGGTTGTTTAAAAGTGTGGCACCTCCCCACCTTCATCACATGGGGAGAGCTCCTGCTTCATCACATGGGGAGAAGCAGGAGCTCTCCCCATGTGATGTGAGTGCTCCTGCTTCACCTCCTGCCATGAGTAAAAGCTTCCTGAGGCCTTCCCAGGTGCTGAGCAGAGGCAGCACCATGCTTCCTTTGTAGCCTGCAGAACTATGAGCCAATTAAGCCTCTTTTCTTTAAAAATTACCCAGTCTCATGTATTTCTTTGTAGCAATACAAGAATGGCTTAGCACACCATGCTTATTATCCATAGTTATTCCTTAAGCCTGGAGTGGAAGAAATAAGCGTTTAAAGTCTGAGGTTGGGATAAAGGTGAAGATGGAAAAAAGAAGCTTGTGGTCCTTTTAATATTTTTACAGATACGTTAAAAAGATTATTTGTCATCAATTGGAAGAAGAAATGGAATGTTATGAAACCACAGGCAGAAGAATAACTCATAGACTATTGTTGTAGTCCAGATGAGAGATCAAAAATTAATGAATGAACATAGCAGTCCCTTTTCCATTGAAGATGGAGAAAAGGGAATGATTATGGTAATGCAGAGGGAGTCAAATTGATACAATTTGTTTGGGTCACAGTAGTAATAACCTCACAGAATGACAGAGAAATGAAAGAAGTTAAAATTACTTTATAAGAAATAAAGCCATAAGATTTTCAGTTATCTACTTTTAAGAATATATAATCAGTGCCTCTAAAGACACAATTTAGTATGTTGTACTACAAAATGTAACTATTACCTGCTTTTAAAACTAAACATTTTAAGGCTTTAAATTTTGTTAACACAACTTTTAAATTCATCTGGAGACTGTTCTAATAATCCTCATATTGGGAGGAACATATGCCATAGTGACACAAGTGCTTCCATAGAATTAAAATTTGTTGTATACTTACAACATCAGGTCAGACTAACCAAACCATAAAATTCTACCAGAAGATACAATGTGCACACAAATACAAACAAGTGGGGGTAAACATAAGGAATTCCTGAGGTAGTAAATTTGCAAATAGATTTTCTGGTGCTTTAGCTAGTTTGCAAGGATACAGGAAATTATGCAGTAAATAAAGGACACAATTGTAGGCATAATTCCAAATAGACTTACATAATATGCATTTTTTTTAATTGAGGCTCAACTTGTCTCCATATGTACAGGTGACTGTGAAGCAGCAAATTAATTTTTAAGTGATAATAATTTTCTTCACAGAGCTAAGTTTTTTTTGGTGGCCAAAGTCTTATAAGCCTTGACAGTTGCCCTACATGCACCCTAGGTCTTTTATTTATTGTTGGAGGAATCCAGCCATGCCTGGAATGAGTTTAAAAACATTCAGAGATCTCGTTCTCATGTTCCACATTTGGGGGCCATTTATCCATTGACATTAGGTCTGCCACATCTGTTCATGCATTTAAATGAAAGTTAAAGACCTTCCTTTTTGATCAAGTTTTAGTGTTTTCATAATTTATATGCACCACACTATTCTAGAAGAGTTTGTTCAGAGCAATTTTCTCTGTTTTATCTGTCTTTGGTATTTTAATGCCTTTTACTTCTCAGTCTTTAAGATGTGAAGTGAATAAAAACAGCTTTCTAAATAAAGATGGATTGTTGGGTAACAATTACCCAATAAATAAGTCTTTATATAAGACTGAACAAATACTATATATATTGGTTTAAATTATAGAAAAGCAAATATATTAATTTATTGGGGTGTACAGAAAGCAGTGTCCTCATATACATGTTAAAGTTCAATTGAGATTTTTTAAGAAAAAAATATTTTGATAAATCCCTTGTTCAAATGCTAAAACATTTATGTACAATGTTGTATTAATATGGGCATTTTTTCCCTTGAGTATGCTTCTGTCCTACTAGGAGAAATGGTACCTATTTGGATTGAATGAAGTCATTCCCAATAATATCCACAGGTCAAAAAATCTCTCTTAATTAAATTTCCTTCCTTATCCTTATCTTTACCAACTACTCTAACACCTTTTCAATCTACTGACAGAGTGGAAAGTTTAGAAGAAATGCTATTAGCCTTTCCTATATAAACAGGTTTGTTGGATTTATATTCATATTACCTTCTTATAAAAATATAATGTACATCAAAGGAGCTACATTTTTAAAATTAATCCTCAATGTAGAAATGAACTTATATCCATAAGATAATAATGTAAAATATGTTTTAAAATTTGTGGTAAAACCTGATGCTACTTAGACACAGTATAAGGAAACAGAAAATTTGAATAATGTGAATATGTTTGAAATAAAATTGTGTTAATTACCTTAGATGAAATAGAACATTTTCTAGAAATCCTATGGTGAAACAGCTCCTCCTATTAGATACATACATATACACATACATACTTACTCTTATTCCCCCACGCACACTTATTCTGACATGCTCTTCTAGAATTTAACAAAACTTTTTTTTTTAAACTCAAAAGAGTTCCAAATAGGAGTTGCATTTTTTCCAGTTATCTAAGTTTATATACTTGAGCATATACTCGTCTCTCATATGTGTATTTGAAAAACTTAGGTTAAGTATCCAATTTTTTTTTGACAAATAATTCCTAAATTAGATCTTGAGCTCTAATCATTATTGTGAGCTCCAGACTTGAAAGTCTGACTACCTTAAAAGTTGAGATGACATTCCCACATGGAATGTCTCAAGTAGTTTCATGTATTTAAAACAGAACTTTGTGTTGATTTACTCTCACCTTTTCCACAAACTATTTCTTCCCCATTTTTCTTATCCCATTTCATTCACCATCATTCAACCAGATAAACAATCTAAAAATCTAAGAGTCCATCTTGGTTTCTCTGTACTTGTTCAATCTATATCCATCTATTAAAATCCTGTAGGCTCAAAAATCAAATATATCCCAAATTGTATTACTCTTCACTTTCTAAACTACCACTATTCTTATGACTGGGCCACCTTTATGTCATAGCCTCAGTTGTGGCAATTTTCCCCTAAGTGGTATTTCTGCTTTAACTCTTTCCTCTCAATGGTTTATTTGACTTATAGCAACCCAAGTGACACACACACACACACACACACACACACACACACACACACACACAACATAAAACTCTGTAATGTTTTTCCTTTATATTTAGTGCAAGATCTAAACTCTACTTTGGCTTACAATGACACATATGATATGATTACTGGTTCCTTTTTCACCTTCATTCTCTTAACCTTCACTCACAGTGCTCTATCCACAATGGCCTTTTTATTATTTCTAACAAACTCATTTTCACCCTAGTTTAAACTAGTTATCCACTTACTGAGAAATACTTTTCTCTCACACTTTTACAAGTTTCCCTCCTTCTCAATATCTAGTTTTTTCTCAAATATCTCTTCAGAGAGGTCATCTTCAGTGGACTTATCGAATATAACCTCCTCATCACCATTTTCTCTATCCTTACATACATCCACCTTATCTTGCTTAAATACATCTATATGATTTATAATTTATATAATTATTACTCATCTCCTTCACTAGAATGTAAGTACCAGTAGGTCAGACACCTTGTCTTGGTTAACTACTGTATCTTGAGCATCTAGAACAAAACCTGGAATATACCTAATACTCAATATATAAGTGCTGAATGCATGCCTAACTGAATAATTTGACCTTCATCTAGAATTTGTTTTTTCTGCTTTTTGCTCTCATGTTTTACCCTAACATTTTGCTGTATTAATCAGGTATGTTGATTGTGTGAAGTATGTATAGGTGACAGGTGCTATTGCCTCTGTATTTCCTGTGGCCATAAGTTTGTCAATTACATCAAGGTGCCTTATTTTATTTTGAATGATATAGACATACTTTTTGGGGAGATAAGAAATTAGCTTTTGTTTAAAAGCTAAAGCAAAACAATTTTTTTTACATTTGAAAATGCTGGCTATGTATGAGAGAAAGTTAGTAATATGGTTAAAGGTGTATTAAAATTCTTGTCTTGCAAAGCACACCAAAGTCCATAAAGCTTAGCATACAACTTTGTGTTTATTAGTAATAGAGAAAATAAAATAAGAAAATACTGTTTAAGAATGAAGTACTCTATTAAATAACATGTTAGACCATATAGTCCATTGGCTGCTTCTTGAGAAGTTCTGCTGACTAACATTTCTTCTCCCAATTGGAAGATTTGTTATTGATATAGTTTGGCTCTGTGCCCCTATCCAAATCTCATCTTGTAGCCCACATAATTTCCACTTGTGGGAGGCACCAGTGCGAGATGACTGAATCATTGGGGCGGGTCTTTCTCATGCTCTTCTCATGATGGTGAATGGGTCTCATGAGATCTGTTGGTTTTAAAAATGGGAGTTTCTCTGCACAAGCACTCTCTTTGCCTGCTGCCATCCACGTAACATGTGACTTGCCCCTCCTTGTCTTCTGCCTTGATTATGAGGCCTCCCCAGACACGTGGAAATGTGAGTCCAATTAAATCTTTCTTTTGTAAACTGCCCAGTCTCGGGTATGTCTTTATCAGCAGCATGAAAACGGACTAATACAGTTATAAATATGACTTTTCAAGTATTCCAGTAACCTTTAACTCCTATTCCCAAGATACTTCTCTTTTGAAAGTTTCTGTCTTCGGAAATGTTTTATCACAAAAATAATTTGCAAAATGGGACTCTGATATTAGACATTGTTACCTTAGCCTGTCATGACTTGACTCACAGTTTAAAGGAATCATTTTCTCTGTTGCTTAAAAATGGACTTATAAGGCAATAGACTTACCAACTTTCTGAAACCCAGACTTACGGGTATATACTTTCATGAGGTTTATTTAGCTCTAAGTCTCCTGATCATTGCTTCTCATACCAAGTTCAGAAAGTTCAGCCTTAAGATTCAAGCAAAGAACAGCACAAATTGAAAGCGTTGTTCTCTTTGAAGAAATTACCAAGAAAATAATTTCTCACTATTTTCAGGAACTTTAGGGAGATATTATAGTAACATGTTGAAATTAGGCTTGTTATTACGGTAACAACTTGACTTAAACTTATTATGCTAACTTCATTATTTTTTAAATACAGCTATAAAGGCAACACAGAGTGATAGAAACACTAATTTTAGGACAGAAATAATACTTGAAACATTATCATGCAAGGGTCTTCAAAAAGTTCATGGAAAATGCATATTATAAAAAAACTATGCATAGATTGTAAATTTTTTGTACCAAAATAAACTCATACTAACTTGTTGTAACATATTTGAACAGAATCCAGATTGTGGCACTAAGAAAGATAAGATATCAGTTTGAAAAATGCCCTTATCAGAGCAACATTAATTCTGCTAAAATTGAAGCAGGAACAAACTTCAAGTTTATGGTGAAGCTTGGACGGAAAATGATAAAAATCATTGATGCTTTACGAAAAGTTTATGTAGACAATGTCCCAAAGAAATCAGCAATTTACAAATAAACTCATTTTGGGAAGAGATGAGACAGTGTTGAAGATCAAGCCCATAATGGCAGGTCATCTACATTTATTTGTGAAGAAAAGATTCATCTTGCTCATGTATACATATACCTACATATATGTATAATATAGAAAATACATAAACATATATTATTATACATTATACATATGGTTAAATTTATCCATAGCTCATAATCTGTGTACTCTAAATGAAACCTTCCATAAGTCATTTCTTCATGTTTTCTACATGTATTTCCTTAAACTATTCTAAATCATTTGCAGAATTAATGATTCCATTGAAATGTTAGATTATAATAATCTTTTTGAGAAACTTTGCAGTGGCTTTCTATCTATAAATAAATGTTGGGATTTTTACTTTGCCTTCAAGACCCTACAGTCTGTAACCCTCACCTGAACTCGTAGCTAGTTACTCTCACTCACACTTTCTCTCCTCAAGACACACTGTTCTCCTTGCAGTTCTTTGAACATGGCAAACTCACTTTTGGTTTAGTGTTTTTTCATTGGCTGTCTCACATTACTAACGTTTAAATCTCCTTCAAGTCTGTTTCAATGTGTTCTAGTCTGCAAGAATGAGTTCTACCTTGACTGCCCTATTTAAAATTGCAACCTGCTCCCCCTGCACCTTCCCACTGTCTTGGATTCCTCATGCTGCACATTGGCCTATTATTGTCCTAATTTATATCACTAAGTATATTCAATTCTGATTTCCAGAGACATTTCAATATACTTATTTCACTTGCACCAATAATTTAGTACATCATATGCTAAACCTATGTTTTTACATCCAAGAAACAGGGGGAGATCTTTACTGAATCCCCACAGTGAGTTAACTCTAGTTTTCTGATGCTATGGTACCATCTATTTTCTGTTTTTGCACCCCTCATCAATTGTTCCTTTGATATCTGAGTAAGAAGGTATACATTTTCAAATCTATGTCTGCCTACAAAATCCAATATAAGCCTTATTTTACCACTTACAGCTTAAGTAAATGTAGCTTTGAACTCTCTATTACTTTAGTTGTAGAAATCGTAATCATGGAATCAAGATAAAATAGTGGCCTTTACGATGATTCCGATTCTTTCTCATTTCTGTCTCTCTTGTGCCCAAAGGTCACCTAATTCCAGGATGTACTTATGGGAAAAACATTTGTTTTTTGGGCCAGTCTCTGTTTCATTAATTGCAACCATGGTATGGCTTACTTTATCTGTTTTACAGTACTGCCAAGCCCTGCTCCTGCTGTATATACATTTTTGTTTACTATTTTTAACAAAACTTTAAATTTTTTTAATAGTTACAGACTTACTGAAAGTGGCAAATATAGTGGAATTTCAATATATCCCACACCCAGTTTTTTCTATTATTAATATCTTATGTTAGTATGGTACATTTGTTACAACTAATGAACCAAAATTGATACATTATTATCAACTACTCTGTGCTGTTTTTCAGATTTCATTTGTTTTTCTCTAATTTTTTTTTTTTTTCTGATACAGGATCTTATCTAGATAGCACTTTGTATTTAATCCTCATGTCTCCTTTGGCTTCTCTGGACTGCGACAGTTTTTCTTTGGACTTCCCTTGCTTTCGATGACCTTGAGAGTTTTTAAGAGTAATGATCAGATATTTTGCAGGCTGCCTCTCAATTAAAATTTGTCTGATTATTTTCTCATGGCTAGACAGGGCTTTGGGGTTTTGTGAGGAAGACCATAGCATATCATATAAAAGGTACATGCTATCAACATCATTTACCATTGATGATGTTAATGTTGATCACATGTCTAAGGTAATGTTTGCTAGGTTTCTCCACTGTAAACCTACCCTTGCCCCTGGCACACACTTTTCATAATTTACTCTGTGGAACTAAGTCACTTCTAATTGGTAGAGAAGGGGAGTATCTACACATATTAGTTGGACTTCTTCCATGAAGACTTGTACTCCTTGATTGATTGATTATAGTATTGAATCATGGGTATTTATGCATTAGATTATAATCCAGTGCTATATGTGATGGTTAATATTGTCAACCTTATTGGATTGAAGGTATGTCTGTGATGGTGTTGCCAAAGGAGATTAACATTTGAGTCAGTGGACTGGGAAAGCCAGAGCCTCCCTTAGTCTGGGTGGATACAGTCTAGTCAGCTGCAGTGCGGCCAGAATAAAAACAGGCAGAAGAACATAAAAAGGCTAGTTTGGCATAACTTCCCAGCCTACATCTTTCTCCCATGCTGGATGCTTCCTGCCCTCAAACATCAGTCTTCACATTCTTCAGCTTTGGAACTCGGACTGGATTCCTTGCTCCTCAGCTTGCTGATGGCTTATTGTGGGGCCTCCCCTTGTGATTGTGTTAGTCAATACTCCTTAATGAACTCTCCTTTATATATACATCTACCCTATTAGTTCTGTCCCTCTAGAGAACCCTGACCAATACATTATGCTACTTATTTTGTTGCTCAAACTGTTTCATCTTTGGCTGTTGGGAGAACTTTCAAAGCCCTTTTGACTTAACCCAATCATTTTATTTTTTAAGCACTCATTTTCTGGCATCCAGTTGTTCCAGGCTCATTCTGTATGATACTTGCTACTTTAGACTCAGCCATTTTAAGGATTTCTGGTTCCTTTTATTGAAGAGTGAGTTTAAAAATCAAGTTCTGGGTTCTAGATGTGCTCATTGCTATTAAGGTGTCTTTGGTTTAGGCCCTCTTTGTGAACAGAGCTAAGATATGTATGTATCTGTAACTGACCTGTGCATAAAGAGATATTTATAATTATTTGTATGTCTGTCCTTCAGTATCTATATTCAACTAAGCATGAGCTTATACAGATTTTTATGACTGTAATTCAGAACGACATGATTCCTTCTGCCTTTCTTATCTATAACTTCTCCAGGGATAAAAACTTCACTCTCACTGTTCACCATGAACTTACTTGTTGGTTCAATTTCAATATACATGTATAGTAACTTCACGTCTTTTAACCTGTACCACCACCGGAAGCAACTTTACCAACTAGAATAATGCTTATGTACATTTTCTTTTGTTTTTAGTCCTACAGTCCATTCTAGTTTCCAAAGTTATTTAGGTTAACATCTCTTTTTATCCACATCCTACAGTTAGTTATGTCAGGTATTTTCAATACCATTAGATTATTTCATCATAGTTTGCATTCCATTCGGAATCCTTCACCTTCCATTTGATCTTTTCTAAAAAGAAAAAAAAAATCACATATTAAGGTTTAATATTTGCACTGTAACATTATATAAGTTTCACAAATGGGTTGTGTTGTGTATCTGCCACTAGAGAATGATACAGAATTAGTATCATAGCCCAATACAACCTGAGCTTCACCTATTCATCTCCCCCCCATTCCCGTATACCTGGTAGCCATTCATCTTTATCTGTCACCGGTAATTTTGACTTCCTCATATATCTTCTTTTGACATTTATAGTCAGTCTTGTAAATACTATTGTTCTGTCTATTAATAGAGATTCCTTGGCAAGATTTAATAGCTTCTTCTATTCCACTGACCCTCTCAAGCACTTCTTTATCTCTTCTGGGACACAGGCTGCCCTTCTCAGGGTGTGACCTTCTGTTTTAGTTTGTTATCAAATGATTCAGCCTAAGGCAACACACTCAACCATTGCTATTCTGCTTCTCTGGTGAAACACTACACTTGAGGGCATCTGAAAAGAACCCTTAGTCTCTCCAGTTTACAGCATGAGAGGTAAAGCAAAAGACTTCCTCTGTTGAAACTTACCTGTTGCCTTAGCCTAAGAATAGTTTCCCTGCACTATGTTGAGAAAGTAAGGCTCTTTTCTTATTAAGAAAGTTGGTAAAGGATGTTGATGAATATTTATGAGAGAGGAAAAGAGGAAAAGAAAAATGTATTGCATATGTTATGTTCCTTCTCTTTCTGGACTCTATTGTTTTCTATTTATATATGTCTTTATTTTTACAATAAAATCACATTGTCTTTATCACAAAGCTTTGTAGTAATTCTAGATATCAGATAGTATAAATCCTTTTACTTTCTTCTTCTTTTTCAGCGTTGCAGTGGTCATACATTGTCCTTTGCATTGTCGTATAAGTTTTAGAGTCAATTTGTCCATTTCTATAAAAACCCCTGATGAAACTAGATTTTGTATTTCATTGAATGTACAAATCAACTTTGATATAACTGATAACAATATTGAATCTTCTAATCTTTGCTCATATGTCTTTTCATTTGTTTAGGTTTTCTTTAATTTGTATTTTTCAGTATAGATACATTGTACTTTTTGGTCAAGTTTATTTCTTTTATTATATGTTTTCATATAATAAAAATAGAAATAAATCAAATAAAATCACATTTTAGAACATATACTGTACAGGTATTCTATTTTCAGTTCTAGAATTTAATTGTTTTTTTCTTTATAGAGTGTATTCTCTACTATGATTCTTTCATTGGTTTACTTATTATAATTGGTAGTGGCAGGAACAGACAAATTCATAGGCCAGCAGTGGGTGGGTTCCCAGTGAAACCAACCTTCAAACTAAAGGCAATTTAAAGCCTGAAAACCGAGCTGCCAGTTTGGAATAAAGTCCACCACCACAGTGAGAATTTCTATTCCTGTTTGCCCATTCTTTTCTCATTGCTTCTTTCTGAATGCTTTTTAACCAATCAAATGTTGCCTTTTCTAAGCTATCTACAGTCTGTGCCTCCTCATTGCAAACCTATAAAAACCCTGGACTCAGCCACACAGAGGGTTTCCTGCTTTCAGACCACCCTCACACAGAAGGCTACTCACAAACCCCTCTCATTGTTGAGAGCTTTTCTGTTGCTCAGTAAAATTCTTCTCTGCCTTGCTCATTCTCTGATGTCCACGTACCTCATTTTTCTTGGTCACATGATGAGAATCTGGAACCCACAGAACAGCAGGGGCAAAAAAGGGTTGTAACATATTCCCAGCCAGCTCCTGGCCAAGCTGTGGGTGGCATGAATAAAAAGAACTGTGTCACACTCTTGTTTGCCAGAGTGGGTGGCATGAATGAAAAGAACTGTGTTCACTCTTGTTTGCCAGACTACAGGAGGGAAGAGCTGTGACCGTTCTGGGGGCCCAGACCACTGGACTCCCTGAGCCAGAGCTATAACACATCCCTTTTCACCAAGCCGTGGGTGGTGGACAGGAACAAGCTATAACATGCCCCCATTTGTCGAGCTGCTAGCGGCTGGAATGAGAGAGAGAGACCTGTGGCATTCCCTAGTGGCTCGGACCACAGAACTCCCTGCACAGAAGCTGTGACGCTACCATGGGGTTCTGCGGTTGCTGGCATCTCTGAGTTTTTGGGTGTCACTGCATCCCCTCAATCTAGACATCAGTGCCCAAGACAGAAGCCAGTTGGTGGCAGCATGCCTGGACCAGCCATGGGCTGAGCTCAGCCCCATGTTGGGCATGGGATCCTGGCTGGTAGCATGAGCTGAGGTGCTGTGGGCTGAGATTTCCAGCTGGTGAAGTGGCACTGAAAGAATCCTGTCATAATTATTCTTTACTTTAAGTCTTTTAACATATTTAACATAGCTGTTTTTATTATCCTCATGTGCTAAATACAATCTTAAAGCAATATTGGGTGTGTTTCTATTGACCAATTAAAAAAAATATAGAGAGTGTGCTTCCCTGCTAATTTACATGTCTGAATTATATTTTCTTTCTTTGTAGGATATTAATTGTATTTTGTCAGACAGTTAATTACTGTGGATTCTTGTTGCTTCTGCTAGTCTTGGTTTTAGTCTTTATTAAGGTAGGTCGATTTTGATTTTGTCATTAGTTAGAGAGTGTACCGTTCTTCCAAAGGCATGTCTTTTCTGACTCTCAAATATCTGGAATCTTCAGCAATGTGTCTCATTTCTTTATGGGCCATAATTGCAATATTTTTTATCCTGGTGTGACTTCTGTTATCTTCATTCCATCTCAGCCCAGCACTAGCAGATTTCTGCCAAGTGTAGCTGAGTCATTCTGTGAACATTACACAACAGAGCCCTCAGTCAAAGTAATAGTAATAATAATAATAACCCACTGTGAGTCCTCACAGACCTCTGGGGCCCCTTCTGTTCAACTTCTTTCTTTTTAGGAACCTGCCTTGAAAATTCTATCTACTTCAGCAATATAGAATTCTAATCTCTGCTTCCTTGGCTCAGCAATACAAGTGCTTCACTTGAGCTCCATCTCCTTAAGACAAGTAGAGAAAGTACCCCTACTCAGAGTGCCGTTGATGCCTTCTATCAAATATTATAGTCCTGCTTTGCCTGTTGTTGAATGAGTGAAAATAATCACTTCATATATTTTGTCCAAGTTTATACTTACTTACTGTGGAGGGGCAAGTCAAGTACCTGTGGTTTATTGATGGATGGACACTGAATTGTCACATAAATATATTTTTATTATTATTTCAATGATGGAAATTTTTGACTAGTTAAAACTAAATTTGCATCACTATTAATTTATCATTCTAAAAGTTTCATAGTCATCAATATTTTTGGCATATTTATCACCCATCCTTGGAATAATGTGCTGTTGCAAAGGTTTTGAAAAGCTCTGGTTTTTAATATAAAATTTATGCTCTAATTTGTTGAAAATTTGTTGTGATATTCCGAGCCAAACCTTTTGAATCCCAAACAATTATTATATTTTGCCAGTATCTGATCCTGGAAAAAAAATAAAAGGTCATGTTTTACTGCATAAAATTCTGAAAAGTAGAGTATGTTTTTCAAGACCATTTTGGAATTTATACCTAAGAAATCAAGGCTATTTATAGTTATACTTTTTGGTATACCCTTTCCTTGGATAATAAGCATCACTTTAAAGTCTAGTTTAAATGGGCAAAGGAACATACAATCAAAGGTATTACTGAGAAAGAAAAATACGCAAGAGAATAAATCAAAACATTATCCACTAAATCAATCACTTCCCTAGGCTCAATAGTCTCCAAGTAGAGACCATTATTTCCTGTTCTCATTTTATGCACGTAGAATACCATCTGAGAGTCATGTTAATTCTTAAAGTCCTGAAATACACTGTAGGAATAGAGTTTTTATGTGCATGATCTGCTTTAAACAAGAAATATAAAATGAGACTGGGAAAGTTAATTTAATATCTTTATGCAAACTTCTATCTTGTCACTTAAGATAATTTTAGTATAAGAAGAAAAAATAAACCCTAATAAATCAGTAAGTGTGACAACTACAAAAGAAAAATCAGAAAAAAAACAAGTAAAATTTCTTAAAGTATTACCTGTTTTATGGTTAAAGTTTTATCCTAGAGCCAAGATGTTATGATTTGCACTGTAAAACAAGAGCAATGTTTGATATTGCTCTTTTTTACAGTACAAATGGTGATATGATGATATAGCTTTCCTCACCAATTTCAGTTTGTGTTGTGTGATTATTTTTGAAAATATATAAGGTTTTCACATAGCTTTTCTCTGATAAATTAATTTCAGAAAAATGAGTTTTTTGTTGACTTCCTTTTCTAATTATAATTTTCTCATGTGTATTTTAAGTAATGAACCATAATAAGTATCACACAATAAGAGGAGATAAAATTCCTAATGTTCACACATTGCACATCTGACCTAATTATCACAGGTTCTGGTGTAAATGTGGTATTTTAAATTTATATATTTTGATGATAAATTATTTTTATAGAAGTGAAAAGGATAGCTGACTTCCCAATGTGATATTGGCAATCTCCCTGTTATAATTTATACTAATTTATGCTACTAGGCTTTTGAGAAGATACAAATACAAATTTCATCAGAATCATTAACAAACTAAGCTTTATTTTTTCTTTTATTACAAGGCTACTTCAAAGAATAACCAACATTCAATATGTTCACTATTGAGAACAGTTTTATAAGGTTCTGTAGGTTATGAAGTTCATTACATTTTGAAATTAAATGACATGATTCATTATATTACTGCATATGACCTTATATTACTAATGCATTTATTAACATTTTATATACTGACAATGAGCAAGAAATCACAGAAGCAAGTAAATTCACTAAAATAATACTGGTAGAGCTTGTTAGGGTTGCGAGGAAAAACTAATTAAACAAAATAATATTCAAGAAGGGATGTATTAGTCCATTTACACACTGCTGATAAAGACATACCCAAGACTGGGTAATTCATACAGAAAAAAAGGTTTAATTTCACTTACAGTTACACGTGGCTGGGGAGGCCTCACACTCATGGTGGAAGGCAAAAGGCATGTCTTATATCACAGTAGAAAAGACAGAAAATAAGAAACAAGTGAAACAGGTTTCCCCCTTATCAAACCATCAGATCTCATGAGACTTATTCATTACCATGATTACAGTATGGAAGAAGCTACCCTATGATTCAATTATCTCCCACTGGGTCCCTTCCCACAAAACATGGGAATTATGGGAGTATGATTTAAGATGAGATTTGGGTGGGGACACAGAGCCAAACTATATTAATGGACTATCCAGTTTAACCACAAAATAAGGGAAACTAGGAAATTTTTGATAAATGTTAAACCTCAGATCAGGATCTTTACATATTTATGGAAACCTACTCTATCTTTTTGACTTACCTGGACTTACAGTAGAATGCATTTATTTGTCTCCTTCACGAAGCAGTCAGGGTTACAGAGTTTTATAATTGCATGGTAGCTCAATAATGACATCTGGGACTGAGAAGTTCAGTAATGACATCTGGCACTTTCAAGCAGGAAGAAGAGTGAAGAGTAAAAGAGCTGATGGCAAATGTGCCACTCCATCTCATTTGCCAGCTTTCCCAGAGGCTCCACCCAAGAACTTTTGTTTTCATCTCCTCATTAAAAGTAGTCATCCCTAACTTCAGATGAGTCTGGAAAGGTATTTACTTTTTCCATCTACATAAAGAAGAGCAAGAAACAAAAGAGTTACATCTAATATTGGGGTAGCACGTTCACACTGCCTGCCATCGCTGTTATAAGCCAACCATAATATTACGACTTCTTTGAGCTTGAGGTACCTATTGTCAGAAATAAAAAAATTAGATAACATTTGCTACATTTGAGTTCCTCTATTCAACTTCACATCTGGTAGAAAATTTTCTCTTATAAAGAAATTCAGTTTTGGGGGGAGGATATTTTTCTTTTCTTCAGAATGTGAGTATCCTTGTGGAATGGATAATTTGTATCCAGATGTCAAAGGGGGCAGGGAAGCTACCCTGCATAAGAGGAAGTTTTAAATTCTTTAGAGAAGAGGTTCATGGTGCAAATTCTGAAAAGGTGACTCATTTACATGAACCTTCAAGACTCAAGTAAAATTACTAAATTCATAAAATTCATGTTGCAACTTAATTTTTTCAAAATTGCAGAGGGGCTGTATATTGCATCCTGTCCAATATTAGGGAAAAATAGGATGAGCATATGATATATAGGACCTGTAGAAAGGCTACTGGAGGAAATCAGCCTACAGGACTATTGCCATTATAGAGAGTGATTTGTACTGTCTTTAAGGTGTTGGGGATTTTCTGCAGTTTATTTAGAACTCTCAAGGCAGGAAAAACCTTGCTGGCATATAGGTCATGTACAGAAGACCTGAGCTAGTAAATTACTAGCAAGTGAGAATTTTTGCAGAAATTTATGCATATGTAAACTATGTAGTTAAATAAAAAAAAAAGAAAAGAGAGAGAGATGTAAATACCTTTGAACCTGGAATTTTCTTTTCAATTTATGGTAATTGTTGTTGGAGATTAAAAGACAAACTCTCCAGAGGGAATATTCTCGACTAATTTTTTTATTGCAGTGTTGTCAGTGTTGTTTTAACAACCACCAGGAACTGCATTCTTTGTTTAAGTGATATACAAATGTTTTGTTGTCTAAAACCTCTTCACGTTTTAGTCAACAAAACATTTATATACCACTTTTTGTGCAATCATAAAAAATAACAAAGTTTTTTATTAAAAAGCATTTTATATTAGGTCAGAATGGCTGCCTGACAGTGATTGTAAGATGCCATGAATTGTAAAACAAATCCCAGTTTCAGTAATGTTAAAATATGAAAAGAAACCACGTCTTACTCCTAATAAAATAAGTTTCCCTAATTTTCAGTTTCAGCAAATCAGTAAGACACTACCACCCATTTCTTCTCTTTTTGCAGTTATCTACAAAGCACTGGGTCACTTCTTTTATTCTTTAGGATTTTAGCACAATTGTTGCCATAGATTCTGATAAATTCAATTTTCCTGTAATGTCACTCTTGTCTTTCTTTAATTCTTTAGCAATGATCTTATCCTATGATTGACCTCTTACATGAACTCCCAAGTTAATATTAATAAATTCATTTCCTTCCCAATTTTAACTTTAAACATTCCATGCCTCAAACTTCACCTTTTATCTTTCAGTCATGCTTCATAGTATCATATTTCCTACTTTTTGTGTTAATACTTAGATGAACAAGCACTTGTCTCTACTACATCCTTCATTATTGATTTCATATTATCTTCACAAACCTCACATCACCAGTTCTTCCTTATCTAACTTAGGTTTCATTCATATCATTATACTCACTCCCTTGCATAATCCCTCACCCTTATTTCCCTCATCTGCCATTGTTTTACTCAGTTTGTATGCTGAGTAATTGTGGAGTAAACTAACTCATGGCCCACTCTGAACCTGTGCCTGTAACAGCTGAAAGTGGCTGGAGAAAAATGCACAACTCTGTGAAAAGCTGGGTGCTTTTTGCTGCCCTTTTCTTCTGCCTTACTATTATTTACCTTCTCTTTTCCTTCTTTCCTTTCTCTTGGATTATTCTCATTGGCATAAAAACTTACAATGCTTTCTATCAAAAAAAAGAGATCTCCCTTGATCTACATCCCTTAGAACTACTGTCCCATTATTACTCTGTTCTCTTTTATGGCTACACTCCAAAAAAAACAGATATTAATATTCAATATCTCTAATTATTCTTGGAAAAAAATGTTTCACTAGAAAGCCTATGTTTCTAGATATTATAATATGTATACTTATAAATTGTTGATGTGCAACAGATGTAAACCACCTTGCATGCTGCCCAGACAGAGCTGATTCATCAAGACAGGGGAATGGCAATAAAGAGTAATTCACTCAGATCCTGCTGTGTGGGAGACCAGAGTTTTATTATTATACAAATCAGTCAGACAGTCTCCCCTAGCATTCGAGGATCAAGTTTTTAAGGACATCTTGATGGGTAGGGGGAAGCCAGTGAGCCAGGAGTGCTGATTGGTCAGTGATAAAATAACAGGGAGTTGAAGCTGTCATCTTGTGCTGAGTCAGTTCCTGGGGGCCACAAGATCAGATGAGACAGTTTATTGATCTGGGTGGTGCCAGCTGATCCATCAAGCAGGGTCTGCAAAATATCTCAAGCACTGATCTTAGGAGCAATTTAGGGACGGTCAGAATCACGTAGCCTCCAGCTGTATGACTCCTAAACCATCATTTCTTATCTTGTGGCTAATGTTAGTCCTACAAAGGCAATCTAGACACCAAGCAAGAAGGAGGTCTGCTTTGGGAAAGATCTGTCATTGTGTTTGTTTTAAACTATAAACTAAGTTTCTCCCATAGTTCAACCTACATTCAAGAATATAATTAATTACCACAGAAACAATAGACCTAACACACCCTTACCTAAAAAGAATTCAGGTATTGAAGTCATGAGATGCAAAATATAATATCTGTATATAAAAAGAGAAAAGAGGCCATTGAAATTATAAGTGGAAATAGATGACTGTAAAAAAATAACCAGGTAGTTTTGACTAAGGACAAAGGGATCTCTTAGGAAAAGAAAAAAAAAAGAACAATAAAACTAGGGGAGAGAGTACTCCTCAATGGAGGAAATATCAGATTGTACAATTACACAAAATACAGCACAATGAAACCAAATGTAAAAGAATATATAGAAGAAAGGTTAAAATACATAGAAGACAGAAGAAGAAATTCTCTTATCTAATGGATAGAGAATATTTAAATATACCATTTTTATAACTGCAAGTAAACAAATTTTTAGAAAAAGGAAGTAATACATGTCTAGGAAAAATAAAAAGAAATCTTGTCAAATACATCTCCGAAGTGAAAATTTATATGATTCAAGTCAAAGAGTTGATCATTGCAGAAGGCAAAAAGAAAGGACAACCCGTTAGGTGGAAGCATATAGAGTTGCCTCTTTTTTTGGTAGTTTGAGAATAGATAGCTGCAATTTTATATATGGTTCTGCTAGCAGCAGAATGTATCCGAGTCACATAGCACCAAAGTATGTTAGCAGTGGTGATCCCATACAGGTCTGCAGCAACCTCAATTCTTGCCTCCTCAGGAGAAAGAATTCGACTGAGGGGCATAAGGCAGAAGGAGAGATAGAGGGCAAGTTTTAGAGCGGGAGTGAAAGCTTATTAAAAAGCTTTAGAGCAGAAACGAAAGGAAGTAAAGTAAACTTGGAAGAGGGCCAAGCAGGCGACTTGAGAGATCAAGTGCACTGTTTGACCTTTGACTTGGGGCTTTATACCCTGGCATACTTCTGGGGTTTTGTGTCCCTTCTCCCCTGATTCTTCCTTGGGTTGAGCTGTCCACATAGACGGTGGCCTGCTAGCGCTTGAGAGGACAGTGTGTTTACTGAAGTTGCACGCATGCTCACTTGACACACACTAGTTTAAACTCAGCTATTTTGCCTCTGAATGCACATGCTTGAGTCCACTTGCCCAGCTCCCAAGAGCTTATGGGGAAGTTGCTGACCCCCAGTTTCTGATGTTTTCCATCTATTTGGAGACTACGTTCCCTGGCACCAGCTGTGGCCAATTACTATTTTAGAGAGACAATTAACAACCACCTATCACCTGATGGTCGTCTGACACTCCTGGTGTGTGTGTGGTCCGGGAGCCTCTTTGGCCCTGCTTATGCACTACTAGCTGCCTACTGTAAGAGTTCAACCTAGTACAAAGAAAATTCACAACTGTTGGAAATTTGAGAGATTGCTGTTGCCACAGAGGTTAAATATTTCCTGATAATGTATAACTTTGAAAGCACCCACACATAGGTCTGTGAGCTGAATTAACAAAACAGTATGTCTGGAGAAACCTAAAGTTCAAAAGCCAGGATGGAAACTTCTGTTATGCAAATTAAAATCTTCAAATTACTGAAAGAAAATAATTGTCAACCTAGAAGTATAAACCTCATAAAACTGAGGACTGAAGTTAAATATATTTTCTATAAAACACTACCAAAATAGACTTTAAACAAAATCTACTTGAAATACTCACCACCCTAAAGGGGTTTCAGAAGAATCTAAGTTGGGATAGATGTCCACATTGTAGAAATTTTAATACATTTTTCTCAGCGAAGTCAAGGTTAAAATAAGGCTAAATAATATTAGAATGATAGAAATATTAATCTTGATCTAATTTACACGTGAAACATCTAAAATATAGAAAATACATTTATTTTTAAAAGCAGAGAGAATATTTTCCAAGGATAATTAAAAAGTCATAATTCAATATTTCTTTTAAGTTTTAATAAAATGTGAATTGCAGAAGAATATAATTACTCGAACTAAAAATGCAATAAAAAATAAGAGTTTTAAACAGATATTTCCTAAAAAATTTGAATATCAGTAAGTCTTTTATTAAAATTCTTAATTAGTATGTAAGAAACAAAAATAAGAACCACAACGAAATATACTTTACCTATAATATTGACAATGAATGTTAGAATATTATATTTTAAAAATTTCCACTGCAGATCTGTGTGAAGGGAAACAGGTAATTCAACTATTGGGAGGATGGTAAATTATTACAATTTTTGATAGAGCATTTGGGAGATATTTGGCAAAATTTTAACCTGGAAATTTCCTTACTAGGAATTTATTTCAAGAATATTTCTGTAAATGTATAAATTAACCTAAAAAAAAGTAGCTTGTAGCATTATTTTGAAAGAAAACATAAATTAAGGGGAAAAATATTTAGCTGATTTGGGTGTGGTGCTGGTTTTTTAGATAAAATACCAAAAACATGATCCAGGAAAGAAAAATTGACTAACTTGGTGTGTATTTGTTTGCTAGGCTGCCTTAACAAGTTGCCACAGATCGGACAATTTAAACATCTGAAATTTGTTTTCTTACAGTTCTGGAGGCTAGAAGTGAAAATGTCCACAATGCTGGCTTTTTGTGACAGCCAGCAGGGACGAATGTATTTGAGGTCTCTCTCCTGGCTTGTAGATGGCAATCTTCTCCCAGTCATCTCACCTCTCTATATGTCTGTGTCCAATTCATTTAAGGACACGAGTCACATTAGATTATTTTCTTACTGGTATAAATTGGAGCTATTTACTAGGGTTACTCTATAGCTACATTTCCAAGGTTGAAGAAAAAGCATAAGAGGGTAATTTCTCTATACGTATTTCCAAGCAGCTGGTGATCCACAGTCAGGGACCATCCAGGACCAGCAGGGATGCTTGCGCCTAGCTAACTGTGAGTGTTTCTATTTTGTGTTACTTCCCAGGGGGATGGATGGAGGAAGAAATTTGACCTTTTTTTCTGGCAATGATAATGGCATGAGAAGTCCCAGCTTAACATCAAAGTCAATTTGAGAGTAATGTATGCAAGTAATAACACTTTAATTTGTGACTCTGATGAACCCTGAAATAATGAACAAGGAAATGATACTGCCTAAGAGAAGAGCAAATCAGGAAACTGGTTTGACACATTGTCCCAAACCCTGTTCACGGGCCCCCTACTTGTAAGGTTTTATGTACAAATAATTGAATGAGGTCTGATATAAGCTTCTCTATACACATTTAGCTCTTGAAATTTTTGGTTACTGTAACATCCGTGTGGAGGAGTTCAGTCAAGGTAGTAGCAAAAATATTAAAAGAAAAATATTAAAGAAAGTTATATAATATAGTCTCAAACCCTTTTAGAAGGCCTAAACATTTTTTCTATAGTTCTTAGCTAAAAGCAGCCAGAGTCTCTTTGCAAGAGCCAGAAAGATTAAGGTGCAAATACGAAAGAATGTGAAAAGTTTACCTAACTAACTTATTTGCTCAGGTAGTTCTAAAATTAACCTTTGATCATTCCAGATAGCTCTCTCAGGAAGAATTCGACCAAGGATATTACCCATTAATGGTGTTTGCTTCAAAGTTCAGAACCTGTCCTTTAATCTTTTCACTCTAGTAGTGTTGATTCAAGCCTTTGTCAATTAAACTTTGCTAAATAAATGCCAGTCTCATTAGCTAGTGAAGGCCAGGTGTTGCAACTGTTTACAGCACTCTCCAAGGAGTCTGTAAGTAGCCACAGACAGTTGAACTAGCAAAGCATAATATCCGTGTCAGTGTACTTTATTCATCCGTTGTTAAGTCAAGGTGTGCAGGACAGACCCCTGCAGGTAGTGACTCCGACACCTGTGTATTGCTAAAGCTCTTTGCCTTACTAATTCTCCTCAGGCAGATACATGGTACTCCTTAACCTTTAATATGGAACAACTAGAACCTGGTACCTATAAAGAGGACCTTGAAGTCCTCATATGTCATGTTATAAATTAAGAGAGATAAGAGCGAGTATTTATATGACAAGCTCCTAAAGTCTGGTTATTTGTTGTCAATCTTTGTTACACTCAACAAGATTGTATGACTTTTCACAACTCTAGTAGGAAATTAAATAAGAAGAATGAAAGTCCTTTATTTCTTTCCCATTGTAGACTAACTTCCCCAGTCTAAGCAGAAGTATCTGAGAGCAGAATGACACTCTTCACAAACTTAGTAGACCCGTCATTCAAATATTGCTGTCTGTTGCTATGTGGTGCATTGTGGAGCTGACACACATTTAGCTTTTGAAAAAAGTGCATGTAATTGCATAGCATGCCATGAAATCCATTTAAATCTGGCAAATGTACTGCAATGCTTTGTTAGCAATTATAAATTCACAGTGGTAGGTGATAGGAACACAGACAGAAATGGGATGTCAGGAAAAATGAGGATCACTTGCTGGTAACTGTCAATTAGTTGCCAAAAAATCTAACATTTTGAGTTTCACTGTGGTATTAATGCTATTGCTGAGAAACTGGCTCATTTTTATACCCCTCTGCTATCCCTACCACTGTTCTCATGAAGCATTTACTTTCCAATGCATAGAGAGACACCATGATGAAAATGGGTATTTCTCTAAAGGCAAATATAGAAAAGAAAGTATTTCTCTCTAAGATTATCACATTTTAAACTGCTTCAACAGGAACATAATCAGGAGTATCAAATGGAAAATATTTTGCTACTTAAGTATAACTGTCCAATATATGGCATAGTGCGTGAGTGTGGTGTTCTTGTTTGAAAGACATCAAGCAAGTGTCAAACAAGTGGTGGGACACATAGAAACAGAACTCCTAAGTTCTTGGAAAGTGAGAATGGTAATGCTAACACAGTGAAAATATGCATTTTACACTGCCTTTAATCCATAAGTACCATCTTTGGTTTTTTTGGTCATATATAAGAATGCAGTCAGCTGGGGGTGATGGCTCACACCTGTAATCCCAGCACTTTGGGAGACTGAACAGGGTGGATCACAAGGTTAGGAGTTCGAGACTAGCCTGGCCAACATAGTGTAACCCCATATCTACTAAAAATACAAAAAATTAGCCAGGTATGGTGGTGGGTGCCTGTAATCTCAGCTGCTCAGGAAGCTGAGGCAGAAGAATCACTTGAACCTGGGAGATTGAGGTTGCAGTGAGCCAAGATTGCGCCATTGCACTCCAGCCTGGGCCGTAGTGAGAGACTGCATCTCAAAAAAAAAAAAAAAAAAGAAAAGAAAAGAATTTAAAGAGAGAGAGAGAAGAATGCAGTCAAACTATGTGCCTCAAAAACATCGATCATTTTGATCCTCCTGACATGGGCAAGTTCCATGATTGCTACCCAATTGGGTAGTGGCAAATGAGTTTAATAGATTAGGCAACATGGAACACTTTAAGTAAACCTTCCAAACACATTGTAAAACCTAAGTAATTTATATGTGAATATTACTCATTATGCAATGGTTGGAGAGTACCAGAGAGAAGTTTTTTTATTTTTTTATTTTTATTTTTTTAAATCACTTTGTTTTTCTATTTTTCCTAATGCTAAACTCTTAATCAGCTCTCTGGCTTTCCTAATCACTCTGATGCAGTGCCCAACCACTCCTCCAAAAACTTCCCTCACAAATAATTACCTAAAAATTACCTCTTATTCTTTTGTGCCATCATACATCCTCAACTCTTTTTCTTTAATTTTGTATTTCAAAATACCTCCTCCTTTCCAGTTCTCTTCCAACACGTTTCTCTATATTTCTTCCTCAAGAATCTGTGGATGATAGCAGTAATTGCCAAATGAATAATATATGGAGAAAAATGTGATTAGCTCAAATGCCAGTCTTATTTTTATTGCAAACCAGCAACTTAAATTATATTGAAATAGGCCATTCTCTTATTTCTGGATTAGGAGAAAGTGCATCTTTATTTGAAGCTCTGATCAGAAAATGCATGTTAGATAGCCTATTATCTAATTTTGAGAATACATGAAAAATAAATTAGGCATTTTCTCACTGTAGTGAAATCATATTTCAAATGATGCACCTGTAGGACTAGAGTTGATCATTGAGCTTACATATAAGCATTCTTCTGTAGAATTTTTAGTAATCTTAATGACAATCCACAATGATGAATTGAAGCTCACAGTGAACTGAAAAGCAGGATGAGCTCATTAATCATTTCAATACAGTATCTGTCACAGGTAACTTTAGAATTATCTATTTCCTTCTCATATCTGGAAAGGCTTAGTTGCTAGATGACTATTGATAAAATGTCATAGTGAAAAAATATCTCAAATTGAACTATACCTGCTTTGATATAAGGTACTTGAATTATAAAAGGAGAGCAATGTTTGATATTATATTAAGTCTCTTAGATACCAAGAACAAGGCAACATTTATATGAAAATAAAGACTTGAAATAAATTAGATATGAATAACATTCTCTTTAAAAGAATAAAGGAACCACAGTATAGGTACCGAAGTAATATGCTGGTAACTCCCAAATCTAAATATTAAGCCTTGATCTGATTCCCAAATCTGGATTTTAAGTCCTGAGCTGTCATCAGAACTCCTGCCTTATAGTCTAACTCTCTATGTTATCTCTGCAAGGATGCATACTAAGTAGCTCAAACTTAATGTAACTGAAAGGGAGCTTTTACCTTTGGTCTTCAAACTTGCTTCTGCCTCAGCCTCCCAATTCAGTAAGAATACCACAGTCTATCTTTTAGCTTAAACCAAAAATAATCATTCTAACCATGTGATATGGTTTGGCTCTGTCTCCACCCAAATCTCATCTTAAATTGTAGCTCCCATAATTCCCATGTCTTGTGGGAGGGACCTGGTGGGAGATAATTGAGTCATGGGGAGGGTTCCCCCATATTGTTCTCATGGTAGTGAAAAAATCTCACAAGATCTGATGATTTTATAAGGGGTTTCCCCTTTCACTTGGCTGTCATTCTCTTCTTGCCTACTACCATGTAAGATGCTTCTTGCTCTTCTGCCACAATTGTGAGGCCTCCCCAGCCATGTGAAACTATGAGTCCATTAAATCTCTTTTTCTTTATGAATTACCCTGTCTTTGGCATGTCTTTATTAGCAGTGAAAGAATGAATTAATATACTGTGATTATTCTTGTTTACTCTCTTTTCATTTCCAACCCATATGCAAGTCATGTAGACCCACCTCCAGTTTATATCCATGTGCTTCTTATCATTCCTACTACAGTTATCCTAATTCAGGTCACCGTGATTTTTTAGTAAGATCATGGTAACAGTCATTTTAGTAATCTTCCTGCTTCTGTTGTTGGCTTCTGTTTTTCACACTATAATGTAATTAATGATTTAATGTCAGGTCAAACTCTATAGACTTAAAATCCACACATATACTGGCTCCTGCTAAATGTTCAGAATTCACATTGAATCACTTTCTCCCTTAATTATTGTGTTCTAAAATTACTGGAATTCTTTTGGTTCATTGACTATCACAAGCTTCTTCCCAGATTTAGGTCTTCACAAAACTATTCTCTGCATAGAATACACTCCTGTTTGACTTTGGAAAGATGGCTCCTTCGTGCCATTCAGATCTTTGTTGAGTGTCAGTTTACCACAGAATCCTTTCCTGATATCTCAAATTATTGCAGCCACGTGAATGATCTTTATTAGTCTATTTTGATTTTCTACAAAGCACTTACCACTATCTAGTATTTTCTTAAATATTTACTTATTTGTATTATGTCCCCTTACTAGAATGTAAGCTCCATTGTAGCATGAAACTTCTATGTTCACTCTTCTACCCTCAAGCTATACAAAAGCAATTGATATATATGGGCATTCTAGAAGTATTTACCAAATAAATGAGTTACCTTAGTATACATTTTCAGTTATGTAAGTGTTATTACTCTGGTAAATATAAGCCAGGCAGGAAACCATTCAGAAAAATAATATAAATGCCGAATATAGTCACCAACATGATGTTTTAGAAATTAGATTCATTTTGTGTCCCATGTTTGACATGAGTTGGAATATTTGCAAGTTTAATCTTATCTTTTTGGATTGTAAAAATTTTAACATAACAATAGTAAATGCATCCCTATATTGGAAATCATGTTCTATGAAATGGTTTAGGTGCTTTACACATGTTAACACATGTAATCTTTGTCACACTCTAATAATATAAATTGTTATTTTATAGATGTAGAAACTAAGACACAGAAAGATTAAACAACTGTCCCAAGGTCACATGACTAATAATGAGCAGATTTGGGAGTCAAACATAGGTAGCCTGTATTACTTATGTTTATAACCTCTGATCTACATTGCTTTTTAACCTTGAAGTGCAAGTTGTATCATTTGACTGACATTCAACTATCACATATTGACAAGACTTTGTTAAACACAAAGTCCTAAATATTTTAGATGGAAAGACAAATATTATTCAGTTATATTCCACAGACAGCTTTTATAGTTGATGGGCTAGCAGAAAAAATCAGCGAGTGTGAAAATTAATTGGACACTCACTGTGTAATTAATTACAATGAGTGTGAAAAACGTTCCATAGAAGTACATGAGCTAAGTGAAGGCACAGTACACATAGAAAGGGCACTGGAAATCCATTGGGAAAGGGAATTTGTCAGTCACAGGATCCTGGAACACCTTATGTTTAAGCTAAATCCAAGAGGCTCAGTATGTATTACCTCAGATAAGAACAGGCATGTTTGAGGCAGAGGAATGCAGCCAATAGTAAGGCCAAATCAGGGTTCAACATGGCATATGTTTTGTTTCACGTATACACTTCAGGATAGTTATTCTCAATGTAACTTATTCTCACTGGCGATCAGTAACGTGTTCTCATGATAGTCAGTCTTTTAATTCCTATATTCAGTAACCTGCCTGATCTACTGATAACAAAATCAACTGTAGGTCATTGCACCAGAAGGCAATGAAAATTATCTAAATAAAAAATTTTAAAACTTGTGCAAATAAGAAAGTTTAAAGCACTTGAACAATGAAACTAATTTAAGCAATAGAATTAATTTTAAAATCCTGCTAAATAGAAATGTGATTATTTCTTAATGAAATTCTTTCTAAAAAAACTTCTTTTAGGTTTAACAGTAACCAATAATATGACAATTGATATCTTCAATGTAACTTAAATTGAGTTTTAGTAACTTCCCCCTCAAGCAACCTCAAGTTCTTTTCTAAACAAATATAATTATAAATGTTGAAATAATAAACATCAAAATAATCAGTATAAGCTTCAAATATATTTTTTAAAATTTTAGTCTGTGATACCTGTGAACTACTTTATAATATTGTTCCTAAGAAAAAGTAATTCTACCCATCCCAAATTGTGTGTGTGTGTGTGTGTGTGTGTGTGTGTGTGTGTGTGTGTGTTTCTTTGATGAGCAATTTTGGAATCAGAAGAGTCAGATATTCCACATGTATTTACTGTTATCTAATGCCCTATCATCACAAAGGAACTCTTGGTAGCTACATTAATCAAATAAGATAAAAATAAAGATAATATTGGAATAAGTTCTATACATTAGATTCAGGAAATCATTAGAATGTTAGATTCTAGAGTAATAACCTTTAGAATGGTTAATTTCCTTTTGTGTGTTAGTTTATTTTTATACACTAATATGTGATTGAAGAAGAAAATGGAGCAGTTCATCTCTTTACTATTTATTGGTTCATTTATTTTCAAGATAGGAGGATCTATCTAATGATTAACTGCACAACTTTTCAGCAGCTATAGTTGTTGCTAAAAACATCCCATCAGAAACTTGAGAGAAAATTTAAAGACATTTATCAAAGTTCCCATTTGGAATCTAGAGAAACAATAAAGTAGATATTGACTTCTCTTGAGGAATGGATCAGAATTTATTGACCCAAAAGGAGAGTCAATATTTACCTTGACTCTCATCCTATGGTCAATAAAATGTAAAATTTCATATTATTTCTAATCAAAAATATCTTGATATCTGTTAAATGATGACATTGTTTAAAAAGCGTTTATGTTTTTTAGTTTATAACAATATATGTGCATTATAAGAAACTGTAATGTATGAAATACTCAAAGCAGAAAAAATACTTTCCCAATAATAATTTCCCATCAAAAGGAAAACAACTGTTAATATTTTGATATATTTCATGTCAGTCATTTTCCTATAGAGTATGTTTATATATGTGAATTTTGGTTTAAAATGTGACAAAAATAAAATTTGTAGTTTGTGTTATTCTTCCCAAATACACATTCCTTCTTCCTGTAAAAAGATTTATTTATCCGTGATTTTCTATACCTCATGTGCAATTCATGTACATCTCCATCCCGTTGATGTGTTTGTCAGTGAACCTTGGTTTGGGCATTGCCATGGGGACATACCTACACCTAACACATCCAAGGCTTAAGAGTCATTGTATGTCTTTACCACCTCTTAGTTTTGTCTCTGCCACAAGATCAGTATGCCTCATATAGAGCCTTTTCCTTTGCTGTAGATGCAGAGTAGGAAGACATATAGAAGGGGGAAGAACCAGCTACTCACAGATCTTGACATGTAATGTGTTCAGGAATAAGTCACTGAGATTTTTAAGCTGTTGATATTGTACAAAATTGACTAATACATTCAAGTGTATTAAAAACAAATTGTTATATCAGAAACTGTGAGATGAGATTTTATCCTGCTTATAAGATAAAAAGCCTACCACAATTTTATTTATACACATTGACAGGAAACACGAGAGCCCTTGGTTAGAGACAAAGACTGTTTATTACTTATGGCAGAAACAGAAGCCAAAGCAGTCTGTGTAGTTTGTCAAACCCTGTTCATCACAAGGCCATGTAATAATGGCTATATGGTACCTGTACATGCAGAGAGATGTATTCCAATAGAGGTACTCCCAAATTAGGAGACTTTAATCTAGTATAGGCTGCTGATGACTTGCTCAACTTCCTTTCCCTAAAAAAGAGTGATCTTAGCTTTATTCCAGATGGTAAGCAATTCTTTTTGAAGCAGAAGAGAAGGCTAAATGTCATAGAACATTAGGGGGGTGGGAGCATACTCTGTCTTTATTATATTCATCTGTCCTCTAATGCAGAAGAAAAAACTGGAGTTTCCAAGAATGTTTTAATAAAATTTTTAACAAAAGATTGTCAATTCTTTTGGCTTAGGGGACCCAGATTATGCAGAAATGTAAGATAGTCAAGGAGAATTGTCTCTCACTATATATATGCATATGCACCTGCATGTTTCAATGTAATATTTTATCTAACATAAACATATTTAGATTTACATATTCTATATGCATATCCCTGTTTTTACATAATTAAGATCATACTGTTAATCCTATTCATACTGTAGTTACTCTGTATCACCTAATAAGAGATAATGTACCTTTTCCCCACATTTATATGTTCTTTGAAAATACAGTTTTAATAATTGTTTATCATATCATGATGTGACAGAACCATGTAATATAATTAACAATTATCTATTATTAAATATGTAGTTTGCAAATATTTAATAATGTATAATGCCATAACACTAGATATTTCATGGAATATGTCTTTACATTCTGTTGATCTTGGAAGTGTGAATTAAGAAGGGAAATCAGACCTCATTTTTTATGATTATTTTCCCTTACTGAGTACTGTTGTGACATTTTCTTAATCTGCTCACATAATAAATATATTTCTCATAAGTATACAATGAATCAGAGATAAATAATATTGAGCATATAAAAGTCAATGAAAAATTCTTTAAATTGCTATTTCACTAAACTGTATCCTTACATATATTCCTTGAACTGATGACTTTTATTGTCTCACTCTTCTGATAAGTTTTAGTGAATTATAAGTACCACATATCAGATATTACGACATTGAAGAAGAACTAATAATAAGTTATCCTTGCCACCCATGGGTGGTGGAAATGTGTAAGCCCAAGTCATAGTTTACAGTGGTTATTGTACACATCGGTTTTGCTCAGACATCTAGAGACACATAAGAACTCAGCAGAAATCAAGCTGTCAGCCAGCCAAACACATCCTAAGTAGGATAGCAAGATGAAATGCAGGCCATCTGGTGAAATTGGGACTTCAGGTAAACAACGTTTTTTTAAGTATTAGCAAATATTGCACGGGACATACTTTTAGTAATAAAATACTTGTTTATCTGAACTTCAAGCTTAGCTCAACATTCTCTATTTTTCTTTGATAAATATGACAGCACCAATAATCAAGAAATTTCAGATGCTGTGAATTCACCACAAATTGTTCAAAGATAGAAATTTTAGGGTATTTTACATTCACAAACATAAAATAATTATACTTCTTTTTTTTGTGTATGTGTCTGATGCTGATTTATATTTTGGAATGGAATTGGTCAAAATATAACTTGTTCTTAGTCTGACTAGAGGGTTAGTAATTTTCTTAATCTTCCTAGTGAACTGGCTTTTTGTTTCAGAGATTTTCCTCTATTGTTTCTCAGATTCGTCTTTTATTGATTTCCACTTTGATCTTCATTATTTTCTTGCTTCTACTTATTGATTATTTAATTTGCTCTTATTTTTTAAATTTATTTCTTTATTTAAAGCTGAAGCCTTTTAAAATTTAAAAATCTTTTACTTTTTCTAATATAGGCAATACATACAGGTGACAAAATACTTATTCCACGAGTATTCGTTTAGTGACATTCTACAAGTTTCAATATATTGTGTTTACATTTTCATTCAGTTCAAAATACTATCTAATTATCCTTTTGATTTCTTTTATAACCCAGAGCTTATTTAGTTTCCAGATAATATGAATTTTTATGAGATCTTTTTATTGTTGCTTTCTATTTAAATTCTACTTGAGGTCAAAGACCACAGTTGTTGTTGTTGTTTGTAAGCCTTCTCCAGAAGGCACGTGTTGAAAGTTAAAGACGGCGCAGTGAACCCTGAGTGGATGAACCCCAACCAGCGTGTCTAGGGATTTGAGATGAGCTTCTATAGCAGTCACTCAGTATGTGACCATGGGAAGAAAGCCTCTTCATTCTGGGCCTCAGTCTTCTTACCAATGTAGTGGCACAGTTGGACTACATGGTCTTCAGCATCAAGATTCTATGGTTCTTTTAACTCATTTCATCAACTCTTTGGTGTGCAAGCTCAATTCCTAGGGAAAGACTATGATGTTTATAGCTTGAGTCTTTTTAACTTTGTTGAGACTTAACTTTAGGCCAGAATATGATCACTCTTAGTAAATAGTTCATGTGTACTCAAAAAGCAATTTTTATTTTGCTATTGTTAGATTGAATGTTCTGTAATTATCAGACTAGGTCAAGTTGGTCGATTGTGTTGATCAAGTTTTCTGCATCCTTACTGATTTTCTGTCTTCTTGTCCTATTAAACTGATTGAAAATAGATACAAATATTAAAATCTTTGACTACGTAATTGTGTGTTTGTCTATTTCTCCTTGCACTTCTATTAGTTTTAGCTTCATGTATTTTGAAACTCATCAGTAGGGCTAGACTAATTTATGATTGCTACATTCTGTTAATGAGTTGACATTTTTAGTATTATTAAAAGACCTTTTGTGTCCCTGGTAAAATACTTTGCTCTAAATGTGATTTTGTCTCTTTGTGCTTCTCTCTCATTTCACAAACTGTGTCCTATGAACTTTTAGCTGCTTTTTCTGGGCTCTCAGATCTACCTCTTTTTAAAAAATTTATTATTTATTTATTTAAGTTCTGGAGTACATGTGCAAGATGTGCAGGTTTGTTACATAGGTACACATGTACCATGGTGGTTTGCTGCACCTAGATATTAAGGCTAGCATGCATTAGCTCTTCTCCTGAGTGCTCTCTTCCCCACTCTCCCCTGACAGGCCCCAGTAATTGTTGTTCCCCTTCCTGTGTCCATGTGTTCTCATTGTTCAGCTCCCACTTATGAGTGAGAACATGCAGATTACCGCCTGTAATCAGGAGGGATGGCAGAAAATTTACCAAGCAAATGGAAAGCAGAAAAAAGCAGGGGTTGCAGTCCTAGTTTCTGACAAAATAGACGTTAAACCAACAAAGGTCAAAAAAGACAAAGAGCATTACATAATTTTAAAGTTTCAGTTCAACAAGAAGAACTAACTATTCTAAATATAAATGCCCCCAATGCAGGAGTACCAAGATACATAAAACAAGTTTTTCAATACCTACAAAGAGGCTTTTTGGTTGTTTCAGGTAAAGAGGGTAGAAACAGAAGGCATCTCTGTAAAGTTATTATATTGCTGATTTTATTTCTAAATAGTTATGAAACCACAATATTTCTCCAATTTCTCCTGAGCATTTTATCAAGTTGTGCTTTTCCGAGATTTTACTGACTTAAATGTCCAAATTTATGTTATAAAGTTGTTCATGGTATCCTTTTATCTTGTTAATGCCTACAGGATATAGAGTGTGCTAACATTTTCTCTGTTCTAGTATGGTGAATTTTTTTTTCTATTTTATTTTTCATATGACTCTTACACCAAGTTTATCAATTTTTGTTGCCTTTTTCAAAGAACCAATTTTGGGCTTGTTCTTCATTTTATTGAATTTCTGCTATTCTCATTACATTCTTCTTTCTACTTTTCTTGGTATTAATCTTTTTATCTGTTTCTATTGATGAAAGATGGATCCATCAATCATCAGTTCTTTTTTAAATAAGTTTATATGAAAGTTTTAGTGTATAAGACATATTATAATGCATCCAGAAGACATATTATAATGCATACAGGGAGACACCTTATATTAAGCACACTAATATTTCTGCATGTAAACCTAAGTATTACACTCTTTAGTACAAATTAAGACTTTAGATAATCTCGCTTCAGTTCAGGCAAGATTTTCTCACCAAATGTGTTTTAAAAAATCGTTAGTTTCAAAGTATTTTGGTTTTGGAATTGTAGTTTAGTCATTCTGAACTTGTATTAAGAATTATTTATTTATTTATTTATTTAATTTATTTATTTTGAGATGGAGTCTCACTCTGTAGCCAGACGAGTTCAGTGGCATGATCTCAGCTCACTGCAATCTCTGCCTCCGGAGTTCAAGTGATTCCCCTGCCTCAGCCTCCCAAGTAGCTGGGACTACAGGCACACACCACCCGCACCCCGGCTAATTTTTTGTATTTTTAGAGATGGGATTTCACCATGTTGGTCAGGATGGTTTCGATTTCCTGTCCTCGTGATCTGCCGCTTCTGCCTCCCAAAGTGCTGGGATTAGAGGCAAGAGCCACCGTGCCTGGCCAAAAATTATTTTTTAAGAATCTAAATTTAATTAGCTGAACGTTTATCCAAAGGTGTAAAAAATCATGTATTTGCTTCTCAAAAGTGTGAAATAACTAGTAATTCCAAAAGTTGGTTTCTTTGTCAAAATTAGTAAAACTACTAAAAATATTGTTAGGTTTATAAAGAAAAAGAATAGATGACACCAGTGACTGTTGACTGTTCTTGGCCAAGAATAGCCAGGGCCTTTCTGAAGAGGATGAACATAGAAGGGAAATGTTTTCTGACAGATACTGAGATTTGGTAAAAACCTGAGCAAATAAAGACTCAAATAACTTGAAATAAGTAAAAGTAAGAAAGGGACATGACGGAGAGCCCAGAAATAAATTATAATTTTTATGTAGTTGTAGGTAGCTTTCCTATAGTTTCTTTATAATTTTTATAGAGAAATTTTATGTATGGCAGAGGTGTCTTTACAGGTCACTAAAAAATGATAATATTCAATAAAGGGTTTGATTCAAATGATTGTCCATATGGGAAAAAGACACACTAAATAGATTCCTAATTTATAATGTCTATCAATTTCTGTTGCCTTTAGAGAGGTAACATTTTAAAATATTTGAATAATTTGTCAGATATTAGATTTATAACCTAGGATTAGAAAGGCTTTTTAGATAGAACATGTGTTTTGCAAAACATAAAAAAATTGATAAATTCTACTATCTCAAAATTAAGAATATTTATTAATCAAAAGACACCATAAAGAAAGTAAAATAAAAGTCAGCCTCTCAGAGAAGATGTTTAGCACATATATAACTGTAAAGGAATAAGTGTATTCTAAACATTTTAAAACTTTATATATGTGTGTGTGTGTGTATGTTTATATATATAAATTTCTATAAAATAAAATTTTAAAGGCAAACCTGATAGAAAATGGAGCAAAATAAATGATCATTTTACAGAAGAGAAAGATCAAACATCAAATAAACATATGAAAAGATGTTAACATTTCTCAGTAATTAGTGAAATACAAGTTAAAAACTAAATCAGACACAAGCTTACTGTCACTCTTTCAACAAAAATCATAACTGAAGTTACCACATATTGAAGAGAATGTGTATCAGTGGGGCAATTGGAATGCTAACTATTTTAGTTGGAACATATTTGTACAGTCACTTTGGTAAATAAATTGGTGCTTATTTCCCAGTGTTTTTATTATTTTAGTAAAATACACATAACATATACTTTACCATCATAATCATTTTTAATTGTAGAGTGCAGTGGTATTAAATACATTCATAGTGCGGTGCACTCATTACCATCATCCATCTCCATAACTTTTCATGTAAAACTAAAATTATTGGTACTTTGCTTCCGTACTAGAAGACTAGAAGATAGCACACCCGAGTGTGCTTTCTTAGGAAAATGGAGAGACAGACTATTGAACAGTTCTACAAAACTATTATGCAGCTACACATTAAAACACAGATCAATCTTCAATATATGATAACTGCAAGAAAACAACCTGAAACATAAAGGGAAAAGAGAAGAAAGAAGAAAATCATGGATAATTATTTACATTAAGATGCATATTATGAAGCTCACACACATATGTAAAACAGTATTTTGTTTAGGAATACTTATGTTTTATAGTGATAAAGATAAAATTCAGGAAGAAATTATCTGTAGGGAAAGAAAGCATAGAAGTATGAATATGCCGATAGAGGGTTAACAGCTGTTTATTCTATTATTATGTTTTATAACTTACGTTAGTATTATACTATTGCCTCATTTATAATGCGTGCTCAATAAACTTTTATAAAATCCATAATGTATAGTTTTAATTCATTTAATATTACAATTCAGTATGATGAAGAAAATGTATTCAACATTAATAATATTTTTAAAACAATAGTGAATATTATTTATAATTTTTGTCAGATATTGTGTTATTTCTTTAGGATGCAATACCTAGAAATTGACTTAGTAAATTTGAATATTTTATAAGTTTTTACATAAATTGCCAAATATTTACTCAGTAGTTGTTCCAGTATTTTTATCTACCTGAAATATGTGATTCATGCATTAATACTGTGTATTTTCACTTAATTATTTTGCTAAGTCAATTACCAAAAATAATATTCTAAGGTAAAATATTTACTTTTTTGCTTGTTAATGAGATTCATCATTTTTTATTTACAGTAAATATTAGTTTCTGTTTCTTTTTAAATAATTTATATGAATATTTTACAATAGAAATAATACATTCTTAAATTCATAGTCATTGCAAGCAACATCCATTTTCTGCATCTTATTTTTTAACTACAGGGGTTTTTAATGCTCAGATTTTTTTTGAGTTTTAATATTAGAAAACCATTCATTCTTTAACATTTAAAAATCAATAATACATTAGCTTCTAATTTTAGTGTGTACTTTTACATTTAATTATTTTACCTCTATGGAAATTATTTGAAGAGTGTAAATTGCATTCATTGTTCTTTACCTTAACTGGTTCTCCTAACACCATGTATGTCTCTATCATCACAGTGACATGTGAGATCTCTTTTGTCAGATGTCACATTTTATTGTTGTGACACTTCTATTTTTTATTCTGGCACTTTCTTCATTGTTACTGGTTATAATATGGTTTAATATTCACAATGTTAACCCTGATTAGGTTGAAAATCCCTAATCTAAAATGTTGCAAAATATGAAAATTTGAGCACTGGCATTATTCCATAAGTGGAAAATTTCAGAGCTGACCTCATGTCACAGTCAAAACACAGGTGCATGACACAGTTTATTCAGCATCCCTCGGCGAAAAATAAAATTACCTTCAGGCTATGTGCATAATAAGTATATGAAACATAAATGAAACTCATGTTTAGGCTTGGGTCCCCCAAATATTTCATTGTGTATATAAGAATATATCCAAATGAAAAAAAAAAATTTTGAAACACTTTTGGTCTACAGCATTTCAGATAAGGAATACTCAACCTGTTATGCTATTTTAGTAATTTTTAGATAGTGTAATAGTTTTCTTCCTTCAGAAATACTGTATTAATTTTCATTCACATGTACTGAATATTAATTCTTCAAGAGTTATTTCTTTAAATAATTTAATATTCTCTTTGAGACATTTGGTGTTTCTTCACATTTTTTTATGCCTTTTAAAAACTTTTGTAGTTTTCTTCTCATGTGTTACAGATGTATTTCTTTTTTAGAAATTTCTTGGCCTTGTATATTATGTTACTATTGTGAATGAGATTTATTATATTTTATTTTATTTATTTTTTTATTTTATTTTAATTTATTTTTGAGATGGCGTCACACTCTGTCACCCAGGCTGGAGTGCAATGGTGCAAGCTTGGCTCACTGCAACCTCGCCTCCTGAGTTCAAGCCATTCTCCTGCCTCAGCCTCCTGAGTAGCTGGGACTACAGGTGCATGTCACCACACCCAGCTGATTTTTGTATTTTTAATAGAGGTGGGGTTTCACTATGTTACCAGGCTGGTCTTGAATGCCTGACCTCGTGATCCACCTGCCTTAGCCTCCCAAAGTGTTGGAATTACACGCATAAGCCACCGTGCCCAGCTGAGGTTTATTTTTAATTAAGTTTTTATGAAATAAATGTACTAAATGGTGAGAATTGCTCCTTCTACCATAAGCACTTCTTTAAAAAAACAAACAAAACAAAACAAAAAGACCTCTCAAAATTAATTGTTTTTCTTTGTTAATCATTGAGCAAAGAACTCTTTGAAGTCCCAGTGTTGAGATTCAAAGATTGAATGCAAATGTCTCATGGATATTACAAGTGTTGGCAAATTTCTAACTGTAGATTTGTATGTGTTAGGAATTCAAACTAAGAACACTTAGTAAAATTTCAACAATAATTATATTGAAACTGTGCTGTCTGGGGGAGCTCAGCCATGTTGAAAAAGATGCAAGAGGCAGCAAGGGGAGAAAGGAAGGTGGGTCCATGCTCAGCCTTCCTTTTATTCCATTTATTTCATTTCTGTTTCACAGCTTTATTCCATTTCTAGTTCATGCCTCCACATAAGATATTTAACATTTTATTTAAGAACAATTGTCCCTACAAAAAGGAGATGTTCAACAAATGCTAATTTATCTTTGTAGGCTTTATAATATCCAACATCAATATTCAGTATTGACAATAATCAGGAGATACCTTAGCGCTGCCCTCCTGCAGCCCCGCCCACATCCCCTCTACACATTCCAAGTTTAGGCTCAGTGTCAATATCATCTCAAAATGAAGTTCAAACTTGAATGACCTTGTGCTAACCTACCCTGTGTTAGTCAGACAGACTCCATTTTGCTGAGAGCCTGACAGATTCCATCTTAACCTCCACCTCACACCTCCTGCCATTTCTCCTTTGAGTGCATATCTGGGTCATGTTCCTGTGCTGGGTCATGTTGTACTTAGAGCTATAGAAACATATAACCATTGTAACCATATCCTGCTTGACAAGCCTACTTACTATTGTGAATACCCACCCCCTTGATTGATTGTATGGAAAGTACCAAATGCCGCCCCCTCCCCCAACCCTGGTAACCAGCAATCATGGGAACCACTTGTGTATACCCTCCTTGGTTAATCAGCAATCATGGGAGCTGCCTGCCTCCTAGTTACCAGCCTCCTCCCCTAACTTGCTTGTTCCACTTCTGCAAAATTCCACTTCAGCTAGGCTCCTCCTCCCCTTTCTTAAGCAAGGTATAAAAGAAATCAAGCCCCTTCCTTGGGGCCGAGAGATTTTGAGCATGAGCTGACTCTTGGTCACCAGCAATAAAGGACTCAGAATCAACTTTCAGAGTGTGGTGCTTTCCTAACAACTCACTGGGATATAACAACCTGATGGTGTGTCTTTATGGACTTATTGAAAGATCTTGAAGGATTTTCAGGCTGCAAATGTATACAGTAAGGAAGCCTCATCATTACATAATATATTTTAATGGCCATAAAACAAGGCTAAGTGCCAAACTAGTCGAGAGCAAAGTCACCAGAAAGGAGGTCAATCATGACACTAACCAAGACTCTTAGGTGAAAAGGGAGCTAGGCTCCTTTACATGTTTAGAAAATTCCTATACACTGCAAAAAAGGAGAAATGACAATTTAGTATTAAAAAGACATTTTCTTACAAAAGACATTTTCTTACATTTCTTTAATAATGTTTACATATTTTACACACATGCAAACACAGACACATGCTACAATGACTGTTAATTAGAAATCATAAGCATAAATTTGAGATCTGTTAAAAATGTGAACAGAGACTGTGATGGCTAATTTTAGGTGTCAACTTGACTGGATCAAGAAATACTCAGTTAATGAGTAAAGGATTGTATCTGGGTAGATCTGTAAGGGTTTTTCCTGAAGCCATTGGAATTTATATCAGCTAACTGAATAAAGATCTGTCCTCAACGTCGGCAGGCATCATCTAATCAGCAGGCAGCTCAGATAAAACAAAAAGGCAGAGGAAAGGTGAATTTGCTCTCTCTATTCGAGCTGGGACACTCTTCTTCCCCCTGCTATTGAACATTAGAACTCCAGTTTCTTCAGTGTTTGAATTCCGGAATTGCACAAGCAGTCCCTCAGATTCTCAGGCCTTCAGCATAAAACTGAGAGTTAAACCTTTAGCTTTCCTGGTTCTGAGGCTTTCAGACTTATCTAAACTACTGACCTCCCTGGATCTTCAGCTTGCTGATGGCCAGTTGTGGGATTTCTCAACCTCCACAATCACTTGAGTCAATTCCTTAATACATCCCCCTCTCATATGTCTGATTATTCTATCTGTGTGTATCCTATTGGATCTCTCTCTTTCTCTCTCTGAAAAACACTGACTAATACACAAGGCAGACTCTCCACTCACCCTCAATGACAGGTCCTAATTGTAATTCTTTTGGAAAGAGATATGTAACATAATATCCTAACAGGATCTCCACTGTGATCCAGTTTCTTTAAAATCCAGTAAATTTTATGCTACTTTTAGACAATCTTTTATTTTTAGCTCATTTAATGCTATTTGAAGGGAACAGGGGGTAAGGCAGTTCTCAACATTTCCATTAATTTCACCATTGGTCCAAGCTTCTTTTTTGAAGAATGTGTAATGGGTTTCTACTAATCAAATGCAGCTTCTGTATGTTTTGATTATGATTCCTTCATTTCACAAGTGTTCATGTGTCTTCTGTATGAAATTTGAGGCATAGGTTACTCCTGATAAAATATCTGCTCTTATGAGATCCAAATATATGGATTTTAGAATGTGTAATTTAGATGGGGACACGGATAAAAAATTTTGTTAAATTCGAGGAGCATTAGTGATTTTTCTTTTTTACATTTTGGCCCAAAGTTTCATAGAGAGTTTTTCTTTCACTTTGGAGCTTTCTTTTACTCAGAGAGTTATCAAATTAGTTGACAAAGAACAGGGTAAGGACCTGGGCTGGATTTTTTTATTGACAATCTGTATACATTCTTTTTGTCTCCTTGTTTGTAAGCCTGTCTGAACATCACGGGGGCTAGAAGATAAAAAACTGTCTTTTCTGGATTTACTTACCTTCAGTGTTCTAGATGCAATTTACCTTCTGCCAGTCCTTTGCACTCACAGAAAATTTGGAACATAAAAATGAATCAGAGGCCATTCTTTCTCTAGCAACAACAGTGGATAATGCTATTGGGTTTTAGCTGACAAAAGTTTTTGTAATGGCTAACCAGACTCTAAGTTTGATTTTTAGTCACTAAGTGCAAAGCCGATGATCAGCTATGACTCTGACAGTAGATTCTTGAACATCTCTAAAGTCTGGTGGCAGAAACACGTTATTGACTTTTCAAGAAAAGTTTTCTGTGACATCACCTTTATTTTCACACTCCCAGCTTTTCTAACAAGATGCTAAATGCCTGGTTTTCGCTAGTAAATATTTTCATGTCTGAAATACCAAAAACTGTTTTTATTTTCCTAAAATGAACACTGCCGGAGAGAAATATTGTATAGCATAAATTCTTTTTGCATACTATGTAGCAATCATTTTTATTCATGCTTTAAATATATTAACCTATTATTTCCTAGCAAGGAGTCATCAAAGTAGTCAATTATATTACTCCCATTTAACAGGTAAAGAAACTGAGGCACAGAAATACTTAACAATTTTTTCCTGATACACACAGCAGTTAAGTGGTGGAACATAGATTCAAACCAGGCAGTCTGGTTAAAGGGACTGCCTGAATTACTCCACTTCTCAGTCAACAGAAATACTATTTATCTATCCTAGTTTACCTAAGGGAAAGGTTAGACGAAGAGTCACATATGTACATGTATATTTCAATGTCATAGTGTATGAGCAAATTCCCATTTAATCTCAAATTGTTTAGCAAAAGTCCATCGTATTGCAGTTGCTTCTAACACAGGATGCTCCCTCTATTCTCAGTTAAGATACTGGTTTCCTTTGCTAGAAATTCTGTCAAGACTTAGATTAAGTTACCTTACTCTAAGCTATTGTTTGAAGTGGCTTTCTCCTTAACAAACGAGAAGTAATAATATTTCTCATATATTGTCAGGTAGTTGAGAATATTGTGATAATAAAATCTATATGAAAATTAAACTTAATAATTTTGTGAACTAGATACTTTACTTGCAATGGATTTCAATGAGAATGTCATATTATTTGTGAAATATACTATAATAATATTGCAAATAATAAATAACCATAAGATATTTATTGAATAATTACTAAGAAATTACTAATAGAAAAATTATATGCTTTTAATATTTTTGAAGCCAGAAAGAAAGTTTTCTTTCAACTTGACTTGAAGGCATTGCCTAATAAAAATGGCAGAATTTGTTCTTATCAGCCTCCCTCAGATTCATTTTATTATGCTTTATTACTCTAATGATACTATTTAATAAAGTTATGTTTAATTTACTTGAAAGTACTGGTTATAAAGTATTTCTTTTTTGCCTCTTGCTTTTCAAGATTTCTATAGTCTATGAGAAACACTAAAATGTTTAAAAATTATAGTTGTACATAATTTATATTGTCGCAGGCACTCCCCTTCCACCCCAAAGTTTGCCTTTTTGGGCTGCCAAAGCAAGAGTTTTTATTTGGACTGAAGGTAAAGGTCCACACTGAGACTCCCATTGGATTCAGAGTCCAGGGTGCTTACCATTACACCATGGAACCACCGGAGAGGTGGCTGCTCTGACTCACTGGAGGTGTGCAAGTTCTTCCTCAGACTTTTAATTAGAGTTGCAAAATAGATATGATAATGATCATATCTATTTTATGTCTTCTAGAATTCTCTTATCACATTACTAAATTCATTAGAATATAGTCATTTGCATATTTTGATGCTATAGGTATTTTTAAGCTTTTATACATTTTAATTTTTTTGAGTACGTCTTTCTCACATCACCCAAATCTGCTTCCAAAATGCAGTTGAGCAAGCCTAAAGGCAAATTTGCCTTATTCCACTCGATCGCATTCAGTTTCAAGTTAAAGCCAGTTACTATGGACAATGCTTTGCAACTCCTTAAATTGGAAATTAAATGGTCCATAGATGATTTTACAGAGCTAACTTGAGACTTCAAAATCCCTTATTAGACACTGAGGATTTCTTCAACATGTTCCAGTTTTGTTCTATGTCCAAGTAAATGAGCAAGAACTAGACTATGTTATTCATAGATGGGTATTTACCATTTTACTTTGACATTTACCCTGATTAAGGCACAGGAAGAGACCTTTAAATACAGAGGCATTCTATTGGTTACTGTATCTTTCTCATGTCTATAGCATACACATGAGATAATAAACTGAAAAGACCCCGAATATGGAGAATGGGCACTATTTTGGTGATGTGGGAGTTAGCAGATGTTACATATAAAGAACATTTTTTTAGTCCTTGACTTCTGCATCATGTGGTACACTTTAGAAGTCAGATTCAATTTGGGAATTGCCAATAAAGCCAGAAGTTCACACAACCATTCATAGTATCGCGGAAAGAGCTGTGGAAGGGGGGAAGCAAAATAGGAAGTAAGCGTACAGTATGCAGTGAATTAAAAGAAAATAACCTGTTTTATATTGGTTGTATAAAGACAGAGAAAGTGAAACTTACAACAGTAATGTAGACTGGCACTAACCTCTAAACACTAACCTATTACAGACAGAATCAGAAAATTACACTACAATTTGTAATAAATTCTTGCAGAAGAAAACCAAGACATAAATTGGAGAAAACGACATAAATTGAACAGCACTAGGGACCTTTTCCTCAGTCACATCTGATTGTTTCCTCAATTGCCCAATGTGGAAGTTTAGAAATTAATGTTAAGAAGCACATTGGAGATTATTTCTAGTGTTTCATATATTATTATGCTGTTAACTCTTTTTCAAATTATGCCTTTATTCTATGAAACTGTTCAATGATTGTCAATTAATTTTTTCACTATAAAGCATCTAGCTGAAGAAAATCTTTGTGTGATTTTTGATAGGCGTGTGAATGTGATAGTTACGAATTAATAATTGATTTTTAGAACCTGGTTTCTGACATGGACAGACAGCTATATAACACTTTATATGCACTGCTAAAGGTATCAGGCAAATGCTCATTGTCTATGTCCCTTGTTGCCCATGTGTATATTATGGAATGGTTATATAATTTGTAATTTATCTAAAAAACTTCAGAAACAGTAATTACCTAAAGAAGTCCACAGCATCACAGCATATATATTTATACTCTAATGAATTCTTATATTAGGTAAGTGAGAATAACAGTCTTATTATCACTGAAATACATTAAAGATAGAGAGGCTTCTATCTTTAGAGATATGCCAACAGTTTTCATCCCTATTTTCCATTTTAAAGACAGAACTATTACTATACATAATCCATTCGTAACTGCTGGAAGATGCTTGTTCTTGTAAAGAATAGTGCACTCTAAAGATAAGTGGCATTAATGCAGCTCAGAAAACCTGAAACTTCAGTGTACTCTTGTGTGCAATTAGGATTCTGTCACATAAGTGCCAGACTTTATCTACTTAAATGGGTTTTCTATATCGTGGAAGGTAAAAAGGTAATTATCAAAATGGATGTAAATGAAACATGCATTTTAGAAATAGTTGAACCAATTACTCTCAAAGGATAGATAGGGGCTGAAAAATCTTTCATCCAATTTACTCATCCACTCAAACTTTATTTCCAAAAGTAAGCACAGATCATCCCATAAATATTTATTTATTCGATTTTATAAATTGTGGCCAGCTTAAGCTGCAGAGTAATTTTTGAGGCAGAAATCATTTAACAACCAATACAGACTATTCTTAAGTAAGAGATATTTCTTCTGCAGAAGTAGACTGAAAAAAATCTTTAATACTATCTTATGACAAATCATTATAATAGCAGAGAGAAGTTTTTCAGACAGAGTATATTAATTCTTGTTCGTGACCCTTTTCACAGTAAAGGACTTGGAACAATAAACAGAATCACCAGAAAAGGCAACAATATGCAAATTCTTATTTTTATTAAAATAAGTAAATCACAAAATTAATTATGGGGGGCACAGGGACATAATTATTTTAGATTTGACATTGAATTCCTCATTTATAGCCTGTATTGATGCCTTGTTTTTTAAAAAAACTTTGATTCTTATGAAAGTAATGAAAAACAAAATGTTGTCTTTTCCTTCCCTCTGCCTTCTCTTTTTCCCCTCTTTTAGAACTCCATTATCCTAACCATCATCATATTATCATTATAAGCTAAACTATAAAATGTGAATGGATAATTGATCATTAAAATGATGATAAAGGGAAAGGCAAACAGGATAGTGATACTACTGTACTTTATGTTTCTATATATTTGAATCATTTAGGTAGGGTTTATTACATCCATTTCCATTTATGTAACAGTCTTATGAAGTATGCATATTGGAATTTGAGAGAGACTGTGTAACTAGTTCACACGTAGAGATCTGTGTAGCAGTATTTAAACACATGTAAGGCCTTTGGTATCTGAGAGTCATGGATTCATATCCCAGCTCTGCTAATTTCTTGCTTGGTGTTAGCTGGTGAGTTGTTTACCAGCTCAAGTGATTTAAAGTTAAATTCTAAAATTTTCCCTGACCCTGAGTTTTGCCTCAATTAAATAGTATATATTTAAAGTTCTTAGAAAGGAAAAGAGGCTTTTGTGTTTATGTATGTGTGAGGGAGGAGAGTATTGCCAACAAAATATATGGTGTCAGCAATAACTGTGTCCTTTTGTACATGACTCAGGTTAAAACATTTTTATAGTTCTGAACAGTCTTTCCCAAGAGATGGATGTTTCATATGCCAGGTGCAGTGTCAGTGTCTCCTCTTATGGCATGATTGAGCTGCGCTGGCTGATAGAGCATGGTGTTTAAGAGCATAGGCTCTAAATTCACACTATCTGGACTTAGAGTTTAGGTGTACCACTTACTAGCTATGTGACCTTGTTGAGTAAACTACTTAACCTGTATGAATCTTGATGCCTTTATTTGTAAAATAACTCTAAATATAGTACATACATTCCAGAGTTGGTATAAGTATTAATAGGTACATTAAAAAATTGATGGGGGGCGTGTTGTTCAGGTGATCCTAGTTACCCAGCTTTCCCGGAGGCTCCTTTTCCCCTTTGGTCTGATTCACATCAAAGATGAGCTATATGATTTGGCTGTGTCTCCACCCAAATCTCGTCTTGAATTGTATTCCTGTAATTCCCATGTGTCATGAGAGGGACCTGGTGGAGGTAACTGAATCATGGGGGTGGGCCTTTCCTGTGCTGTTTACATGACAGTTAATAAGTCTCCCAAGATCTGATGGTTTTATAAAGTGGAGTTCCTCTGCACACACTCTCTTGCCTGTTGCCATGTAAGACGTGACTTTGCTTCTCCTCGCTCTCCACCATGATTGTGAGGCCTCTCTAGCCATGGAGCTATGAGTCCATTAAACCTCTTTTTCTTTATAAATTACCCAGTCCTGGGTATTTCTTTATTAGCAGGTGAGAACAGACTAATACAATGAGTATTAGACACTGTCAGATGATGAAGTAGTTTATTTTGGCAGCACTCTTGCAAGACAGAAAGTGGGAGCAAGCCAGTGTCATGGGCCAGATACAGTTAGGGGTCATATGACTGCCTGACTGAGAGGGTCTTCTTCCAGAGACCATTGTAGAGTTCAAGGAATTCTTCCCCATTTCTTATACCTGTGTTTACGCCAGGTCAGTTACTAGGTGTTTCCTTCTTATAGGGAATTTAAGGTACTCTTGTAAGAGTGAATTCTATTAAGGTTTATGCGAGTTACATCTGTGCTGAGATAGTTTTGTCTCCTGGAAATCTTGGGCCAGGGTTAGAGATTCCCAGGCCAGAATGCATCATACTGGCATTATACTGGGCTGACACTATGTCTGCCAGCTGCTTGAGTGGGCCTTATACATATTGTTAATCTTGTAGCCATGATATATTTCTTATGCTACAAAAGTATTCAAGACTGTTTGTTACATAGTAAGTAATATATACATGCTTGTTATTTTCCTTATTACCAAATCTCTCCCCAGAGGATGATGGAGAAGTGAAGTTGCCCTGAGAGCATCATCCAATTGTTAACATGTTTCCCTCAAACAAAGTGGCACAGAACATGGCCAGATTCGAGGCTCTTATCAGGAATTCTTCCCAACCCCATTAGCTGTAGTTCATCACAGGAGGCTGATGAATGTTGTTAACTCAGAGTCATTTGACAATTTGAAAATAGACAGTGAGGGGTGGTATTAGTATCATAAAAACCAGGCGAGAATAATGAGAATTTTGTTTCAAGTAGCTCAACTAATCTATCTTTCTGTTTTCTGGTATGAAATGATGTTCCAAGCTCATGTTGTACATTTCTTATTCAAAACTGAAATATTTCCAAAGACTTGATAATTTTGGTGGGAAAAATAGTACTTATACTAGGTACTCACTACTGTGTGGGTTATTGTTTTTTTGCCTATTCACTTTATAATAAGAGATAGAAATATATCATAAGTTTTGTACTACTAATTCCTGATGTTTCCCATTCAAGTTTAGTCCTATGGGATATTTACTTAATCCATTAATCTTACATCTATCTGTGCCTTTGAACTTCCACATAGACATTCCCATTTCTCAACATAATTAGTCATTTGCATTGTTTTACTTTACACACAATACTCTCAAACTGGCATTAATAACCATATCACTAACAAGATTACCATGAGCAGACCAAGTGAGCTTTTTTATTTTCAGTTATTTTTGTCCTTAGAATATGTCCCCGCCACAGATACATAGAAAATTACTTTGTTTTAAATATTCCTTTCCATAGTTAAATCTAAAAACAAGTATATTCAGAGTAGTGTGGTAGTTATTCTCATTCTTCCACTTTTCTTCTTTTTCACCTATGAGCACTTACTTTGCTTTTATCTTATTGTATATTTTTGAAAATAATAGGATCCTGTATTACACAAGGTTTTCTTCACCTCCCTCTTTCACTTAGCAATATATTTTGAGAATCACTTCATAATAGTATGTAGACATATGTGTCATTCCTTTTTCAGCTCATGTTGTAAGAATATTTGGATATAACCTAGTACAAACAATGCTGATAACAATAGATTTATAAATTGTAAATACATATTTCTGGAGTTTCTTTGTTGTTGTGTGTAGTTTTCTTGATTGGTGGTGGTGCTTTTGTCAATGTGCCTTCAGGATATATTCGTAGAAGTGAGATTGCTGGATGAAAGTGCAAACGTCCATGTAATTTTGTTATATAGTCTCAAATCTTCCTCCAAATCCTGTACTCCTGGCTAGTGATGTATGAGTGCTTATGTTTCCACTGGTATATCCACAAAATATATTTTCCAAATTTTTAAATATTCACCAAGGTATTGGTGAGAAATGGTATCTCAGTGTAGTTTTGATTTACATTTGTTTTATTATGAATGAGAGTAGACTGAGTAGCTTACCTAGGGTTAAGGACCAGTCATATTTATTTTTTGGTAAAATATATGTTCATATGTCTAGCCTACTCAGTGAAGCAAACCACTCAGCACATTGCTAATGCTGGATACATTTTAGGATGCAAAGTTTATTTTATGCTATAGATGTATTTATCTGTGTAGTGACAAGAGTGCAGCATATAACCCTATGACAGCTTTTCACTTCTCACACATTTTCCCAAGGACTTGGTCCATGACTTAACCTGACTGGCGAATTTAGGAGAAATTGGTCCTGCTTATCTCTCTTTTGCTTTATGATCTTCCTCTGAAGCTGCCTGCAAGCACATATGTTCTTGAGGGACACTTGGTTTAAAAGTAGCATTAAAGTACAAACTTGTCATTAGGTATGTACATTTGTCCAATTCTGTTGTTTAGCATGTAGGAGCTCAGTCATCTACAAATATAAGGATAATATCCTTACTCATGGGAGGCAGACACATGCTAAGGTATTTGGGAATGAAGAGCCATAAAATACCATCTTTGTACTAGAAAGTATAACAAATATGAATGACAATCATACATTTCTTTTTCTGTAATTAATAAATCTGGAATTTTAAATTCTGATTAAAAATTTAGAATAGTCAGCAAAGTGTCTATTTCTTTAAATAGACTTTCCCTTTAACTTTCTACTGAAGATAATATTGTTGTTTCTCAATTCTCAATTGTGAGATTTGTTTCGTTTTGTTTCAAATGTTAACAATGTCAGGCAAAAGGATGAATACTTTTCTTTCATGGTCAAGTTCTGTTGATAAAATCTTATCACTACTGTCAAAGAGATGAGGTAATTTGACGTTACCATTTATAACCTAAATGATTGTAATATGATGATATTTAAGTGTAATTTTATTTTTTTGGACACTGACATGTGGACTCTCTCAATTATTTAATGGAAGTATTAGAAAGTAGCAAGTGAGCACCATTTGTCTCCTTCTTTTATTGTACCTAGTATAAATTATCTTTGGGGATGCTGTGCAAAAGGCCATGTGGTATCAAGCCCTAGGAACATGTTGCAGGTTACCAAACAGCAAATTGTCACAAGAAAAAAAAATGAGCGTATAACTAATGTCCATAAATCTTGGCCTGTAAATAGGAGATCTTAAGGGTTTATTTTCTTTTAGTAGTGAGATCTTACAAGGAAGATTTTCTCATTTTTCTCATCTTCTATTTATAAATGAATTTGGAATTATTAAAATTAAAGTAGATTGTGCAACATTTAATTCTATAGCAGGTGAAAAAGTATAAGACTCATTCTAGCTCTAGAAATATAGGTTACTATGGGTTTAGCCTTTGCCCCTTCTGGTCAGTCTCTTTGAAATAATCCCTGTTGAGTTAATCTGAGTTTGGCACCCTTCTTCAGACCCTTACTCGGTCCTGAAACCGTCCTGGGTCCCCAGGAAAGCCTGCACTTTTTCCTTGCTTCAGTGAAAGTGCAGCATATCCCAATATAGAATTCTTTGATTTGCATTGAGGCCACAGCTTTGGCCTCTGACTCCCAATGTAAGCCATTAGCCTTTAGAAGACTCCTGTTGAGATCTCTGAATCATCCCTTTGAACCCCCTCTCATGCATTCTGAAGAATGGGACACATCCCCCATGGTAAGGAAATTACACATCACTCTGGGAGCTCACTCCAAAGGGATCTTTTCTATGGCCACCCCATCTCCTTTTTAACAGCCTAGTATAGAAGACAAACTTAGGAGCAGAAGAACAAGTTGCTTCTAACATGTTTTGCAAGGTGATCCAGCACTCCCAGCCGTGGGTCTAAGGGGCCTTTGCTGTATTACTGTTGTCCTGTGCACATACTGCCAGATGTGTGATTGGAGTCCAGTTTATCATCCTGTCACTTTTACTCGAACTAACAAAAGTCAGTTTCTATTGTTTATGTTTTAAAAACCTTAATTAATATGAGCAACTGCAGAGAGTAAAATTTTACTGTACAGCCAAGAACCATATTTAGGGTACAGACAAGAGACCTTAATCTCTCAGTTACCATGGGATCTGAGGAAGGAATAGTTTTTGATCTTACAGAATGTAAAATATGAGGTAAAAAACAAAAACGTTAAGGTGCCTAGCACTGAAAACTAAGATAACGATATGTTTAAGAACAATCCAGAGAGAAAATTTTAATAGGCTAGGCTGTGTTATTGTAGGCAATGAATACACATGATTTTTAGTAATGCCATTTATGGAGTTAGAGGTGAGAAATAGCCAGACTGAAAGTCAGATGCTTTATCTTCTTAGTAATCAGGTAACCTTATAAAGTCAAATGCTTCAGTGGTCCAGTGAGGAAGTGGAACAGCTGGTACCTGCAATGACATGCAATTAAAGCAGTCTAAACGTTCTTCTAGTATTTTGTGACTTATTTTAAGATGTATTCATGGTGTAGTTTCAAGTCTAACTAGTTTTCAGTCTGTAATTTAATTCATTCATTCAACAAATATTTTTGAGCTTTCGTTATGTGCCACACCGTCTTCTTGGCATTTGGGATACATCAGCTAGAAAGCTAGAAACATCTAACAGACAATCTGGGAATATCCAGTAGATGATAACCATACTTACTACAAAAATAAATTTCTAGAAAGCTAGAATGTAGTAGGGGCTATGGAAGAAAACATGGAGCACGATGAGGAGGTTGAGGAGTAGAGATAAGTGGAGAGTTTGTAGTTTAAATAGGATAGTCAGAGTAGTTCCCTTAAGAAAATGACATTTGAATATATCTGGAAGTGCCATAATAAACCCCTGAAATGTGGTGCTGAGGCAAATGGCTTTGTAGACTGAAGCCATCATTCAATATTAAAAGGCCTAAGGCAAGCTACCCTGGTCTGTCTTTCGAGAATGAATGGCCAGCATGTAGAACTAGTGCCTGAGGGAGATAGGGGAGCAGAAATCAGAAAGGAAGAGACATAAGGGTGGGAACAGAAACATTAGAGAGCAGAATATTGAAGTTAAGTGAGATGGAAGGATCCCCCAGCACTGTGGGTTGAAAGAGCAGAACATTTGCAATTCTGAAAAGGTCCAAGAAGCCTTATTTTTTTTTATCACATTCAGGGTCCATTTCCTTTCCCAAGGAACAAGTACATTTAGAATATAAAATTATGTGCAGAGGCCATGTGTCTGATCATTGTTTCTGTTCTATCCAATTTGTTGCACAGAAGTTAAAGTATTGGAGAGAGGTGGAAAATAAAATACTGACAAAAAGAATTAATGCCAATTAAAACTATACCTTTAGCACCAAGAATATTTGGAATATTGGTTGCATCTCTCTTTTCTTTGTAATAATTGTTTCAGTTTTCTATATTATTTAGACATCTTAAAGATAATTTTTCAAAATTAGAATTATTGATCAATGAACAATTATTGATAATTATAAAATTAATTATTTTAATCAGTGTCAATGATAATAATTAATACAAAAATCCAGGATCACCAGGATGATCCTTTACCTGCTCATTTATCTAAGTGACAGAAAATACTCAAACCCTATGAGATTACTAGTTCTGATATGCTATTTAGGTAACTTTTGAGGGAGCTTCTGAAAATCTTGGATGAGTTTTTCACAAATTTTGTTCCAAGATAATGGTGCTATCAGGAAACACAATGAGAACATTAGTGTTTCTCATTGTTGGGGCTGTAGGAAGTGGGAATGGAGGGGGCGTGTCTTGTCCATTTAGGGAAAGCAAGAACATCAGAAGTAACTTAATATTACCTTCAGCCATTCCAGGAGGATTATTTTTTACTGTTTTTCTTTTAAAATAGAATTATTATACTTTGCAGCTAGGTAATAAATATAGAACGCTGTTTAAAAACAATGTTTTATTATACTTGGTAAAAACTTTTATTATACTATGTATCAATCTCTTTGATTTGAGAGATTGTAATTATGTATCAATCAAAGAGATTGATAAAATAAAGTAATGAATGAAGTTGTTATTTGCAGTGTACCAGGGTCTCTGCTTTATAGATACAGAAAATGAAATATAGTAAGATTTCATCTCTTTTATTGACTGGTATGAAATGGTTGTGGAATAAGAATAAACACTAGAAATCTAAACCAAAAGAAGTTTCTCTCCTTACTTTATTACAGATAACCCCGGATAAATTGAGATTATTTTATTTATTTGAAATATATGTCCACAATGCACAAAAACTAACAGTGTTTATTAACCTTAGAATAATTTTATGATGTATATTTTTAAGTCAACAAAATGGTATTCATATTTTTATATTTTATCTAAGTGTTTTCATCCTATATTAACTGGTAAAATATCTATATGAAATGTTACTTAAAATCTGTCTGAATTTGATAATAATATCTGACTTAGAAAAAATAAATACAACTTTATGGAAGGCTGATTTAATGTTTCAATTATCTCAGTTATGTAAATAATAATTTCCTTTGGTACTGACCTATCTTTTAGTTAGAGGAAAAAATATTTTCCACTGTAAAGCTATCATTAACATCTAGAGCATAACCATTGCATTTACTGTGACAATCTCATGGAATTTTAAAACTCAGAACTACATTTTTATGTGTCTGAATAAAAGATTTTGTTAACTTCACACTATGGTTATAATACATGCACAGATATCAGCCACTTAATAAACAGGAACCAGAGGCAAGGGCTCTTGAATCTGGACTGTGCTGTACTATGTAAGAACAAGGTATTTGTCAAACTGTCTTATAGACATCGTGTTAATCTAAATGTGTCTGGATTAAAGTACCAGCCATTGATTTCACCATTTCATCATTTGTGAAGTTTGCAGCATTAGTATTTAATCATTTTAAATACATAATTTTTATCATTTTCTCATTCTTATAGGTCCTCTGAAGGACAGTCAAGCATGCATTATATTTTCTGTACTGATCTCTTTCCCCAGTTTTTCACATTAAAGAAATATACCAGAAATGCAGTATGTTAAAGTCCACAAAAGGGAAGATCAATTCTGTCCATAAATCTTTAGGAGGAATGCTTCCGTTTCAGTAATGTATGCAATTAACTTTATGTAAAGTTATCCATTCTTACCTTCTTGGCACACTGATAACCCTACTCACTAGTTTATCTTCTGTAGTATCACATCTCTTTGTCCTTTTATAAAAATCATAATATACACATTCATATTTTCCTTGGATATTTTTATGACTTCTTCCTCCTATTTGGTTTAAAAATATCCTTTCTTATTTTCAGAGTATTTATTATATTAAATATGTTTGTCTGGTATTTCTAGTAAACTTGCTTCATGAGTTGGAGTATGGGGGTTCCTTAAAAAATTAAAAATAGGACTACCATATAATCGAGTAACTTCATTTCTAGGTCCATATCCAAAGGATATAAAATTAGTAAGCTTAAGAGATACTTGCACACTTAAGTTCATTGCAGCATTATTTACAATAGCAGAGATATGGAATCAACCTGTGTCTATCAACAGGTAAGTAGATGCAGACAATGTAGTATATATCCACATTGTGGTACTATTTAACCTTAAAAAGAGAGGGAATCCTGCTATTTGTGATAACACAGGGGAACCTGGAGGACATTATGCTAATTAAATTGAAATAAGCCAATCACAAAAAGACAAATGTTGCATGATATATGTGGAATCTAAAATAGTCAAATGGACAGAAGCAAACAGTAGAATGGTGGTTAGCAGGTACTGGTGGGTGAGGCAGAGGAGGACTGGAAAGATGCTGATCAAAGGATGGTTATCTTTCTTTTAATGTGCTGAAACTCTAGCTTGTGAGCTCATGTCTTAGGATATAAACTATTTTACCTGGTAAGGGCTGTTGTGGAGGAACCAAACCCCTGGCCCTAGTTGGAATACCTTGTATTTGTAAGTACAGGAGAATGGATAAGGGTCAAGGTAGAAAGCTTCAGATAGTAACAAGAAATTTATCAGGTTAGAAATTGTATCTTCGGGCGGGACACAGTGGTTCACGCCTGTAATCCCAGCACTTTGGGAGGTCCAGGTGGGCGGATCACTTGAGGTCAGGAGTTTGAGACCAGCCTGGCCAACATGGTGAAACCCTGTCTTTACTGAAAATACAAAAATTAGCCGGGCGTGGTGGCACATGCCTGTAAACCCAGTCACTCGGGAGGCTGAGGCAGGAGAATCACTTGAACCTGAGAGGCGGAGGTTGCAGTGAGACAACATCGCGCCACTGCACTCCAGCCTGGGTGACAGAGTGAGACTCCATCTCAAAAAAAACCAAAAACAAAACAAACAAACAAACAACCCGAAATTGTATCTTCCTTTAGAAAGAGGTAGGACAGGGAGAAGGCAATCTCTTTGAAATTATTGGTGGTCCTCCAACAGTTTGCAGGTTTTGGTGATAATAGGTTAGAGGATTGACTCTCTAAGGCTGGCCTCCCATCAGCTTATCACTGCTGGAGAGCTTCGAGCTTTGCACCAAGAAGCTGCTGCCAAGTCCTAGTCCACAGTGATTATAGTTACCCAAAGGCAATGTAGAGTTCAGGCAAGGACAGAATTTAAAAGCTTTCACCCAACTTACACTCTCTCCACAGAGCCCTGCAACTATACTAAATCTTCAGCTAATTTAAGACCTCCACTTTTATTGTCACTCACCATTCAGTAGTGACAGAGGTTAGTGCAGTTTTGATGTTGATTCCTTAGGGCCATGCTTTTTTCTCTTTAATTATTTTTTCTTCAAGTAGGCTTGAAGAAGACAGTGGCTTTTGGTTATTAACTTTATTGTCAAGAATATGAACACTTTTGTGACTTTTCTTATACTGTATTATATATTTTTTCATTCCCATTTTCTGTGAGAGTCTCAAGAGCAGTTATTATGTCTTATATTTATATCCTAAATTCTTCCCATATTTTTTACACTTAGTAGGCTATCAATGAATATAGGTCAAAATAATAAATGCTAAAATAAAATTGATCAAATACAGTCTGTATCACTGGTATAGGAGTAAGAACAAACAAGAGTATTATTCTTCCACCAGAATGTAAGCTTAATTCTCCTTTCTATTTTCCAATACAGTATCTTGTACATAACAATAATATTATAAATATTCATTACGTAAATTAAGAAATCCTAAAATATAGATTAATATTTTTAATATAATTACTTAATTATGAAATGGTTGTAAAGAAGCTATAACTAGGACATAAGCTAGAGAATTGAATGCTAAGAGAGGTCATGAGGTACCTTCTACGGAAAAGAAAAATTTAAATAAGACACTGTGGCTGATAAAAATGGCATGATGATTAAAAAAAATATTGCATCTATGCTAAATAAATATTATAAAAAAATTGTCCTTACCATTATGGGTTTTTTCAACCTCCTTTGTTGCTGAAACAAAGATAATCTTTGGTAACACAAAGTAGTTTTCAAAAATCCACTACATCCTAGAACAGGAATACCCAATGCATTATATTCCAGTTGTGCTTAGGGTGTACTGTCACCAGGTAGAACAGCAAGGTATATAAATTTATGAACACTTAGTTTATTCAATCTGATATATGGGGGCAATAACACCTAATTTATAAGGTTATTCTGAGGATTGAGCACATATATTTATAAGATATAAATATATGTATAAAAATTACTCATCACATGGCACATAACACCCATGTATTGTATCACTATGAGTATCATTTTAAAAATATTTATTGTGATTTTTGACTGCATCAGAATTAGTCAGTCCCAGTACTGGTGACACTTTTCTTGCTTGCATGGAGCTTAAATCCTAACAGTGGAGACAGATAATATATCCAAAGATCACATAAAATAGCTCAAAAGGCTATGCAGTGAATTGATGCTGTGGAGCTTTATTGGTGGATACTTGACATTGAATAACTCAAAAGCCTTCCTTGTTGTAATTACATTTAAGCTGAAACCTGAGTGACAGGAAGGAGGCAACAATGGTAATACATGTATTTCTGCCAAAAAGAATAGCAAACATAAATACCTCAAAATAGAAGTGGGTGGAGGTGGGATGAGTGAAGCTAGTATTGATTAAACTGAAGAAAGGGAAGAAGACTTGAAACAGAGTAAGCAAGCACAAACCTTTCTCACACTCCTTCTTTTCACCATACCACACACAAAATGCTAGCTAGATATAATAACATGATGTTGGATCTTAAATCTTAACTGCTTATTTGCATTTGGTTTTATTCATCAGGTTAACATTATTGAGTAGAGAAGCCTGGATACCCAAGAATCTGCACAATTTGCCTTTTGTGTATTGTTTAGTTAAACCTTAATTCTTTTCTTATTTCATCTCACTCTTAGAAACATAAGATTTATTTTGTTTATTCCACTGTCTCCTCTGAAGTTAGTGACTTAGCACATTTTTGAAAAGTTTAACTTAATGTGTTGTCAATGTGGTATGTTTTTCCAGCTTTTAAAATAAGCAAATGAATATGCTTATAATTGATATGATCCCATAATAGTGAGCCTTATAGATCCCAGAAGGCCAAAAAGTGGAGTGACTCATAAAGTCACCTTGAAATGTTGTGTTACTGTATCAAAGGGGTCCAATAACAGAATCTCCTAGTTCATTATATTTTAAAATTTCATGTTTCCTTGTTTTTTATACAGTTATTAAATATAAGTTTAGCAAGCTACTATGTGCAGAAAATATTCTAGATGTTAGGGGTGCAGTGGCAAAAAAACAAAAAACAAAAATAAACAAACCAGCAACATGCTCCATGCTCACATGCAGCTTAAATCCTAGCGGAAGTGAGACAAGCTGTGACTACCACAATGAGCTTGATAAATACTCTCAAAACAGAAATTGGTGTGAAGAGAAGGAAATCTCAAAAGATGTAGTGATGACTATGATGATCAGCCTGCCTAGATCACCTCCCTTTACATCTGAGGCTCTTATTCCTCCAGCTTCCTGCAGTTGCAGGCTGACTGCTATCAAATCAGTTTCTCTCTAGGTTTGTCTAAAAACCTAGGGTGATGCTGTACCCAAGATTACGTCCTCTCCTCATGCTCTGTTTATATTTTGTATGCATAGTGTATAAAGACAAACCAAATTCCTTGTCTCAATTCTGGACAACTCTGAAAGGTTATCCCAGCTCCAGAGCTCTCTTAAGAATATGAGATATTTGCTAGAACTACATGGAGGATCAACTTTTGCCTCTGGCCAGTGCTATTTCTCTCATTTCTGCCTAGGCACTAAAGCTGAGAGCATCCCCCAATAAATTGCCTTCATGCAGTTTATTATACTCTGACAGTTTCTTGCCCGTGGAAGCCAATGTAAGACACCAGTGTAATTTGCTAACAATGAATTAATGAGGTTTTGCATTAATCAAAATATTGATATACTTTGTCTTTAGAACGTGGCCTTCAGAGAAATTCAGTGTTTCAGGCGCCAGAAGTTCTGTGAAAAGAGAATATGCAAACCTCACAATAATCTATAAAAATAATTTCGTAGTGAAAATCATATTGTGATAGATGAAAAATGTTACTTAGTTTTGATAAGTTATTCAAAATGGATTTTAGAGGCATACATTACAGGTAAAACCAACCAAACTCAGTGAAGCTAGTGTCAGGACATTCTGATTAAAATTTTACAAATCAAATCAATCATTTCCTGGGGATTTTTAAACAATAGTAAGTGGGAAATGTTTTTGTATAATTTCAGTATAGTCATTCTGCATAAAAATTTTAATGAGTGGAATTTAGATTATTTATTTTTCACCCTGTATAACACCTCGATTTTATATGGGCCTGTTAGCTTGTCACAAGACATTATTTTGGTTCTTTATGGAGGATGCTTCTAAAATGTTTGATATTTCTAGATGAAAGTCAAACAAGGTTTAAAATGCAAGATTGAGTTTGGCAAATCTTAATAGTGTCTGATGAAAAAGGATTACACCAATCTGCAGAAAACATGTTCCTCTGCTGCTTCAGTTATAGTTAGAATTTTATTAAGGGAGGTTGTAAATCTCCCTATGGGATAAAGCTGTGAGAGTAAAAACACCATTATTGTACAAAGGCTGTTTGAATTTTAATCCCTTGAGAACGTTATGACTGTGTGCGTGTTGCAGAAGCAGGCATATGGGAAAAAAAGCTGTGTTTCAAATAGGGAAGCTAAGATGGTGAAACACATAGTTGCTACACACACACACACACACACACACACACACACACACAAAACACACAAACACACACACTCTCTTTCTCTCTCTCTCTCTCCCTTTCCCATCAGGTGTCCTTAATGCTGGGTACTGCCCAGATCCTCAAGGGCTAGGATATAGGTAGCCAAAGATTCATAGCTGAGTCCCTTTGTACAGCCTCAATCGAGATCACATCCTCTCCCTGGGGACAGCCCACATACAATGATTGGTCCCTGCTGAGATACAAGTTTCCCAGCCTCTTCCCTCAATTCGTTACGTCTCTATGCAGCATGATTCCAGCATCAGAGTGCCCATGGAATTAGCTGAGGCTTCTGCTTCAATTGCATGAGTAGTTTAATTTCTCCATTTGCTGTATTCTCTTCTCTCTCTCTCAATCTCTCTCTCTCTCCTCTTTTTTTTTACTGGAGGCATTCCAGAGAGCACACCCCAATAAGTTCCTGCATTCAGATCTCCATCTCATTCAAGTCTGTTTTGGGAGAATCTCACCTACAACACCCTGAGTGACAATTTCCTTCTGAATTCATTGTGTTTCTGCCTTCAGAAGTCCTGGGCTTTCTTCTCAGGTTATAGCATTTCTTATCCCTTATACCTTTTTGCAGTACTGAAGGTTTATTGAATTTTTAATTTTAAAAAATATTTTTATAATTTTAAAATTCCTTTTAATTTTTATAGATATGTAATAGTTGTTCATATTTATGGGGTACATACGATATTCAGATACAAGCATACAATGTGTAATGATCAAATCAGAATAATTAGCTTTATTTAAATTTATCTAGTAGCTAATGAGAATGCTCTGTTATAGGGAAGATTACCCAGATATTCAAAATATGTTTAATAATTATTATGTCCTGATATTTATATTTGGTCCATATTATCACATCAGCATTTCACATCATAATACGAACAGTTTTTTGAGGGGGAACAGGAACTCTTGATTTTAATGATTTTAGTGATTATATGGAAAGTTAGAGATCAACACTGGGATACTATAAAGTGTGCATTAAATACATATATATACACATGTGCATATATATATAATATATATATGTGTGTATATATATATACACAGAAGGTAAGTGTTGCAGAACTATATTTTTTTCTTTTTTCATTTTTCACTTAATTTATTTTTTATTTTTGTGGGTACACAGTAGGTGGTATATATTTTAGGTGTACATGAGTTGTTTCAATACAGATATGCAATGCATAAAATCATATCATGGAGAATGGGGTATTCATCTCCTCAAGAATTTATCCTTTGTGTTATAAACAATCCAATTATACTTTTTTAGTTATTTTTAAATATATTATTAAATTATTATTGACTTTAGTCCCCCTGTTGTGCTATCAAATAGTAGGTCTTATTAGTTCTAATTATTTTTTTACACTCATTAATTTTTTCACCTGCTCCTCCTTGATCTCATCCCCACACCACTCCACTAATCTTCACAGCCTCTGGTAACCATCCTTCCCTTCTCTGTCTCCAAGAATAGAAGATACTTTTTTCATCAAAACGAACTCCAGAGGGTCAATTGTTTTGATTTTTAGATCCCCCAGGTAAGTGAGTATATGTGATGCTTGTCTTTCTGTGACTGGCTTATTTCACTTAACATAATGACCGCTAGTTCATTCCATGTTGTTGCAAATGAGAGGATCTCATTCTTTTTTACAGCTGCATAGTACTCCTTAGTGTGTATGTACCATATTTTCTTTAGCCATTCATTTGTCCATGGAGTGTTGGGTTGCTTCCAACTCTTGTCTATTGTGAACAGTGCTGCAAAAACACAAGAGTGAAGATATCTCTGTAATATACTGATTTCCTTTCTTTTGTGTACGTATCTAGCAGTAGGATTGCTGAACATATGGCAGATCTATTTTTAATTTTTTGAGGAACTTTGAAACTGTTCTCCATGGTGGTTTTTACATTTTACATTTACATTCTCATCAACAGTGTACAGAGTTCTTTTTCCTCCATATTCTCACCAGCATTTGTTATTGCTTGTCTTTTGGATATAGGCCATTTTAACTGGAGTGAGATGATACCTCATTGTAGTTTTGATTTGCATTTCTCTGACAATCAATGGTGAAAGGGATCCGTATATGCCTTTTCATATGCCTGTTGGCATTTGTGTGTCTTCTTTTGAGAAATATCTATTCAAATCTTTGGCTTATTTTTAAATTGAATTATTAAATTTTTTCCTGTAGAATTGTTTGAGCCTCATGCATATTCTGATTATTAATCCCTTGTCAGATGGATAGTTTGCAAATATTTTCTCCTATTCTGTGGGTTGTCTCTTCACTTTTTTTGTTTGTTTCATTTGCTGGACAGAAACTTTTTAACTAGATGTGATCCCATTTGTCCATCTTTGCTTTGGTTGCCTGCGTATGTGTGATATTACTTAAGAATTTTTTGCCCAGATCAATGTCATGGATAGTTTCTCCAATTTTTTGTAGTTGTTTCAGAGTTTGAAGTCTTAGATTTAGGTCTTTAATCCATTTTGAATTGATTTTGGAGTATATGGCGAGAGATAGAGGTCTACTTTCATTCTTCTCCATATGGGTTTCCCAGCACTATTTATTAAAGAGACTGTCTTTTCACTGGTGTCTGTTCTTGGGACCTTTGTCAAAAATGGGTTTTCCCTATGGATGTGGATTTGTTTCTGGGTTCTCTATTCTGTTTCATTAGTCTATATGTTTGTTTTGATGCCAGTACTATGTTGTTTTGGTTACGTAGCTTTAATTTGAAGTCAGGTATTGGATTCCTCCAGTTTTGGTCTTTTTGCTTAGGATAGCTTGGCTATTCAGGATCTTTTGTGGTTGCATATAAATTTTAGGATAGTTTTTTCTATTTCTGTGAAGAATGTCTTTGACATTTTGATAGGGATTGCATTGAATCCATGAGTTGCTTTGGGTTTTATGATCATTTTAACAGTATTTCTTCTTCTTTTTGTTTTTGTGTGTTTTTTTTTTTTTTTTTTTTTGAGACAGAGTTTCTCTCTCTGTTGCCCAGGCTGGAGTGCAGTGGCACAATCTTGTCTCACTGCAACCTCTGCCTCCCAGGTTCAAACAGTTCTCCTACCTGAGCCTCCCGAGTAGCTGGGACTACAGGTGTGTGCCACCACACCCAGCTAATTTTTTGTACTTTTAGTAGACTCCATTTGACAGGAGGTAAATAGAGTGTCTAGGTATTTGTAAAGGGCTTGATAAACTAGGTCAGAAGGTCCTCTTGTCTTCCACTATTCCTTGGCTTGGAGTTATCTGATTATACCCAAAGATATTGCCCAAGAGAAGGGAGCATCAGAGTTTGAAGAAGGTAACTATAAATAGAGATTCTCTCCTTAGTGTTTTTAAAAGGTTTCCTAACATTTCCCCTAGCAATTCCTTATGAGTCTTGTGGATAATATAGTCACATTGGAGTGAGAAATTAACAGTGATTAAAATGAATCTGTATGTTGACTAGAGAAATAGTGAAAAGGAAAGGTCAATTCAGATAAGTGAAATGGTGTGGTACAGAATTGTAAAATGGCATCCATTTGAAAGGTAAAAGTTGTCTGCATTTTTTGGCAGACAAGAGTTTGGGCTAGGGTCACATTGAGATTTGGTCATAAGAGGACTTACATGTCATTAGAACATGTTAAGTATAGAAGTGATATGACCAATCTTTGTTTTATAATATATGTCTGTATGAGGAGAGGATTTCCTAGACAGATAAAGAGAAGGAAATTAGTGTGCCATCCATTTAATTTCTGTGACTCCTGACTCTACCTGAAAACTATCAAATTACCTTTCTGCTTGTAACAGAAGGGGAGAAAAGAACACAGCTGCTCTAGCTCTGCCATCAGTTGATTTATCAATGCTGTTTTGTAGTGGGCTCAAGTTAGCTTTGACTTTCTAGATTCTCTCTTACTGGTAAAAGCACCTCAATACATTTGATGTATTATCTCCTATTCACTTTTAATTTATGTATTGCAGGTAGTGTTGACTAGATATGGTCAATCAGATTTATAGTAATTAATTCGAGAATATACATATGTCTCAATCCAAGGACAGTCAACTTCAGGAATTTTGCATGGCACTGTCAGGAAAGAAACATGCTCTTTTTCTCTGGAGTTAATAAATCATAAAATCCAAGTCTTGATTTGCTGTTGGTCATGCTGTTGACACTTTATGGGGAAAAACCTTCTCAGATTAAAGTCAATATATAGAAAAAACAATGGAAAGGACAGGGATGCATGGTTTCTTAAAGATGTAACTTGACAAGCTTGATAGAGTCATGTCTAAAGTTCATTTTGTTATGGGTTTTTTATTATATAAGCCAGGCCAAATTGTGTTACAATTTGTTGGACTCCAAAGGGTTCTGACTAGTAAATTTACATTCCTATCAAAGCTCCAAACAGCATCATGTCTGTCTACTCTTGACCTAGAACATGCTTGGCTTCTCATCTCTTCATTATATTTTTCTTCATTATTTGTCTATTTCCTCCATTATTTTGGGGTTAATTACATCAGCACAGATCTAGATTTATTAGTGGAAAGTGCTGCTACCACCATAGAAAGCTCAAGTCATTTGGGAAACTCTTTAACTGGCTTGCAAATCCCACTTCCTTTCCCAGGCTGATCCTTGGCTGAAGAAATAAAATTAGAAGAAATTCACAGCAATTCATGTCATCAGTAATGAAAGCATGAACAATGAGATAGATCTGAGAGCTCTTTCAGAGACCATGGTGTATTTAAAATAGGGATATGACAGAGTTTGCAATGGCTTTGACTTTATTTGGTACCCAAGTGCATAAAAGCAAGTTTTAGAGAAAGATATAATTCTATCTCCATCTCAACTGCTCAAATACTAGTTTAAATTACATCTGCTCTGGTTCCTTGCTTCCTGATGGCCAGGGAAAAATTTCAAAATGCAAGCCTGAATATATGATTTATTAAATATGTAATATCTTTGGTTTAAGACACTTTAAAGGCTTTTATTATAATGGTTTTCAGGATAAGAAAAAAAATCTTAACAGGGATTTCAATTTTTTGGGGAATACTGTTTCAAGGTCACTACAAAGTTTACCATCAATCAAATAAACATTTAGTTACAGTGTGGAAATTGTAGAAATAACAACTAACCGGATCATCTGGTGCCTCTCTGCCCCCATGAAACTCAGTCAACCCCAAGCGCCCCTTTCTCTAGTAACTCAATACACAGTTTCAGTTTCTCAACACCTCCAATTTCCTTCATTTTTTGAGGTTTTGATTATGCCCTTCATTTTGCTGTAGCAATGTCACTGTCCATAGCCCCTTTATCAAGTTAATTTTTACTTAATACCCTGACATCCCCTCACTAGAGCAGATCTCCCCTGTGTTAGTCTGTTCTCACAGTGCTAATAAAAACATACCTGAGAGTGAGTAATTTATAAAGGAAAGAGTTTAATTGGCTGACAGTTCAGCATGGCTGGGGAGGCCTTGGGTATCTCACAATCATGGCAGAAAAGGAAGCAAACATATCCTTTTTCACATGGTGGTAGGAGAGAGAAGTGCTGAGCAAAAAGGGAAACGCCTTATAAAACTGTCAGATCTCATGAGAACTCACTATCACAAGAATAGCATGGGGTAACCACCCCCATGGTTAAATTACTTCCCACTGTGTCTCTCCCACAACATGTGGGGATTATGGAAATATAATTCAAGATGAGATTTGGGTAGGGACACAGCCAAAACATGTCATTTTGCCCCTGGCCCCTCCAGAATCTCATGTGCTCCCATTTCAAAACACAGTCATGCCATTCCAACAGTCCTCCAAAGTCTTAAACTATTGCAGCATTAACTCAAAAGTCCAAGTTCAAAGTCTTATCTTAGACAAGGAAATCCCTTCCACCCATGAGCCTTTAAGATTGAAAGCGAGTTAGTTACTTCTTAGATACAATGAGGGGGACAGGCATTGGATAAATACACCCATTCCAAGTGGGAGAAGTTGGCCAAAACAAAGGGGCTACAGATCCCATTCACATCTGAAATTCAATATAGCAGTCATTAAAACTTAAAGCTCCAAAATGATCTCCTTTACCACATGTCTTGCATCCAGGTCACACTGATACAAGAGATGGGCTCCCAAGATCTTGGGTAGCTCTGCCCCTGTGACTTTGCAGGGTACAGCCCCCTCCCAGCTGCTTTTGTGGACTGCAGTTGACTGTAGCTTTTCCAGGTGCATGGTGCAAGATATCAGTGGATCTACCATTCTGTGGTCTGGAGGATGGTGGCCCTCTTCTTACAGCCCTATTAGGCAGTACCCCAGTAGGGTCTTTTTGTGGGGAGTTTGACCCCACCTTTTCCTTTCACACTGCCGTAGCAGAGGTTCTCTACAAGGGCTCCACCCCTGCACCAAACTTCTGCTTGGACATCCAGGAGTTTCCATACATTCTCTGAAATCTACATGAAGGTTCCCAAAACTCACAGGCCCAACAACATGTGTAAGCTGCTGAGGCTTGAACCCTCTGAAGCAACAGCCTGAGCTGTACCTTGACTCTTTTTAGCCATGGTTGGGATTCAGGGCACCAAAGCTCTAGGCTGCACACAGCAGAGGTGCCCTGGACTCAGCCAAAGAAACCATTTTTTCCTCCTGGGCTTCCAGGTTTGTGATGAGAGGGGCTACTGTAAAGGTCTCTGACATGCCCTAGAGACACTTTCCCTCATTGTCTTGGTGATTAGCATTTGGCTCCTCATTACTTATGCAAATTTCTGCAGCCTGCTTGAATTTCTTCCCACAGAGTGGGTTTTTATTTTCCACTGCATCATCAGGCTGCACATTCTCTAAACTTTTATTCTCTGCTTCCTCTTGAATACTTTGCCTCTTAGAAATTTCTTCCTTCAGATACCCTAAATCATCTCTCTTAAGTTCAAAGTTTCACAGATCTCTGGGTCAGGGGCAATATTCTGCAAGTCTCTTTGCATTTCAACCTTTACTCCCAACAAGTTCCTCATCTCCATCTAAGACTACTTCAGTCTGTACTTCATTGCCATATCACTATCAGCATTTTGGTCAAAGCCATTCAACAAGTCTCGAGGTAGTTCCAAACTTTCCCACATCTTCCTGTCTTCTGAGCCTTCCAAATCTCTAGGAAGTTCCAAATTTTTCCACATTTTCCTGTCTCCTTCTGAGCCCTCCAAACTGTTTCAACATCTGCCTGTTGCCCAGTTCCAAACTGAGGCTTCCATATTTTTGGGTATTTTTACAGCAGCACCCCAAGATGCAGTAACAATTTACAATATTAGTCCATTCTCAGGCTGCTATGAAGGAATACCCTCAACTGGGTAATTTATAAAGAAAAAAAGGTTTAATTGACTTACAGTTCAGCATGACTGGGGAGGCCTCGGGAAACTTACAATCATGGTGGAAAGGAAAGCAAACATGTCTTTCTTCACATGGTGGCAGGAAAAACAAGTGCCAGGTAAACAGGGAAAAGCCCCTTATAAAACCATTGGATCTCAGGAGAACTCATTCATTATCACAAGAACAGCATGAGGATAACAAACCCCATGATTAAATTACCTTCCATCGGGTCTCTCCCATGACATGTGGGGATTATAGGAACTGTAATTCAAGGTGAGATTTGGGTGGGGACATAGTCAAACCATGTTACTCCCTATTAAATCTACTTTGCAATATTTGCCAAATCTGCAGTTTTACCTATTTATGGGATTATTTAATTATCTAATTTCTCTCTCACTAGGTTGTACACTCCAAGAGGGTAGAGAACATATAAGTTTTTGTTTACTATTATATTCACAGTGACTAGGAGTTCACATTATGAACCCTTATTATATATTTATTTCTTAAAGTAATGACTCTTTTTTGAGAGTGTGTATATTTTTAAGAAAATATTATCCTTTTTCTTGCTGTTGCATGTTTGAGTCCATAAGGAACAGGGTTTTCAAAAATTATTCCTCTCTCTCTTATGGCTATGTCTCAGTTTCAAAAATTATTCAAAAATTATTCCTCTCCCTCTTATGGCTATGCCTCAGTTTCATCTGTAGATGAAACCCTGTCCTTTTCCTTTGACAATAAGTGTTTATGCCAAATATTAGTTGGTTGGATTTTGAATCCTAAACATATTATGTAATGATTGTGTGTAGCTCCATGGATGGCATTGCTCTCATTTTAGGCAGCATTACTGATAATAATCCTTTGATAGAGGAAGTTAATTTTTCTTACTGCAACTTATTTACTCTGAAAATATCAGAAAACTCACTATTCAGAGTTTTCTTAATCTCTTGCCATTTAAAATGACAGTTTATGTGGTAGGAATAGTGGCACAAGGGAATGTCATTTATTTCCACAAGGTTTATGTAATGGACAGAGTGCAGACAGCAGATAAAGCTCAATATTTGTGCCTGGGATAGAGAATATTTTAATTGCAAATTCACCAGTAGAGAAATTCTTGTCACTACCTTAGAGGAGAATAAATAGATGATCTTCTTACTTCTGCATGCATACTTATGAACTTTATCAGGGAACCAGGCCAGACATAACTGCTCTATTTAACTGTTTCTATACTTTTTCCCCCTGGAAGTGTTTTAGCTAACTCCTTAGCTACAATATATCTTATCTGGGGGATGTCTCTGTAGAATTTTCTATTGATGAGACCTTTGCCAGGACAAGATGCATAGTTTGCACTACTGGAAAGTGATTTGCACAGAGAAAATAAATGGTAAGATCATGAGATTAAAAATCAAACCACTATTTGTCAGATTTTTATGTTGCTTGGGTTTAGAGGTGTTGATAAAATGTTTTTATTTACCTCATTATAATGCTTATAATGTTTTAGGCACTGTTCTAAGTATTCACAAATATTAACTTGTTGTATCCCCCACAACAAGTTGTCAGACTTTATCATAACCCTTTAGAGGTGAAAACTGAGGCATAGAGAGGATAAATTGCCTGTAGTCCACAGCTAGTGAGTGTTGGTGCCAGGACTGTAACTCAGCCATCTGGTGTCAGATTCCATGCCCTGTACCACTATCTGGAGTTGCCTCTCAAGTTTAATAAAGTCATTTGTTTTGTTTCAGCGACTCAAGTCTGTGGCGCAATTAAACAAACAAATAATCAAAGAATCTTAAGGAATGTACAACTTAAAAAATGTTCATTTTGCCTACATTCATCTACTTTGAAAAACTACCCCAAAGATCACTGCTTGCTTCTATCCCTTTCTTATTAATTGCAGAGAGTGTATTTTCCAATATAGGTGAATGCAGTATTTCTTCCCACATGCTCTTCTTCCAGCATGACTTTGACAGTTCTGTCATGAAAGATGGGGCTGATGTCATCCTGTGAATCTAAGTGGAACTATGGCTATAGTGAAAGTAACCAAGGAGAGGTCATTAAAGATGATATCACTTCTATTTGGTCATCTTGAGGTGCTTGCTATAAGAACCCAGTCACCATGCTGTGATGAAACCCCAACCACATGGACAGGGTGTATGCAGTTCTGATCGTCAATCTCAGCTGAGATCCCAGGCAAGAGACAGCATCTGTATCCAGGCACGCATGTGAAGACACGTCTAGATGATTTCAGTCTTTAGTTTTTTAGTCTTTCCAACTGAGGCCTCAGATATTGCAGATCAGAGAGAAACTATTCCTTCTGAACTCTGTCTAAATTCCTGACCCATGAAATCTGGAGCTTAATAAAGCTGTTCATTTATTCCACTAAGGTTTGGGATTGGTTTGTTACTCAACAATAGATAACTGAAACAGTAAAATAGGATTAATACCTCTAGCCTGTGTAAGGTATAAAACCAATTAATCTTTAATTCAGTAGCATAAATTGAATTATTCATTACAGTTAAACCCTAGAAGAACTTTCAAATCACTTTAGGTCACAGACATCCAATATTTTAAAAATCAGAATGAGAATTTAAATTTGAATTTGAGTGATAGCTTTCTCACTTTTGCTGCTGTTGATTGCTTATATAATTTTTGCACTATTTCTTTTTAAATACTCTGTGCCTCGGTTTTTTCTCTTTCAATTTCTGAACTGCTACCATTATAATTTTTTATATCGTTATGCACAAAGTTTTGCGAAAAGCGCTCACTTGCATGGCCATGTAAGCATATTTTATTGCTGAATGGTTAAGCACATGGTTGATATACCTACAAAGTTTTACTAAGAAGAGGTAGATTCAAGATCACTGGCATCTAAGATTAATTTTATTTCAAATATTATAAATGGAAACTGCACCTTAATGAAATGCTTCCTTTTTTTTTTTAGCAATGGGGAGTAGTAGTCATTACTCTTGGATGTGGGAGGAAGTATTAGAGGAGATTTTCTGAATTATTTTTAACTGAAAGAAACCACAAATTATGGCACTAGTGGTGTGTGTGTGTGCATGTGTGTGTGTGTGCATGTGTGTGTGTGCGTGTGTGTGTGTGTGTGTTGAGGCCTGACCTCTTTGGACAGAGTATCTTAATCTAAGATTGTCCATGATTTAAAAATATCAGAATAATTCAAGGTTACTGTTCCTGAGTTTTAGTGCAACTTATAAGGTGTTATTTGAATATATTAAGTATCTGACTAAAGACACTTGAGCATTTTATTTTGATACATGACAGTAATTATTCCTCAAGGGCTAAAGTTTTTCAGTGTCTTGACAACTTAATGTGACATGTTCATATGCTTTAATCTTTTAAACATATAACCCACTTGATGCTTTAAAAACTGTGAAAATTAAAAAGAAAAAATCACAAATATATTTCAATGCCTACAATAGCATTTTTTTCAGGTCATCACTATGAAATGGGAGATAGTCTTTATCAACAAATCAAAAACTAGCAAGAGAAAAGAAAGTGAAAATGAAAGATCTTTGTTGTAAAACACACAAGAAAACAAGCTCCATAGTTCACATGCTCAGGAAAGTCCCCAACTTAGTCAAGTTGGCATACTAATTAAAAACCAACAACAATATAAAACAAGTAGTAATAGTTTTAAGAGAAGCAGAAAATAAGTCTCTTTTCCCCCCAGTTACTTCAGTTAAATAAAGGGTACTGAGCACTTATTGTGAACCAATCAATGACTGGGATAAGCTCAGAGGATTCAAATAATGAAGTTCAAAGCAAAAAAAAATCTCAGCAAGACTGTGGTAGTAAGGGAGTGGTAGGAACAAGCTGGATATGAAGGTTTTTACTACTATTAATCATTTCATTGGAAAACTTAAATAAGTTGAGCAGCAACTGTTTAGGAAGGTGTTCTTGGTTATTTGTAAGGGGTTCTAATCTAAATTTAATACATAAATAAATATATTATAATCATGATTTTAAAGAAGTGTCACACAATATTTTCTGAAGACCTTAAAAAGCCAACTAGAGATAGGTAACATTATCTTATTTCATTTGTGTTGCTAAAAAGGAATACCTAAAGCTGGGCAGTTTATAAATAGAAGGTTTATTTGGTATCTCATTGTGGTTTTGATTTGCATTTCTCTAATGATCAGTGATGATGAGCTTTTTCTCTATGTTTATTGGCCACATAAATGTCTTCTGTGGAGAAGGGTCTGTTTGTATCCTTTGCCCACTTTTTGATGTTTTTTTTTTTTTTTTTCTTGTAAATTTGTTTAAGTTCCTTGTAAAATCTGTATATTAGACCTTTGTCAGATGGGTAGATTGCAAAAAATTTCACCCATTCTGTAGGTTGCCTGTTCACTCTGATGGTAGTTTCTTTTGTTCTGCAGAAGCTCTTTAGTTTAATTAGATCCCATTTGTCAATTTTGGCTTTTGTTGCCATTGCTTTTGGTGTTTTAGTCATGAAGTCTTTGCCCACACCTATGTCCTGTCAGAATGGTGACTATTAAAAAGCCAGAAAACAATCGATGCTGTTAAGGATATGGAGTAATAGGAACACCTTTACACTTTTGGTGAGAGTGTAAATTAGTTCATCCAATGTGGAAGACTGTGTGGTTCTTCCTCAAGGATCTAGAACCAGAAATACCATTTCGCCTAGCAATCCTATTACTGGTTATATACCCAAAGGATTATAAATTATTCAGCTATAAAGACCCATGCACACATATGTTTATTGCAACACTATTTACAATAGCAAAGACTTGGAACCAACCCAAATGCCCATCAATGATAGACTGGATAAAGAACATGTGTCACATATACACAATGGTATACTATGCAGCCATAAAAAAGAATGAGATCATGTCCTTTGCAGGGACATGGATGAAGGTGGAAGCCATCATTCTCAGCAAACTAACACAGGAACAGAAAACCAAACACTGCATGTTCTCACTCATAAGAGAAGTTGAACTATGAGAAAACATGGACACAGGGAGGGGAGCATCACGCATCAGAGCCTGTTGAGGGTTGGGGAGGAGGAGGGAGAGCATTAGGATAAATACTTAATGCATGCAGGGTTTAAAACCCAGATGATATGTTGATAGGTGCAGCAAACCACTATGGCACATGTATACCTACGTAACAAACCTGCATATTCTGCACATGTATCCCCGAACATAAAGTAAAATAAAATTAAAATCAAAATTGACAAAAAAGGTTCATTTGGCTCAGCATTCTTTAGTCTGCACAAAAAGCATGGTACCAGCATCTGCTTCTGGTAAGGGCCTCAGGCTGCTTCCACTTATGGTGCAAGGTGAAGGGGACCTGGTTTTTGCAGGGATCATGTGGCAAGAGAGCAGAGCAAGAGGGAAGGGAGGTGCCAAACTCTGTTAAACAACCAGGTATTGCTGGAACTAACAGAGTTAAGAACTCACTCACTGCTGTGAGGGCGGCACCAAGCCATTCATGAAGGATCCACTCCCATTATCCAAATACCTCCCATTAGGCCCTACCTCCCAACATTGGTGATCAAATTTCAATATGAGATTTGAAGGGTCAAACATATTACTAGGTAAATTATATAATTTGAGAGATGAAGACCATGTGTCAGTTCCAACAATCATGTCCTGCAAGATGAGAATTTCTGCTACCAGTTATTTAGTCTTCTTGTCCTTTTTTTCTTTTGAAGTAATTCCTTATTTCAGGAATAAAACAACCTTTATGATGTTGACCTATAGAAGCTAAAGTACTAGAAAATAAAGTTACTAATAAAAGGAAGCAGTATCCCAGAATGGAAAGGGAGAGAAAAAGGGATACCAAAATTAAACTTTCCTGAGCTTTCTAAGAAGATTAATAAGAATCATCAATCTGCATGACATTTTGTGCATGTATTATTTTAATCATACATAAAACACATATTATTATACATAAGACTATATGTTACATTAATTCTTATCAAAAATCAATTAAGTCATGTGTCTTATCATTCACGTTTTGGTTTTTAGATTTTATTTTTGACCAAAGTGAATTGTTGAATCTTTTGGCAATTAAAATGCCATTTTTATTATTTATTTATAGAGATTAGATATATGAAATCACACAGAATAGGGTTAATAAGAGATTACGCTTGATTTGATAAATTACTTCAATCTGTGTCTTTGATAATTTACTCAACAGTGAAGATATTAACATTTGTATTATATTATTCAACAATATAATATACATGAAAGCATTTTGACATTATTTTGGCAGATTCATGGCAGGCATGTTAATACATTAACATAGTATATTATCTGGATTTTCTTTTACATTTATTTTTATGGTTTCTCTGTTAGTGATTCTTCCTTCTTTGCTGACATGACAACAGAGACACAGCTTTCTTCTACATAATTATCAAGGAAGAGCTTCATGTCTATAAGTATAAACTTAGCTAAAACCACATATGACCAAATGAGTAAAACCCCCTGTGACACAGCATACTTTAGAGTTGTGCACAATTGCATACATTCGGAGGTTTTATTGGTAGCAACTTTTCAAATTACTTCTACCATGAATTTATTTATAAAAGGTAAGTTCCTCAACCAGTGACACAAAGAACCTATTGTGTACTCTCTAGTCCCAGAATTGTCTAGTGTATATTTAAGCATATGGTTATCAGTTAATACTTGACTTACTAAGATGATAGAGTATTTTATAATTAGGATTTGAGTAGCAATAGATTGTATTCTGTTGTAAAACTGCATCATGGGATGTGTATAATAATGAATGAGGTTTCAATCCCAGTTAAGCCATTTACTACTCATATGACCTGCTCAAGTTACTCAGAATCTGCCGGCTATTGTCTCCTCTTTAAAATAGGGATAATGCCTATTTTATGTAGCTCTAAAGACTTAATAAGAAGTTGTACATATAATGCTTAGCACAGCTCCTGACATAAAGTTAGCTTTCAATAAATATTAATTCTCTTCTGGCCCATCATTCTCCAGAAGTTGAATTATATGCACACATTATAGGCAAAGTAATTAATAGCTGGTGCTGCTAACATCTTAAAATGTTAGCTACAGGAACATCTTATAGTCTACAAATGCCAAAGAATAACAACAACATCTTAAAGGTAAATATGCTCAAATAACTTATGACAGCAATCTTACTATGAGGCAATAAATTATGATAGTAGTGATTTCCCTATGAAATTGGAAACCTTTTCATAAAAGAACAGTTCTTTTATCTTTAACTTCATAAATCATAGTATATAATATGCTCTCAACTTGAAAATAAAGACGTTCTTTGGTAGATGTTGAAATGTATAATGTTATTACTTGTACCACTAGAAAGAATGTCGCTTAGAAAAAATCTGACTGCATATTTTTTTCAGTGGAACTAGTTTTGTCAACATAAAAGAGAATTATGCAAATTGTGTTGTAAAATATTCTCTCTGGTATTCAGTTCTTGAGAAACTGCTTGACCTTAACTGATGTTTGGTGATGTCAATGGTGTTTTATTGTCTTTACGTTCATTTATTTATGTTCAAATAAATGAACAGCCCACATGCTGCTTTTGTTTATGCCATTATTTCAAGTAACTAGATCCCATAGATGCTACTGGTTCCAGTAACTCTCTTCTCCTGAGAGCAAAATGTGCCAATGAATACCACAAATTCAAATGACTCTTTACTCTGGATGAGCCCTTGACAGACTGCTAGTAATAATGATCATCAAGAGGGATTTTTGAACAGTAATTTAGGAAAATACACTTAACCTGAATAGTTTTTTAATTTATATTTTTTTCTATTTTTAATTTTTTGGATACTTTGAATATTCTATTTGCCTTAAAATATATTCATGATATCTTCTTATTTGGTAGTATTATATTTTATATATTAGATGTTTTTTGCCCCTATAGTGTGTATTTATGGAACTATTATTATGAAAATGTGCTTCTCAGAGCACTATAACAAAGTATGCTACTCAGGTACAACTGATATTGTAAAATTTAACTTTAAAAAACCTCCCAAAGCCATGGCATTTAATCTGCCATTTATACCACCTTTTTCTGTATATAATTTTTTTTCAGTGAGATTTCAATTCTTGTTTTATAGTTGAGACATTCCTTGTCATATTTCACATTCAATTTAATATTATTTCCATAAAAGAAAAAGTATTTTCTGAATATACAAAAAAGTTGTTATGGTAGTCATAGAAGTGCTTCCCTCAAATCACCTTGAAGAGATTTGAGAGAAGCCTTGGAGACAGCCAGCTACTGACCTTTTAGGTCATGTGCTGCATTGCACTGAAATCATGCTTCCCCCAGTGTGCTCCCAGCCAATAACTGAGCTATAAGGAAACTGATGTGGGTCCACTCTTGTCCAATATGGCATCTTTCTAATGGGCAACTTTTACTTAGGCAGCTTGTTTGAAACTTTTTTTTACAGGTATAGCATAGTCTAAGGTTGTTTTTACCTAATTTCCTCTCTAATTTCACATCTTTCAGACATGAATAATGGTCTAAATTCTTTCCCTGCTTAATTCTGATTCCATTCTTTTATTCTTCACAAGTGTTTTCCTTAAGAAATTTCTTGTATATTAGTATATATTTTTTAAAAGGACCTGAACACATACAGAGGGGCCGAGTGGTGTGGAAAAACACACAGTAAGACAATGTTTTAGGAATGGTGAAGGGGGCCAGTCTTGAGTGGGAGAAGGAACCAGTAATCTCCAGTACAAGGTGGTAGCCCAATTGCTGAAGATTTTCCAGTGGTGAACTTGGAAAATATTCCAATAGAGGGGAAAACCTTGCTGTATGATGACTCAGGCATTTGAAAGATATGGAGGGGAACAATGCTTACAAGGACAATTGGGTTGGCTTATTATTTATTACATGTTATTGCCATCCTAAGAGAGATGATGAAAACTAAGGGCCATTAAGAATATTTAAAGGCTAAAAAGAAATCACGAAAAAGTCCCATTTGTAATAGCTACCAATAACATACAAATTTAGGAATAAATTTAATTAAGGTGGTGAAAATCCTGGAAACTGAAAACTATAAAAATTTATGAAACAAATTAATAAGACACAAATAATGGAAAGATATAGCCCATGTTCATGAATTGGAAGAAGTAACATTTTAAAATTGTTCAAACTACCCAAAGAGATCTACAGATTTCATTTAATCCCTAAAAAATTCCAATAACATTTTTCACAGAAATAGAAAAAAATCCTAAAATTTATATAGAACCACAAAAATATTCTAAGTAGCCCAAGTAATATTAAGTAGGCAAAGCAATATTGAGTAAAAACAACAGAACTAGAGCTACTACTACACTACTTAACTTCAGAATATACTGCAAAACTATAGTAAATAAAACCATAGGATACTGGCATAGATACAAACACATAGACCAATGGAACAAAATAGAGAATCAAATAAATCTACACATCTATGGTCAATTTGTTTTTGACAAATATGTCAAGAACACATAATAAGGAAGGACAGTCTTTTCAATAAATGGTGCTTGGGACAACTAGATGCCCACACAAAAAAGAATGAAATTAGACTCTTATCTCACACCACATAAATATAAACTCAAAATGGATTTTAAAGACTTAAGTATAAAACCCCAAACTGTAAAACTGCTAGAATAAAACATAGGGAAAAAATTCCATAACATTTGTCTTGGCAATGATTTTTCAGATACAACCCCCAAAGTACAGGCAATGAAAGTGAAAATAGAAAAATGGGATTACATGTAACTAAAACAGCAAAGGATGCAAGCAACAGAATGAAGAGACAACCTATGGAATGGGAGAAAATATTTGCAAACCACAGTTATGATAACAGGTTAATATACTATATATATAAGAAACTCAAACAACTCATTACTAAGAAAACAAGTGACCCAATTTGAAAAAATGAGCAAAGGATTTGAATAGACATTTTTCAAAAGAAGATATAAAAATAGTCAATTGCTATATGAAAAAATGCTCAACATCACTAATCATCAGCAAAATGCAAATTAAAATCCCAATGAGATATCACTTTACACCTGTTAGAATGGCTGTTACTAAAAAAAGATGAAAGACTGCAAGTATTGAGATGATATGGAAAAAAAGGAATTCTTGTATATTGTTGATGATAATGTAAATTAGTATAGCCATTATGGAAGACAGTATGGAGGTTCCTCAAAAATAAGTATAGAACTATCATATAATCCAGGAATTCAAATTATGGTTATATATCCAAAAGACATTAAATCAGTATCTCAAAGAAATATCCACACTTCCTTGCAGTATTATTTATAACAGTCAAAATATGGAATCAACCTAAGCATCCATCAACAGACAGATAAAGAAAATTTGGTATATTATTGGGATATTATTCAGCCTTAAAAATGGTATATTATTCAGCCTTAAAAATGAAAGAAATCCTGTTATTTGAGACCACATAGATGAACCTGGAAGGCATTATATTACATGAAATAAACTAGGCACAGAATTATGTCTTATTTATATGCAGAATCTAAAAAAAAAAAAAATTCAACTCATAGAAGTAGAGAGTAGAATGGTGGTTACCAGGAGCTCAGAGATAGTTCAATTGGAGAGATGTTAATTAAATAGTACACAATTTTAGTTAGGAGAAATAAAGAGATCTATTGAACAACATGGTGACTATAGTTAGTAACAATGTACTATATTCTTGGAAACTGCTCAGAGATTAGATTTTAATTGTTCTCATCACAAAAACTGATATATATGTGAGGTGATGCATATGTTTAGTTCAATTTAGCCATTCTACAATGTATGTATCTTTCAAAACATGGTATAAACAGTAATTACATACAACTTATATTTGCCAATTTAAAACAAACAAAGAAATAAAGTCTATGTGTAAGAGCCAGAGAACATGTTTGGTAACTAACAAAAAGGCTTTTTTTCTCCTGCAGAGAAAAAGCTGAGGAGCAGTCACAAGATTGATAATGTTGCAAAATCCCGGCAATATTTGAATGCTCAAGGCACGTTTGTTATGCTAAAACCAGAGCCCTTGTTGGAAAAATCTGGGATCCCAAAAAATAGGACAGACATCTCTGAGGATTTTGTTCTGTTGACTTCCTTCAGCCCTCAGAGTTTGTATAAGTAGCCCACTTTTCCTTATTAAGAGATAGCATTTCACTGCTCAAGAATACACTGCTGAGAACTCATCCCTTACACCCCAAGGCAAAAGGTATCCCTTAAGGAGCTGTCCCCTCTCCTGACTATTAGACCAATAGCTAGTATTAAATCCTAGCACCAGCCATCTGGAGACATGCTGGAATTTACACGAAAACCAAAAACTATCAAGGCTTATACAATAATTATTTAGCATGTATCAGTTGGAACCAGAAAAATACTCCTGGGATTAATATTTTGAAAGTGTTTGATCAGAACATAAAATTGGATAAGCATGAATATAATGAATTATGGACACTTTTTTGGGACATAGGATTTAACCAGCCATCAAGAATCCTAGCAATTGGGAACAAACTTACTCTTTGGATAAGGGTAATGGCTTATTCAGAGTGAAGTGAGAATGGCTGAGTCACCCTGGTACTTGGTAGACTGAAGTCACACCAAAAAGAAATAAAATAAAGGCTGGAATAAATGGTTTGCCATTCACCGAGCACTTTAGGAATCTGCTGCTGAGATGGGCTTATGTAGTATGAGAAAATTCAGTGGTGTCTCTTTCTGCAGGCCACGGCTGATACAGTAGGCTAGGCTTACACAGTATTGGACTTGTTAACATCCTTGGGGATTCTTAGATCCCAGAGTATGGAAGCCAGGTGGCAGTGCTTAATCACAATGAGCTAGGGAATAACAAATACTTTGAGCATCAACAAGGTCAGAAAAACAGTCAAGGGAGCTTCAACAGCAATGAGTTGTGGAGATTGTTAGCAGACTAGGGCAAAACAGACAGGCAGTCAGCAATGGTGCCAAGTAACTTCTATGACCTGAAGAAAAGAATGGAGGAACAGGAACCTGAATGTGGTCCTCCTAATGAAAGGTCACAATATCTTGCTCAGTTTAGTTCCAGACCCCATGGACAGAGGACTCTGCAACATTGTAATATATATAAATTGTAATGATTCCCTGGCCCTCATTGAAAGGAAAGCTCTTTTTTCAGGTGATTTTTCAATGGGGAAAGCAAAATACACAGACATTTCAAAAACTGACAGATACAGAATCTGAACTGATACTTATACATGGAGATCCAAAGGATCATCATGGCCCTTTGCTAGAGTGGGAGCTGACAGGGCCAGATAATAAACAAATCCTGGCTAAAGTCCAGGCAGGCTTATGTGCGTTTACTAGGTATGTGGGGACCCACTCAGTGGACATTCCCCTAATCTCTGAGTGTGTCATTGGAATTGATATGCTTGGAAGTTGGAGTAACTCCACCTTGATCCCTTGTCCTCTGAGGTAGGAACTGTCAAAGAGCAGCAGGACTGAAAGAAGTGTCTGAAACTGCTCCTTTCCCATGTATGTTAAGATAGTAAATAAGAAACACCTAGCACCCAGGTCTTGGTTTGTAATATCATTCTCCAGTTAAAGGAACTAGGGCTCTTTGGAGACATGGCTGATTCTAGAAAGAGCTTTTGATTGCCAAAGCTGGAAAATTTAAGTAGTACTGGATTGTAATCAAAAGTATAAAATAAATATTTGAGTTCATGTTTATATAAAGAAATGATTGGATAAATACATGATGGAGTCATAGAATTCGAAATAATTTATGAAGATTCTCCACCTTCAAGGAGATGCAGCATAACTTCCTACTCCTTAAGTGTAGGGTGCACATATTGATTTTTCTCCAGTGAGTATAGTGTGGAAGAGGTGGGGATTAACTTTATAGTGGGAAACTTAATAAACATGATCTCAGCCAGGTGATTGGTGTTAACATCAACAGTGATAAATTATGTTGATAGTATTTGCTTTTGATATGATGTCCTGAAAATGACACTTCTGTGGTCTTTCTCTCCAAAACTCATAATTCCAGTCTAATCACGAAAAAGTGTCACATGTATCCAGATTGATGAATATTCTACAAAATGCCTAACCAGTACTCAAAACGGTGAAGGTCATTAAAAACAAAAGTCTGAGAAAGTGTCACAGGAAACAGAAGCCTAAGTAGACATCATGACTAAATACAATACACTCTCCTTGAACAGAAAAAGGACACTAGGTTAAACTTAAAGAAACATGAATAAAGTGTGAACGTTAGTTAATAATAATGTGTCAATAGTAGTTCATTAATGTTTTTAAAAATAAGGTATCATTAATAGGTCAAGCTATGTGTGAATTTTATGGGAAGTCCCCTGTATGACCTTTGTAACTTTTCTATACATATAAATCTATCCTAAAATTTTAAAAGTTCATTATACATCAGAAGAAAATAAAACAATGTCATATTCATGGGCATGGCTGTGAAATAGTGGAGATTATTTTCACCGTTAAAGACTTAAGCATTGCAGGGGTGGTAGGACCTAATATGTCTCTATTTATTATAATTAATTGTTCTGTTCCCTGCAGAAATAGTAGATCCTGGAGAATGACTGTAAATGACCACAAATTCAAAAAAGGTGTTACTCCTGTTAAAGCTGCTGTGCCAGGTGGGGTTTGTTGTGAGAGCATATTATTATGGCAGCAAATAAGTGGTATTCATCCATTGATTTGGCAAATGTGTTCTTTTCTATTCCAACCAGAAAGGAGGATTTGAAACAGATTCATGTTCACATGGAATAGACAACAATAGTTACAGTTTTGTTAAAATATTATATTAGCACTCCTGCTTTCTGTAATAAAATCATGTAATGATACATGGACCAACTGGGAATCCCACAGAATATCACATTAATTCATTTCACTGATGATAAACTAATTGGACAGTACAAATGAGAAGTGGCTAATAGACTGTTGATTTTGGTAAGGCACATGTTTTTCAATATGTACGGAGGGTAAAACCTATGGTTCCAGGAACCTTACTAGACATGTTAGGGGTCCAGAGAGGGTGTATGAAAAGAACTCCTTCAAAGAAAAAAGCAAGTTGCTGCATCTATATTCTCTACAATTAAAAGGAAGAATCACATTTGGTAAGCATCACTGGGTTTTGGAGGCAACACATTTTACACTTAATTCAGTTCTGGGCTGGGCTCAGTGGCTCATGCCTGTAATCCCAGCACTTTGGGAGGCCGAGGTGGGCAGATCACCTGATGCTCCCTACCACCAAAACTCAGGTCTCTGCAAGTTGAGAAGTCCTGATTCCCAATGGGAATACAAAAGAATACAGGAGACAGAGCAAAAGAACCACTGAATTATATGTTAGGCTACTTGAGACTCTTTGTATCCAGGAAAATGGAGTCATCATGCTGGTAAGGGGAATTGATCCTGATCAAGGGGAGGAAGTAGGACTGTTTTCAAACAATCGGGGTTGGGGGAAAGAATACATAGGGAAGCCAGATGATCCACTTTGGCACCTCTAGATACTCCCTTACCTAATTTAACAGTGAGTGGACACATTCATTAACCTGGGCTAAGAAAGGTATAATTTTCACAGGTTTAGACCCCACAGGAATGAAGGGTGGGGCCAAGACACCAAATAATCCATCAGGACAAGCTGAAGTGATAGCACAGAGTGAAGGGAAATTAGAATGGCTGGTGGATAACGGAGAGGACGAATATTGACTGCATTCCCAAGACTAACTTGCAGTGACAAAGGTTATAGTTTACCTTTCTAACATCTCTGTTCTACGTTTTCTCTAAGGAATAAAGGCCAATGGGCCAATAGAGAAAAGGTCTTCTGAACCTAAAAGGAAAAGTAGGTCTCTGTAGTGTCACCTCTCAGATCTCCTTCAAGAAAATTCACTGCTGCAGGCATGGTTGACTGACAGCCCAGCTCTTGATTCTTTTATCCATCTTGCTAACACAGGCCACATATATTCTGGGCTGCAGCCAGCCAGTTACAAAGCCTGGAAGTTTATTGGTGCTCCTTCTTGCCCTGTGAGAAATTTTTCTAACGGGAAACTTGTGCTCTGGGATTCCTCAGCAGCCTGGCCAAGACTTTCTTAGAACTTGCTGCAATTTAAGGGACTTTCTACCCAATTGTGTCTTTCCTCTCTCTCCTTTACAAAGACAGACCTGAATTGTTGTCTGAAGAGTCTTCTCACCTATTCCTGTTCCCTTGACTTTTATCTTTCATAATCATCCCAGATAAATTTTCTATACATCAAATCCCATACTGGCCTTTGTTTCTTGGAGGACACAGACGGACACAGAGGTCATCAGGCCCTCCTATGTGCGACTTCTTTTTATTCTAATTTTGCATTTACCATGGGATATTAAAACGGGTTTGTTTACATGTCTGTTTCCCTAGTAGACTACAAACTCTTAGACTCTCTGGTAAAATGAAATGTATCTAACACACAGTCAAATACATATTAGATGAGTAATACATGTATGTTTGCTGAATAGAAATTGTATTAAATTCATGTGCTCTTAACATGGCATACATACATCAAATTTAGCATCACTTTAGTGTTTTGTGATTATTGACAAAACTCTCTCCAGTGACCACTAATAAGCTATAAGCCATCTAGGGTAAGGATTTTCTCATTCCTCTTTGTGTTCCTGACACATAGTAATGGCTAAATAAGTGGTAAAAATGTTAATTTTTATTTCAAATATTAACGGTTCATATAATAGAAGATATACAGCATTAATTAATGACAAGCAGTCATTACTTCATAAATCAGTTTAGGAGTATGCCAGATAGCATAAGCGTATGCCAAATACCCAAAGAAAGAGTTAAGACCCACTTACGTCGTATCTACTGACAGATTAGGAAAAATTCACGACAAGATTAAAAGCAAGCATCTCTAACTCATTGAAATAAGAATGAAAGTGCAATGGTGGTTCTTAGTATGTGGCCTCACTGGATGCCCTAGAGGGTGACTTTACATAAAGAAAATCATTTCTTTATTGATTCAGTTCATTCATCATATCCATATTGAGCATTTCCTAAATGTCAACCACTGAATTGGATACCACATTTTCTTATATTAGAATATAACCGTTTATAACGGACCATGTTTAAATATTTGTTTGTTGATATGTCTTAATTTGTCATATATTATGTAATGATATTGATACTTCTCAATAATTATTTATTAACACCTATTGATACTTAAGATACAATCTCATATTAAAAACAGATGTTAAATCCATAACATTTTACGTATTGATCATTCTCTCTTGCGCTTTCTCCTTCTCCATTGTTTTATTTTTTCACACTGAAAAATAAAAGCAAAGAAAAAAGAAACAATAATAAAACAAAGCAAGAAATAGGAAAATTATATCTCCCTTATATAAAATAATAAAATACTTTGTTTTTTTCCAACAAATTACCACTTCATTGCTGTCTTAACTCTCACAATTAAATGCTTTATTTTACTGGTTTTAATTTCTCATATTTCCCTACTGATGAACTATGGTTGAGTAGCCATTATTCCACTGAAACTATTCTTCCAAAGATGAAAATAGCTGAATAGCTATCCATATCATTTCCAAAGGGTGTTAACAATCCCCACCATGAGAATTTGTGACACAGGGATGCATGATCTATGAAGTGAGAGATAGGAACAACAATGGAATGGAGAAGACCACAAACCAAAGTAAACATTTTGACAATAAAATGGGTCAAGCTAAAGAAGCTAGTAAACGATTAAATGAAAGTTGACACTGGAAACTAAACCAAACACCAGTGTGGTGAGCCCAATTGAGTTCTTGTTAGCCATCAATTTAAATAATATATAAAAACATTTTTGAAAGAATCATCTCTGTAAGCAGAGTATACCTGAAGCTGGTAGTATGGTATACAAACTGTGGAAGTACCGGGGTTATCCAACTACCAACTTTTCATTACCTAGATTGAAAAGTTTCTCAGCTTTGATGCTCTTGTCATGGTTATCACCCCAGCTTAAGTTCCATATCTCCTACTTATTGGACGTAATTCATTACCTTACTAACCAGCCTCTTTGCTTCCAGATTTTTCCTTAATACATTTTCAACAATTCTATACAAGCTGACTTTCTAAATCTGATATCCTACTCCTTCTCTCAAAAATACTCAGTGGTTTTCCCTTCATGGTGGTAAAAACATAAAATCCAAATTCCTTAATATGGTATTCAAGGTTTTGGTAATCCCTTTTCAATCTGCATTTTCATCTTGATCTCAGGTCATGTTCTTCAACAGCTTGTCATGTTAAACTTTCTTTTCTTCTCAAATTCTCATTCATTCCTTCTCACTTTTGCTTAATCTGTTCTATTCATCTGAACTATCCTTCTTTTTCTCTGTAGCAGCTAGAATGTAGCTCCTCAGTGAGGATTATCTAGAATGAATGCCACTGAGTATAACTAATTGCATTCAGATTAAATGTACTGTAGTTACACAAGTACTGGGGAACATTCTCAGTACCTCAGAAGGTGTTCAAATCCTAGAGTAAATGATTATTTGAATTCCATTGCCTTGTCCAGTGTCTGGAGAGAATAAGCTATCAACAAATATATATTAAATATTTATTTGGGGGGTCTTTGTTTCCTGGCATTGTCCATGATTTTCCATATTTGAGCATAGGATTAATGCATGTGTAGCTCTAGTTTTGTGAAACTCAAGCTGAAGATTGGGTTATGGGATTGGTTGGACCCACTAGAGAGGCCACATCATTCTGTAATGCAGGCTAAAATATAAATGAGGTTTCCAGGGCTGAATCTGGTAGAGGACAGGGTAGGTAAGGGCATTGTCACATTACACTCTGAAAGGCTTTTTTGAACATCTGTGTTTTTCTACTTGTACAAAGATGTTGACACAAAGATACCATGCTTGGGAATTACAAAGGCATTAAGCCCCAAAAGGGGTCAACTTTGAGAATCTTGGAATCATACAAAACAGGAAATGGGATCCAAAATGAGGATTTTAGTCAAAATTGATAGTGGAAATCAAAAGAATGTCTTTGTATAAGCAGAGAAAAGATGTTTATTCTTCCAAATCAGATAGGATCTAGTTAAAAAAAAAAATGCTTTAACCCCATTGATCCAGTATTCTCCACCACAGCTCTGTGTGCCTTGCTCTCTGCTGGGATGTCTTATGGGAGTCATAAAAAATTCTGGTGACTCACACAGAATAAAGCAAAGAAAACAATTTATATATTTGCAATAAGAGCTTCCTTATTCTCCTCCTACCAGAGAAAACAATCATTTCAAAAAGAATTTAAATAATTGAAATGATTATTTGAATGATTTGTATTGTCTTTGTAAAAATAACACAGGCAAAGCTTTTCTTATATACGAAAGAAGAGGTAAATGAACACAGAATAAACTCATAATTTTAGAGCAGAGAGCAACTTTAGGAAAAGTAAGTTTAACCCTTTCGTTTTACAGATGATAAATTTTGCTATCGGGAAAAATGTTTCCCTCTGAGGCACCTAGTGTCATAAATAGGTCTTGAGCCCTGACTCTTGTTTAATTGTATAATTGTATAAAATATTATACAATTGTATAAAACATTCTTATCTAAGGTAGGAGTTGGCAAACTGTAGTCCATCAGCCAAATCTGGCTTGCTGCATGTTTTGGTGATGTTTATTGGAACACAACTATGCTTATTTGTTTACATATTTCTTATGAGTGCTTTCATGAGACAATGGCAGCATTAAGCAGTTGCTACAAATCCCATATGGCCCTTAGAACCTAAAACATTTCCTAACTGGCTCTTTATAACCTCAGGTATAAACCACCACTATCACTTACAGTCTTTCTTCAATACTCTACTATTTATTTTTCTTGCAACTACCCACTTTCCAGCACCAGCCACATTCTCCTAACAGAACGCATGCCATGAAAAGGAGGAGACAGAGAACTTTGCCTTCCAGCAAAGACTGCCCAGCTCACATTATTCACTTTTTATAAAAAAAAATACATTTTCTAAAGAAAATTACTTTTAATGCCTTTCCAGAAGCCACCAAGAAAACACAGCTTTTTTCTAAGATGGATAATGGTTAACATTGCAGACATCATTGTGACTGACCTGGGTGTACACAGGCAGTACCAAAAACAATGAATGATTTGGAGTTTGTTGCAGAGGCTGGTTTCAAAGCTTTGGTAAAGGATCCGTAAGCTGAGGCAGACATCTTCAATATTATATGCTTTTGTGTTGATTGCTGATGATCTTTGTGATCACACTTTGCAACCACAGTTCTCATCTTTGCAACAGAAATTTTGTGTGAATTCTCTGCTGAAGATCTTTCCACATCTGAATTGATAATGGTGACCACATTAGCTAGACCACCAAAATGATACTATCAGTGAAAGATAAATAAACAATAATTACATGGGTACTCTCAAAGAATAAAGTAACACTAATAGTTAACTTACTACCCTGCATCCGTAGAAGAAATGAGAGAGTAAAATGAATGATGGTGATCACATAGGAAAAAATGTGAGACTTAATAAGGTAAGTTAGCTTCACAGGTTATAGAGATAAAGATGAAGGTCAAGGAAAAACAACATGGAAAATAATAAGCAGAAATACATGATAAAAGGAACTGAGAAATATAATGTTCATTTGAACCTTACACTGATGACACTAGACATGAAGAAAATGGCAAATTCAACTGTAGCCTCACATGAGTGGAAAGAGAACTTGATGTTCTATACTGCTCAGTGAGTTCAGTTATCATTGAGGATGTTAGTATTGATCACTTGCTGGACTCCCTTTGGAGCTACTGAGGATAAGAAGAATAGCAACCTTGAGGTGTACATGTAGCTACAAGTATATTATTCTGAGGTGTCTCAACTTTGACTATGGTATGACAGACTCATAGGTGCTTTCTCTTAACATTTTCTGACAAATGCTTCCACAAACCAGGGCTAGGAGGAACATTTAAAGAAATTCAAGAAGTGCTATGAAATTCTTTCAGCTGACAGTGATGGCAACAAATTTTATATGATATATCCAAATCCCCAGACCTAGGATTCTAGGCAGATTCCAATGACTGATGACATTTATCTGAGTTGATGTTTAGAGTCAGGTAATAGGAAGACAGCCCAGTCAGAAAAGCATCATGTACGAAGGAGGCCCAGGTAATTCTGAGGAGCAACTAGGTCTGGGAGTCATTGAACAGTGTTTTTGACCAATAAAAGATTCTAGGTTTTAGAGTTCTCAAATATCTACAACTTACCTAATATGTCAAAGACATTGCATTTTACATGCCATTATATGTTAAAATTAAAACTCTCTCTGAATTCATTTGAAAATAAGCTCTTTTCAAGACCCTGTGTCTGACATTCATGAAGGCTGGGTTGGGTCCAAGCATATCTCTAAAAAAGGGCCCCATTTCCTATCTACATACTGGGGGACCAGCTCATCTTGTTTGCTTCATCCTTTGTGAAGTCATTTTTTCCATTTTTACTAAAAACTGCAGCTGTCTTCCTAATTCTTCCTCACTCCTTCCTTAATATGATTAGCAGAAACTTCACACCCCTGTGTTCATGCTTCTCAATAGGCTTACAAAGGAATTTTTACTAGGGAATTGTTCCCCGGATGAGTTTTTCTGCCTAGTCAAAATAGATGTGTTTACTCTAGTTCTAGCCACATTTGAGTAACTTATCCAGTTTATTCTTGGAATGAAGAAACTATGAATAAAATAAAATAATAAAAGCAAAAACAAGAAACAAAATGACATAGGAATTAATTTTTTTGAACATTGGCAATATACTTGCATATTTGCTTTCAAAAACAACTCTCTTAACATTACCAAAGGGAAATAAATTGTATCATATATCTGATTAATAATATGCAATATAAAATGTGAATATAAAAGTATCATAATATAATTTTATATTTAATCTCCTGCCTTTTGTTTATCCAGTGAAACGCTCTTATACTGACTAAATTTTAGTTAGAAGTCCTTCTCCTGGAACTTCAGCTTTTGTGGCTTGTACAACATGCGATGCAGTGAGCCTCGAGTTCCATAAGGTGGCATCAACCCACTAGAGTGAGTAGGGGACACTGCTGATTTTATTTTAGGTGACCTTGGACCTTCAACTTTCATTTATTCCTAAAGTTGTTTATGCAAAGAGAAAATTCAAAGACATTGTAAAAGTTTCCTTCATATCTAATACCTTCTGACTTACAAAAAGAAACTTTCAAATATCCATAGCTTTTCTGAAGATGGTAAAGTTCCAGTGCACAATTGAAGTTTATCTGAACCTCTCTAGTCTTCCTTGGACTGTAGACTCGAGCTTGAAATCCTGCAGGAATTCTATGCTTCTGGGATATCTGGCATTTCATCTTTTCGGTTGTAGTCAAATATATCATGCAAATAGTAATTTTCTTAGTTTTCTTATACAGTCAGAAAAGGTGAGAAATGAAGAAGATATTAAATATTTATTATTGTGTCTTTTTACAGGTTGAATTAAATCTTATTTAAAAGTAAAAATAATAGAAATAAAATAATGCTGCTCCTTGAATTATTTCTGCATAAATATCAAAATCTCTTTAAAAATACATGATTAAAATAATCCAATAAAAGTGATATTGAGCTGCATAATCCTCATAGGATAGAGGGGACAGCTTAAACAAGTTTGTTAATAATAAATGAAAGGGAAAAAGGAAAGATGCATTGAGTTCCATATTCACTTATTAATGAATCTTAATATTATCACTTATTAATGAATGCTAACTAGTTTATATAACTAAAAAATGTAATTTTCTTCTATACGTTATTAGGACATCATACACTATGTTTCGCCAATATAAATGCATTTATATTATCAGCTATTATTTCAAAAGGCCATTTTAGAGAACACTGTTACAATTAAATATGAAGAAACCTGTTCAGTTCTAAACTACTAGTACCAGTTACTTCTGAAGAGGTTCTTGTAGTATGAGAAATAATGACCTAATATTGCAATAAAAGCAAGCCTTAAGCAGTTTTCCTAACTCTGCTTTTTCCTGGCTTAGTGACATAGTATAAGTCATTTAATCTCCCTACATTAGAATGGGAATTTACTCCTTATTCTCATTTTACAGCAATGTTAGGAGGATTAGTTGGATAATGAATCTAAAGGCTCCTAGGCTCAGTAAAGAAAGACACAGATGCAATGTATTATTTGCCAGTGAAAGAGACAATGAGGAAGCACTTTTCTTACTAATCAAAATTATTCCTAGTGAGAGAGTGAATGTTAGCAAGTAAATTAAGACAATTTTTGATAGAGTTTCTAGTCTCACATATCCTACGGCAGCAAGCTAGGAGAGCAAACACAGCTCTCAGACAATTTAAATATATTTCTCTCATTGAGAAAATGGGACCACCTCAAAGGCATAGTGGAAAAGGTTTCATGAAGTCTTTAAAGCACAAACTTTGAGATAGTTGGGCCAGACCTAATGAAAGACACATATCAATAAAAAAAAAAGTGGCAATTCAAATGGGGGTTTCTTCTTGCATTAGCTTTCCACTGTTTTCTTAGAACAAAGACCACACCATGGCAAATGATTTTAAAAACAATGTAATGAAAAGCTATCCAATTTGGTAGCAGGTATAAAATATAATACCCAGAATTAATGATAAAAGAGCATACCCGTGAGCGTTCATAAGAATGTACACATCGTGGAGTTATTGAAATAGAATTGAATTGGGAGTAAATTACCTCAGGCTGCCGCCCTTTTTGACTGTTTCTCCTTAGGGATTTTTGACCTCAAATTAATTTTTCTTTTCACAGTGAGAAATCTGCAATATATGTAGGTTGTTTTCTAGCTGAAGGATAAAATAATTATAGTTTCCATTTAGAGAGTTTGAATTTCAACAAGGGCTTTTTCTTGACCAATAGAAAATGAAACCAACGGCTGAGTGCAGTAGCTCACACCTGTAATCCTAGCACTTTGGAAAGGCCATGGCAGGCGGATTGCCTGAAGTCAGGAGTTCCAGTTCAAGATCAGTCTGGCCAACATGGTGAAACCCTGTCTCTACTAAAAATACAAAAAAAAAAAAAAAAATTAGCCGGGCATGGTGGCGTGCACCTGCAATCCCAGCTACTCGGGAGGCTGAGGCAGGGGAATTGCTTGAACCAGAGAGGTGGAGGTTGCAGTGAGCCAAGATCGTGCCACTGCACTCCAGCCTGGGTGACAGGTGAGATTCTGTCTCAGAAAAAAGGAAAAAAAGAAAATGAAACCAACTCTGCCTTTGGTCCCGATGTGAAAGCTGCCAGGTGTGCCTTTCCCTTTTTTAGGAATTACTGTATATGATGAGGTTTCGTTCGTGAACTAACTCACAGTGGTGCCCAATTCAGTCTTATGTTGACTTTAACCACTCTTCAAATGCGAAGTCAGGTTTGTGGCAGGATTTCTGAAATTGTTCTATAAAACCAACAACTCTTATCTTGACACTCTTTACAGGTAGTCTATGAAAACAGTTAATTAATACATTGGATAGTAGAGTTTCTTGCAACCAAATACTGTCTAACTTTACCTTTGAATAGATTACCTGATTTATGAATTGGAAACATTATCAATCATTTGCCAAACACCTTCCATTAGTATGATTGATGGCCTTGTGGTTAAACACCTTTCCTCTTTCACTCTGTGTTACTGGATTGTAGCAATTATCTTGGTCTTTCAATTATAAGTTCTAATCGAATGATCTGATTTCTTCTGAGGAAACTCAGAGCCTTTTCTCAGTCAAGTAATTAATTTAGTTTTAGACACATTTCTAAATATGTTCACAGAGAACAGATTACGAATGGTCATCCAGACTAGCAAAAACAAGTACATACATATTTCAAGTGCTCTAAGAAAATTATATTTTTATCAATTGATAATTTCAATTTTAATAGTAATAAAATAGTTAATAAACTATGTATCATATAGTTAATTATAAATACATACTTTTAAAAGTTGATTATATAGTGTAACTTTTCTTATAATACATGTAATTTCTTATTAAATTGATATTTATTTAACAAATCTAATTTTCAAGTTTATGGAAAGTAACCAGTGAATCAGGGAAAGGTTTTGAATTAATTTGATGATATTACATATATTTTACATGGATTGAGGCAATGTTTTTTCTGTTTTTCTCCCCCATGTAATGTTTCAAATAATAAAGAAAAAGAGAGATGTTTCTTTTAAAACAGGAATGATTTTTAAAGGTTTTTGTTAACCTCATTGTAAAACTATCTTCTATTTATACATAAATTACTGGCAGTTTAATTCTCTCTTTTCTTAAAGAATGTTGGAAACCTGTACATGAATTTCTTCCACGAATTTTTTTTACTTTAAAAAATCTAACACAAGGTGGCAGTCAAGAGAAGTCTTTTAAATTTAATATTGGAACATAATTTCTGAGGTGAAGAAGTTAGGATCATTTGAAGAGTTATCACACACCTGACATGTCAGTGGCCAAACCAGTACATAAAAGTTGATGTACACTTCAATTAAAAATCATAATTACTCATAGAAGGAAAGCAGCAGGTTATGAAACCGAATGCTCTGGAATTGAGCCAGAAATCTTAGATGGACATCTTGACTTTAACAGTGTGAGCCTTGGCAAATCTCATTAATTCTCTGTGTCAAGACATATTCATTTCTTCATGCCAATCTAGCAGTGATTTTTATATCGTAATGAAAAATAGCTATCTGAGACATTCAGCTCCAGCTACCTCCAGGATGCTATAGGAAGAAGCAGTGCTGAAGAAGCTTTCAGTTTACAGCAACTCAATTTACCTCACCTAACCTCCACTTTCAGATATGAAGCAGATAAGAGTATTGTGCTGGACACACTGGAGTATACACAGACAAAAAACTCCAAATCCTTGACCTCAAGGAAAGAAACAATCAGAAAGATAGGACAGACTAATATGGTTGAGAAGGAAGTTTTCAGGAACTTCTTCACTAATAACACTGAAAATGTACAAATATGAAAAATACATAAAAATACACAAATATCTCAGAATAACTAAAAGTAATATTTATAATTTATATAGTTAATATTTAATATTGAAACAATATCTAATTCATTTGGTAATACTTTATTAAAAAGTCCATGATATTGATTGGTGTATACCTGTTTAGCACGGGTTTATAATTCACTGCAAACATGGCAGCTTATGTTTCTTATTTTTAAGAGTTAAGTTTTTACAACAGTAAAACTGACATAATATTGCTTATATACAGAAATTTATCACCATACATTTATTAGTCATAGAAAAATGCCTATACATAGTAGGCGTTCCACAAATATTGGCTACCTTATTGATAACCAGGGTAGTTGAATATCTGCTATGTTTCCAACATATGATCTCAGTTAATCCTCCATTATCTTTATTGTGCTAGTGAGAAAACTGGGACTAAGTTTATTTGATTTCCCTAATGCCATATAATTTATAAGGGACAAGGACAGGATTCCAGGCTAAGCCCACATGGCTATAGAGTCTATGGTCTTAGCTATCACGTGAAGATGCCTCTTACAAGTTGATATGGTTTACATTTTTGTTCTCTCCAAATCTCATGTTGAAATGTAATCCCCAGAGTTGGAGGTGAGATCTTGGGAGGTGTTTGGATCAGGGGGGTGGATCCCTAATAAATGGTCTAGTGCCATCCCCTTGGTGGTGAGTGAATTCTCATCCTGAGTTCACATGAGAGCTGGTTGTTTAGAAGTATGTGGAACCTCCCTCCCCTCTCTCCTCCTCCTTCTCACCATGTGATATACTGGCTCCCTCTTTGCCTTCGGCCATGATTGTAAGCTCCCTGAGTTCTCACCAGAAGCAGATGCCAGCACCATGCCTCCTCTACGGCCTGCAGAACTGTGAGCTAATTCAACCTCTTTTCTTTATAAAGTACCCAGCCTCACATATTTCTTTATAGCTATGGAAGAATGGACTAACACACAAGTTTTTGTCAAACTATCTTCACAGAGGTGTGAAAGATGCATATTTTCTTTCCTATAAACTGGTATTGAGCAATGCAAAGCCCTTTTAACTTTAATATAACAGAGTTCATGTGAATAAGTGTTTTGTTCCTCACACTTAGAAAGTAAATTGATCCAGAACTAAACTTTAAACTCTAGTCTTGAAAATATCCATGAACAATGGTTATTGAAAAACAGAGACTATGTCTTCCCTCACTTTTTAGGCCTTCATATCTCTGCATATTCTTCAAATAGTGGGAGCTTGGTGAATGTTGGTTTGCATATTTATGTGCTCTGGAGGGATTTGGTAATATAGATCAATGACTGGGTAACTAGTAAACATCATTACCAGACTGTGTTGCTAACTGTATAGGCAATTTCTATTACTAATTTAGTAAGTCTCATTGCATTTTCTCAAGAAATAATTTTAATATATACACTTCAAATTCAAATTTGTGAATTAAATGAAAGGCTGGAAACAACAGATGTCACATGTTTACATCAAATTATCAACTAAGAACTTCTCTGAGTGATTATTTACTTTATGTGTGCCAGGAAAACTATAATAAATGAATGTTCAACATATACTAAAATTTATATTTAATAAATTCCTTTTTATATTTAATCACATTATTATGTGATCTCTTTCTCTCCTATATTATTTAACATTTATAGAAATTAACCTCCAATTGTATTATTTTAAAATGACTTTTCATACTGATGAATACTTGCCTAGCCATGGTCTGGTGAGGCTACCTTTAGAAATTCTCAAACAGGGGTGATTTTGTCACACAGAGACCATTTGGAAATGTCTGGAGACATTTTTTATTGTCATGGTTGGGGGAGGGGATTGCTTCTGGCACATAGGGGATAGAGTCTAGGAAGCTGCTAAGTGTTCTAAAATGCACAGGACAGCCTGTCACAAAAAAATAACATCAATAGTGCTGAGGTTGAGAAATCCTGCCGTTTTAAAATCCTTAGTCTTTAATTTGAATTTGAAGGTACATATATACACACTTCACATATTAAGAGAGTTCATGGCTCTCATATTTTTAAAGAGTCCCAGATGTTTAAAAGATGCAAATAAGATACACAATTTTACTACCAAATTCTCATTTTATTTAATTTAGTTTTCTAAAAATTGACATTTATTTAATATCTTTGCATAGTGCTAAGTTATAATCTTTGCACTAAAGAGTTAAAGAATTAGGAAGAATATAACAGGCAAAAAATGACATCACAATAAAGCAAGATATTCAAGATGGGGAAACTATGCTGGGAATATATGTGAGAGGGGATATATGAGAACTTTCAACTTTCTGCTCAATTTTTCTGTAAACTGAAAACTTCTCTAAAAAATTGTCTATTAATTTTAAAAACTATAGTGTGGTGTATACAATAGTAGCAATGAGACAAACATGGGCCAGACGGTAGTGATGGTACAGCACTTGAGCTGGCACAGTATAAAGGAGAGGGATTTCCAGGCCGAGAGAAAAGCCCATAGCCATCTCCTACGACATGAATAATTCACCTGAAAGCTAAAACTTTCTGTGGAATTTTCACTGGTATAATTAGTAGATACTTTAAGGTAGTGGTTTTCTGGCACCAGCACAACCTGCCCTGTCTAGTTTATGCAGTTAGATAGATCTTGTATTCCTTTTCATATATCCAGCTGAAGTTCCTATATTGTCTTACTTCTACATAGATTTTTAAAAATTATTTTATTGTTATTATTCTATCAAGACTTTTTATTTCTTCTATCTATTCTTCCACCTCCCAACTCCATTTGAAATGGTGGTTTGCAGTAGTCTAATACTAGAGGTGGATAAAAGGGAATTTCAAAAGACCCCCCTCAAAATCCCAGTTACTCTCTTCTTTCTCTTCAATAAATTAAAAACATCTTCTTGAAATCAGTCTTCAGATGATCTTCCCACTGTATCCCACCTAAGAAAGACCCAGGGCAAGAAATTGAAATCTGCCAATTTTAGCTTCTAACAAATGCTCTAGAGGATTCTCATATCTTTTTGTTGTTGTTGTATTTAGGATATACTTTTTCTATCACTGGGGTACAAACATTCAATTTTAGGTTTGAGTTTTCAGATGAAAAGCAGGCACAGTATGCCTTTGGCCTGTTTACTCTGCCCAGAAAAGTAGTTCTAATCCAACCCTTCCCCATGGAACTTAACATTGAAGTTTGGGGAGAAGTACCAAATAGTGTTAAGAGCCCCTCTCTGCCTTGCATTATCTCTTTCAGACATTATTAGTGAAATATAATTGAAAACAAAAACTTCTCTCACCCAGCAAACCTCTGTGTAAAGGTAGAAGAGAAAGAATGCAGTTTTATTATTAAATAAGCATTAAGCAGAATGTGAAACCCATCATACTCTGCTAATAAGAGCTAAAGACAGTAAGAAATCTCACCTACTATATAGCCAAGCAAACAGAACTCATTATTATATGCATGTTTGCAAAATAAACAATAATGAGACCCTATTAAGAGGACTTGGCCTTACCATTTGTTACACATCATGTATTCTAAATTCACTTGTTAATTGAGATAGTCATTTGGATTTGCTAATTTCCTTTATCCAAAAAACAAAAACAAAAGAACAAACAAAACCTCATACATAACCTCAGGATGGGGAAGGTTTGAAACTTGAAGTCAGGCACAAGATGAAATTAGGGCTCTATCTCCCCCAGGAAACTGGGAAACAAACCTTCCTAGATTTTTTTTTTTAAAGAGGCTTACTTAGTCTTTAAAAACATTCATGCATATTTCAAAGGAGTCACAAGTATTTTAAAGTAAATGTCAAAAAATAGATGTTTGTGGGGCAGGGGTGTCTTTCCCTTTTTGCACCAGAGAAAATTAATTTTTCTATTTCAATTTGTATTTACCTTTATAGCAAACAGTTCATGTGTGTGTCATGGTATCCTTTTGAAGGGTCATGTCAAAAGTGTGTGGTATTTGTTTGAGAGGTTATTTTCAGCTGGTTCAAATGTTATTCCAATGCACACACACACACACACACACACACACACAGACACATACATGCACACCTATTGATATTTATAATTATCAGTCACACACAAATTTAACAATTCTTACACCTGTTTATAAAGATTTCTATCAGCTTTGTTATGTTTCTTATCTTCATATACTCTAAAGAATTACTGCAAAAATATTTGGAACAAAGTTTTTATTAAATTCTCTGGAGAAAAAAAAATCTGTTGAAATCTGTTTCTAAAATTGAAATATAAACCAGAGAGTGGCCAAAATAACTTTAAAAGAAAACTAGACTCTGTTCCTGTACACAAGTTTCTTTAAAAATGTTTTCTGTTGTTGTTGTTGCTTGTTTATCAAATGCTCCTCTAAGCAAGTAGCCTTTAAAAGTCTTGCTACTCAAAGTGTGGTCCATGGACCAACAGCACTTGTATCACCTGGAAAGCTGATGTTAGAAATGAGGATCTCAGTGTCTATTAATCCACTTAATCTGAATCTAATTTTTAATAGGGCTTCCACTAACCCTTGAAAGTCCAAACAAAATAATTACAAAGTCATGACTTATCTCTACACACTACATTTAATTTTATGTACAATGGAAACTGCTCACTCTCTTTTAAAATTGCGTCCCAAAGTGCCGTTAGTTACTGTTTCAATCACTTAGTGATTCCTTTTCTAGTATACTCATAATCTCACTTTAATATTCTGTGACCTGTAAATAACATTTTAACATTAATTACCAACCTCTTATACTCTTAAATAAAATAGAAGGGGAAAGAAGTTAATTGGTTAATACGTAAATACACTGAAGGGAGGAGGGAAAGAGAGAGAGAGAGGAAGAATAGGAAGGAAAACTAAGAGATATTATAGCCAAGTACCTTATTCACAGCTTCCTTCCTCAATACCCCTTCTGTGTTTCCTTTGTCATCATTCAGCATCTCAACTGGATGCTGTTCTTAATTTAGTGCAATGATTCAGACTTTCATTTCTGGGAGATTCTAACTCCTCAAAAATCCTGATCTTACAAGTGTACATTTTCTATATTATTTCATTAAATTACCACTGGACAAATACTAGGAAGGGCTCCAGAGGATCTCTGGGGATACAGAGGAAACTCTATTTACCTCCACTTTTTAACAGCAACTCTATTTTCCCTGAGCGATCAGATTTATTTATCACATTCTCTTTGTTGTTGGTGAAGTAGCCTAAGGAGTCTCAAGTGATCAGGTGCCTATTCACATTCTTACTTAGTGGAGTGACATTTACATCCTACCATAGGGGATTTCTTTTTTAAGAAATAAAGATCTCCAAATAAGTAGAACCCAAAGACATGGCCATGGAAAGCTAAATTATTTACAATTAGGCTCTTGTTTCCTAGACTAATGATTGGCTACATAAGAAATAATATCATATGTCGATCACTGTTAAGAAGTGATCACTGTTACGAGGTATTACTGTGGGGCAACATTTCAATGTCACAAAGGCTCATCTACTAGCTAGTACTATAACTAAGTTTTTAATAAGCCATGCCAAAGTTGCTTCTAGACTAAGGGATACATGTAAAAAGCAGTGAATGTCAGTATATTACTTCATTTGTTTTTCTATAAAGTGCAATTTTAATAAGTAATTTTGTATAAAATACAGGATAATAAATATACTCAGTAACTCCATAAAATTTTGATTCTCACAGAAGCATTATAGTCAGGAAAAAGGAATTCAAATCACTCTTTCAAAGAACTGTCCACTTCATGGTGGAATGAGACCATTTTAATCAATCCACCATCAGATGGTTGCAAGACATTCCAGGTTATAGTGACATATTCGAGTCTCAGCAATGATATTCATCATGGGTCTTTTTGGTTCCCAGTAGTGACTATAGCCAAGTTATTGTTGGAGAGGTAAAATCTTTCTCAGACTTTGGATAATATCCTTCCCTGTGAACATGGCTTCTTTCTCTTTGAGTCTCTCAAATACAAATATATTTATCCAACTTTCTTTAGACTTCAGAGTTTTCTCAATCACACTGCTAATCAATGATGGAATTCTGATGCACATTTCCAGGTTATGACTTGGAAAATCAATTAACACCTGATACCTGATAAGTAGGTGAGGTCTCATAGTGAGTTGGTGTCCCATTGAGAGCTATTCACTTCCTGCCAGAACCCACTAACAACCTGGTTATGTTGCCCCACAGTAATACCTCATAACAGGTGGATCATTTTGAAAAGGAGAAAATTTCATTTTAATAGTGGATATAGAGTCATCTAAAATCCTACGATCTGCTCTGTGATTTTCTTAGTATGTTACCATAGGCAAAAGAATATGCTGAGAGAGTAAAGGGGCAGTCAGAATCCCTTGCATTCTAAAAATGTTGCCAAAGCTACCTATTCAAAGACAAATGTACATAAAGACACATACCTGAAGAGGAATTTTTCTGTGCTCAATTCTTCCCAACTCTGGAAAACTACGTTTTTATCACTACCAAAGTATTTATCAGTCAAAATCTAATTTCCTATTTATTTCCCTATAAGCAACATTATATTGGGAGGGCAAAAATTTTATCTTTATTTTCTGAAATCATTCAGGTCTTCTTGAATGGCTGGCAGATAGTATATGATGAGAAAATGAATTAATGTGCAACTTCTCACCCTATACCCAAGAAAAAAACCCTAGGAGGAAAAAAAGATTAAAGAATTGAAGTAATCCCTGCAGAACTTTAATTGATCCTGTAATTCTGGACTCTTTCTCACTCTTGGACTTTACATGTGTAATTTGTCCTAGATAAAAGGCAAAAGGAAACCTTGATGAATCTTACACAAATCATACATTCTATTTTCATGTCTCATATGACTTTCTGTATTCCATTGTTTAGGTCTTCTTAAAAAAAAAACAACTCTTGATTTTTATGAATTCTGAGAATCCCAGGATGCAGCCACTTGTCAAGTTCTCTGGATGTTTGGGGATTTGGGTATTAATTCTGACAACCAAATTTGCAAAGCTGTGGGTTTATGTTTTTCTTTCAAAAATCTGAAAAAGGTAGGCTTATGAGACTATGAACTATTGCAGTTTTCAAAAGAATAAAAGGTATTGCTTTTTTTCTTAGGTTTTGCAGGTGATAAGAGGGACTTCACCTAAACTTTTTTAAATGTCAGATTCAAATGCAAAGGAAACCAATATAAAGTACATGATGCTGTTGTTAGAAATAGAGACCAAGTGAATATGACAAATGAGTGTTTCAAATGCCTTATATTTATGTTAAAATATGTCTCTTGCTGAAAGACAAAATGTACTGCCCATGGCTAACTGAGGCACTATAATTAAAATACAGCTAAGCAGCCATGGCTGGGTAAAGGAGGGGTCATGATGATTTGTTGAGAAAGGTGTTGTAAAAGTGTCACTGGATATATACCCAAAGGATTATAAATCATTCTGTTATAAAGACACATGCACACATATGTTCATTGCAGCACTGTTTACAATAGCAAAGACTTGGAACCAACCCAAATGCCCATCAATGATAGACTGGATAAAGAAAATGTGGCACATGTACACCATGGAATACTATGCAGACATAAAAAAGGATGAGTTCATGTCCTTTGCAGGGACATGGATGAAGCTGGAAACCATCACTCTCAGCAAACTGACACAAGAACAGAAGACCAAACATTGCATGTTCTCACTCATAAGTGAGTGTTGAATAATGAGAACACATGGACACAGGGAGGAAAACATCACACACCAGGGCCTGTTGGGGGGTGGAGGAGCTAGGGGAGGGATAGCAGGGGGTAGGAGAATTGGGGAGGGATAACATTAGAAGAAATACTTAATGTAGATGACATAGGGATAGATGCAGCAAACCACCATGGCACCTGTATACCTTGTAACATTCCTGCAAGATCTGCACATGTACCCCAGAACTTAAAGTGTAATTAAAAAAAAGTGTCACAGGACCTTCTATCTACAACCAAGCCAAACAAGTTCCTGTTGTCAGTGCCAAGTTAAACTGTGGCTAGAACGCCAACCTACACTCCCCAACACCTGCCAGATTTCTGGTTTGGGGCCTGAAAACCATCCAATCAGAGCTTGACTGTTTTGACCCATCAGAACTGAACAAATTTGATATGTTCATATGGATAAATGGACCTGATTGAGAACCAGAACAAGAAATTTCCCTATTTAAGTCAGACTTTCCCTTTGTTCTTATGGGGGCATACTTTCACTTGTACTGAAGCCTGTGTCTCCCCAGCCTGCAGATTGTTTTTTTAAGAAAATAAAGCTATCCCTCTTTCTTCCACAAATCTCATGGTCTTTAGTTAACATTTAAATTTCCAGTGAATTACTTGTACCATAGTGCATAATCGATTTAAAATAATTCAAATAGAGGAATTAAATGGTTTTCCTTTATTATAGTTATTTTTAAGTTTTCAGTCTTAGCTAGGAGAGTAGCCATGCCTAGAGAGATCCAAAGCCTGAAGCAAAGCCACCCCCACCCCCAGCCGAATATAATCAAGATCAGCTTACCCCCTAGCAATGAGTAATTGAGGGCTTATTGTTGTATGCCACTGAAATTTTATGATCATTTTATAAGCAACTTACTTCTCCATGACCAGGTGGATGGACATGATTCATGCTCTGAAACTGTGTATGTCCATTTCCTTCAAACTGAAGCTGTCATTTAATTTGCATTCCATCAATTGAATCAGATAATAGGATCTATTGTAGCCTGTAAAACTGACAATGTCTCCTTCTTCAAGTCGCATTCACGTAAGATGATTTGTATTTTTATAGGAAGAAAATATTTTGCCTAATCACCATCAAAGGAGCCTTGTACACAATCCCTAGGTGAGGAATGACTTTGTAATTGAAGGCATAGAGTAATAGTAAATGATAAATCACCTATTACTTAAAAGAGAAACTGTGACACCACTGCAAGATAAATGTTTATATTTTAGTTCAGCATATAATTCTCTCTAAAATAGAGTTCAGAATGACTCAAAAGTTAAAGTGATTCATGTTGATGGATAGAAAAGAAGATTTTTTTAAAATAGGAAATTGCCTTTTTTCTAGGATACCTATAAATATGTAAACATATAATGCACATACATAATGTATATCATTATGAGCTGAATTGTGTCTCACAAAATTCATAACTTAAAGCCCTGACCCTCAGTACTTTTGAATGTGACTATATTCAGAGACAGAACCTTTACAGAGGTAGGTTAACATGAGGCTGTAATTCAATGAGGCTGGTGTTCTTATAGAGGAGAGAATGCACAGAAGAGAGATCATGTGAGGATACAGTGAGAAGAAAGCCATCAGCTAGCCAAGGAACGAGGCCTCTGAAAAATCTCACCCTGCCAAGAGCTTGATCTCAGACTTATAGCCTCCAGGACTGCGTGCAAATAAATTTATTTTTATAAGCCACTCAGACTGTAGTGTTTTGTTATGTTAACCCTATCAAACTAATACATACATATCTATATATGTATGTAATATATGTTATATATATATACTTAAAAGTATTACATTTATTATTACAGATAATATGCATATACATACACATGGGAGGCCTAACATACAATATGGCATTATTACATACATATATGTTATGGCTTAGTAGATTCATTATCTTCCAATTGATTATACTTTTGTTTGGGGAATTTTCTCCACTGACTGATAAGTTATCACCTCATAATCTTTTAAGTGAAGGTGGTAAATAATACACATTTTAAATAAAAGTAAAAGAGAGTTCTGCCACACATTTCTTTAGCTGTATATTTTAATCTGTTCTACGGAAATCAGTTAAGCGAAAGACTTATTCATCTCTCTTGGATTATAAAATAGAAATTTTAAAGTAAAATACTAAAGCTATCAATATTTAAAGACATTGTTAAGTCAGTTATCCACACATAAGGGCATAATATGTAGTATTAGTACAAAACAAAATAATAAAATATTAGTGAGTTGTGTTTAACTGTGGGAAGGTTTTAAAATACTTATTTCCTTTATTGGGGAGGTTGTACATTTTCCTTAAAATATGATACATATTTCTTCATTTTCTTACTAAGTAGTGGTCAGCTAAAGTTAAGATGATGCCATCAATGTAATTGTTGTTTTGAGTCAGGGTCTCAATCTGTTACCCAGGCTGGCATACGGAGGTGCAGTCTTGGTTCAGTGCAGCATCAGCCTCCTAGGCTTGTTATCCTCTCACTTTAGCCTCCCGAGTAGTGGGACTACAGGCTCATCATGCCACCATGCCTGGCTAATTTTTTTATTATTATTGTTTTGCAAAGACAGATCTGACTATGTTACCCAAGCTGGTCTCGAACTCCTGGGCTCAAGTAATCCTCCCTCCTCAGCCTCCCAGAGTGCTGGGATTACAGGTGTGAGCCAGCACATTCAGCCTATTTGTTTTTTTTATTTGTTTGTTTTTAATTCCAACAAGGGTTATGTTATTGTCAGACTGAAACTAGTTGATGCATGGCAACTCATTTTTCCCACAGAAGACTAACCTTTAATACCTCTGTAACCAAAGATGCACCCTGTGGTAGTACTTCACAGTAACTAGAAGTATGAGAAAGGGCAGAAGTAATGGTGGTAAGAGTGTTTTCAGTTCTGTCTTAACATTCTTCTGGCCATACTTTGATGTTTTTATTCATCCACAGTAAGCATTTAATAAGAGTTAATGTAATTAGATACTATATCAGACACTGGAAGAAATAGAAAATGTATCTACCTCATGGGTCTCTGATATCTATCATGCACATCAAAGTACTTACATAGGAAATACCCAGTGAGTGTTCTATTAACTAGAACTGCTAAGTTGAAATCCACTTTATTACAACTAAAATTCAGTGATCTTGAGTCAAAAAGGGTCAGAGAGATAAGTTTATAATCAATATTACTTGACTTATGAAATTGGTTAATCTCATTATGATAAAGGACATTTAAGAAAACTAGGAAAACATAAAAATCATTTTTCTTCATTTATACATCTAATAGAAATCACTTCCCTCTTGTTACAATATTCATACCAACTGAACACAACTGCATTTTTAAAAAGTTTACATACTGATTATCCCAATGCCAACGTACTATCCTTTATTGGGGAGGCTGTAATTTTTTCTAAAGTATGACACATATTTCTGCATTTTCTTACTAAGTATCATCAGATAAAGTTAAGATAATGCAGTCAATTTATTTATTTTTTTTGAGACATCATCTCACTCTATTACCCAGGCTTATATTGGAGCCAATGAGACAGATGGTTTGGACTATTTCTTCACACAGGGCAGACACTGAAAATATGCTATATTAATTGTGCAATACGAATCTGCCCTTAGCTGACTTACTCACAGTATCTTTATGACTTTTGGCAGTTTCCTCCTTTGCTCCTTCCTCATCTGTAATACCTGCCTCAAAAAATTGTTCTGAAGAATCAATTATGTAGGTGGCTTGGCCCTGGTAGATTGTCCTTGGAGAGTTGAGGTGCTTTGCTCAAAGAGATGACATCTAAGACAGTAAGTGGTGCAAGCGATTGACATAAAAGCAGAACTTCTAGACTGTAATAGACATATCTGATTATCCCAGGAGTGGGTAGTAGACAATGGAAGAAATGACTTGATTGTATTTTAAAAATTGCAGTTAGTAATTGGAAGGTTCCCAAAAAAGCACAGCAGAGGACAAACCCAAGGAGGAAGTGTGAGGGTGTGTGCCTGACCCGTGGTAGGAATGCAGATGTTTGCTCTCTATTGGCTGCAGTGAGTAAGGAATGGCCACTCCAGTTGTAGTTCTCTGAGTGTCCTGAGGATTTTTTTTAAAGAATTAAGAAACCCACTCAGATGTAAGAAATGAGCCTCTTACTGTAGGAAACAATCTGGCTTTTAGTCTACTGGCAGAAAGGAAAGCTGCCACTGAGAACAACTCTCTAATCAGAATGGGAATACAGGCATAAAGCAATGAAAAGAACAAATAATGCATACTTAGAAGTTATGTAAGATTTTTATTGCCAATTATGTGAAAAAAGTTACATTCTGCATATAGAAAGTGAGAAGTAGAGTGACTGGCTTATTGAAAAATCTAAAGGTAAAAAGAATAAATACTATTGCAAGAAAATTTGTGAGATTTTTATGTTTACTTCTTTTTCCTTTCTAAGAAAGAATTAAATTTGTCATGTGGAGAATCTGTCTGTAGGACAGATCACTGTCCTGAAATATTTATGTTGATTTCAGAAAAATAAAGTCCTGGGACTTTAAAAAGTACATACTTATATGATATAAAATTTCAAATATTTAATTGAAAAAAAGTAAGCTGTACTTGGATGGGCTAAGGCATGTCTAGGTAAGTCAAATTATATTTAAAAATTAATTAAATAAAATTGTTATTGGCTGGGTTCAGTGACTCACAACTGTAATCCCAGCACTTTGGGAGGCTTTAGGCAGGTGGATTACTTGAGTTCAGGAGTTCAAGACCAGACTGGTTGACATGGTGAAACTCCATCTCTAATAAAAATACAAAACTTAGCCGGGAGTGGTGGTATGTGCCTGTAATCCCAGCTACACGGGAGGCTGAGGCACAAGAATCATTTGAACCCGGGAGATGGAGGTTGCTTGAGCCGAGATTGTACCAGTGCAGTCCAGCCTAGATGCAGAAGAAGACTGTCTCAAAAACAAACAAATCACTGTTATTAATTATTATTAATCACTTATTAATTATTAAGGATATTAGTGCATACAATATTGGGTAGGTGATTCCAAATTGATATGGGGGGTGCATAATAGCACCCCCCTCAGTACACACACACAATTTCTGAAGAATGGCCAGTAATAAATCCTTTAACAACAAGATACAGGGTGAGTTGGATTCCCAATGAGCTGGTGAAATAAACAAAATTTGCTAAGTTAAAGCTAACTATTCTCTGACATATTTTTGGATGGGAATGGGCATTGGCAATTGGGATATCATTTAGCTAAGAGGAAATATATTTACTAAGTTGACAATACTTTTAAGAAACTTATAAAAATGTTTCTTACTCAGATTTGGTCAAAGTTTAACCTTAATAGTATAAAACTATCATAGTTGGGGAAATTTTATTAAAGTTGAAATAAAATAGCTAATAGATGCTGTTACACTCTTGGAATTTGTGGGTTATGATTTATATAACTTTTATTTTGATACATTTTAAATAGGCATGGTAGATCTAGTTAAGACAGAAACTTTTAACAATAAACTAGAGAAAAGTTTAAGTCTAATTAGATAGACTTCTCAGAGTGAGAGGAACTATTTACTGACCCTAATTTGAATGAAGAAAATGTTTTATCACTAGTTTTTGTAATTTAAATTTTAGAAATAAAGAGTATTATTTGCACTGAAAGAGAAATGAGGATTAAATAAGGTGACTAAAATGAAAGATTTACTCTTATTTAATTATCTATGTTTTCTATGAAAGTGCTTGCAATTTTGATGAGGACAACTGAATGCTTTTTGGAAAGCTATTGTTAGAATCTGACACGCTGAATTTGACTAGGGCTATGTTTGCCTTGTTGAGTCAGTAAGAAGGAGATATATAATATCTGTATATCTGCTGTTCATATAGAATGAGTTGTTCAATTTTACTTTTAATTATTTGTTATGACTTGAATCTCAGGTCTCCACTAACAGTTAGATGGATAGTTGGGCTTAAAAAAAATATAAGCTCTAATTACTTGGGTAAGCATGTCCCAATCACAATGTTTTTTTATGTCTTTTGAAATTTTAAATTATCTATTAAAAACTAAGTTTATGAAAAAGACATTAATTAAGTTGAACCTTTATTAGAAACTTGCTAGGAACATTCTTAATCTTTATTATAGGCTCTTTCTAGGCTACTTCATCATCTCACGAAAGCAAGAACTTTGGTCTGAGATTTTCAAGATCAAAGGCCTATTTTTTGTACTTGAGAACCACTGGAATAAACTCCTTTTAGTACAGAAAAAGTATCATAGCCTGAAATTGCCACAGTTAAATCCAGGAAAGGGGATTTCAAATGAGGGATGTTTAGAAGATGCTAGAAGAAATGGAAATGAGAAAGAGAATAAATAGTGGAATTTTCAGTGGAGCTGTGGAACATTTTGCTCACATGGAAAGACAAGTGCTAGTACAGAATTTTCAATATCCTAAAGCCATTAAGTCATTAAGTCATTATCTCTGCCTTCTCTTTCCTTTTAATTGATCTGTACTAAATGTATGGGGGCTTCAAAATGTGATGTTGGATGATTCATAAAAATATTTTACAGCATTTATTCCTCCATGGAAGAAGATGTGTTTTTATTTTCTGTGATATTTTTCCTTCTCAGGTTATCTCTCCTCTCGTGTGTGCATAATGCTAGAGTGGAGCCACCAGTTCTAAATACTATGCAGTCAATTTTAAAATGTGTGCCAGAGTCAAGGGCAAAAAATTGAATCTATAATCATCATTCTGTTTCAGTGCTTTTGAAATACTGTGTGCTTTACCTTTAGGTAATTTTGATTCATTTCAGACTTCTCTGAAGGCTGGTGAGAAACATACAAGTTGGGAATTGTGTAGGTTACATTCTAAAAGTATTAGACTAATGACAGAAAAAAATATTTTTATATATGAAAATAAAATACTTGATCTCTTTCGTATGACAGGTATCTAATTAATAGAGATAACTAACTGAAAGAATAAATGAACAAAGGGTGAAGAGGTATTATGGGTTGTGAAGAATTGTGGCTCAGAAAATATGAGAAATCTCATATATAGTTTTTGAAATATATTTTGAGGTTATCATAGTACATTGTGATAAAGAAGGACCATATTTATCTGATGTACTTTGCTTAAGAGATAAGTTGTGAAATAAACAGGAATTGGCTTGGAATTATAAAAAGTTGTGTTTTTTAAAAGAAGGGATTAGATATAGAAAAAGTAAATGAATTAAACATAAAACAGAACAATTGATTTTTTTAACCTCAATTTACAGAATACATTGTTCCAAATTTCACCTAGGGGCAAAATTCTAAGTAATGAAATTATTACACATTTACTAAAATCATTCTAATTACATGACTTTATTCTAATCTTTATTAATGGTAAAAATACTCAGTAATGATATTATTGAACAATGAATTTACCAAAAATATCTAACTAGATAGTTTTGGATTTGTCCTTCTGTGTAATGACTAAAACACTGTTAGAATATGCTAGGCATTGCTATCTTCATTTGAGATTAAACCAGGTAACTTGTCTAAGATAACATTTCAGATAAGTGGTAGGACAAAAATAAAGCATTATATTACCTTAAATTAATGTTCTTCCTATTCTAAAAGGCCTCCTAGCATTCAGTCAGAGAGAGAACTACACTTAAAATATATACACTATATTCTATTAATGAACATGAGAATCGGGTGGATAGAAAGTGATGTGGTTGGGGGTGTATTTTAGGCTGATTAGGGAGAGCCCTCTCTAATGAAGAGATGAAGGAATAAAATAAGAGATCTAAGCATCATAATCAAACCTTCCCTGATTATAGAAAGAGTGAAGAGAGGAGCATTCCAGGCAAGAGAAGAAATATAAATGCCCTGAGGTAGAAGCTTAAGTAATGTGTTCAGCTGTGTGCAAAGAGGCCAGCACGGCTGGAACTCAGTTGTCCAGTGGGAGATGATTTAGAAATGTTACCAGCACTAGATAATCTAGGGACTTGTAGGCCACAGTCATTGTAAGAAGAAGTCAGAGAATTTAGAACAGGGGATAAATTGGCCAGAATTGCATTTAAAAGTTTCGTTTTGGCTGCAGTGTGTACAAAAATCTTTGGGAGTGTCAAACAGTGAAAACATCAGAATTAACCAGCTACCACAATTGTTTAGGGACTAGTGGGGAAGTGGTGGGAATTGATCAGATTTGGGACATTTCAAGATAGTGCCAAATATCTTGAAATAATAAAGATTATATTAAGATATTGGAGGGTAAGTCTATTAAAAAGAGAGCTATCAAGGCTTTTGGCTTGAGCAAATGGGAAAAGTAAAGTAAGAGTCATAATAAAAACTTGTAGCATGTTAAGCCTACAATACCTGTTCAAAAACCCAATGAATGTAGTAGTTCAAGAGTTTGAGGCAGAAAAAAGTTACAAAGTATCAATATATCAATGATATTCAAAAGTGTGGGGCTGGATTACATCACAAATGGCATGAGTCATTGACAAGTGAGGAAGTACTGAATGTTGGAGACTCCAAACTTTAAAAGTCAAAACTATGAAGAAGATAAACAAAAAGAACGTGAAAAAAAGAGTTTTTGTTTGTTTGTTTTTGTTTTTTGTAAAGGCAGGACTTCATGTTGTCCCAGGGGTCAAGTGAAGGAAATGTTTTAAGAAAGAGTAATCAATTATCTTAAATGTTAGTGCCATAAAATTCTGTATAATTATTAACCATTGGATTTGGCAATGTAGAGCTCAGTGTTGTTAGAATGAAATTTTAATGGAGTAATGAGAAGAAAAATCAATTTGAGGCAGGTTTAGAAGACGATGCAGTGGTAATACAGAGTAATGGTAAATCTTTAGGGACTTTGTAGAGATGAGGGATAAATAAAGTTAAAGTTGGAGGGGGGGAATATATCCAAAAGAAAAGTTGTTATGAAAGGAGTATTACAACATGATTATGTGACAATGGGAAAATACTCTATGACAGTGGAAAAACTCAATTGGAATGGAAACACTCAATTACCATGAAATTATAGAATTATCAACTCTAATTATTCAATGAGAACATTAAGCAGGGTAGAAGAAGAGATGTTTTTATTTGATGGGGATGCCCACAGGGGTACTATATGTTCACCAAGAGAAACTTTTTCTTCTGTACATCTCTGTTGAAACTAACTTAGAAATAGGCTTGATTGTCTCTAAATACACTTTACAAGAAAGATAAAGCCTATAGATTTTTATATGCAGTAGGAGACATTTCAAACTGTTAATGTAAGAAGTGTATTTATGGTCCTGTGTGGGAGTCTAATAATGCCTATTACCTATGGTAGATGCACATAATTCTGAATTAGTTAGCACCATTAGTCATAGAATCTCACAATATGTCTGAGTATTTGCTTTTGTCATTTTACTGAAGTACAAGGAGGTTAAGTGACTTGCCAGTGATCATCAAACATGCTGGAGAAGAAGCCAAGAATAGAATCTTAAGATTCTGACTCCAAGTTACTTACTTTGCTGTACTTATTTACTTTCCCCCTCTGCTTAGCCATTTGCTGGGCACATTTACAATAAATATAATAAAAAGTGACATTCCAATTTTTAAAATAAAGCTTTACCTTATACCTCTGGCAGAATGGAAACAGACTAAGTTTGCAAGACAAATGCAGTAGATTTTTGACTAAAGTCTCCTTTTAACAACCCAGTTCATTCATATAATTTCTTAAAGTCTCAGTTTCTACATCTGCAAAATCAATATAGTAGCTTCTTAGATACCTGTAAGGGTTATTGCCGAGTTTAAAATGAGGAAACTGAGACCAGCCTAGGAAAATTAAATGCCAATTTATTAAGCTCCCAGGCAAGGTTCTGTGGTCTGGGAAAGGGGGCCAGAGAAGTTGGGCTTGACTCCTCTTGGGCGTGGGATTTTATAGGGAGTGAAGGCGTTTGATTGGTTGTGGAGAAACAGGACGTGGATGGGGCAAGCTGCTACTGGTAGATAGGTGGGATTTCCGGTGAGCAGGCTGCCCAGGGGGCAGGTTTTGACTGGGCTTCTTTTAAACTTTGGCGGGGTTTTCCAAAGGCGGGCTAGGTGCCGGGTGCAGAGTTTAGTGTTGAGTGCAGAGGTAGGTGTTGAGTGCAAAGGTGGGTGTCGAATGCAGAGGTGGGTGTCGAGTGCAGAGTGGTGACGTAGTTTCCAGGCGCGGGGAGGGATGGGCCTGTCTGAGCTCCCGGCAAGGCAACCGGCCTTACAATACCTTTTAACTCCTATGTTCTATTTTTCAAGCACAAGATAACTGAAGATTTGGTCATTTTAACTTCATTTGTGAGATGTGTGACATTACCATTTGGGTTTTTGATAAAATATTCCCTTCATCTATTATGAGGAATCCTAAAAGTACAGATTCTTAGGACTCAGCCATCACAAGGCCCACTAGAAAGTCCATATCTCTTCCTTCTAGATTTAGCTTTCTTATAGTTTAACCAATATCATTTCATTACTTCTAGAAAAATATATGTCTTTGGAAATTTTAGGTCCTCTTTGAGAATTGAATCTCATGAAAGAGCTACCTTTTTTGTTCCCTAACATCATATATATATATTTGGTGACTGGAATAGTGTCTAGCACATAGTAATAAAAAACTTATATGAATTTATTAATTAGGAAAAAAAAGAGCCAGGACTCTGCCCTATACAGTCTCAGGGATACCATTGGCATAATGTGCATGATAAAAGCACAAGACACATAATACAATGATTAGATAATAGCAAGTATTTCCTAACATCCCACCTCCACTTCAAGGCCCAATTCCTCCTTTTTTTGGGTATGTTTTTAGTTCCTATAAATGTTACTAACACAATTCTAATAAAAATATGTGTACCTCTGTTTTTCATCTTACCAGTCTCTGCTTTGAAAATCTAGGAAATTGGCTTACCTACGCTGATTTGTAATCTGAATACTTTATGAACTTGTTTCCTATATTACCAAAATTCTGATTTCTTCTGATGTTTGTCTCTACTTATTCTTAGATGTCTATTTCTTGTTATTCCAAATCTAAATAGATTTTTTCTTATCTTTGCTTCTTAAAACGAGGAAATTAGATAGTGCTTTTATTTACTTTTGGCCCTCTACACCCAAACTATTCCTTGCTATGTCATTTTGATACAGACAGGAGGCAGGAAAATACTGGGTAGAGAGTGGTTCCCCAGCAAAGGCCCCACCCTTAAACCTGGTAACCTGCAGCCCTAAAAAGGAACAGGCATTCCTATTTTTGAACCCAAATGTTGCCTTTTCCAAGACCAGTCTGGCCTGCCATGCTCCAGTCCTGTGCCCATATAAACCTCAAGCTCCACTGGCAGAGTGGCAGAGTGGTGCAGCAGAGAATAGAGAAGAGGAGTGTCTGAACATTGAGAGAAGTTCAGCTGGGGATGGTTGGAGAGTAGATTGGCTGGGAGACAGCTGAACTCAAGGGGAAGATCAGATCATCTCCCTACTCCATCCCCTTTTCAGCTCCCCATTCATCCCACTGAAAGCCACCTCTATCACTCAATAAAATCCCTGCATTTAGCATCCTTCAAGTCTGTGTGACCTGATTTACCCTGGTTGCTGGACAAGGACCCAGGCACCAAGAGGGCAGATTGTAAAAGCCTGTTACCTTGACTTTCAACTAAGCTGGTTAATATTTAGCCATCCAAGAATGGCAAAGCTAAAAGAGCATTGTAACACCCCTAGACACTGCAGTGGGGCCGGAGGCATAAAGCACTCACCCCAGCTCACCTGTGTGCTCCCCATCCCATAAGGGGTTTGAGGGTATGGCAGCTGAGTAAACAAGCGACTCCCTTCATGAGGAATCCCCTGAAGGGGCCAAGGGAATTCTCCCATTTTGTCTGTGTTCTCACTCAGGATCCAGCACATGGGTGAGTACAGATGTGGAACTGTTGGATCTGCCTCTTTTCAAGGCCTTGCCATTCCTTTCTTTCTTTTGGGTGAGAGGAATGTTGGCTCTGTTTCTCTTCATGGGGATTTAACCATCATGTGGAATCAGGACAAGGCCCTGGGGCAGCTGAAGGCATCTGGCTGAAGCCATTCCTCTCTGTGCTGGGTGGCCCTGGACTGGCTCCCAGTTCCTAACCACAGGCGGCCATTGGCCAAGATCCCCAGACCTTGCTATGGTATCTTTTCTTCTTTCACATTTTGAAATGGCTCCTATTTCTTCTTTTATAATGTTAAGGGTTTTGCTACAGACTGCAGAAATAATATTAAGTAGAATGAGCATTTGGCCCAGCCATCAGAGGTGCAATTCAGAACAATGTAATTCCGATTTGTTCTTAGATGTGTGACCCCAAACCTCATCCCAATGATCACAGGAGTGTGTGCCGACAGGTGCACATTTCAGACTTAATCTAAACAAATTCATGCAGCCCTGAAATACTTTTATGTTCCAAACTTGATTCCAGGCTTCAAGTTGAGGACCTAGAGAGGAAAACCAGATCTAAGGGATCCAAAGACAGGTAACAGGCACAGTGTAAATGGGCACACCAATTCCTGCTGACTAAACCCTTGCATCATGGAAGGAGGCCATGCCCCACAACATGGATGAGACTGATATCTGGAGGAAGTCACAGAAACAGGCCCTGGGACCAGATAGTACATTAGAGGACTTCCTGAAAGTGGCCACCTTGATCTTGTACAATAGAGATAGGGAGACATAAGGAAGAGACAGACTTTTATGGCCATCATGCAAGCCCACAAACCCCAGAATTCCCAGGGTGCACCTATTAACTGCTACAGATGTGGCAAGAACAGTTATCTCTCTTCTAAAATTTAACTGTTCCTATACAAGTTTTAATTTCTTTCACCAGGGTAAAACATCTTGGGGTACAAGTTGTTAGTATATTTAATTCTTATTTCTGTAATTTTTGTCCTAGATTCTTTTCTTGTATAATACACATTTAACCCATGCATACTTAACCTTATAAAACTTGGTTTTGCTTGTTTTGTTTTGTTTTGTTTTTCTCTCACCTAGAGGCCATCAAACTCCAAATGGTCAGTCAACTGGAGCCTCAGATGATGGCTCCCTTTGGCCGGGGAAACTTAGGCAGGACCTCTAGGAGGAATCTGACTCCCATTTTCCCCCAAAACAATGCCCTATGTCAGCAGGAAGTAGCTAAGATTGGTTGTCATCCATATTCTAATGGTAGTTAGATGTGCCTCTTCAAAGGAAAACAATGATACAGAGAGTAGGCAGGTAAATACTAGGTAGAAGAGAGAGGTTCCGCAGCAAAGGCCCCACCCTCAAAACTGGAAACCTGTAGCCCTGATTGAGAACAGGCATTCCCGTTTTTGTGCCCAAATGTTGCCTTTTCCAAGACCACTCTGGCCTGCCATGCCTCTATCCTGTGCCCATAAAAACCCCAAGCTCCACTGGCAGAGCAGCAGAGTGGTTCAGAGAAGTAGAGAAGAGAAGCATCTGAACATCAACAGGAGCTGGGCACAGTGGCTCATGCCTGTAATTTCAGCACTTTGGGAGTCCAAGGTGGGCAGATCACTTGAGGTCAGGAGTTTGAGACCAGCCCGGCCAATATGGTGAAACCATGTCTCTATGAAAAATACAAAAATTAACTGGGTGTGGTGGTGGGTGCCTGTAATCTCAGCAACTTGGGAGGCTGAGGCAGGAGAATCACTTGAATCTTGGAGGTGGGAGTTGCAGTGAGCTGAGATTGCACTCCAGCCTGGGCGACAAGAGCAAAAACTCCAACCCAAAAAAATAAAATAAGTAAAAATTAAAATTTAAGAAAGGAATTCAGCTGGGGACAGTGAGAGAGGAGATCATCCACAGGATGGCCAACTCCAGGGAAAGGTTATCTTCCCCACTCCATCCCCTTTCCAGCTCTCCATCCATCCCACTGAAAGCCAACTCCATCACTCAGTAAAATCCCTGCATTCACCATCCTTCATGTCTGTGTGACCTGTTTCTTCCTGGACACTGGACAAGGACCCAGGAACCAAGAAGGCAGGGTGTAAAAGGCTGACTGATTCTCCACTGAGCTGGTTAATATTTAGCCATCCGCAGACAGCAAAGCTAAAAGAGCATTGTAACACTCCTAGGCATGCATTTGTGCCAGATCCAAAAAGTGCTAGCCCTGGCTAACCTGTGTGGTCCCCTCCCATAAAGGGTTTGTTTGCATGCATGGCAACCAAATAAATGAGCCACCCACTTCGTGAGGGGTTCCACGAAGGGGGCCAAGGGAATTCTCTCATCTCAATTTGTTTTTCAGTGTAAAGATATGCCTGTTCTTTGTTGCAACAGCTCCATTTCACCCTAATGAATGAGATTCTGGTTATATTCTGCAAATGGGGGCCATTAGTAGGAAATAAAAGAGAGAAGGGGTATTTTTTTTTTTTTTTTGCTTCTGGTAGTCAATTAGTGTAAACTCTTCCAGTCTTTTAGCTTTCCTGCTTCTTATATTTAAAGGTTTTTTTTTTCTTATTGATAGCATGTATTTGGATATTGCTTTTTATATAGCTGACAAATTTGACTTCAAACTACAGTATTTAGCCCACTTATATTTAACATAATTATTGATAAAATTAAGATTTAAACAACCATTTTTCTATTTATTTAGTTTTGTTTCATAAAATAAGTCTTCTAAATTTTTTTAAAAATGTTTAGAATTGGTATTATTTCTTATGTTTTTGGTAGAATATGCCAATAAATCCGTCTAGGCCTAATGTTGAACTTGTAACTGCCAGTTGTCTAATGACTGAAAGCAGTTGTTTCATATATTTTATGTAGTTTGTCCAGTTGTTTATGATGGGAAGTTGAATTCGGTCCTTCTTACTCCATTGTGGTCAGAAGCTTGTCTCTTTATCTTCATCATTAGTAAGGCAAGAACTCAATCAGCTAAGAATCTTCATTTTAAAATGGAAAATCTTTATATATTGTTAGTAAGCAGATATTCATTGTTCTGTTTTCAGCAAAGTAGAAATAGAAAAATTTTATATAAATGCATTTTCTCTCATAGGTTTGCATTGCAATTTATTTTCACACTGAAGTAGCCTTCCATTTTGATATGAGCTAGTGTGTAATCAATCTTTTCTGCCTTCTTATGCTGTCTTGATAGGGAGTCTGAGTAAACCCTGGTCCACTGAACGGTCACAATCTGTTATTTGTTTAATATATTATTTTATATGTGCTCAGAACCATGATCTTTGTGCATTCTTGACAAATGTATGTAATAGACCTCTCATCCCTACATTGTGACTAGGGCTGGTCAGCTACCTCTTTATAGATTTCTTTTATTGCTTTGGGGCATCAGCTTGCCAGAAGTTGAAAAAGAATATCCTCTCTGAGCCTAATGTTATAATTCCCACTCCCTCCTCTTCTTACCACTTTTCTGGGCTAACAAGTTTATTCAGAACTTTTCCTCCCTGGGTTCACATGCTGCTGCTCCTTTTCTTCTTTTATTGATTCATTTCAGATCTAGTATAACTGGAAAATTACTCTTTTCACAGCATTACATTTTTGTATTATTTTTTCCATTTCAGTAAGTATATGATGGATATAAGACTTAGTTTCCTTTCCTATGTAATAATGATTGAGTTGCACATAATGAACAAATAGAAAATGTTTTATATACAATAGCCTAATGGAAACACTTTTCCTTGTTTAAAAAACACAGTATCTTCCATTTTTATGTCTATTTGATGCTATTTCTCAACTCTCAATTTAGCGTTCCCTGGTGGGCGTCATCATTACTTGCTCTTGGCAAGCAGAAAGATTGCAACATAGTCATTTAGTTTCTCCCATTTCCTTTATTCCATATTTTTTAAGTCACCCCTGTAATGAGATGGTCATAAAGCTATTTCGTTTGCATTCTCCAATTCCACTTTTTTTCTCTTCTGAAGTACTATCCTATGTACCTTGTACTCTATTTGAATCCCAGGTTAAAATGTTGTGTGTTAGCTATACGTATTGTCTCAGTCATGACAAGGGTAGCTGTGTTCTGACTAATATTTATGCATCCTTTGAGAGGGGTGGTATTGTATGACCCTGATTTGTGTCATATTAATACCTATAATAATTATGTTAATATTATTAGAGAATAAAATCAATCCATGGGATTGAATGTGCTCATTGTCTATTACATTGTTTACTTTTAGTTTTATGGTTATCTTACCAAAAATAATAAATTTATTGAAGACATTCAAAGACATTACTCAAAAAATTTGTTACTCCATTTTGCTTCCTTAGCACCTAGGGCAGTGAAAATGTCTAGTCAATAAATAGTGTTTGTCTGAAATCAATGGGGTCATTTTAAAGCATTTTCAAGTGTATGTTGGAAATAGTATGTTGTGATTTTAACATATCATCATATTAATAAATAAATATTTTATTTCAGAATCATGCTATTCTCATTTATTTCTTTATCATATAAAATTTCAGTTGGCTGACATTCATTTTAATATAGAATCTGAAATCATCTTGTCTCTGAAACTCTGCCACTGCTAAACTCAAGACTTTTATATATATTGCCTAAAATAAATACTCTCTCTAGATAAGTTTATTTTCATTACTCATTCTCTTACTATATAGATGACCAACAGAATTTTTCTTTTTTAATATCTAATTTAAATTACTATGGTTAAGTAAAAAGCTGTGAAGACATGGGGATCGATGTTATCTTTTTATTGTTTGGAATATCCATTTTAGCTAATTTAAAATAAAACTACCCCATTCATAAAATTTAGCACTCTATTATTTCCTACTTCCAATTCTGTAACAAGGGATTTGGATACTTTTGGTTTAAATCCTGCCATCATTGTGTTGTTTTTGTAATATTTTAAAGCATTTGGTGAAAACTGGTTTTGATATTGTTTACATAGCATTATCTGAAACATTATATTGCTTAGACAGTCAATATTCAATTTTTGTTCTTAATGCTGCTAAAAGAGCATTTTTTCAGTGTTAAAGTAAAAGTTTTCTTATATTCTTTTTATTCATAAAGATGATAATAGCACAGGTGGGTAAGTAAACTTAATCTGAAAATCAAAATATCTAAAAAAGTGTCACATTAGTCAAAGTTTTAAGAGAAATGTGCATATTATATTCCTTGATTATCTTTAAGTACACCAAAATAGGGAGCCTCTACTTAGCCCTTGAAATGCTATGATTATTCCTTACCTGTCATCTCACCTCTGACTTCCATCCTCTGTTATAAATCATATGTACTAAATATTAACAGCAAATTCAGGGACCCATGGACCTTTGACTGGTATTTATGTGTTACTTTTAATTTTTATGTGACTATTTTTACAGTTAGATACCTAAGGTCATTATCTCCTTGAGCACAATCTTTTTGTCACACACTTACTTTCTAACCAACCTCTGTCTGATGTTGTTTTAGTTGGTACCAATATTGATCTTATTTTTATAGCTTGACAGTGAAATACTGCAACTTATTGCATGTCTAAGTTTTTGAATAATGGTCACTTATAGGGAGATTGTATCTTCTTACTGATATTACGTTTCTTTAATTGAAGGTGGGTTATATTTTTCCTGTTAAATAATTTCTTTTACTTATTTAATTATTTGGGATGAACACATGGCAGACACAATCAGATAATTGAGCTTAATCTTAATCTGCTACTACTTCTGTAAATTTAAACACACACTTAAACATTCCTGGCCTCTCACATTGATAAAATAAATTGGTTAGACTAGTTTGTCTCTAAGAATTTTAGCTTTAAATGAACGCAAAGACCTGGAACCAACCCAAATGCCCATCGATGATAGACTGGACAGGGAAAACATGGCACATATACACCATGGAATATTATGCAGCCATCAAAAACGATGAGTTCGTGTCCTTTGTAGGAACATGGATGAACCTGGAAACCATCATTCTCAGCAAACTGACACAAGAACAGAAAATCAGACACCGCATGTTCTCACTCACAGGCGGGTGTTGAACAATGAGAACACATGGACACAGGGAGGGGAGCATCACACACTGGGGTCTCTTGGAGGGAAAAAGGGAGAGACAGCAGGGGGTGGGGAGTTGGGGAGAGATAGCATGGGGAGAAATGCCAGATATAGGTGATGGGGAGGAAGGCAGCAAATCACACTGCCATGTGTGTACCTATGCAACAATCTTGCATGTTCTTCACATGTACCCCAAAACCTAAAATGCAATAAAAAATATATATATATATAAAAGAATTTTAGCTTTCAGTTTCTATAACCTAGTTTTCTATTTCACATATTCAATTAGATAAAAATTGTATATAAGCAATATTGGTTATGTGAGAAAGGATTCATTTTGGCTAGACAGATGATCATTGGCAGAGGAGCAAAATGGAACATAGTGGTATAAACCAGCAATTGATGTGTTGCTTTTCCACTGTGGGTCATTGCTATTACACAGATCACTTGTGCTTATAATTCTTCTCCACCCCAAATTTCTCCACCATATAGGTCATGCAGAAGAGATTACTTCAACAAGCTGGCCTTTTGGTTATTTGGGAAACTTTAGTCTTACAGTTTTATCTTCCATTTCATCAACTTTTCCTATGATCATAGTCACACTCTAGAGCACCAATCTTTAATTGTGTTTAACTTCGGAAATTATAACAACATTTGGCTCCCCAAACACAGTCTCTAACCTTTTCATTTTCCTTCTCAGCTGCTATTATAGCAAATGTTCTTTCCCTTGTATATTGTTTTCTTCCATATTATCATACTTGGATATCCCCCTTACCCCAACTATATGCCTAAATTATCCAGTGAAACACAGTCTTCAATCTTTTCATTTTCTCACTCAGTTACTACTACAGCCAACGTTCTTCCCGTGGCATCTTGTTTTCTTTCATAGTATCTTATTGAAATTTCCCCCTTACCCCAACGATATGCCTAGATTCTCTAGTGAAACACAGTCTCCATCTTTTCATTTTCTCTCTCGGTTACTACTACAGCCAATGTTCTTCCTGTGGTATCTTGTTTTCTTTCATAGTATCTTATTGAAATTTCCCCCTTACCCCAACGATATGCCTAGATTCTCTAGTGAAACACAGTCTCCATCTTTTCATTTTCTCTATCGGTTACTACTACAGCCAATGTTCTTCCCGTGGTATCTTGTTTTCTTTCATAGTATCTTATTGAAATTTCCCCCTTACCCCAACGATATGCCTAGATTCTCTAGTGAAACACAGTCTCCATCTTTTCATTTTCTCTATTGGTTACTACTACAGCCAATGTTCTTCCCGTGGTATCTTGTTTTCTTTCATAGTATCTTATTGAAATTTCCCCCTTACCCCAACGATATGCCTAGATTCTCTAGTGAAACACAGTCTCCATCTTTTCATTTTCTTTCTTGGTTACTACTACAGCCACTGTTCTTCCCGTGGTATCTTGTTTTCTTTCATAATATCTTATTGAAATTTCCCCCTTGCCCCAACTATATGCCTAAATTCTCCAGTGAAACTCAAAACCTGGAAGTGTATAATGTTGGCTTTCTTAATGCCTGCATTTAGATTGCTGAGCCTTAATGGATGCGTACTGAACCACCAGGCTGATCAGTAGAAGTATTTGTTTATAATCACTGGCATCAGTGCCCCTGTGATGACTTGTGCAATCAATGACTTAAAATAATTTTAACAGCTTGGTAAAACTGTCTATTATTCTCATCACTTTCTACATTGTTAGTTGAAACTCACACTTTCTCTTTAGACAGAAAAGAGGAAACATCAGAAAGAAATTAGTTCAGATTCCCATTACTAATCTACAAACCAGTATATATTTTTACCCCTTCTCTATTCTTTCCTTTCTGCCAAAATACTGGAGTTGTCACTCTTCCTTTCTAAAAATAGTGTTTAAATTGTTCTTTAGATTATTTCATTCTTCTTCTCTTCCCAATGTCTTCAACTTTTAAAGTGGGACTAGCTCTGCTCATCTATATTTATGCATATTAAAAGCATTCCAATATGACAAAAAAGGCCTCTATTTGAGAAATCTACAACTTCAGATAGACTTTTGTGTTCTTCTTTCTTCAGTCTAAGCTTCTGAAATCTTTGTTTCCACTTCATTGTCTGTCATTTGCACATCTACCAATCCACTGAAACCACCCTGGTAAATGGCTCCAGTGACCTCCAGGTCACTGTGATACAGTGGCCACTTCTCAGTCTTCTTGCGTAGCCTCTCGCTATCTTTCTGAATAAATGATATTCTCATTGACACAATACCTTCTTTTCAAATTTGATCCTACTTTTTAAATTCCTTCCATTGGTTTACATGTGCATACCATCTTCCAGTGCTGGATTTCCTCATGCCTTCTTTCCCAACTCTATTTTCAATTTATGCTGTCTTTCCTGTTTTACCATGTCTTGCCAAAGCTAGGAAGTATGTATTTCTAGTATGTACCCTTTTGAGCTTCAACTGTGTCTTCCTATCTGATCTATCTGTCTGTCTGTCTATCTTTACCTATACATCCATCCATGTATATAATTTATACTGAACAAGCAAAAACTCTTTTAAGCTGGAGTTTCTCTGAAATTCCCAGAGGTGTAAAATAAATTCTTCTGGGGTAGCACTCTTTTTTCTCTTTCTAACTTCTCAATTACTCCTTGCCATAACAAAAGAGAGTTAGCTGGTCAGTGATTTTTGGAAAAAAAAAAAAAAAAAAAAAAAAAATATATATATATATATATATATATATATCATGCTTAATTCAGTCTTTTTCCTTTACTTTCATTGTGTCAACTTTTTCAGTATGCTATTTTTTATTTAGTCTTATGGTATACTCAGTTGCTCCAATCAGAAAGGTAAAAGTTGATTTTGTCTTTCTCCTTACTCTCTTTATCCCTACATGGCCAACTAACCCTCCACTTCCCCAAACTGTCACTGTCATCCTTCTATTCCTGCTTTCCCATCTCCCTTTTCTGACTTCTGTAATGGTATTCCCTCATTATTTCTTGTGTCCTGTGCAGCTCTAATTGATCTTCTAAATGTATAGTGTTGTCACCATATTATTTTTAAAAAAATTTTCCAGTGCTTATAGTTATACATAGGAAGGAGCCCAAATTTCTTAATCTGGTTTAAAATTGGTATATGATTGGGTCCCTATACTTGCCTCACTGGCCATCTGTCAGATTGTTCTTTGAGAATTAGTAGTAAGATCCTTCTCCTAGTTATTCAATGTGTCATGTATTTTCACTAACTCAGAATTTTTATGCACTATTTTTCCTTCTCTCTGAAACAATATTTACCTTCTAAATCTGTGCCTGTTCACTCACATAATGTCTTTTTTTGTTTTCAAATTTCAGATCTCAAGTTAACAGTCAATTATTATGGAATCCTTTATTGATCACCATAATAGGTAAGATATACCTGTTGTAACTTTATCTCTTTCTGTATATACCACATAATGGTAATTATAAATCTAAATTAGTTGTTTATAATGACTTGAACAATGTTTGTCTTTCTTACTAGACCATAAGCTCATGAGGGAAAGGACTACCTCTTTTTATGCCATGCTGAGCATATTGAGATGCTCAATAGGTATTAACTTACTAAATGAGTGGCTAATAAACAAATAGGAATTTTACATGCATAAGAAAGTTGGTAACAGATAGTATGAAAATAAGGATTATTATTTTTGCACCTGGTAGAATATAAGAAAGAGAGAAATTATGAACACCAATGGGCTTGAAATAACATAAAATTTTGTTTTGTGACTACTGCAGTATTTCAGTAATGTAAAATCTTCATTACTTTTTTTTTCAGAACACCAAAATTATGAAGTTGAATGTAACAATAATGTACAATCCTATGACACACAGGGAAGGGAACATCACACACTGGGCCTAGGGGGTGGAGGGCTAGGGGAGGGATAGTAGATGGTGGGGGGGGGGATTGGAGAGGGATAGCACTAGGAGAAATACCTAACGTAGATGATGGGGCAATGGAGGCAGCAAACCACCACCATGACACACGAATACCTGTGTAACAAACCTGCACAATCTACACATGTACCCAGAATTTGAAGTATAATAAAAAAATAAATATGTGAAAGACTATCTTTCAATATAATAACAGTTATATGTATTATATAAAGGTAAACATTTGTAGTTGCTCTGAAAAGTACCAGAGGTCTAAGGAAAAACAAAATACAAATTAATGCACTTCTTTATATTTATTTTGAAGCATTTATAATATCAACATAAATATCAATTTCTGTCTTAGTTTCTATTGTCAGTATATACAAGCCTTGATATATATCACTGTTGTGAAAGGCAACAGTGGAAGTGCCATTTACTTTGTTAATCCACTCAGACAGAATCTTTCAAAATAAAACAGATTAAAATAGAACATTTTGGCCAACCTCCCTAACTTATTTTCTATCTTTCCTATATATTCCTAATACCTATGATTAATATTCTACTATTACTAATCACATATATTATTGAGCACTTTTTATATATATTCCAGTGCTTTTTTTTTTTTCTGAAACTTAAGGGGTAGATCCTGTGGCACTATTATTCCCCATCCTTTATATGTGAGGGCAACACATTAGAGACTATGCAATTTGCTCATGATCTGGGCCAGTAGAGGCAGCCCTTGTTTACAAACTCACTAGCACGCCTGCAGATGATAGTGGCACAGAGACCAGCTGTTGCTACAGCAGCTTTCTTAGGACTGACTCTGGAAATGGGACTAGAGCAGATAATACTATATTCAGGATTATGGTGATTTGAGGATTATAAAATAATGCTAATAGAGCTGCTATAGCAACAGCTTGTCTCTGTGTCATAGGAAGAGCACTTCACTTGAAACTCGGCAGACCCAAGCACAGAGTAAAAATCCACCCTGCCTTGTGTGTCTTCAAGAAAGCCATTGGGTTTCTCTAAGGACTAGTCTCCCTGTCTGACAAGAAGGAATAAGCATATCAAATCTGTCTCATAGCTTTGGTTTCAAGAAAGAAAAAATAATGAATATAAAGGCTTTTTGTAACTCATGATACAAATTGAAGCAATGTTAAGGTCTAATTCATTTACATTAGTATTTTGTTGTTACAAGGTAGAGGAAGAGTTAGGCAAACAGCTGTTTTGAGACTTATAATTTTGGGACTGTTAATTACTCCTTTAATATCAATTTTATTGTCTGTAAAATGGAAATATAAATTACTAATTCCATAAGTTATTTGAGGTATTAATATGGTGTGAGGCATGTTTTAACTCCTCAATAAACGTGAGTTCTCCAATGCCTTCTTTCACTGCTCTAGGATTCAGTGACCCAACACTCTGACTTTTGGCTGTTTTTTAATCTTTGTTTAGAGTTTTACTAGTTCCTTTCTGTCCTTTAGAACTTGAATCCTAAAGCTGCATGCTTCCTTTCTGCTTTATCCTTCAGCTTTTACAACGGTAGCTCCGAAAGAGGCAAGTTTGGATGGAGTAGTGCCATTTTCTGAAAGGGTGTCATGTATTCTTCTCTGCACATTCTAGGTATCATTCCTTGTCCAATATGTGAATACAGGTCTCCCCAACTGTGGCTTGTCTTTTCATCTTCCTAACAGGGTATCCACAGAGCAAAAGCTTTTAATTTTGAGGAAGTTCAGTTGATCAATTTTTTTCTCGCATGGCATGTATTTTTGATGTCAAGGGAAGAACTCTTTGCCTAGCCTTACACCCCAGAAATTTTCTATTTGTAACTTCTCTATTCTGTTCCATGGACATACATGTCTATCCCCTCTGCCCTCATTCACTGTCTTGGTTACTTTTGCTACAATAAGCCTTAACATCAGATAAGATGATTCAGATCATTTTATTCTTCTTGCCAAGGTTGTTTACAGTCTTTTTCAAGTCACAAAAGTAATATATGAAGGCACACTTAGAAAGTTTTTTAAATAATACGAGATTCATGTGCTTCTTAGTAGTATTATTTGGTAACTTTTGGAGAAAAACTCTCCCTTTTCAATCACGAAAGCAGGTGTATATTGGTTTCCCAAATGTCCCTAATCAGCTTAAGACTAATGCTTCTAGATACCCATAATGGCTCAAGAGTTTAATGCTTTACATGTTTTAACTGAAAAAGCTTGAAGCAACATGTGGCTCTGGGTGGAATTTTCTTAGACTGTAGTGGTAGATATTGACAGGATCCTGTTGCTTTCCTGCCATTGTAGCAACTCAAGATGGCTGCAGGTCTAAAATTTGATGTCATAGGATTGGAGAGAAGTTTGACAAAAATTCAAAAAAGCAGCCCAGGCTTTTGTGAAGGGTTACTTCCAGATAGTTGCAGAGAGAATTAGCTCCATTTTCACATATTTAGTTTCTCTAGTGTCAGAAAGGCTCCTGTTAAGCTGATATTGTTTACACAATTTTGGAGATAAAGTGATTAAGCAGAAATGCCCATGAGCTATCACTCCCAGGACTGCAGAAAATATTCGACATAGGAAATTCTGCTGCTAGGAAATAAGGCATCTATCTCCAGTTGATTCCAGGCTAGAAGTGTTTTTTACAGCCTAAGGGAGTTCAAAATGGCCCTGTACTAATCCATATTCAGAAGTTTTTGGCAGGGAGGTTGCCTCATCAAAAGACGCTGCATCCTAAAGTAGGCAGCATTTTGTACAGTGGACACTGAAGGAAAGGAAAGCAGCACCTTCTACAAAAACAAGTTTGGAATATTGTGTGAAAAAATAATTGTTTCAATAAATTCCAAATGTATCCCTTCTGCTATATCATTTGGTTTAACAAATAGCATATAAATACACAAGGGAACATGCATTAGAACAAAAAATAGTGTAAAAGTGATATCAAGAAGCTTAATTCTTAATTATTTCTGCTATGTAATTTGTAGATAGAAAGAAACTTGAGGATGTATGAGCTAGTCCTACATTACCCAGAATGGAATATTGGTGGAAAAGACACCAATGGAGTAGAATGTCACTGAGGTTTATTGTTTTACCACCCCAAATCCTCCCTTCACCAATTTGTTTAGGGAGATTTTGCTCCCCTCACTCAAATCGCAGAGTCTAATGGAGTCTCACAATGCCCTTTTTCCTTGATCGCAGGAGTGACTGTGTGACCCAGTTAGGCCAAACCTAGACTCTCAACCATTAGCCAGAGTAGTCATTCTAATGCAAGCTCATGTCCCAAGCTGGGTTGATCAGACTGATTTTCTAAGACTTCTAGGCGGGACTTACAGGTTAGTATCTGAATATTTGGAGCTACTTGGAGACAGTATGCCAGACTGTTAGGGAGTCTGGCTCAAAAAGTATCAGAAAATGACAGATACAGAGACAATTCTTTGAACCGATTTTTTCCTAAGTCCTTGCTTGTTTTTTCTCTGGGTGGAGTTGGTTGATAGCATTTTTCAAATCTAACTTTCTGTTGACATTCTACTTTTTCTATCAGTTTTTGAGAGTTGAATTATCTATATTTAATTTTGTATTTGTCTCTCTGTCCTTTCATTTTCATCAGTTATACTTCAGGTAGTTAGGCATTCTGTTATTAGTTTCATACACATTTTGGGTTCTTATGTCTTTTGGTGAATTGGCTTTTGTATCATCAGGTACTGCCCATCACTGGTACTTCTTGTTCTAAAGTCTACTTTTTCAGATATCCATATGACCATTACGAGCTTTCATTTTTATTTAGCACCTATGTATAGCAAGTACAACTTAAGTATACTTCCTAAAATAGTAACTTATCTAGTTCATGTAAGAATCCTAATGCTTATAGGAGAATTCTTCTGAATTGGTGAGAAAAATCTTATTTGAAAACAATGAATGCCTTCAAAAAAGATTTTAAGCAGATGGAAATTTATTAAAGGGTATATGTGGTTTGAAGAATCATGGCAGGCATTGAGGAAATAGTCTATGGGTTGAATGTTCAAATAATAGTTTCTATAACCACACAACATAAGTGGCTCTCAAAGATAGCCAGCGCCTCTGGCATGAGCAGGAAAATGCAGAATCAAAGAACTGTAGCTATGGGGTCTGAGCCATTCAGCACCACCATCAAACTGGATGTGCTGTACTTTGCCACCCTCTACAGGTAGCTTACTTTTAAAGCTTCACACATGTGTATATGATTGGCGAAAATCAAACAATAACCAGAAACATATATATTTAGACTAAAATGTGTTTGAGTTTTTATTCACTTTTTGCTTCCTTTTGTTTTGTTTCTTAGCTGTGTATCCTTACTGCAAAAGGGATATGTTCTAGAAAGGGGTGGGAATGATTATAGCATGCCAATTTACAGTTTATGACACATTTCTTGGGCTAAGATAAGTTAAACATTAAAGAAACAAAGAAAGTATTACAGATTTAAAGGATAAGAGAAACTAAGAGTGAACATACATACTTACTTGCATATGTATGTATATGTCTACATATGTTTGTTGAATATTGAAAAGTGTTCTATTTTCTGTTCCACTTTGAAATGAGAACATCAGAAATTTATGGAAGCATTTTTCAAAAGAAAGTGTAAGTGTTGGCCGAGTATGGTGGCACACACCAGTAATCCCAGAACTTTGGGAGGCCAAGGTGGGCGGATTGCTTGAGGTCAGGAGTTTGAGACCAGCCTGGCCAACATGATGAAGCCCCATCTCCACTAAAGGTACAAAAATTAGCCAGGTGTGGTGCCAGGTGCCTGTAATCCCAGCTACTCGGGAGGCTGAGGCACAAGAATCGCTTGAACCCAGGAGGCAGAGGTTGCAGTGAGCTGAGATTATGCCACTGTATTCCAGCCTGGGCCACAGAGCCAGACTCCATCTGAAAAAGGAAAAAAGAAAGAAGGAAGGGAGGGAGGAAGGGAAGGAGGGAGAAGGAAGGGAGGGAGGAAGGGAAGGAGGGAGGGAGGGAGGGAAGGAGGGAAGGATGAATGGAAGGAAGAAAGGAAGGAAGGAAGGGAGGAAGGAAGGAAGGAAGGAGAGGAAGGGTAAATATTTCTGGCTATTTTCTTCAGTCTAGTCCTCCATTTCAAATCTCATAGAATCTCTCTATTACCTACTTCTAGTTCTCTTATTCTAGTAGACAGTTAAACTTTATGATTTGTTCGCCATGTCTCAACTTTTATCATTGTATTTCCTTATTCTTTTGTACTGTATTTTGAACTAATTCCTACACTGAAGTTTATAGCCATTTAATTCACTACTCAAAAGTGTCTCTACAGAAATTCACCTGAGCCCATTAAGGTTTTTATTACTATGACTATTTTTGTTATCATTAGCTTTTACTTTCATCTAGCAAGCTTTAAAATCCTACATGGTTAGCTTGATTATTTATAGATATACTATTTTCTAATATGTCTTTGAAAATATCAATAACAGTCATTTTATTGGCTTTTCTCAAATACTTGATCATTTCTGTTTGTATGCTTGTAACCCTTAACCTGATTCTGATATTTGAAAGGACCCGCTATTCTCCACAAAGTATAATCACATAGGATTTTATTTAAAGAAAAAGATGCAATAAAGTAAAACAGGATGCAGGTAGGTATTAGAGATTAAAGAGACATTCCACAATGGCTTCATTTAAAAAAAATTTTAAACATTTGCATGGACCATGCTGAGTCTCTGGCTCGAGCTGCCATGATCTATGCAGAAATCTTGTCTTAAGGAGTGCTCCTCCAAAAAAAATTGTTATCCCTTTAAGTAATCAAACCACACTTGTCAGATAAGTTTGGCCAGTTGCAAACCAGCTGTAAAGAGATTGGTCCTGTGGGTCACCAGGGAAATGTCAGACCTTAAATATTGCATCATAAATCCCATGGCTCTCATCTTTCCAAGAGTCAAAAACCAGGCATCCAGAAGTCCCAAGATAAAAAAGACTGAGTTTTTTCAGTCCAGTTGTTAATCAACTCTGGTTCCACCTCACTAACATTTTATATTGAAAGGCTTTATCCTGTCTGTGCCTGTCATATCATCTTATGACAGTTTGTCTCCGGATCTTATAGAGGAAATATGGAAATGGGCTATCAGGATGTGGGTTTCAGTGCTAGTGTTCTGGGTATTGGGCTTATAATTGTTTTCTGCTCTCTGATATGGGGGAGTACTTCTCAGTTTCTTATATTCAATGATACACATATAATTCTGTTATTTGAAAATAAACATTTCAGTAATCAGTATTTGTCTCAAGAAGCAGGGATGCAAGCTAGAGCCAAGAATGGTTGAGATTGGGGTAAAGTTAATCTACCTGGCTAACACTACTGTGGTAACATTAAATGATATTGTTGGTCCCTTGCTAACTGGTGTGCTAATATAAGCTCATGTCCCAAACTGGGCTAATCAGACAGATTTTCAAATTAAAAAATTAGAAATTTTTTTTTTAGTAGAATCTTTTTATTCAGAAAAAAAAAAAAAACCCAAAACAAAAAAGTTTTCCAACCACACACAGGAGGGATATGGGTAGGGGGGAGGTGTCTGTCCATCCAGCCCTGGCCCCCAGCCCATGTGGTTTTGGCAGCAATAAGGGGTGTGGGGTAATGACCCAAAAAATAAAATCGTGTATGTGTGTATGGGGAGGAAAAGGGTGCAAAGCTGTGGGGGAGTGGTGAGGGGAAGGGACAGACAGCTGGAACTAACAGGTTAGTATCTGAATTTTGAAGCTGCTTTGAGACAGTATGCTAGACTCTGAGGGACAGTAAGGCTCAGAAAACGACAGGTAAAGAGACAAGATTCACCTCACACTTCAAAGTTTGTAACTCTCATGAAGTTTCCCAACTTTGCATCATTAACATATTTTACTTATTTATTTCTTTTTGAGACAAGCTCTTACTCTGTTACCTAGGCTGGAGTGCAGTGGTACAATCATGGCTCACTGCAGCCTCGACCACCTAGGCTCAAGCAATCCTCCCAGCTAAGCCTCCCAATTTGCTGGGACCACAGGTGCGTGCCATCACACCGAGCTACTTTTTTAATTTTGTAGTTTTTGTAGGGACAGGGTCTTGCTATGTTGCCCAGGGTGGTCTCAAACTCCTAAGCTCAAGCTGTGCTCTTGCCTTGACTTCCCAAAGTGCTGAGACTATAGGCATGAGCCACTATGCCTGGCAAATGAACAAACTTTAAAATACATTTTTTTCCTCCTCATTTCAACAATGCTGAGAATTCTGGTTTCCCTACCGTAACAGTTTCATTTGCCATGCTCCTTCCTGCATATGGATTTTAAATTTCCTGTTGTCTTTACCTTGAATACTTCTTTTTCTGCCTTTTTTGCCTTTCTATAGCCCTGTAATTATTCATATCTTTTATGGAAAACTTCCTCTAATTCATCACTCTAATAAGTTTGTTTCCTCTCTTAGATTTTCATATAGGACTTGAATTTGACCTTCTGGGATTTCTGGCTATATGTTTTAATCCTCTACAGGATTTGTGAAGCTTCTTGAATCTGTGATTTAATTTATTTTGTCAGTTTGGGAAAATTCTTCAGTATTATCTCAACTATAGTTTCTCTCTTTTCCTTTGGAGAGGTTTCAATTGCAATTACTTGAGATCTCTTATAGATTTCTGCTGCCCTATTAACATTCCTTTTGCTGTTTTCCATCTGTTTTTCAGTCTCTGCTTCAATCTCAACATTTTAAACTTACTTAAGTTCCTGATTATCAATGTGCTTTTCTAACTTGTCTAATATGTCATAGAATCCACCTATTTCAGTTCTTATGTTGTTTATTAATAAACATTTTATTTTAGAATAGTTTCAGATTTACATGAAGACAGTATGGAGAGTTCTCATATATTTCATATTCATTTTCCCATTATTAACATCTAATATTAATATGGTACTTTTATTATAATTAGTGAAGCAAAATAAATTGTTTTTAACTAATGTCCATAGTTTTTTCAAATTTCTTTAGTTTTTAATTTCTTTTAATGTTTCATAATTTCAACTATAATAACATATTACATTTAGTTGTCATGAGTCCTTAGGCTACTCCTGACTGTGACAGTTTCTCAGACTTTCCTTGTTTTTGATGATCTTGATGGTATTGAAGAATACTCATCAGATATTTTCCAGAATATCCCTAAATTAGAAGGTCTATGAAATTTTTCTTATGATTAAACTGAGGCTGGGTGTTTTTAGGAGTAAGACCACAAAGTTAATGTGACATTTTCATCACATTATCCCAAGGTTAATACCTTTAATATGACTCAGCACTGTTCATGCTAATCTTGATTAACTGGCTGAGGCAGAATTTAATAGGTTCCTCCACTGGAAAACTAATCTTTCTTTCTCCCTTTCCATATTATACTCCATGAAAGAAAAGGGAAACATGTAGCCTACACTTAGAAGTACCGATGCATGTCATCAAGAGTGGAGTATCTACATGATTTATTTGGAATTATTCCATGTGATAGATATGTCTCTTTCCTTTATGTATCTATTCAATAATTTATTGATTCCTCTATTGGTTCACATATATTTATTTTACACATTTGGTTAAAACCCAGTACTAATTTATTTTATCACTCAAATTGTTCCAGTAGTGGCCACTGCAAGCTCCTTCATTTAGTTCCTATGTCTTCTGACATACCCTTATTATTATGTGTGCATATTTTTTGCTATTTTTTTTAAACATATTCTTATACTCTAGAACTACAAGGTGTTCCAGGCTCACCTTGCATCCATCCTGAGCCAGTCCTATAAACAGCTATTTCTCCAGGGGGTCTGGTTCTCATCCCTTTAATTGAATAATAGTATTAGAAATCAAGATCTGAGTATCAGGTGTCCTTGTCCCATTGGTTCTCCCATGGCTGAATACTATTATTCCATGTATTTAAAATTTTGTATTTCCATGTTTCTTTAATATGTAACCATCTGTATGGATATTAATCTAAACATGAGTTTATACCTCCAAATCTTACTTGTTACCACATAAATAATTCTTGGTTCCTTCTGTTGTTTATTTAAAACCTCCAAATTTAACTGTAAGAATTCTAGCTACCAACATCTGCCATCAACTTACGTAATTGTTCAGTTATACTGTTTACGTATAGTGGTTTAAGAATGGTTAATTAACTTTACCCTTGTAGAAACTACTTTATCAACTAGAGCAATTATGTAGTTTCTTTTTGCTGTTAATCTTACAGATTCCACTGATTTCAACAGTTACTTGAGTTATCACCTTATTACTCTAACCCTTGAACAAGTTTGTTTTATGCATTTGTAATTTATTTATATTCTTTGTCATTTTCTGAAGTCTATCCTGGAATCTCCTGATCTCCTAAATGATATTTGATAAAATTTGCATACATTAAGGTAATTTTTCATATTATAAGTTTCTATAGACTTTGACAAGTGCTTAATGTCTAGTACTTAATGTTGTATTATCCGTCCAGTGCTCAACATTACAGTATCGTATAAAATTTCACCTTCCTAAAAAAAAAAAAATCCCCTCTATTTCACCAATTGAACAACTGCTAAAACCCTGGAGAAAACTTATTTGTTTTCTGTCTTTATACAGTTTTGCCTTTTACAGAATGTTATATACATTGCAATCATATAGTATACAGCTATTTTAAACTGCCTTCTTCTAATTAGCAATAGGCATTTGAGATTGATCTATGTCTTTTGTGACTTAATGACTCATTTCTTTTTTATCACTGAGTAGATTCGATTTTATAAATATATTGCAGCTTATTTATTTCTATTGAAACATCTTTGTTGTTTCTAGCTTTTGGTGATTATCAATGCTATAAATGGTATAAGCATTTATAACGCGATACAAAGGTAATTTGTGTGGACATTTTCTTAATCCGTTAGGTGAACACTTAGCAGCAGGATTGCTAGATCTCATAGTAAAAATATGTTTAGCTTTGGAAGAAATTGCCAAATTGTCTTCAAAATGTCCTTGTCAACAGTTGGCATTGTCAGGTGTGTTTTTTGTTTATTTTGTTTTATTTATATTTTAGGATTCTAGCCACTCTAGTAAGTATGTAATAGTATCTCATTGTCATTTTAATTTGCAATTCTCTAATAACAAATGATATTGAACATCCTTTTATTTACTTAGGATATCTGTATATCAATTTGGTCAGGTTTCTGATATTCAGATACTTTGCCCATCTTTAGTTGAGCTGTTCACTTTCTTGTTGAGTTTTAAAAGTCCATTATATATTTTAGATAGAAGTCCCTCATCAGATATGTATTTTACAAATATTTTCTTGCAGTTTGTGGCTTATCTTTCCATTCCTTTCATAGTGTCATTAGCATAGCAGAAGTTTATAATTTTGATAGTTAAATTTGTGGATTGTGCTATTATTGTTGTATTTTAAAATCTACCATAAAACCCAAGTCATATACATTTTTTGTTTTCTTCAAGAAATTTTATCATTTGTATTTTACATTTAGCACTATTATCAATTTTGAGTTAATTTCAATGAAAAGTGTAGATATTTAATTCATATTTTACATAGAGATGATAAAGTTTAGATGTGTGTCCCCTCCAAATCTCATGCTGAAATGTGATTCCCAATGTTGGAGGTGGGACCTAGTTGGAGGTGTTTTGATCCAGGAGGCAAATCCCTCATGAACAGCTTGATGCACTTCTCATGGTAATGAGTTAACACTCTATCAGTTCACTGGAGAGCTGGTTGTTTAAAGGAGCCTAGCACTTTCTCCATTCTCTCTCTTTGCCCCCTTTCTCTCCAGGTGACACTCTGGTTCTCCTTTGCCTTCTTCCATAATTGTAAGCTTCCTAAGGCCCTCACCAGAAGCAAATGCTGGCACTATGCTTCATGTACAGCTGGCAGAACCATGAGCCAAAGAAAAGCAGTTGCTTTTCTTCCTATTATTACCCAGGATCAGGTATTCTTTTATAGCAACACAAACAGACTAATGCAATGGGCATCCACTTGCTTCAGCATGATTTGTTTGAAAGACTATAATTTCTCAATTGAATTGTTTTTGCTTCCTTGTCAAAGATAAATTGACCATATTTGTTTACATGTATTTTTGGACTTCATCCTGTTTTCTATCTGTGTTTATATTCTTATCCCAATACCAGATTTTCTTGATTATTGTAGCCTTATAGTAAGTCTTGAAGTAAGATTGTATCAGAATGCCAACTTTTTTTTTAATTATTTGAATTGTGTTGTGTATTCTAGATCTTTTGCCTTTCCATAAAATATGTTAAATCAGATTGCTGATACACACACACACACACACACACACACACACACACACACACACAAGCTTGCTGAGGTTTTGATTGGGATAACATTGACTCTACAGATAAAGCTAGGATGAATTCACATTTTAACAATATTGAGTCTTCTAATCCATGTGGCCTAATATATCTATTTTAGAGAATGTTTCATGTGCTAATGAGAAAAATACATAGTCTGTGGTTGCTGAGTAGTATGTTGTGTAAATGTTTGTTAGGTCCATTTGGTCTAAAGTCCAATTTAAGTCCAATGTTTCTTTGTTGATATTTTATCTTGATAATATGTCTAGTGTTATAATGTGGTGTTGAAGTCCCCCACTATTATTGTATTAGTGTCTATCTCTTTTCTGCTCATTTTCGGTTTCTGTTTGTGTGAAGTGTCTTTTCTTATCTCTTTATCTTTTGGTTTCTGTTTGTGTGGAAAATCTTCATTTTTGGTTTCTGTGTAGAATATCTTTTCTCATCTCTTTACCTTCAGTCTATAAATGACTACTAGTAAAGTGAGTTTCTTATAACCAGCATATAATTGGTTTATGGGTGTTTTTATTTGTTTGGTTGGTTGGTTTTTGAGATAGAATCTCATTCTGTAACCCAGCCTGGAGTGCAGTGGCGTATTCTGGACTCACTGCAACCTCTGTCTTCGAGGGTCAAGCGATTTTCCTGCCTCAGCCTCCCCATTAGCTGATACTACAGGCATGCACCACCATGCCCAGCTAAGTTTTATATTTTTAGTAGAGATGGGGTTTTACCATGTTGACCAGACTGGTCTTGAACTCCTGACCTCATGTTATCCACCTGCCTCAGCCTCCCAAAATGCTGGCATTACAGGTGTGAGCCACTGTGCCCGGACGGTTTATGGGTTTTTAAAAATCCATTTGGCCAATCTATATCTTTCAAGTAGAGCATTTAAGCAGTTTACCTTCAAGGTTAATATTGATATGTGAGGTTTTGTTCCTGCCATATGTTCATTATTATCTAGCTGCTTTGTACATTCTTTGTTTTCCCTGTCTGTTTTCTTTGTGATTTGGTGGACTTCTTTCATGTTGCCATTTTATTTCTTTCTCTCCTTCATTTGTGTAATTGTTTGATAAGACCTGTGAGTTTTAAACTTTTGTGTGTTTTTATGATGGCAAGTATAGACCTTTCATTTCCATGTTTAGAACTCCTTTGAGCATTTCTTGTACGTCTGGTCTAGTGGTAATGAATTCCTTCAGTGTTTGCTTCTGGGAAAGACTTTATTTCATTCCATTTATGAATCTTATTCTAACAGGATACAAAATTCAGCACTGACATTTTGAAAATAAAATCCCATTCTCTTCTGGTTTGTAAGGTTTCTGCTGAGAAGTCCACTGTTATTCTGATGAGGTTTCCTTTATAGGTCACTAGCTTTTCTCTTGCTGATTTTAGAATTTTTTCTTTCATATTTACCTTAGACAACATGAAGACTATATGTTGTGGTGAAGTCTTTCTTGCAATGTATTTTCCTGGAGTTCTTTGAGCCTCTTATATCTGAATGTCTAGAATTCTTTGTATAATAGGGAAGATTTCTTTTTTTTTTTTTCCTCAAATGGCTTTTACAAACTTTGTGCTATTTCTTCTCCTTCTGGAATAGTTATGATTCATAGGACATTTTAAGTAGTCTCATATGTTAGGGGGGCTAAGTTCATTTTTAAAAATTCTCTTTTTTTTTTGTTTTTGTCTGACTGAATTAATTCAAAATACCTGTCTTCATGTTCTGATATTCTTTCTTCTGCTTGTGTTGTTCTACTGGTGAAGCTTTCAGCTTTATTTTGTAATTTCTTCAATGAATTTTTTAATTTCCAAAGCTCTGTTTTTTTTTCAAAATATGAATCTTTTAGTATATTTCTCATTCATATCCTAAACTGATTTGCTAATTTTTTTATGTAGATTTCCAGATTTCTCTTGTATTTCATTGAGTTCCTTTTAAAATCAACATTTTGAATTATTTATCTGTTATTTAAACAATTTTATTTTGGTTCGAATCCATTGCTAGAGAGTTAGTGTGATCCTTTGGGAATGTTGTAATACCGTGTTTTTTTATACTTCCAGAATTGTACACTGGTTCCTTTCCATCTGTGGAAACTATTACTTCTTATGTCCAAATTTACTTTCCATTGTACAGGATTTAATTTTTTTTGTCCTTGAGGATGTGACTATGATGTGTGTTAACTAGGGTAATTTGTCTTTGCTTCTGGGTGCTTTAGTGGCAAAGACTCTGAATGAATTCCTTGGCTATTGATAGCCTTGCTGTAGTGGCTTTCTCAAATGCCAGATGTGCTAGCAGTGAGCATACTGAGCATTTAAGCAGGCTTATGGCCTCCCGTGGACCCAGGATGGTAGAGGTCTCAAGAAGCTTATATGATTTCCCAGTGTTGTTTATTAGGCGAATGCAAAAGTAACTGCAGATTTTGCCTTCACTTTTAATACTTGTGTCAAAAGAGTTTGCATTGGATTGTTCAGGTCAACCTCCAGGCCAGTAGGTGGCACATGCAGATAAGATCTGACTGCCAGTGGCAGCAGCTGGGTTTATGCCTGATCTTCATTTATGGAGAGCAACACTCCAGGGCCTCAGGCAATGGGCTTGTTCATAGAATACAGAGTGACCTGGGCTCTGCACAGCCTGGGAGAGGAGATGAAGCTAAGTGGAGCTGGAACAAACAAGCCTGCCCTTGGGTTCACTAATAGCATGTTCAAGCATCAGCATTGATGGGGGTAGCAGGGAAGGCATTGAGACCTTGATGAAATGTGCTGAGGTCCCTGCATAGGGTTGGGAGAGAAGGATGGGACTATCTCAGTGCTGTGGCCTTGGCAGGCAGAAATGAGATCTGTTTCTCTGTCACATGCCCATCCTATAGCTTGGGATATTCATTTTGGTTAAACATTGCTGTTTAATTCCAAACTGCAATGCGGCCCAGAGCCATAGGAGAGTCCCGCTCCATGGCTCACCACTAAACCTCTGTGTGGTCTGGAGCACAGTGTGGAGTCTCCCCCGCCAACAACACCAAATACAGCTAAACAGCTCTTCTGGTCTCCATGGCAGGAAGCTACAACTTCATGCAGAAATGGGAAGGGACCCTACCTTTTGGGCAAGCTGGGGCCAGGAGTTTCATGCTGCCAAAGGGCACCCAGCCACCCTTCACATTTCCAGACAGCCTGCCCTCTAGCTTACCTGGGTCAACTTCCCGTGGAAAGAGAAATGGCCACCTTTCCAGTGGTGAGCAGAAAGAGAGAAGTCCTCCTCTATGCATGGGTTTGTGCACAGAGGTCACTCAGTCAATGGGATGGGATTTTGCTTCTTGCTCTACAAAGCCCAGAATAGAATTTGTGTCTCTGTCGGATGGAGCTGCCAATCACAGCCCCCACGTAGTGAGCTTTTAGACCCCAAAAAGCATGTCCTTTGGTTTCCTTTGTCCCACGGGCTTCTCCTGTGGTATGCTACACTTAACTTTTCCTTAGGAGTGTGATGTTCCCTTCCCTGTGTCCATGTGTTCTCATTGTTCAGCACCCACTTATGAGTGAGAACATGTGGTGTTTGGTTTTCTGTTCTTGTGTCAGTTTGCTGAGAATGATGGTTTCCAGCTTCATCCATGTCCCTACAAAGGACATGAACTCATCTTTTTTATGGCTGCATAGTATTCCATGGTGTATATGTGCCACATTTTCTTTATCCAGTTAATCACTCATGGGCATTTGGGTTGGTTCCAAGTCTTTGCTATTGAAAACAATGCCACAATGAACATACCTGTGCATGTGTCTTTATAACAGAACAATTTATAATCCTTTGGGTATATACCCAGTAATGGGATTGCTGGGGATTAAAGATTTAAACATAAGACCTAACACCATAAAATCCGGAGAAGAAAACCTAGGCAATACCATTCAGGACATAGGCATAGGCAAGGACTTCATGATGAAAACAGCAAAAGCAGTGGCAACAAAAGCCAAAATAGACAAATGGGATCTAATTATGCTTAAGAGCTTCTGCACAGCAAAAGAAACAATCATGAGAGTGAACTGGCAACCAACAGAATGGGAGAAAATTTTTATAATCTACCCATCTGACAAAGGGCTAATATCCAGAATCTGCAGAGAACTTAAACAAATTTACAAGAGAAAAAACAAATAACCCCATCAAAAAGTGGGCAAAGGATATGAACAGACACTTTTCCAAAGAAGACATTTATGCAGCCAACAAACATGAAAAAATGCTAATCACCACTGGTCATTAGAGAAATGCAAATCAAAACCGCATTGAGATACCATCTCATGCCAGTTAGAATGGCAATCATTAAAAAATTTGGAGGCAACAGATGCTGGAGAGAATGTGGAGAAATAGGAACACTTTTATACTGTTGGTGGAAGTGTAAATTAGTTCAATCATTGTGGAAGACAGCGTAGCGATTCCTCAAGGATCTAGAAATAGAAATACCAATTTTTATTATTTCTTTTCTTCTGTTTGCTTTAGGCTGAAAAAAGTCCTCTTTCTATAGTTTCTTTGGGATATTGATTTCTGATCTCCTTTTTGTTAAATATATGCATTCCATGTACATATTTTCCTCAAAGCACTGTTTTTGCTGCATCACACAATTTTCGATAATCTGTGGGTTTGTTTTCATTATTTAGTTCACAATATTCTTATTTTGCCTGGGCCCACTTATTTTATTTAAGTATGTTTTAGTGTTTGCTATTTCCAAATATCTAGGATTTTCCTGCTATTTTCTTCTTACTGGATTTTTAGTTTAATTTCATTGTGGTCTAAGAATACATTTTGCATAATTTCTATTCTTTTAAACTTGGTTAAATATATTTTATGACCACACTGTAGTCTACCTTAGAGAATATTTCACGTGATGATTCTAATTTTGTTGGATGGAGTATTCTGAAAATCTCAATTAGGCTGGTGGGTATTGCTGTTCAGTTCATTTATATCCTTATTGACTTTCTCCCTGCTTGATCTATCAGCTCCTTAGAAAAAGAGTTAAATGTCAATTATAATAGTATACTTGTTTATATCTTCTCAGTTATATCAGTTATATGATGTATTTTTTTCCAATTGGTCAAGCACCATTTATTAAAAAGACCATTTATGTACACAGCATTGCAGATATAGCTGAATCTGATTCTAGTACAGTACTCTAGTAACTTTTCTGTTACTGGATCTATTTTCCTATTCTTGTGCACAAAATATTATAAATTAGCTTTGTAATATCTTTTTAAAGAAATTTTAGATTCAGCAGGTACATGTGCATGTTTGTTACATGGGTATATTGCATGATGCTGAGATTTGGGATTCTAATGATCTTGTCACCTTAACAGTGAACATAGTACCTGATAGGTAGTTTTTCTATCTTTCCCCCCTCCCCTCCCTCCCACCTTTGGAATCCCTAGTGTTTATTGTTCCCATCTTTGTGTCCCTGTGTAACCATTGTTTAGCTCCCACTTAGAGGAGAGAATATGTAATATTTGGTTTTCTGTTTCTGCTTCAATTTTCCCAGGATAATGGCCTCCCAGCTGCATCTGTGTTACTGCAAAGAACATGATTTCATTTTTTTTATATATCATGCATTTTGATACTCAGTTTTTAGACACATACACATTTAGTATTGTTATCTCTTACTGGAAAATTTGCACTTTACTGGTATGTAGTGCCCCTCTGTACCTCCAGTAATTTTCCTGGTTTAAAAGTCTGCTTTGTTGGAAATTAATATAATTATTCAGCTTTCTTTTTATTAGTATTAGCATGTTTTATATTCCTATGCCCTTTTACTTTTAATCTATTTGTGTCTTCATATTTTAAATGGGTTTTTCTATAGGCAACATATGTTGGGATTTTTTTTTAATCCACTCTAACAGTCCCTATCTTTTGTTTGATGCATTGAAACCTTCATATTTTAAAGCTAATAGTGATGTAGCTGGAGTAATATTTACCATGTTTCTAAATGCTGTGTATTCCTTCCACTCTTCCTTTGTATCTTTGTGTATTTCTCATCTTCCTCTCTGTTTATGCATTCTGTGGTTTTAACTGAGAATTTTATGTAATTTAGTTTTGTCTCTTAGCACAGCAATTGTGCTTCTGTTTTAAAAATGTTTAGCGGTTGTTCTACAATTTGCAATATACATTTACAGCTAGTTTAGGCACACTTCAGGTAACTCTGTATTGCTTCATGCATGGTGCAGGTATCTTGTAACAGAATATTCCCGATTCCTTCTTATCATCTCATGAATTTTTTTTGTCATTTATTTTATTTATGTGTTATAACAATCTAGTACATTCTTTCTACTATTACACTAGACATCTTTAAAGATAACTTAAGATCTTAAAGATAACTAAAGACACTAGTTATCTTTAACACTGATTAAGAGTAGGAATGATAAAAGATTTTATTTTACCATCATTTACTTCTTCTCTGTGTTCTTCCTTTCTTCATGTCAATCCACATTTCTAACCTATATAATTTCTTTCCCTCTGAAGGACATCTAATATTTCTAGCATGGTAATTATGCTTGTAGTTATTTCCCTTAGTTATTTTTTATCTAAGAAATCATTTATTTGTTTTTTAATTGGAAGTACAATTTTGATGAAAACTGAATTCTAGATTTAGGGTATTTTTCCTTCAACACTTTAATATTTTATTCCACTCCCTTCATGCATGCATGATTTACCACAAGAAGTCTACTGTAATTCCTATCCTCATTCTCCTCTAGATAAGATGTTTTGTCAATTTTACTTCTTTCAAGATTTTCTATTTATCTATGTTTATACATGAGAAGCCTACATTTATTTTGTTTTGTTCTATTTTGTTTTGGTATCTATTTTTGGTGCTCACTGAGCTTCCTGACTCTGTAGTTTAGGGTCTGCTATTAATCAGAAAGCTCTCAGTCATTATTTCCTCAGATCTTTCTTCTGCTGACTTTTTTTCTCCTTCACGTTTTACTTATGCTAATCTTATACCTTTTATAACTATTTTATAGTTCTTGAATGTTCTGTTCTTGATTGTTCACACCTCTTTGTGATTGCATTTCATTTTGAGAAGCTTCTGTTGACCTGTATTCAAACTCAGTGATTCTTTTGTCAGTGTCTATTCTGTATTTTAGTTAAAATGTTTTTCATTTCTAGTATATCCTTTTGCTTCTTAGAGTTTCCGTAATTCCACTTACTATCATATATATTATTTTATGTGGTCTGCTTTTCCATTAGAGCCTTTAATATATTAATCATAGTTGTTTTATTAATAACTTCCCTGTCTAACGAGTCCTACATCTGTGGTATCATCTGATTCCGGTTCTGATGCTTCTTCAGACTTCCTCTTTCTCTCTCTCTCACTGTCTCTTGCCTTGTCTTTATTTATTTTTGCTGCAAGTTGGACACGTATGTTTATCAGATAATAAATTTAAGGTAAAAGGCCTTTAGTGTGAGAATTTATGTTAATGTAGAAGTTGGTCTGTGTTTAATGTTTCCATAGCGATATGTGACAGGGACTTCAAATTCTTTTAGTGTTTTTGTTTCTGGCTTCCCTCTTGACTTTGGATTTCCTAAAATGCTCCTCCTATGGAAAGATTCTGAATATTGTAGTTATTTCCATTGTAATCTACTGTTATTATAATAGAGATCTGGTCATGTGGTGTGGGGAGGAGAAGCATTTGGTAACTTTGGATTAATTTACATACTTTAATGAGCTTGTGCCTCTGGGCTATGACCTTCATAAAGGTTTCTTCCATGGCACAACTTTTTGTTTCTTTTAAATTTTCTATAAATATGAGATAGAAAGGTTAGATGGGAGCTGGAGTCTAAATAAATTACATCATTCTCCAGTTGAGATAAAAATGTGGATTTTTATTTTTTCCCTGAAGAAAAGGCATTCCTCATACAAAACATGCTAGGAATATTTGACAATTATTACTCTTCCTCTTCCATTGTCTGAGACACAAAGGGATCTTTCTAGGATATCCACCATGAAGAGATAGTAGCCTTGCAAAAAGTGGGGCTTCTCCTAAGACAGTGGTCCTTAGGTTTTTTTTTTATAATTGTCTTGGTACTCCACACTCCAGTTTCTAGAAATTTATCAAAATTATCGTTTAAGTGTCCTGACACATTTATGGTTCCCATGGCTTCTGCTCTGAGTAAGCAGTTGTTAGCTGTGGTTTTTGATTTGCTTGTCCCTTCAGATTTCAGGCTGGCAATTTGCCCTGTAATCTCAGTTCTCTGATGAGTTCAATAAAAGTCATTGATTTTCTTTTGTTCTGCTTCTTCTCATTGCAAGGACTGGAGTGACAACTTCCAAGCACTTCTTTACATGTTGCTGCTGGAACCAGAGTATTTGGCTATTAAATTCTTAACTTCTAGAATTTTAAATGGACACTTAAGGTTTTAAAAGAAGCTTTTAAAACCTTAAATTGAAATGGAATCTTTTAAGATTTGAGGTTTATACCGATAGTCTCCTTTTTTTCTCTATTCTTGCCAACATACTAATCATATTTATTTTATAAAATTCCTGTCTGAAAGCTATGATGTCTGATTTATCTATTTTTTGCCTTGGTTTTTGGTCATTTGCTTTTGGTAAATCATACCATATTTTTTTCATTTAATGCCAGATATTGGATATAGAAAATCACAGGTGCTCTGTTTGATATTTTTCTCAAAGGGGGTTGCATATTTTTCTGGAGAGAAAATAGAGCAGAGGCTGATTCTTTTGATTCCACGGAGGGTTTTTTTAGGCTTTTTTTCTTCTTATTTCAGACTGAATTTCTTCAACTTTGGCCTTCCTTCTAGTTCATAACCCCTACCCCTTGTCTATGCCCCTCTGAGGTCTTACCTGCAATCTATGATTGTTTGCCAGTGTTTCTCATTTTGCTGGTTATAGACCTATTCCTCCCCCCGTATTCCACTGCTGCTGAAACCTCTGAGCAGCTCTTTAGCTTTTCAGTTACTGCTTCCTGTACAAATTGTTGTAGTATCTCTCTGAACATGTTCATCTCAGGTGCAAATACTTTGGGAGAAATTGTGCAAAGATATTTGGGTTCACTTTTTGTGGATCCCTTCTCTGGAATTTTGACCTCCAAGTCTAATATCACTTTGAAATTGATAGACTTCAATCCCTGAATTATCAGATTTGTCAATTACATTAGAGTCCTAAATGTTCCCATTATTTTAAATTGTCCAGAACTAAATCAATATACATTTCTATGATTTTGAAAATGTAATCAGCCAGCTGAAATAATATTTTAGAATGGTACAGAAGCATCATATGCAAAATATTAAAAGTGGAAATCAATGTACACAACAGTAATCACAAGATCAATGCTTGCTAATTTTAATTCTCTTATTTAAAAATCATTTAAATTAAAAATAACAGATCTATCAACATTTTAAAATAAATTCTATTGCCTTGTGCTTTATATTAATTAGGTTGTACTCAAATCTGATCCTATTTTTGATATTCCAGTTTTAATTAATTTTTTTTTTTTTTTTTTGAGACTGAGTCTTGCTCTGTCACCTAGGCTAGAGTGTAGTGGGATGATCTCAGCTCACTGCAACCTATGCCTCCCAGGTTCAAGCAATTCTCCTGTCTCAGCCTCCCCAATAGCTGGGATTACAGGTGTGTGCCACCATGCCCAGCTAATTTTTGTATTTTTAGTAGAGTCAGGGTTTCACCATGTTTGCCAGGCTGGTCTGGAACTCCTGACCTTGTGATCCGCCTGCCTGAGCCTTTCAAAGTGCTGGGATTACAGGCGTGAGCCACCATGCCTGGTGATATTCCAGTTTTTAAAAACAGTCGTGCTAGTAAACTGAGAAATAGTTATCTTGAAAATGTCATAGGTATAGTAGCTATGAAATATAAGTTATAAATATGTAGAAATATTAAAAAATCTATGTTTCGTTTACTTTACCATTTTTCATGTCAGATTACATAGTTAAATGTAGTGATGTGACATGTGACATGAAGGTAGCTAAATGGGGGACAATGCTATCAACAGTTGTGTAATTGCTTACACATTAAATTCATTTTCTTTCATTTATTCCCTCAAAAAAACCCAAAACACATGCATGTAATTGCCCTTTATTTGATTAATATTATATATTAAGCTTTACTTAGGACTCAATTTAGATTGTATATATCTCTTGTGATAAGAATTTATTTGAGAAAGAACGCACATACTGTAATGGCTTTCTACTTTATTGCAAATACAAATGTGGAAAAGAGCAAGAGAGAGAGAGAAAGAGAGATTTAGCCACAATAACGTGGCTAAAATATTGTTACACATAAAATAAATTCTCAGACTGCGCTAGTCCATGAAAAGAATAAATTTAATCTTTCAGATTTCAGTGTTTACTGCTTAGCTTTTCCCTTGATTTAATATTTTATCTGTAAAATGTATATTGTTTTGAATGTACCTCATATCACTATAAAAGTTAAACCAAATAACCTATTTAAAACAATTGACTCTAATAACCATAAAAAAAGGTGTTTACATTTCACTTGGTCAGTGTTCAAATATTTAAATAAATGCTATTCTAAGTTTCTCATTTTGTAGACACTGACTAGCTATTCTAAAACTACTAAAATTTATTATTCCATATTGTTCACACATAAAAATACACATATTTTGTCTCTTTCTCTTTGTCTCTTTCTGTCACACACACACACACACACACACACACACACATATATACACAGAGAGAGAGAGAGAGAGAGAGAGAGAGAGATCTGAACTATTGTTACTTTTGCACCTGGGACATTTATTTTATTTCTTTTTTTTTTTTCTTTTTTTTTTTTTTTGAGACGGAGTCTTGCTCTATCGCCAGGCTGGAGTGCAGTGGCGCAATCTCGGCTCACTGCAGCCTCCGCCTCCTGGGTTCAAGCGATTCTTCTGCCTCAGCCTCCCGAGTTGCTGGGACCACAGGCACGTGCCACCATGCCCGGCTACTTTTTGTATTTTTTAGTAGAGACGGGGTTTCACTGTGTTGGCCAGGATGGTCTTGATCTCTTGACCTCGTGATCCACCCGCCTCGGCCTCCCAAAGTGCTGGGATTACAGGCGTGAGCCACCGCCTGGGACATTTATTGAAACAAAGTCTATTTTGCCATAATTAGACTTTGCAAAGAGCAATATTAGATTTTGACAATTTTAACAGGCATGGTTTTTTTTTCTTTTGAAATGGTTCATTGAAGATAATTGAAAAAAGCAAAGGAATGTCCTTGGTGAGTGTTAGCTGGATCTCATGCTGATGCTGGATGGGAATGAAGCTATAACTACGACAACATGAAACCTGCAAAAGAACAATAATAAAAAAATGGAAAACATTATTGTAGAAGTTCAAATGAAACTAAAATGGCTAGAAATTAACATTCTCTACTATGTCTTTCAGAAAATGTTCCTCATTCACTTTGGTAGTAACAAACTTAAAAAGAAGCCCAATTAAGAGCTTATCAGAGATGTTACCCCTCTTTTTTCTTTTACTATAGTTATTCTATTTTATTTTGATTACTAGATTTTGAATAATAAAAGTTAAGAATATAAAATAGACTAGAGAATTGAAGATTAAGAGATTTTCACTCAGGCCTAAACACACACACACACACACACACACACACACACTCACTCACACACACACAGAGAGAGAGAGAGAGAGAGAATACTAGAATCAACTATTTTAATATTGCCACATGTGGTTCTTGTGATTTCTTGTTTGATTTTGTTTTAAAAAATATAAAACAGTCCGGGCACGGTGGCTCACACCTGTAATCCCAGCATTTTGGGAGGCCGAGATGGGCAGGTCACGAGGTCAAGCGATTGAGACCATCTTGGCCAACATGGTAAAATCCCATCTCTACTAAAAATACAAAAATTACCTGGGTGTGGTGGCACATGCCTCTAGTCCCAGCTGCTTGGGAGGCTGAGGCGGGAGAATTGCTTGAACCCGGGAGGCGGGGATTGCAGTGAGCCGAGATCGCCTCACTGCACTCCAGCCTGGCAACAGAGTGAGACTCCGTCTAAAATAAAATAAAATAAAACATTGCATATGACTAACTCTCTATTTGAATAATGTCTCCTTTGGATGTAATCTTGAGTCTCATTTAGCTTTCTGCTTCCCTAAAGACAACTAACATTATGAATGTATTGTATATGTTTTTAATCTGTTTGTGTTATTTTATGTGTAATTGGGTTATTATTTGCATTTTAAAAATGTATAAATGTTATCAATGTATCATTTCTCAATTAATTATTTTACTAAACAATGTTTTTTTTGAGATCTATCTGTATTTATATAGATAGCCAGATGATATATAAAATTCTTTTTTGATGAATTACAGCTAATTCATTCATTTTCCTGGTTATATAGTTTCCATTCTTACATTTTTAACATCTCCATATTATATTATGCCCTACAAACTCCAATTTAACAGAATACAATGAGAAATTTTTATTTAAAAATTCAGTTTAACAGACTTTAATTTGTGAGTTTTATTTGGTTTATGTTATTGCTTATAACTTTGTTGTTATTGTTTTTATATTTCTTTGTCCCATATAATTTATCTTCTATTTACCATGTATTTACCTTAGTTCATTTCCCTTCTATTTTATTGGATTCATAAAATATTTCTGAGGCGGGGTGCAGTGGCTCATGTCTGTAATCCCAGTGCTTTTGGAGGTCAAGGCAAGAGGATCACTTGAGCCGAGAGTTTGAGATAAAGTATTTCTGAGTCAATTTTATATTCTTTATCAGATAAGAACTTATTTATTCTACATTTTTTATGAAGGATCTTTGATGATATATATTACACGTGTGTATGCATGTTTACATACAAAATTGATTAATATTTTTTAGCCTCTTTCTGGATACTTCAAGGACTTTTGCTTTAACCTCCTGAAAATTTTTTCAACATTTTCAAGTGATAGCTTTTCTTGTCTCTTTTAGCTCTGTTAGTTTCTAAATGTAAAAATATTATTACATAATATATCAATTGGTTTGAAAAAAGTTATTTGGTTTAACTTTTACAGTAATATATGGCACATTAAAATATATAACATAATCATTATATAATAATCTGTCTCAAATTACTTCCTAATCATTACAACTTGAATCTCAATTCTTTTTCCTAGATAATTTTGTTTTTCTTGATAAGAACTTTATTTTTTTCTGCATGCTTAAATTATAGTTTAGCTTAGTATAGGATTCTTGACTGATAATTTTTAAAATCTATACTTTGAAGATAATATTCTTTTTCTTAATGTTATCTTATGATAAAAAAATCTGCTGTAATTCTGATTGGCATAGTTTTGGAGGCACTCCGATTTTTCCTTTGATAGATAGCATTTAACTTCTCTTCTTAAACTTTGAGTGTCTATTATTTTATAAATATATAATTAAGATTTAATTTTTCAATCCCACGGATTTATCTATTTATCTAATTTTAGGAAATTCCCAGCTATCTTCTCATTATATGACCTCCTTGGCCTTCCTCCATTATATTTTTCTATTGTTCCTGTACCCCCTATTTTGCTAGAACAAATAGACCTATATTCCATTCTAATGTCTCAACCTATCATGTTATCTTCTTTCAAGTAATTGATGAATTTTGTATTACACTTTGCTTTTTGAGGTTTGTTATGTTATATTTTGGAAATACATATTTTTTTTTGTATTTTTCATCCATTTTGTTCTCTTCAAATCTGTTTTTCTTGTTTTAAAATCTTTATACCTTTCTGGATTCCTCTTTTATTTTATCTTTTTGAACATTTGGAGCATACTCAATTTAAGTTTCCTTCAACCTTATTCCATTATCTTTAGTTCCTTGACCACAGTTCTCCCACTGTGGCTCTGTCAGCAATTTTGGCCAATGGACTTTATAGTGGACATAATTTTGTTCCCCTAGATCATCCTCAATGAGATAAATCTGGATTCCTAAAAGTGCGAGAAATTATGGAGTCTACCTTATGGGGTAGTTTTTTATGCTGATACAGTGTCCTTAAAGATGTTACCAGTTTTGGACAACCATCATTAGTACTTGCCCTGCACAGCTAGTATGAATATAGTCTCAACACTACTTTGCTATTTTAGATATTTGTTTACCTTTTTCTTCCTAGAGTATAGTGCAGATAGCTTAAATTATGCAGGAACCCTAGCAGCAAGCAGGTGAAGAATATTTCACTGACATTCTAAACATCTGTGACTCAGATGGAGGAGTATACATGGGGTTGAGGGACTTTACTTTTTATTCTTAGCCTTTTGTAGAGTTCAGAACCAAACACAATTTCTTTATACCAGATCCAGATTCTTATACCACCAATCCTATGATTTAAACACCTTCAACTTCCTTTCAGGGCCAAAAGCTAAGGATTATTATTTAATCGAGTAATTAATTGCATATAGCTGAACTAAAAGGAAGAATCATTCATCATCTCAATCTGCCACTTGGACAGAAGGAAGGTTCACAAAAATTTACCTTTTATGTTTTATCTTAGCTACATCTTTGGATTCAAATAACTACTTGAAAATCTTTCTATTCACAATAACCATATGAATTTCAGTAATAATTTTGAACTTTGTATATAATATAGATATATTTTCAGAAAATTATTTTTGCAAAGTTTTTTCTTCCAAAATTCACAGAGCATAAAAATGTAAAGAGTTTGACTATGAAGCTGCATACTGAACACTAAATTCATTCATATTTAATTATAACATGTATCTTAGTTTTGTTTCTAGAATCAATGAGATAGAGTCTTATCATTGTTGAGAACTAGTTCTTGATTTAATGGGCCCATTTAAGACATGAATATTCTCAGTCTCTTTGCCTCAGGGTCAGCCAGATGCATCACATATATATTGAAACGAAAGAAATATTAGCTTTCTCATAGCGGTTATGAGGGAGGAATTATAATAAGTGTATATATCAAGAAATAAAGGAGAAAGCTGAGAAAGATGACTTTTACTATAGCTGGCCATCAATTAAGTTTTAGTCAGTTTGCAACATACAAAAGAGTATGTTGTACCAAGTGCGCATCTCATTTCTAATGTACCCTTAACCAATAGATTAATAAAATAAACTTGTTAATTTTGTCTATCCAGTATCATATTGAAAATGGGATAAAACCAAATTAGGAATGTAATTTTGTTAATATGTCTCACTTTGAACAGAGCTTTTTGCATTTGCAAATTTTAGTTTCATGATTCATGGCAATGACTTCAAGGCCTGATTCTGAAGTGAACTGCATATCATTTCTCTTTTGCAACAGTTGAGTAATTAACATGAGGTAAAGATGAAAAGAATCGTTAAATATAATTCACAGCATAAGAATATAGGAAAGAAGAAATAAATTAACCATACGTAAAACTTTTAAGATCTAGTACTTTCAAAAAAATTGTTTCATACTATGTTAACTTTTAAGTTTTATTTTTCATTTTATTTTATTTATTTTTATATTTATTTTTGAGATAGAGTCTTGTTCTGTTGCCCAGGCTGGAGTGCAGTGACACAATCACAGCTCACTGCAGCCTTGACCTCCTGGACTCAATCCTCCTGTCTCAGCCTCCCAAGTAACTGGAACTACAGGTGTGCAGTACAACACCAGACTAATTTTTGTATTTTTTGTAGAGACTGGGGTTTCACTATGTTGCCCAAGCTGGTCTAGAATTCCTGGGCTCAGGCAATCCATTCCCCCTTAGCCTTCCAAAGTGCTGAAATTATAGGCATGAACCACTGTGCTCTGCCAGTTTTGAGTTTTAGACTTTGTATTTTCTCTACTGCATATTAAGTAACTAATTAGATATTAACTACTTATTATTTGAATTTTCTAAATACTTAAGAATTGGATTAAAATCACTAAACCAAGCAATGTAGTCAACAAATAATTTTTGAGGAGCTAAGATGTATGAGGTATCTGGTACTAACTGTGCATATACGTTTTTAAAAGATAAATTTTACCCTCAAGGAGATTAAATCTACTAGAAGAAAGCTCTCAGAAGAAGTGTTGATTTATAAATACCTAATGTGAATTAAATAATTAAATAATTGTTTACTAGAATAAAAGAAGATATGAGAAAACTGAAAATGGAATAATATGGAAAATGAGAAATCTGTAGGAGCATATAGATGGAAGAGGAACGAAGAAAAGGGAAAGAAACATTACATAATTTAAAAATTGGAAAATAAAACTTAATAAATCAGAAATGAGAAAAAGAAAATATATAGTAGTAAGAAAATAAAAATGGGCAAAATGTTAGCCAGGCTTCTGGAACAGTGATTTATTCATTAAGATCTTAGTTTTACTTATATTTTAAAACTGTATTCTAATATGAAAATATCCTTAGCAAATTTACAAAACATATTTTACTAATATTTTGGTAGAAAAAGTCACTATTATTTTTATTGCATTATTCTATTTGGCATTGACAATCTTTAATGTACTTAGCTTTGAGAAATATCAAATTTTTGTCAAATTGTACAAATTTATAAATACTTGAAATCTGAAGTTGAACTTTGGGAGTAACATACATATCAAAGAGTCAATCTTATGTAACAACAAAAGAAAACAAACAAACAAACAAAAATCAAGATATCACAACAACCAGATAGAAATATGTATGTTTCTTTGTCCTGGTAAAAGTTGTCAATCATAATTTTTATTGCTCTTGAGAAAATATTGTGTAATAATTCTCTCTCTGGAATAATTTAAGAAATGAGCAAAATATTTAATAAAAATCTTTAAAGCATCAAAAATTATGAGGATAGTGAAGAAACTGGGTCAAATTAAAAGATTTAAAAATTTAAAATAAAAAAATAATTTTTAAAAGATTTAAAAATTAAAATTGGGTCAAAGTTTAAAGAATATAAGACCTCAGAGATGTAGGACCAGAACTTTAAAATGCTTTTTATGAGGCATATAATTTCTAGATAATTTTTAATACAATGTGCTACAAATAATCAAAAAAAACAAAACAAAGAAAGGACTGACATAGAAAAACCCAGAGAGAATTCAAAAACACCAACAATTGAGTTCAATTTCAGGGTTTTCAGCTACAAGTTAAATGTACACACACATACACATGTGTGCACACAAATGCATACCAATTTTACCATGCTCATAGAGAGTTCTAAAAAGCATAACATTTTAGCAGAAAATAAAAAGTCTATAATGTGTAGTGTATTTGAATAAGATCCAAGTAGAAATTCTTCAAAAAATATACCTATAGGTTAACCAATAACAGCCAAAAACTAAAAAAAAAAAAAAAATAGATACTACTAAAAACTGATAGTAACAGAAAAAAAAAAACCACTACAAAGTAGTTTTGAAACAGATTTTATATGTATGAGCTGGTTAGACACCCCTAGAGAAAGAACCAATCAATTGGAAAATAGATCTAAGGACTCAAAATACAATATTGAGAGATAAGAAGACTCATATTAGAGAAAAAAGGATAACAAAACCACAAATACAGTAAGAGCTTCAAAAATCCGTATCACTGAAATCTCAGAAAAAGTAGATAGAAGGAATAGTTTAAAAACGATGCTGGAATATAAAATGGCTGAGAATGTTCCATAATCAATAATGTCAACAGTCCAGAGTCAGGAAGCTCACTAAATCCATAGCACAACAAAGTGAAATACATTTTAAAGACAATTTAGTAGTATTTTCTCCAAATGAACAATGGCATACCATATAAATTTTATTTCTAGATCTGTACCACAAAAACAAAAATATATGTGAATCAAAAATATGTGTAAGAATACTACTCATGGCAGCTTTATTCAGTATAGCCCTAAATTGGGAATGACTCATATGTAAATTACAGTACAAGATATGCATTATCTGTGTTTTCCAATGAATGGAAATTAGAAAATCATGCAACAATGAAAAGTAATATGTTAGTGCTACAAACAATAGCATGAATCTATCTCAAATACATAATGTGTAAAAGAGTATAAGTAGATGTACCCCATGTGGTTTCATTTACATAAATTTTAAAAATATGCTAAACAAATTTGTCGAAGGTCAGAAACATAGTTATATTTGAGATATTGTTGGCTGGAAAAGAGGATGTGAAAAGTTTCTAGTATGCTGTTAATGTTCTATATTGTGATCTGAGTAGTGATTACATAGTTTAAATTGTTTGCAAAAATTGATAAAGCTGTATACTAAATATGTGTGCATTACATTATGTGTGTGCTGTATTTCATGAAATAAAACCTTGCCATCAAAATTTTTAAAGCTTTTGAGAAGAGACAAATTATAATACATAACATTTTCATCAAATGTGGGTAGGGAACATTTTCTTACCAATGACATATACAGGAAGTAATTGATAAATTTATCTAGATCCAAATTAAGAGCTTTTTTCAAAGAAACTACAGAGTATGAAGAGACAAGTCACAAAATGGGAGACGCACTTGTAACATATATGATTGATGAGCAATTCATATCTAGAATATTTACAGAATTTCTATTTATTTTTAAGGAAAAAAACATTTAAAAAATTGTCAAAACTCTTGAACAAGAACCTCAAAACAGAATGAAATTTAAAATAACCATAGCATCATACGAAAAATTGGGAAGTGTTTAATAATCACTTAGAAAATCTGTCAAGTCCATGTGTTAGAAAATTTATGGAGCAATGGGACTCTTTATTTGTAACTGGTTTATGTGTACATTTTTACACTCATTTTGAATACTCTGGTATTATCTGCTGAAGTTGAAGGTATGCATACCTGATGAACAAACAATTCCACCCTTGAGTGAATTGCAAGTAGGGGCATATCAGGACTCATGCATAGAGATGCTTGTAGCAGGATCATTCATAATTGTCCTAAATTAAAAATCACTATTTATTTACAATAGGATGAATAAATTTCGATATATTTATAAAATGCAAGGCTTTACAGTGAAGAAGTTAAACAAAACCGAAGCTAGATTCAACATCATGGATACATCTTATAAAAAAAAAACAATATTGAGCCAAAGAAGCACACTAAAAATATATTTAGTAGGATTTTTTTGATAAAAAGTATATAAAGAGGAAAAACTCTGCTCTACTGTGATGTACACATAGAAGGCAAAACTATAAAGAAAATCATAAAAGTGAATACCATAAAAGTCAAGGCAATGTTTAACCTCAAAGGGTTAGGAAGGAAATGTGATTATGAAGGGATACAGGGTTGATGGAAATCAACCTGGATATTGGTTGCATAGATGGTCAATGCATGATGCATGATTTTTCATTTTAATGTACATTTATGTCATGTTGACATATCTGCCATCTTATATTTAATAATAAATATTTTTAAAGATATCACTGTCTCATAAACCTGATAAATAGAATGCAAATACTATCAGTGAGTATTAGCATTACTTTACTAATAACCAAAAATCCAATGAGCAAAAAAGCTCAATGTTCTGCCATTATAACAACTGCAAGAAATGAGTATATAATGAATCAGATTGTATTGTTAAACCAGAAACATTCTGGTGCTAAAATCAGCTTGACATAAACAAAAGTTGATTCAGTTTGTTCAATACTTCAGAGGGAAAGCACAAAGTGACCATTTTTTTTTCACTGTAATACTGTAAATATATTAAGTAAAGATCATGTTTTTTTTAATTATTATTATTATTTTTTTTTGAGATGGAGTTTTGCTCTTGTTGTCTAGACTGGAGTGCAATGACATGATCTCAGCTCACTGCAACCTTTGCCTCCCAGGTTTAAGCAGTTCTCCTGCCTCTGCTTCCTGAGTAGCTGGGATTACAGGCATGTACCACTACACTCAGCTAATTTTTGTATTTTTAGTAGAGATGGGGTTTCACCACGTCGGCCAGGCTAGTCTGGAACTCCTGGTCTCAAGCGATCCTCCTGCCTTAGTCTCCCAAAGTGCTGAGCCACCACGCTCTGCCTAAAATTGTTTTTTTTTTTTTTTTGCTAAGTATGGAATAGAGACAAAGTGTATATATTTGTAAAAGAAAGCTAGATGTGTAAAGCAGAATTAATTCATGAGGGAAAATATTTATTCTACTCTCAAGTCTTTCCAAAGTTATTTATGGTATTCATTTAAACTCAATTTCTAGTTTTTTAGTTACCTAAATACTACTGCATTAAATGCATTAGAGGAGAGCATTGTACCTAGCAAATATGTGAGAAACAGTTTGACTTGTTAACCGTTAAAAAATGTCCAAATATCAGAATTTATTTCACTTTAAATTTTTTAAAAATCCTAATTTTATATGATAAAAATTAAGCTGATTTGTAAGTCATGTATATTAGCTTATTTTCTAGAACTATTGCTATATAATAGAAATTAGGACTATATAATTAGAAGTATATAATAGAAATATTGACAGAAGACTTTATCTGCAAACATGAGATACTCTACCATCATCACTTATATCAATGACTCTAGTTCTATCATCGTGTGCATTATAAATAGTGCAAAATTTCCAGAAATTTCCATTTAGAGATATAAGAAATCAATATGCTGGGGAAATGAATGTCAAACTCTGAAGTAGACATATTTCAATTTATATAAATTTTAAATGACCTTTCTTTAACTAAAGGTTAAATTGTACTGAAACACTGAAGATAAAATTTCTTATTATTATCATTAAATTATCATTTTGTGACTCTTACTATTCAACTAATACTACATCTGATAATATAATGATAAGCACATTTCTTTTTTATGTTAACCAGTGTCTCTTTTGAGATTCTTGTTAAGGCTTTGTTTGCAACTCTGGATGATTTATGTGGGACATGATAAAACCAACTTCCACATAGGCTAATTTGAGACTTGGCATCAGAGTCTCTCTGAACAATCTGGAAGCTTTTTTATAGTAGTGAATTGATCACTTGGGGTGAGAGGATTGAAGCAGGCAAGTGTTGGGTCATTATGTGCTCAGCCATGTCTTACATAGGTGTTTGGATTTGTATAGCTCTGGTTAGTCTGTGATGTGTTTTAATTTAGAGACATAAATGCTGGCCAGAATTCTGTGCTTTAATTAAATAGTGTCAAGGGATTGATTGCAGTATATTGATCCATAACTGAACATTTTATCCACGGAGCCACAGTTCCAGTGAGCTAAGTTACCTTTTTAGTTCCATTTTGATTATAGTCTATTATCAGGACAATGTATAATTTGCATGTTTTTCATTTGAGGGTAATGATACATAGCCATTGACAATCCATGTTCCTCTTCCTTTCACACCATTAAGCTACAAGTTTGGATAAACAAATGTACTTAATTTTAATTTTATGTATCTTTTGATGGCACCCCTGAGAATAAAGAGGCAGCTTTCATAAGATAATGGACTAACAACATAAAATCAATTTTTTGGATACTTTTTTATACAAACTCGATACACTTAACTAGCAAATAGTATCTCTACTTTTTTCTTTGAAAGATAATGATGCTCCATTTTCCTCCCTCAGCATCATTGTCTAGAATACCCTACTCCAAACAATGAAACTCACTTTCAGTCTATCACCATCTTCCACTCTTTAGCGAATCCTCATGTAGTTTCTAGATGTGGTTTCATGGTTTCTCTATATTGTTGGAGAGAGAAGCATTGGCATTGAGCCTTTTCACTTTTTACTTTCTGCATACATTTCAAAGGAGTTTATGCCAATGTTACATCTTTTATTCCTATTTAAGCAGTAGTCAGTCATATCATATGCTTTTGCACTTTTTGTGGTTTGAGAAAAATGTTAGGAAACATTTAGAACTAACATAAGCAAAGTATTAGGGAATCCTGACTCAAAGCCTGTGACACACTGATAAGCAGTATTTTCAAATTTAAGACATGGAGTTATGCTGCTGTCAGCCAAAGGACTCAAAGAATTGCCAGCAGCCACCAGAAGCTAGGAGAGAACTTGGAACAGATTTTCCCTCTGAGCCTCCAAGAAAGAACCAACACTGAAAACACTTTAATTTTGGATCCTGGAGGCCTGAACTGTCAGAGAATGGATTTTTCTTGTTTTTTTTTTTTTTTTTTTTTTTTTGGATTTTTCTTGTTTTAAGCCACCCACCTTATGGTACATTGTTATGGCAGTCCTAGGAAACTAATATAAACCCCAAACAAAACAAACTAAACAAGAAAAACCTGGCTATAATTACATATTGAGAGACAGTTTCAATGTAGATCAATCTGAAAGGATTTTCAAAAGTAATCTATTTGGGTAATACTATTTATATGAGCTCTTGTTTAGCATCTAACTCGTCGTGATTATTGGAGCCTCGTCTTTATTTTTGAAAGACTAATCACATGGTTGTAATATTGATAGTTGAATTTATATAATAACTATGTAACATTTTATACACTTTTATATGTAGACAATAGAAAGTAGTGGTTAAATGCTGGGGTTTCTGAGTTAGGAAATACCCAAATATTCAGACCCAGCTCCTATACCATTAAAAATGACATGGCCAAATTTTTAAAATCCTGATAATATGAAATATTGACAACATATGCATTAACCTTTATAAAACCAGAGGTAGAAAGAACAATTAAGAAGTTATTGGGACAAGAAAGAATTAAGTAGCACTAGAGCTAAAAGAATGACCACAAGTAAAAAAATAAAATAAAAAAATAATTTAGGAGGAAAAAAACAACATGACTAAATGATTGATAAAATAGAGAAACAGAAAGAGTAGGGTACAGGAATATGTAGAGGTATGAGTAAAAGGAAGATAATGGAGAGACTGTAGCCTTAACCTAAGGTTTTTAGTGAGATGAATAAGATATTAGCCAGGTGGGAGGACAATTATATATGTGTTTTTGAAATTTAAAGAAGCGGTCTAGGCCAGAAGGAGTGATGTGAGAGTGTGTAGTCGTGACCTTGTGTGAGAATTCAGCCAGACAAAATACACTGAGTGGTACAGGAAGAATTTAATAATGAAATAATGTACAATACCAAGTGATAATCTTTTTTGAAGAGATAAGATATATTTTGAAGAGATAAGATACACTTTCAGAGAACAAGTACATTGAGCTCACATCTTTTGAGATATGATAATACACAACTTTTGTTTTCTACTCTAATTTCTTCAAAATATATCCCTGAAGACTACATTCTGCAGTTTCTAAATGAGAGCTCAAGCAGACATGCAACTCTTCTGCTCTATTTCCAATATGATGAATATTTTTCTGTAATAAGAGTTATTGTAAACAGTTCCCATATATGTATAAGAATGTTCAGAGAAAGATATTAAATTACTAAGCAGAACTGGAATTAAAGTTAATTTAACCACACCCGACTCTCCTTATTCAGCTGGGCTTGTAGCAAGCTGAAAGACAGATTGGGAAAAGCAGGGAAGTGGTGTGTTTCTCTTCTGTCTTTGTCTGGAATTTGCCTTCGTCTTTAGTTTTCAGCAGTTTAACGCTGAAAGGTCTATGTGTAGGTTCTTTGTATATGTTCTTATTTATGGGTTCACATGACTTTTCTCATCAGTAGGTTAATATTTTCATATGTTTTGAGAATTTCCCAACTATTATTAGTCAAGAGACTGCATCTTCCTGACTCTCCCTGTCCTATTTTTCAGAGATTTTAATTTGAAGTATTCAAAGCTTGCATGACTCTTTATTTTTCTTTTAGAAACTTTTCCCAATATCATTTATCATTTTTATGATTTTATAATTTTTGTTTATGCTTTAAGTTGCCTATTTTTTACTGAATTGTTTTCCTGTTCACTGATCCTGTCTTTTACTGTGCCTCATCTGTCTTCAACTGATACTTTGAAATATTAACATCATTTACTCTATTAGTTATAAATTTAATCGTCTTATTTTCTGTAAATTCAATGAAAACTCTGCTCTTCTTCTTAGAGGACTTAAACTTAGCTCTTTAGTTTCCTGCCCGAAGAATGTTCAGATTTCAGCAACTGTGTTAGGGGAGCATGTGTTTAGGGCTTCTCTTGTTTCCAGTTTTGTCTCTTAGTGGCCTTTTTCAGGAAAAAGTTTATATCATAGTCTTATGTTCACACCCGAAAAATTCAAATTCTCTTAGAGAAAATTCAGTCTCAGATGAAGACATCACTTTTCTGTGGGTTTTTACCCTTCGTAATTTTTATCTTGTTAGTCCAAGGCATGTCAGCAGTTATCTGATACCTTTAAATATGTACGTATTTTTTATTTAATATAACTTTTCTAGTTTTTTTTTTCAAGGAAATTTTGGTCTTCCATAAGTCGTTCCATCTTGCCTATCAGTGAAAGTCCCAAGAGGTTCTTTTGTGGAAATGTTATATTCATTATGGGCCCCTCCTAATGCAGTTCTCTTGTCTCAAAAGGATGCCTCTCCATTTTTGAAGACTACTTGCAAACTCAAGTCTCTTCTCACTCAGGAGTCACTCTAGTTGTAGATGCTGAGTCTCTCCTATCTTCCTGGCATTCTCTTAAATTGAAATCTGAGATGATGCTATAATAAATTTGTTTACCTCATAGCTTTTATCTGTTTTACAGGACATACTTACAGATTGCTGGCACCAGCAATGGAGAAGATCAGGAAAGGCTTACCACAGTTGTGGTTAGGAATAGGAGAAGGTGCTAAATTGGAATACATAAGAGGATAACCAAATGGAATTTGAGTCCATCTGGAGTTGTGGACCATAATTTGGTTTCAGTTTTCATGGAAGTATATTCCTCAGACAATCTCAGTAAACATAAAAATGAAAAACTATTTTACTAAGCTAATCTTGGCATTAATTATTAAAAACCAGTTTGGAGAGTATATAATAGCTATTATGATTGAGTAACCATCACATAGTCCTTGTGAAATAGGTAGTCTAAGTCAATCAGTCTGAGTCATAATGATATTTTCAACTTTGTCAGTGCTTAGTTTAAAGATGGACATGTTTGACAAATTTGGACCGTGAAATGCAACTAAATATTTGCTTTGGACCTTTGATAAAGCTAATCCAGGCTTTTCCGTTTGATGTGAATACGGATGCTGGATATCACAGTTTCTGCTAACAGACATCTCATGTTGATGAGAACTGGTCTTATGATGAATGTAATGTTCAGTGGCAGAGAACGGGCACAGAATTAACCTTAGCCCTCCATAAGATCTTTTGGAAGCTAATCAAACATGCCAGGAGGCTGGCCTAAATCTGGACTACCTACAATGTGGGTTCATATATTTTATTTTTAAATACTATTTAAGCTGAAGTTTCCATTTTTCATATCTAAAATAATTAAATGAAATGCAGAATAGGTACCTGGAAATATTCTTTACATACATTTTACAACGTAAAGGGCAAAAAATTTAAAAACTTGTGAAGAAAGAGGTTTAATTATTGAAGACTGGATCAAAATTATGTTTATATATGTTAATCAGATTTGCATGTTATCATTATTTAATTACTTTATCTGTAAATTATGAGCTCTTCCCAAACTGAAAATTCTAAAGGAGTTACCAGAATTATTAGATCTGTGGACTTCAAAGCATCTGAGTATAAAATGAAAGACTCAATTTTACAAGTTCACATTTGACTAAAGGTAGTCCTTATGATATATATAAATCATGAAAATGGTGGAATCGAAGCAATCCTACAAATTAAAGCATTTAAAAAATTTGGAAAATATATCTCATAATGTGGTAAATGGCATGCATTTGCTTCTTTCCTATTTTTAGCATTGCTATCTAGTAGAAATTCACCAAATAAAGCATTTGGTCTGACTATATTGCTTTGAATCATTGCAATGACTCTGGATTTTATAAATGAATTACAAATTATAGGAGAGGTTTTACATTCTAACTGTGTTTTAATTTTTTTTCCTCTCTCTTGACTTGTAAGCAATCTTCCTAGCCTACCTAATTACATTATGCTCAGAGTACATTAATCTCACCACTTTTAAAAATAAACACCTGCCAGACTTCTCACACTTATTGTAGCTAAAGAAACTTTTCTGAAATTGTCCTTTTAAACATCTCTTATTCCTGGGGATAATTACAAGAAAAGAAAATTGAACATAAAGCTAAATTCCATTTTTGTATTTTAATACAATAATAACTAAGTACTCTAACATAAGTGTCCTTTCGGTAATTCTTAAATATATGCTAAATATTATACTGGAGCATGTTATTTAGAAGCTGAATTCTTCATTCTTCCTAAATATGTGCATGGGCTAGAAACACATTAATTAATTTCAGAACCCATTATAATGTTATTTGTTTAGTTAATGGAAAGGTGGAATCTCACACAAACACAGTTTTACCAATCAAAAAAAAATAATAATATTAATACCATTTCTTCCAAAATCATATGATGCTCTTACATTCTGGGAAATCTTTCAGGCTTGACAGCAAGAAAACACTTTTAAATTGGAAGAGGCTTTAGTTTTCAAAGTTTTCTCCCAGTTTTTATTTTTCTTTTAAATTCTTTGGTCAGTAATGTTCCACTCAAGTACACTCTTCATAGCTTTTGCACACCATCCCCATGTACTTATTTCCCACTTGAGTGCTGTCTAGAAGTAAATGTTTATCTACCTCTACCTATAAAAAATAATTATTTCTTCCTGATTGATACAAATTATTAGACTGAGCTACATGAAATTGGCAACATTTGACCATTTTGATATACAAAACCAGCTTTCTCAGATGGTACAGGCTAGTACTATCAAAATGTTGAGAATTTCTTCATATCAGAAAAAGGTACTCTAATACAATTAATAATAAAAATTAGTGGTTTTTTTCTTGATTTGTAATGTTTCTGAGATTTTAGTTTCTTGGATTTCAATTTATCTACTAGATAGTATAAATAATCATTACCTTATTGTTGCCTAATATTATTTCCCCTATTGCTAATTTCAGGGACAATTTTATTCTGTATTGTTAGAAAAATAGTATTACAGGACTAAAGGGTCTAAATATAGGGGTTTTGGTTTACATGTATCTGGCAGAAACTGGGGGAGCAAAAACAGGTAAACTAGAGCTAGAGGACTGGAAGAAGAGTTTGTAATGCTGTCAGTGGAAGCATAGGCTGAGGCAGGTGGGAAGGAAGCCACCAACCACAGGGGCTTTTGACAAGCCTCCTTCTTCTCCCCAGAATTGCAAGTCATAGAGGACACCAGGCATCATGCCTGATCAGCATTGAACCAGCCCTACCTTAGTGTTTATCACTTCACTTCCACTTTCCAATTTCATTCAAGTTCCTATTATTGAGAAACTCAAACCTGTACTAAAACAAGGAAGAGGATTCCAAGGAATGTATGTTCATTAAGTGATCATTCAAAGGTTTTTGTCTCCAAGAAAATATCATTTTTTTCCCAGAAAACTTAATGATGTAAGCTTAACACTGAGATATATCATACCCATAATCACACAAACATACATAGGTGCACAAACTCAACTCAAAGACTTTACCAATAAAACTAAGTGAAAAAGCTTTTTCTGGATCTTTAGAACATACTGACACTTTGTAGGCCACAGGCATAATTTGTAAGGTAACAGGTAGGAGTTAGAGGGCAAATTAGCGGGTTAATAACAACATTCCTTTCATACTCTGAAAGAAAGGTGGTTGGCTTAATCCGCTTCTATGTGAGTAATGAATCTCACATCTCTCTGATCACTTCTGAGGCCCTCTCGTCCTATTACAGTATTAGTCAAATACTCATGCATTAAAGCTGCTACCCACTAGACCTCCAAATCACTTAATAATCAGTAATATAAGTAAATACTAACGACTATGAAACTGGAAGAAAAACATTTTACCCCATGTGAAATCTCTTCCCAAAGAGACAAGCTCTTATTTTTGAAATGTTGAGGCATAATTATTGTACCAATCAGTCTTATCATTTAGATACAACTGCTTTCAATTTGGAATTTTCTGATGTTTTCCTCATGATTAGATTGGGGTAATATATATTTGAATACAATAGAGAAAAATAAGGTTTAAGATTGTCACTCGATTGGGTTATTATTATTATTTTGCTATTTACTTGTAGGAGTTCATTATATATTTTGGATATTATCTCTTTATCAGATATATCTTTTGCAAATATTACATCTCATTCGTGTAGGTTGCCTTTCCATTCTGTTGTTTGCTTTGCTGTACAGTAGCTTTTTAGTGAGGAAGTCCCCTTGTCTATTTTTGTTTTCATTGCTTGTACCTCTGGTATTTTATCCAATAAATCATTGCCAAGGACAATGTCAAGAAGATTTTTCAATGTTTTCTTCCAGAAGTTTGTTTGATTGTTTCAAGTCTTAGGTTTAAGTCTTTAATCCATTTTGAGTTGATTTTTACATAGGATGTAAGATAAGGGTTCAATTTCTTTGTTTTGCCTGTGGATATCTGATTTTCCCAACATCATTTGATAAAGAAACCATCATTTCCCCCATTGTCAATCTTGACACACTTATCTAAGTTAACCATATATGAGTGGTTTAATTTCTGGGCTCTCTGTTGTGTTCCAATGGTCTGTATGTCTGTTTAACACCAATAGCATACTGTCATAATTACTGTAGCTTTGTGACAAGTAACCTCATTAAAAATTGGAAAAGGAACTGAATAGACATTCCTCCAAAGAAGAAATATAAATTACCAACAGGTATACTTGGTCAACATCATTAATAGTGCACAAGATCACTAATCATCAACAAAATGCAAATCAAAACCACAATGAAATATCACCACATATGTATTAAGATGGCTATTATAAAAAAACACAAATGTTGATGAGGATGTGGAGAAAGGGTATCCTTGTATACTTTTGGTGAAAATATAAATTGGCACAGTCATTATGGAAAATGGTATAGAGTTTATAGAACTACCATATAATATAACAGTTTCACTTCTGGGTATATATCCAAAGGAATTGACATCATGATTTTGAAGAGATATTTGCACTCCCATGCTTATTGCAGCATTGTTCACAATAGCCCAGACATAGAAGCAACCTAAATATCTATCAACAGATGAATGGATAAATAAAATATGGCATATACATATAATGGAATAGTATTTCGCCTTGAAAAAGAAGAAAATTCTATCATTTGTGATAACATGGATGAATCTAGGAAACATTAGGCTAAGTGAAATAAGTCAGTCACAGAAAAACAAATACTACATGCTACCATTATACAACAAATCTAAAAATAGTTTAACTCACATAAACAGAGGGTTAAATAGTGGTCACTATTTAACCACTGTTATTAAATAGTGAGGAAAGGGAAAACAGAATTTTTTGTCAAAAAGTATTAAGTTTCATTTATATAAGGTGAATAAGTCCTAGAGAACTACTGTACAATGCAGAACCTATTGGTAACAATACTGTACTGTATATTTAAAAATTTACTAAGAGGGTAGATCTTATGCCAAATGTTCTTATCACAAAAAATAATACTAATAAATAAGAAAGCAGAAGGAAACCTCTGGAGGTGATGGACAGGATTATGGCATAGATTGTGGTGATGGCTTCGTGGGTATATACAAACTCATCAAGTTGTATACATTAAATATGTATGGTTTATTGTAGGTTAATCATACCTAAATAAAGTGGTTTAAAAATTATCGATAAAAATGATTTTAATCTAGGAAACAAAAGTAAATAAAGGACTAATAGATTCAATAATATCAATTTAGATTCTAAACAGTAGATTATCAAATATTTTTATAATCTCAGTCCATAATAATGAAGACATTTTACATTGTCATTACAATATATATACATATATTACTGAGAAAAATCAGGTAATTTTATTTTTAACAAGTATTGCTTGTAATTTACTAAATTCATTTTTCAATTCCTGCCATGACTTGCAATTTTAATAATCTAGTCTAATTTAGTCCATATCACAGATGAAATCAAATAGTCCTTTCTCCCCCTCTTCAGCTTTGGAGAGCATTTGATTGAATAACCTTAAAGATAGGGAGGGAAACCGAGAAATAATATTTTGACAGAAGATACAATCTTTATCATTATAATGTCTCCTAAGAATTTATTTACATGGGCTGGAAACACTAAAGGCTAAGTGTGAAAAAATAAGTACATATTTTTGTAATTTTCATAATGGCCATTACAGTTAAATTAGATGAATCAAGAATAAAGAAATTAATTGCATGGATAAAGGTTGTAAAGTAAGTTAGCAGTAAAAAGGGGAATAAAAACCAAGCATCTGTCCCTCACAGTCGGTTTTACATACGTCCTACAAGTAGTTGATTTAGCAGTAAATTGAATTTTCTCTAACGCTTGTTATTACCTAGAGTTGCTTTTCACTATAAAAGAGAAAATGAATGTAGAAAATTCAAAGCTATGTACGAATGATTCTGGTTCTCAATTTCACTTCTCCATTGAATATAAAATTTTCAAGTACCATGTAAAAATGTCCTCTGTTTCAAGTGACTTGCATTATAGCAGTCCCCATGGCACATTCACACACTTGAACTGAAAGGTAATATTACAGAGATCATTTCCAAATGGAGATAAAAATAAGAGAAGAATCTTTCATCCTAAATCCCATTTGGAAATGTGGCTCAAAAGCATGTTTACTTGTTACTTCTGTTTGCTTAAAGAGGAGGACATACATCTAGGGAGCAGTTTCAGAAAGGACAAATCTGTTAGGGATCTATCAAGTGACTAGAGTATGGTCTAGGCATGTGAGGAATTCTAATATAGGTATTTGGAGAATCTTACAAATTTAGTTCTTGTTTAGGAGCCTAAAGAGTAATTCATTAGCAGCATTTTTTTTTTTTTTTCCAGAAGAAAGATGCAGGGCCAGTTCCCAGTGTCAGTTGCTACCTCTTCAGGCTATTTGGCACACATTATGTAGTAGATGTTGCCTGAAAAAAAAGTTAGAGGCCAAGAAATATGACATGTTGCTAATCAACAAGTCAAGAAATAAGCAGCATGTTGATGGGCCCTCAGATATTTGCTATCCATGATATGTTGCACTGTTATGGTGCATGTGTATGCATGAAGAAGAAGGGGTAAAATTAAATGTAGGAAATAGATGGGGGACAAATACCCTTTATACTTGGCCAGCTCTATGTAAACATTAGGGTGATTTACCTTGTCTAAATGCAGATGAAAAATGATTATAGCCATTTTGAGTCAATAAATTATTGGCTCTATTCAAAGGAATAAAGTCTTAATATAAAACAAATTGTTTTGTTGACTTTCACTTACCTGATTCTAATAGGATTTTGTTTTGCTTATTACACTTTCTTATTTTAAATCTACAATGTCAGTAGCTTTGCTTGTGACTCACTGCTCCTTCTAATGGTAATAACTCTTTAATTAGTCAACATATCTCTTGGTGACATTTTTTTCAAGTTAAAACAAATTTGATAGAAGAAAGGTAGAACTGGAGTATTTAAATGAATTTGAATTATAGATATTAACACTATAAATGTCCAGGGAGAAAACAGCACAAAAGGATAAAGGACATTTTTGATAAGGGATGATAAGCCTTCTGACACTTGCTTAACATTGTGCTGAAGTAAGTGGTTTATAAACTTGATTCAATTAACTGATAAAGGGACACACAAAGTTGTGTGCAAAACTTTTGAGTAAATATGTATTTGTGCAATGGCTTAATAATTAAAGGACCCATAGTTTTCATAATGTTTAAAAGCAATCTCAAGTGGATTTGTGATCGAAACTACTCAAAAATCTCTACTCCCTCCAAAGAGTAGGGAGTAAAGGCTCAGAAAAATGTTGCCAAACTTTTAAAAAAATTAGATAATATATACTTCATACAAAATGTTTCAGAGAATTAAAAAGGAAAGAAATGTATCCAACTTATTTTGGGTGCCAGTTTACACTTGATATTATAACTAGACAATATAAAGGTGAAATGATAATTATAGATTACTTCTTTGGATTTAACATGTAAAATGAAAATTTTCTTCATAGAACTCAACAATATATAAGTCAGTCTAACACTAATGACTGTTAATAGGTAAAACATAAAGTCTCAGAGACTTAACACAATAGAGACTTTTTTCTTACTCAGATAAAGGTAGTGATAGGGATGGAAAGCTGAATGTTAGGCATCTAGCAGTGACTAAAGGACCCAGTTAACTTCTCTCAAGGTCATAGGGGTTGTGACTTCCAGCCAACAAATGGGAGAAAAATGATACTATAATTCAGTAGGGAGAAAGGAAACACTGTTTAGTGGATGGTGCTATGACAATTGTTTATTAATATCAAAAAATTAAATTAAATTAAATACCTACATGTTACCTATAGCATATTTAATTACTATGAGAATATTGATCTTTGAATTAGAATACAGCTTCTTAAGGCCTGAATAAGGAAATTAAGTGAAAGAATCACTTCCACCTGTATTCTATTAGTCAAGCTGTCACAGAACCCAGAATGTCTAAAATAAAAATAAATGATGACAAAGAAAGTAAATTATATTGACAGACAATTATAAAATGTGTATAATACATTTTACGTAATAATGCATTTGCTTTCTAAAAGCAATAAAATCAACAGATCTAGTGCCAGATGTAATAACTTTCATAACTTCAAAGTAGTGATTAGTGTGAATATTTTGAAATTTCTGAATCAACTATGTTGTGATAAAAGATTGTCTACTGTTTCTACTAGTAACAAAGTAGTAACAGGTGCTCTTAATTGTACCCTGCTTTTTTGCCTGTATACTTAGTTGAAAGAATTACTAAATTTCAGTAGGTTTATAGAAAATATTTTTTTTCTATGCAGGTACTTTGTAGTTATGTATTCATGGATATCAGTGGACCCCTGCTGAAGCCTGGTTTTTATTTGCCTCCTATCACTTTCATGTCGTTGACAGGTTCATTGTTTATCTTTTTTTTTTCTTTTCCTTCTTTGACCACTACATCTACATCTTTCAACAGATTATCTTTTTGCTCTGTAGTTGCGATCTAAGTTTGAGTCTAAGCTGTATTTACTGTCTTGAAAACTGGTAAGAATTGCTCATTGGGGATATCATTTTATCAAAGAACTTTCAGAGAGATAAAGAAAATAATCTTCAGGCAGAGAAGATAGTCAACCCAATTCTGCTAAATAACAACTCAGCTACAGAACAAATTCTTAATAATGGTTAAGATGAAGTGACTTTTGAGGATAAGCATTTGCAACTAAATTTTATTTTTCCCCTGTTCTAGAAGGCACCATCGCCTTTATTTTGTGTCCTAGGAAGTGAGAAGATTGTGGCTATAAATCTATTTTTACTAAAATTTCTAGAAGATATTAAGGTGTAAAACATTGCTAACTTGGTGTCTCTCTAACAGTGAACAAAATAGGACAAACAAGCATTCTGGAAACATTAACAGAACATACCTTTGTCTGAGAGCATTTAGGGCTCAAGAGAAATCATTACTGCTTTAGCACCTGGAGAGCTACAGCTCAGGTGTTCAGCAGAAGAGACGCACACAGGCATCTATGTTGTCAGCAAGCCAGCACTATCAGAGCATCTGGAGACAACAATAGAAGCCAAGGATAGCACCTCTAGCACAGACCCCAAGTAAGCAGGCCTTTCCAGGAAGTCCTCATTGCAGTGCAAGTATTCCAGGAATCTCATCACAGAGAACTTCAGGGTGACCAGATCACCCTATCTCATTTAGCTCTCACACTAACCACTTTATCTATTATTTGCCTTGTTCTTCTCATTATAGTTTTCATTATCAGAAATCACCCTTCTTTTTATTTTAATTTTCTATTGTTTATCTCTCTTGGCTATAATGTAACTTTTGGGCAAGAAGGAATCTTATTTGTCTGTTCGTTGCTTTAACTGTGGTCCTCAAAAAGCCCAGTAAATATTTATCAAAATAATGAAAGGATGAATGTGCATCATCTATCCTGACTTTCTTCACTCTTGCATGGGAATAGCTGTCCCTGGGTTCCCAATAGTCTTCAAGTTACTAATTCCAAAGGATCCTGTCAGCACATTTGACAGAATTGAACTCTCCTTTTTTTCTTAAAACAATCTGGATTGTTGACTTCCATGCATGCCACTCTTCTAATTCTTGTTTTTTTCCTTTTCATCTCAGTCTCCTCTACTGCTTCTGCCTCAAACTGACCACTAGCTGGGTCTTTTAGAACTCCTTCCTGAGTTCACAACTGTTCACATTCTAAATGCACTATGAACAGCATATTCTTATTCATACAAAGACTATTTATTTCCCAAATGCATATTTCTATGTGTCTGTATACTAGAGCATATTTCTCTGTCCCATGGATATATACAACTCTATCTTTGATATATGCACTTTTTTGTCAAAAGTGTATAATGTATGTTTGGTCGGGTGCAGTGGCTCATGCCTGTAATCGCAGTACTTTGGCAGACAGCGGTGGGAAGATCACTTGAGGTCAGGAGTTCGAGACCAGCCAGCTAACATGGTGAAACCCCATCTCTACTAAAAATACAAAAATTAACTAGGCGTAGTGGTGCATGCCTATAATCCCAGCTACTCAGGAGGCTGAGGCAGGAGAATCGCTTGAACCTGGGGGGGCAGATGTTGCAGTGAGCTAAGATGGCACCACGGCACCCCGGCCTGGGTGACAGAGTCAGACTGTCTCAGAAAAAAAGTAAATAAATAAAGGTATAATGTGTGCTAAACTAAACTCTTAAATTTTAGGACCCCAGATTTATGAATGCTAGTGTTTACCATTGCAAGAAATAGATCCACCACCCAATTCATCATACAAAACTTATACATTGTGCAACAGATAATTTGTGACACCTTCTCCTTTCTCATACCCCTCAAACCACTACAACCTGTCTTGTCATTTCTGATTCTAAACACTTACTCATTTCTTTTTTTTTTTTTTTTTTTGAGACGGAGTCTTGCTCTGTTGCCCAGGTTAGAGTGTAGTAACACAATCTCAGCTCACTTCAACTTCCACCTCCCGGGTTCAAGAGATTCTCCTGCCTCAGCCTCCCAAGGAGCTGGGACTACAGGCGTGCGCCACCACCTCCAGCTAATTTTTTTGTATTTTTAGTAGAGAACGGGTTTCACCATCTTGACCAGGTTGGTCTCAAACTCCTGACCTCAGATGATCCGCCTGCCTCAGCCTTCCGAAGTACTGGGATTAAATTCATTGTTTTTATCTTGTTTTGTTTATCGTTTTGTCATTGTTTATTGTTTTGGCAGTTGTGAGCCACCGCGCCCAGCCCCATTTATTCATTTCTTCCATGTCCACATACATTAGTATGGTTCAAGATTGGATTGTTATCATTCTTTTTTTTTCTATTTTACATCATGATATTGCCTTCTTCTAATCTATTATGCATTTGCAGTCAGTAAAATTTTGATGTACTCTTTCAAATCCCTTAATGATTTTCTATTGCTCTTAGTCCTTAACATACTTGAAATATCATGACAAATCTGGCCCCTGTCAAGAACATTTGTCTACCTCACACCTCTGTTTGGGTATCTCACACTGTTTGAATTTATCAACTTCTTTCCAACAGTGTTTCTTAACCACTATTTTTTTTTTTTAGATTGAATCTTGCTCTGATTTCACTTAATGCCTGGTGACTCAGTCTAGATTCCTAAAAGTAACTGTTGATTATTTTCTGTTATTCAGCCCATGCCCTCATCAATCACCAAGTTCTTCATGTATTTGGTTGTAAAATTTTATTTTAAAAATTTTAATTTATACATAATAATTGTACATGTTTATGGGGTACAATGTGATATTTCTATAAATGTATAGGTTGTGTAATGATAAAATCACCATAATTAGGATATCCATCACTAGAAACATCTATCATTTCTTTGTAATCAAAACATTCAAAATCTCTTCTAGATATTTTGAAGTATACAATAAATATTGTTAACTGTAGTCACCCTACTCTGCAATAGGACACCAAAGTTTATTCCTCCTAACTGTAACTTTGTACCCATTTATATTTTTACATGAAGGTATCTTTAAATCTTTCAACTATTTGTATTTTGCTTCTTATAACAAGTAACAACTAAATTTTCAGCCCAATGCAGTGGTTTATGCCTGTAATCCCAGAACTTTGGGAGGCTGAGCCGGGCGGATCATGAGGTCAGGAGTTCAAGACCAGCCTGACAACATAGAGAAACTTCATCTCTACTAAAAATACAAAATTTAGCTGGGTGATGCTTGCCTGTAATCCCAGCTACTCAGAATGCTGAGGCAGGAGAATAGCTTGAACTTGAGAGACGGATGTTGCAGTGAGCCAAGATCATGCCATGCACGCTAGCCTGGGTGACAAGAGCGAGACTCCTTCTCAAACAAAACAAAACAAAACAAAAAACGAGATTTTCTTATACAATTAAAACATAATTATATAGTAATATAGTAATATTCTTATGAATATTATATTTTAATATTATGCAGTATTGAATATTTGGGTTTTAATAACATTTTAAACTGTGCTGCACTGAAGTTACTAATTTGTTTACTTCTCCAATTATTTTATTGTTAAAATTTCTGTGATAATGGATCTAAATATATGCATGGGTTGAAATATACATATTACCCTCAAGAATTGTACTAATTTATATTTCAAAAAACAATGTACAAAAATGCTCACAAGTGACACATTGTGATCTTTTTTAAAAAATGAATTTATTCATTACATTGATGTTTAAAAATGAATTTCTTTATTACATTGGCTTACATTATAAACATTGAAAAATTTTTTAATGTTTAATGTCCCTTTAAATTTTCTCTTATGCTAATTACATGAATAAAACGTGTGCATTTTTCTGCTATGGTCATCATTTTCATGTTGACTTATTAGGACATTTTGCATTTTCAAAATTTATGTTCTTTATATACTGAAAGCATTTTTTCCAGATTGTCCTTTACTTATGTTTTTATTTTTTTTTAAGTAATTAATGTTCGAATATTTTATTTAAACAAATTATTCAATTTTATAAATTATTACCTCTTCTACTTTGTCCAGTTTCCTATAGTAAAACTCACAGTAGGATTATATATGTGTTCAAAATTTTGTCATGTAGCAATTTTATGGTTTTCTAAAATCTACTACAATGTAGTTCGCAGGTTAAGATTTATTTATTTATTTTGTATCTACTCCCATGCTTGTTGTTTACATCTATGCCACTTGAATATTTCCTATTTTACCATAATTTGTCATCTTCATCTCATACTCATTTATATAAATAAGTATTTGGGTATGATGCAAGACAGTCTGTGTCCAATATAACACTGTTTCAGAACTAAAGCTTTTATTTTTTTGAGACAGTCTCCCCTCTGTTATCCAGGCTGAAGTGCAGTGATGCAATCTCAGCTCACTGCAGCTTCTGCCTCCCTGATTCAAGTGATTCTCCTGCCTGAGCTTGCTGAGTAACTGGGATTATAGGTGTGAGCCACCATACCTGACCTAGTAACATAAAGCTTTTATTTACTATATTTTATTCTTTTTAAAAATTTGAAGGAATATTATTTTTTAATGTTCTGAAAATTGCTTAACTCACATTTACTATGTGAGGTAAGCTTTAGAATTAATTTTTTGAGAACCATCAACCGTTACTTTTGGATTTTGATGCTGACTACCTTGCATATTATTTCAATATGATAAAACTGATGTCTTTACATTATGTCTTTCTATATATGAACATTCTGATAGAGGCAGTAGGCAGACAAATTTCTAGGCAGATATGGGCAGGTCCCCGGTGAAACCAGATCTTTAAACCATAATCAGCCTGAAGCCTGAAAACCAGGTAGCCAGTTCTAGATGGAGTCCACGACCAGAGTGAGAACTTCTATTCCTGTTTGCTGACTCTTTACCAACTGGTTCTTTCTGAATAATGCTTTTTAACCCATGGAATGCTGCCTTTTGCAAGGCTACCTACTGCCTGGGCCTCTCCAATTCTGAGCCTATAGAAACCCCAGACTCAGCTACATGTGCCTGCCTTCTGGTAGGGACCTGACTTCTGGTAGGGACTATCCACTTTGGGTTCCCTCTCTTCTGAGAGCTGTCCTGTCTCTCAATAAAATTCTTCTCTACCTCCTTCACTCTTCCATTGTTCCATAACCTTATTCTTCTTAGACACGGAGCAAAAGCCTGAGACCTGCTGAACAGCAGGTGCCAAAGATGCTGCTGTAACACCATGGCCTTCCTGTCTTCCATCCTCCACTGGTGCTGAGTGGCAGCCCCATGGGACAGGAAGTGGTGGCAGAGCTGAGCCAGCCCAGGAGTCACATGCTGGAGTTGGTCAAGAGACTGAATGAGCTGGGACATGCCCCCTTTTGCCAAAGCATGCAGATAGTGGGAACGAATAAACTGTAACACAAACGGGGGCCCAGACTTCGGGACTCCCTAAGCCAGAGTTGTGACACGCTGTAATTATATATTAGTACTAAACAAATTTGTTGCTCTAAATTATGCTTTATGTTTTTATTATGTTTTTACGCATATTTTGAGATAGTTTAATCCCTAATCTTTCTAAATGCTGCATATAGTGGAATATTCTAACTTCATACTTGAAGGTCCTATAACAATGTCTAAAATTCTTGGCACACTAAACTTTTGCCTATTGAAAACATTTATCTTCTTTTGCAACCTGTTGCCTAAAAGACTTCTAAAGAGGAAGCTTTGAAACTATCTCATTTTTCTGTACTTTATTATTTGTTCAGAGAATATGAAACTTTTACTTTACCTTGTGAATGTAACTAAATGTAGATCAATTTTCACTAACATTGCTTGCAATTCACTCAGTCATTTTAGCTCAGGGAAAATCCATTCTAATATAACTTCTGACCACTGCTTCTTTTTCATTTAATCTAATCACTTAAAGGAGCAGATGGACAGTAGAGTTTTCATATATATAAGCACTGTTTTGATTTGTTTCCATCCCAAATCTCCAAGTCACAAGGCAGACAAAGACACAGGAGGGATCAGGGTAAATGTATTTCTCTTTAAAGACTCAGAGATTCAAAATGATGTGTTGAATTTGGGACAGGTTAATCTCAGCCTAGTTCTGTATTTTGTAATCAGGTGAAATGTCTTCAAAATTTTTATCTTCAATTGTCCCTCAGCTTTCTATTCTATTATACATCTTCTTAGAGAGGTTTTCACTATTTTGTTATTTCTGTTTGTTTTAATTTTGCAATGTTGGCTGAGGCTGCCTTTTAAAATGATATTTGAGTGTGTTGTCCAAATAGCTTTTTAAAGCAAAACCTAGGCATTTTTTTTTTTTTCCAAAAAAGGCAATTTGGGTTAACAGGCAGAATATGGTATTCAGAGAATTTGTGACAAAGAACAGACACAGGCAAGTAGTTAATGTCAGGGACTTTCCAAGAGGGATATCAGAAAATCACTGATAGGTCAGTGGAGCATGACAATGAACAATTTAGGAACTGTCACTGTTCAGAGATCCACAGAAGTAAGCTAAAAAATAACTGCATGAAGTAACAGGGCGACACATTTGGGGACTAATTGCAGTCTCTGGACTGGTGAGAGAAAAGGGACTGACTGGAAAGAAAGCAGGCGTTCAGGCTGAGGAACTTAAGGGGGAACCTTTGCCCGGGGGACGAGGACCAATCTGCGGTTACAGACATGTTCTTTGGAACAAAGTAGAAGCATCATTTCTTGATTTGGCTTGTATGGTCACAGCCAGATTGGTAGCAATGACAACTTGTTGCTGACCATCTGGCTGTGAATTAAATCCTTGCTGGCAAGGGAGAATTTTGGGTCTAAAAAGTACAGCAGGGTTAAGCTTAATGTCAAAAAGTCTGGCAGATGAAAGGTAGCCAGCATCTGATGCTGTGAACAACTGGCCCATTTCATGATGTATTCATACTACATTTTTTTCAGTAGTCTTTAATTACGTACTTTAGTTAGGATCATTAGAGCTTTCTAGCAATAGGTACTTCTCTTATTAAGTATATTATATGCAGGATATTTTTTGTTTCTTGATAAGCATTGCTTATGTTGTTTACTTCATAGAATTACCTGTCAAAATGTTTATCTCAGCCATTTCAAACTGTGGGGCACATTATTTAAAATCAAGAAATACAGAGTATCTTTAAACTTGAGACATTTCACTGTTAACCCACTCTTTAAAATTAAAATGTTCCATTCAAATGAAAAAAGAAACGTGTCAAAATTTGGTAAATGGTATTTTCCATAAATGTCACAATTTTTTATTCTTTTAGAGACTCTGTTATTAAATTATTCCACCAAAACATGTTTATGACTTATTTTTATTGCCTATTCTCAGATTGTCACAGATGCAGACATGAGCCCTTTCTTATACAACATCACTTTCTGGACATATTTGATAAGTTATTTTGTAAATACAAATTTTAAAGTGTCCACAAGATTTTTAGCAATCTAGAATGGAAACCAGAATATTTGATGGAGTGGGGTTATGATTAGAAAATTACTTTTACTTTTACTCCTTAAAGCTTCTATTTTGAATAAGATACTGCTTGTCTCTTTCCATTTTTGTATCAGCCTGTTGACTTTACAATCTGAAAGCTCTTGATCTTTAATGATCTGTAGCACATCTGTATGCATAATACTGTCTTCCAAACTCCTCAACAATACAAAAACATTAGGCATGTATCACAGAGCTCTTTTAATACATTTTCCATGCAACGATGCTTTTCCCAAATGCAACCCATTTTTGCATAAAAAATAAGATTGTACTGCGTGGAGATAATCAGGTAGTTATGCTGAACTAATGATCTTTTCTTTTTCTGACAGTACTCTGATACAGTAATTTGAGAATTTAGTTATTTCTTAGATTCAGGGATAATGAGTTCTCTACCTTTGGTTATCATGAAAGATTTCCTTATACTAAAATATCCTGGCCAGGTAAGCTCATTAACAAAGCAACACTCCAATCCATTGATAACATTATATGAAATAATAGGCTGTCTATTCATTTACATAAAATCATTCATTAAAACTGAGCTACTTTGCATATAATGTAAATTGATTGTGCCCACTTGCCAATGTTAGTTTTATTACGTAAATGGATCTGAAACTATGTGTTATTTTTCTTCCTTATTATATAAAGCAAAATCTTTAAAAAGTGGTCACACAGAAATGATAATACCAGTTAGGATAACTTAACTTTCTTTAGAGGAAATATCTTTTCTAACTTGAAAGCACATTTTATGAGTTCTGTTTTCACAATTTTAGACATTCCACCTCTCATTCTGTCTGTCTCAGATCCTGATTATGTTCCAGAATTTAGTCTTAATACTTTATAATCATATATATGCTCTTTCTGCACTCTAAAAATAATATTTAATACAAAATACAAAATGGGAGATGAAAGGCTTGCAAAATTCATTTAGACTAGTAGCACATTTATTTAGCACATGTGGGCAAACATTCTTATTATGAAAAGGTGTTTTGTTGTTTCCCCAATATGACAAACAAGCTAGTGAGAAAGTGGCAAATTCTCCATGTCTGGCTATTTTACTTTGAAGCTCTGGCCTATTTCTTACAGTGTTGTGACAATAGCCATTGGTTTCCCATTTTGTTTCCTCTCTGATGCACGCTTCCTTTCATAGTTTGTTGTATTCATGGTTGAGGAAATGAAAGCTTCCATACTGCAATAAAGTTAGTTTCCTGCATGTACCCAACATAAGAAACTCAAGTAAATGACTACTTTTTAAGTTAAGCATGTCTTACCTCCAAATCTATGTTTAGAGATTTTAAAAGTATTGTACTACTTTTTAAATATTTCTAAGACAAGCATACTTGAAAAATGTTATTTTTTTTTTCTAATTCCTTTCATTTACTGGCTTGATTGAGGGAACCTAGAATATAAAACAAAGCTGATGAGAAGCCAAGAAAAGATGATTAAATTAAAGCAAAACCAAAAAGAACAGAATCACTTACAGATTCAGTAATAGCCAGCAAAATAAAAAACACAAGAACAAAAAGAGAGAAGGGAAAGAAGGAAGCAAAGAAGAAAGGAAGGAATGAAAGAAGGAAGGAAGAGGAAGAAAGGAAGGAAGGAAGAGAGGAAGGAAGGAAATGTTCTTAAACTAAAACGTTAACTCATAACAAATGTTTTCTGCAAGCTGAGTGAGCAAAACAGAGATTTCTTACAGCTATTGCATTTGCTCTTAGAGCTGAAGTTGTAAATCAAGCTGATCAGTCAGCCAATCAAGAATCTTTACATTTTGACTGGGTCTTTAGCACAGAGATCTAGGTGGTCACAGGTTGCTTTCTTGCAGGATAATGTTTAATGTATTGTACTGCACATCCTTGAAAACTGGCCAAGACTAACATGGACTTGGCAGACACTTTCTGCAACTCCCGGTGCCAACAGATGTCTTCGCTAGGTGAAAACAAATAAGAACCAAAATTCTTCCCAGCCTGCTGAAATAAAAGGTTCCTGGGAATTGCTGAGTGTTAAATTGCTGTCCTAAAACCCTTCATTTTGTGCTCTTGTTCTGAGTTGTGTTTTTGTTGCAGTTGGCTCCCTGCCTAGGAACTTGGTGTGCTCCGCTGGGTTAACCATGATAAGCAGGTGACATGAGGGACTGCGAGCTGATTTGAAAGTGGCTCAGTGGAGCTTAGGATTACCTCTACCACAAGAGGGTAGTATAAATCTTTGAGAGACAGAGGTGATCTTTTGATTTCCCATCCCCAATCACTCTTCTCTTTTAACTTGGTCTTTTTGGCTCTCAGTCTTTTATCTTTACCTTTTCTCTAGAAACTCATCCAACTGCCATTCTGCAAGCTTACATTGCTGTGACACTTTATTACTTCAGAACTGTCAAAAAAATAATCAGCATGACTGTCTGCTGTCTCCAGGGGAGGGGTATTCAACAGTTAGAGTCTATATTCATATACTGGTACACATTTTGAAACTGTCCCCTTTAGACTCATGAAGAAGACTATGAAATGTTTTCTTAGTATTCAATATCTATGTAATAGAAGGAAAAAGGGATTAGCCGGAGGTGAATATGCATTCACAAATATTTGTGTTATTGAAAATTGCAAGATAACTTGCTCATTCATTTATAAATATTTTATTGAGACTTTAACTAAACCTCTACTACATATTAAGCACTAAGGATACAGCAGTAGGCTAGAGAGACCACCCTGCACTCTTGGAGCTTGCACATGAGTGCAAAAGTCAAATACCAAGTGAGTTTACAAACAGTTATATATGTCAAGTGGTAGTAAGATGTCAGGTGGTGGTAAGTGTGAAGAAGGAATATAAATCAGGATAAAGAGACATGCAGGGAAAAGGCCAGCGTGATTTAGATAAGGTGGGTGAGTAAAGTTCTTAGTCAAATACACTAGTGAGTACATATAAATTGAGTGGTATTTATCCATTCATTTAACATGTATTTATTGACTACCTAGTATGTATAATACAGGTCAGATGTTCTATTTAGTATTTAATCAATATTATTTACATTTACTAAGTATCAATTATTGCAACTCATGCATAATGTAGATTTCAAGATCTTAGTTTTTGATATTATACACCTGTGTTTGCATTTTACTGTAATGTGACCTCTGGTAATTTTTAAAGTATTGTTCTTATATATAAAATAATATGTACCATAGAGTTGTTAGGCATATTAATGACATAGCAAGGGAAAAGCACCAAGCATAATACTTGAAGCACAGTTTACACCTGTCAAATATCAGTTATTGAAATTCTTAAAATCAATGCATAGCCATAGCTATCCAGTTAAAAATATTAACAGTATAATCATGGGAACCTTTCTGTCCTTAAAAATCTTGCATAATTTAATGGTATCATGTTTAAAATGAATAGTTGCAGATTAGAACACAACAAAATAACTGCCATTGCTTTCCTGTAAATGAAAACAAATTAAGTCATAAGCCCCCATTTTCAAGATATTATTAGTTCAAGATAAATCAACTACAGATGGTTTCTGACTTACCATGGTTCAACTTATGATTATTTAATTATACAATGGTGAGAAAACAATATGCATTCAGTACAAACTATTGTAAATTTTGAACTGTGATATATTGTTGAGCTGACAATATGTTGTATGATGCAACTGATACTCCCTTCCAATGCTGGGCAGCCGGTGAGCCAAAGCTCCCCGGATGGCCAAGAGAACACAATGGTGAACAACTGATACTCTGCAATGTACTGTGATGAAAAGTGTCTTTTTTTTTTTTTTTTTTTCTTTTTTGAGATGATGTCTCATTATGTTGCCCAGGGTGGTCTCAAACTTCTGGGCTCAAGCACTCCTCTGTCCTTGACCTTATAAAGAGCTGGGATCACAGGTGTGAGCTACCGCACCTGGCCAGAAAATGTCTTAAATCATAGATTGCAGAGCCCCACCACTAGCGTTTGTGATTCAGGAGGTCCTGAGTGGGGCCTGGTAACTTGAGTTTCTGAAAAGTTTCCAGGTGATGCTGATGCTGCTCGTCAAGGGACCACTCACCCAGATAAATCGTTATTTTCTTTCATGCTTGAAAATCATCGCGATACATTTTTCTTTCTTTATATTTTATAACATAAAACTTATCTCTCAGTATTTCAAAATCGGCTCTTAGTATTTAAAGTCTAGCTTTGCTAGGATCTCTTTTAAGATTTTTATAGTTTTATGTCTTACATTTAAGCCTTTAATTAATCTTGAGTTAATGTTGTTATGTGGTGAGAGATAGGGGTTCCAGTTTTATTCTTCCACATATGGCTTACTAGTTTTCCCAGCACTGTTTATTAAATAGGATGTCCTTTCCCCAGTGTATAGTTTTGTCAACTTTGCTAAGAGCAGTTGGTTGCAAGTATGTGGCTTTATTTCTGACTTCTCTATTCTGTTCCGTTGATCTATATATCTATTTGTATACCAGTATCATGCTCTTTTGTTTACTATAGCCTTGCAATATAATTTGAAGTCAGATAATGTGATGCCTCCAGCTTTGTTCCTTTTCTTTAGGATTGTTTGGGCTATTCAGGCTCTTTTTTCATTCCATATGAATTTTAGGATTGTTTGTTTCTAATTCTGTGAAAAATGACATTGATAATTTGATAGGAGTTGCACTGAATTTGTAGATTACTTTGGGCAGTATGGGCCTTTTGATGATGTTGACTTTTCCAATTCATGAGCATGGGGTGTTTTTCCATCTGTTTGTGTCATCTTTGATTTCTTTAATCAGTGTTTTATAGCTCTCCTTGTAGAGATCTTTATCCCCTTAGTTAAATGTATTCCTAGGGTTTTTCTTTTTTCTTTTTTTTTTTTCTTTTTTGGTAGCTATTGTAAATGGGATTGAGTTCTTGATTTGTTTCACAGCTTGATCATTATTGGTGTATAAAAATGCTATGGATTTTCATATGTTGGTTTTGTATGCTGAAACTTTGCTGAAGTCATTTATTAAGTGCAATATTCTTTTGGAGGAATCTTTAGGGTTTTCTAGGTGTAAGCTTATATCATCAATGAATAGAGATAATTTCAATTTTTCTTTTCCAATTTAAATGCCTTCTATTTATTTCTCTTGACTGATTGCTCTTGCTAGGACTTCCAGTTTATTGAATGCTTTCTCTGCATCTATTGAGATAATCATACAGCTTTTGTTTTTAATTCTGTTTATGTGGTGAATCACATTTATTGATCTGCATATGTTGAGCATCCTTGCATTGCTGGAATAAAACAACTGTGCTGTATTATCTTTTTGATATACTGTTGGATTGAATTTGCTAGTTTTTTGTTGAGGATTATTGCATGTGTGTTTATCATGATATTGGTCTGTAGTTTTCTTTTTCTGTTGTATCATTGCCTGGCTTTGGAATGAGAATAATGCTGGCTTCATAGAATGAGACAGGGAGAATTTCCTCCTCCTGGATTTTTTGCAACTGTTTCAGTAAGATAAATATGATTGGCCTAGTCAAAAAAAGTTATGACAAAGTTCTCAAAAGCAAACACAACAGAAACAAAAATAGACAAATAAGACTTCATTAACTAAAAAGTTTCTGCACAGCAAAAGATATAATAACAGAATAAACAGAAAATCTAGAGAGTGGAAGAAAATATTTGAAAACTATGCATTTAACAAGATGGCACATATCCAGAACTATAAGGAACTCAAACAACTCAAGAAGAAAATTCAAAAGACTCCATTAAAAGGTGGGCAAAGGACATGAACAGACATTTAAAAAAAATACAAGCGGCAACAAACAGGAAAAAATGCTCAGTATTGCTAATCATCAGAGAAATGCAAATTAAAACCACATTAAGATACAGTCTTACACCAGTCAGAAAGGCTATTATTTAAAAATTAAAAACAACAGATGTTGGTTAGGATGTGGAGAAAAGGGAACGTTTATACATTATTGGTAGGAATATAAATTAGTTCAACCTCTACAGAAACAGAATGGCGATATCTCAAAGAACTAAAAATAGAACTACTGAGTATCTACCCAAAGGAAAAGAAATCAATATAAAATATAAAACTGACGCCTGAGTCACTTATATTTTTATTGCAACACTATTCACAAAGCAAAGACATGGAATCAATCTAAGTAAGTATCCATTAATGATTAAAGAAAATGTGGTGTACATATATATGCACTGAATATGGTATATTATATATATATACCAAATGTTATATATGCATATTTATGTGCATATGCACATATATATGGACACACACTATGGAATACTACTCAGCCATAAAAAGAATGAAATCCTGTCTTTTGCAACAACATAGATGGAACTAGAGGCCATTATCTTAAGTGAAATAACTCAGAAACAGAAAGTCAAATACAGTACATTTTCTTACAAGTGTGAGCTAAACAATGTGTACATATGAATATGCAAAGTGGAATAGTAGACACTGGAGACTCCAAAGGGTGAGAGATAGGATAAGGAATCAGAACTTGTCTGTTGGGTACAATTTACATTATTTGGGTAATGGTTACACTAGCAGCCCAGATTCCACCACTATGCAATATACGTATGTCTTTTAGAATTCTAGGAAAACCTTTTATCTTTCACCAAAGCCTAGTTCTTAAAAAACTAAAGTGTTTTGTCTTTCAGAGAGTGGTTTACTCCTTTTTCCTTACTGTGCTTGCATTTGCTTCAAAGATGAATGAAATCAAATACCAAGAGGAGGAACTATATTTTAGAAATAATTTAAAAATGTAGACTTCTAATTTTTTTCCACTGTGGTCCAAGAAGATACTTGATTTAATTTTGATATATTTGAATTTATTGAAACTTTATGGCCAAGCATATGGTCTATTTTGGAGAATGTTCCTTTCATAGATAAGAAAAAATGTATATTTTGCCACCGTTGGATAGAATATTTTTGTAAATGGCTACTAGCTCCCGTTTGGTCTAGAGTCTTGTTCAAGTCCAGAGATTTTTTGTTGATTTTTCTGACTCAGTCAAATATACTTTTCCATTTGGAAGAAAAATGAATCTGCATATATTTGAAAAGTATCTACTGTTAAAGTATTTTCTCTTTTAGTCTTCTGATGGCTAAATATAATTTAGGCACATAAGAGTCTTTCAAACTCCGTAGGTATCATACTGTTTTGCAATTATGTTCTGTTAAATAACGCTTAGGCAGATTACAAGTACTTAGCTAAATTAATATGAGCAACCGTTTACAATCTGTTATATTTTGCTTATGGTAATTTTTAAGAGATTATGTTGGATGCACAAATAAGCTAGCTGAACCTGCTAAATGAAAGTGTATGCACTTAATCCTTTTTCTCTTACTGCATTTAAATTACACCACAAGAATTGTTCTTTTTATAGCATGTCCTTAAGAGTCTAACTGAAAACCTTTGCCGTTAAGAACAATATTATATATAAATGCACACCTACAGACAGGCACATATACATATACATATACTCATACATTTTTTTAAACTGCGGTGAGACTAAACTAGATACAGCACATGTATACAAGAGTTTGCCAATATAATTTCAATCACTAAAGCAAACTATCACTAAAATTTCAATTTTCCTGGCTTCATGCAGACCAGACAATGTACTTTTTTAAAAGTCCTTAATCATGTTTTCACAAGTAGTCTTAAATTTATCTGGGACTTAAGTATAACATCGCTATTTTGATTATTGGAATTTGGGCATTAAATTGTAGTTGCTATTTTTTTTGTTTGTACAGTTGGTTGTTTTGGAGACAGGGTCACTTCACTACACTGCTTAAATCCATGGGATGGTTCTCCTATAAGGGTGTGCATGGCGTTTACACCTATATGGTATGCAAACATAGTTATCATGCCTTAATATTTGGAACTGATGGTGATAATGGAGGAAGAGACTGAAAAAAACAGTACCTATTCTGAAACAGGCAGTTATTGGAAGCTGCTTTTTAGCAAGTGATGTTTCTGCTTTCAGACATGCCTTTGTGTTTGAAGCGCTACCTCTTTTCTATTAGTCTCTATAATGTAGTCCTACAGAGAATTTTTTCCCCAAATGCTATCATCCCATCTCAGATTTCTAGCTGCCAACTGCCTGCTGCTATTTCTGTTTATTTCAAATAATTAGCAATTATTTTTACATTTCTACGGGCTGAGTTTCTGTGGTCCAGTCTTTCTTTTGGCTAAAAAATATACTGGCTTCATATCAGAGCATGTCTACTAACCATGGCTGTAAAAGCAATGGATGCATTCTGGTACAGCATCTTGATAATTTCAAGTGCATTTTGCTAATTGAAGACAACAACATTAACACAGTGCTTGCCAATAAATCATGTCTGAATACTGAACAATGGGAATGATAGTGTTTAAAGGCTCTCTAGGCTCTGAGCATACATTATTATTCTTAAATTCTTTTAAGTTTCATTTCTTCTCATGAGTGCCATTCATACTGGAGACCTAATATTTTACCTACCCGCAACCATTTATTTATTTTTTGGTAAAAGAACCTTGACTTTTCCAGGAAGAGATAGTTCTTTCCTCAACCTTAATTCCTGTGATTAGAAAGAGTTTGGTTCAGCCTTGAGCTTTAGGAATAGATGTGACCCCAATGTGGCCATTCAGGACACTTTAAGCTTCTCAATGACTCATTACCTCAATTGGGCCAGTGAGATCCTTACATATGAGTTTGTTAAAACTCAATGAAAAGAATAGTGTTTTGTTTGTTTGTTGTATGTTTTCAAAAAGAAATTTTTAACTGATCCAATACCATCTTGCTGTCACTGGTTTGTCACTTGGCACTATTTGTGTTTGAGAAAAACTGGCTAAAAATAAAGTTAACAAAGATAAAAGCAAATCAGTAGTGAAGAGTTAGCTTGTGAGCTATTCTTGACTATCTCATTTGAACATGTATATCATGTCATATCTAAAAGTGTTCCTAGGCTTGAATTTCTCTGTTATGCCACCCAAATACTCCTTATCTTTATTTTTATTTGGAACAGTTTGCATTGGGTTACTGCTCCCCCACAACTAAATTATATTATATACCATCCTTAATACAGCATCCTTAGCTCCTAACACTGGTATTGATAATTACAAAAAAAAAAAAGCGTGATAGAACTATAAACTCTAGGATAGAGCAAATCATTTATTGTGTGATAAATTAGTAAACACTGTTTTACTGATATTAACATCTATCATTTTACTTTCATGGCTACAAGAAACCATTTGATGTAATATGTACTCAAATATGAAAGTGTTTTGTTCTTCCTTATCTTTTTCTTTCTTCGTTTTTTGTTTCCTCCCCGGGTTTTCCCCTCAGGTATAATGTGGCTACTTTGGTTTTATAATATTTAGTGATATTTTCTCTTTTATGAAGCCAGTCCATAAATAGGGTGCTGGTGTATCAATATAACACAGTAAAATGGAGACTGGCGATGAGCTATGGAGGTAACAGAATACAGTGACAGCTCTGAGCCCTATAGGTCAGGAGAGTGTTGTTGCCAAGTGTAGGATTTGCCCAGCAAGACCTTGGTTTTCAGAATGATTGTCATTTCATTGTATTATACTGGGCCTTTAAACAATCCATAATTTATTGCATGTCTTCTGGAATGTATGCTTCTAGGACAGAGTCAGCAATGTACGGACTTTCCTAAATAACTTTATCAAGGTCTCCAATGTATGCCTATAGATGCCAGGGGTAGAAGGGTTTTCTATACTTTCCGAACTCCAGACATAAGACTTTTGTTTAATACCTGATCAGTGTAGAATACAAGGGCTGGAATGTCACTTTTACCTCCACGCCTTTAGCTTCACAGATATACTCAGGGACTCATACTTTTGCTGACTATAATATTTTGCCAATAGATAGGGACAGTTTTTAAAACCTTGGACTGCTCTGAATTGTAATAGACATATATCTTAACCCTGGTTCTCCTGCTTGTTATCTAGGAGGCCTTGGGATGTGGTCAGTTTCCTCCCTTGTAATAAGGGAAAATTTTAATGAACTGTTTTATAGAATGCTGGTTATTGAATAACATAATCATCATTTGTCCTTAAAATTTGATTTAAGTATTAGTGTAAGTATTACAGTCAAATGTTAAAATAACAATCTAGGGCCGGGTGTGGTGGCTCACTCCTGTAATCCCAGAACTTTGGGAGGCTGAGGCGGGTGAATCACGAGGTCAGGAGTTCGAGAGCAGTCTGGCCAACATGGTGAAACCCTGTCTCTACTAAAGATACAAAAAATTAGCCAGGTGTGGTGGCACACACCTGTAATCCCAGCTACTCAGGAGGCTGAGGCAGGAGACCTTGAACCTGGGAGGCGGAGATTGCAGTGAGGCGAGATTGCGCCATTGCACTCCAGCCTTGGCAACAGGGTGAGACTCCGTCTCAATAAATAAATAAATAAATAAATAAATAACAATCTAACGTAAGTTCAATTCTCCAAGCAAAGATTTGTTTTACTAATAATTTCTAAGATGTGTTATTTATTCTAAAGTATTCTTGACCCATATATGCTATAGCATGAAATTGTTTGGCTAAAGTTACTCCTTGATTTATATGTTCTACCTTGCCTCTTCCATTCTCTTACCTATGTGACTATATTGTAAGCATATATATTGGCCATGAGTTTGTACTTGTATTTGGTGCCCAGAGAGGTCACATACATAAAATTGTCCCCATGACAGAAGAGTAGTAAAGACCCTTGAGACAAATGAATCACCCAGAGCAAAGGAAAGATGCTCTTCTCTGGAATTCAACATAGTCATGGAGTCAGAGCACACAAGAAATGATCTATCAATACAGCCTCAAGGTCACAATTTCCAATTCAGAGAATCACCCAAGAGAGGGTTTCAGAATTAGTAAGTGCTTCTGGGACTGCAGCAGAAAGCAGTGCAGGAAGAAACACCATTTATAAAAATGAAGAAGCTATAGCGAATACTAAATTTTTTTTTCTCCTTCTCTGCAAATGACAAAACAAGTAAGCACTCACTTACCTGACATCACATGAAATGAGAAGTGATAGTAATTATGACTTATTAAAAGGATTGTGAATCATTACCTTGCTGACAATGATAAACACCAGTTATCCAGGACAGAAGAGATAGTTGAACAAACAAACAAACAAAACAAAAAACACTCTAAAAGGACATAAAAGTGAGAAATCCAAGACAATAAATTAATTGTTTTTAAGAGAAAGAATAGAGAAAAATAAATGACATTCTGGAGTTTTGAAGTGAATGTGTCCCCCAAATTCATATGCTGAAGCCCTAACCCCCAGTTTGATGGAGTAAGGAGGTAGGGCCTTTGGGAGGTAATTAGGTTTAGATGAAATCGTAAAAGTAGATGACAGTGATAAGATTAGTGTCCTTATAAGAAGAGGGTACTGTGAGAAATCCATGTCTGTGGTTTAAGACATCCAGTGTATGTGATTTTGCTGTGGCAGCCCACACTGACTAATTAACTGGATGAGATTTTTTTTATTAGAGTTAAAAACAGCAAAGTCCCACATACCATACCCTACAAGACACAAGGTGAGCAGACAAGCCTTTGCCATGTACCGGAGCTGTAGGGAGAGGCTGTCTGCCAGGCCTGGGCTGCTCCAACCCGGCGGGAGGTGGCCCCATTGCAAAGTGCAGTTTCTCCGTGGAGGTGGCGGCCGGTCAGTGGCAGAGGGCCATGGTTTCCCTGTTAAGGAAGCAGAGGTGCATCTTGGACTCAATGTCGATCCCCTGCAAGATCTTAAGGAAGTCCTCGAAGGTGATCCCCTCGTACACCTGATCAGGCTCCCTTTGCCCCAAGCACACGCTGGCCGCCTCCATCATGGCCCCCCTCGGCGATGAAGCCAGCGGACTCCTTCTCCATGTCTCCGGTTTCCCCGACAGCAGCTCCTCGACCACATTTCGATATCTTCCAGGGTGATGCGGCCGTCGCTGTCGGCGTCGTACATGTGGAACAGAAATCCAGCTTCTCCTTCCGGGACAGCGCCACCTGCTCCTCGCCCATGGTGCTGTCGATGGGCCGGAAGTAGGATATGATAGTCAGGAAGTCCTCGAAATTGATCTCTTCAGCCAGGCCGCTGGGTCCCTTGCGCAGGTTCCTGAGGTCGAAGAAGGCACGAACAATTTTGCATCGGATGGGGTTGCGCTCCAGGTCCGGGACATTGTTGAAGTTCTCCTTGCGAATGGTAGGCTAGTCTCCACTCAGCTGCTTAAATCTCCGATGGAGCTGCTCGATCTGATCGAATGAGAAACCGGTCTTGCCTTCGAGCTCCCTGCACCTCCTCGGACGCGGAGTGGGAGTGGGCAACGCCCATGGTGCCCGCAGCGGGGGGGGACCCGGGATGCGCGTCCCTCACAGGCTCCGCACTGGCCCTACTGCGCAGCAGCCAGACTGGCCTCGGGGCTGGCCTCGGGTCCCGCCTTGGGTCAGAACGCGGATGAGGAGTTCCTGACCGAGGGGAGCTGGTTACCGTTATCCCCTACTTCAGTCTGGACAAGATCTATCTCATGGCGGGTGGGGCGGGGGAACTGGGGCCCTTTAACTCAGGTTACCAGTGGAAGTGCCCCATAGCTGGCAATTAACCTGAAACAAAGACAGAAATGTGAGCTGCTCCCTCCGGAGTGGATGGACACAGAAAGCTGGAGAAGATGAGGGATCATGAACGAAAGGAACTTTTACCTACCCCAATGCCCAGCCCTTACTACATGGAACTTACCAAGCTGCTGTTAATCATGCTTCAGACAACATCCCAAACGCAGGCGAAATCCCTACTCTGATCAAGGATATGTGGGACACTCATATAGCCAAGCCTCCAAGTGTCTGCCGACAGCTTTGTGAGACAGCAGGAGGCACATGCCAAGCTGGATAACTTGACCTTGATGGAGATCAACACCAGCGGACTCTCCTCACACAGGCGCTCAACCACATGTACAAACTGCGCACAAACCTCCAGCTTTCTGAGAGTACCCAGTCTCAGGACTTCTAGAGAAAGGTCTGGTGCAGGAGGCTCTCTGGGGGATGTGAGTGCTCAGGACCTGAGGTACTCGTGGTTCTGGAGCTCTAGAAACACTTTTGAATGCATGAAAAATGTGTCATGGTGCAAGGAATGGATTCATGACTTTGTTGGAGAAGCAATAGGTTTGTGATTCATCCGTAACATTTGGTTCCCTGGGACAGTCTTCAATCCCACATCTGTTTCTAGAAACCAGCTTTTTTTTCCTTTTGAGAAAGAAAAAAGCTTTAGGCAAAGAAGTTATTCTCCCTAGCAAAGCCACTTGGGTCTCCTGCGTGGAAACTGTCACACTTGGGTAAGTGTTCGGTGACTGTTAGGTGTAGATATAGCAGTAGCGGCCATGTGGCCCAGGGCTATTTTTTCCCCCTTCTTGATCCTGATTTCTTGGGCTAAATTTAGGCTCTCCCACAGAGGTGGCTCACAGAGAAGGATGGCAGATGGTGCAACTAACAATACTGACCACAATGAGCCATGATCCACAATAAAAATGGACTCAACTCAAAAAAAAAGGTTAAAGGTTAATATTTTAGTGTTCAGGAGTTTTATAAAACATTTATAAGTTTTATTAAAACATATGTAAGTACCCTCACTAGGACAAATGTCTGTATTTTATCTGGAACATTACTGTATTTGTTTATAAATAAATAATATTAAAATTAATATTAATAAGGTTGATAGTAGTAGTTTACCTTTATATATGACTTCCAGTTTTGTCATTAACTCTTACTATCATGATTTTAGTAAGTCCTAGAGAGAATCAGAGACTTGCCAAGACTGCAAATCAAGTAGAATAGAATTGACACAAAAATTTATATTTTTTCTAAATGCTCAATCAAGGTTTCTCCTGTTATAGCATACCCTGTCAAATAGGTTCTTCAAAATTTTATGAACATTTGACATTGACACTACCATCTCAGTAGACCATATTTTTACACATAGTACCATTGCTTTTTAAAAATCAGAATATTTTCCATTGAAATCAACTAATAATTATATTGGTTAATGCATGTCTCCCCTGCAGACAAACTGAAGCTCTGTTCTAATAATAATTTCTTGTTGTTCTTAGCAATATAAAAAATTATAAAATTGGAAGTGGCCTGGCCTAAATTATTGTCAGAGTGTGTGATATATTGAGGGGGATTAGAACTGTTTTCTTTAGTCAAAACCACCAACTGTGGGTCTTTGGTTTGATTAGTTTCACTACACCTTGAGTGCAAAGAAAGAGTATGTAATGATGCTTTGAAGTTAAAAGACTTAAACACACAAGAGTGGGACCTGGTAGAAAACTTCGAGGCAGACAGAGTTGAGATTAATATCCAAGATTGGGGGATATGTCAATGAATTCAATATTTTAAACATAAAACAATTCAAACCACTATCTCTATGGTAGTTAAAATTGCCAGCTTTTATTACAATTCCTACTTTGTTCTGAAATTGGCTAACTTTATAAAATCTCCATTAAGCTTATGGACAAAATGTTATTGTTTACCTAAGTGATATTATATTTTTTCTCTTTTCTTTTCCAGTTGTTCAAGTTAGGAAACTTAGAACACAATTATCCTTCATTGTTATAACACTGGACTTAAAATTCTTTTTCAGTATATCAACAAGTACACTAAAATAATGTTCTCCATAATTACTTCATATGTATCTTAGCTTTTTATTAGTTTATATTTTCCTACTGTGTATTATTATTCTTCAAATGCATGATCTTACTATTCCTTTCATTAAAACTCATCTCTTTCTAATCTGAATAATTTCTCCAGCTGTCCAGATCCATCTGTATTTTTGATCAAACTGATTTATTATCTCTCAGTTCTAACATTTTATTATTATAGATTTGGATGTGCACTCATTCACATTTTCCACTGACTGCTTAATTATTGTGTTGAATAATATCAAAGCACATTCTGATCTCCAGGGACCTTCCTTGATACTTCTATCTTCCAATGAAGCATAAAATAATTGCAGATTTCTGTTTGCTGGGCTAATTTGTATATTCTTATTGCACCGTTATTTATATGTAATAAAACATTCATGAAACTATCAATTACATTGTGTTTTTCAAAACTCAACTTTTAGAAAAAAGCAAAAAATTATAATAACCAGCAAGTACTGGGTTTTTAAAAATTGACACATAGTAATTGTACAGGCATATCTCCTTTTATTGTGCTGTGCTTTATCACTCCTTGCAGATACCTGTTTTTTACAAATGGAAAGTTTGTGGCATCCTTGACTCAAGCAAGTTTTTCAGTGCCATTTTTCAATAGCGTGTACTCACATCACGTCTCTGTATCATGTTATGGCAATTCTCAAAATATTCCAAATTTTTCATTGTTATTATACCTGTTATAGTGATCTGTGATCAGGTAACTTTGATGCTACTATTGTAATATTTAAGGGCACCATAAACCAAGCCCCTATAAGACAGTAAACTTAATAGATAAATGTTTCTCTGTGTTCAGACTGCTCCACTAACCATCTCTCTCATTCTCTTCAGGCCTCCCTATTCCCTGAGGCACAGAAATATTGAAAGTAGGCCAATTAATAACACTGCAAGGGCCTCTAAGTGTTCAAGTGAAAGGAAGAGTCACATGTCTCTCACTTTAAATCAAAAGCAAGAAGTGATTAATCTTAGTGAAGAAGGCGTGTTGAAAGCCAAGACAGGCTGAAAGCTAGGCCTCTTGCTTGAAACAGCCAAGTTGTGAATACAAAGGAAAAGTTATTGAAGAAAATTAAAAGTGCCACTCCAGTTAACACAAAAAAGAACACAGAAACTAAAAGCCTTATTGCTGATATGGAAAAAGTTTTAGTAATCTGGATAGATCAAACCAGTCACAACATTCCATAAAGCCAAAGACTAAACCAGAGAAAGCGCCTCTTTTATTTCATAAAGGCTGAGTGAGGTGAGAAAACTACAGAAAAATATGTGAAGCCAGCAGAGATTCGTTCATGAAGTTTAAGGAAAGATGCCATCTCTATAACACCAGAGTGAAAAATGAAGCATCAAGTGCTGATGGAGAAGCTCCAGCAAGTTATCCAGATGGAGTTAAGGTAATTCATGAAGGTGGCCGCACTGAACAACATATTTTTGATACAGACAAAACAGATTTATATCAGAATAAGATGCCATCTAGGACTTTCATAGATATAGAGAAGGAAAAGTCATTGTATGTCTTGATTTATGTAGCAAACTTTCAAAGCTACATTGACAAACTTTTAAATGTTAAGACTTAGATACAGCAATATCTTCAGACATTCTATTTGGAAAATATACTACAGACCCTACAGGAAATGAAGGTAATTGATCCTGCTAATTTCATGTGTAGAATGAAACCTCAGGCAATTTTTCATCCCCCTGTCTCCAGGCAACACCTGTATACCCAGAGAGAAAAATCAGTAGTACTTTTTAGGCAAACAAAAAATATGGAGACCTAAGTCTCTCTCTTTTTATGATCAGAAAAAATCAGCTTACTTGTTTAACTTAAATGTTAATTTCTGGTTCATATAATGCAGATTTTGAATATAAAATTTTCGGAATATTTTTGCTGATATGTAAAACACCAACACATAATTCCTTCTACCTTATGTTTATGAAAGGTTCTATCTAAATCAACTCCGTGGCAGTGCAGGTATTTATATTCTAAAGATATTTTTTTTCTAATTCAGAAACAGATAATGTAGCAGTCTTTGCCTTTCTCATGGCCAAACTCAGCATTATCCTGGGGTCTGCCTTTCAAAAGGAACACTACCGTTTCTTCCTTTACTATAGTGGCTGCTGCTTCCTGCATACAACTGTATTTCCTATGAAAATGTTAAGACAGTGCCACAAATTCATAGTCTTTGATCTTGGTCCTTTATCCTTATTGCCCTGTTCCTACACAGTTTTAAATTTTATCTATGATCAAGAAACTTGATTATATTTTTAAAGGACTTAATTAATTGGGCCTTGTTTGGAATGAACACATAATCAATCCAGGTAGATAAAACCTAAAATAAAATATCAAGTGTGATTTGCATTTCATAAGTATAAACATGAGGTAGTTCAGGGATGTTAAAGAAAGCATTTATTAAATGAAGAAAATAGCAAGAAAAATAAACAAGAAGGAAAACTAATATATGTTGGTTAACATGTAACGAATTACAACTTAGAATAGGAAGAGAAGTTAATAGGATATCAAAAGTTTCAATTATATAAGTTCTACTGTGATTATCTTGATTAAATTACATAACCAAAACAATCTCTTGTTACATCATTTTAAAGATGACGGTTATAAATACTAAACTGTTCCTGAGATTTAACTTAAAAAGCAGATTTAAAACTACCAAATTGGCTTGTTCATAATGATAGGTGATCATAAAATGTTAGTTGTGTAATTCCTTCTTTCCCTGGGGCAGTACTTAGCGAATATTTTATAACTATTGGGGTGTATAAGTTAAAGTATAAGATGGAGGAGCATTATGAGACAACAAAGTGACACAGATTTCAAAAAACAAGTAACCCATGGTTAAGCTTATCATCTCCAGAGAGGAAATCTGTAGTATGATAATTCACTGGATAGGTGAAGCTCATATTAGTGTAATAGAAACATGGTAATAGATATCCAATAAAACCATTTAGCCAGGCATGGTATAACACTAGCCAATCTTAGATTGCTATTGGGTTAACCAAATTTTGTTTAAGAAGGAGCTTTATGTATATATTATATGTACATATTCATATTTTAAGTTCTTTAAAATATTGATGTCTCTTCACACTGTCATAGGTCAAGCAGTAGAAGTGATTACCAGTGCTTCAGGGACCTTAGGTGTCATTTCTTATGACATAGTTAGACAATGTAGGGAAAGCAAAATTTTATCTCTATCTTCTTAGAGTTTTGACTGGGCCTGAGAATTAAATTAATATTAGACAAATTAACAGGAGAAGAGCATACACATGTATTTCACATAAGTGTTAAATGACATGAGAGCTTTCATGAAAAAGTGAAGACCTAAAGAAGTGGCAAAACCTACATATTTTTATACTAGATTGAACAAAGATAGGCAATTACATAAAAGCAGCTAAATCCTGTGCAGAAGCTAAGGGAAGATAAGAATTATTTTAATAAAGTCCATTTGTACAGTGAAAGGGGAGGGTCAGAGTGCTCTTCTTGCAGCTGTAATATTTATAAATGCCTTTATCTCAAAATAATCTTTATGCCACAGTGGTATATTTTGGGGTGGCATATTCTGCCACCCTTCAATAACTATAACTCCTTGCTTTAATTCATCAGGGCATTTAAGAACCATTTGAGAAAAAAATATGGTTTATCATTGTTGCCAAAAGTTATTCTGTAAAATCTTCTGAAAAGTCCAAGAGAACAACAAAATTAAGTCTGCAGAATGGAAGTAATTGATATGCAAAAATATCTTGGAGACAAAACTGAAGTATTCCTGAAAGGAATTCTGTATCATTTTATTAGTAATACTATTGATGTCACAAAGGATGTTATTCTGAGGTAAAATATAGAGATTGACAAATCTGTGATTCCAAAGAGCCAGACTACATGAAAAATGTTTTAGGCATACCTTAACCAAATTATTTCTCTTGTATGTCCTTTTTAATGTATACACAAGAGTGATAAATTTTTAAATGCAAGTCTAAATTGAGTCTAAAAAATTTTTCCATAGTATAAAAGATAAGAAAATACTGAGATACATTTTAATTTACAGTGTTTTCTTAATGATAATTAAAATAATAATGTGTCATACAATTGATCTTGTCTTGGGTTTAATGAAATATAGTAGTTGCTCAGAAGCTATGAAATAGTGATCTAGCACGTATCCTAAGATAAGCATTTTATAGACATTTTAGCTTTTTTCCTTTTTCCTTTCTCACTAGTTTGGGTATAACAGCCAGTAGATCCCCCACTTGCAGATGGCACACAAAGTTACAAGTTTTACACTTTGGGACATGAGAGCATGGAAGAATGAACAGAGCACACATTTAAGAAAAATTAAGTGAAATGAGGGGGTTCAGCTCTCAAAATAAATAAGGAATAATTGTGAGATTATAGTAGATCCATTTGATACTGATTTTTGATGCTTTATGGCCATGTTCCCTAAAGTATTCTCTTTGGAAAGCATGGCTGGATTAGCCACATTATATTTGTGCAAATAAAAACGGGCAAGATAATTTTTTTTTTTTTTGCAATCTGGGAAAATGCAAAGTCTAGCTAAGAGGCAAAGACTTTTTAATTCTAAAAAATATATGTGCCATTCTCACTTTTCAGAACTTTTAAAGTAATCTATTTTAAAAGTCTCCTAGGCAGAGAGAAAGCGGAAAAGTGAAGAAAATGATTTGCATTGAGCCAAGCATATAGATTAAATGAAAACACAGAACTACTTAAGTCCAAATTTGCTCAATTGTGGCCTCCATTTTGCACCTGCACTGTGTGGGCATAATTTAAATGAAATAACATCTGGCATATTGTAAGTGTAGTCATCCACAATTGCAGAAGCATTTAAGTTGTGACTGCACTTATGAGAAAAAAAATGAGAGAAAACACAATTAAGAAGATGTGAGTCTAAGATAGGTTTAAACTCACAATTTCCACATAACTCTTTCTTTAGACTCCAGAGGCCAAAGCCCCAAGCTGAAGAAGAATCTCACAGAGAATTAGAAGTTCTGAGGCAAGTAGTTCAGTCGTGGAGTGGTAGAAAGACAGTGAGCTTTGGCGGTGATTTGATTGGGTTACATAGCTCAGCCACACCACTTCCTAGGTGTAGGGAGTTGAACCAGTTAAACTTTTTGCATCATGTGTCTTTCAGTTATAAAATGAGAATAATAAAAACCACATGAGTTTACAGTGAGAATTACAGTAGAATATCATAAAATAGGAGGCACTATAAATGGCAGCGTCCTTTCTCAACCCTCTTTGTTTTTTATATTTCTGTTCTTATATTTTATATAATAATGATATCTTTATGTATTTAACTTGACTCTATGTGTGTCAATTTGACTTAGAAATTCACCTACCTCATACCCCAGGGATTGGGGAATCATTTATTCATTCTAAACCATGTATAGAAAACCTCTTATGTGCAAATTAATAGGCTAGGTCCTGGAATTAAAATTGTGAGCATGAAGAGACATGCTCTGTTGGTTCATATAATCTACTGGGTGAGACAGACATTAATCGACTGTACATAAAAAGTAAAGTGACATTACAAATGTGATATGCACCATGGATGAGGGATATACCTTGTAACATAAAAGGGTGCAGAAGTCAAAGTTGTCACAAAAGTACTTAGTGAACTAAACGAGAAAGAGAAAGTATCTAGGCATAAATGGGAGGAAAAAACATGAAGACAAAAAACAAACAAACAAAAAATGCCTGAAAAGCAAAACACAAAAAAATCCCTGAGACCTTTTTGGCAGAAAGACCAAGGTATATGAAATCAAAAGAAATGTTTGGTATTAAAGTAAAGATGAAACAGATAACTGAAAAATGTATAGAGGTCTGTATCAGGTAATATGGAATGAATAGTAGGGTTATCTATAAAGGGTTGAAGCCATGAGCTATGTTCAAAATGTGTTTGAAATTTTATAACAATGGAAGTATTCCTTAAAATGCAAATTGTGTCCATAATGGACATGTTGACTGGCAGTCAGATAAATTTAATTTTCAATGACATTTCTTTGAAATGTGAAGTCTAACTTTGGGAGAGATATAATGTACAACACATAAGTGGGAACAGTATAGTTTAGCATGACAGATGTTCACACATACATTCTTCTTTCTCTTGATCACTTCTATTTTTCTCTGTATTTAGTTCATTTCATGTCAGAAAGTGGAGTTTCAATTCAATTTTAATCTGGATTAGACTACTATTTCTGAGATATACTGCACAAATACAGTAGTACAGCTGATTAGATAGATAAATAAATGTAGATGGCAGGATGGACAATGCAATTACATTGATGTAAGATAAATGCAGTTGTAGAACAGTCCAGAACTTGTCAGAGTATCGATTGAGGTTGCAAATCCTAAGGAAATTATAGAAATGTGATTGTACCTTAAGTCTCTGGCTGGACACTATAAATTAGACAAATAATACAAAGCATGTTTTAATTAAGTTAAAATTTTATTCTAAATTATTTACCAGTCTTGACTTATTCTGCTTATATAATAGTGAAGTAAGTCATATATCTACATTTTAATAGAAATAAATTTTCTAAAACACTGTCACTAATACAAACACCATCTAATAGGAAACTCAGCTATTTAACACTAATCAATATTTTTGTAAAGTAATTGGATTTTTACAAAAAGCTTCAGATAAATATTATTACTCTTCAGATAAATGTTATTACTCTGATACTGTAAATGATGAAACTGAGATCCTGAATATTTAACTTGGATAAACAAAGACACAAAGCCATAGGGCTAGGCATGTAGTAATTTTATGAAAAGTATTTGTTGAATTAATAAACCCATGGACTATCCAAAGACAAAACCTAGGTCTCCAGAACTGATAGTATCTCACCATATAACAAATAGAACCATCAGATAGTATAAGACATAGTTAGAATCCAGAGCTACGTTTTCTTTCATTTGGTCATTGGTTTATGTATTCATCCATTCACTCATCTATTCATTCTATGTTATTTCTCATAAATTTGTTGATAGCATATTATCTCTGAGAAATTTTGTTAGGTATAAATACCCAAAACAATCATGTCCTCAGTCTTCACAGAGTGGGTACTTTATCAGAGAATATAGACAATTACACAAGTAATTTCCATGCAGTTATCATAGGAAAAGTAAAGAATGCAAGGGGGATCAGAAAGTAGGACATAATAATCTGTGGCTGGGAGAGGGGAGACAGTGAGAAAACCTCAGAAGTGAGCTGAAGCCATGTCCTTACCTAAGAATGGGAATTAGCCAAGTGAAAGCAGACAGAATTTGGAAAAAGTAGGGGAACACTGCATGCAAAAGAATTGCAAGTAGAGAGGAAGCTTATAGCCTAGCAAAAATAGGTCAATATGGATGAAAGATAGAGTACAAGATGGAGTGTGAAAGATATGAGAATAGAAAGGGAAGTAAGGACCAGAAGATGGAGAGCCTAGCATCCTCAAAGCAATGGTTTGTTTTGAAATAGAGGATTGGTTAACAAGGGGAACATCATGATCAGAGATTCATTTTTGTTTGTGTTTTTAAAGATTCTTTTACAGAGATTTTATATAGACAAAATTACAGGAAAAAAAAAAAAACAGAAAAGCCAGATGATGTATAGTTATCAATTGATCTTAGTGGTATTAGAGAAAACTAAATCATTAGGAGATAAGTTTAAAGACATCTACAAGGCATCCTAATTGATTTTCAGTGAGTCTTTGAGATGGCTTCCCAATTCTGAGTCCCAGGATTATACAGACCAATTCTGGGCCGCGCACGGTGACTCATGTCTGTAATCCCAGCACTTCAGGAGGCAAAGGTGGGTGGATCACTTGAGGTCAGGAGTTCAAGACCAGCCTGGCCAACATGGTGAAACCCCGTTTCTACAAAAATTACAAAAACGTTTAGCCCAGTGTGGAGGCACACACCTATAGTCCCAGCTACTCAGGAGGCAGATCAGGAGTATTGCTTGAACCCGGGAGGCAGAGGTTGCAGTGAGCTGAGATCGTGCACTCCAGCCTGGGCAACAGAGAAAAACTCCATCTCAAAAATAAAGAAATAATATATAAAAAATAATCAAAATTTTAAAAAAATAGATCAATCCTGTCTCTGGTAAATATTGTAGATTGGTTCAATCAATATATTTTCTTTAGGGAATGGCAAGGGTAAATCTCGTTTCTTACACTTTTGAAGCTAAGTTTTCAGAAGTGACAAAGTTCTACAATGCAGGCTCCCATGCAAGACTTGAAAGACTAAAAATTTTCTGGAAGAGGTCATGAGGCTTCTCTAGCAAGCAAAGTCAGAAAAGATTTTTCTCTTTCGTTTTTTGGAAGTGTTGTTTGTTTGTTTTTAATAGTAGCCATATAAGGGTTTCTGTTATCCAGTCCCTGGCATTCTGTGTGTTTGGGGGGGCAGAAAGCTGCTGCTGCTTCAGGCTTCCAATAAAATATTTCTATGGTGTGATTGTATAGTTTTCCTATTTGTATTGTTTCCAAAAATTTAGCATATAATTCTAGGAACTAAATAATCCTCTTAAATAAACTTGTTTGTTCTTTCATTTAGCTATAGTGAATTTTATTGTCAGCCATAAAAATTCTCTCCTAGTTATAACTTGTTTTTCTAGATTTTGCTAAGGTCATTACTGGCTATATAATTTTTGACAATATGAGCTTCCTTGTTCAAAAATAGTAAGAATTTTAAGATGGCAACAACAGAACATTAAATCAAACACTGAGAGCTTCTAATCCCAGCCCCCTGTGCACATTTACAAGTCATACCCTCAGAAAGCTGATCCTGGCTGAGTTATAAAACAACCACATGGGTAGATGTGTTTTGGGGGGGGGGGTGTTGGTGATTCTGGAAGCAGGCATTGTTAGGCTTAAAGTTCCACCATCTTGTAGCTGTAACACCTGGAACAGCTGCTAGTTTGGGTTAGCAAAAGAGAGACAAGATAATTACTCAAGAGCTTATCTTTATTCTTCTTGGAAGTGCCTTATGCTATTTATTTCACCTTAAAAGACATTGGACCAAATTAGCCACAGTCTGTCTCCTAACTGAAAAGTTTCTGGGAAATACAAGAAAATAATTTTGATGGTGGTGAGCTTTGTGGTATTTGCTATAAATCACAATGTGCACTTCTACAACTCACAAGAAGTCCTGGAAATCCACAGGCTACTACCACCAGACTGGAGTCTTTAAAACCTAATAGGCTTATAACAGGATGTGTCAGGGAAGTATAAAACTTGAAGATGAGTGGAAAGGAGCTGAGCTTTGGAGTCCTACCTCCCCTTCCCAAACTCAGCAATCTAGTAATTTATTATTTTTTAAAGAGGAGTTGAGATATATCTTAAGTATAATTCTGTGGGAAATAGATATACATAGAAACTAAAGACCATTGGAACATAAGATTACCTGCGAACAACTTTTCTCCTCCATGCCCCTTCTGTTGGCATTAGTCATGGAAGTATCAGGGACAATATGGATGATAAGGATATTGTATTGTTTTAAGGAAATAGCAGTACCTGTGGGGAGAACCTGGGGCCCAGCTATCTTCAATAAAACACCTATGTGCCCAGAACCCTGAACATCCCAGAAAGGAAAAAAGGTGGGCTGTTTAATGAGTACATCTCCCAATGCATTGGCACCCCCAATTACTGTTCTTTTCAAATCCTCTTTCTATGAAAAGGCTTGCAAAACTGCTGGGTTATTTTTTGTTGGTGATGGGTTTTTTTTGTTTGTTTGTTTGTTTTTGTTTTTATTTTTATGTTTTGGTAAAGAGTTGCTGGAGGGAAGGGGGTTGGAATTAGCCAATTATTTTCACTTTTAATTTTACAGATATTTACATCCCACTTATATAAACTCATTCAAAGAATAGTTAAAATAACCTTAATAACAAAAGCAGATATTTTAGAGGCAAATAAAGAACTATAACGTGTAACAAAATCAAAGAAAAGTCACTGATCTATTAGTTGATGTTTCAGAATATATACATCATTCTTTTCATTTGTAGAGTGTGCTTAAGTCCTGGAAATGTCTATTGTGAAGATATAACACTGGAATTTGACATAATTACATATCTGAGTGGTAGATTACCGTAATCATAATGGCACTTGATTTCAAGAGACTTCAGGTTTATTTGGTTCAGTGTTTAGATTTATAATCTTTGAAAGTCACAAAATATTCCATTAAACTGTTTTAATGTTTTATACAGGGTCACTTTATTCTTGCCTCGGTGTCACCTTTATGTAGGTGGTTGCTTCAAAGCAGATTACTGGTTCCCAAAGGTACATGGAGTTCATCTTTCTCTAATTTACTTCCATTCTGGGTCACATTTAGCATCTCACTGCAAACCATTTTACGGGTATGGGATTCTCTAATACAACTTTATGATAATATGCTAAGTTATTTTAAAACTTATAAGACTAGTTTTTATATGTTTGGTCATCTATCACACATTTAAGCACCAAACATTAGATTTAACTGCTGTTTATTCAGGTCTCATTTTAAGAACATTCATATAAATATATCTTAATGGAGAGAAGTGAAAAGCGAGTGTGGAAGGACTTCAACATAAAGAAAAGACAAATAGCACATTTTATGATTCAGCTGCAACTGGAACCAGCTAGAGCACTTTATAAGATAGTCAACCATTGTTTCAGTATGGCTACAGTTTTCTTTAAAAAAGTGATTACTACTTTCCTAAAATTTACAAATAATATGTAATCATCTTCTTATGATAATCTTCAACTACTAAAAGTGCCTTTATTTTTAAATTAATGATAAAAAATTCTATACAAACCAATATTTTGATTCCACTTCACAACAACAAAGAAAGCATTCATAATGGCATAAGCTAAATACTATAAACACTCACATGCACTGAAAATTCAGCTGCTGAGAATCAAGTAGCCTTTTTTTAATGTGAAATTACAACAGACAAACAAATGGAGTATGAGGATTGAATCAACAGATTCAAAAAATGGAACACTAAGTATTTGTAATACTTCAATATGTATTGAATATATCCTATTGAATCTATATCATTTAAACAAATTAGCAAAGAAGAAATGAAACCATCCAGCAAAGTACTGATTAAAAATACGTTAATATGAAAAAATAACATCCTCGTTATATTCGTGATATCAAGAAATATATAGTTTTAGTCTGAGATTCCCACAGGCAGGAATTTAAGGCCCAGCTAAGAAACTTTCCACCCACCTCTGCCAGAATGGTAGGCGATTCTTTCTTGAAGGTAGAGAAGAAGCACTGTACAAATGAGGGAGAATGTAGAAAAATATATAAAGGCCCAAACAAAATATACCTACTTTACATTGACTAATCCACAAATATCTACAATTGCAGTAGTTGCCAATATGTGATTAGAATCTTGCTCCTTAGAATATCCAAGAGTGTACAGCAAAAGTTAGTCTGTTCTTCTCTTGTTGCAGTGAAACAGGCTCCCTCCATATGGCTTACGTTTTGGCCATAGTTGTAATAAAAGCTGTAATATTTACTATTTTGTTTTGTTTTTTAACCTAAATGTGTTCTGTGAATTAATTCACAGAGATACAAATATCTTGTAATGTGGCAACTTTTTCCAACTGGGATTAAAATAGATATATCGCCTACCCCAGGCTGGAGTGCAGTAGTGCCATCTCTGCTCCCTGCAATTTCCACCGCCCGGGTTCAAGTGATTCTTATGCCTCAGGCGCCTGAGTAGCTGGAACTACAGGCACAGGCCACGACACCTGGTTAATTTTTGTATTTTCAGTAGAGAACGGGTTTCACCATGTTGGCCAGGCTGATCTTGAACTTCTGGCCTCAAGTGATCCACCCATCTAGGCATCCCAAAGTGCTGGGTGATTGTTTAATTGATAAAATAATATTTACTTTTAGTTTTTAATGTTACTATATTGTCAATGTACTGTACAGTTTAAACACTCTTTCCTTCAGACCACATATTTTGAGGTTTTTTTTAACTTTGTTTACTTTGATTTAATTTCTTGTGATAATATTTATTTATGCTGATGTGGTGGCTCATGCCTGTAATCCCAGCACTTTGGGAGGCCAAGGCAGGTGGATTGCTCTAGGTCAGGGGTTCTAGACCAGCCCGGTCGACATGGTGAAACCCTGTCTCTACTAAAAATACAAAAATTAGCTGTGTGTGGTGGCATGTGCCTGTAATCCCAGCTACTTGGGAGGCTGAGACACGAGAATTGCTTGAACCCAGGAGGTGGAGGGTGCAGTGAACCGAGATTGCACCACTGCACTCCAGCCTGGGCAACAAAGTAAGACTCTGTCTCCAATATATATGATATATTATATATATATGGTTTGATATGTATAACTATCAAGCAGATAGCATATTTTAAACCTACAAAATACATTTATGTCATGTGTCTAATTATATTAGACTGGTTGATGTGACATCAGAAAGCAGATGATAAATTCTGTAAATCGGGGTCACTTACAACAGTGATGAACATCTACGAAACTAAATTGTCTCATCTATGTCTACAAGATACAGTTTTGGAGGATAGGATAGAAAATTTTTGACATAGAACATACCAACTCTTAAACTTGACACTTTTATAGTATGATTTCTACTACCTTACTTATAGCAAAACTCTAAAGTGTATGAATTTTCAGAAATAACCAAGCATGGCATTTTCCTTTAAATTTCTTCTTACATTGAGTTGTTTCTGCCAACTTCAAAAGCACTAGGAGATCTCTTCCAAGTAACTGATCAGTCAGTTGGCTAAAGTCCATATTGAGGGCCAGGTGTGGTGGCTAACACCTATAATTCCAGCAATTTGGGAGGCCAAGGTGAGTGGACCGCTTGAGGTCAGGATTTTGAGACTAGCCTGGGCAACAACAGCAAAATTGTGTCTCTGCCCCTACACACACACACACACACACACACACACATACACACACACACACACACACACAAGACCAGATTGTGATCTGGCTCAGAGCCATTCTTTCCAATCACACATCCTTCCCTTTTGTTTCAGAGCATTTAAAAGAAACCCAGCTACCTCCAAAAAAAAAAAAAAAAAAAATCCCAGAAGGAAGAACCACAGATCCTCAGTAGGTTTTACTGTTAGCATCCCTGAAATATCTTGGAAAGGAACTTATTGGAAGTTTACTCCCTCTTTTGTTCTTTGAAATGCTTTTCACAACTGTACAATGTATATCAATGGTATAGCTTCTGGAGAAGAATCTTTCTCCCTAAAAACAGACAGCAACTACATCATTAGGGAAGAAAATGGTGTATGTATAATTTTACAGTTATTTTATTTTCATATATTTTTAATAGAAGGAAAGTAAAAGGATATAAAAGCTATCTGATCGCATGTTTTGAGTAACATTTCCTCCCCCTTATACTCAGGGTCAGCTCACATTCTGCATTCCACTTGATTAACATTGATTTGATATTTTTATCTTTAGAATTGATTTAGATATACAAGTGGATGTCACTATTAGGAAATTTTCTCCTTAGCAAGCTGCTTGCCTTCTCTGTACAATCTGTCGTGTCGTTTCAATCTGGGTGATAACAATCTAGACTCAAAGCAGCTGTTTAATCTTCATTCATAGCCACTTTATAGGGAGTGGCAAGTGTCACCACTCCCATAAAAATTCTGAAAGATGTGACACTAAGTAAGATGATAATCAGTATCATGTTCCCAGGATTCAAAAGCGTTAAGGACTATGTGTAAATAGCAGGATTTTGACAATATTTAATGAAGTCTTTCGTCTACAGCAGTATACATTATCAGAGAAAGACATATCAATGACATCTACTAATTTATGTTACATATCCTAAAACAATGATATTTGGGTAAGTTACAAAATGAGTAAACAATAATTATGGACAATTTTGGTCATGGTAAATAATTTGCCTAATAACTTTATTCCATTCAATTAAAATTTATTTTTAGTAAATATATGGATGTTAATCTAAGTATATTGTTAAACAGTAAGAAGGGCCGGGCGCGGTGGCTCACGCCTGTAATCCTAGCAGGTTGGGAAACTGAGGTGGGCAGATCATGAGGTCAAGAGGTCAAGACCATCCTGGCCAACATGGTTAAACCCTGTCTCTACCAAAAACACAAAAATTAGCTGGGCATGGTGGTGTGCGCCTGTAGTCCCAGCTACTTGGGAGGCTGAGGCAGGAGAATCACTTGAACCCGGGGGGCAGAGGTTGCAGTGAGCCGAGATGGCACCACTGCACTCTAGCCTGGCGACAGACCAAGACTCCATCTCAAAACAAAAAACAAAAAAACAGTAAGAAATAGGGTCTATAACATTGATGCAATGTAGAAAATGCTTGTGTATATGACAGCATGCCTATTATGTGTTTTCTTATAGTTGAAACAGCAACTATTTGAGAGAAATTTTTAGCCTAATTTTTCAGATATAAAAACTGAAGTTGAGAGCTTGAGAAAATCATGTCAAAAAGAAGCAGGAATTAAGCTTCTGTTTGGCTTATTCCAGGTCCCACCCAAGGACCACGCAAAGACTTAAAGCTTCTTAACTAAGCACTAGAGAGAGAGAGAAAAAAAAAAAATAGTGTTGTACCCTTACCTGTAGGCAATAAAGCCAATGTTTTCTCTACTTGCTCTCAGTATTTTTGTGAAAAGATTTACTCATGATTCTCAAGCAATTTCAATGAAAGCCCAACTGGTTCAAAAATTTTTATCTCAGCACTAAATAGCAAAAGTCTTAAAAAGCAATTTAAGAATCATATTGATATAGTAAATAATCATTATGTTTGCAGGCTGATAGGGTCTGAAACCAGGTATGTTTTGTGGACAGCAATACTTTCAACCAATCATGTGGAACTAATCATCAGGTGTGAAGTTAACCTGACTTATGGCAAACACATGCAGATTTCTGCTATGTAAAAAGGAAAAAAGCACAAATCAAAGGAAAATTAGTAGTGAGCTAGAAACAGCCTTATCTTTGAATTGTCTAATTTATGAGACTTATGTCTTCCACCATATTTTTCAGTAATATAGCTTTTTGAAGTGAATTGCCTTTTTGACCAAGAAGAAATAAATGAGTAGATGAACAGAGGAAAAATGAGGTACTGAAGAAGAACGAAGACTTTCTAATACATCTTCTATCTACCAGGTACAGCATGAGTACTTACGTAGTTAACTCTTCTCCTAATCCTAAGCAATATCAAGATTTATTGTTTAATACTAAAGATGAAATAATACTTGAAGTTACACAAAATGTCATATACTGCAGGTATCATGATTACTGTCATTAAAATAAATTGTAAATCAATCTTCTTCTTGTTTCTGAGACAGAAATTTAGCTGCTGTGAAATACTGGGAACTTCCTGCTTTTCCACCAAACCATTATTGTCTTTTATATTCTAAAAACTATCATATGAATGCTCTCCCAAATAATAAAGAACAAGGAATCACTGCTGCAGAGAAAATCCTTTGGGAATTTCTCACAGGCAGAGTATTCTCTTTTCGTTTCTAAAGACACACAAAGATTCTTAAAGCAGGAGTCGGCAAACTTTTCTTAAAGGGGTAGATAGCAAATACTTTAGAATTTTGCTGCCCACTCAGTCTCTAGAGAATCATAAGTACTAAACTCTCCAGTTGTCTCAGAAAAGCAGCTATAAACAATATGTAAAGAAATAGCAGATCTGAGATACAATAAATTTTTATTTACCAAAACAGGCCAAAGTCGGCCCACTGATTCTAGTTTACTGACTGATGCCATATGGGGTGGGTTCCTCCTACCTTCCATTTGGCCAGAATAGCTCATTGGAAGTTTTTTAAAGTATTTCCAAATCCGAGTAATCTGCCTTTGTCTTTACTCTCCTTTTAGAATGAAATCTCTTTATATATAAATATTAGTCATTCTTCAAATTCTACCTGAAATCCACATCAGAGAACTGCAGAGAGTATGATATTTTGTGCATATTAGACTATGATAAACTCTTTCATCCATTATGCCATTTTATCTTGCCGACTTTTAGCACAATAGTTCTCTAAGCATGAAAAATAGTTCTCTAAGCATGAAAAATAGTTCTCTAAGCATGAGAAACAGAGAAGCTAAATAATTGTCCATGATCAAATGAGGAAAAAGCAACAGTAAAGCCAAATTTTTTTGAATTCTACTTTGGTGGTCTTTATTGAGCTATTAACAATCCTAGCATTACCAAAGAATTCCTAGGAACATATAGCTTAACAGTCCATCAAAGTACAAAAAGCCCCTCTATCAGTTAACTAGCAATTAATATTCAGTTTTAATATTTCCAATCATGAGAAAATAACTACAGATGTGCCTTGACTTACAAACAGCTTATTTTTAAAAGGACCTTTGTGAATACGTTTCTTATTAAATCAAACGGCACTATAAGATTACTTGCTAATGTATGCAGAGTTGCTCAAATGGTGAATGTTTGTCCCTATTAATAAAAACTACAAGTGGAAAGAAAAATAACGAGCTTCAATACCTCCTACGGCAATATAGCCACGATTGGACAAGTCTAAATGCTATTCCTTATATTGAACAAAACTATCTTTGCTGCAATATTTACTTTTCTGCTACAGATTTACTTTCATAGCATCTTCTCTCCCTTTTCTGTGACAATCTTCACATATTTAAGAAAACGTTGTCATGTGTCCTCTAAGAATTTTTAAAGGACTATACCATACTAGAATCGTGATTTTTTTTCTCCATAGCATATGCTTCCAAGAAAACATCCAACAACTCACATGTACCTGTGTCACTTTTAAAATATGATGTTTTCATAGTAGCAAGTGGTCTGACTAGCAAGAAACAGTAATCATGCCTTGTGAACTTGAATTTCCTTAAAATAGACTGTGCCAATGATAGACTCCCTTGATAAATCTGTTAGTAGTTTACATATGTTCCTTGCCTTTTAAGTAGATTTTCAGTAAGTTAAAAGCAGAAATAACTCATTCATGTTACAATGAATTCTTACGTAAACTATTTCCTCTTATTTCCTGGTCACTTGAGTATTCAATGGAGGCTTGAAACTCACACTATAATGTGGAATTCTACCCGATTTAACATTGTATGTTGTCACTGCACAGTGGAATGTCCTAGGCTTAATTTCCTAAATCAGTGGACCTGTCCTTAACAAAGAAAAGATTCTTTCATGAGTAATGAAGTCCCAGAAAAAAAAGTTTGAAAACAAATGTTCTTTTTGAAGTCTTAGCAATAAAGTCAGGGACATGACAGGGTACTGTGCATTTACATCTATATTTCACTTGCTTTTGCTGGGATAAGCACTCCCTGGAAGAAATTCTCAGAATGCTGAAGGCTGAAACTGCTCCCAGCTTGGTTTTATACATAGTCATGGATCTCACCATTTGTGATCTAAAGTTGTGAGAATAGACTCTCTAAAGCTGGTGATCAGGAGTGAAAGAGAGCTTAAATATATCCGTTTCTTATTTGCTTAAGTTAAATAAGCAAGAGAAGAAAGTTTAAAGATATCAGTAATATAGTAAATGTGACTCTATTTAATTTATTTCACATAAAGTCATCATTTTTGCTTAATTTAAATATTTTGAATGTTTAGTTTTTACATTCATATTTATAAATATTATTTTTAAATTATTATTTTGAGAGCACAAAAGTGGAAAATCATGTGTGACAGAAAGATGTTTAGGCAAAACCAAACAAAAACAAAAACACATGGGTAATATATCTGATTCTATCAATGCTGCAAGATTTTCTCATCAAGCTATTTATCTATTGATCTGCAAATAGTCATGGCAATTTCTAAGCCTTCCAAATCACTGTGATGCAGCCTAGAGCTACCATATCAAGGCTCTTTTCTATAGAATAAGCAGACTAAACTCATTTGCAAGTCCTGACTTTTTCCTTTTATTCTCCAGTGGCTCATTAACTTGTTTTGAGTAGTAATATCAATGTATCAATGAGCTGTTTAAAGGCTGTCAGCATGAACTTAAGATTTCAAAGTGAATGTGACTGAAGTAGTGACTATCATTTTCATACAGCAGCCATTCTGTGGAATTTGATGACCTCCAGATTAGGAGCAGAGCAAGGTGGGTTTCTGAAAAAGTTGTGCCTATAGACAGCAGCTTCAATCATATCCAAGAATTCTGAGTTTTTGCTGCTGATGGTGTACCTGATGGTTGTGAAACTTGCCTAGCCAGCGTCCAAAATAAGTGAATTCCCTTCAATGTATGTATTTCTTACTGGTCCTGTTTCTCCAACTGAACCCTGACTAATACATTTATTAATGTGGCAGAGGTAACAATGCATGATTTCAAATGTTATGCCATAAAAGGTGAAACAGCTTCTGTCTGGCTATCTTTCAGATGCTTGCCCTGGAAACCAGCCATAATACTGTGATGAAATCCAGGCAACAGAGTTGTGTTTCAGCCCAAAGCAGCAGATGGGATCCAGGTGACTGACATCATTATCTGTCAGACATGTGAGAAAAATCCTTAAGATGACGTCAGACTCATCACTCATTATCTTCAACCACATCAGAAACCCAGAGTGAGAACCACCCAGCCAAGGCCAATCTCTAGAACTTCAAAAGGTAATCATAAATGAATGTTGTCATTTTACACTCTTGTTTATGCTACTGTGTGCTTTTCACACAGCAGTACATATCAGTTACAGACTGCATTTATATTGTGTTAAAATCACACATTTCGAACCACATTTTCACAATTCCCTTTCTTACATGATTCTAAGTTATGGGTTTCCACAATATACATGTTAACAAGATTTGGAAGAAAGGAGTTAAGCAGCAGTCTGGTTTATACTTGGAAAATCAGACTAGAGTGAGACGTTCTTACAAGTCACATATTTTATGGTGAACCTACTGGCTCACTTCATTGGCCAGAGGCAGTAGCTAGCCCACTCCAGCTTTAGATTCTGCGAGATCTCCTTTGGACTGCAGTCAGACCCAGAGCTCCTTCATCCTACATCTGATCTCTTTCTTCAGTTTCCCTGGATCCTGGGCCACACTTACATGAAACTCTGTAGAGGAATACTCAGCTATACTGCAAGCCTCCCATACAAACAAAACTATAGGCTGGAGACAGTGAGAGACTAATATAGCTTTATGTAATGGACAAATTTCAGTTTATCCTCATGGGTTTCAGCTCATTCTCAAATATTCTAGCTTGTCTTTCTTCTCTTTCACTTTATTTCTATTTTTCCTTTCTAGCTTCAGGACCATCATCTGACACAGGGGAAGAAGACACATAGGATGCTCAACCACCACCCAAGATCATGTAAGGTTTAAACTTTATAATAAATCCATTTTGTTTCTCATAGTTCTCCTTTTCTCATCAAATCATAACTGATAACAATGATCCGTATTTTGAAATCCAGTGTCCTCTCTGAAGTTTCTGCTTTTAATGATTCCCAGTGTCTTAGTCAGTTCAGGCTGCTATAATGAAAATAGCATAGAATGAGTAACATAAACAATAAGCATTTTTTTCTCACAACTCTGGAGACTGGCAAGTCCAAGATCAATCAAGGTACTAGAAGATTTGGTGTCTAGTGAGGGCTCATTTTCTGGTTCATAGATAGCCATCTTTTGGCTGTGTCCTCACTTGGTAGAAAAAGAGAAAGAGTTCTCTGGATCTTTTTTATAAAAAGGACAGAAATCCCATTCATTAGCTCTGCACTGTCACAACCTAATCACCTCCCCAAGGCGTTGACTCCTCACACCATTACATCGGGGGTTAGGATCTCAACATATAAATTTGGTGAGGACACCATCAGTCCTCAGCACCCAGTCTCACTCATGACTCTATTCACTAACTTATTTCTATATTTTAAAACCCAGATATGAAGTAGACTCCCTTTTCTTGAATTTTTTTATAGTCACTGTTTTGTTGAATATTTCATTGAAGTTCACAGACAGTGGAGAAGTTTTCCATTAAAAATATGATGTGAAATGTCTTTGACAACTTTTTTGGCTTTTTTTTTTTTTTTTTTTTGCTGTCCACCTGCCTTTGCAGTCTTCATCCTCCAGGCACTTTGCTTAGTTCTGGACTGTCTCTAGGACTGTGCTTCCCTGTCTATGTTTTTCTATTTCTCCAGACACTCCTTACCCCTGAATCCCAATATATCTATTTTCCTCACTTTGTATTTCAGAACCATTCATTTCTCCCATTAATATTTGTATCCAAAAATGCTAAAAGTGCTTCCTAAACAAAGGCTCATCTATACTATGTGCCATCTTTTAGTATCATAGAAAAGCTGAAAGAATATTGAAATTGAATGTTTTATAATTCTCCAGATCGTTCTTATGATTATATAAGTTTGAAAGAAATTGAATATTTTATAATTCTCCAGATTGTTCTTATGATTATATAAGTTTGAAAATTTCAAAAATAGAAAACTATATACACATTTTAAAATTGGGAATCTATTTTTTAATAAATTGCTGCTGAGTGCCTTCTGTGTATCAGATATTGTTCCAAATGTCAGTGAGGCAATGAACTAAACAAACATTTTGCTCTCATGCAGCTTATCTCCTAGTAGTATGTGTGAGTGTAGATAGATGATAAAGTATAGTTTATATGTTACATCCATTAGGGATCACTGCTATGAAGATAATTAAGCAGGATAATAATAATGAAAGTTAGGCTGATATTTTGTACAGGGTGGTCATGAAAGGTTTCAGCAATAAAGATGTATTTAAGCAGAGACTTAACAGGAGGGAGGAAACAAGCCATGCAGCTATTTCGCTGACGAGTGTTTCAGGTGAACTAAACAACAAGACTATCCATGAAACTCAAAAGCAGAGTAAGTAAGGAGAAAGATGGCAAAAGTAGAGCCATGGAAGTATGAGGAGGCAGGGTTGCAGCAAATAAGGACACTTTAACAGCAAGGACTTGTATTCGGAGTGTGATGGAAAGTCAAAATTTGTAAACAAAAAATATGATTTCACTGATTTAGTATTTTTTATTTTTAAGATTAAATCACAGAATTAAGAATCACAGGCAGAAGCAAGGAAAAAATTCTGAGTTCTCATTACTTTTAAAATTATTTACTTAGGCAATAAGTAAATGTAAGCTCAGTATAGGAAAGAATGTTTTTGTGTTTTGGATCCTCAGAAGCTAGGGCAAATTATTACACAATAAGTGCTCAGTGAATATTTTATATGTATTGGCTTATACCAGATCCATCAGTCTTGGCTAAGGTGAGTATTTATAAACATGGCTGCAACATTTGAAGAGCTTGAAGTTGTTCATAAAAGTATTTATTACTATTTTAATGTCTGTAGTATCAGTAGTGATGATTCCTCCTTCACTTCTGGTATTAAAAATTTTTATCTTATTTATTTTTCTTAGTTAACCTGGCTAAAGGTTTATCTATTTTACTGATCTTTTCAAAGAACCAGCTGTTCAATTTGTTAATTTTCTCTCTTGATTTCCTATTTTTTTATTTTACTGATTTTTGCTCTAGTTGTTGTTGTTGTTGTTTTTTCTGTTTAAACTGGTCTTCTTTCTTTAGTTTCATAAGATGGAAACTTGGGTCATTTATTTTAAACTTTCATATGCATTCAGTGCTTTAATTTGCCTCTAAGTACTGTTTTCATGGCATCACACAAATGCTAATGTTTTATCTTCAGTTTCTCTGGCAATATCTTCTTTGAATTATGTTGTATTTAGAAATGCATGGTTTAATCTCGAAATATTTCTAAATTTTTCAGTTATTTCCAGTCACTTATAATTTCTACTTTAATTCTGGTGTGGTCTGATACATACTTTTTATGATTTCTCTTTTTTACATTTGTTCAAGTGTATTTGTCTCGGTTAATATTCCATATAAGCTTGAGAAAAATGCATATGTTGCTGTTGCTGGATGCGGTATTCTGCAAACATCAATTAGATCTACTGATTAATCATGCTGTTCAGTTTGACAGTATCATTGTATCAGTCAGGGTTCTCTTAGAGGGACAGAACTAATAGGATATATATGTATATCCTATTAGTTATCCTATATATCCTACATACATATATATAGGGGAGTTTATAAAGTATTAACTTAAATGATCACAGGGTCCCACAATAGGCTGCAAGCTGAGGAGCAAGAAGAGCCAGTTTGAGTCCCAAAACTGAGGAACTTGGAGTCTGATGTTTGAGGGCAGGAAGCATCCAGCATGAGAGAAAGATGTAGGCTGGGAGGCTAGGCCCTTCTCTCTTTTTCACATTTTTCTGCCTGTTTTATATTTGCTGGCAGCTGATTAGATTGTGCTTACCAGATTAAGGGTGGGTCTGCCTTCCCCAGACCACTGACTCAAATGTTTGAGGGTCTTTGGCAACACCCTCACAGACACACCCAGGATCAGTACTTTGTATCCTTCAATCCAATCAAGTTGATACTCAGTATTAACCATCACAAGTCCACCCCTTGTGAATTTGAACCAATACACATCACCTGAGATCATACATAATCTTCAAATAAAGACAATAATAAGGTCATAATTATACCTCACGTAATACAACTATCCTTCATACAACCGGAAACACACCAATCCCTAACCCAAATACTATTACATAAAGTTAACATTACTTAAATGCTGATATGAAGTCAATAAATCTTATGCCACATGGTAAAAGGAAATAAAATGAAGACATTTTCTTAGTACAAGTGTATACATGCACAGACACATCTTTAACAAAAGAAGGAGGAAATACTCATGACAATTACAGTCCTTGTTTCTGCAGCTGGCCACAGGGTTGTAGCTGGTGTTGATGACTACTTTTTTCTACTACCCATTCTGTATACACTTTGCCTTCAGCAAGCACCTCAGCAGATTGTGTTTTTTATTCTGGTGGAGTGACCCAAACCTTCATTCCTGAAGGGTCTGGGTCATTTGTAGTCCTGCCTGGATTGGGCTGTTGCAGTTCCCCATTGACCTTAATCACAGGGCATGGTAATATGAAGAGATGCCCTAATGGATCTTCTGTATTCGACGTGTACTCTTTCTTACCTCTGTTGTGGAGTAGAAGACTGATTACATCTTGGTAGGCTGGGTCAATCACCCCAGCCAACACTAACTCCTTCTTAGCCTGTTGTCTTAAAGGTAAGAGGAGCCCAAAGTGTCCAGGTGGCCATCTTTACTTCCTGTTTAATTGAATAATTGTTGTGTCTCCTGGTGGCAGCATTCCTCCTTCTGGAACTAAGACCTCTAGGCCAGCAGAATATAATGTTGCAGGAACAGGAAGCAAAAATTTTGCTAGTGGATCACTAAGAGTGATGGTGAGTGGTGCCACTTCTACTTCTACCCATTGATTCCTGGAGCCATGAATCCTGGCTATGAAAGAAACAGTACCATATACTGGACACTGACTCAGAGCATACCCAGCCTTCTGGAGAACTTTGCCCAAGCCTGCAAAATATTGTCACATACTTGGAGTTGTAATTGGGACTTCAGAAGTCCATTTTGCCCTTCTATCAATTCAGCTGCTTCCAGATGACGGACAACATGGAAGTGAATACCATGAGCATAAGCCCAATGCTGCTCTTCTTAGCCATACAGTGAGTGCTTTGGTCAGAGTTTATATGCTGTGTGGAATACCAGGGATAAGGCATTCTGTGAGTTCATGGATGGTAGTCTTGGCAGAAGCATTGTGTACAGGATAGGCAAATCCATATCTGGAGTAAGTGTCTATCCCAATGAATACAAACCTCTACCCTTTTCATCATGAAAGAGGTCCAATATAATCAACATGCCACCAGGTAGCTGGCTCATCACCCTGAGGAATGGTGCCATATTGAGGGCTCAGTGTTGGTCTCTGTTACTGGTAAACTGGGCACTCAGCAGTGGCCATAGCCAGGTCAGCCTTGGTGAGTGGAAGTCTATGTTGCTGAGCCATGGTGCAACCACCATCCCTGCCACCATGGCCACTTTATTCATAGGCCCATTGAGCGATGACAGGGTGGCTGGGGAAAGAGACTGAGTGGTGTCTACAGAAAGGGTTATCCTATCCACTTGAATGTTAAACTTCTCCTCTGCTGAGGTCACATCTTGGTAAGCACTCACATGGGATACAAATAACTTCACAGTTTTGACCACTCAGACAGGTACATTCACATATATCTTCTCCAGAGTTTTTTCTCACCAATTTTCCAATCATGCTTCTTGCATGGCTCTGACCATCCAGCCAAACCATTGGCTACAGCCCATGGAACAGTATATGATCGCACATCTGGCCAATTCTCCTTCCATGCAAGGTGTACAACCAGGTGCACTGCTCTAAGTTCTACCCAATGGGAAGATTTCCCTTCACCGCAGTCCTTCAGGGGTGTCATAGAATGGGGCTGTAGTGCTGCAGCTTCCCTCTGTCAGGTATTTCCTGTGTATCGTGCAGAACCATCTGTGAACCAAGCCCTAGTCTTCTCTTCCTCTGTCAACTGATCATAGGGAACTCCCCATGAGGCCTTTGGTGCAGGCTGAGGGAGAGAAGGCAGGGTGGCAGGAATGGAGTGTTTGAGCCACTTCTTCACGTAAGTTACTTGTGCCTTCAGGACCTGCTCGAGCCCCATCACATATATACCACTTCCATTTGATGATAGAATGCTGTTGTGCATGACTCACTTTATGGCTAGATGGGTCAGGAAGTACCCAGTCCATGATAGGCAGTTCAGGTCTCATGGTTACTTGATGACCCATAGTCAAACATTCAGTTTCCACAAAATCCAGTAACAGGTCAGGAGCTGTCTCTCAAAAGGAGAGTAGTTATCTGCAGAAGATGGCAGGGCATTGCTCCAAAATCCTAGAGGCCTCTGGTGTGATTCACCTATGACAGCCTGCCAAAGGCTCCAAACAGCATCTCTATTTGCCACTGACACCAGAAGCAGCATTGGATCTGCTGAGTCATATGGCCCAAGTGGCAGAGAAGCTTGCACAGCAGCCTGGACCTGTTGCAGAGCCTTCTCCTATTCTGGACCCCACTCAAAACTGGCTACCTTTCAGGCCACTTGATAAATGAGCCAGAGTAACACACCTGAATGAGAAATGTATTGTCTCCAAAATCAAAATAGGCCCGCTAAGAGTTGTGCCTCTTTCTTGGTTGTAGGAGGGGCCAAATGCAGCAACTTATCCTTCCCTTTAGAAAGAATATCTCAACAGGTCCCACACCACTGGGCCCCTAGAAATTTTACTGAGGCAGAAGGTCTCTGCATTTTAGAGAGATTTATTTTGTATCCTCTGGCATGCAAATGTCTCACCAGTAAGTCCAGTGTGTTTGCTACTTCTTGCTCACTGGATCCAATCAGCATAATGTTATCAATGTAATGGACCAGTGTGATATCTTACAGAAGTGAAAAGTGATCAAGACCTCTCCAAATAAAATTATGACACAAAGGTAGAGAGTTGATACACCTGTGAGATAGGAGAGTAAATGTATATTGCTGGCCTTGCCAGCTGAAGGCAAATTGCTTTTGGTGGGCCTTGTGGACAGGAATAAAGAAAAAGGTATTTGCCAAGTCAGTGGCTACATACCAGGTACCAGGAGATGTGTTAATTTGCTCAAGCAATGAAACCACATCTGCTATAGCAGCTGCAACTGTAGTCATCACTAGGTTAAGCTTATGATAATCCACCATCCTTCTCCAAGATCCATCTGTCTTCTGCATAGGCGAATAGGGGGGAGTCAAATGGGGATGTGGTGGGAAACAACCTCCCTGAGTCTTTCAAGTACTTGGCGGCACTAATCTCTGCCATCCCTCCAGGGATGCATCATTGTTTCTGATTTACTATTTTTCTAGGTCGAGGCAGCTCTAATGGCTTCCATTTGGCCTTCTGCACCATAGTAGACCTCACCCTACCAGTCAGGGAGTCATTGTGGAGGTTCTGCTAGCTGCTAAGTATGTCTATGCCAATTATGCATTCTGGCACTGGAGAAATGACCACAGGATGAGTCCAGGGACCCACTAGACCCACTGTAAGTTGGACCTGAGCTGCAACTCCATTAATTACCTGACATCCTTAAGCTTTTACTTTAACTAGAGAACCACAATGATATTCTGGCTCCCCTGGAATCAATGTCAGCTTACAGCCAGTGTCCAGTAGTCCCCAAAACGTCTGATCCCTTCCCTTTCCCCAGTGCATATTTACCCTGGTAAAAGGCTAGAGATCTCATTGGGGAAGAATGGGAGAAAGATTCACTGCATAAATTGTCAGTATGTGGTGGTGTCCTTTATCAAGGGGACCTGGCCTCCTCTTCATTCAAGAGGTTCTAGGTCTATAAACTGGCTCAAGTCTGGAAATTGATTTATGGGCTGTGATTCTCTGTTTTTATAATTCAAATTAGTCTTTTGTTCACTCTACCTAGAAGTTTTCTGTTTGTATAATTTAAGTAGCAATGCAGTAGGCTTCCTATCAATTTCACTTTTTAGAACACTGTGATTAATTAGCTAATGCCACAGCTCTACATGAGTCAGACTATTCTGATTGTTGCTTTGCCTCTGCTTTTCATTACTGTAACTATGCCCACCTTGCTTTTGGAGGTTTGGTGCTGCCACTTGGCCCCTGCCACCTTGAGATTAAATTATTCCCATTGTATTTACATTTTGTAGTTGAGTGACTGTGGTTCCCACCATTAGATTTGACCTACAGAGAAGAGCAATTACAGGGCTCTTCAAAGATGCAAGTTCTGTCCTCACAAATCTATTTTCCAAGACATTGGTCAAGGCTATATCTTCTAGATTCTCCCAGCTGGAATGAGTAGGTCTAAAGTGACTAATCCTCTCTATCATCCCAATATCCCTAAGCCTTTGGATCCCTTCCTCTATATTAACCCAAGGGAGATCAGGCATTTCCAGCTGGCTCACAGTGGGCCATCTTTTAATCCATATTTCAGCTAATCAGCCAAATAAACTATTAGAACTTTTTTTTAACTTCCCAAGCTGCAACATTAAATGCAGAATTCCTACTTAGAGTTGGATCAGGCTAAATTTGTTGATTTGGGCCCACTATGTTTCTTCCACCATTATCCCATACCCTTTTATCCATTCCCATGCCTGTTCTCCAGATTGCTGTTTATAAAAATTAGAAAAGTCAAGCAGTTCTTTTTGAATGTAGTGCCCCTCCTCATGGGTCACACTCTCAACCTCATCTCTAAGGGCCCACTGGGACTTTAGTCTAGTTATAGGTCTAGAAGGAAACAGGGGTGTTGGGGGTGACTTCTGAGGAGAATCAACATTATCTTACCTGACAGGTGCCTCAGGAGATGCCATCACTGTTGCCTCAGGCAGCACAGGGTTTATTTCCTGAGACAAATGTGGAAAGGCTAATGGCAGCATGGGTCAGGGAGGGGATGTCGCTACTACTGGGGATGGGAAGTGGTTCCTTCTGGCAGAAAATGTTCAAACTCAGTGTCCCCAGCTTCATCAGCGTCCTCCCACACATCCTCATTCCAAGTTGCAGGGTCCCATTCTTTCCCAGTCAATGCCCTCATTTTAACAGTAGACACCTGGTGAGGCTGTGCATTCATCTTATGTTGCAGATCAGCCACTCGCATGATAAGAGCTTGTGTCTTTTCCCCCACAATTTCAGCTTTCTCTATAGGCGATAAGACTCTCACTCAGGGCAATCTGAGCAGTTTTGAGGCTCCGTATCTGCTTCTGAAGCTGGTAGGCAGAATCCCTGAGTTTATCATTTTGTTTAATCACTTTGTCCTGTAAACTTAGAAGCAACCATCCAGCTTCATTATGTTCCTTTGTTCTCCATATATGGTCAAATGTATTATGTACAGAGTCACTAAACTCCATGTCTCTCACAAGCAGTGAATTAGGAGTGCCAAATGCATTTATTTTGCATAACTCTCTAAACAGTTCATGCCAAGAATTATCAGTGTTCTTCATACTATTAGAAGGAGAGTCCTTAGCATTTTTTGGGTCTAAGCATATTAAACAGCCAACTCTAGAAACCCCAAAACCAACAAAAGAACTCCATCCTTAATATTCTGTTCCTTTAGAGCCACTCCTGGTACCAAAATCTGTATTAGTCAGGGTTCTTCTAGAGAAACAGAACTAAAATGGAGTTAAGTATTGACTTACATGTCCACAAAATCCCACAATAGGCTGTCTGCAAGCTGAGGAGGAAGGAGAGCCAATCCAAGTCCCAAAACCAAAGAACTTGGAGTCCAGTGTTTGAGGACAGGAAGTATCTAGCCTGGGAGAAAGATGTAGGCTGGGAAGCTAGGCCCATCTCTCCTTTTCACATTTTTCTGCCTGCTTTATATTCGCTGGCAGCTGATTAGATTGTGCCCACCAGATTAAGAGTGGATCTGCCTTCCCCAGCCCACTGCTTCAAATGTTAATCTCTTTGGCAACAGCCTTATAGACACAGGATCAATACTTTGTATCCTTCAATCTCATCAAGTTGACACTCAGTGTTAACCACTACACTTGAATTCACCTATTTGAAATTTCAGTATGGTAGTTTGCCCTGTGACCTCAATTCTCTGATGGGTTCAAAAATTGTTTATTTCCTGCTTGTTCAGCTTTTTTTCTTGTTGTAAGCATGGGAACAGTGAATTGCAAGCCCCTTACCTGTCAGAGGTGAAACTGGAAGTTCCCAAGTGTGACAACCAGGTGAATGTCAATTGGAGGATAGTGGAACTGTATTCAGAAAAGTGTCACCACTAAAATAATAAACATATACTTATTTTAGTATACATTGTCAATATACATAAAATATAAAAACTTAGTCAAGTAGGCTGTATATAAATGTCTTCATAAGGATTCTATTATTTTAAAGAGTTAATGGATTTTAAATATCTGATTATACATATGTCAACAAAAGGTATGTTTCTTGTTATTTCTACCGAGACTTCACACTACCATTAAGAGATGCAAAAGAAGTGTGAAACATGGAATCCAGCCATATTTGGAACATTTTCAGGGTGCTCTGTGACATCTTACAGTCAGATAGCAGGCTGGGTGCCTGGCATAAACACGATAGTGACTGACCCAGAAGTCCTCTTGTGTCCCTGCTTCTATTCTTGCCAACATAGAAAATGGGATTAAAACTGGCAAATGACAGAGAGCAGCCATTGAAAGAGCAGCTAACTTTCATTATGTGGCATATGGTTTTATTATTTTTCCTTAAAAACCTTTTCTTCCTTCTTATACTCATTGCTTTGTGGCCTAAAAAATAGCTGAATTGCTTTGGACCCCTGTTTGAAAGTTAGGACTCAAATAGAATGTGCCTTTTCTAAACAGTAACAATAGAAGTTTTCTTTTTCAAACAACCCTGCAAATAGGATGGCTCACAACTGGCATACTGTGACCTAGTTGCTGTTGGTTTCATAAGAATATTCACTATAATGCAGCCACCAAATGCAGCTTGCGGAACAGCTAGAAACAAATTCAGGGTCTTCTACAGACCTATCCATATCAGGGTAAGTTTCTCCTCCAGGTATTCAAATATGTTTAGATATTCTTATATTGTAAATATTTTTTCTTTGTTCTCTTGCTTCATATGAAGAGAGATTTCTAAGCAATTGGAATTTCCAAGAGATTTAAATTTGCTGTAAAATTCAAATTCTTTTTAACTGAGACTGCATTTTCCTCACTAATGTCTTCTAAGCGTATGGAATTGGGGGGGAATGCTAAAGAAATACCAATTTATTTTCTATGTATTTTCAATGCATCAGTAAGGGTAAAATTCTGTGGTTCTTTAAGGAGTGGGCAAGTACAGAGGATACTTCCAAGAATGTCAAAGAATGCATATCATAAAGTCACTAAGATACTAGTTTTGTTATCAGAAATATTTTACCCTAGTTTATGCTTGCTTTTTTTTTATTTGAAATGGAGTTTTGCTCTTGTTGCCCAGGCTGGAGTGCAATGACGCCATCTCGGCTCACCACAACCTCTGCCTCCTGGGTTCAGGGGATTCTCCTGCCTCAGCCTCCTGAGTAGCTGGGATTACAGGCATGCACCACCACACCCAGCTAATTTTTTTGTATTTTCAGTAGAAACGGGGTTTCTCCATGTTAGTCAGTCTGATCTCAAACTCCTGACCTCAGGTGATCTGCTCGCCTTGGCCTCTCAAAGTGCTGGGATTACAGGTGTGAGCCACCGCGTTCGGCCGGTGCTTTCTTAATTTGTTTTAAAAAAGCAAATGTTAGAAACTTCTTTACCATAAGATACTAAAATAGAAGATATTACACACAACTTTTCAATTTATTATTCTATTATTTCTGTGTCCTGAAATTTTAATACTGTCTTCTTAAACAACTGTATGCCTTTTTTCTATACACACGCATGCACGCACTCACGCACCCTGATTCATTTGGCTTTGTTTTTCCAATTCTCTAGTTCAAAATGAGCTACTCTTTACCTAACTGGATACAAAGATGCCAAAATGCCTGCTAATATATATTAGCAATGAAGAACTTTCAGTCACAGATTTCTGTGGACTGAATGTTTGTTTCGGGGGGAGCCTCAGCATGGACAGCATTGTCAAGTTGTGGAAGTGAAGGTGCCACCCCAGGGCATCTGGAAAGTAGAGCCATTAAGGCAAAGAGGATTATTCTTGAGCCTTAGGGTATTATGGACTTTGCCTTGCTAAGTTTTGAACTAGTTTGGGAACTCTCTTCCCTTCTTCCCTTCCAATTTGTCTCTTTTGGAATGGAAATGTCTATTTACTTTGTCTACAGGTTCACAGCTGGAGAGCAATTTTGCCACAACTCTCACTTATCTCTGATTTAGATATTTATTTTAGAGTTGATGCTGAAATAACTGAAGACTTTGGGAAGTGTTGGGATAGAATGAATGTATTTGGCATGTGAGAAGAACATGAATTTGGGGAGGCCAGAGGTGGAGTGTATGGATTAAATGTTTGTATTTTTCTAAAAGTCACATGTTGAAACTCTAATTACCAATGTTATAATATTTGGAAATGGGGGACTTTGGGAGGTTATTAGGTCACAAGAGCCCTCATGATGGAATTCGTGCCCTTATAAAAAGAGACAGGAAAGACTTTTCTTCCTCTTCTCTGCTCTCTGCCATGTGAAAATACAAGAAAATGAGCATTTATAAACCATGGGGGAGAGTCATCACTAGACACTGGATATGCCAGTGACTTGATCTTAGATTTCACAGACTTCAGAACTATGAGAAATAAATTTCTCTTGTTTAATTCACCCAGTGTGTAGTAATTTGTTATAGAAGTCCAAGCTGATTAAAACAGGAATCATTTTTTTATTTTAATAAATAAACAGATGTATTTTTAATAAACTGAGAAGTTTTCAAGGACTAATATAGAGTAGATGCAACCAAAAACTATTTTTGAACTGAATAAAGAATATAGTACATCTCAATCTTTTTATACCAGTCTTTCCCATTCTGCTAAATGTTGTAGCAATTAGCAAGCTTAAAGGATTAAGTAAGATGATTGTAATTTTTAACAAATGTTTTGGAAAATTCCATGACACAGAGATTGATTTACTTCAGATATATCACAGAAATGTCAACCTGAAGGTGCCTCTGTTGATGAAAAAAGTGTTGGAATACTTTTTTTAGCATTCTGTTTAGAAACAATGTTCATTAATGTTACGGATTCATTCAATTCTAGGCACCACTACTAGGCTCAAATATCCTCTTGTAAAGAGTTATTCTAGAAAATACGCAGCTTATTTTTTCAATTTCTTTGACATTGATAGGAGTCATTTTTAACCTGAGTTGCATGAGCTACTTCATTCTCCATATAGTAATTGTTCTCAGGAACCTGTGACATAAAACAGAGAATTAACATTATTAGAGATAGTCTCCTGATGAAGCAGTTAAACCTTCTTGAAGGCAAAGCAGGAATATGTTTCTTCCTACATTTTTTGGACTTTCTTTGCTAATTATCAGATTCTATTTAAATCAACTGGATACACCCCAGAATGCTCTAGAAAATAAAACATACAAAACAAATTCAATGCAAATAGTATGGTTTTGTTAATTCTAACTTAGCATGTCAAAAACTGAAATATTTGCTATATAATTATTCATTCTTCAACAAATATTCATTGACAGCCTACATTGCTTGATGACCCGATGTAAGTAAAATGACAGATTAGATGGATATACAGTGCTATTTCTTTTATGAAGTTTACATAGTATTTCTATAAAGAATAATGTTTCGTTCTGTGTTGTAAGTAGAAAGGGGTCAACATAGAGAGTTACAGAAAATGTAAGGAATATAACAAAAGCAAAAAGGAATGACAAGAACTATTGTATAGCTACAATCAGGTAGAAAGAGGGCCTAATGTTCAGTATCAAAATGATATAATGATTATAAATAGTTCCATAGTTGAGTTGACATTCTATACTTGATACCACCAAGCCTACTCTTTGACTCTGGGGAAATAAATTATCTGTGTGAGATGAGGACAATAATTTTAGTATAAAGAACCAAACATTATAATACTGAAGTGAATGGCAAAATTGAGATTATGTCCTGGGCTTGATAGATGTGGAAGAAGAGAATGCAGACCAACAGGAGCTAGCATTACTAATTACCTAGTAAAAGATTAAAAGGAAGACTTTATATAGAGGGGAAAAGCATGGCTTATTCTAAAAAGCATGGCATACAGTATTGAGGCTAAAGTTACTGCGTAAAAAATATTTCAAATTAAGGAAATACCATGCACAACATAGCAGAAATAAAGAAACACATAAGTTTGTACACGTAAAGAGTAAATTGATAAAGTTGATATGGACTCCAATAGGAAATACTTAAATGAGTGAGTGGAAATATTTAAATTTAAGCTGAAGTCCAATCTGAAGCCAGATGAGGAATGAATTTAGACTTCGTCAGGTTGGTAAACAGAACTGTAATAGGATAGCAGGAGTATTGAAATATCTGAGATAATTTTTTAAAAAATTACCTAATGAAAGAACAATAAGGACCATAGAGGGGGAGAGACTAAGGATATAACTTTAAATAGCATCACAGTATTTTTCCTCTTGGAATGAATTTGATATTAGGAAAGGTCCAAAAGTCTTTTAAAGTATAAATAATATGATCAGCCATATGATCAAGCTAATAGTAATAGTATTTGAAATAAAGAATTATAAATTATAGGGTATAATTTCAATAAAATTTAAATTTTTGAATATTTTATATTTTTATATTTTATGTCTCATATTCATTTAAAAAAATCACTAACTTGCCTTTGGGCAATAGCTATTATACTTAAAAGCTAATATATTTTTGTTTTTGCCTTAATTTTTTTCATGGTAAATAATCATAAATAATAATAATTAAGTTAATCTCAATATATATATTTTAAATTTATTAGTGTTGTCTCTGTTTGAAACTTAACTTCAAATTCTGCACATTCCATATTCAAGTATACATGTATGTAATAAAGATGCCAATATATCATCATATTATAAAACTAAATTCATGAAAATATATAGAAAAATGTGTACATATCATATTTTTAAAAAATTCAAATCATGCTAGCTCAAATATATTTTTAAAAACCTTTATTTACTAGAAGTCAGTTTTTTGTGAATGGAGTTAAAACTGTGTTAGCCACCCTCATCTTTTCTCTTCTCCCTAGGTAAAGCCAAAATGTAGGCTATGTCTGATATAAACAGTAAGTAAACATGGTTTTGAAATGGAAATGGACTTAGAAGTAGATCTGATGCTATAAGTACCTCTAATCCTGATGCAAATATGTCATTAGTGAATTCTACAATATATGTAAGGTGGAAATTTTTCTCAGCAGGGAAAATAAAGTAAGAATTTCAAATAACGTGATGTGAGCTGGTCTAATTTTCCACTATGTGTCACACGTTGATGGCCCTCATAATTCATACCTGGGGGAAAGTACAAGCAAAGCAGGAGGAGTCTGAAGCGATATAAGTCCTGCTATTTTAGTGAAAGTGCCGATTAAAGAACACGTTATATTATCAACAAGAAATCATGAGAGCATTAGTGCATAGTTAAGAAGGAAAATAATTTGGCTTAAGAGGATTAGAAATCCCTAGTTTCTAGTTAAAAGTAATTCAACCACATAGCAAATAAACAAATTCAATAATATTTAAGGTTCATGAATAAAGGTAGCCAGAAGGGGAGAAATGACAATGTGATGATAAATGCAAAGCTTTGTTCTCAGAGCTTCTGAAAAATCTGTTTCAGAAAAGTCTCCCAGAGGGGAGAAAAACAAAGCTTGCTGCTGTTAAACCCTTGTGGCTAAACCATTGTTTTGCATTGATTTGTAATGTGTTCCTTTTTCCTAAGAATCTCACATTATTTATTGAAATCATGATATTATAGTAATTGATACAAGTTAAAGCATTCTTTAAAAATAAACTTTACAAGAATTGTGATTTATTTATCTTTGATTTTTTTTTATGTGAGTCGTTTATGCATCAGTGTTCAATACAGTTTCATTTGCTTTAAGCTCATGTGTTATTTGTAAAGTCTATTGATGTTTCACCTATGGACAACAAATCAATAGAGACAAAAAAAAGAAAATAAAATTATTATTCTTCCTTCCTTTGGCTGATGTAGCTTGTCCCAATTATCCCATGCAATAACAGAAATACTAATTTATCTGTATCTCAAAGAATTATTCTGAAAATTGAATAACATAATTTTAGTGAAAATGTTTTAATATTATAAAACAATTTGCAAATAAAATGATCCATTACTTTTTTATTAATATAATAATTGCCATTGATTAGCATGCCTTTTTGGACATGTAAAAATGAAATAGGGCAATTATAAGTAATTCTGAGAAATGATGGGGAAAGGCTAGAGCAATTACACAAAAATATATTAAACCTGCATCAAATTATGGTCAAAAAATTAAAAATTTAAAACATTAGATTTTGCCCAAGGTTAGTTACTAGAATTCAACACACACCAAGTGATACAAAGCAGAAAGACATTCTCAGTTATCCTCTGTCTTCACCCCCTCACTGCATCTTTCATTTTTCGGGGCTGCAAAATGTGAATTTGCTGCAGACACTGTAATTGATTCTGCCAAAATCTTGCAAATACACCTTTATCCTATCTTCCCACAGCTTCAACAGAGAAAAAGGAGCCAGCTTGTAGGTGCAGAGATAGGGAAGATGAAAAGCAATTTCAAAATTTAGTGAATTTCACTAATAAACAGTTAATTTCAGAATGAAGAATTATTTTAATCTTATAGTAATACAGTGTGTTTGCTAGTGTGTTGTAAGTAGAACCCAGTGATTAGATACTTGATGTGGACAGACAAACCAAAGTTTTACCATTTGAAAAGTATGTGATTTCAGCCAAGTTCCTCAAACTCACTTGTCCTGGGAAGAAAATCTAAAAAGAGGTGAGACATTTAGTATATTGCAAATATAAAGTTGATAGCAAGTAATGGCAGTTGAGTTTCTTATTACTATTATTACTACAGATGTCAAATTATATCTTTTTTTTTTTTTTGATTAGGTAGATGAGAGGTAGAACTAGATATTTTTAAGGATGTTTAAATTAAATTAATTTTTTAATTTAAGGAACTGAACTGCCTTCTATAAACCCTTAATATATGTGATATATATATATATATATATATACACACACACACTTTAGGAAAGTAAATAAATTTAGTGATGATAAGAACAAATAATTTCTATGAATTAAAATTGTTCCATTGGGAATACCAGACTTGTTCAACATTAAAAATTCACTCATTGTAATTTACTACAACATACTTAGAAGAAAAAGTATCTCAATGGGGGTTTAGAAACATGGATTCGTAATTTTTTTTTTTTTTTCTTGCTCTATTGCCCAGGGTAGAATGCAATCTACAAATGGATATTAAAAGCTTTTTTATACTAATAATTGTGTTATACAATGGAGACAGGAGAGGATAAGGGAGGAAAATAACAAACAGCCAACCAATATTTCATTTAAACCTATGAAATGCTATGCAATTGCTAGGGAGTGATTTACTCCCAACCATGTGGTCACTTTTAGAATAAATGTGATGTGTTACTGAAAAAATAATGTATATTTTGTGGATTTGAAGTAGAAAGTTCTGTAAATGTTTATTAAGTTTACTTGTTTGAGGTTTAAGTTCAAATCCCGGGTATCCTTCTTAACCTTTGTCTCATTAATTTGTCTAATATTGACAATGTAATGTTAAAGTCTCCCACTATTATTGTGTGGGAGTCCAAGTCTCTTTGTAAGTCACCAAGAAGTTGCCCTATGTATCTGGGTGCTCCTATTTGGGTGCGCATAGACTTAGGGTCGTTAGCTCTTCCTGTTACATTATCCCTCTACCATTATACAATGTCCTTCTTATCTCTTGGTTTTATTACTTTAAAGTCTATTTTATAAGAGATAGAATGCAACTACTGCTTTTTTTTTTTTTTTTTTGCTCTCCATTTGGTTGGCAAATCTTCCTCCATCCCTTTGTTTTGAGTCTCTGTATATCCTTGCATGTAAGATGGATCTGGATGCAGCTTACTATGGGTCCTTTGAAGTGGCTATATGGTTGTCCCTCTATACATAGTGCCTCCTTCAGAAGCTCTTGTAAAGCAGGCCTGGTGGTAATGAAATCTCTGAGTACTTGCTTGTTTGCAAAAAATTTTATTTTTCCTTCACTTATGAAACTTAGTTTGGCTGGATGTGAAATTCTGGGTTAAAGTTCTTTTCTTTAAGGATGTTGAATATTGGCCCCACTCTTTTGGCTTGTAGGGTTTCTCTGAGAGATGAGCTGTAGTCTGATAGGCTTCCCCTTGTGGGTAACCTAACCTTCTCTCTGGCCGCCCGTAGTATTTTTCCTTCGTTTAACCCTATGAATCTAATGATTATGTGCCTTGGGGTTGTTTTTGAGGAATATCTTGTGGTGTTTCTTATTACCTGGAGTTGGGTATTGTCTTGCCTTCTAGGTTAGGAAAGTTTTCCTGGATAATATCCTGAAAAATATTTTCCAGCTTGGATTCATTCTCTTTGTCACATTAGGTACACCTATAAACTAATTAGGTCTTTCACATAGTCCCATATTTCTTGGAGACTTTCTATTCCTTTACCCTTTTTCTCTAATCTTTTTCTCGTTTTATTTCGTTAAGTTGGTCTTCGACCTTGAAATCCTTTCTTCTGCTTGATAATTAACTGTTAAAACTTGTGCATACTTCTTGAAGTTCTGTATTGTGTTTTTAGCTCCATTAATTCACTTATATTCCTCTTTAAATTGTCCATTCTCATGAACATTTCGTAAACCTTTTTAAGGTTCTTAGTTTCCTTGCATTGGGCTAAACATTTCTTTTAGCTAACAGAAGTTTCTCATTATCCACCTTCTGAAGCCTGATTTGTTATTCCTCACATTCATTTCTATAGGCCTTGTTCAATTGGTGATGAGGCACTCAATCCTCTGTAGGAGGAGAGGCATTCTAATTTGGTGTTTTAGCCTTCTGCGCTTTTCTTCCCATCTTCGTGTATTTATCCACCTGTCGTCTGTGTAATTGCTACCTTAGACTAGGTCTCTGAGTGGACGTCCAGCTTCTGGTGATAAGTTCCTCTATTTCTTATTTCCTTGGCTGCCCCTCCCCACAGAGCTACCTTCCCAGTTCAGCTCACTTGCTGTAAACTCTCAATCTTCAGCAGTTCCAACCGCTTTTTATTTTTATTTTTTTGTGGAGGGGGTACCGCCTTCCCCTGCGGCGACCCACTACGCCGGCTAAACAGCGGCATTAGTTCGTGGCGTTCTGCCAGGGATCTCCCGGTCTGTTCCCCACTTCAGTCCACTTTTTAATAGCTAATGGGAGACTGTGCTTCGGAGCTCCAAACGCCAACCAAAAGGGCACTAGTCCCGTATACTGCGGACTGAGAGTCGCCGCCTTGGGCGCCTGCAAAGCGGCCGTGCCCTCCAAAAGGGTCACGCTGGCGACCCGTGGGGCTCCTCCGCCAAGAATCTCTTGGTCCGTGGGCTATGAAAGTTCGTCTGAAAATGTGGCTCCACTCACTCTCTGTTTTCAGTGGAGCTACAATCCTGAGCTCTCTAAGGGGCTTTGATCTCAAATATATCTTAAAAGTGAATATTTATGGCAGTTACGAGTGTGATCTTTCCCCGCAATGTGAGCATTACGATGTTAGTTGATAGAATATCCTCCCTCTTTCATTGTGAAAAACTTTTAAATTTATTAGACTGAATATATTAATGCTAGACGTAGGGAGAATTAACAAACTTAATAAATGATATGTTGAAACTAGAGTATGATAAATCTAAGTATTTTCTCTCTTTTGTGAGTTACTCAACACTTGCAGTGTGGCAGGTTTGTCAGTCTGAATATCCACTATTTACATGAAATGCATTAGAGATTGCCCGGGCGCCTTGGCTCACGCCTGTAATCTCATCACTTTGGGTGGCCCGAGGCAGGTGGGTCACCTGAGGTCAGAAGTTCGAGACCAGCCTGGCCAGCATGGTAAAACGCCATCTCTACTAAAAATACAAAAATTAGCTGAGCATAGTGGCAAGCGCCTGTAATCCCAGCTACTCAGGAGGCTGAGGCAGGAGAATCGCTTGAACCCAGGAGGCAGAGATTGCAATGAGCCTAGATTGTGCCATTGCACTCCAGTCTGGGGAACAAAAGCAAGACTTCATCTCAAAAAAAAAAAAAAAATGCATTAGATGTTAATCAAATACTTAAGTGTATTGTGTTGATTAAATTTATATTAAGCCCAGGTTATCCTCAGGATTTGTTAAATAAACTCCCAATCTTGTCTTATTTGTTATTTGCAAATTACTCCTAAAATAAAATGTAGGAAAATTTCATGAATGTTGATTTTTCTGACCACTACTTGCTTTGCATGTCCTTAATGTGATAACAGTATCATCATCAAAAATGATCTTGCCTCACCTTTTTGCTTTTTGTTATTACATTTATTAAATATTAATATAATTTAAAATAGTAATGTAGTATTTTCTATTGGCTCCTGAGACTTAAGAGTAACATAATTGAGCAACAAATCTGGTGTATTTTCTTTTCTTTTCTTTTTCTTTTTTTTTTTTACATTTCTCCTATGGTTTTAGTAGATTTCTATATATATGTGGCTGAGCTGGATTAAAATAGCAGTATCTGCATTTAGTTTTGTAATAAGCTACGACAAAGTAAACTCATATTTCTGGGCATTATTATTATTATTATTTTGTTTTAAAGACAGGGTTTCACCATGTTGGTCAGGCTGGTCTTGAACTGCCGACCTCAGGTGATCCGCCTGCCTTGGCGTCCAAAGTGCTTGGATTACAGGTGTGAGCCACCACGCCCAACCTTGGGCATTATTGTTTATGGTGCTTTAGTAAATAAAATATTAAACTTTTTAAATAGATGAATTTTGCTGTTTCTGTCCCAGTTAGTGAATGAGATGTGTGTTATAAATATAACACAGCAAAGAAATTACTTTATGAATGTCAGATATCTGAACGCACTATGTTTTTTTGATATGTTGTAATACCACTGGCAAGACAAATCTTGGAGTTTCTCTATAATATAGGTCAATTTGTTGAATTCAATAAGGGCTGTAAGTCATTTTACAGAGTTCCTGATACATTTGTAATGTTTAAGTAAACATTACTTTTCATTTGATCACTGGTCTAGGCTGCCTTACTTTCATGATTTACACCCTCTTTTCAGTTAGATGTGCTTTTTAGCTCAAGTTCGAAATCTTGCTCATATCACACAACGTTCGGGTTTCTCTAATACAATAATGTTACCTGGATTATTACTTTTCTATGAATCATTCCAGCCCTATGTGTTCATGTATAAACTTTTTTAGTAGTTCATACATTTTTTATGAATTCATTTTGCCACACTTCATGTTGCTTTACTGCCCCACTTAATGTTGCTCTATTATTCAGATGTCCTAAAATAAAAATACTTTGTACCACAAGTGGTGCTCCTTGCTTAGTAGTTGAATAGCTGAAATTTGCCTTCCATACTTATTTTTCAGATTGTCAGTCAATTTGACAATTTGGTTATGTCATTTGTAATATTGATATTAGCCAATTATTTCAGCTGAAATTAAATCTTCATATAAAAATGCAAAGATATATTATTTTAAATTGCTTACATTTGCAAGACAGGTATTGTGACATAATTACTGCACTCTAATGCTAGATTAAATTTGGGTTAAGTACTTAAGCTCTATGAGATTAATTCAGCTATGCAAATTTGTGTAGGCCAGAGGGTTCAGAACTTAAACTATTTAAAGGTATTATAATGTAAAAACCTAAAATTTATAACTAAAAAATGAGGAAAAAGTCATTCTCAGTGCTGCCACTATGTCCATAGGGTTTTTATACTGACTTCCTTCCATGTTTAACATTTTGACCTGTGACTTATGAAAGACTCATCCCTTTCTGCCTTCAAAGTCTCACTTTTTGTGCGTAGTTTATTCATGAAGCTCTGGTCTTTCTTGTTTTGTAAGTGGAGGAGAAATGCAATGTGATCAGGGAAAGTATAAGTACTTAGGGTTTAAGTTAGACAAAAGAAGAAATTAAAGTCATAGATGGCCCAGGAAAACAGCTTCTGTTAGTAATAAAAAATAAAATAACAACAAAATCCTAAACAACTTAAAACAGGATCTTGAGAATTATGGACTTCTAATTTACCATTTTATACACTTCTTAAAATAGACATCAATATTAGATAATTATTTCAGTTGTGGACAGTATACTTATTTATCAACTAGCACCTTACATAAACTTAGTGTCAGCTTTAAACTGCCATAAAAGTTCAAATTACTTTTTCTGTAGTTTCAGATCTTATTTGGTATAAGTCCCTGAAATGGCTGGGATACAAACATAGACTAGTGTCTTTATTCTCCAAGAATTAGGTGAGACACAATTAAAATGTTGCCTTGACTCCTGTTTCTCATGTCTCTCAAAATCTTAACCAGCTTGCAAGGTGGAATACAGGTCCCACTTTCATCGTGACTATTTGCCTGAACATTTCAGCATACATAATTTTTTTCTCCAAATACATAAAGCATCTTTTTCTTGCATACACAATTTGGTATTATACACTACTTCATAAAGTTTAAACAATATGTAAAGATGCTATGTGTTCATATTTTCTTCTTTCTATCTCCTAAAATATTTTACCTTCTTATATTTCAAAGACTGGATTCACACTTCACTTTTATATACCCAAGTGCAAGCGCAACTCCGTAAACAAGACAGGCATTATGATTTTGAGCTGTGGCTTTGGTGTCAGAAGTTTGATCTCTTCACTTACTGGCTACATGACCTTGGGAAAATCAATGGGTATTTCTAAACTTTGTTTTTTGTTATGTATAAAATATAATAATAATATTAAATTCATTGGATTATAGGAATAAAATAAAATACCATATAGAAAATAGTAGTGAAACCATAAAGTACTAGTAAAATTGGATATCTTGACAAAAATTGTGGCTCAATGGATAGAAGAGTTTTTAATCTTTAGAAAGATTTACTTTGAAACAGATATAAGGGATTCTTTCTGAGATGCAGACATAGTGCACTTTGATAAATATCACCCAACTTAATTGTGTTCTACATCTAAATTTTTAAGAAGTCGTCAGTTCTGCAGCTTCAGCACCTTTCTTGTTCTGTTTCTGCTTCTCAAAGAAATATAACTGTTTACCTTTTTGCTATCTCTCAAAAGCAGGTGTAAAGTCAGGATGACACCTGGATGTACCCAGCATAAAAATGTCTAATTTCTTACACTTATAAGAATTTAGCCTTCCTGTTCAAAAATCCAGTCTCCAAACTTCTCAGAATGACTTTTATTCATATGACTTTAATCATGTAATGAGTATCAACTAATTGGTTATATTGTGTAACATATTTATTATTATGTATATGTTGATATTTGACAAACTGAAGATGGCTGGAGAAAGACAAATCTGCATGTGGGTTCTAAGGTATTCTGTTATGGAAGAAATTATAAGAGTAAAATGAGAAAATTATCTTTGATTAATTAAGGAGAGGAAAGTGGCAATTTCCTGTCCCTTCAGTAGAGTGTCCCCATGAAAATATAATATGCTCAATAAATAGGCCCAATCTTTTGATTTTATACTGTAAAGTTGAGTCCTTTCTGCCCCTTGGAACCATAAACACAAACCTTAAAAATTCACCCAAGAGTCTCTTAGGAGGGTAGTCCAGGATACTATCACAAGTATAACCATTTTTTCTCATGGAGATAACATAAGTTTTGTTTCTTCTTCTATTTTACTGTATAAATTAATGTGAATTTCTGTCCACACTTTGCAGTCTCTTATGGACTGTCTGCATGCATGTAATTAACATGTATACTCAATAATTCTCCATTTTTTTCTCTATTGACACAAAATTGGGGAGGGTGGCATAATTTTCGGTTTCCCTAACAGAACCTCTTTTCAACCATTTTACCAGAAGTTCAAAGATTTGTAATAATCAAGAAGATTCTAATCAAGCCTTAGAGGGAAAGAAGGAATAAACAGGACCTGTAAATAGAGAGAAATAGGTAGGAAAATGTTGGCCCTATTTTGCATCTAAAATGTCTTGCGAATTTTGAGATGAATCATTTTTGAGATGGAGTGTGTGCCCTTGACCAGACAAGTATCAATTCTGGGAGTGCACAGTCATAAATACAAAACAGTAACACATATTATGGTTCTAATTTGTTCAATAACCACCTTGCTTGAATTTAGAATTAACTACCTGAGATGGGGCCTTTACTATTCCTCACATCCTGAGGCACCATTCTTCAAATGCTACAGAGCAGTAGAAATCTGTATGGAATAGTAGCTTTAGACAGCAGCCTGGCCCCCAGCCCTGTTGCCTTCTCTGTAATCTGGAGAGCTGAGAGTCAAATTCTTCAGCTAACTCTGCCTTTGAACGCATTGTAAGGTAGCTTTTTCTGGAATAAGGATATTCTGATGATGATTGTAAAGTGTCACAACCTCATAGAGGGTCTTCTGAAGTTTTATATTTAAACAGAAGTTTTGATTGCCTATAAGCAATAATATACATGTAATAATATATTAAGAGAAGGAATGTCAATGATACAAAGTTAGTGCATTATTCCCTGATTATTTGGTCTTTAGGAGAATCAGTTAGAATACTTGATGTAGGACATTATTATGCTGCCAAAACAAGAAATTCCATTCAAAGACTTTATACAATTCTAGTCATTTAATGAACATACATGTGCATGTGTCTTTATAGTAGAACGACTTATAATCCTTTGGGTATATACCCAATAATGGGATTGCTGGGTCATATGGTATTTCTATTTCTAGAACCTTGTGGAATGGCCATACTGTCTTCCACAATGGTCAAACTAATTTACACTCCCACCAACAGTGCAAAAGTGTTCCTATTTCTCCACATCCTCTTGAGCATCTGTGGTCTCCATATTTTTTAATGATTGCCATTCTAACTGGCATGAGGATGGTATCTCAATGTGGTTTTCATTTGCATTTCTCTAATGACCAGTGATGATGAGATTTCTTTCATTGCGGCACTGTTTACAATAGCAAAGACTTGGAACCAACCCAAATGCCCATCAATGATAGACTGGATAAAGAAAATGTGGCACATATACACCAGGGAATACTATGCAGCCATAAAAAAGGATGAGTTTATGTCCTTTGCAGGGACATGAATGAAGCTAGAAACCATCATTCTCAGCAAACTGACACAAGAACAAAAAGAAGCACCACATATTCTCAATCATAAGTGGGTGTTGAACAATGAGAACACGTGGACACAGGGAGGGGAACATCACACACCGGGGCCTGTTGGGGGGGTAGGGAGGGATAGCAGGGGCTGGAGGGATTGGAGAGGGATAGCATTAGGAGAAATATCTAACGTAGATGATGGGGGGATGGATGCAGCAAACCACCATGGCATGTGTATACCTGTGTAACAATCCTGCATGATCTGCACACGTACCCCAGAACTTAAAATAAAAGTCTAGTCATTTAAATATCATTATTTATCTGACTAGTTTATATTTTGTAAATAAAACATTTGTGTTAGATGAAATAATGTTTGAGAATTTATAAAAATTGTGATTCTTACATTTGTTAGACTAACCTATAAAAGCTTATACCATGACAGATTTAACATGCAATGCTTACCAAATTCTTATACATTTTTAAAATTATAATTTATAAATAATTTATATGATATCTATTAAATATGGCTCTATAGTTATATAATAAAAATGTAAATTTCAGATCTTGAAGGTAGATGTCTTAATGGTTCATATGAAGTCACAAAACTTGATTACATAATGAAGTAACTAAGAATTTGCTACTATAATCCTCATGAAATATATATTTCTTTAAGGTTATAAAGTTGATTTTCACTTAGTATCTCCTTATTAGAATAAAGCCTAGCATTTTAATATATGGAATAAATATATATAAAATAAAATATAATGAATTATTCAATTTAATATAAATATTAACAGTCAAATTTCACAATAGAAAAAACATAGATTCAATTGTCTAGCACATTATTTTCTAGGTAGTACACATTCCTCCTTATGGTGCAGGGGATAGTGAAAAAGGGTTCTAAAGTGCAGTGTCAGCTTACAGATGCAAAAATCACTAGATGAGTTTTCATTCACCAACAGATGTATTTGAAGAAGCGTAAGTACGACAGGATTTTTTAAAAAGCTTTCACAAATAAGCTTCATCAGGAATAAAATTAAAAGAGTTTATTGCTTTCATTACTTTTCTTTCCCCCAAATCTCAAGAATATGCCTTCAATATCATTCATCAGAATCATCTGTGGAAGAAAGGTCACAGATCTAATTCTTCATTCAGGCACAGAGGACATTAACATCTAATACACAATGTGAGATATCATATATAATAATTAGGGTGTAATTATGTTCATATATTTCCTCATAGATGTCTTTAGGCACTAGCTGTTCTTCCACTTCAACAAATCACAGTGGACACTGTTCCTATGGTTACCAGGAAGGATGCATTTATGGAGATAGCCTAAGACCATAAAAGGAGTAAGAAACTAAGCCAAAATTGCCGGCTGGTCTGATAGAGACTCTGCCCAGCAGTATTTCTTGGTTGTCCTAATGCTAAGATAATTAATGAAATATTTTACATAAATACACTAACTAATTTAATTTTCATTAGACTTTAATCCATTTATTGCTGCAGCTCTAGATTCCCGATAAAATCTTTTTAAAACAAAAGAACTTGGGGGAAAGAAGTCTTTTATTTAAAACAAAATCATTCTTAAAGAACTGTTCCCTGAAACATTGCTGTAGTGATAAATGAAATAGTACAGGTAAAGTCAATTAGTATTTAAAATAACAATCCAATGGGAAATAGCTATATTCTCTGCACAGTTATAGATTCATTTAACTGAACATTGGCCTAATTTTTTTTATTATTCTAATTTTGTTTTTACAATAACAAAGGAGGTTTTGAAATAAAACCTCCTTATCTTGACAAAACATCTGCTGAGAAAGAGATAAAGGAAGAGATGGAAATTATAGCATTACATGCTCTAAAATGAAGTGTAAGTAGAATTAGTGGGTTAAATGAAGATTGTAGGAAATTATTAATTTTGTCTAGAGGAAATCGTAATTTGTGAGAAACCTTTGAATCTTTCTCCCTTTTCTGTTTATTAATTTCCATCACAAAGATATGATTGGCTAACGTACCTAAATATTCTTGCTAATTTTTATATAGAAAGCAATAATTTTCTGTGTGCTAATGTTTGCAGAATGCAGATGTTTACACATATTTACATACGCCTATGAAAGCTTACCAGAAAAAAAAATTTTTAAGTCAAGGGTAAAATATTTAATCACTTTTATCTAGTTCTCTTTGTTTTTAAAATCTCTTTGTTGCTAATAATCTTTGATATTCTTTGTTTCTAAGATCTGGGTTGAAGCTGAAAAAAAGCCAATGTTTCTCTAACTCATGTATGTTTCCATGCTTCTGACATTAAGTATCTTGGAGAAATTCAGTTTTCCTCAGTCCAGCAAGCTTGATCCTTGACTGCCAGAGCTGAGAAACACATACAAAAAAATTGGCATTTTATGCAAATTTTCTAATTAAGCAAAGAGAATCCAAAAGCATTCACTTGAACCCTCCCTTATGTATCCTGATACATTCTTAAGGGAGAGATTAAATATAATTATTTGTGTATGTCATCACATATTCCATGGCACATCTGAGAGCTACATCTGTTAAAGAACAGGTACCCCATTTTTCGTGGAAGATTCTGAAATAATTAAGTTAGTAAATCATCACCTAGTCAGGACATCAGGCTCCTGCAGCTACTGTCTTTGATCTTCACCTTAATTATGTACTTGTGTTGATCCCAGACTATAAAATGTACTGACATGCATGTGCCTTTGACTGCTCTATTCTGGAGATATTTCACAAGGTATTCATGATTTGATGTTTTTATTGTAACTTCCTATGTTTTTTTGACATATATATCCAACGAGAGATGTGTGCCATAGACTGCAACCTCCTAGGAGGTAAGCTACTTACAATCAGTTCTCATTGTTCAGTAGCCGTCAAAGTGACATTTACAAACAAGCAGTTAATCAATGCTTAATGTCATGATGAGGATGACTAGACAAATGTATATTTTGGTTAAAGTATAAATACATAAGGAAGATAGACAATGCCAGTTTTTTTCAAATGTACACACATATACACACACATATACAATAAGAAATGTATTTAATAATACATTTTACCTTAGTTTCAAGGCTTATCAAGACTGTAATTATTCTTTAAATAATAAGAAGGGGGAAGTTAATATAAATTACTACCACCAACAAAATGAAGTGCAATGCTGTTGATTACCCATTACAATGGTACAGTAGTATCATTATCTGTTGGACATATAGATCAGTTTTATTTCTTCTAAATGTCATTTCAAATTTCTGTTATTATTATCATATAGGTGTATGTCTATATATATGTATGTGTGCATATTTTTATTAGAAAAAATAAGAATCTATTCAATTAGATAAAGGAAGAGATAACATATTAGAACTCAGTTATCTACCAAATAAGTATTACTCACATTCTCGGTAGAACACTGACAATATTCTCTTCAGGAAAGTGACACTGAGTATTGTAGACGGAACAAGTTAATGTGAAAAATAATGTTTCAAGTCCTTATTATTTTATTTTCTTAAAGATTAATCAGAGAGGAGGGAGCATAATACTTCATTACCTTGTCTGTAGATGAATGGAAGAGCACATTATGCAAATAAGAAATACAAGGCATTCCTTGACCCATAGTCATCCTTAAGAGAAGTGGAATGTGTCTCAAGTTCTTTTTTATGAAGATATCAACATTTTTGAAAAATATAGAGACAAAAAATAGCAACATAAAAATAAATCTCAGACCTTGAGTAGTGATTGAATTTTTTCACCTACTATCCATTACTATTTAATCTGTACATAGAGAAAAAAATCAGCTGAGCTGTCCAGAAACATCTGGATGTTATGATACCCCACAAATATAATAGCCACAGCTAATGAGCCTAAAGATTGGAAAAGCATTACCTGGTTGCTGTTTCAGCCTTCAGCCAATGAATATAAATAAGCTTTCGTTGATCTTTTGTCCTACTAAAATGTAATCCAGTTTATTGAACTGGTGAATTACATTAACCATTTTGACATTATTTCTTTATAAATCTAACATGGTGTCCTTGTTTTGTTCTTCCTCTCCATGTATTAGAGAAACCACAATAAACAATATAATTTTCTTAAGCTCAGGGATTCTAATAATTTATTAAATAATTTATATAGAAAATTTCATTTATAAGTATGACATATATATTTACATATGTAATATATACATTTTGTGTATATTAAATACACAGATGTACACATTCTACCTCATATATCTTTATATCTATACTTATTTCTTTGTACAAAATGGTCTGCCTCAGTACATCTCCTGTAAAATGAAAATGATGCTAATGAGATCCACCTCACAGAGTTTTGTGAAAACGATATTAAATAACATGTATAAAGTGCTACACACATAGCAGGTGCTGAAGAAATGTACTCATTGGTATGATTATTGTTGTAGCTATTAGCGTGTTTTCAGAACATAAAATCTAGAACTAGGATTTATGCTGACAAACTCACCCACAAGTAGGAGACAGGCTGCATTGAGATTCGGAAGTATGCCCAGACTAACCAATAGGTTTATAAAGTAAACACCCAAAAGCTGAATCTAGTTGTTAGTCATTCAAGACTGAGACTTTGACTTCACTAGAGGAGAAGTGTCTTCAATAAGCACACTTAATACCTCCCTGCCTCAACTGGAGGTCATTGCATTTTGTATTGTATTATGTATTATATATATTCAAAGTTATGCTCTGAGATCTCGATTGTATTTTTTCCTTGGAAATGAGACAACAGGAAACTATATCCACTATGTATTTATAGTGGTCAAACCTTCTGTTGTCTTTAAGTCCTATGCATTTATTGATCTAAGAATGGGGGAAAATAGGAGAAGGAGGACAGCAAGGGCTGGAAAATCATTTTGGCTTTCCTAGAAATATACAGAAATTGACACCAGGTTTTCAACATGGGAAACAAGGAATATTAATAAAAATACAATGTTAAAAGACAGAGTTAACAATGAAAGTAAAACTCTAGCTTTCATTTAGCACTGTTACAATACACCTGGTTCCATCATTTAAAATTATGGCAGGTGCATAGCTTTGTATAACTTTCACAACCAGCTGGTAAACTAGCTAGAGCTAGAGTAAATAATATTTTCTTCATTTTACAGATAAGAAAACTGATTTTGAGAGGTAAAGTGATTTATCTGTTCTCATATATAGGTAAACAATAGGTGTAAGGCATCTTTTACCTTCAAACATAACTTCTTCTTAATATTCTTATATTTCAATTTCACAGATTCATTGATGAAACAAACATTTATAAATAAAATGCCAGCAACTTCAATGCTCAAATATGAAATATGTGTGATGTGAATAAGAACATACCATGTAATGTGCAGTAGATACTATTCAGGGTTAGTTTTAAGTCTTCTTTTTACTTATTATAATCAAGTCGTAAGTGCTTGTTGTTAATAAGTTGTTAAAGAAGACAGAGATAAAGTAATGTTATTGTTATACATGTTTTCTTGTATTAATTTATTTTATTACAAACATATACCAAATTTTTATATGAGAAAATCAACTTCAGTGTCATTTTATGCAGTTTTAATCAGTTCAAAAACTTCTTTTTGGTACCTACTCTGTTCTCATCCTGAGGCATCCTATATTTAATTAAATTACAGCAAAATCTATAAAAACAACAAAATGACCAAGGAAAGCTTTCAAGTGAGTGGCTTAAGTAATTGGGTAGTCTGTACCATTTGGTGAAAAAGATACCATTTGGTGAAAAAGAGTAGACTTGGCTCAAATAGTTTTGAAAGGCAGAGAAGGGTGGACTCAATAGCTCAATTTTTCACACATGGTATTTGAGAATACCACTCAATATGGAAGTACAAATATCAAAAAGACATATGGGTCCAAAAGTCTGGAGTCCAAGAGACCTGGGAGAGACTATAAATGTAGATCGGTGTACGGAAGTGAATCTCACCTACACATGGTAGAGATAAAAATAAGAATTTGGCCTTGAAATGCTCCAACACTTAGAAACAGGGTGAGAAAGAAGATCCTGCAAAAAAGAATAATAAAAACTTACAGTGGTACAAGAAAAATTCTAAGTGTGACTGAAAACAGGAGAAAAAAGTGTTTTAAATATGCCGAATTCTGGAAAAAAAATGGCATGAGGTGAGTAAAGACTCGTAAATGTTTCATTGGCCTGGTAGAAACAATGTATCTTTTGAGAATTTTTTTTTTTTTGAAACATTTGTATCAGTCAAGGTTTGATCAGAGAATCAGGACTAATTACTAATTACATGAATAAATATTTTTTTTCTAGGGATTTGACCTTAGAAACTGATGGGAACTCATTAGGCTGCTGATATGGTTTGGCTGTGTTTCCACACAAATCTCATCTTGAATTATAGATCCCATAACACCCACATGTCATGGGAGCGACCCAGTGGAAGGTAATTGAATCATGGGGGCAGTTACCCCATGCTATTCTCATGATAGGGAATGAGTGCTCATGAGATCTGCTAGTTTTATAAGGGGCTTTTTCCCTTTGTTCAGCACTTCTCCTTGCTGCCATCATATGAACAAGGACATGTTTGCTTTCTCTTCTGCCCCTGATCATTAAGTTTCCTGAGGCCTCCTCATCTATGCTGAACTGTGAGTTAATTAAACTTCTTTCCTTTATAAATAGCCAGTCTTGGATATGTCCTTAAAGCAGCGTGGAAATGGACTAATTCCGTAAGTTGGGACTAGGAGTGGGGCACTGCTACATGGATACCTGAAAATGTGGAGGTGATTTTGGAACTGGGTATCAGGCAGAATTTGGATAGTTTAAAGGACTCAGAAGACAGGAAAAGGTGGGAAAGTTTGGAACTTCCTGGAGACTCTTTGAATGGCTTTGACCAAAATGTTGATAGTGATGTGGACAATGAAGTCCAGTATGAAGTGGTCTCAGATGGAGATGAGGAACTTGTTGGGAATTGGAGCAAAGGTGACCCTTGCTATGCTTTAGCAAAGAGACTGGTGACATTTTACTCCTGCCCTAAAGATCTGTGGAACTTTGAACTTGAGAGAGATGATTTAGGGTATCTGGTGGAAGAAATTTCTAAGCAGTAAAGCATTCAAGAGGTGATAGAGCATAAAAGCTTGGAAAGTTTTTAGCCTGACAATCCAGTAGAAAAGAAAATCTCATTTTCTGGGGAGAAATTCAAGTCAGCTGCTGAAATTTGCATAGTAACGAAGAGCCAAATGTTAATTGCTAAGATAGTGGGGTAAATGTCTCCAGGACACATCAGACACATTAATGGCAGCCCCTCACATCACAGGCCCGAGGCCCAGGAGGGAAAAATGGTTTTGTGGACCAAGCCTAGTACACCCCTACTCCGGGCAGCTAGGGAGTGGGTGCCCTGCATCCCAGCCACTCCAGCCATGGCTAAAAGGGGCCAAGATACAGCTCAGGCCATTGCTTCAGAAGGTGCAAGCTCCATGCTTTGGCAGCTTCCACATGATGTTGGTCCTGCATGTGACTTGAAGAAACAAGGAAAAACTGAACTCTCTAAGGATAAATGAGCCTTATGCCTACAGGATGATACTGACATTGGTCTCTGTTCACCTCCAAGCCTTCAGCTTTCACAATAGAGTAGTACTGCAAGAACATCTGGTGTTTTTTTGGTCAATAAACTGAGTGCACTTTGCCAAGCTAAAAATGCACATGACTGAGGAATCTGTGACCCGTAAGCAGGAGATGAGGCAGGAGCTGGAGTTGTCGTGAGCCCAGCTGCTGTCCATGCCAACTAGGTGAGCCACCAGTAAATGGCAAACCTGCATGAGGTACGTACAGTAGCACTTCATTGCCTCCTCTCTCCTTCCTATACTAAAAAAAATATGACTTCATTTCCGTCATCTACATCCTGATTACAATGCCTCTCATGGTCCAAATAAACCAGAATTATGCAGGGAAGGAAAATGATAAAAACTAGTTCTGGTTTAACTAACTCAATACAATACAATTTGTTTCCAAAGGTTGAAGAATGAGAGATGAGTAGGTATGTACAGCTCTTCCAAAAGTTTTGTGAAACAAACAGAATTACAATGTGAATATTTCATTTAGTTTTTGTTTGTTTTTGATATATTTTGGTTTTATAACTTGGTAGATCATGAAGCAATACCATTCTATATAAGATGCTAGGTAGTGGAAAATGATTCAGCAGAAATGGAAAGATTCATGCTGAAGGAAAGAGATGATAAGAAGAGAATTAGCAAAGCTTTTGAAAGTAGATGAACAAATGCTGTTAACACTGTAGGTCTAGAATTTTTCTTTTCAGTCTTTCTCTTGCTTGGTATTTCTAATGTAATTTAGTGGTTAACAGAACAGATTCTGAGACAGATTGTCTGGCTATAAATCCTGATGCTACTACTTAATAGTTGTGTGACAGCATGAAGCCCTGCATCAAATTGTTCTTTTGAAAGTGTCAATACTAATAGTAGCAACTAATGGGGTCACTGTGAGGAAAAAAAATTCTAGATTATTTTCTATAGAATAAACGACTACAAGTGGAATTCAGTCAATGATTCCCAGTATTTTTAATTTTTTCATCTTCTGAGTAATAAGGAAGTATGTCTAAAAATTAAATTTTAACTTTATTAAAATTAAACATTTTAGCAATGAGTTTATATAATTTATTTTAAAATCCACACTAAATACTGTTAAATACTAAAGTACCATGGCTTTTCTTCAATTGCATCTGTGCTAAAATGAACACTGAGCCCTCCATTAAAAACTAAAACAAAAACAAAAATACTTACCAGAGACATGTAAATTATAGTAATTACAATAGTTTTTCAGGTTCTGTTAGCATTTGCTCTTCTATATCTGATGTTTACAATTATAGACTTTTACCATGAAACTTAAAAACTCACTAAAGTGAGATAATATACATAACTTCTGCACTTCACTGATTGTCAATGACCATTTTGAAAGTGTCTCTTGTTACATTTCACAATTAAAACATATGGATAATTTCTTTGTACAGTAATTGCTTCCACTATCATAGTAACTAGTGACAAACCTGCCATGATAATATTCCCACCTGTGTCTAGAAGTTTAAGAATCTCCTTTGTGTTGTTAATTTGTCCAAAATTGATCTCCTCCAGTGTGATTTACCTACTGTTGGTAAATTTGTTAACAACTGTCACTCTGTCCTTATTTCCAGTGTTAATCATGATTTTGTAATGTGGAGTTATGACAAATATCCCTAAACATTTTCTAGATGAATACCCACAAGTCACAAATGTCCACTTGGTTGTTGAAAAAATTACGTTGTGAATAAAGTAGAAAAACATATGCCTGCAAAAGGGAAGAAAGAATTTTATTCTGTGTAAGCATACTCACTAATAATGCCGTAATCACTGTTATTAGAAGCTGCCTCATTTTCTTTGCAATCAGCTGTCTTTGAAGTGAAAAGATAAACTGTTCCTAAGAGACAGAAGCTAAATGAAATGCATTTGATGTTTTTCCTTTCTACCTTCAGTCTGGTGTTCACATCCATAAGAAAGGGAAAAAGTGCATTTTCATAAAAGTTTACTCTCATGATTTCCTTGACACTACACTCTCCTGTGCCTCTCTAATCTTTTTTCTTCTTTTTCCTAATATCATCATAATTACTAATAATTAGGCATTTATAATTTTAGAATATTAAGTATTCCAAATGTATTTTCTCCTTTAACTATCTACATAATATGTTTAGGTATTTTATTACAGAAAGAAAACTAACTTTCCTCCAAATACTAACATTAATAAGAAACAAAGATGCAAATCAAATCCAGGAAGTATGACTGACTCAATACTCATGCTTTTGACATTTACTGTTTGTCTTTTATTCCATCACTAGCTCCTTTTGATTCATACGACTTTTTCAGTATTTAGTAGGACCTAAGATTCTGTCCTTCGTCATCGCCTCACTCTGAACACTCTCCTTCTGTGATTTCCTTCAGATGATTTCAGATTCCATTACGGGTTGAAGGCTTCCATTTGTTTTTGTACAAATGCAAATTCTGCTTCTGAGATAAAGTTTCTTAGTTACATCTGCCTGGTGGATACTGTACCAGGAAGGGCCAAAAAGCTCAACATCATTTTGCCCATACGTGATTACATAATTTCCCCAGCTCCAACCTTTCTCCGCCATACTGGTTTTTATCTTGAATTTTCTATCCCTATGACTGCTTCAATGTTCATAACATACTTAAGAAGTCCCTTGCCTCTTTCCCACTCCACAATTCAATTACTTGCTAAGGCCCAGTAATATCAGCTCCTATAAATCTGAATTTATCTTTGTTTTCTATTCTCACTGCTACTAACCTACCATTTCTTTTCTGTATTTCTCCGTAACAGAATAATCTTCTTCCATCTCATATCCACTTTTTTTCAGATGACCTCAGAGTAATTTTTAAAAAATATTTTATAAAAACTCTCATTATATTCAAAAGAAATTTGAAATATTTAACTAGTATGGAACTCATAATCTATATTATTCTGTAATAGAGTTTCACAGAGAAACAGAACCAATTGGGGGATATATGGATATATGAGGAGATTATTATGAGAATTGGCTCACATAATTATGGTGACTAAGAAGTCCCAATATATGCCATCTGCAACCCGGAGAACCAGGAAATCAGTGGTGGAATTCAGTCTGAGTTCACAGACCTGAGAACTGATGAAGTAGCCAGTATATATCCCAGAGTCTAAAGGCTCCAAAACAAAATCTCTAATGTCCACAAGCAAAATATGAATATCCTGGTTCAAGAAGAAAAAGAAAAAGAAAATTCACCCTTCTGCTCTTTTGTTTGATTCAAGCCCTCAATGAATTAGATGATGTCAACCCACACTGGTGAGGGAAGATTTTCTTTAGTCAGGCTGCTGATTCAAATTCTAACGTCTACTAGAAACACTCTCACAAACACACTCAGAGATAGTGTTTTACCAACTATCTGGTATCCCTTAGTCCACTCAAATTGACATATAAAATTAACCATTGAAAGTCCAACTCTCGTCAATTTGGCACCCATGAGCACACCCTTAAACCATCCTTAATCTCCAAATAAAGACAATAGCAAGGTCATAATTCCATCTAACATGATACAAATATTCTGCTTGCCTACAGCTGAAAATTCAGAAGTGGAGATAAAAGTTTTTGAGTGATATTTATTCTTCTCCTGATGTGCCCTAATTTAAATAACATGATATACATTGATAATACCTAAATACTGATATAAAGTCAATACATCTTATGTTACATTGTAAGGAAATAAAAAAGATAAGAAAACCAATACATTTGCTTAATATGTGTGCATATACACACAAATATATTAATAACAAAATAAAGAGGAAATACAGTTGAGCTTTGAGCAACAGAGGAGTTAGTGTGATTGAAAATCTGTATATAACTTTTGACTCCCCCAAAGAGGTAAATATTAATAGCCTCCTACTGACCAGAATTCTTACTGATGACACAACCAATTAACACATATTTTGTAGGTTATATGTATTATTCACTGTTCTTACCATAAAGCAGCCTAGAAAATCATAAGAGAAAATATATTTACTATTTATTAAGTGGAAGTGTATCATCATAAAGTTCTTTATCCTCATTGTCTTCACATTGAGTATGCTGGGGAGGAGGAGACAAATGAGAAGTTTTTGTTGTTTTAGCAATGTCAAAAGCAGAGGAGGTGAAGGAGGGAAGAAGAATAGGCAGGTACACTCTGTAAATTTACAGAAATACCTTGTGTTTTATGTCTTTCTGTTTTCATTTCTCTAAAATTGTTTCTATGTGATACCAATACCTCTTCAACTTATTATTCTACTTTCAGTGCCCATATCATAGGAGGGTCCATGTCATGAAAGAAATCGAAAGCAGTCTTGCATAATTAGAACTCTTCTGTCAGATTGTTAAAAGTCAGTTTGTTTCTGGCACTGTTTTGGAAGCCCTCATCTCCATCAAGTAGTCTTCTATAAATTCCTCTGGTGTGGTGTCTATTAGCTCTTAAGTTTGTTCAATATCCGTATCTTGAAGCCCTTCACCATCCTAACCCCCTCCTTCTTTTCCATATTCACAATCTCTTTCATGATTCCCTTGATTGGCTCTATCATAAATCCCATGAAGTTATGCATGACATCTGGACTCAGTTTTCTTCAGCAGTATGGTATGTTTTGGGCCTGCTGGCTTTCACAGCTTTTTCTATAATAACAATAGTATTTTTAGTAATCCTTCCAAATTTTCACGATATTCTCTCTATATCAGATTTTTCTTCCATAGCATTAATTCTTTTCATAGAGAACCATGTGTAATGACCATCAGAGGTCCTTATGACCCTCTGATCTAGAGGCTAAATTAGAGATGTTGTGTTTGGGGGCAAGTAGATCACTTTGACACCTTTGCTATTGAACTTATGGGGTTCTGGGTAGCCAGGAGCCTTGTCCAGTATCAAAATCACTTTAAAAGGCAGTACTAGAGTGGAAAAATATTTCCTAACTTTAGGAACAAATTATCAATGGAAACAATCCAGAAGAAGAGTTTTCATTGTCTAGGAGCTCTTGTGATGCATCCAAAAGACTTGCAGGTGATGTTTACCTTTTCTCCTCAAGGGTCAGGGGTTAGCAACTTTATAGAAAAAGGCAATCCTGATTATCAACCTGACTACATTTGCACAAACAGTAGAGTTAGCCTATCCTTTCCTGCCTTAAACTCTGGTACTCACTTCTTTTCCTTAATACCAAATATCTTTTGTGGCATTCTTTTAAGAAGAGGACACTTTCATCTGCATTAAAAATCTGTTTAGGCAGATATCGTTTCTCCTCAGTAATTTTCTTAACGGAGTCTGGGAACTTGTCTGCTGCCTATTGGTAGGCAAAAGCGGCTTCTTTTGTTATCTTGACATTTTTTAAGCCAAAACATCTCACTAAAATGATCAAACTATCCATTGCTGGCATTAAATTATCCAACTTTAAATTCTTCATCTTCCTTTTGCTTTAAGTTGTCATATAATAACTTCATTTTTTCTGGAATCATATTATAGTCTACCGGTATGCCTATCTTATAGGAATTCTGCACACATATAAAAGCTGCATTTTAAATATATGATAAAAATACATTTTACAAAAAGTTTTTTTGCACCTAGTGGTGCCAAACAGCTGCATTGATGACTTTACAAATTTCATTTTCTTTCTTTACAATGGTCCTTATTCTGAATTCATTTATCTTGAAATGGTAGCAAACCACAGCTGCAAACATCACTCTGTGGTACATATCAAGTAATTCAACTTTGTCTTGTAATGTCATAACTTTTTTTCTGCTTCCTAGAGCACTTTCAGCATCATTTATGGCATTCCCTATTAGTCCCATGGTGCTATTCAAGGTTTACAGTTTTGCTCTAAACATGGTGAAACATATGTAAGAACCACAAGAGATCACTTTTTATTGTGACAGGCAGTTTGCTAAAGAGACAAATTGCTAAATTGGAGATGATTAGCATCACAGGTGTTTTAAATAGATACTCAGAATACTTGAGTTCACTGCCATATCAACAGGAGATGGCTACAAAACTATTACTGTAGAACAGTATTACTACAGTTAATTTTATACTGTTTTGATTAATACTACAAATTTATGTTTGTTTACATTTTTCTTGACTGCAAATGGCCCCGTGTATGATCTATAAGTAATATCTGTGATTGTGTACATTTTGATAAATTTTAACTTTTTATAATAGATATGTGTATATTTCATGATAGTAAATGAAAAAATTGACTAGTATCTCTATATACTTTTGCATTCACAACTTACCTTTTTCTAATTTTTTAACTTTTCTGGGCTATGTGGCTAAGATTTTTTTTCAAATTTTCACAAATCTCCAAAAAAGTTTTCTGACATATTTAATTTTAAAAAATTGCATAAGTAGATCAACACAACTCAAATTCATGTTGTTCAGAGGTCAACTCTACCAACGACAGCTACACTGCTAGTTTCTATAACTGATTATGTGGTTGTAGGTGCTATTTATAATTAATTTCTACTACTCATTTTATACTCACTTTTGCCTTCAGCAAAAACCTCAACTCGTTGTAGTTCTTGATGTTGCAGGGTGATACGAACCTTCATTTCTGAAGATTCGGGGCCATTTTTAGTTCTGCCTGCATTGTGTTATAATTTTCCATTGAACTTAATCACAGAACATGGTAATATAATCATATGCTGCTTAATGACAGGGGATACATTCAGAGAAATTTGTGGTTAGGCAATTTTGCCATTGTGCAAACATTATAGAATGTATTTATAAAAACCTAAATGGCATAGCCTACTGCACATCTAAGCAGTATGGTATATCTATTGCTTCTAGGCTATAAACCTGAACAACATATTACTGTTCTGAATACTGTAGGCAATTGTAATACAATGGTATTTGTGTATCTAAACATAGAAAAGGCACAGTAAAATACAATATTATAAACTTTTGGGATGATGATCTGTCATTCTGTGAAACATAATTATGCTTTATGTGACTATACTAAGATGTAATATGCCCTCACATACCTCGTGTATTCCAGATATACTCTTACTCATCTTTATTGTGGCATAGTAGTAAAATTTCTGCTTGGTAGTAGGATTTATCACCCCAGCCAACATTGCTATTCCCTTCTAAGACTGTTAACTCAGAGGTATGAGATGCCCAAAGTGGCTAGGTGGTGGCAGTCTAACTTCAAGTTTAATAAAATCATTTTTGTACCCTCTAGTGAAAGCATTTCTTCCCCTGGAATTAAGACTCCTAGGCCAGAAGAGCATAAAGTTGCAAGAACAAGAAGCAAACATTTTGCTAATGGATGAATATGGACAATGATTAGTGGTGCCACTCCCATTTCTACCCCTTGATTTCAGAACTCATAAATCCTGTCTTTCAGAGAAATAGTACCATATATTGTACTTTAATTAAGAACATATACAACCTTATGGAGCATATTACTCAAACCCTGCAAGCTATTGCCATCTGCCTAGAACTGTAAATAAGTCTTTAAAAGGCCATTCCACCATTTTATCAAGCCAGCTGCACTAGGGTGGGGGGGGACATGGTAAGATCAGTGAATTCCATGAATATGGGCCTATTGTCACACTTTTTTTTTTTTTTTTTTTGGCTGTGCAATGAGTTTATTTTTCAGAAGCAATGGTGTGTGGAATACTATGATGGTTGGTATGTTAGTTGATTTTGCAAAGCCATAAAGGAATACCTCAGGCTGGGTTATTTATAAAGGAAAGAGATTTATTTGGGCCGCAGTTGTACAAGTTGTGTACATAAGCAAGCAACAGCATTTGCTTGGCTTCTGGTGAGGCCCCAGGAAGCTTTTACTCATAGCAGAAGGTTAAGGGAGAATAGGCACAACACACAGTGAAAGAGGGAACAAAAAAGAGGAGAGGAGAAGCCCGGCTCTTTTAACCACTAGTTCTCTTGTGAAATAATAGAGCGAGAACTCACTCATTACCACAAGGATGGCACCAAGCCATTTATGAGGAATCCACGCGCATGGCCCAGTCACCCCCTACTAGGCCCATCTTCAACAATGGGGATCACATTTCAACATGAGACTTGGAGGGAACAAATATCCAAGCCATATAAGTTGGCAAAGAATTTTGTAAATCCATATGTATTTTGGCCAAAGCATTAGTGTAGAGAAGGCAAATCCATATTCACAGTAAGTGCCTATTTTAGTAAGGACAAAATGCTACCCCTTCCATGATAAAAGTGATCCTCTGTAATCAATGAGCCGCCAAGCAGCTGGCTGGTCACCCCAAGGAATGATGCTGTATCAGGAGTTCCATCTTGGTCTCTGCTGCTGGGAGATTGGGAAATCAGAGGTGGCTGTAACCAGGCTGGCTTCTGTGAGTGGAAAATCTACGTTTCTTAGCCCCTTAGTAGCTTCCATCCTGGCCATCATAGCCCATTGTTCATTAGCCCATTGGGTGATGACAGGGGGTGGCTGGAGAAATATTCTGACTGGTGTCTAGTAAACAAAACAAGCAATAGGAAAAGAATTCCCTGTTTAATAAATGGTGTTGGGAAAACTGGCTAGCCATATGCAGAAAGCTGAAACTAGACCCCTCCCTCACACCTTACACTAAAATTAACTCCAGATGGCTTAAAGATGTAAACATAAGACCTAACACCATAAAAACCCTAGAAGAAAACCTAGGCAATACCATTCAGGACATAGGCACAGGCAAGGACTTCATGACTGAAACACCAAAAGCACTGGCAACAAAAGCCAAAATAGACAAATGAGATCTAAATCAACTTAACAGCTTCTGCACAGCAAAAGAAACAATCATTAGAGTGAATGGGCAACCAACAGAATGGGAAAAAACTTTTGCAATCTACCCATCTGACAAAAGGCTAGTATCCAGAATCTACAAAGAACTAAAGCAGATTTACAAGACAAAAACAAATCCATTCAAAAGTGGGGGAAGGATGTGAACAGACACTTTGCAAAAGAAGACATTTATGAGGCCAACAAACATATGAAAAAATGCTCATCATCACTGGTTATTAGAGAAATGCAAATCAAAATCACATTAAGATGCCATTTCATGCCATTTAGAATGGTGATCATTAAAACATCTGGGGACAACAGATGCTAGAGAGGAACACTGTTACATTGTTGGTGGGAGGGGTAAATTAGTTCAACCATTGTGGAAAACAGTGTGGGGTGGGGAGTTGGGGAGAGATAGCATGGGGAGAAATGCCAGATATAAGTGATGGGGAGGAAGGCAGCAAATCTTGCATGTTCTTCACATGTACCCCAAAACCTAAAATGCAATAAAAGAAAAAACAAAAGTAAAAGGAAGGTAGTTATCTATGAATAATGGCAAGGCTTTGCCTCAGACTCCCAAAAGATGTACTATAATTCACCTATGAGGACCTACTTAAGGCTCCAAAGAGAATCCCTACCTGTCACTGACACTTGAAACACCACTGATGTCAAGCACCATTGGATCTGCTGGCTCATATGGCCCAAGGGAAAAGCAGTTTGCACAGCATCCTGAACTTGTTGCAGAGCCTTTCTTGTGCTAGGTTTCACTCAAAACTATCAGCTTTTGAGTCACTCCATCATCAACGGACCAGAGGAACATACTTAATGAGGAATATGTTGCCTCCAAAACCCCAGATAGCTCCACTGGGCACTGGAGTTTTTCTTGATTGTAGAATGGCCTCAATGCAACTTATTCTTCACCATTGAGGGCATACATCAATGTGCCCCATACCACTGGGGCAGAAATATCACTGAGGGAGAAAGCCCAGAATTTTAATAGTATTTATATATCATCCTTGGACCCACACATGCCTTCCCAATAAATCTAGAGTAGTTGCTACTTCTTATGCATGAGGTCCAATCAGCATAATGTTATCAATGAAATAGACCAGTGTGATATCTTGTGGAAGAGAAAGGAAATCAAGATCCCTGTGAACTGAATTATGACACAGGGATGGAGAGTTAATATACCCCTGAGGTGAGACGGTGAAGATATATTACTGATCTGGCCAGCTGAAAGAAAACTGCTTTTGGTGGACTTTATAGAGAATTATAGGGAAAAAAAAAAAAACATTTGGCAGGTTAGTAACTGCATAATAGGTACCAGGGGAGATGTTAATTTACTCAAGCAATGGAACCACATCTGTTATAACAGCTGCACTTGGAGTCACTACTTGGTTAAGCTTACAATAACCTATTGTCATTCTCCAGACTCCATCTGTCTTCTGCACATGTCAAATAGGAGAATTGAATGGGAATGTATTGGAAATTACCATCCCTGCATCTTTTAAGTCCTTTATGGTGTAACTCACCTCCAAAATTTCTCCAGGACTTTCATATTACTTCTGATTTATTATTTTTGTAGGTAGAGGCAGGTTTAATGACTTCCATTTGGTCTTTTCTACCATATTAGCTCTTGCTCCACAGGTTGGAGGAAAAAATATGGGGATTCTGGCAGCTGCTAAGTACACATATTTTAATGATTCATTCTGAAACTAGGAAAAATAACCACAGGATGGGTTGGAGAACCATTGGGCCCACTATGGGTTGAACATGAGCTAACACTCCATTGATTACCTAATTTTCATAAGCCCTTAGTTTAAATAGAAAGCTACACTGATACTTTGAGCCTCTTGAAACCAATTTTAGCCAGTGTCCAGTAGTCTCAGAAAGGTCTTAGTATTTCCTTTTTTTTTAGTGCACTGTTTACCTGGGGAAAAGGACATTGGTCTCTGCTAGGAGAAGACTCGTGGAAAGATTAGCAGAAGAAATTTTCAATGATGTACTGACATCTTTCCTTGAGGCTTAACTGGCCTCCCTTACATTCATGGAGTCCTGGGTATGCAAACTGGCTCAAATATGGGAATTGATCAAGGGACCTTGACTTTATATTGTGATGACTTGAGTCAGACTTCTGTTCATTGGACCTGTAAGTTTACTGCTTATAAAGATCAAGTAAGATTTAGTAGACTTCCTATTTATTTTACAACTAAGAACATTATGGTTAACTTGCTAACACCATAGGTCTGAGGAAGACATACTTTTCTGAATGCTCCTTTGATTTTCTTGTCCATTATGATAATTTTGCCCACTTTGCTTTCAGTGGTTGAGTGCTGCCACTTGGTCTCTGCCACCCTGGGATCCAGTTACTACCATTGCGTTTAGGATTTCCGATTGAGTGGTGAAAGTTCCCACTGTTAGGTCTGCCCTACACAGAAAAGTAATTACTGAGCTCTTTAAGGATGTTGGGGCTTCCCTCACAAATTTACATCTCAAAGTTTTGTGGAAAGATATATCTTCTTGACTCTCCCAGTGTGTGTGAATCAAGAAGGTCTTAAATAGCAAATTTACTCTAATAGTACCATCTCCCTAAGCCTTTGAATCTCTTTCCCTACATTAAACTAAGGAAGATATAGCATTTCTAATTCACTCATTGTGGACCATCTTTGATCCATGTTTCAACCAACCAACCAAACTGTTGGAGCCTTTTCTAACTCCACGAGCTGAAAAATCAAATGCAGAACTTCTGCTTAATAGGCCCATATGAATAAATTTATCCAGATCCAACTTTATGTTTCTTTCACCATTTCACACATCCTTCATTATTCATTCCCACAAATTTTCATCTGGATTTCTGTTTTTATAAATTAGAAAACTCAAGTGGTTCTTCTGGAGTATAGTCCATACCCTCATAGGTCACACTTTGTACCTCACCTTTAGGGGCCTGCTGAGATTTAAATCTTGTTATAGATCTACAAGAAAGAGAAGGAAAGTGGATCCTGAGGAAATGAGAATGTCTTTCATGGGAAGGTAATTACCATTTTTCTCAGGCAATGCAGGGTTAATTCCTTCAGTGGAGTTGGAAAGATCAATACCACTGTGGGTGGGAAAGTAGCTTCTGCTGGGTTTGGGAAGACCACTTTTGCTGAGGAGGGGGGAGACCTCTTTCACTGCAAAGAAGACTCATTAAATTTTAAGGGCTCTGTGTCTCCAGCTTCATCAGGGTCTTCCTACAGATCCTCATCCCAACTTACAGGATCTCATTCTTTCCTAATCAATCAATCAGTGCTCTCACTTTAACAAGAGATGTTGTGTGAGGCTGAAAGTTAAACTTGTGTTGTAATTTAGCCAATGACAGGATAAGGACCTTGAAAATTAAAGGTCCTACATCTGATTTTCAACAATTGTAGCTCTGGACAGCAGGAGATAAGGCTGTCCCTCAAGGCACACCTAGAAGCTCTTAGGTCATTTACATGGTACTTGATCTCGGAATTCACATTCCTTAAACTCCTCTTTTCCCATCACCACTTTGTCCAGCAATATTAAGAAGAACCAACCAATGTTATTACACATTTTTCACCAAAAATATCTGGAAGCATAATATTCAGTTACTTAGTTCTTTACTTCCTTTAAGTGATTGCTTAGTAGTGTCCAATGCAGATATTTTGTGTATCTCTATAAACAATTCATATCATATACTAGCAAAGCTCACTTTATGACTAGAAGTACTTAACATCTCTAAATGTAATTAAATTACAGAAGAAATTCCTCAAACCCCAAAACCAATTCAGAAGACTCAAAAGTCTACTTCTCTAAAACAATTTTGGGCACCAAAACCTGTATTATTTAGGGTTCTCCACAGAATCAATGGGATACATAAATGTTCCTCACCTTACACTGAGGTTTCCTATCACAAATCAAAAATATTGTAAGTCAAAAATGCATTGAATGCTGACAACAGAGCAGATGGTCCCAAACTTATGATGGTCTAACTTACAATTTTTTAACTTTACAGTGGTGTGAAAGTGATATGCATTCAGTAAAAACTGTAACCCCATTGTAAGTTATAAGGAGCTTTTGACTTATGATGGACTTACATCCTGATAAAACCATCATAAAGTTGAAAAATTATTAAGTTGATCCATTGTAAGTTGGAGACCGTCTACATATAAATATATGAGGAGATTTATTATGAGAATTGGCTCAGGCAATTATGGAGGATGAGAAGTGCTGTAATAGATTATCTGTAAGTTAGAAAACCAGGAAAACCAAATGAGTAATTTACTCTAAGTCTGAAGGACTGAGAACCTGGGGAGCCAGTAATGTAACTAACAATCAGAGGCCAAAGATCTGAAAACTGGGGGAGGAGGGGGTTGAGGGGTATTGGTGTAAATATTGCAGTCTAAAGGCTAGAGAACCAGGAACTGTGATGTCTGCTGGCAGGAGAAGATGGGTGCTCTGAGTCAAAAGAGAAAGAGAATTTACTCTTTCTTTTTCTTTCTGTTCTACTCAGACCCTCAATGAATTTGATGATGTCTGTCCACATCACTGAAGGCAATCTTCTTTATTCAGTCTATTGATTCAAATGCAAATCTCTTTCACAAACACACTCACAGATAAACCAGGAAATAATGTGTGTTCCGCTATTTGAGCATCCCTTAGCTCACTCAAGTTGACACATACAATTAATCATCATATATGCCAATATTACTAACCTCGTTATTTGCTCCTCCTCCAATGGACTTCTTTTTTAACCAGATCAGAATTTTTACTGTTTCATGCTTTGAATTAAGTTCAAATTTAAAGCCTAAATTGTATTCCATTTTCTTATAGGTTTACCAACAGGAAAAATTTTTACTGTCTGTTAAGATCAGACTTATTTTGTTTCATTCTCTGTCAAATTCTTCTTGATCATTACTTTGATTTTTAATTAAAATATTAAAAAGTGCTCAAACAATAAATTTACCGCTTCAAGTGCTATCTTAATTTTTTTCTTTGTTTTAATTCTTGTTTTCACTATTTTTGTCACTACTCTTCTCTCCTAGTCACATTCTAAAGACTTCAAAATATGTAACAGTTTTGTTTTAGTAAAATTTTAAGATTTTTATATATGTAGTAATTTTAGTATTTCTAAACTTACCAATAGCTCTTAGATATTTCTCTTTTCATTTCAATTTAAAGTTTTCTTGATTCAGATAAAGCAGTATTATATAAAATAGTAATCTAGAAAAAATGACATTTTGAATTATTTAATCTTTTTGTCCAATAACAGAATGTGCTTTTACCTTTTACTAAAGTAGTCATCTCTGCATTGTTTTGGTTTGGTTTGTTTTGTATTCTTGATATTCTGAAAGAGTTTATAGTAGGGCATTTGATATATTTACATTGTCAATTGTAAATATATTTGAATCAATTTCTTTGCTCAAAATTTATTATAATAATAATAAACAGCTGTTATTTGTTTATGTATTTACTGTACTATTAATCTTTTAAAGAGTGTAGTCCTACTTATTTAAAAAAATGTTTACCATAAAGCAGCCTCGGATAGGTCCTTCAGAAGTTATTCGAGAAGAAGGCAGTATTATTATAGAAGATAACAGTTCTGTGTGTGTTATTGCTCCTCAGGACCCTCCAGCAAGACTAGATGCGGAGATGGAAAACAGCGATATTGATGATTGATATGGGTTGGATCTGTTTCCCTGCCCAAGTCTCATGGGAGTGGCTTCTCATGAATGGTTTAACACCATCACCCTTGTTATTGCCATCATGAATGTGAGTGAGTCAGTTATAGGGAGATCTAGTTATTTAAGTGTTTGGCACTTCCTCTGGCTGGCTCTTGGTCCTTCTCCTGTCACATAAGATGTCTGCTCCCACTTTGCTTTCCATCATAAGTAAAGGCTCCCTGAGGCTGAGGTCTCCCCCAGAAGCAGACACTACCATGCTTCCTGTACAGCCTGCAGAACCATGAGCCAATTAAAACAATTTTCTTATAATTACCCAGTCTCAAGTATTTCTTTATAATAGTGTGATAATAGACAATACAATAACCCTGACCCTGTGTAAACCCAGGCTAATATAGGTGTTTGTGTCTTAAGTTTTAGCAAAATGTTTAAAAAGGAAAAACAGAGATAAACATTTAAATATTGTAAACACTTATAGAATAAGGATATAAGGAAGGAACATATTTTTGTACAGCTATACAATGTGTTTTTATTTTAAGCTGCATTACTACAAAAGCATCAAAAAGTTTATGAAAATAAAATGTATAAAGTAAAAAAGTTATACTAAGCTATTTATTAAGCTAGGTTATTTATTTAGTAAGCTGTTAATTTATTGAAGAAAGAAAGGTATTTTTAATGAATTTAGTGTAGCCTAAGTGTGCAGTGTTTATAAAGTCTACAGTAGTGTACAGTTATGTCCTTGGCCTTCACATTCACTCACCACTCACTCACTGAGTCACCCAGAGCAACTTCAGTCATACAAGCTCCATTTATGGTAAGTGCCTTATGCTGGTGAAACATTTTTTATTTTTTGGACCATATTTTTCCTGTACCTTTTCTATGTTTAGACACGAAATACCTAGCATTGTGTTACAATGTGCTAAAATATTCAATACAGTAACATGCTGTATAGGTTTATAGTAGGTTATGTATACCATATAGCCTAAGTGTGTAGTAGGCTTTACCATCTAGGTTTGTGTAAGTATGCTCTATGGTGCTACTACAATGATGAAATTTCCTAATAATGCATTTCTCATTGCTCATTGTTAAGTGATGCATGACTATATTAACAACTCTCTTGCTGTCTATGACTTGCTATGCAATGTCTTTGTGTGTTACCCATTTGTCCTTTTTACCATTTGATGCATTTCTGAGAACACATGAGGTTCCAGGTAGGATGATTGATGAGGATGAGTCAGAGGTGATAGCAAATATGAACCAGCTGCTACTGCTTTTTGTTTGTTCCCTTATTTTCTACTCTAGTATTTTCTGAGAGTAGCAGAGACAATAAATATCAAGAAAGGGAAGAGTAAAGAGAAGAAAGTGTAGAATTCTAGGTGTCTCAAAAAGAGTATCTCCATAGTAACATATATATTTGTAAAGTATTGTTTAAAAAGAAGTATACAACTGGAAAAAAGCAAGTAAACTATATTTTTTCTATATAGTTGATTATATATGTGTGTGTTTTAAAAATGGAATGCAGAAAATAGATGTAAAAAATTATTAAGTAATAAGTACAGTCAGTGGTATGCTTTGATTATAAACAACTTTGACCAACATAAAAAATTTCATATATACTAATACAGGTCAAAAACTCAGTAAAATATATGCTTGCAAAGTACCAGTCAAGTTTTTTCATGGGGTTTTTAATTGGCTCCAGAAAAGTAAACCTCAGTCTCTCAAAGCAGTCTGGCCATATTTGAAATTATGACATTCCAGTTGATACAGTTCCTTTGTGTGTCCCCGCCCAAATCTCATAAAATAAGAACAATCATGAATAGTTTCTGAATTCTGGAGGGATCCAGTAGAAAGAAAAGTAAATATTTCCATTTTGCCCATAAGTATATACTTTATCTAATTACTGCAAGCTATAAGTAGCTTAAAATTTTTTGGTTCTGAGAAACAAAATAATCGGCAATATTTCAAATTTAAAAAGTTAAAAAATCATTTGAGTCCCTCATCAGTTTAGTCCCATGTAGTTGATTCTAGTTCTGCTTGATGTTAGGTTAGCAATTTCGTAAGTCTAGTTTTCTATCATTGATGTGTAACTTGGGGAAGCCCAACAAACAATTTTTGCATTTTTAGCATATGGGCAAATCAAGCAAGTATAAAATATGACCTTAATATCTAGCATCAGGAAGATAAATTTGCCTGACCACTAGACTTAGACAAAAATGTCTAAATTAAATTCTGAAGACATTTCCATTTTATTTTACCAACGATTTTAAGACTAGCTTTATTTACCAAAGATTATCTCAGATCACACAGAAATATCACATACACATGACACATACAGACATACAGACATGAACAGAAGCAGATCTTCTAACTTTCATTAAGATTCTTCATTTGCTAGCTTATAGTTTGTCCTTTCCATTCAGACCATCAGTCTTCTGATTACATGTTCCATTGCCCTAAGCAATTGTTAGCTAGGCAATCATAAATTTATACTTTTAAAGGGATGATTCTTAGATTAAAAAGTTGAACATTTATATCCATTTATATTGCAAAGACACAGAATTTATATCTACTAGGTGTTATAATGTTGAACTTTGGAAACAGGTTTATTTCAGTAGGTGGCTTTTTAATTTGGTTTCTATTTCTTAACTGGATTACTGAGTTCAGGGCCAACTCCATTAACAAATAGGGCTGAAGTCACCCATGACTCCTGGGGCTCCACTTGAAAGATGGTTGACTCCAATAGGGATCAGTGGTGCCCTGGCTATCTTCCTCAAGGAGTCTCAGAATCACTAGAAGTGATTGAGAACCCTTTATGTGATAACCAGAACTGTGTGTGTGTGTGTGTGTGTGTGTGTGTGTGTGTGTGTGTGTGTTTTCTTAGTAATACTCCATTCACTGCTCATCAAATGGAGGAGGTAGAGACTTGAAGGAAAACATATCAATCATTAAAGAAAACTGGATGGTACTCTGAAGGTGGCTAACAGAAGGAGTAGAAGCAAATGGAACAACAAACCTTACAAGAGTCAGTTTGGGGAGATTTTAATCTTCCAAAAAGACCAATAAAATTTATGTTTTTCTCAGCAAAAATGATGCCAACAAGAAAAAAAGCAGAGACCAAACATATAATTTTTATAAGAAGTGTTTCAGTTGACTAAAAAAAGTTCCCAGAGTAGAAACAGGATCCAAAAAAGGCAGAAATATCTCTAAAAAGTATGTATATATTGCCAGAATATCAGCTTTTATTTAAGCTGATTTCTGACCATCAACCTCTTTAAAATGTCTTTTTTTTTTCAAATTTCTTAGTATCAGCTTTAGCCAGGGCAAACAGCTAATATTCCTGCATTTTAACCTTTTTTTCTCCTTTTTTTTTTAAACTAAAGATATTTACCAAGTAACTCAGAATGGAAAACAATAAGCCTTTTATGATTTAACCAAGGACTTGTGAGGCATCTTTAAAGTGATGCAAAGAAGCAGCTCTCACAAGATTCAAAGCCACTCCCAAAGGCAGCTAAAAGAAAAGAGACTTAGCAATGAATAGGAAAGGCATAGCTGCCCATGAAAAGGAGAAAGATCAATAATAGGTACCCTCAAAAGTCGAATCACACAAACATAAACTAAAAACAAATAATTCAAACTCATTCTTATAAATGTTTCTTCTTTTCTCAAGGTAAAGTATGACATCTTCAAATGATTGGTTCTCTGATGAAAACTGAACCTGAGCCGTGCTGTGGCAGTGAATGTATGGAATCCTAGCCACCAGACTACAGGGTGGAGTGCCTTTTTTGGCAAATCTTGCAGGGTATACAAAGCAGGAAGTTTGAGTATACAGAGGATTTTAACTTGAAATCCTTTGTTTATCATCTGATTTCTGCCTTAAGGAAATCTCCCAATAAATTTTTAAGGCTATATTTTTGGGGTATTTTCTTATAATCTGATTTCCGCCTTTAAAAAAATCTTCCAAGAGATTTTTTAATGCTATATATGTGTTGTAGTTTTTATAGAAACATTTGTTTAAGATGAGTGCTCTCTAAAAAATTTTCTTTTAAATATAACCAATTTATTTATTCCATAAGTGACTCAAGTCAGTAAACCTTTTCACAAAAATTCCCACAGATAACATTCCAGGTTTAGAATACACCATGGATGTGAGTGACATTTTAAAAACCGGCCCAGAAAAGGCATCCCCCTCGTGATTCCTAACAAATTCACTCCCAGGTATAGGCTAAGATGGCAAAAGACTGTTGTTGCCTTGTACGGTTAAGGATGGTGTTTGTCCATATGCTTTCTCCAATATCTTACAAATTTGTTGAGGGTTGCCAATCTCTGACTCATTAATTCATGACACTGAGTACGTCCTCCAGGGTTTGAACTTTCTTAGGCTAACTAGGCAACAAAGGTTGAAATAACAAAAGCCCCTAATAGGTGGTAGTTCTTATTAAGACAAACTCTCTTGAGAGTATGACACATAGAAAACTAAGAGAACAAAATGTGTGCCTTTTAACATCTTACATGACTTAGGGTTCCCAGCTCTTTCACACTGGCCACTGGAAATGATCCAGAAAATCACATTCCCACCCCATTATGACAAATGAAATGGAAAGGCAAAATAATGAAGACTTTCTGGGAAGAAAAAGGATCAGACAATGTAAATATTCAGACCAAAAATTACACCATAATTGCTATACCTAAGACTAGTCTAAATAAATGCTTTTCTCCCATTAATATTAAATGTGAAAAAGAAAAAAAGACACAAACCAAATTTTACCATTCAGTTGACGGGATTTCAAAGACAGACAACCAGATATCTGACTGGTAAGAAATTCTTATACTTCTGCCAGCTTACTATGTTCTAGGTTCACTCTACTGCAGCTTACAGAAGAGAAAAGAGTTTTGTTTATTCTGCTCATAGCACCAAAACCGTAGGGGCCAAGAGGAAATTTTTCCTTTCCCCCTCTGAAAGATCACTAAAAATATCAACTGGCAAAAAATGGATTCATAGCAGAAAAGATGTACAAAGTCTATCAACCTACACACATGTGCATAGGAGTTGCACAAACTACGAACTCAAAGAGGGGTCAGATGGTTACTGCTTAAATACTCTCTTCGTAGGGGGAGAAATATATATATCTGGGAGTCATTACAGGAAGATGAGAAGCAGAGCTGCACAGGAACAAAAGTCTTATGAAGATTAAGTCCCCAGGTAATTTATTAAATGTGCTCTAGAGGAACAGATGGAAAGTCTCTGGCCATGGGGATAATGTCTAGTCTTTTCTCAGGTAGTTGACCTTTCTTGATTATGAGATCTCTAAAGACAGGGGTTAGGACAATTGCTTGTCTTCTGGATAGAAGCTTTCTGGGTAAGATAAGAAAACTCCAGAGAAAGTCCCTTTCTGCCCTTAGGGTAAGAATAAAATAGGATTACAGGAAACTTGATTCTGAGGCAGCTTCTAAGGCTTCTCAACGTCAAAGTGCCAGTTTTTGGAAATACCACTTTCTGAACCTCAACATACTCCAGAGAAAGAAACAATAGTGACCAGAAAAGAAGCAAAAATCAGAAATACATCCCAGGCTAAAACATGACCTAATTAAGAAAAAAATTATAACATTCCAGGGAAACCAAATGTAAAAAGAATCAAAAAAGAGAAAAAAAAGATAACTGAATAAAATGTCTACAAAGGAGAAGAAAAGATTTCAAAAACATTTTGGCTTAAAAGAAAAATCTTACCTATTTATTTAAAAAATAAAAAATAGGGTTCCCTCAGATTTTTTTTCACAATGCCCAAACTAGAAGACAATTTTCCTGGAAGATTTAATCAGAGACTCTAAAATAGCAATTCATCCTGTGATAAATCCAATCTAGTGCATCTGATGCAATCAGTGTCTACTATTCCTGTACCTCTCACTTTGAGATATCAAAGTAAAGAAATATTTATTAAATAATTTGTTTCATCAAATAACTTGGACCTGTGGTACACAAAAACCCTAATTTTACATCTAAAAATTTTTATTTTATTCCTATAGGTTTCATTTGTGATCTCAATCCACGAAAGAGACCAAGTCGTAAGGATCACTCACCTACCTCCCCTTGAAGTTCATCTTTTGAAATTCATCATGCTGTTGCTTATCTAAGATATCTTCTATTTTTAAAGGTTTGTCAATTTAACTGGATAGACCATCTTGAGAACCTTTGACAGAAAAGGGCACTCAGAGCAACTAATGTAATTAGAATGAATACATAAACTGACTCAATAAATACATAAACATAGGATAATAAGGTGTCTTCTAAATTCAGTGATTACATTTATAAGTACATTTTCTTGGGGTTCTGAGCTACTTACATGTAATAAAAACATCACAAAATTAGCAAGTACAATTATTAGTTTTTCCTTTACATATGAAGACCTGAATACAGAATGACCCTGTCTTGTTTTTTTATCTCAAATGATTCCCAAAGTTTGTCCTAAACTTTTCTTACTTCGTAATCGGCAGCCTGAATATATTCTGACTAAACTGTCCTTAATTATTTCTTATTCCAGCTTACTTCCATAACGTCACCCTATAATGTCTTCAATTAACTTTTCCCACCTTTCTTCCTGTTAAAATTAGAACCACAACTTTCCCATCTCTAACACTGCTCTATCTCATTAGCAAAGATATTTGAGCCTTAACTGAGTATAGGAATGTTATGTTTTATGGTGCTTCACTTTATTGACTTTTGCAGATGTTGCATTTTTTACCAATTGAAGGTTAGTGGCAACCCTGTGTTAAACAGATTTATTAGCACTATTTTTTTCGACAGCATGTGCTCACTTCATGCCTCTGTGTCACATTTTGGTAATTCCGTAATATTTCAAACTTTGCAATTATTATTTTATTTGTTATGATGATCTGTTATCAGTGTTCTTTGATGTCACTATTGTGATTGTTTTGGAGCACCACAAATGGTGCCTGTATAAGACAAATAACTTAATTGATAAATTTTAAATGTGTTCCGACTTTTCTATCAGGAGGCTATTCCCACATTTCTCTCCCTCTCTTCCTCCTCAGACCTCCCTATTCCCTGAGACACAACAATATTGAAATTAGAACAATATATAACCCTGCAGTAGCCTCTATGTGTTCAATTGAAAGAAAGACTCTAACATCTCCCACTCTAAATCAAAAGCTAGAAATCATTCAGCTTAGTGAGGAAGCCAGGTCAAAAGCTTAGACAGACTGAGAGCTAGGTCTTTTGCACTAAACAGCCAATATTTGAATGCAAAATAAAAAATTCTTGCAGAAAATTAAAAATATGACTCCTGTGAACAGATGAATGATAAGAAAGCAAAGCAACTTTATTACATATAGGAAAGAAGTTTTAGTAGTCTGGATAAATGATCAAGCCAGCAGCAACATTCCCTTAAGCCAAAGACTAATCTGAAGCAAGAATCAAACTCCCTTCAATTTTATGAAGGCTAAGAGAGGTGAGTAAGCTGCAGAAGAAAAGTGTGAAGCTAGCAGAGATTGGTTCATGAGGTTGAAGGAGAGAAACTATCTCCATAACTTAAAAGCACAAGGTGAAGCAGCAAGTGTTGATGGAGAAGTTGCAGCAAGTTATCCAGAAGATCTAGCTAAGACGCCTGATGAAGGTGGCAACACTAAACAACAGATTTTCAGTGTAGATCATATAGCTTTATATTGAAAGATGATGCCACGTAGGACTTGTAGCTGGAGAGAAGTCAATGCTTGGCTTGAAGGCTTCAAATGGCAGGCTAACTCTCATTAGGGGTTAATGCAGCTAGTGACTTTAGATTGAAACCAATGCTCATTTACCATTTTGTAAATCCTAAAGCTCTTGAGAATTATGCTAAATATACTCTGTTTTCTATAGATGGAACAACAAAGACTAGATGACAGCTCATATGTTTGCAGCATGGTTTGCTGAACATTGAAGCTCATTGTTTAGACCTACTCTTCCAAAAAAGATTCCTTTCAAAATATTATTGCTAATTGACAATGCACCTGGTCACCCAAAGCACTGATGGAGAAGTACAAAGAGATTAATGTTTTCATGACTGCTAACAAAACATTTTATTGGCAACCCATGGATCAAAGAGTAATTTTGACTTTCAAGTCTTTTTATTTAACAAATACATTTTGTAAGGCTGTAACTGCCACAGATAGTGATTTCTCTGCTGGATCTGTGCTAAGTAAATTTAAAATCCTTTGGAAAGGATTCACCATTCTAGTTGCCATTGAAAATATTCAGGATTCAAAATATCAACATTAACAAGAGTTTGAAAGAAGTTGATTCCAACTTTCATGGATTGCTTGGCGGGGTTTAAAACCCAGTGAAGAAAGTAACTGCAGATGTTGTAGAAATAGCAAAAGAACTAGAAATAGAAGTGGAGCCTGAAGTTTTGGCTGAATTGCTGCACTTCCATGATAAAACTTGAACAGATGAGGAATTGCTTCTTATAGATAAACAAAGCAAGAAGTTTCTTGAGATGGCATCTACTTCTGGTAAAAACATTGTTGTGAACAATGTTGAAATGGAAAACAAAGAATTTAGAATATTCATATGAATAGGAGACAGAGAAATACTGGGGAAAAGAGGGTAGTTCCCTAGCAAAGGCCTCACACTCAAGCCTGGAAACCCCAACCCTAAATGAGAACAGGCATTCCAGTTTTGGAACCCAAAAAGTTGCCTTTTGGACCACCACACCCCCATCATGTACCCATATAAACCCTGAACCCCAGAAGCAGATGAGTAGATGAAAGGTAGAAAGGCATGGTAGAGAAGGAAAAAAGAAAAGGAGCATCTGAACACCAAGAGGAGTTTGGATCAGGACAATTGAAGAGGAGATCGGCCACTGGACGGCCAAACTCCAGAAGAAGATCATCTTCCCACTCTATCCCCCCTTCCTGCTTCCCATCCACCCCACTGAGAGCCACCTCCACCACTCAATAAAACCCTCACATTCATCCTTCACTTTCGTGTGTGACCTAATTTTTCCTGGATACTGAGGATGCGGGTACCAAGGACAAGGACATGGGCACCCAGAGGACACTGAGCTGGTTATCACTTAAGCCATCTGTGGTTAGCAAAGCTGAAACAGCACACTGTAACACATGCCTACTTGGACTTTGGGAGTTTCAGACACCCACCTTTAGACACTAATATGGGGCCAAAGTCCAAAGTGCTCACCTGGCTCCTGCACCTGCCCATCTGAGTGCTCCTTCTCCTGTAAGGGGTTTGAGGTCCAGCGGACAACTAGACAGCCACACCCCTGTTGCACATTCTGTGAAGGGGTCTAGAGAATTCTGCCATCTCTATATTACAAAAACTTAGTTGATAAAGCTGTAGGAGGATTTGAGAGGATTGACTCCAATTTCAAAAGAAGTTCTATTGTGGGTAAAACAGCATCACATGACACAAAGAAATCTGTTATCAAACAAAGAGTCAATCAATGTGGCAAACTTCATTGTTGTCTTATTTTAAGATATTGCCACAGCCACTTCAACCTTCAGTAACCACCACCCTATCAGTCAGCAGCCATCTACCTTAAGGCAAGACCACACCAGCAAAAAACTAATGACTGGCTGAAGGCCAAGATGGCCATTAGCATTTTTTATCAATAAAATTTTTTAAAATTAAGATTGTACATTTTTGACATAATACTATTGCACACTGAATAGACTGTAGTATATTATAAACATAACTTTTATATGACTGGCTAGACAAAAACTGTATGTGACTGACTTGATTGCAATATTAATTTTATTGTGGTGGTATAGAATAGAACTTTCACTATTTCCAAGGTATGCCTTGGAAATTTAGAAATTTCCGTTTAGCTTAGTAGGATTATTTGTGTCACACTTAAGGTTTCACTTTGTTGAATTTATATTATTCACATTTCATAAGTATATTAATTTAAGCAAGTTTTGTTGATCATTATGTCATAAACTTTTTAGGAAATTGTGCTAATCAAGTTAGTCCTGAGCATTTTGAAATATAATGTCTATCAAATACAACCATTGTTTACTTAGTAAGAGAGATGATATAAATTGATCTATGTAATTAGGAATATGTTTGCTGAATAAAATATTGCACATATATTATAACAAATCATAATGTAAAGATAAGAGCAGTAATATAAATTAACTTTTTAAATTCTTATTTTATTCGAAGTTTGGCCTAAAGGTTTCTCTGTACATCATGAACTATAACCAAAATGAATTTATAAACAGACTGTAGCCTACTCTTGTTCCAGCCACTGAATTTTGGCCAATCCAAGGTGGCCAACTGTTCAAACTGTGTTAAAATAAGGCAAACACCAGGCTGTAACCAATCTGTCTGTTTCTGTTCCTCACTTCTGTTTTCTGTACATCATTTTCCCTTTTCGACTATAAATTATTTTCTACCAGGAGGCTGCATGGGAGTCTCTGAGCCTACTCTGGCTCTGGAGGCTACCTGATTTGCAAATCGTTCTTGGCTCAGTTAAACTCTTTTAGATTTAATTCAGCTAAAGGTTCTCTTTTAACCATAGATAGGGAAACAGATGCTTAAAGTTCTTACGAGTCTTGCCCAGGGTCAAGATGTTGAACCTGGTATTTAAACTCAGGTGATCTCGTATTGTGATTTAATTTATAACTATTAGGATAAAGGTTTGTTATACACACAGTGGCAATGTACATGAAAATACTATCCAACACTTTCGTAAATTATTGTTTTTTCAAATTCCCCCTATCTTTCCTAGATAACATTTGTGTAACATGAAAATTTCAAAGGAAAATTGATATTAAAAATGCATGGCTCTGATTATTCCCATCAGCAGTTTGCAAGAACTGTATTAGTAAATCATCAGGGAAATGCTGAATATTGATGGCTGTTTATTTAGAATCACTCTCATTTTTCATATCAATGCTGAAAGATGTGTTTTAATTTATAACAGTGGCTATATGAACTACCACTAAGTAATCCATCTCTCACGCCCCCAAGAAAGAAACAGAAATCCTAGAATTAGAGGGAAAGTACAATACATATTAATATGAAGCTGTGAGTATGAATCTTTTTTTTTCAGACTATATATTTTTCTCTTGTGTATCATTTGGCCCCTTCTATGGAACTGCATATTTAAAGGACTTGCAACAATACTAACTAATATGACAGAAAACCATTAACTTTGTGGAGAAATTTTGAAATACCTTCAAGCTCTGCTAACTGATGCTTTTATAAATACCAAATAGTTTATTTCTTGTAATTTATTGAATGACATCAATGATTTTGGAGACCTTTGGAATTTACAATTCTATTTTTGCTGTCTTGCTCTTAGAATAGACAAAAAAAAAATTCTCCAAAATGTGATGAGTTCCCAAAATCCCACCTACAATTAAAATAAAGTAATGTATCAGCGTGGAGGAAAACAGCTGTTTATTTTGACAGATGTCGTTGCCAATTGCCATATTTATTTGCCAGTGTCTTAAGGATAGAAAACTAAAAAACACATCATTAAAAATGTATAGGGAATGCATCTGTTATGCTTGAGATCAAATAATTAACCAATAACTTAATACTCAAACCTCTATTTAATACCATTTTTATAGAACATGAGAGAAGTTATGCAGTAGGTTTATTGAAATAATAGTGATAATAGTAATAGCATGGTTACTGTAAATTATCTATTTAAGATCCTGTTTGTATAAGTGTTGAGAGGTTATTAAATTTTTTTGTTTTCATTCACACTCTACAGTCCATACCTAGAGATTCCTGGAGAGAAAAGTTAAGTCTTGGACTTCAGCAAAATGAACACTTTATTGAATTAACCACATAAATAGTCAAAATCAAAAACAACTTTTTCAATTTTGGGAGGAAACTCCACCACTGTTTTCCATAATGACTATACTAATTTATATTCCCACCAACAGTGTACAAGGCTTCTTTTTTCTCTGCATCCTCACCAACATTTGTTATCGTCTGTCCTTTTGATAATAGCCATTGTAAACAGGTGTAAGGTGATATCTCATAGTGGTTTTATTTTGCATTTCCCTTATGATTCGTGATGGTGATCATTTTTTACACACTTCTTGACCATTTAAATTTGCATATCCCCAATGATTAGTGATGTTGAGTATTTTTTTGTTTACCTATTGGCCATTTGTATGTTTTCTTTTGAGAAATTTCTGTTCAGGTCTTTTCTCCATTTTTAATTGTTAGTTTTGCCTTGCTATTGAGTTTTCTGAGTTCCTTATATATTTTGGATATTCTCCCCTTATTAGATGTATGATTTGCAAATATTTTCTCCTATCCTAAGTATATTCTCATCATTTTGTCGATTGTTTCCTCTGCTGTGCAGAAGTTTTCATTTTGATGTGATCTCACTTGCACACTTTTTGCTTTTTGCCTGTGCTTTTGGGATCATATCCAAAAATTCTTTACCGAGATCACTGTCAAGAAATATCATCCATATGTTTTCTTCAAGTAGTTTCAAGATGTCAGGTCTTGTAAGTCTTTAATCCATTTTGAGTTGATTTTTGTATATGATATGAGATAAAATTATTCAAGAATCTCACTTCTGGATATACATGCTAAGGAAATAAATTCAGTATGGCAAAGAAATATTTTTACCCCCATGTTCATTGCAGCATTATTCGTAATAACCAAAATGTGGAATTAGCCTAAGAACAGATAAAGAAAATATAACATATATGCACAACAGAATACTATTCAGACTTTAAAAAGAAATAAAAACTAAAATTCCATCATTTTGCAACAATGTGGATGAACCTGGAAGGCATTATGCAAGATGAGCTAAGCCATGACAGAAAGACAAATATGGCATGATCGCACTTATATGTGAAAATGCAAAAAAAGACAAACTCATAGAAGCGAAGAGGAGAATGATGATTGCCAGGACCTGGGACAGGGGCTGAATGATAGAGAGATGGTGAAAGAATATAAAGTTTCACTTAGACAAGATGAATAAGTTCTGGAGATCTATTGGACAGCATGGTCAGTATGGTGACTATAGTCAACAAGAATGTATTGTATGCTTGAACATTTCTAAGAGTAGATCTTAAATGTTCTCACCTCACACAGAAAGTAAGTATGTAAGGTGATGGATAAGTTAATTAACTTGATTTAATCATATCTTAATTTATAATTATACCAAAACATCACTTTGAACACTATATATAAAATTTCAGTTTGTCAATTATATCTTAATAAAGTTTAAAAACAATTATTGCTTGTTAAATATAGAATGCAATTTAAAACAAAATTTAATATAAATTATCCCTCTATAAGTATTAATATACATATGTGTGTATTTATGTGTGACTGTGTAAAAATTATGAGTCTAATTTCAACTGAAAAATCTAAAATTTTAGAATAGAGAAATGTCTGACATCATTTAGTGACACTCTTAATTGAAACCCCCAAAATGCACTTTTTTTCTGTCTTTCACAGTTGATTAAACTGAGATCCACATAGACTTAATTATTTGCCTAAGTTTATTCTATAACTAGCTAAGTTACAGAGAGATCTTGTTCTCCAGTATCCAACCTTAGTGTTCTTTCTCTAACATGAAATAAGTTAGAGGCAAATGTAAAAGACAGTAAAAAAGGTAAAATGCAAAGCATATAAATAGCTAAATTAGGAGCATTGTTATGTTATCTTTGTAGCTAAAGTTCTGTCATTATGTAGAAATAGTTTATGTGTCTCTTTAAATATTAAATAATTGGGGTTCTAAATATTTTCTTATTGACATAAAGGTAACCAAATTTTAGTTCTAATTTTATGTAGAATGACAAACTTATTTTTATTTCTTTTTTCTTATGCTATTAGTCTCTTCTTTCCACCTCTTCTATTCCTTTCTACACACATGTATAGCTAACACATAAGGTTTACAAAACAAAAAACAGCATCCTTATCTTTGTGGTTTCTTTAAATATGGAATAAATATTTGTAGATATTAAATTTAAAACTTGTAAAACATTCCTATGTCTGTTATTTAACAATTAGGGTATGACCTTAAAGTGTTTAACCACCCTATGATCTCAGGTATTCAAGCCCTATTTTAAAAATTTTAAAAATGCACAGCTTTATTTACTCGACAAAAGTTTCTCTTTATAAATACACTTATTTGAAATTTAATTTATGGATAAATCAATACACAGATTTTAAAGGCACAGTTTGATGAATGTTACAAATACATGTACTCATAGAACCAGCCCCTCAATGAAGCTATTATCTCGAAACATGTCATCTTATTCCTTTGCAGATAAACCCTACCCCCACCCTCTACCTCTAGACAACAACTAATTTGCTTTCTTTCACAACTGAGTTGTTTTAAATGTCCTGGAATTTACTATAAATAAAATCATATAGTATTTAGTATTTTGTGTCTGATTTCTTTTGTTCAACATAATGTTTCTAAGATCCATCTAGTTAGTGTATCGCTAGTTTGTTCCTTATATTAAGTACTCTAGTGTACGGAAAAACAATGCATTTAAATAGTCATTTGTTGATGGGTAGTTGCAGTATTTACTGTTTGGAACTTTTATGAATAAAATTACTATAAATCTTCACATCAGGTCTTTTTTAAACTTACGTTTTTATTTATTTCAGGTAAATACATGGTGAATAACTAAAAAAATTGCTGAGTCATATGCTAACTGTATAAGTGTATATTTAACATTTTAAGAAACTGCCAGAGTTTTCCAAAGTGTTTGACCACTTTAATTCCCATTGGCAATCAAGGAGAGTTCCACTTGTTTCATATTCTTCCCAACATATGGGATTGCCAGTCTTTTAATTTAGTTATTCTAGTTGGTATGTGGTGGTAGCTCATTGTGATTTTAATTTTTCTTTCCCTGCAGATTTTTTTTTTTAGACAGAGTTTTACTCTTGGTGTCCAGGCTGGAGTGCAATGACTTGATCTCGGCTCACTGCAAACCCTGTCTCCCAGGTTCAAGCGATTCTCTTGCCTCAGCCTCCCAAATAGCTGGATTATAGACGTGCACCACCATGCCCAGGTAATATTGTGTATTTAGTAGAGACAGGGTTTCACTATGTTGGTCAGGCTGGTATTGAATTCCTGACCTCAGGTGATCCACCAACCTTGGTCTCCCAAAGTGCTGGGATTACAGGCATGCGCCATCATGCACGGCCTTTCCCTGAAGATTAATAATTATAAGCTTTTTTATGTTTGTATTGACCATTTGTATTTTTTGGGGGGGGAAGGGGGTAAAGTATCTATTTTTTTGGTTCATTTTTAAGCTGGGTTGTTCTCAAATGAGACCTTTATGTATTCTGGTAACAACACTTGTTGTAATATATTTATTTTGAGTAATTTTTCCCAGTATATAGCTTGCCTTTTATTTTCTTAGTAGAATCTTTTAACATAACACAATTTTTAAGTATTTTAAAATAAAATCTAATTTGTTAGTTATCTATTACTATTTAACAACCATCTTAACCAACAACATTTATTATCTTACTTAGTTCTGAGGATTTCAAATCTGGGAATGGCTAGGTGGATGGTTCTGGGCTCAGGATCTCCTGTGAGGTTGCATTAAAGCTGTAGGTTTGACTGGAGCTGGAAAATCTGCTTCTAAACTCACTCACATGGCTTTTGAATGGTCTCCAGTTTCTGCCTACATAGACTTCTCCATAAGTCTGTTTATCACAAGTCAGCTCAATTTCCTGAGAGTGTTATTCAAGAGAGGAAAGACCAAGATGGAAACTATAGTGTCTGATAAAACTAAACCTCAGAAAATGGAATACTATCATTTCTGTTGTAGTCTGTTGGTCACACATATCAACACTGGTACTGGGTGGGAGGGACTCCTACACTGGGGAGTGAAGACCAGGAAGTATCAGGGGATATCCAGGGTTATCTTGAAGTTTGATTACCACATGTACTTATTAATATTTCTTTCATTATATTTCTTTTCGTGAACTATCTATGCAAACTTCAACTGCTTTTACATCATAAGGTGTTTTTTTGTGTGTGTCCTTACATACATTTTACGTTTTTGCATTTCAGTTCTAGATAATTACCCATTTCAGATTAATTTTTTGTGTGATGTTATATAAAAGGATTGAGGTGTCATTTATTCCACATTAAAGTCCAGTGTTTCCAGAGAAACATTATAATTTCCCTATCTGAAATTATATTAGAAAATATTTAGAACACTAAGTGCCCAAATTTCCATTTTCAGTAAACTGAGTAACATTTCACCATTTCTCACTCACCCATAGATAACAACCATGAAATGTGGAGAAAATTAAATGACCAGTAGGCACTGGTGCATAAATCAAAATATGAAACTTCTGAAAGGAATTAAAATATGAAAGTTGCAGAGTAAGTTGCTTTTTTAATAGCTATTAGCAAGAGGGTAGATTAAACTCAGTTCCATGTTGGGTGGTTAAAATTTTGATAAAAACATGAAGTCTATCTGGAATTAAGAATAAAAGAGAATAACTTAGGGCGAATACAGCCAACTAGAAAGTTAAAGTAAAATGGCAGAGCCTGAGAGCACATGCCAGAGCTGCATAGGTAAACTCTGAAGAACCTTTTGGTTGACTCTAAATCATGCATGAATGTAAAATAATTAGCTAAAGTAAAATAAAAATAAAAATGAGACAAAATAAATCTATAAGTCTGAGTTATCACCAAAGAGCAGAGTTTAAAGTTTTAATCCAACCAAGTTAACAGCTGACTGACACTAAAGTTTAAGCACTCTTTGGAAAACTCCAAGAGTCTTCAAAGAAAATATTAACCTTGTCCAAAGCACAGTGGAAAATTACTTAAAGGACTATGAACCAAGAAATGTGCTCTGTTCTCAATAGAAGAGACAATGAATCCAAGCCAATTCTGTGATCACAGATAAGAAATTGTAGATAAGAATTTTAATCCAGATATTATAACAATGCCCAGTGAAGTTTAAAAACAGTGTGTTCACAATTAATGAAAGTATTTAAATTATTAACAGAAAAATATAAAATGGAAATTCTGCAAGTGCAGAACTGTGATATCTGAAATTTTAAGAAAAGGTAAATATTCTAAGTAGTATAATAGAATTAAGAGAAACAAACAAACAACAGTGAACCTGAAGGTAGATCAATACAAACCAACTAATCTGAGAAACACAGAGAGAAAAATTTCGAAAAATATTATCCAAACCTAAGGAATTCAAGAGAGCATAACACAAAGTGTGACATATGTTTAAGAGGAGTAGTGGAAGGTGGAGAGAGAGAAATTTGTAGAAAATATATTTCAGTATATAAAAGCCAAAATGTTTCCTTAGTTAGAAAAAGTTATAAATGTATTAGTTTAAGCAGCTCAGTAAGTCTGAGCAGGATGCATACAGAGAAAACCATTATAGGCACAGAATACTCAGAGTTACAAAAAAGAAAGAAGGGAAAAATATTAATGTCAAACAAATATGGCAGATTACATACTGGGGAATAATCACTTGAATGACTACTGATATCTGCAAATATGAAGACTAGAAAACTCTAAAATACAAGAAAAAAATTAACCACATCCTGTGAAGATATCCTTCAAAAATAAAAGCAAAATGAAGGCATTTCCAGACAAGCTAATAGAATTTACTACCAGAAAACCTGCACTAAAATGAAGTTCCCAAATACTAAATGAAGTTCCCAAAGCTGAAATGTAATGATAACAAAAGTAATTTGGATCTCTGAAAATGGTAAAGAACATCAAAATGCTGTAGCAGCTTTGCCAATGCACCAAAATGTTTCAGTTTTGTTGTTTGAAGTAAGAGCCAGAGTTCTTTGTCTCACAACCGAGAAAATTATAGAGCATGAACACAAGAGTGAGACTGGAGTAAAAGTTTAATAAGCAAAAGGAATCTCTCCACAAAGGAGAGGGGCCTGAAAAAGAGTTGTTGTTCTACAGTTGAATACAAGGGCTTTTATAAAGAGGCTAGTAGGGTGAGATTTCATTTATATAAGGTGCAAAAAACAAGTTAGGACTAGGTATTCATTTGCATAAGATGCAAATTCCCTGTCCTTTTAATGTGCATGGGAACTCTTAGCCTAAGTTATTTTATGTTGTTTAATTTCCCTTACTGTGCATGTGTGAGGGGGCGGAATTCTCCATTGCAGACATGCCAGGTTCTGTGTTACTCCTCTTAGGCATGTTTCAAGCAAGCCCCCCCAGCTCCCTTCCCTTTGCAAACTTTCTTATCTGTGTATGTCCAAAAAAGGAAAGGAATGTGCTTACTGAATTCTACCATGTATACATGACCCATGTTAGTTACACAGAAGGCATCTTTATGGTGGAGCTTGCCTCCTTATCTATGCTTGCCACTTGACCTTTCACTTTGTTCCTTTGTTAGAAAAAAAAGAAATTTTACCAAAGACTTGTCCTAGCTATCTACCTAACTGGTTCCTTTGTCTCTTTTCCTTCAATAGTAATGATAAAAGGGTCAATTAATTAGGACAACATAGCAACTGTAAATGTGTGTGTAGACACATTTATATGAACCAAACTTTGAGAGAATTAAGGTAAGAAATAAACAATTCCATAATCATAGTTAAAGGTATCTACACCCATCTCTCAGGAATTAATAAAACAAATATATTTTAAAAGTTGATAAATTGTCTGAAAAACACTACAAGGCATTGATTTAACTGATATGTATAAAAGACTAGATACCACAACTGCACCATGAAAATATAGAACATTAACCAAGATAGACCCTATGCTAGCTTATAAAAAGTCCCAACACATTTCAAAGTATTGAAAGCACTTCTGAAAAATATATACATAAAGAAAGATAAATTCCCAAGGGAATTTAAAGATATTTCAAACTGAATGAAAATAAAAACATATCCAAATACGTGGGATATCTGGATATTATCCAAACACTTAAAGTCTAAATCAGACGAGCATTAATAGCTGTGAGATATGGCAAGGTTTCTCTACAAACAGCCTGCTCAACCTTTTATTCTTTAGTTCCCATACACCCTCACTCTCTCTTTCTTCTCCTTCTTTTCTTTCTGACTTTACTACATGCCCAGGCATGCCACAGCACCAGTGGTGTTATCAGCACCATCTCACATTCCTTTCCTTATTTGGGAAAAGACTAGCTCTCTAGTTAACAGCAGATGACCCCTTCCTCCTCTCCCCTCTCTCCCATCACACATCTACCTTAGCTAAGAAGTTTAAATGTTGAGCCAGTTGGATCTAGTTTAGACTGTGCAATTCGACCCCAGACAATGGGGAAAGGATATAGGGGCAGGAGTTGTGTTAGGAATAAAAACTTCTACTCTTCTTTGTTTGAGGTGCTATCATGGCAACCAGCCATATGGGAGGCACCCTCCTGTGCAGGAACAGATTTGCTTTGCTGAAAAATCCTTTGTCTGAGTGCTCATTTTTCCTTATGACTTCGAGCCTTATTTCTGACAGTTCTGGTGGCCTGTGTGGGGATTCCCATTCTCTTTTGGGAGGGGGTCTTTGGTCACCCCAGCCAAGAGGAGATGTGTCTCACTTTCCCCTTGTGGTGGCCTCAGGGATGGGAGATTGAGACTCACCCATTGTGATGAATAAATCTGGGCTCTCAGCAACGTGGGGAAGGAGAGGCTGGCAACACTACAGCGACCAGGTAACTCTGTGCACAGACCAAGGTAAGAAATATCACAGGGGGGGGACAAAGTATTTCCTTGGTGGTCGGGATATTCTGGAGGTTGAAAGTGTGTATGAGTGGTGTTAAGCACTACTGTGCAGAGTGAGTGGGTCTTCTCAGTGATTTCGTGGTCACCTCTTACAGCTTAGAGCGGAAGCAGCCTGGACAAAGTGAAAGAAGGATAGGCAAGAAATGCCTAATAAGAGAGGTTGAGCCTTTACCCAGCCCCTGGAGGAGGACAGGCAAGAAATCCCTAATAGGAGGGGTTGAGCCTTAAAGTCTCAGTGAGCCTCTGGAAGGAGGGAGGGTGAGAAACTGCCAGTAGGAGAGTTTGAACCCCCCACCATGACCTCCAAGATGGGAAATGTTTCAAGTAAGAGATGAAAAATAGAGTCAAGAGAGTGATTAAATTTTTTTTTCTGAGAGTTCCATGGGGCTTATGTTAAAATATTGGAAAGATATTGAAAGATAAAAGAAAGCAGCAAATGATAAAATATTGTTGTTTTATTTGGACTTGAGGGCCCATCCCTAACCCCTCAGTCTTCTGGCCTAAATTTGGTACCAATCAGGAGTGGATTTGTCAGCTCTTAATTGAACATGTTAATGATAAGAGCCTTGTCTCCCAGGAGGAGATAGACTATGCTCTTTGTTGGAGACAAGGACCTGTCCTCCGTTATCCCATAAAAACTGAAGGGAACAAGCCAGAAACCAACTCCTCTAAAGAGAAAGAGTCCCTGTTTCTAAACAGCCCACATCCACCAACACATGGGATCCTCCAGATGATCTTTCTCCTTTCAGTGCCCCTGACCCTCCATCTCAGGCAGCTGCTGCTGCCTCAGATCCCATTCCAGATCCTTCCCCTGCTGGTGTTATTCTTCCTCCTTACAATCCTGATTATTGGGAATTATCATCTAATGAGCCTCTCCCCCTCCCAGCCCATTATTTACCCCTCCTTGAAAGGACTTCAACTTGAGACAGATTAATGTCAAAAGGATATCCAAAATTTCCCATTTCCCTACACACCTAAGGAGTCAGCCCCAACTCTCTTTCCCTTAAAGGAGATGCCACAAGGAGGGGGGAGCCATTGGCTTTGTAAACACTCCCTTGACCAGTTCAGAAGTCCAGAGTTTTAAAAAGAATGCTTTCTGGGCATGCCCCTTGGCTGAAGATAGCTGAGACATATTTGCTTTCTAGTGGGAAGATCCTTATTCAGGGTGAAAACAACAGCATGGATAGACAGTCCTGCCCCAAGGGTTCACAGACTTCCTCAACCTCTTTGGTCAAATTTTACAACAAGTGTTAGAAAAAATTGTCATCCTAAAGCAAATATGCCTGCTTCAGTACGTGGATGATTTTCTTATACCTGGTGCAGATATAGAGAAAGTAGGTGACTTCTCTATACATATTCTTAACCACCTATAATTTGAGGGGTTATGGGTCTGGAGGGGAAACTTCAATATGTAGAGCCTGAAGGTAAATATTTAGGCAACCTAATAAGTACAGGTAAGCAAATAGAGCCTGAACAGATTGAAGGAATTGTATCCTTACACCTGCCTCAAACTAAATAAGAACTCAGAAAATTTTTAGAATTAATTGGATATTGCTGTTTATGGATTGACTCATATGCACTAAAAAGTAAACTTTTATGTGAAAAACTTAGCTATTGGAAGCCTGACCATCTCTTGTGGACTTCCAAGGAAATCCATCAAGTTGAGGAATTAAAAGAAATGCTCAAAACTGCCGCTGCTCTAGTCCTACCCTCCCTCAAAAAGCCATTACACTTTTTTGTTAATGTGAATAATGGGGTAGCTTTAGGAGTGCTTACCCAAGCGCATGGAGGCCGCCAGCAGCCCGTGGCCTTCCTGTCAAAGGTTTTAGACCCAGTCACCTGTGGATGGCCTGAGTGCATCCAATTCATCATGACTACAGCAGTATTAGTTGAAGAAAATAGAAAATTAACATTTGGAGGAAAATTAGCAGTAAGCATGCCCCACCAAGTTAAAACTATCTCCAATCAAAAAGCGGGGAGGACAATCACTGACCAAGGATTTTAAAGTATGAGGCTATTCTGCTAGAAAAAGATGATTTAACATTAACTACTGATATTCACTCAACCCAGCAGGCTGCTTAACAGGGGGATTCAAACCGAAGAAGGGAGCACACATGTTTAGATTTAATTGATTACCACATGAAGGTCTGGCCAGACTTGGGAGAAATTCCCTTTAAGATAGGGTGGCATTTATTTATGGATGGGTCATCCTGGGTAATTGAAGGGAAAAGACATAGTGGGTGTTCAGTAATTTATGGAGAAACTCTTAAAGAAGTAAAGTCAGGAAGACTGTCCAATAATTGGTCTGCCCAAACCTGTGAACTGTTTGTACTCAGCCAAGCTTTGAAACATTTACAAAACCAAGAAGGAACTATCTATACTGATTCTAAGTATGCCTTTGGAGAGGCTCATACACTTGGAAAAATTTAGACTGAGAGGGGCCTTATTAACAGTAAAGGCCAAGATCTAGTCCACAAAGAACTAATTGTTCGTGTCCTAGACAATCTCCAGTTGCCAGAAGAGATAGCTATTGTACACGTCCCAGGGCATCAAAAGGACTTTTCTTTCTCAAGTCGAGGAAATAATCTTGCAGATCAGATAGCCAAACAAGCTGCAGTTTTTCCTGAAATGCCTGTCTTTCACTTAACTTCTTGCCTTCCTTTCCCTACTTCAGTCCCCATCTTCTCTTCCACTGAAAAGGAAAAGTTAATTAAAATAGGAACATTGTTCTGGTGGGTAACTATCAATAAAAATATATATTGGATAAACTACATTTACTATAACCAGCAATGTTTTGTTAACTACACTAGAGATGCCGTTAGAGGAATAGCTGAACAATTAGGGCCCACCAGTCAAATGGTCTGGGAGAACAGAATGGCGTTAGACATGATGCTGGCAGAAAAATGTGGAGTTTGCGTCATTATTGGAACCCAATGTTGCACTTTCATTCCTAATAACACAGCCCCCGATGGAATGATTACAAAGGCCTTACAAGGCCTTACCTCTCTATCAAATGAATTAGCTAAGAACTCAAAGACAGATAATCCCTTTACAGGCCTCATAGAAAAGTGGTTCAGTGGATGGAAAAGGTTAATAACGTCAATACTTACCTCTCTCGCAATTGTCACAGGTGTATTAATCCTTGTTGGATGCTGCCTCATACCCTGTGCTCGAGGGGTAGTGCAGAAACTTATTGAAACAACTCTGACCAAAACTTTCCTCAACTCTCCCCTGATCTATTCTTTTTCTTCTGGAAGATCAAGCTGAATAGCACAGTCAAAATACGCTAAAAAGGTTTGAAGAGAAAGTTATAAAAAGTAGAAGGGGGAAGGTGTGAAATATGGCAAGGTTTCTCTTCAAACAGTCTGCTCAACCTTTTATTCTTCAATTCCCAGTTACCCACTCCCCTTCTTCTCCATTTCTTCTTCTGACTTTACTAAATGCCCACACATGCCACAGCACCAATGGCATTATCAGCACCAGCTCACATTCCTTTCCTTATTTGGGAAAAGGCGAGCTCTCTAGTTCACCACAGACGACCCTATTCTCCTCTTCCCTTTCTCCCATCATGCATCCACTTTACCTAAGAAAGTTTAAATGTTTAGCCAATTGGATCTAGTTTAGATTGTGTGGTCCGACCCCAGCCAGTGGACAAAGGACACAGGGGCAGGAGTTGTGTTCAGAATAAAAACTTCTACTCTCCTTTGTTTGAGGTGCTCTCATGGCAGCCAGCTATATGGGAGGCACCCTCCTGTACAGGAGTAAATTTGTTTGCTGAGAAATCCTTTGTCTAAGTGCTCATTTTTCCTTATGACTCCGAGCCTTATTTCTAACAATAACCCACACGTCAAAGCAGAAATCAAAAGTGACACTATAAAATACTTTGAACTGAGAGAAAATTAAAAACACATATTAAAAATAGCAAATGTGGCTAAAGCAGTACTTGGTGTTTTATGACACTAAATAACTATCTTAGAAAAGAGAAAGATCTCAAAACAAATGATTTCATCTTCTACTTTAAGAAAAAGATCAAAGTCATAGTTATTAGAACAAATTAAATAATAAAGGCCAGACTGAAAATAAATAAAATATAAAATGAAAACAATAGAGACAATCAATTAAATTAAAGCATAGTTCTTTGAAAAGATGAATAAGGTTGATAAAATCCTGACCAGGATGATCAAGAAAATAAACAAGATACAAATTAGTGGCATCTGAAATGACAGGAGTTATATTACTCTAGATTCTACAGGTTTGAAAATGATATTAAGGAGATATTATGAACAATTCTGGCTATTAAATCTGACAACTTGGATAAAATGTACAAATTTATTTAAAGAAACAATGACCATAATGCACTATACACTTTACAGAAAATCTGAATTTGCCATATATGTGTGTATATATATATATATATATATTATGATTGAATTTGTAGTTAAAAACTTAAGCCCCCAAAATGCTGACCTACCTTGCTACGCTGTAGAATTTTACCAAATATTTAAGACAGATTAAAGCAATTCTACATAAATTCTTCCAGATAATGGGAAGAGGAGGGAATAATTGTCAATACATGTTATCAGGTCAGAACTATTCTTTTATCTAAAGCAGTCAAATAAATTAGAACAACAGAAAACTGTAGACCAATAACTTTTATGACCATAGTTGCTAAAATTATATACAAAAGTTTAGCTAATAGAATTGAACAATAAAAAAAGATAATAAATTATTATCAAGTAGATTTTGCCTTAAGGATACAAGTTTGGTTTAATATTCAAAGGTCAATCAATGTAATTCATCATTACCTAAACTAAATTTCTTAAAAATTTAAGATGTAATTACATAAGCTAAGTTTCCTAAAAACATTATCATCTTAATAGACAGAAAAATATTATGACAAAATTCAAGATACGTTGTGATAAAAACTTTCAAAGTAGAAATAAAGGTACTTTCTCAACCTGATAGGGCATTTATGAACTACCTATAACTAGTATTGTACCTAATAGTGAATGACTGAATGCTTTTCCCTAAAGATAAGAAACAAAAGGAGTTTCTACTTTTATCACTTTCATTCAACATTGTACCAGATACTCTAGTCAGTGAAATAAGGGTAAGAAAAGAAACAAAGGTCTTCAGATTGGAAAAAAAATAGTAAAACTGTCTTAATTTTCAGATGACATCATTGTCTAAAATATGTGATATAGTCTACAAAGGTTATAGAACCCAAAATGAGTACAAGATTATTATAAAAATCAATTAGATTTCTATACATAGGCAACAAATAATTGAAAATTTAACTTGAAAAAACACCATTATGTTATATTTACATTTATATATACATTTACATTAGATAAAATATTAAATACATAGAGACTAATCTGACATACCAAGCTCAGAAATCTTCACTAACAACTACAAAACATTGATGAGAAAAATTAAGGAACATCTCCAAAATAAGGAGACACATTTTGTTCACAAGTCAAAAGACATATTGTTAAGATAGAAATTAGCCACCTGATATGTTTGTCTATGTGTTCCCACCCAAATCTCATCTCATAGCTCCTATAATTCCCGTGTGTTATGGGAGGGACCCAGTGGAGATGATTGAATCATGGAACTGGGTCTTTCCCATTCTGTTCTCATGATAGTGAATGGGTTTCACGAGCTCTGATGGTGTTAAAAATGAAAAATGGGAGTTTCTCTGAAGAAGCTGTCTCTTTGCCTGCCACCATCCATGAAGAATTTGACTTGCTCCTCCTTGCCTTTCACCATGATTTCGAGTTCAATTAAACCTCTTTCTTTTGTAAATTGACCAATCTCCGGCATGTCTTTATCAGCAGTATGATAATAGAGTGATACAGTAAATTGGTACTGGAAGAGTGGGGTGCTGCTGAAAAGATACCCAAAAATGTGGAAGTTACTTTGGAACTGGTAATAGGCAGAGGTTGGAAGAGTTTGGAGGTTTCAGAAGAAGACAGGAAAATGTGGGAAAGTTTGGAACTTCCTAGAGACTTGTTGAATGGCTTTGCCCAAAATGCTGATAGTGATATGGACAATAGTCCAGGCTGAGGTGACCTTAGATGGAAATGAGGAACTTGTTGGGAACTGGAGCAAAGGTGATCTTGTTTTTAGCAAAAAGACTGGCAGCATTTTGCCCTTGTCCGAGAGATCTGTGAAACTTTGACTTCAGAGAGATGATTCAGTATATCTGGCAGAAGAAACTTCTAAGCAGCAAAGTATTCAAGAGGTAATTTGGATGCTCTTAAAGGCATTCAGTTTTAAAAAGAAATAGAGCGGGAGGGGGAGGGCACAAAAAAAAATTACAAAAATAAATAAAAGAAACAGCATGAAAGTTTGGAAAATTTGCAGCCTGACGATGTGATAGAAAAAAATCCATTTCAAGCTGGCTGCAGAAATTTGCCTAAGTAACAAGGAGCCAAATGTTAATCCCCAAGACAATGGTGAAAATGTCTCCAGCACATGTCAGAGGTCATCACTGCAGCCCTCCCCATAACAGGCCCAGAGGCCTAGGAAGTAAAAATGGTTTTGTGGCCTGGGCCCAGGGTCCCTGTACTGTGTGCAATCTAGGCACTTGGTGCCCTGCATCCTAGCCCCTCCAGTCATGCCTAAAGGGGGCTGAGGTAGAGCTCAGGCCACGGATTCAGAAGATGTAAGCTTTCCTACGGTGTTGAACCTGCAGGTGCACAGAAGTCAAGAATTGAGGTTTGGGAACCTCTGGCTAGATTTCAGAGGATGTGTAGAAATGACTGGATGTCCACACAGCAGTTTGTTGCAGGGGCAGGGCTCTCATGCAGAACCTCTGCTAGGGCAGTGCAGAAGGGAAATGCATTGTTGGAGACCCTACACAAAGTCCCCACTGGGGCACCACCTAGTGGAGCTGTGAGAAGAGGGCTATTGTCCTCCAGATCTCAGAATGGTAGACCCACCAACAGCTTGCACCATGTGCCTTGAAAAGCCACACTCAGTGCCAGTCCATGAAAGCAGCCAGGAGGGAGGCTATATCCTGCAAAGCCACAGGGACAAAGCTGCCCAAGACCATGGGAACCCACCTCTTGCATCAGTGTGACCTGGATATAAGACATGGAGTTAAAGGAGACCATTTTGGAGCTTTAAGATTTGACTACCCTGCTGGATTTTGAACCTGCATGGGGCCTACAGACCCATTTTTATGTATCCCATTTGAAATGACTGTATTTACCCAATACCTGTACCCACATTGTATCTAGGAAGTAACTAACTTGCTTTTGATTTAACAGGCTCGTAGATGGAAGACACTTGCCTTGTCTGAAATGAGACTTTGGACTGTGGACTTTTCAGTTAATGCTGAAATTAGTTGAGACTTTGGGGACTGTTGGGAAGGCATGATTGGTTTTCAAATATGAATATATGAGATTTGGGAGGGGCCAGAGGTGGAATAATATGGTTTGGCTCTGTGTCCCACCCAAATTTCATTTTGTAGCCCCATAATCCTTCCATTTTGTGGGAGGGATCCCAGTGGGAGATGATTGAATCATGGGGACAGGTCTTTCTCATGCTGTTCTTGTGATCATGAATGGGTCTCATGAGTTCTGATAGTGTTAAAAATGGGAGTTTCTCTGCACAAGCTCTCTCTTTGCCTGCTGCTGTCCACGAAGGATGTGACTTACTGCACCTTGCCTTCTGCCATGATTGTGAGGCCTTCCCAGCCATGTGGAACTGTGAGTCCTATTAAACCTTTCTTTTGTAAATTGACTAATCTTGGGTGTGTCTTTGTCAGCAGCATGAAAAAGGTCTAATAAACCTCCAAACTGGTCTACAGATTAAATACCTTTTCTGTAAAAATCCTGAAAGAATATTTAGGAAAACTGATGAATTGTTTCTAAAATTCATATGGAAATGCAAATAATCCAAAGTAGCTAAAACAGCATTAAAAATAAGAATAAAATTGAAGGGATAAAATCACCTTTTTTATTGTTGTTGTTTGTTTGTTTGTTTTTGAGGTGGAGTGTAACCGGGTTGCGGACACAGAGGACAGCAGAGAGGCATCCCAAAGACGCTCTCAATTGCCTGATTGGGAGGGGGACTCACTCAGCTCCCTCCCCGTCCAATTCTTTTCCCAAGGAGTCCGAGGTTCTTGTGCTCCCTTGTCCCAGGAATGGGAAAAAGGCCCTGAGGGTGAGGTGAGCTTACCGGTCAAGTAAATATAGGACTCAAAGAGTTTTGCAGAGAGTGATTTATTAAGCAGTGAGAGAAAGAGAGAGAAGTAGAGACAGCTCCGACGCTGTCGTGGGAGGGGATCTCAGAGAGGGAAATCAGCGCAGGTAAGGGGCAGCAGAGTTTTAACTTTGAAGTTATTCTTGCCCCATTCATGTCCTTGTCCAATGAGAGGAGTTCTTTAAACGTCCTCTTGAGTGATTGATCTTCGACTCTGATTCTGGATTGGCTATCCGACCCAGAACAGAGGCCCTTCCTCCCAAAGCTTTTCCAGGACTTTTTTAAACAAAGGAGCACATCTGAAATTTTACCTAGCCGGCTGGCTGGGCAAAGTTAGACAAAGAACTCTAGGTTCCCAGGTAGGGAGGTGGATGGAGGCATGGCACTGGGAAGTTCTTGCCTTTGAAACCATGCACCTTGTGGACCCAGAAGACAGGTTTTTTTCCTTTAGCGCAGTCCCTCAGGAGTGTCACTCTATCGCCCAAGCTAGAATGCAGTGGTGCAATCTCAGCTCACTGCAACCTCAGCCTCCCAGGTTCAAGCGATTCTCCTGCCTGTGCCTCTTGAGTAGCTGGGATTACAGGTACATTCCACCATGCCTGGTTAATTGTTGTATTTTCAATAGAGACCAGGTTTCACCATGCTGGTAAGGCTGGTCTTGAATTCTGACCTAGTGAACTGCCTGCTGGCCTCCCAAAGTGAAAATCACCTATTTTTAAGACTCTTTGTGAAGTTAAAGAAATCAAGATGGTACAGTATTGGCATCAAGATAAACAAAGAGGTCTATAAAACAATACAAAGTGCTGGGGTAGAAGGAAGGAATCAGTGATGATAACAGCTGAACACAAATTTCAACAGTCAAACACACACAAATAATAAACACAATTAATAAAGCCAAAAGATGATTCTTTAGAAATAAAGGTAACACTTACAATCTCCCAGCTAATCTGATAGTAGAACATAATAAAATAAATAGAAACAGAAAATGCTGAAATTACCAATGTCTGGAACAAAGGAGGAAATTTCACTACCTATTCTACTTACATTACAAAGATTACAAGAAAAATTTTAAACAATGTTACCCTATCAAATTGCCAACTTAGATGAAATTTGCATTTCTACTAGAAAGCATAATAGAATTTTGTTTAGAATAGTATTAAATCTAGGAATCATTTTGGGGGAAATGTGTATTTTAATAATATTAAGTTTTCTAATTCAGGAGCATGCTATATCTTTGTAATTACTTAGGTACTTCTTACTTTTTCTCATCAATATTTTGTCATTTTTAATGTACTACCTTTTACATATTTGTATATTTTTAATCATCTGTATCATTTCATATTTTTTGTTTTATTAATGGTATTTGCATTATGCTGGGTCCAATCAATAGAAAGAAACCACACAGTAATTTAAACAGAAGTTAAATGTAAAGATTATGAATATCTGATGAAAAGGTAACTCAGATATAAGGGCAGAGTAGAAACTGAAAGAGATTTCCCAGGAAGAGATAAACTTGATAGGAAACCTTTCCCACCAAGATTGGGGTTCAAACCAAAGAATAAGATATATTTGCAACCCACTGGAAAAGAGAGAAGTTCACTAGTTTTCCTGGGCCACAGGTGGTTCAGTCTCCAGGTAAACAGGGAGCAACCCTTTGGGATGCAAAAAAGTTGCAGCTGATAGCCAAGAGTCTTGATATCCTAAGAAAGTGGGATGTCTAGATCATATGACATTAATGTCAGGAAAGCCTGACAATCATTAGTCAATAATGGCTGAAAAATAAATAAACTGTAATAATAAATTTATAGTCTTTCATAAATTCCATAAATACCTATGGAGAATAATGTATGTCATAGACACTAATCTAAGTTTGGGCTGCTACAGAATTGAACAAAATGGGAAAATAACTGCTCTTTTTAGAGCTTCGATTCTTGTTGTGAAAATAGGCTAAATACAAATAAATAAGTAAAGACAATCCATCAGATGGTGATAATACTATGTGAGATGGAAGGTCAAAAGAGGGTGATGTTGCCATTTCAAATGACTAGTTTAAGAAAATGTCACAAAAAAGTAGACATTTTAATGTAGAACTGAACATAGTAAAAAAGCCATTCATGTGTCTGAGGAAAGATAGCTCCAGGCAGAATAAATAACAAATGCATATGTCAGAGCCTAAATAGCATGTTCAAGAATTAGTAGCAAGACCAGCGTTGCTAGTGCATACTCAGCAAGGGAAAAGGTGGGAGGTTAGATCAATTAATTGACAAGAGACCAAATTAATGTCGCAGTGTAAAAAACACTCTCTGACCCCAAAAATTTTCTCATAGAAGTTTTTGTTTATCCTACAATCAATACACTTCTATCTATGACTAGGTGTTTTTTAATTTCACTATTAATTTCTAAATAATTATCAATTTTGATGTAAACTTTATTTTCAAGACAACTTGAAATTTAGGAGAATTTGTAACTTTTGCTTGATGATTTTTCCCTCTCACATCATGCATAAAATCAAAGGGTGTTAATATTTAAATACACAAATTAAGAACAGTTAAATTCCCGGTGTCAAAAACAAGAGAAAAGCAGAATTCATAATGAAAGCAATAAAGGAGTATATTGGGAAAAAAACACTGATGACATGGGGGAAGGAAAGCAAAAGTATAAGGCCAACAATTTGGAAATTCTATAAAAGAGATACAGGAAATTTATGCTAAATGTATAAGGAATTCTTAAAAATGAATGGGATAAAAATAAAGTGCTTAATAGAAAAATAGGTAAATATGAAAATAAATTTAACAAAATATAACTATAAAAATCAAGCTTTACCCTAATCATTAAATAACAGAAAGATGCCATTTTGACATATCAGATGACCAAAGGTTGGCATGAGTCACACAATTATGTTATGATCAGGGTTCAGGGATATGGTTCAGTGACCCATCCTGAATATCTGTTTTGTAAAATTTAATTTTAAGCTTTTATTTGTTTTTTAATTTTTTAGCAATGAGAACATATTAAATGTGTAAATAAAAAACTTCTTACATTTATGAATATTTTAAGGATTATAAACACAAATAGGAGAGATCATAATATGCAAATAGGCACAAAATTTCTGTGGGAATAATTTATCATTCTTAATTTTTATAATATCTTTAAGCGTGATAATCACATATATAGAAATGTTTTCCAAATTTTAGCTATTTTCAATATAATATACTTCATAATTTTTAAAATTTTAATAATCTGTCTAAAATAATTAATGGATTCAATCACAATAAATTCTGTTATATCCATGCAATAGATTACTATGTATATATTTTATATCTTATACATACATAATTTATTGATGTAAAATTTTTTTCAATATGTTTAAATAAAAATCATGCTACGTAACTAAATATAAAAGATTATTTTATTTAAAAAATTATAGCTATGGAGAGAATTCTATAGATTGAAAGAAACATTTTCATTTGCCCAATCTCAATCACAACTCTTAATAAATAAATATAATCCTGTCTTTTATGGCATTGTTTTCTTATGTATCTATTTTATATCTACATATGCATCTTTAGACATGTTTAGTATTACATATGTTCTTTAAATTTGGTGTATCTTAAGCCTCGTCATTTATAGGTACAAATGCCATCTTTTTCTTGCCATGTTTCAAACTGAAAAACACAATCAATTTAAATTGCAAATTTCCCCCATGTGGATTTTGCTAATTTTATGCTAATGATTTTTTTTCACTGTCCCCTATATCTTTTCTAATTTGGAAGAAATTAGACTTAGGTTAGATATTTTTGGCAAGATCCCACATGACCTTTGTTTTTCTGCCTTGTCTCTGTTTACAATGTTAGTTTTTCGTCATGCTTAATACCTAGATCCATTATTCGTTGAGAATGGAATCCAATCATTTGTTACAATTATTAACTGGGATACAAGGTGAAATTTTTACTTTTCTTCGTCTATTAATTGGGTATCAGCATGTATACTTTTTATTATATACAAGTGTTAATTAATACTCATTTTATTAGTACATAACAATTAATTAAATACTAATAAAATTAACTTTTGGAGAGAAAACAGAATAAATTATTGGTCCTTCCTTTTATTTCACATCTTACTAGATAATTTGTTACATCTCATCTCCTGAAAGTAACTAATTAGATTTTAAAGTATGATTAGGAATTCATGCATTTAACCATAGTTGATGCGTTTCCATTTGTGAATATAAATTTGACCCATTTTGGAGTTTAGATTGTCCTATCTGTTTTCTATTAAGTTGTCTATCTTTCACTAATAGCACATCTTTAAATTGGATCCTGTCTCCTTTCGATGCTATACTAATAGACAAGATACTCCAGGTCTGTTCAGGTTATTTTTACTCTCAAACCTGGAATCAGCCATTTTTTCAAGCGGCCCTCACTTTCTTTAGAGTAAAAATGTATTGAAAGACTACGGGTGCTAGGAACGCTCAATTTTACCCATTTTTTTTTCCCTATACTATGTTGTTGATGGAACTAGAAAGAAAAGAGAGGTAGAATAATTAATTGATCAATAGATGAATAAAATAACTAATGAGTTCATCCTGATTTCCAATTCAAATTCATGACTACTCAACATCTTCTACTTCACAGCTATACTTTCTTCTTTTTGCCATTAGAATACTGATTTGGTAATAAAAATCCGGTATTTAGTAATTTCTCATTTGGCTTATTCTAAACCATATCCACAATGGTTATACTTCTAAAACTGAAATAACGATTGGGTATACTTAATTGTTTTGAATGTGTTCTTTTTTGTCCCTAGCTATATCTAATTTTCCTATACCTACTTTGTCCTAGCATATAGCCTTTATACTTTATGTTCTCTTTTCATTTAGTCTTATTTCTACATAGTTAATGATATACCCAAGACTTATTTTCATATGCTGATTTTTATATAACATTAGATTTCTTGACTTTGAAAAGCCAGTTTGTACCAGAATAACTTTGCAGAGGTCTCATATTTTTTTCCAGTTAGTATTTAAAAATATAAGATTATTCTGGTTCAATTTCCCTGCCTCGCTTTTTTTTTTTTTTTTTTTTTGGATTTGGATTTCGACACTTTAATTTCTTTTGAATATAAGTCACATTTTGCAAGCTAGGAAACATAATCAACCTAAGGCAATCTAGTCTTGTAGGGATCCAGGCTGAGTCTTGCAATCCTTAGCAGAATGTCATCCTAATGCAAGGTGCTAGCAATAGAGTTACAGACTCTAAGTAATAACGACTTATCTCTATTTTTCATTAGGAAATGGCCAAAAGTCTAGTCCTTAAAGAAATGATATAGAGAACATCTTAATCTACAAAGGACAGAATAACCCAAATTGTATGTTGTCCAACCTTTTGGTGAACCAGACAAATCAAAGCTGGCCAAGGATTGGTAAACAGTAAATGTTTACATTTTGAAAACTGCACTGTGGTTTTAAAAAGTCCTGGTTGAATTAATTTATGTTCCCACCAATAATGTAAAGGTGTTCCTGTTTCTGTGCAACCTTGCCAGCATCTGTTGTTTCTTGATTTTTTTAATAGATGCCATTCTGACTGGCAGGAGAAGATAGTGTGGGGATTCCTCAAAAATCTAAAACTAGAAATACCATTTGACCCAGCAATCCCATTACTGGTGTAAGCACTCCCCCAAAAAATAATTCTGTTACAGAAATACATGCACACATATGTTCATTGCAGCACTATTCACAATGGCAAAGACTGAAATAAACTGAAATGCCCATCAATGATAGACTGAATAAAGAAAATGTGGTACATATGCACCATGGAATACTATGCAGCCATAAAAAGGAAGAAGATTATATTTTTTGAAGGTACATGGATGGAGCTGGAAGCCATTATCTTCAGCAAATTAACACAGGAACAGAAAACCAAACACTGCACGTTCTCACTTATAAGTGGGAGCTGAACAATGAGAACACATGGACACAGTGACGGGAACAACACACACTCTTAGGGGCATTGGGTGGGGGAGGGAGAGCATTAGGAAAAATAGCTAATGCATGCTGGGCTTAATATCTAGATTATGGTTTGATAAGTGCTGCAAATCACTATGACACGTTTACCTAGGTGATAAGCCTGTGTATCCTGCACATGTACCCTGAAACTTAAAATTAAAAAAATAAAGTCCCAGTTGTCAATAAGAAAGCAACTAAAAAGTATTACAGATGGACTCACACTGATACTTGATTTTATGATGATTTCCACTAAAACATGAAGGTAAAGTTAAGTGTAGGGGGTAAGTTACTTAGATATTTTAAAGATAAATTACTTACTAATAAGAAATTAGACACACTGCATTCTTTCACTTGCTGCAAGGACAAATTCACAATGAAGACTATTTAAAAGAAATGCTCAACTCTGAAGAGGGTGGTGGTGGCAATACTTTCCACTAAAGAATAAACTCCCATTTTCTCAGGCAATTAACACTGCTATTCTTCCGTGATACATATTCATGTGGAAAAATTTGTCAGGAGCTTTTGCCAGAACCAGGAGATGAAAAGCAGAGCTTGTCCTAATTAGCTAATTATAAGCTCAGTTAACATCTTTGGAATGGACCCATAAAATCTGGCAATTATTTTGTTAAACATCTGCAAACTACACAATTCCTTAGCCCTTAGCTGCAGCTTCTGCTCAATATCTTAAAGCTGGGCATAGTCCCACTGTGACTTTTCTTCAAGCCTGAGATGAGTGCTAGTCATCAAAATCTGAAATGTCAGCATAAAAGTAATCCCAGCAGCTTTTGGATGCATGGTAGGTAATGCTCGGGTGGTAAAATCCTGGCAGGAATACTAGAATGCCAATGACAGGATGAGATACCATCATAACATGATGATACAGCCAGAGACAGAGCTTGCTCACGGGTGGCAGCAGAGATGCCTGAGACCACATGGCATAGCCCATTTAACTGCCACTCCTCCTGCCCCAGCAGGCCACTCTCTCACTTTTTTTTTTTTTTTTTTTTTTTTTTTTTTGAGACAGAATTTTGCTCTTGTTGCCCAGGCTGGAGTACAATGGCATGATCTCGGCTCACAGCAACCTTTGCCTCCCAGGTTCAGGTGACTCTCCTGCCTCAGCTTCCCGAATAGCTGGGATTACAGGCATGTGCCACCATGCACGGCTACTTTTGTATTTTTAGTAGAGACAGGGTTTCTCCATGTTGGTCAGTCAGGTCTCGAATTCCCGACCTCAGGTGATCCTCCGGCTTCGGCCTCCCAAAGTACTGGGATTACAGGCATGAGCCACCGTGCCTGTCTTCCTTACTTTTATGTAGACTTTTTTCCTTCATTTGTATTGCCCTTGTTAAGTTTTAATTCAATTCTCAGTAGTTTATTTTGCTTTCCCCCACTCAATGTGGAACTCTTTTCTCAGTTTCAATAATTCATAGGGACTAAATTGCTCTGATCCCTTCACACCTTCCTAACAGACAATTGTATTGGCCAGCTATGAAGTAGGCAAAACTCCCAGTTTTTGCTGCTGTTTTTAAACTGGGCCCTGGTGAACCTTGTGTTCTCAGATCTTAAGCTGCCTGGTTGTTTCTCTAGGCTTCCATGTGTACAAAGGCTGCGATAACACAGGGCTTGTAGCTGCTATATTTTCTCCCCACCCACCAGCATTTCAGGTTTGTAGGGATGACATGCAACCTAATTATATTGCAAATTTCATCCATGGATTTCATTTTACTATTTAATTGCTCTGTTTTTCTTTATAAAGATATTTGAGATTAAATATTATGTTACTGCCATCGTTTTCCCAGAATCCCCTGTTTTTATGTTGAAGCCAATGTTTTTTATGATGGAAGTTCGTTTTACTAAATAAAAATAACCTTCTTCTTCAGTGTTCCTATTTCAAGCTATTAGAAGTACTATAACAGCATCTTGTATATAAAGTAGAACACGTTTTGGCAGTATCTATGCCAACCTATTAAATTAAAGGAAAAGCAAAAACTAGAGCCAGAAACAGTGCATCAGACATTTTAATACCAAGCAAGTATCTATTGGCTCTTACCACAAAAATCTGCACCGTAGACAAACTGCAGTAAACCAAACTGACAGTTATTCAGTATCGGTCAGTTTAACTTCACCCAAAGAGCTGAAGCTTATGATTTCTCTTAAGCAAGAAAATTAGTTAAAATAGTCAAGTCACTTTTGTTTAATGCAGTTTTGTATAAATTATTTTAAAAATGACTAAATGTTAGCTAACAAATCAGTCTGCAATACTTCTTTCCCTGCCCAATACCTCTCCTTGCACAGTTCTTTACATGACTCACTCCCTTCTTTGTTGAAAGCTGCTAATGAATACATGTTAAAATGTTGTTCATTTATCAATAGCGGTATGGTAGACTAAATTTATTTTTCAATATTCTACAGAGGTTTTCATCAACTTTGCATCAGAAAAGGTGAGGCTAAATAAGTATTTATTGATGGAATAAATTATTTAAGTATTGAAATATTATAAAGTACATATCATTTTATTTATCATTTCTTCCAATAGCAAAATAATTGGAAAATGCCTATCAAGTGTGAAACTGTTAAATTATAACGTCTCTATGTACATATGAATAATGTAAACAGAAGTATGAAAATGACATAAGAAAAAAAGCAGGCAACAAAACAATTCAAAAATATGTTTTATAAAAATATTTATTTCTGTATATTGTGCCATGTATATCTCTATATATATGATTATTTACCTCTTTTTTTTTAAAGACTAGCAGTGTTAATCATGATATATCTGATTTTGAAGATTTGGGCCTCATTTTGTAATAACAAAATGTATTATTTTCAAATGTTCTATTTTCTTTTATGTGGGCATGTACTAACATATAGATTAACACATTTTGTTAACATTTGAAAATACCCCTTTACAACAATTTTCTATCATCTTTGGACTACAATGTTAACCTACTCAGGTTTTTCCAAATAGCTTCCATGCTTATGTCCAGAGAGACTGCACAGAAATGGTGCCATTGCCTAAGGCAGGATGACTATGGAAGGAGTAACACTGGTGAAAAGTTTCTGTGACAGGTGTCACGGATATACAAGTTTGGAACTTAGAAATATATGCCAAAGTGAGAAATATATCATGTCATACATTGACAAAATTGTCATTTTAAAAGCTGACAGTGTATACGAGGTAAGAGACATGATTAGTATTTAGGATACAATGATTAGTTATAAATTTTTCACTAAATAAAACATGTTAAGGACTAGTTATCATTAGCTTTTTTATGGTCTGCCTTTTTAATGATCATCTGTGATGTCAACAAAAAGATGTTCAAGGGCTTCAACAAAATAACACACAAAGCCCTTCACTTAAAATTTAATCAAAATTTATTCTAAGTGACCAGGACGTCAGTTGAAATTAATCCAGATTTGGCAACTATGGTATAATAAAATTGTTAATGAAACCACTAAGACATGAAGTCAAGAGCATGAGGAATATACATAAATAACTGAAAATATAGAAAGTAGCAAATGTCCCTTGAGAGATTATATGCAAAATTCAATTCAGTTTAGGGAATGGAAATTCCTTCCATTGCAAAAGACCAGGGATACATGAAAAAGAATGTTACCTTGGAACTTGGCTTTATTGGGTAATGTGGATTTGAACACGGGAAGGATGTGAGTAGTTAGTTCAAAAAAGACTGTAACCGGGTTTTTTCTTGGATGCCGGTGATTGTTGTGGGCTCTTGGCCTCCATCCAGTCTTTTAAGGAATAAGCGGTGGGGCCACTGCAGGTAGACCGTATGCTCGTAAAAGTAAATAATGGACCCAAAAAGTGTTGCAGAAAGGTGGTTTTATTTAGGTAGAGAAAAGAGAAGGAAAGGAGAAGAGAAAGGCTTCCACGAAGAGTGTGGAAGGGGATTCCAGAGGGAAAATCCGGGGAGGGAGCTCCCACTGTGTGGGAGGGGATTCCAGAAAGTTGGAAATCCGGCACAGGTGAGGGAGCACGGACTTTTATCCTGGGAGAAACCCCCACCTTCTCCAAGATCCTGGGCCAATGAAAGGAATTCCTTAGAACTTCCGCTGAAGTGATTGACTTTTAGTTTCTTCCTGCGCCTGTGAAATTCAAACATAAACCATTTAATCTCCCGGATGGAGAGAGATGGGAGCGGGGCATGGCGCCGGAAAATTATTGCCCTTAAACTACGCCCCCTCATGGACCCGGAAAGAGAACACATTCCCTCAAGACCACAGGGGCAGATACATAGGATGGATGAGGTGAGATGTTTGCACCTTTCACAGGTCCCTGTGAGAGCAGCAGGTTTTTGCGGGGGGAGTACTGAGTTACTCAGCAGGACAGTTAGATTCATCTAGATTGGGTGGGCTTTCAAATGTATAGATGCTTTCACCATCCTCCACCAAATGAACAATTGTTCTTTACAAATCCAACCCAATTATTTTATCATAAGAGAAATACATAATATATTGCTTAAAACTTAACTTTAAAAATTTAGTAGTAGTTGTCCGATATTTGAAATAATTTTCAAGTAGAATTTCTTCAGAACTAGATCGAATGATTACACACTATCCTATAAGAAAAGATTCAGACAGGTAGGAAAATTAACAATTCATTAAGTAAACCAAGTATTTTAAAATGTACTTTTTTTCATATAATGAGAATGCTCATTTAAAAATATGATTATAAGACAGAGATTGCAAATCAATACCAATTAACTGTAAAGAAACTCTATATAATTGAAAGAATTGCTTAAAATGTACACATACTCAGAAGACATAAAAAGATATTTAAAGTGCTCCAGTTTGGTCGACGAAGTGTAGTTTTTGAACATATTAACTTTAAAAAGCATTATTTCTCAAAATGAATTTGTATTAGTAATTAGTAAACACAAATGTGTTCTACATATTTGCAGAATGATGTATGCTGCATATGAACATATCTTAGCACATATATAAATTCACAGACCTGTTACTTATTTCAGGTTCATGCTTATACCAATGTTAATATTAAATTGCTAAATATACAAAACAAGAAAATAATTCAATAAATATTTAACATAGAAAGTTAAAAAATTATCTGTTTTCAATTTATATTACATTTAACATTTTATGTTTAGCTTGTTCCTACAAGTCTTTTGTCTCTCAATGTAATCAAGTTCTTCCTTTCTGAGCTTTTTTCTTTTTCTTAGAATGATTGCATAGACTATGTAAATTATTGTAAGTTCACAGTCAGAAATCTACAGGAAATTAAAACAGAGCTAAAGAAAATCAGGCAAAAAAGAGAGTAAATTTGGGAAAAAGAAACCCATTATAAAGAACCATTTTCATTACTTTTTCCTGTCTCATCACTATCTATACTTAGCATATTCTCTCCCCGCTTTTCATTCTTTGCAAATGAACTCAAATGGCATTTTTATAACTAATATTTTTATTTTCTGTTCTCCTGGAATGTGAGAGTCAGGCATCAGACAAATGTCATTTGTGTGTAATCCTTGCAGTTCTAACTTTTCATTGTGCCATGATATTTTGCCTATCAAGTCACTATTCTATCTTAAGGAGGTGTTTCTGCCTTAGGAATGTCTATAAGAATTTAATGAGCTGAGATATAATATATAATAAGCTAAGAATTATTACATGTTCTATGATAATATTCCTATGTCGTTCTATAAATCCTTTAACTTTCCAATCTCTATCCTCTGATTTTTTTCCTTAAATCTACTTCAGTCAAATTTTTCCCAAACATTGAAAATTTTCTTGACAGGGCCATCAGCTACCACTATGGCTAAATTCAATGTTATGTCTCAGTTCTCATCAAATTGCAGCTCTGTTTGACACAATTGATGACTCCCTCCCTACAAGAACTTTTTACTGTCTAGCTTTCAGGGCCACACACCACCACTGATGTTTTCCTTCTTCAATTACTGACCACACCTCTTCCCTCCCACTCATTGGTTTCTCTGTATCTTCAACTCTTTAATATGGAAGGTGTCAAGGCCCACTGGCTCTCCTTTGTCTATACTTGCTCCATGATAATCACAAGAAGCTTTATGTAGAAGACTCCCATATTTGCCTCTACTATGGATATAATACTTGTAGATCCAATTGCCTACTGATATGGGCTGTGTCTCAGCCCAAATGTCATCTTGAATTAATCCCCACACGTTGTGGAAGAGAACAGGTGTAGATAATTGAATCACAAGGGCAGTTTCCCCCATCCTGTTCTTATGATACTAAGCTAGCTCTCATAAGATTTGACGGTTTTTTAAGGGGCTTCCCCCTTTGCTGGGCACTCATTCTTCTCCTCTCTGTCACTATGTGAATAAGAATGTGTTTGTTTTCCCTTCTGCCATGATTGTAAGTTTTCCTGAGGGCTTCCCACTCCTGAAGAATTGTGAGTCAGTTAAACCTCTTTTCTTTATAAATTACCCAATATCGAGTATGTCCTTATAGAAACATGAGAACAGACTAATACAGTAAATTGGTGCCGGGTGGCGGGGGTGCTGCTTATGTAAAGATACACAAAAATGTAGAAGTGAGTTTGGAACTGAGTAATAGGCAGAGGTTGGAACAATTTGGAGGGCTCAGAAAGAAGACAGGAAAATGGGGGAAAGTTTGGAACTTCCTAGAGACTTGTTGAATGGCTTTGACCAAAATGCTTACAGTGATATGGACAATGAAGTCCAGGCTGAGGTGGTCTCACATGGAGATGAGGAATTTCTTGGAAACTGGAGTAAAGTAGACTAGTGACATTTTGCCCCTGCCCTAGAGATCTGTGGAACTTTGAATTTGAGAGAGGTGATTTAGGGTAGCTGGTGGAAGAAATTTCTAAGCAGCAAAGCTTTCAATAGGAAGCAGAGCATAAAAGTTTGGAAAATTTACAGCCTGATGATGCAATAGGAAAGAAAACCTCATTTTCTGAGGAGAAATTCAAGTCTGCTGCTGAAATTTGCATAGGTAATGAGGCATCAAATGTTAATAACCAAGGCAATGGGGAAAATGTCTCCAGGGTATGTGAGAGACCTTCACTGCAGCCCCTTCCATCACAAGCCTGGAGGCCTACAAGAGTAAACGGCTTCATGGGCCAGGCCCAAAGCGCCCCTGTTGTGTGCAACCTCAGGACATGGTCCCTTGCATCCCAGCTGCTTCAGCTCCAGCCATGGCTAAAAAGGACCAAGGTACAGTTCAGGCTATTGCTTCACAGGGTGCAAGCCCCAAGCCTTGGCAGCTTCCACATGGTGTTGGAACTGCAGGTGGACAGAGGACAAGAATTGAGGTTTGGGAACCTCTGCCTAGGTTTCAGAGGATATATGGAAATGCCTGGATGTTCAAGCAGGAGTGTGGTGCAGTGGCAGAACCCTCCTAAAGAACCTCTGCTAGGGCAGTGCAGAAGGGAAATGTGGGGTTGTAGCCCCTACACAGAGTCCCCACTGCCTAGTGGGAGCTGGAGAAGAGGCCCATCATCCTCCAGATGGTAGATTCACCAACAACTTACACTGTGCACCTGGAAAAGCCACAGACACTCAACCCCAGCCATGAAAGCAGCCTGGAGGGGGTACCTATAACCTGCAAAGCCACAGGGCTGGTGCTCCCTAAGGCTCTGGGAGCCCACTTCTTGCGCCAGAGTGCCTTGGATGTGAGACATGGAGTCAAAGGAAATCATTTTCGAACTTTAAGGTTTAATGACTGCCCTATTAGATTTTGGACTTGGATGGGGCCTGTAGCCCCTTTGTTTTGGCCAATTTCTCCCATTTGGAACAGCTGTATCTACTCAGTGCCTGTGCCCCAAAATATTTAGAAAGCAATTAACTTGCTTTTGATTTTACAGGTTCGTAGACAGAAGGGACTTGCCTTGTCTCAGATGAGACTTTGGACTTAGACTTTTGAGTTAATACTGGAATGAGTTAAGACTTTGGGACTGTTGGAAGGGCATGATTGTGTTTTGAAATGTGAGGATATGAGATTTGCAAGGGGACAGAGCAGAATGTAATGGTTTGGCTGTATCCCAACCCAAATCTCATTTTGAATTGCAGTTCCCATCATCCCCCACATGTTGCGGAAGGAACCAGCTAGAGATAATTTAATCATGCAGCAGTTTTCCCCCCACCGTGTTCTCATTATAGTGAGTGAGTTCTCACAAGATCTGATGGTTTTATAAGGGCTTCCCTCTTCACTGAGCACTCGTCCTTCTTTTTCCTGCCACCATGTAAAAAAGGACATATTTGCTTCCCCCTTCTGCCATGACTGTAAGTTTCCTGAGGCCTTCCCATCCCAGTGGAACTGTGCACTAATTAATCCTCTTTCCTTTATAAATTATCCAGTCTTGGGTATGTCCTATAGCGGTGTGACATAAAATTTTACACCCCATTTTTTCTAATAGTCTTCCACACACCTCAGTTGATGGCAACAATATCCCGCTAGTTGCATAGGCCCAGGTATCTCTTTTTACCTTCTCTGTCTCACATATCCCATTAAATTCACACACTGGCTGCCCTTCAAATATATATACAGAATCAGACATTTACTTACCCATCCACTACTTCCTCTCTTGTTCAAGGTTTCTAATAGCAAAAGCCTTTAAAACAGCACCTCAATTTTTTATCTGTTCCTCTGGAGCAAATGCTTAATGCTGTAGCCGGAATGATCACTTGTAAAACATATTTGGACTATGTTTCTTCTTTTCTAAAAAAATTTACAATGCTGCCTCATATCATTTACTTTAATATATTTATGAAATATGGAAAATTCCCACACATATGTTCCTTAATTCTTTGACGTTTCTTCCTATTAACTTCACTTACACAGCATGTTTGCCACACTGGCTTCCTTGCCTAAATTTTGAGCTTGCCAGTTAGATTCCTACCCCACGGCCCTTGCACTTTCTTTTCTCTCTGCCTATGGTGTTCTTCTCCACATGTGTACAGGCTAGCATCTCCATCCACTTTAAGTCTTTGCTCAAATATAAGTTTCTGCATAAGGATGCCCCATCATGACTACCTTATTCTAACTTACAGCACTCCTTATTTCCCTTTCTTACTTTAGTTTTCCCCATAACACACATACCTTATTTTAGTTTTACTCTGCTTTATCTCATTAGAATGTAATCACTGTGAAGCCACTGATTTTTCTCTGTCCCCGCCCTGATCAAGCTATCCTAACAACCTAGAAAAGTAGAACAGTATCTGGCATATAGTAGCCTCACAGTAAATATGTGAATTGAATTGCATTGAACTGAATTGAATGCCTTCTTTAAATATTGCATTAGCTTGCTTGGGGTACCATAAAAAATATGTCTGCTTAAACAACAGAATTAATTTTCTCATCGTGATGGAGGCTAGAAGTCCAAGATCAAGGTTCCAGCTGATCTGGTTTCTTGTGAAATATTCTTCTTTGCTTGAATATTGCCATTTTCTCCTTAAGTCCACACATGGGCTTTCCTTGGCATATGCATGAGAAGGAAGAATAGAGAGAGAGTGAGAGAACAGAAGTGAGTGAGCTCTGGGGTCCCTTCTTAAAGGTGTAATCCAGAGTGGTGTGTTAAAATAAATGCAAAATTGAGGATCAATTTTGTGTGAGTGTGCAGATAAATGCTAGGCTTTGATGCTCATTATATTGGCTCAGAATAAAAACTCACTGCTCTAGAGGTCTCAGAAACAGCCTTTTATAAGTACCTCACTCACTTATTCTATAGTACAAGGGAATGTCTATTAATACATATTTTACTTAACGAGACACTCTTTGTCTTCCATTTTCCCTTCCTTCCACCAAGCACAAACCTCATATGCATTTAATAGAGAGTTAAAGCAAAATCTATTTCTGTGCATGATGTGGCAGGCTGATTTACTAAGAATTAAATGTGGCAGAATAACATATTGAGAAATTTAATAACTCTCTAGTTTTTCTTTGCCATAGCACCAGAAAATGGAGAGAATGTTATTTTCTTTTACTTTCCATTTGCATCAGCATAGCTCTGATTTTGTGTCCTTGAGTTTTGGGATTCCTTTATTTCCTGGGAAAGGAGGCAGGGAGAGATTTTTGGGAGTGTGTGAGCAATGGAGGAGAAGTTGTCAGGCAGAATACGCAAATAATATGCATTAAAAAGTAAAATCCTCAATGTCTCCCTCCACCCATTCCAATATTTTGAAGAAATTCAGTTCAATGATAGGCCCCTGAAGTATCTTTCTATATACTTATTTAATCATCTTTGTCTTTTTGGATTTTAATATAAGTATGGAAATGTTTCTGCACAGTCCCATATGGTAGTCAGAATCCGTATGTAGCTATTGAGGACTTAAAATGTGCCTAGTGCAACTGAGGAACTAAATTCTTACTTTTATTTAATTTTAATTAACAAAATTAAATTTAGATAGTTAATGTAGCTTGTGAACACCATATTGTACAGTGAAGTTCTATGGGAAAAATTTGTTTTATTTTATGAAATGTTACTGTGAAAAAAGTCACATAAAAACATATTTTCAAGGCAGTTAAAAGAGATGTAGAGACCCATGCTTTGGGTTATAAGTTAATAAGAACAAATAAAAAAGGAGAAGATGGCAGTGGTTAAGCCCAAAATTAAACACAAAAAATATACATTGATTATTTCGAAATGCTAAAAACATACATTGATTACTTAGTAACAGTGGGATACAAAGTTTTCTGAAACAAGGATGTTACAGAAGGTCTTTATTTTGTTTCACAATGTTTTACAAAATCTCTAAAATTACTTATACTGTTCAATCCCTAATCATCTATATGTTATAAAATAATGTTAACAATACTGAATAATATCAGTATTTTTAGAGACATTGTAAAATATTACAAAAGAGTTCATATCTATCTCAGACTCTGAAAATTCACAAGATGCAAGTACATAAAATGTAAAATTTTGACTGACTTGCAAAATATGAGATAATATTTTCTCTCCTTGAGTTGACTATGAAAACTCTGCTTGCTTATTTTTGTCAACTTCGTCAAATATTTGATGGTTGTAGGTGTGCAGCCTCTGTGATTAGTGCTGCAGTGAACATACAAGTGCATGTCTTTTTGGTAGAAAGATTTTATCTTCTTTTGGATATTTTCCCAATTTCTATACAAGTTGGACAGAAAGTGCAAGTGATGGAAAGGGGAATAGATTTTTTTCAATTAGCACATAAATCTGAGATTAATATTCAGGGCTCAGTACTTTTTTTGAGATTACAGTTTTGCTTTTCTTCAGCATCATACATTTAGCAAATTTTTTAGGTAATAAAAATAAAATCATGATATAGCTGTTGAATTACTCTGTTTCCTTGAAAACTTTCTGAAAAGTTAAGCTCATATAAAATTTCTAAATTATGCTGATATATCTATAGAAAACAGCTTGAAAAGTTCTTATGTAACTTGCAGAGAAGTTTAACCTTTTTAATGTAATATTACGTTTATAATTTAAACTTAGCTTTATTTCACACTTATATAATTACAAATGAGTTTGCTTTAAGATTTCTAAAAAAAATCAGGGTGTTTCATGTTAAGCATTATGGATATAAATATCTGAAATGAATTTAGTAAAATCTAAGACTTTTATCTCTTCCAGAAATTATCCTCTACCATTGTACATTTACATTAAACATGCCAATAAAAATCTCTAGTTATATTCTTTGAAATTTTACTAAAAAAATTCAGAGTAAATGCAAAATATTTTATCTTACTTTAATATTTATGTAAGTATTCCATTTTGGAAAGGATTTTTCTTTAGATAAACTTTGTGTATTTCACTGTATACTGTATTTGTCTCCCACTAGTTAGCAAGAGTTATGGTATACTCTAGCTCACTATGACATAATATATCAATTACTTTTCTTGGTGTACCAGTATCTCCCTTCATCTTGTGTTTGGACAGTGCTGCTGTGTGTGTGTGTGTGTGTGTGTGTGTGTGTGTGTGTGTGTGTGTGTCTGTGTATGTGCTTGCAAGAAAACAAATCCATGTGGGAGACTAATGAAGACGTAGTTGATTTTTCTGTTGTGCTAATTCAATGAAAATTTCAGACCTAAGCATTTACAGAGAAGCAATTCAAGATGTTGCAGGTAAAGTCTTTTTACATCATGTACTATAAAAAAAAATTAAATCCTGTGTTAAATTAAATTAAAGTTGACTGACCATAATATAATGTATCTCAATAAGGTCAGAAATAAGCCTGACTAGGCTAACTTTCTTAAAAGAATACTACTTATCTCATTTGCCCTCCATAGGCACAGCATTTTTACTTTTCCTTTTGTTTTCATGTTTTTTTCAACTCTTACTTTAGAGTCAGAGGGTACATGTGCAGGGCTGTTACCTGGTTATATTGAGTATTGAATGTTTTCCCATTTGTTTGTACCATCTATGATTTCTTTCATCAGTGTTTGATAGTTCTCCTTATAGAAGTCTTTCACCTCCTTCGTTAGGTACATTCCTAGATATATTTTTTTCTATTGCAGCTAGTGTAAATGGGATTTCATTCCTAATTGGACTCTCAGCTTGAATGTTATTGGGATATAGCAGTGCTACTGATTTTTGTACCTTGATTTTGTATCCTGAAACTTTCTTGAAGTTGTTTATTATCAGTTCCAGGAGCCTTCTGCACATGTGTTTAAGGTGTTTCTAATTACAGAATCATGTTGTCAGTGAAGAGAGATAATTTAACTTCTTTTCTTATTTGGATCCCTAGTTCTTTCTCTTGCCTAATTGCCCTGGCTAGGACTTTCAGTACCATGTTGAATAGGAATGTTGAGAGTAGACATCCCTGTCTTGTTCCAGTTCTCAAGGGAAATGTTTCCAGCTTTTGCCCATTCAGTGTAATGTTGGCTGTGGGTTTGTCATCCATGGCTCCTATTATTTTGAGGTATGTTTCCCTCGATGTCTTCTTCCTGAGTGTGTTTATCATTAAGGGATGTTTATTTTATCAAAGGCTTTTTCTATGTTTATTGAGAGATCATGTAGTTTTGGTTTTCAATCCTGTTCATGTGGGTAATCACATTATTTATTTGTGTATATTGAACTAAGCTTGCCTCTTGGCAAGGATGTCTACTTGATTATGGTGAATTTACCTTTTATGTGCTACTACATTTGGTTTGCCTGTATTTTGTTGAGGGTTTTTGCGTCTATGTTCATCAGGAATATTGGCCTGTAGTTTCTTTTTTTGTTGTGTCTTTGCCAGGATTTGATATCAGAGTGGTGCTTGTTTCATAGAATGAGTTACAGAGGATTCCTTCCTCCTTAATTTGTTGGAATAGTGTCAGTAAAATTGGTACCCATTCTTCTTTGAATGTCTGGTAGAATTCAGCTGTGAATCCATCTGGTCCAGAGCTTCTTTGGGTTGGAGGATTTTTGTTACTGATTCAATTTCAGAACTCAATATTGGTCTTTTCCATGTTTCAATTACTGCCTGATTCAATCTTGGGAGATTGTGTATCTCTGGGAATTTATCCATTTTGTCTAGATTTTCTAGTTTGTGTTAATAGAGGTGTTTGTAACAGTCTCTGAGGATTTTGTGTTTCTCTGGAATCAATTGTAATGTAACCTTTATTATTTCTGATTGGGACAGCATTTTTAAGCAAAGTTCTGGATGGGCCATATCAGTTCATGAATGTACTTTATATTATCTGAATGGATTTTAAATTACCAGAAATTTGTAGAAACTTAAAATTGTTTATATAATTGATTATATATATATATATGTAATATATATAAAAGAATATATGTCACATATTGGTAATAAATATATTACCAATCAGATTGTGCTGATCATCTTATGACCATCATCCTAAATGCTGAGATTACTCCTTTGTTTTTTAAACATATAATTTTACCGGATATAGTAAAAATAAATGTTAAAATGGTTTTTAGAATTAACAGCTATCAGTATTACATAGTAAAATTAAACACTTAGATTTATACTCTGATTTTGCCATACTGTCTCTGTCTTTGGACATTTTCAGTCTGAATTTAAACAAAAATGAAATTAAAAAGTGTGGGAGGCATTGTTATAGAAGGTAACTTCTGTATAGAATTTTTGTGAAGATTAAATAGATAAAGCATATAAAATGCACAGTGCAATGCCTGGTGCTTCCTGGATTTTAAAAATCATTATTATTACTGTTAGGCATATTACCACTATTATTATCATTATCATATGTTGCTATATATGTGTAATTGTTGATTATAATTTATTAATGAGTAAATTAACATAGTTTAATTGAAAGATTTGTCTTAGTTCTTAGATAATAATATATTTTTTCTGTTATACATATTAACATTTTAGTTAATTGTTTCTTCGATGATTTCATGTATGCCTAGTGTTTTATTATTGGAATGCTGAGTATGTCGGAGTTACTTATATCCTTCTGATCAAGATCATCGCCAAAGTCTGATTGTTAAAATTCAAGAAATTGCAACTTTAGGCATAAATGGGTTAAGAAGATAATTTTGAGGCACATAATCCTGTATCAATATTTGTGAATACCCTCATGATACTTGGGTTGTCAAAATAAACAGAATCCTTGAACAACTGTGACAGAACAGAAGTTAATCCTTCTCAATCACACTACATCCTACTCCAGGATCTACATGAAGTGAAACATGCTTGTGCTGATCATCTTATGACCTTCCCAAAGTTTTAATAGTTTACAAGCTATTTATACCTCCGAGTTACCACTTCCTTTTTGTGAGGAAGCTGGAATGAAGTCCCTTATTATCCTAAAATTGTTTCTTTAGATAATATTTATAGTTTATAAAACAAAGATATTTCAGAATATTTGTACACATTTCATTCACATATACACACAAAGCGTTGTTTTTAATTACAGAATTAATTAATAGGAATCTAATAATGCTAAAAGAGACCTTATAGATTTCCCTTGGCATTTTATGTCCCTGTAGTGTGTTGCTACATTTGCTATGTGGAAGAGAAAAAATTATATTTTGACAGTTTGCTATTCTCCTCAGGTTGTTGCTTAGCAGTGCAGATGCCATCATTTCTTTCATTCTTTTTATCACATGCATAATTTTAAAAGACACAGTGCTTGTAATAGCTTTAAGAAATTATTACCTTCCAGAATTTTACTATACTATCAATATGTTACTCAACAGGTACTTATGATACATTCCTGCTAAAATAGACAATATCATTTTTCTCCACCCCTTTGCTTTAGTTTAATTAGAAAATATGTGGGAATTAATAACTATTATATAAAAATCTGTTTTCAAATTAATACAGAAGCAGAAATAAACACAAATAAACATATTAAATATGCACTAATGATATTATAATGAGACCCTAAATAATATTAGCTGTGTTGTATACTATAAAAGTATTATAAAAAAAATTTGCAGCAGGGCAAGTTATCTGAATTTAAAAGCAATGGAAGAACTTCCAAATAAGAATGTCCATAAATTCTCAGTATAAAATACTACAACTTCCAAGAAACCACAATTAAAAGACAAATACTATGAATCAAAGTATTAAAATAAACTGTTTCTATAATTAAAGTTTAAATGCCTCAGACAAATAGATAAGAAAATATTAGTATGATAGATAAATGAACACACTGTGACTATGAACTGACAATTCACAATAGGGGAAAGTGAACAATTCACAAGAGAGGAAAGATAACATTAGATAACATAAACATTCAAAATAGCTGAATATGAAAGAGTTGATAAAATTTAAGTTTTTAATTTCTCATTGACTAATACAATTCTGTAGGGAGGATATGAACTCTGGAGTTCAAAATATCTGTGTACACTTCTGTAGCCCCATCATAGTAATTCTTTAAAAATCTAGACTCTCTGGTGTAACAAAATCCGTATTTCTACTATGGGTACCCGTTTCTCTCTTATGATCCTTTGATGCTGTGCTTTTCAGTGGTGTCTTTAAAAGGTCTTTCTCTTAGATGACAGTGCAAACTTACAGCTTCTGCTGCTAATTAATGTTTCTTCCCCTGAACTGGTGCATGTTTGTCTTTCTTTGTTCTATTTGTGCTGTCTGTGAAATTTAGGAGAGGAACAAAGATTCTCTCAGCAAAAGGGCACCAAATATTTTTACTGCTAACTCCTTGGTTCGTGGATTCTCAATGGTCACCTTGAGGCCATAATTGTGTTCATATGTCACCATAGACTAATCTCAAGAGCCTGCCATCTTTCAATTCCTTATCCCCATGCAGAATCCTAAATACCATTTCCAGTCTTGTTGCCATTTAAACTTTCAACTAAACAATGTCAAGAGACACTTCTCAGGGGAGAAGTGGGGGGGGAAAATGGTAGTTGAAAGCTAGTTTCTGTTTTGCATATGTTAAGATAATCAACAACAAAACTGTGGAGATTTTCCTGTCCCTTCATAACACATTTCTGAAAAGAAAGAAAGGTGAGATGCAGAAATTTCAGAAACCCAGAAGCAAGTCTTCTCTATATAAACATTATAAGGTGCAGCTACTAGTTTTTAATCAGAGCACCTGCAGTGTGGCACTTGATCATTCAGTACATGCCAAGAAAAGCTTAACCATCTACAGAAAAATATCAGTTACTCTTTGTTTAAATACTACTGCTATATTCTTGTTAATATTTAATATTTAATTTTTATTTGTTTATTTTTTTGAGACAGAGTTTTACTCTGTCACCCAGGCTGGAGTGCAGTGGTACAATCTCAGCTCACTGCAACCCCCACCTCCCGGGTTCTAGAGATTCTCCTACCTCTGCCTCCCGAGCAGCTGGGATTACAGGTGCATGCCACCACTCCGGGCTAATTTTTGTATTTTTAGTAGAGACAGGGGTCTCACCATGTTGGCCAATAACCTGACCTCAAATTATTCACCTGCCTTGGCCTCCCAAAGTGTTAGGATTACAGGCGCAAGCCACCACCCCATGCCCTCGTTAATGTGTCTTAAATAAGAAATCACACTATTTAAATATAGGCAGTTTCTAAATGTTTTTTGTTTGTTTGTTTGTATTTCTTTTCTTTCTTTTTGAGATGGAGTTTTGCTCTGTCACCCAGGATGGAGTGCAGTACCCCAATCTTGGCTCACTGCAACCTCCACCTCCTGGGTTCAAGTAATTCTCCTGCCTCAGCCTCCCAAATAGCTGGGATTACAGGCACGTGCCACCATGCCCCACTAATTTCTAAATTTTTAGTAGAGATGGGATTTCACCATGTTGGCCAGGCTGATCTCAAACTCTTGACTCCAGATGATCCTCCCAGCACTCCCAAAGTGCTGGGATTCCAGGCGTAAGGCACCCGGCTTTAAATGTTAATTCTATCGGTGAAGTGTTACAGGTTGAGTTTTCTTCTAAAGATAATTTGGGTAAAAGATAAGGGATCAACTGTATACTGATTTCATGTGAATTTAGGTCAATTTAACTATGTCCCAAGAAGTACATGTGTAACACTTGCTGGGACTAATGATCAACTTAACCAGGCAAATTCAACATTAGCAACAGGTGAGACAACTTTATTAGAAGCAGTTTCTATGTCAAATAAATCCTGGAAGTCATCGAGTTATTTTAACACTACAATACAGAGCAGAACAACTGATGGAAGCATTAGGCTCCACAAGACTTAGGATGGAAGATTGTTCACTAGTCATAAAGAGAATGGGTGTGACTGCAGGTCTCAGCAGCCCTGAAGTTAGCCTTCAGCATGGATTCCTTTCAGTCATGAATCATTCTCTGCTATAAGATCTTGAAGGCAGAATCCAAGTTCTTTAGAGGTAAAGCAGTGTGGCCTTCTACCTACAGAGTTCATATAAGTGTTTTCATTAACATGGAATAATCTGTCACCAGAAGCCGAGTTTCTAAAAGGTAATTAGGGAAAGTTCAGCTCACATTGTAGGAAAGACTATCCTTGTGTTAATTAATGGTTTTGACCTGAGTCAACTTGGGAGGTGTTTTAATCAGAGACCTTGAGGCTGGAATTTTTTAAATAACATAAAAAAAATTCAGCATATTAAGCTGTCTTTTCTTCTAAAAGAAGATTCATGACAGCTCACCAAAAATATACTTTTTAGAGAAGTTTTGTTGTTATTTTCCTATATGTCAGGCAGGTCTCTCTCTGCTGAGAGGTTGACCCCACTTCACCCCTATTCTTGCCACCTCTGAACTTCTGAATTATAATCCTAGACCTGGCTTTGATCCTCTGGAGGGTCACCAAGGAAGGACATCAGAAACTGGTGGACTAAACAAACATAGAATTTTCCTTATCTGGTTTTCCATCAGTTTTATACTGAGTCTCTGTTTTATAGAACTTTCAGAAATAGAATGTTGCTATTCAAAATTCCCTCTGGCTATACAGTTCTTGGTTGATCTTAATACATGATACTAATATGGCTCTAATAGTTAGAAGTCAGGATAGAGATGACCATAAAGTTCAATAATTCAAGAAAACAGAAGAATTAGAGATTGGTGTCTAGAGTCTTGGAAGTTACCTCAATTAGAGAGAGGACCGTACAAGAGGACAAAGGAGGTGATTTTAGGTGTTTCAGCCAACATGATCAAGTAAGAAATCAAATAATTATCACCTTATCAGATATAACTATTCTCTTTTAAGTCTAAGAATGAGGGGCATCTTCTTGGTATAGCTTAACATTTGCCATGGCAAAATGTGCATACTTACAAGAGAAATGCAACTCTCTGTGTATACACATGAGTACGTATGTTTACAAACACAATAAACAATAAGAAATTCTTTAAAACAAAACACCAAAAATAGTAAAAAGAAAAAAATACAATTTTCTTTCAGTACTCATGAATTGTGTGTTTCCACATCAACTATTTTTATAGGATAGTACATTCTATAGGATGTACAGAGGCTAAATATGAGATATAGCTAATTTAAAAATGTCTAGGTTTTAACATCATTAAATTAAGAAATCAAGAACAAAACCTCAAGTTTATGACATAAAGTCAAGTTTTCGGCCCTGTGCTCCTGTCGATAAAATGTTTATTTTCTTAGAATTTGGGCTGTATACCACATTTTACTTAATTGTTTACCCTATATCGCACTTAGGCTATAGTTCACCTAGATGCAACTATTTACACATTTTCTCATCCTTAATACATTTCTTAAGTCTCCTCTGAGAACAGTTATCTTCCATGGTGAGCAAATTAGTTCTATCATATTAAGAGTTTGATATTTTCTTTTATAAATTTATGCTTTAATTTATTACACATTTTTGACAACTTCGAATGACTATCAATAATTTAATTCTTATGGAATTTGATATGTGTTGTCTTCTCAGGGTTGACTGTTACTTTTGTCATATTTTATTTTCAATACACAGGTGAATTATATTTGTAAATATTTTATTTAGAATTTTATTTCACTAGAATTTTAAAATTTGGTTGTGTTATTTGGTTATATAGCCAATAACAAAATTTCAGCTCACATTGTAGGAGAGAAAAAAAAGTTTCACAACTTTTCTTGTGCTCTCAAATAGTGTAAATAAGAGACTACTTTCTGAAGGCATTTCAGAACTCAAGAGTAAAATAATCTCAATGTATTCTAATTTAGAACGAAATATATTTACTATTTTTATAATTTCCAATTATTTTTTCCTTCATATTTTTTATTACTTATTCAGTCAATTTGTTAAATAAAATTTTCTTTGTAAATTACCTGTTTTACTTGGATTTTTAGATGTAATGGTTCAATGTTGTATACAGCATTCTACATATGCAAATTATTATTTTTATTTTGTGAAATGATAAAAAGACATTAAACTGTATAGATCTTTCATCATATATCTGGGTACATACTCACCATCCCATATCAGAAATGATTTTTATTGCATGCTTCAAATCTTATGTTTGATACCAAGTCCCACTTTTTTCAAAAATAATTATTATTTAATTTGTTACGTAACTGTGTTTGTATTAAAAGATGTCTCTTGGAGAGTCAAGGCTTTCACAATCACAGTAGCAATAAGGCTTCCCACTCCCAGCTATCTTGGTGAAAGTAGGGGCATTGTGAGATACAGAAACAAGGCACCACTCCTCCTACTAGATAGGGAGATACTAGAAGAAATCTAACAGGTAGTCAGAACTCCTACTATCTTAAAATAATTAGCACCTTTCATCCTTGAGTAACAAATTAAATAATATTAAAATATAACAAATTAAATAATATAAAAGTATAAATATATATATAGACACACACAAACACATATATGTGTGTTTGTGTTTTCATGTGTATATATATACTTTTGCCTTTGAGTAGACACATTTTTCCCTATTCTTTTGGCTATGTACAATTAAAAACTGAGACATACATAAAACATATTCTTAAAGGTGAAGAGAGAATCAGGCAGTTTAGGGACCTCAGTACCTGAATAGTGATGTAATGATGAGTTTCCTGGGTGTTCTTTTTGATTCATATATTCCAAACTATGAGCTGGCTAAAAGTATGACAGAAACATACTTTTTAAAAGCCCTAACAGATGCCTGATGTTCCTAAAAGACCAGGAAGATGGCAATCTAGCAAGATAGAAACTTTTGTACAATAAACACTTTGTACAAGAAAAACACTTTAAGAAGATCGTGGCACCACCGTCATCCAGCCAGCAAATGCTCAATTCAGAGCCTAGATTTTCATTACCTCTAGGTTGTGGTGAAGTTTGTAAACCTCTCTCCCTCTGCCCTATAGGGCTGGTGTCAGAGGAGGCTGATTTGGGTACCAAGACATCCATTCTCTCCAGGTGATAACAAGGACCCTCACATGGTATTAACAAAGACCAAATGGTAAGCCTGCATTTTCATGTCTACCTTGCAATAATGAGGTGTTACTCATTTTTTACTCACTGGGAAGGTATTAAAAGATGTCTCTTGGAGAGTCAAGGCTTTCACAATCACAGTAGCAATGAGGCTTCCCACTCCCAGTTGTCTTGGTGTAAGTAGGGGACATGTGAGGTACAGAAACAAGGCACCACTCCTCCTACTAAATAGGGAAATATGAGAAGAAATCTAACAGGGAGTCAGAACTCCTACTATCTTACAGTAATTAGTACCTTTCCTCCTTGAGTGTGGATGTCGGCCAGTGGCAGAGCCGAATTTCTGTCCCCTTCTGGCAGTAACGTGGGAGTGCCCCACTCTTCCCTTGCCAGAGTGATGTCAGAGAAAGACACTTAAAACAGGTTTAAATAAGACCCAGCATTTCGTAATACCCAAAATGTCTAGGTATTGATGTAAAATTATATATCACGATGAGAACCAAAAAGATCTAAAACTGAATAAAAAAGGTAATCAATAGATATTGACATGGAGATAACAGAGATGTTAGAATTATCTGGCAGAGATTTTAAAGCAGCCATAATAAAAATACTTAAATAAGCCACAATATATATGCTGAAACATAAAAATAGGAAGTTATGACAAGGATATAGAAAGGCTCAGCAAAGAAATTAAAGATATAAAGAAGTTCTAAGTAAAAATTATAAAACTAAAAAATAAAATAATTAAGTAACTCAATGGATAGTTTCAACAGCATAATGGATGAAAGAAGGGAGACAAACAACGACCTTGAAGATACAACAACACAAATTACTTAATGAGAATAAAATAGACTGAAAAAAAGTAGACAGAACTGGGCAGGAACAGTGGGGCTATAATGGAAGAAAAAAGAAAACCTAATATTCATGTTATTAGAGTCCTGGAAGGACACAAAAAAGGTGAGGCTGTAATAATACTTAAAAGAAGAATGGCTAAAAATGTCTCAAGTCTAGCAAAAGACAGAAACACATTAGTCTAAAGAAGCTAAGTGTGACAGTGTCAGGTGTTAACCTGACTGGATTAAGAAATACGTAGACAGCTGGAAAAACCTTATTTCTGGGTAGATCTGAGAGGGTGTTTCCAGAGGAGATTGGCATGTGAATTAGTGGACTGGCTAGGAAAGATCTGCCCTCAATGTGGATGAGCAATATCCAATTATTTGGGAGTCCTGATAGAACAGAAAGGCCAAGGAAAGGCAAATTCTTTCTCTTTCTGTCCTGTAGCTGGAATATTCTTCTGCTAATCTGGGACATCCAGGCTGTCCAGATTTTGAATTTGGAAACTTATACCTGTAGCCCCTTGGGTTCTTGGGTCTTTGGCTTTGAGAGTCACACAGTTAGTTTCCTTTGTTCTGAGGCTTTCAAACTTGGACTAAGCCATGATACCAACATTTCAGAGACTCCAGCTTGCAGATGACTTTTCACAGGACTCCTTGGCCTCCATAATCAATTAAGCCAGGTTTCTTAATAATTCCTTTAGCTATCTATCTATCATCTATCTATCTATCTATCTATCTATCTATCCTATCTCCCTATTGGTTATGATTCTCTACAGAACATTGACTAATACATTGAGCAAACTCCAAACAGGATAAAACCAAAAATATCATACCAAGAGACAAGATTGTCCAGCTTCTGAAAAACTAAAGACAAAGAAAACACATTGAAAGCTGTGAATGAGAAATGACACTTCACCTATAAGGCAAAAATAATTCTAATAGGGAGCAGATTTCTCATCAGAAACCATAAAGACCAGAAGAAGAGAACTATCAACCAAGATTCTATATCTAGTGAAAATATCCTTCAGGAATAAAGAGAAAATCAAGATATTCTTCAATGAAAGAAATTAACATGAACAGGAACTTTATAAAAGAGAATATTCAAATCTTCAATAAGTATATGGAACAATATATAACATTGTCTACCATTGGGAAAACAAATTGATTCCTCCATGATATGCTACATTTTTACCGACTGAATAGCTAAAATTAAATAGATTTACAGTATTATTATTGGCAAGGAGGTAGAGGAACTTGTATTCACTTTTGTTGATTGTATAAATCGGTTAAAAAACTTTGGGAAACTGCTTGTATCTATAAATCTAACATATGCCTATATCATGACTCAGAAAATTCATTGCTACTACATACCTGAAAAATATGAGTGCATAGATTCTCAAAAATCATATCCAAAATGATGTTTACAACAGGTTTATTCATGTTTCAAACTGGAAACAATCCATAAATCTACCTGTAAAAAAACTGATGAGTGCTAATATACTCAAACAGTGTAATACTACCAACCTATAAATAATACTAACCACCTATAAAAAATAAATGCTACACACCTATTAAAAATCAATCCTACCTTCCTAAAAAATCTTAATATGCAGAATAATGCAGATTAATTTTATCAACATATTGAGCAAAAGAAGCGGGACACAAAAGAGGATATATTCCATAAATCCATTTATATGAATTTCAAGAATTGATTGAAGTACTAAATGATGGTTTAAAAAGTCCAAATAGTTAGAAAACCAGGGTGAGAAATGAACAGAACAATGAGAAAAATGAATGAGGGAATCTTCTGGAGTTTTGAAAAACATTGTATATCTGATTTGGGGTGGTACATAAACTACCTTCAAGCTCTATACTTTTGTGTGTGTGTGAGCGCACACAGGTGGAGTACAATTGGCTGAAGTGTGTTTTCTAACACTAAATTATTTGAGGTCCTCTACAAAAAAATCCAGAAAATTAGCTGTGCATGGTGGTGTGTGCCAATAGTCCCAGTTACTGGGGAGGTGAAATGGTTTGGGTTGAGGCTACAGAGAAGCCAGACTGCACCACTGCACTCCAGCCTGGGTGACAGAGTGAGTCTCTGTCTCAAAAATAAAATTAAATTAAAATTAAAAAATAAAAGAAAAAACAATTTGAGGTTGGGTTTTTCAAATTTCAAAGTCCTTGCAATCTCCATTATGCCATATTGCCCCCCCAAAATAAATAATACATCTATGTATAATTCTAAAGTTCAGTAACCCTGAAACATGGAAGATAATTTATCCTGATTAATAATACTGATGAAATAATATTAATATAGGGATAATTCAACACAATTCATAAGTAATTCTGCATAAAATATCACTTCTAGTGAAGATTTATTTATGTTTAAAATTGGAATTTTCCTATTTATATTAAAGGACAAATAAAAGAGTAGGATTTCGGTTACACTCACAGTGTGTGGGTTCAATAGTAATACTGATAAACGATTTGAAAGGTAGTTTTCTTTTTCTACAAAGATTTAAATTATTTGGGTATACTGCAAGACTCATTTAAAAGGATAAATAGCACATAAAGAGAAATAAGACATTAATATAATATGTAATATTAAAATAAAATGTAATAGTATATAATATTCCCTATAGACCCCTTCAAATTAAGATATTCTCCTGAATCTCTCCAAACATATTGCTTATCTGGCTTATCTAATTCTCTCTCAGGTTCTCAGTTATCTCCTGTGTGCTGAAAATTACCAGTTTTGTAACTTTAGGCCAGATCTCCCCTCCACCTCTCCCATCCCCTTTACTATCTAAACATTTAATGGATACTTTCACAACAAAATGCCCTACAATGAGCTCATCATCCCCTCCTCTCAATTTATTTATGTATTCTTAAAATCATATTGCAGTGCCACAGTTAGCCCATTCATCCAGCTAAGAACATTGCATCATACTTCATCACTTCCAGTCACTTTATATCTTGATTATATGCATATAGCATCCTATGCACAACATGCTGTTGTTTTTGTCTTTCTTATCATTCCTATTTTTAATCATTTTTTAGAAATAGCTCAAATGACTCTAATTAATACTCTATATTTCATTTTGTGCACATGTCTATTTCTAATTATCTAATTATATTATAATCTTGTATATAATTTTTCTATCTGTTCTATTGGAAGGTAACTGCATCTAGTCCCTTGCCATTAAGACAATCCCACACATGCAGCCTTTCATTTGAAGGTGATGGTACAAACAGACATTTACTTCTATGTTATTATACACCAATATTTATGGACCCCTTTCAGAAAACAGACTGAATATCTTAATTAAAAAGAGAAGAATGCATATCTATAAAAGTTAAGGTTTATATTTGTTTAGATCATGCTAGATTGCTTTTCTTTTTCCTATAAAAGAAATTGAGGGAAATTCTTCTCTTCTTATTCCAAATGAGATCTGACATTTATGGCTGGAGGTCACACTAGATCCAAAATTTCTGCTCTGAGGAAATCATAACGGTGTCAAAACAAAACACTTTCTCACACTATTGGTAGATTTAAAGGGTAAAATTCACAGATACTTGGTTTTAGCAGTGGAAAATCTGTCTGTCTGCCTCATTCTGTAAGTGAGCCATGTTTCCTTCTCTTGGCTACAAAACCAGTAGAATACTTGAAGTTGGGAGAAATAGGTTGTTATAGCTGTACCCTCCTTGGCAGTGTATTTGGGAGAGAAAAAGGAAATGGTGTCTCGCAATTTTTTAAATAATTTCAGTCCAAGGGCTTAAAGCACTGTCTAATCAATAGAGTGGCAGGAACTCGTTTGACTGACATGATCTCCCAGATAGCTGTTTTATTTTTAAATTTTTAAATGAATGAATATATGCATGAGAAAAGCAAATATAAAATGTTTATCTTTTGAATATATTTAGCTCTTTTAATTTTCATTTTGGAAGGGAACAATCAACACTTGACTATTTAACCCAAACCACGTTTTCCCAAAGTGTGATTTGCAGAACCCTGATTTAAGCAGCTGTTTGATAGGAATTAAGTGGTAGAAAGACTTCAACAATCAAACACACTTGGAATCACATAGCTAAGCAAGGTTAAATAAGTTTCTTCTCTTCATGAGTTAGAGCATTAGATGTGCAAACATACCTTAGAATCTGTTGGCATATGCAGATTTTCCACAGTTTTTGAATATGGCACTTTTTAATGGATTGCCTCAAGATAAAAATATTTTATGGAATTCATGTTACATACAGCATGCTTTGCAAAATACTACTGTAGACTAACCATATATATTTTTCTACTTTTTCCTAACATTTCTGCCTTTTTATAAAAATATCATCCTTTCATTTTCTGTTCTTGTTTGTTTAGTTTTCTGACCTTACTAAGCACCAACTGAGCATGGCTTAGCAGGAGGTAGAAGCTATTTATTGTAGTGACAAGCTAAGTAACCTGAGAGGGTAAGGGCATAAGAGATAAAAGGATGTTATTCTTTAAAAAATCACTTTTTTTTTTCCTGGTCTACTAGATACTTTGCAGATTCATTTTATTATAATACAAATGTCTACATAGAATGTCAACCTAAAGTACATCTTGCCTCCAAATCCCTTCTGGGTAGCCATATAAGCTATTCAGGGATTTCATTAGCCTCTGAACTGTCATAATCCACATAATATTAATAGCATTTAGGTACTGAGTTTAAGTAAAATCTAAAATCTAAAAAAAAATTACAAAGGAGGTTAAAAGTGCTATGAAACTTCTCTATAGTTAATAGTACATGGATTCTTTTTCATCAACACTATTCTAACCCTCTTATTGAGTGATTGTTATGTTGGATTATTAATTCAATGATTATGGCTTCCTTTTATACTAAAAAGTCGAGGAGCAAATTATAATGGACACAATTCTGAAATTGTTTAAATTCAATCTGATATTCCTTGTGACTCATTTATTATAGAATTAATATGTGATTTTTCCAAGATTCAGTATTTATAATAAACAAGATTGTTCTAGAATAAAACTTCCCATAAGTAGATTATGTACACTGAAGCACAGAACCCCATAGTGAGTTTTTTTCTCCCTAATTTTCTATGACTGTAAATCAGATGAAATCGTACTATGCCATACTTTATATGTATCTTTGAAGAACTAGTAAAATCCTTAATCCTTAACCAGTTTTTGCCCTGGCCAAAGTTCACATGGTAGACATACAGATGGTATAGTGCAGGCATTTAGTACAAAGCTTTGACCTCAAACTTCCATGTAAAACATACAGTTTTCACCCGGATAGAATGACCTTTGAGTCAGGGTTAGTCCTCTAACGTTTGTGGTCCAAAGCTTTGCCTACAGCAATAATGAAAACCACTCTATGCTCTGTTGTTAGGCCTATCTCTATATGTATCTTCTAAATTTCCCCTTGCTTCCCTCAAAATTTTTAACAATTTTTTAAATTTAATAATTTTATTTATTTACATATTGATTATTGCTTTCAGGTAACTGTGTCATTTTTTTCTTGTAAAGATGTATCACAATTTTTAAAAATCCAATAATAGAAATCTTGATAACTTTTCTGAAGAATCATAACTTTCTTTTTCTTAATGAATCGTTATTTTTTCAAAATAAAGATTCCTTTATGATAGATTTGGAATGAGATCCTTAGTATACTTCATATAGTAGAAAAATTATCCATCATCATTCTTTCACAGATCAAATAATTCAAATATGGAAAAGAAGATGTTTCTCATTGATATATACCTTCTTAACGATGAAGACAAATTATGTTAAAACTAATTTGTATGTTTCCCATGAAGTTGAATGGAGACATATTTAAGGCAAATGTATGTCTCTTGTTCTCTAGGGGAGGTGCCAAATTCTCACTTCACCAAAAACGACCATTTGTTCTGGCTTTGTTTACGGTTTGAATTTCTGCTTGATTTCTTCTTCCATTGTGAAATCTGTATCTATTCAGGTACATTAGAATATTTTTATAGTTTAGTTTCCAAGTAGCTTTCTGCTTAGGGCCAATCTGATATCAACTATTCAGCAACTGTGAATTAAGCTGGCCTTAGGGTTGGAATCAAATTTATTTAGTACTCTCATGCATGCCATATGTTTGTTTATCAAACTGGGAGATTTCTTGGTCCTTAGGAAATGAGAGAATATTTCTGTCAGTAACCTGATTTTGGAAATGTGAGTGAAGTCTTGATAAAATTTCATTTTGAGTCTTTGCTCTGCTACTTAAGCTATCGGTTTGCACAGGCTTCCAGAGATACAGAAGAGTTCTTTGTTGAGAAGAATAATTTTTTTTAAATTCCATGCTCAATTATCAGTCAATGTTATCACAAAACTGAGTGGATTTTAAAAAAAAAGTCTCTCGTTTACTAGATGTAGTAAAAACTTTCTTTTATATGTCAAAATTACTTCTTAAAAAACATGCCAGGTGAGGTGACTGGCACTTGTAATCCCAGCTGCCCTGGAGGCTGAGGCAGGAGGTATGCTTGAAGCAAGGAGTTCAAGGGTGAAGTGAGCTATAATCGTGTCACTGAGCTGTTTCTTAAAAAACAAAAACAGAAATATTATTATATGACAGACAGTACGCTGAATCGTGAAATACATATTTTTATAGTTCTTTATAATTTTCCACTTGACTTTTTAACTTTATCTTTGAGTGCCAAAAGGACCAAAGTAGTACACAGTATGCAAACATTAATTTTCCCATTTTACATGTAATGTTAGCAAGTATTTGCAAAGTGTTTAGTATGTTCCTGTTTAGTGAATGTTCAGTATGTGCCTGTTCCAAATGTACTATATTGATGAACTTATTTAGGTTTTACAAAACTCAAAAAAAGAATCACTATTATTTTCCCCATGTACGTGTAATGAAGGAATCATGTCATAGAAAGTAAACAACTTTTCAACATCCCACAGTTAACAGTGGCAGAGCCTGAATCCAACCCAGGCAATCTGGCCCCACAGAATTTCATCACAACCTTTATATTATACTGCCTCTCACATCACAAATAAGGAATAGGGCATCATGAAATTGTGATTTTTTTTACATTGCTATGTAAGCATATATAATGAGTCTGTTTCTAGAGCTATTGTCTTCTGATTTTAATTTATAAGAGATTAAAAAACCTAGTGAGCATATTGAAATTTCTGAATAGAAGATCAGTATCTTTCTCAAATCCAATGAAATGATTTAATTTCTAGATGGGGTATCATTCTTTTGGTGAAAAAAAAATGCCCATCAGGAAACCAGGACCAAACGGTAGCAAATATTTTTCAATGACAAATTATGAATTTGTGAATACATGATACACATGAGTGAAGCTACAATTGCTACATGCTAGTTAAGTGGAATGAATAGAATCATTTATTCAACTAAGATTTGTGAGCTCATCATTGGAACTTGTGTAGGTGACTGATATGTGTCAGTGAATGAAGCAAAGTTCCTCTCTTTTATGGTCTATAGAAAAGCAAATGAAGGGAAACAAAAAAGAAAAGAAGGAAAATAAACACATAATAAATACATAAATTGTAAGGCATTAGAAATTACAGAGAAAAATAAAATACGAAGCATGGAAAGAGGAAATCTGAAACTTGAAGGAGCTTATGATGGTGAAATGACTGCAGTTTTTAACAGGTGTACTGATTAGGTCTGACATTTGGGCAAAAATTGTAAAGAGGTAAGAAAGGTAGTCATCCAGTTTTCTGAGGGAACAGCATTCCAGGAAATGGAATAGCTACTATAAATGATTAAATGGGGGGGGAATGACTGGTATAGTCAAGACATAGTAAAGTGGTCCAGAGAACAGATTACACACATACAATTTACATAAAATTAAAATGTTAAAAGTGTTAATTATTTAAAGATGGTAACAATAGAGAATTAAACAAATTTGAGTTCCTCTTAATCACTGGACATAGGTTGCATGCCCATGAAGCTGGGCTTGGTGGTAGACTAAACAATCTTGGTTACAATCTTATATCTTGGGGGGGATGTAAGATTAGAGATGAAGAGGGGCCGTATCTTGTAGTACAATATGAGCCATAGGAAGGACTTCTGCTTTGACTCTGAGTGATATGGGGAGCTACTGAATGGTTTCGAACAAAAGAGTGACATGTTTTTACTTATAGTTTTAAAAAGACCTCTTCTGCTGCTCTTTTAAGACTGAAAGGTAGATTGGTAAGAATAGAAGCAGGAAAAAGTTGCATTAATAATTAATAATTGAGTTGGATGAAAATATTTTTAAGAAATCTGATGTCTTTGCAGTAAATCTAGTAGCTCTATCTTATATGTGTAAATGTACACATATGGTAGTATAAACATATATTAAGAAGAGCACTTCAAATTAAGAGGACTTTGTGGCTTTATGTAAATTGATTACAGGAGATAAAAATAAAACTAGTTCCCAAAAAAGGATTATATAAAGGAATGGTTGACATTATATTCAATGTAAATTTCTAGTTATGGAAATCTCATGTATTATTATATTTCAGTTCTGTGGATAATCAGAGTATACATTTAAAACATGCAAGGAGGTTGGGAAGGGACAACATGTGGGAGAAATGCCTGATGTCGGTGATTGGGGGATGGAGGCAGCAAACCACCATGGCATGTGTGTACCTATACAACAATACTGCAAGGTCTGCACATGTACTACAGAACTTAAAGTATAATAAAAATAAATAAATAAAAATATCTAATGAATGATGGCATATAAATCTTCATTGAAAGCAATCACAAATCTAAGATAAATTTGTGTGAAAAGATTTTTGGAGATAACATCATTTGAAGGAAGTTGAACATTTGACTCTTAATGGTTTTTCTGAGTGGTAACATTTGTCTTGGTCCTTAGTTAATGCATCCTAAATAATACATTCATAATAACAATTTTATTATGCTAATTTCAGTGTTAAACTGAGCAATTTTTTGTATGCATACACATTCTAGGCTATATACGTTAAGTTAGATTTACAGAAAGTCAAACATTAATGTTGACAGAAAGCAAACATTAATTAATATCACAATGTAGAGAATTCCTCCTTCAAGTATTTTTGTCAACTTTTATATGGAGTGTTGAAATTCTTATCATTATAAAGTGAGAAAAACAGTCAAATTTAATTAGTATAATGTATACTATACAAAAAATTTTAAGAGTTTATTGCTTTCAAAAACAAAACGATGGCTAGAGACAAATAATTCATGGTCTCTAAAAATTTATTAAAAAAATAAACCAGGATGGGATTCTGGATAGATGGATGCATTGTTAGAGTAGCTTGTGAATCTCCCCCAGTCTCTTAAATTAAAAAAAAAAAAGGATAAATTAATATAGCAAAACCAAAATTCCCATAAAAATATCTACACGACAAAATGGTTTCATAAACTCTAAAATATGTGTGTGTAGTCAAACCTACAAGACCCACATGGAATAAGAAATGGCAAGAGGAGAATCAGAAAAAAAGTGAATAGGTTCTTGCAGCCCTGGAATCTGATGAACCCTCAAGTTACCCAAGATAATCTTCCCAGTTTAAACTGAGAAGAGTATCCAAAACTAAGAAGGGATTTTAGGCCTAAGCAAAATGGATGATTTTTTTTTTTCTTTTTTTCTTTTATTCAGTCTCCGTAGAGACTGTCAAAAATTGCCAATGCTGACTATATTTCAAGTCATGGCAGGGTATTGGGAAAAGTTTTTAATTAGCAATAATCGCGCCTCGGATAAACCTCATTGGTGACGATACTGCCACTGAGCAAAGCTAAGCAAATGGATGATTTTAAGGAGACTGTTTGAAGGATAAAAGCAGTCTGAGCCTTTTGAAATCTAGTACCTAAAAAGCCAGAGCTTACATCCAGGAGAAGACCCTCAGTTATAAAGAAAGTGTTGGAAATATGATGGAAATGAGCAGAACAGAGACACAGGGGCAGAGAGAAGATTTTCTCAAAAAACATGTGAACATGTTTGATAATTTTAGAAAAATAACAGAAGAAAAAGCTCTAGAATGATGGAGTTAGCAAAACTATGCTGACTCATTATTACATTTTGAAAAATACAGAAACATTAATCTCACCTAAAAGTGAATATCTAAAATGTGTTATACATAAATAAGGGAATACTCACCTGTAATCCCAGCACTTTGAGAAGCCGAGGCGGGCAGATCACGAGGTCAGGAGATCAAGACCATCCTGCCCGAGGGAGACACCCCCCCCTCTCCTAAAATACAAAAATTGGGGGGGGGGGGGGCGCCGCCCGCCATCCTACTCTCGGAGGCGGAGGCAGGAGAATTGCTTGAACCAGGGAGTCAGAGGTTGCAGTGAGCTGAGATCGCGCCACTGCACTCCAGCCTGGCGACAGAGTGAGACTCCTTCTCAAAAAATAAATAAATAAATAATAAGTACTTAAATAATTATGCTTCCATAAAAATAATTATACCGATAAAAGAATAAAAAGCAGAATAACATTCCTAAAAGAGGAAGAGCATAATAGAAAGACCTGCTTCCAAATTTAAAAATATATCCTGCTATTTCATAATGATCTAAAATTAGTGGGAAAAAAAGAAAAAAATGAATGAGTTCATGTCCTTTGCAGGGACGTGGTTGAAGCTAGAAGCCATCATTCTTAGTAAACTAACACAGGAACAGAAAATCGAACACCACATGTTCTCACTCATAAGTGGGAGTTGAACGATGAGAACACATGAACACTGGGAAGGGAACATCACACACTGGGGCCTGTTGGTGGGTGGGGGCAAGGGAAGGGAGAGCATTAGGACTAATACCTGATGCATTCGGGGCTTAACAACTAGATAATGGGCTGATGGGTGCAGCAAACCACAATGGCACATGTATACCTATGTAACAAACCTGACCTTTCTGAACATTTATTCCAGAACATAAAGTAAAATTTTAAAAAATTGTGCAAAAATAATTGAAGCTCTGAAAGAACAACTGAAATCACAAGTCAAAGAAAATAAGAAATGAGGTCAAGAAAATATTTGAAAGAAAGAGTTATGAAAAGAAAGAATTTAAAAAAATTTTAAAAGCCATAATTTCATAAGATACATAAAATATGGAAAAATGAGATTTTAATATTCTTAAATGATGAAAAATTCACATGGATTTGAGTTAAATATTAGTTATAGCATATAAGACATGACAAATGAACAAGCTAAAATAGAATCTTTACTCCCCAAAACAAAACAATTCAACAGAATGTAATTTTTAAGTGTCACTGAAAAAACCCTACTGTAAATAAAATATTGCAATGTCACAGTTCATACATAAAGTAACATGAAATGACCCACAGATTGACATATGCCAGGAAAAGTAGTAAGTTTTAGTAGAAAGGGAAATAAAAGATAATCTTTGGATATTTAGGCAGCTAGGTTATGTAATGTACAAAGAAAGGAAAATCAGATTGTCATCAGTCTTTTTGACAATACTTAAGACCGTAGGACAATGAGATAACATATTTAGAATATTCAAGAAAAGAAAAGCTAATATTTTATATTTTGTCAAACTTGACAGAGATATCCATTAGAACCATACAACACTCAGAAAGAAAAATTTTCTATGAATTTTTTAGAAATATAGCAGGTGAAATATTGAGATTTGTAATTTATTTTAATAGATGATGATTATCAGATTGTTATAATATGTTGACTTTTTGAATACATTTAAATTTTGCTTTAGGAGAGGACTATAGCAATGAGGTAAGCATTACATCATTTATAATTATTTAAGGTTTTCAGGAAAAATAATAGAATTCTTCCTAAAATGTGCAGGGGAGCAGAATAATGACTTAAAGCTTCGTGAACTACTTTTTAAAAAATATTTTGATAGCCTGTGATAGTAGCAGACTGAATACATTATAAACACAGTTAAAACAGAAGAAAGGAGGTAAGTGTAAGGCTGTTGCAATTATCTAGGTAGAAACAATGGTGATTATGTTTCTGGAACCTCTGGTAAACATGAAGAAGGATCAAGCTGGAACTTATTTTAAAGATATAATTAGCAGGATTCAGTGATATAGAAAACATAAAGTATTTTTTAAAGAAGGATGCATCATATATGATTCCAAGGTTTCCAGACAGAGAATCTAGAAAATCATCAGGAAAAACTCCTTTGACAGAATTGGGTTAGGTGGAAAGAAAATGCGCTTTGGGGATGATGTGGAGGAGGTGAATTTTGCAATAGCGAGTTTGAGGTGACAAACCTCTGAATGTCAAAGAATTTTATATATGCAAGTTGCAAGTTTGTGATCAGGACTACAGACATATACATGTGGGGTTATTTTGAGAGAAATAAATGACTCTAACAATGAACTTAGAGGAATATTCTGAAAGACCAAATGAAGACAACTCAGATTTCTAATATTAAATAACTTCCTATATTTTACAGCCGGTTGCAGTCTTTTTCAGCAGTAAGTGTTCGCTGAAAGATGGGGTGATGTTAGAGGATATAGTTTCAAAATATCTTTGCCTTATATTACTCTAAGTAATTCATTCTTAACAAATGAAATTTTCATGAAGGTTGCCGTGAGCATGTCATATAAAGGCTCAGCTCTCAATTACATTTTAACCTCTCAGTTTACAATACAGTTATCATGGGGTAGATTGTAGAAGTGTATGTGTTGGAGGGGAAGAAAATGTATCCAAGTGTATGAAGTAATTTATCTTTGTACATAGATCTAAAACACCAGCTATACTCTTTTACTGCAGCATTGCCTATTTTATACGAAAAAAAATTGGAAAACAGCCTAAGGCTGTGTCAACCCAATGTCAAAATGAATTGATAAATTCAGCATGAGAACCGTAAAGCTGTATATTAATTTTTTTAAAATTATAGTTGAATTTTAATATTTTCTCTAATTTTAGGTAGATTTCTAATGAGCCAACTACTGAAGTTAATACTATAAAATATTGTCTTATTAACATCTTTGTACATGTCAAACATTGCACTACTCAAATATATTTTGGTGGGTGGGTTCCATGCTAATTTTTTTTTATTATTTGAAATATTCAGACCGTCACACTATAATGACAGTCTATTTTCTGAATCCATGAGCAACTGAGTTTTAGTTGTGTGACATTATCACCAGTTGAAATATTTCTGTCTTAAAAAAAGTGAATCGTATTACTTAAGAATTTAACCAGAAAATAAATTGCAAAACACTACCATGAAGAAAGGCAGTTTGTGAAGTTTTATAGTTATGCTGGCCAATAAGTAGACTTTAAAATCTACCCTCCAGTTGAAGTAAATAGGATTTTAATGGTTATTTAAATTTTGGTAGAATTATTAGAATTATTTATAAATAACATATCACATTAAGTTGAAGAGATAAGAAAATGAAAATAAATTATACCTTTCCTGAAATTAATTATATTTAATCTCAATTTCAGATATCACTGCTTTATTTTTATTGTTACTGAGAGTATTATAATATAAATCAAGATGTCAGAAATATATGAGATAGCATGTGGTGGAATAAGAGAAAATGTAAGGAAAATTAATTATTAACTTCCTCCCAGAGAATGTAATATGACTTTAATAAATCAAGTTTATCTAGCTAGCTGTCATCTACTGTCTACCTGTCTCTATCTACCTACTGATATATTGAATATATTGTGTCCCCAAACTTCAAAATGTTGTAAAAGCCTGTGTGAAAATTGTTTTACTCTTTAATTTCAAATTAATCTTTGTAAGAGTAGAATTACATTTTATTTTTTAAAAATCAGCCTCAAAACTATCTTGGCCTATAACATACCAGAAGTAAAATATTCTCTTAATGTTTCTCTAAAATCTCAGCCTCTATATAACATGTTTTACATAAGAATGTGTCTAAAAATGTAAGATTTAATATGTACCTTTTGGCTCCGCTGAATTAATTGTCCATGAACTAGGACGTAGATTTCAGGAAAGCAATAGTGTGAAGGATATGGAAGGTGGTGAGAGACACTGTGTCATTTCAAGTAGGTGATGGATTGAGGAGCAATTGCAAGCTGGAACCTCCTGGTGATATAAATACCCAGACATATATACATATAATTTTCTAAAAAGCTCTCCAGTCACCCTTTCTCCTTTTCCATATAGACCAAAATTAATTTTTGTGCATCACTTTTCATTATGGGGCTATCAATACCCCCATAGGTCTTCAGAGACCTACTGTTAATATAAAATGCATTTCATTAATAGGCAAGGTAAAGATGGAGATGACTGTAGAGAACTTGGAATGCCAAGATCTACTACGTGTTAACAGTATATATGAGGGACTAATGTAAGATCTGCAGACTTTTCTAACAGAAGTAGGAAGTCTGAGTTTGTAAATGAAATAAGCAATTTTTAAAATACTGAATTGTTAAAATTAAGTATACGTATAAAAAAATAAAGGAATAACAAGATTTAGAGGCCACTAATATATTTTTTATTATCTGCATTACAACCCCCATCTTCCATCTTAACAGGTTTTTCTTCTAATCTGAGCAAAGCTTCTTTTTTTTTTTTTTTTGAGCCAGAAATTTTTATTGCTGTATCCAAAGAGAAAAGCAAGTATAGCTTAAGTTATTTGCCCACTTTGTCCATGTTTGTATAAATACTACTGGTCAAACCTCCCTGCGGTTAACATCCATAATATTTGTTTATCTGAAAATGACTTCAAATTCGTTTAATATTTGTGTAATATTTTCACCAAGTATACAACTCTAATTGGCATTATTTTCCCCCATTAAGTAATGTGAAAGTGTCATGGCAGCATCATAAAAAAAAATACACTACATAAAATAGTAAAGAAAGTTGTTTGGACTGGAGAGATTAAACCAGCAATAAAAACATTGATAATGGTAAATATGTTGGTAGATATATAATTGTACTGGTCCATTCTCTCTCATGCTGCTGTGAATAAATTACTGGGTAATTTATGAAGTAAAGAGGTTTAATTGACTGAGAGGTCCGCAGAGCTTGGAGGCATCAGGAAAATTACAATCATGGCAGAAGGGGAAGCAACACATCCTTCTTCACATGTGGCAGGTAAAAGAAGTACTGAGCAAAAGTGGAACAAACCCCTTATAAAACCATCAGATTTCATGAGAACTCACTCACTATCACTGAGAACAGCATAAGGGTAACCATCCCCATGATTAAATTATCTCCCCATTGGGTCCCTCCCACAACATATGGGGATTATGGGAACTACAATTCAAGATGGGGTGAGGACACAGCCAAACCTTATTAAAAATATATTTTCATTAGCTTAATTTTATTATCCTAAATTTGTTCATTCAAGCAAAAATTATAACAATGTAGTATAGATTTCATAAAATGTGTAGATGCTGTATATTAAAAAATAGCACAACCTAATGAAGATAAATGAAAATAACTGCAGTTGTTTTCTCATTTTATGGGATATGGTAAAATATAAACACTAATAGTCAATGATAAGTTTAAAATGCATATTATAATTTCCAGATATAACACTAAAATAATCTAAGAGAGGGGTGCAAATGAGAGGAAAATGAGAAAGAAATACATCTTTTAAAAAAAAGACAGACCTGAATTGAACCATATTAACAATTAAACTCAGTTAAAAGTAAAATAAAGGCTGAGTGCAGTGGCTTAGGTCTGTAGTCTCAGCACTTTTGGAAGCCGTGAAGACGTGGTGGATCACTTGAGCCCAAGAGTTGGAGACCACCCAGGGCAACATGGCGAGACTCTATCACTATAAAAATAAAATAATTATACGGGAGCGATGGCACATATCTGTAATCCCAGCTACTGGGGAGGTAGAGGCAGCTTAAGGGCAGAATATCAAGGCTGCAGTGAGCCCTGTTTGTGCCACTGCACTTCAGCCTGGGCGACAGAGTGAGACTTTCTCTCAAAAACAAACAAACAAACAAATAAATAAATATCTAAAACGTTCTACATTTACTAAAGACATTGGATTTACAATTTAAATTTCCTTAACAAAGATAACTCCGGCCCAGGTGGATTAACTGTAAACATTTTGAAACATTTATCCAATTTATCCAAAGAATAAAATCTTACAAAAATTCCTTCAGAATATAGAGAGGGCCTTTTATGAGGCCAATATAACACTGATAGTTAAACCTGGCTAACATAATTAAATAAATAAAATTACAAACCCATATGCCTCATAAATATAAATACAAAAACTCTTAAGAGAATATTTGTATATAAAATCCAGTTAAATATAAAATAAATTGTACATAATTACCAGGTGGGGTTTCCCTCAAAGAATGCAAGTTATTTTAATATTGAAAAATCACTGTAATTCACCAAAATAAAGAGCAAAAATAGCATTATCATTTATTTCAAGGATAGGAAAACACATTTGACCAAATTCAACATTAGTTTATTACACAAGTTATCAACAAAGAAAAGAAATAAATGTTTTGTATCTGATAGAGAGCATCCATGAAAAACTTACAGTTAATATCATTCTATTAGTGAAATATCAGTGTTTTCCCCAAACTTAGGAATGAGGAAGGGATATCCATCTTACCATGCCTAGTCATCATTACAGTGGATGCCTTTGCCTGTACAGTATAACAGGAAGAAATAAAAAAGCATAAAGAACAGAAAATAAGGAGTAACATTGTCCCTAGTTTCATCCAGATTCTTTTTGTGGAAATTCCTACAAGCGATATAAAACCACTGCTAAAACTGATAGGCAAATTATCACGCTTGAATGATAGAAGACGATCATCAATTGTATTCTATACCAGCAGCAATTAATGAGAAGATCAGAAATAAAGAGAATTCCATTTTACAACAGCATCAAACTTAAGATAATACTTAGGAAGAAACTTAACAGATGCTAGTTCTCCATGCCCAAAATAACAAAACTGTTTTGAAAAATTAATGAACTAAACAAATAAAGTGTCCTGTACGTTTAGGCTTGGGAGGATTTGAATTGCGAAGGTGTCAATTCTCTATAAGTCAATTTATAGAGGGAGGAGACCGGCAGGGCTTGTTTTCTAGTCACAGCCCTGCTGACCAGAATAGAATCTGCCCCAGAAGGGATAAGTAAAGAAACCTGTAGAAACCAGCAGGTGGTGAAAATAGCGATCCCTAGCTGACCTCATAGCTCATTAGCATAAGACACTCCCACCAGACCCATGACAGTTTATAAATGCCATGGCAATGACCCAGAAGTTACCACTCCTTTCCCTAGCAATGACTTAAAAGGTACTGTCTCATTTCCTAGAAAGTTCCAAATAACCCATCCCTGAATTTGTACTGAGCCTACCCTTAATTTGCATGTGACTGAAAGTGGATTTACCTGAGTATCAATACAGTTTCCAAGCACCCATATTTTGCCCTCTCTGGGTGCACTGCCTATGAGTTAGCCCTGCTCCAAAGGAGCAGTACTGTTCAGTAAAAGATTGTGGTCTAATACCACCAGCTCACCCTCTTATTCTTTCCTGGGTAAAATCAAGAATCCTGGGCTACACCCCAGTTTTGGGACTGCATCAGTTCTGTTGAGATATGATTCACATGCAATGAAATTCATTCTTTAAAGTGTAGAATTCTGTGACTGTTATATTCAGTTGTTCAACCATTCCCACAATGTACATTTAGAACATTATTTTTTCACTTCCAAAGGAAACACTATACCCAATAGCAGTTATTCCTCATTTGTCCAACCCTTCCCTATGTACCTTTGGCAACTGATAATCCATGATGTGTCTCTACAGATTGATTTGCTTGTTCTGAACATTTCATATAGGGGAATCACAATATTTGATCCTTTGGAAATGCTTTATTGCATTTTACAAACTCTTTTTAATGTTCAAACGTAGTATATTTAAGTACTTCATTCTTTTTCATTGCCAAATAATGTCCAATTGTAAGATACACTACATTTTATTTATTCATTTATCAGATGATGGATATTTAGATGTTTTCACTTTTTGGCTATTATAAGTACTGCTGCTATGTATATTCATATAACAGATTTTTATGGAAATACATATCTTAATTTGTCTTCAAAATATACATAGAATTGGGATTGCTGAGTTATATGACAGCTCCATGTGCAACACTTTGAGGAACAACCAGACTGTTCCAACATGGCTGCACCACTTAACATCCCAGCAACAAGAAATGAGGTTTCACATTTTTTCAACCTCCTGTGAACACTTGGTGGTTATTTGTCTTTTTTGTTTCAGCAACTCTAATGCATGTGAAATAGTTTCCCTTTGTGGTTTCTATTTACATTTCCCTAATGACATAGAATATCTAGAATGACTCTGTGGGCTTGTTGATCATTTGTACATCCTTCAGAAAAATGTCTATTAAAATATTCTTTTAACAAAATAGGTTATCTTTTTATTGATGAGTTGTAAAATTTTCTTTATATTCTGAATACAGGGCCTTATCAGGTATATGGTTTGTAAATATTTTTCCTATTTTTTTTTTTTTTTTTTGAGAGGGACTTTTGCTCTTGTCACCCAAGCTGGAGTGCAATAGTGTGATCTCAGCTCACTGCAACCTCTGCCCCCTGGGTTCTAGTGATTCTCTTGCCACAGCCTCCCGAGTAGCTGGGATAACAGGCACCCACCACCACGCCCAGCTAATTTTTGTACTTTTAGTAGAGACTGGGTTTCCGCATGTTAGCCAGGCTGGTCTTGAACTCCTGACCTCAGGTGATCACCTATCTCCACCTCCCAAAGAGCTGGGATTACAGGCATGAGCCACTGACCCCGGCTGATTTTTCCTATTCTTTAGTTTGTCTTTTTATTTATTGGTGATGCCTTGTGAAGCAGAAATATTTTAATTTTGATAAGACTGATGTATCTTTTGTTGTTGTTTGTGCCTCTGTTCCCATAGCTACTCCATAGCTACCCCATTGCCTAGTCTAAGGATATAAAGATTTATACCTATGTTTTCTTCCAAAAGTTTTATAGTTTTAGCTATTACATTTAGGTCTATAATACATTTTCAGTTAATATTTTTGTATGGCATGAGGTAGCAGCCCAACTTCATTCTTTTGCATATGGCTTCTCAGTTGTCCTAGCACCATTGGTAAAAATCTATATCCTCTTTGAATCATCTTAGCACTCTTGTCAAAAACAAATGGACCATAAATATATGGCTTGACTTTTGGACTCTTAATTCTAATTTATTGATATTTAAATCAATTCCTTTTCCTTTTATTTTCTTGTCCCCTGCCTCCATGCCCCTGCCTGCTTCCTTCCTTCCTTCTTTCCTTCCTTCCTTCCCTTCTTTCTCTCTCTCTTTCATTCTTTCTCTCTTTTCGTCCTCCTTCCTTCTTTCCTTCTTTCCTTCCTTCCTTCCTTTCCTTCCTTCTTTTCCTCTACCTGTTTCTTCCTCCTCTTTTTTCTTCCTTTTTTTTTTTTTTTTTTGAGACAGGATCTTACTATGTTGCACAGGCTGGAGTGCAATGGCTATTCACAGACACCATCATGGCACACGGTAGCCTCAAACCCCTGGGCTCAAGTGACAATACTGCCTCAGCCTCCTGAGTAACTGAAACTACAGGTGCCTGCCACCAGGCCTGACTTATTTAAGTCTATTCTTATGCTAGTATTATCTGTTCTAATATTTGTAGTTTTAAAGTAAAATTTGAAATCAGGAAATGTGAGTCCTCTAACTTGATTCATTTTTCAAAATTGTTTTGACTCTTCTGAGTCACTTGCCTTTCCATATAAATTTTAAGATAATTTTATCTTTTTCTGCAGGAAATTCAGTTGGAATTTGCATAATAATTGTACTGAATCTATAGATCAGCATGAGAGCAACTGCCTTTTAACAATATTAATAGCATGTCCCAACCCATATATTTTAATATTTTCTCATTAATTCAGGTATTATCTAATTTCTTTCAAAGTGTTTTATAGTTTTTAATGTATAGATATTGCATTTCTTTTGTTAAATTTATTCCTAAGTATTTTATTCTTGTTAATTCTATTGTAGATATAATTATTTCTTAATTTCAGTTTGGATTTTTTTATTGATAGTATTTAAAATTCAAATGGATTTTTTGCATATTAATCTGGTATCCTACAAATTTGTTGGATTTATTTGTTAGTTTTATTTTTTTAGTTGAGTTTTTAAGATTTTCTATATACAATGTAATCAACTACAAAAAGTTTTATTTCTTCCTTTGTAAATTGGATGCCTATTATTTCTTTTTCTTACCCAATTTACCTGCCTACAGCCTCCTTTAAAACGTTGAATAGAAATGGCCAATATAAATAAGTTTTTCATGTGGCTAATCTTATGGAAAAAGCTTTCAATCTTTCCTATTAAGTGAGATATTAGTTGTGGGTTTTTCACAGATGTCCTACAAAATGTTAAGAAAGTTCACTTCTATTGTATTTCATTACTTTTTTCATGAAAGATGTTGGATTTTGAAAAATACATTATCTTCATTTACTAGGATAATCATGTGGGGTTTGGGGTTCCTTTATGATATTTTGGTTTTTAGTTTTGGATATTAAATTCCCGGGATAGATCCCACCTGGTCATGATACATAATTACTTTTATATTTTGCTGAATTTGATTTACTAATATATATTGTATATATAATACTAATGTATATCATCTATATGAATATAGTATATATTATAATTATAAAATATATAATAGCATATATGTTAATATAGATTTTATATATATAATACATAAGTAAATATATATATTACATGTAACATAATGTAAGTATATATTAGTAAATCAACATATCAATATAGATTATATATCATAATTACATATATGTTATATATTACATATACAATATATTATATATAATATTAAATATATATTTGATTTCTTAATATATATTACACATAATATATATATACTTTTCTTTTTGACAATGTCGCTCTTGCTGGAAAGCAGTGGTTTCATCATGGTTCACTGCAGCCTTGACCTCTGGGCCCAAGCCATTCTATCTTAGTCTCCTGAATAGCTAGGATCACAGGTGTACTGAAATTTTGAAGTATTTTTTAATTTGTTTTTTTGCCTTGTTTTTTTGTTTACTGCATTTATATTATATATAGATCAGTAGTCTTTTTTGCAATGAATTTGTCTGGTATTGGTAACCAGTTAATATTGATCTCAGAATGAGTTGGTAAGTGTTCACTCCTTTTCTGTTTTTTTGAAACAGTTTACATAGAATTGAATTTAATTCCTTAATTTATTTCTAAAATTCACCAGTGAAGCCACCTAGACCTGGGATTTTCTTTGTGAAAAGTTTTAAAATCACCTACTTAATCTCTTTAAAGTTCTATCCATATTTTCTAGTCCATTTGAGTTGGTTTTGATAGCATTTTAATTTCTAGACATGTGCCAGTTTTATCTAGGTGAACTAATACGTTGGCATATATGTACTCATAATTTTACTTATAATTATTTTTATTTCTTTAAAGTCTGAAATGATATCTTGTCCTTCATTTTTAATTTTAGTAATTTGAACATTCTTTTATGATAAGTCTAAATAAAGTTTTGTTACTGGTGTTATTTCAAATAACCAACTTTAGATTTTTTTTATTTATTCTATTGTTTTCCTATGCAAAATTTAATTTATTTTGCTTAACTTTTGTTTTCTTCCTCCTGCCCACTCAGGAGGGCTTTAGTCTTTCTATTTTCTTGGGGTGGACAGTTAGGTTATTAATTTGTTTTATTTATTAATAATTAATTAATTATTTTATTAAACAAATATTATTAAAACAAATTAATTATTAATTTGTTTTATTTATTATTAATTTGTTATTAATTTATTAATTTGTTTAGTCTTTCTATTTTCTTGGGGTGGACAGTTAGGTTATTAATTTGAAATCATTCTTTCATTCTTTATTGACATAGGCACTTGTAGTTATAAGTTTTCCTTTAAACAATACTTAGAAAAATAGATCAGTGAAACATAATAGGGAGTCCAAAAATCACATTTATGATAAATGGATTGGTTTCAACGTCTTTAAAGGAATTCAGTGGAGATAGGAATGTCTTTCTGACATGAGGCTGGATAAAGTAAATATGCATATGGACTAAAATGAATTTTTATGCCTCACATCAGAAACCTACACACACACACACTCACACACACACGCACACACATACACAATTAGAAATAGATTATAGACTTACATAAAAAAGATACAAGCAAAGCTTTTAAGTGAAAAAAGCAGATTATTTTGACATCTGTAGTAGATGCACATTTCTTACTCAGGACACATAAATAATGAAGGAAAAAATGATAAATTAGACCTAATCAAATTTAGAAACATATTTACATTATATGACACAGTTAAAAATATGAATAGGCAAGCTGTGGTCTAGAAAAAAATTTATAAAACACATATCACAACAAAACATGTGTCCAGGATATATAATATCCTAAATAATTAAAACTAAGAATAAACACATAACAAAGGATTGACAATCAATTTGAACAAATAATTCACAAAGGAAGCAAAATAATGGGCCAATATGCATATAAAAAATGTTTAATATGATGGATCATTGGGCATATGCAAATGAACATCACATGAGACATACTCAAATGGGAAAACTTTACATTCTGGCAATATTAAATGTTGGCAAGGATGTGGATTAGGAATTCTCAACTATTGCTAGTGGGACCTTCTTTGATGGAACCTCTGACAAATTATTTGGAAGATTCTTCTGAATTTAAACAAATATATATTCTGTGACCTACTATTCTACTTAAAGTCATTTATTTAAGATGAATAAAAATATAAAACCAGAAAAAGGCTTTCATAACAGTTCTATTTATATTCGTTAGAATATGAAAACATTATAAGGGCTGATCAACAGGAGAATGAATAAACAAATTGTTTTCTATTTATACTATGCAACACTATTCACCATTAATAAGATACATTCATTAAGATAGGTGAATTTCATGGACATTATGGTGAGCGAAAGAAACTAGTCATAAAATGGTAGCTACTTCATGATTTCTGTTACATGAAAGTCTAAAACTTCAAACTTGTTCGTGGTGGAAAAAACAACAAATGTTGCCTTTTGAAATTAAAAGTGTAGGATAGTAGGGAACATTGTGTGGTGGTAGTAATGTTCTTTATTTTGATAGAGGTGTAGGTTAGATGGGGGCAAATTTATTAAAACTCACAAAACAGTGTTCTAAAATCTCATGTATTTCATCATATGTAAATTTTACCTAAGAAATAAAAACCACAGACAAAAATTGAACCCTAATTAGTAGATTTTTTATTGCAATATGAATTAAGAAATCTAAAATTTTTTCTGTATCTTCTAATTTGAAAAAAATGAGTAAATACATTGAGGTTGATTAGAGTTAGACTTTTTTACTATTGAGAAAGGGAATTATAAATACAGAAAGGGAAAAGAACAGCATAAAGCAATGTGAGTCCAGATCTCAGTCTCTAAACACTAGTCTCCACTAAGAGAAATTAAATTTCCTTGAAGTAATGACTAATTCTTATACCTTTTGGAATTTAAAACTGTACCAAGGAGATTAAAACTAAATCAACATAAAGCGTTACTGAAAATAAAGTAATTGTTCCAATTTATAATCCTCTAGGATTAGAGATAAAGGAATGTAGAGATAAAATATGATTTCAAAGGATTTCCTTTATGTAAGGAATAGGAAAGTGCAAGTTAAATGATAGGGCCAGGTGAAGTCACTGCTTAGGTGAGAAGCGCCTTGACTAGAATCATGGCAAAGTGAAAAAGACTTTTACATTGGGAATTTTCTTTACAACTGAGCTTATCTTTTTCTTGACACTAACAAGTCTTGATGTAGACAGAGCCTAGGACACCCTAGGAGCAAAATAAGACATAGCACTTTACTTAAATTCAGATAATTCTATTTTGACAAAAAAGACAAGAGAAAAAATGCAAAATGTTAGGAAAGTTGGAAAATTTTTCTGTCTACTAGGTCATTCAGCCTAATATAAGGCACTGTGAAATGATGATCTTTCATATTAACAAAAAGTTTTAATATGTTTACATTCATCAAGATATGAGATTAATTTACCTATTCTATATGTACATAATTAGTAGTAATTATTCAAATGTAAAATATAAATTACAGTACCACATTTATTTTAACTTTTGATACATAGTAAAAATCTAAGAATAAATGTAGTTTTCAGACAGAATAAGTTAAAATTGTTAATATTTAAAGTTTTACATAAAGGAAAGTTTCTGTGAGTGACAATTTCTGTTTTTGATTCATTTTGTAACTGTTTATATAATGATGAAACCTGTTAGTATGAGCCAAAGAACAGTTTATTCATGTAACATAAATTATTTCTGGGCTACTCCATGCTTTTTCCTCTGCCATTCCTATTAGAACTAATTGGTGTAATTCATGTATTACTGGGAATCCTATGAGCCTACAAATAACATTGTAATTATCACTTCAAATTTTCAAAAAACTTTATCAAATCTGACAACCTCCCACAATTCTGTATTAGTAACTAACTATATGTTGATTATCTTTATCATGATCTTAAAAGAGAACATATTTAATTGAAAGAATGTAATTAGGGTTCATTAATTACTGATATTTTTCTCAGTTAATGATTTTTCCATATGTAGTCAAAAAGTGTATTGTGAATATCAGTAGAAGTTACCAAAATCTCTTAGAGAGATATCAAGAATACCCAATGAAGAAAGTTTGATTGTTGTTAGTTTATGAAATGATAGTACATTTATTTTTATAAATATAATTCTTCTTTCATAAGAAATCTCTATACAAAATTTTAATCTCTACCCAAAAAGTGGTCATTTTTAATTTATCTTTGTATTTCTGGCATTTAGAATAATATCTGGCACAGTGTACCTTACGGTCAAAATAACGGAAGGAAAAGGAGAAAAAGTCGGGGAAGGAGGAAAAGAAGTTAACAGAGTACAAAGGTAGGCCTTCTGAGAACAGATAAACTAAAACTTGGTGTGTGTGTGTGTGTGTGTGTGTGTGTGTTTTAAGAATTTTGGATGGAAATAGCATAAATATTCCCAGGAATATTTGGTAAGTATGCTTTAATTCAAGATAAAAACAAGAACAATGTGATTTTCAGGCTTCATCTGAAGTTAGGTGAGTAGATGGACAAAGTTCTTTGTTTTTGTAGTTTAATTTAAAGACAATTTGTAAGTATGAAAGATCTAGGGGCTTCAGAAAGTTGGAAGGTCAATGAACTGTCATTGTGTTCTTTTTCGGAATTTTCTTAGCTGTTCTTGGAAGGCACTCAAATATACCAGTCTAGAGTGTTAGTTTGGAAACCAGCTCACCTCCATCATTTCCAGACGTTTGACACTGTGAGTTAAGATTTAGTGTTTCTCTTTCAGCATGGGTAAAATGGAAACAATCTACATCCACATCCAAATTATCATTGGATTGTCAAATTGTTTTTAGTTTTTACCAATATATTTGGCATATAGGTTGTCATTTTTTCCAGAATTAGAAAAAACTGTTCTAAAATTCATAAAGGGCCAAAAATAATCTTGAAAAGCCAAGGCAATTCTAAGCAAAAAGAACAAAGCTGGAGGCAGCACATTGCCTGACTTCAAACTATACTACAAGGCTACACTAACCAAAACAGCATGGTCTTGGTACAAAAACAAACACATAGACCAATGGAACAGAAAACGGTCCAGAAATAAAGCTGCACACCTAAAACTATCTGATCTTCAACACAGTTGGCAAAAATAAGCAATGGGGGAGATGACTGCCTATTCAATAAATGATGCTGGGATAGCTGGTTAGCCATATGCAGAAGCATGAAACTGGACACATACCTTTGACCATATACAAAAGTTAACTCAAGATGGATTAAAAATTTAAATGTAAGACCTCAAACTCTAACAAACCTAGGAAACACCATTCTGGTCACTGGCTAAGTCCTCAAAAGCAATTGCAACAAAAACAAAAATTGACAAGTTGGACTACTGCACAGCAAGATAAACTATCAACACAGTGAACAGACAGGGACAGAATGGGATAAAATATTTGCAAACTATGCAACTAATAAAGATCTAATATCCAGAATCTGTAAGGAATTTAGACAAATCAATAAGCAAAAAACAAATAACCTCACTAAAAAATGGGCAAAAGACATAAACAGACACTTCTCAAAATACATACAAGTGGCCAACAAGCATATGAAAAAATGTTCAACCTCACCAATTATTATATCAATGCAAATCAAAATCAGAATAAGATATGTCACACCAGTCAGGATGGTTTTTGTTAAAAGGTTAAGAAAAATAGTGAATGTTGGTGAGGCTGCAGAGAAAAGGGAACACTTTGAACACTGTGAGAATGTAAATTAGTCCAGCCAGTATGGAAGGCAGTTTGGAGATTTCTCAGAGAACTGAGACTTGAACTACCCATTGAACCCAGCAATCCCACTACTGGGTATATATCCAAAGGAAAGTAAACTGTTCTACCAAAAGGACACAGAGACCTGTATATTCGTTGCAACACTATTCACAATAGCAAAAACCTGGAATCAACCTAAGTACCCATCAACAGTGGATGAGATAAAGAAAATGTGGTGTATATATACACTATGGAATACTACACAGCCATAAACAAGAATGAAATCATGTCCCTAGCAGCAACATGGATACAGCTGGAGGCCATTATGCTAAGAGAACCAACACAGAAACAGAAAACCAAAGACCACCTATTCTCACTGGGAGCCAAACATTGGGTACACATGGACCTAAAGATAGGCACAAGAGACAATAGACTACTAGTGGGGGGGGTGGAGAGGGCTGAATAACTACCTATTAGGTACTATGCTCACTACCTGGGTGACAGGTTTAATCATACCCCAAACCTCAGCATCATGTGATAAATCCTTTTCACAAACCTGCACATGTACCCTGTTTCTAAAATAAAAGGTGGAAAAAAAAAATGTCTCCTGGAGATACTCATTTATCTTCACCTGAAGGCAATGAGATGAAGTACCTCCTCATTTGTTGTCAATTTAATCTTTTGTGAAGCTCCCATTGTGGTCCTTTGTCTATTTCCATCTAGTTGTTTTCTTACATTTTGATTCAAATATCTGCTTTTTCTTGAGGTTTAAGAATTCATCACTCAGCTTAATTATTTTAAAAATTAGTTGATTTACGTTTAAAGTACCATTATCACAAATATTTTGCCACTTGAGCTCTAAATAGTTCCCATATTCTATAATAATTTTATTAGGCTATATAATAATGAAAAATAAACTTTTAAGCTATCTTTTCACTGTTGGATTATAGTTTGTGTTATCAGAAAACATGGTTTGTATAATACATATTCTGTCGAATCCATAGATGCTTCCTTTACTGATTAGAAAATAGAGACATTTGGTAAATACTTGATGTGTGTTTGATGAGAATGAATTTACCCTATTTTAGGGGGTGCAGACTACTTCACATTTTTTTTTTAAATTAAGCTAGTTAATTGTGTTCTTCAGTCTTCAGAGCCAGGCGTAGTGGCTCATGTGTATAATTCCAGGACTTTGTGAGGCCAGTGTCTTTGAATATTTTGATCAATTTCCAATCCACTCCCTTCAATTATATCTTTTAATCATTGCTATTTAGTATTTCTTGTTTTTTTTTTTAAGGTGAAAATATTACAAGTATATTTCATTCAATTGTCAACTAAATTAATCAAAATATTTTACTGAAATGTTGCTCACCATTTCTTTTTTCTTTCTTTCTCACGTTTTTTTGTTTTGAGGTGGAGTCTCGCTCTGTTACCCAGGCTGGAGTGCAGCCGCGTGATCTTGGCTCACTGCAACTTCCGCCTCGGAGTTTCAAGCGATTCTTGTCTCCGCCTCCCAAGTAGCTGGGACTACATATGCACGCCACCATGCCCAGGTAATTTTTGTGTTTTTTAAAGTAGAGACAGGGTTTCAGCATGTTGGCCACGCTTTTCTCAAACTCCTGACCTCAAGTGATTCTCCCGCCTCAGGCCTCCTGAAGTGCTGGGATTACAGGCCTGAGCCACCAGCACCTGGCCTTACCATTTTTTTCTTGCATCTCACTTCTTCTCTGAGAAAATTTTTGGTTTATCCGAAGAACAAATTTTAATGTTCTTTTTTTTTCAATGATGATCTGTGGGTTGAGTACTCATATATTTACTTTTATCTCAGTATTGGAGAAAAACTATAAATATATTAATAATTTATATAAAATGTATATAATTATATATAATTTTAGCAGGATATACAAGTCTAGACATTTCCCCTGTACTTTAAAATGACTGTTTACTTTTTGCTTCAGTGGTTGTGGATGACAAGTTTGCTGTCAAATTGTCACTTTCTTACATAGGTATTTGTATCTTTCTCTCTGGTAGCTTCTAAGGTTTTCAGTTTTTTCTCGATGTTATAAAACTTCATAGTGACATACACGTGTGGTTTTATTTTTATTTATCTTGCTTGGAATTAGATGCAATTTTGTCAGTCTAAGGCCCAATTTATCTAATATTTTGTCTCTGCTGTTTCTTCTAGTCTCTAATTCTGAGTCTTCATTCAGGTATGTTTTGGTGATTTTTAATTTATTCGTTTTATTTCCTAACTTATTTTTTATATCATTCATGTCATTAATGTTTGTGCTGCATTGTATCAATTCCTGAGTACATTGTTTTGATTATTTCTGTCTTTACATGGAGTCATTATAACATGCACTGTTTATGAGTTTTCAATTTTTATTTTAATATCTACTTTATCTCTCAAAATTGTTTTTTCTACTTATCATTGATTTAAATCTACATATATTTGTTTTATAAATTTTTTGATTATTAAAGGGATATTATTTTCTTTTTAAGTATTTAAAATATATTGGCTTTAAATTATTTTTAGAAGATTATTCTAATATATGTCTTTTCACAGATGATAGCTAATTCTCCCAATAGATGATTAACTCATGACATAGCTTTTTTCATTTGTTTGAAACTTCTTTTGTTTTTTTTTTTTGAGACGGAGTTTCGCTCTTGTTACCCAGGCTGGAGTGCAATGGCGCGATCTTGGCTCACCGTAATCTCCGCCTCCTGGGTTCAAGTAATTCTCCTGCCTCAGCCTCCCGAGTAGCTGAGACTACAGGCGTGCGCCACCACGCCCAGCTAATTTTTTTTTGTATTTTTAGTGGAGACGGGGTTTCACCATGTTGACCAGGATGGTCTCGATCCTTGACCTCGTGATCCACCCGCCTTGGCCTCCCAAAGTGCTGGGATTATAGGCGTGAGCCACCGCGCCCGGTCCTGCCAAACTTCTTTTTTTTAAGGTTATTATGAAAAGAGAGGCTGGGTATAGATGTCCATGTTGGTACCTGTTGGTCTCCTTGGATCCCACCTGAGTTCCCAGTCAGAACCAGATTTTGCATTGGTAGCACAGGCTTATTTTCTTATAAATATAATTCAGATCATTTGCTGGAACCATTGGGTAGTTTGATGTAGGACATGATTAAAGGTTTTCCGTAATTCTTGAGAGCTATTTAATAAGCTCCTAGGTAGAGGCCACAGGCAGCATATGATAAGATGTATTTTAGTCTCTGATCATGAGAACAAGATTCTTACAGTATCCCTGGACCCTGAATTCAAGGGCTATTCCTCTTATTTTTTAAAAAATTCTCTAGTGCATCTATCTGTTTCTGATCTGTATTAGGGCTCTCTAGAGGGACAGAACTAATAGGATATATGTATATGTAAAAGGGAGTTTATTAAGGATAATTGATTTACACAATCACAGGGTAAAATCCCAGGACAGGTCAGGCTGTCTGCAAGTTCAGCAGCAAGGAAGCCAGTGGTGGATCAGTCTGAGTCCCAAAACCTTAAAAGTAGGGATGCCGGCAGTGTAGCCTTTAGTCTGTGGCCAAAGACCCAAGAACTCCTCGCAAACCGCTGGTGTAATTTCAACAGTCCAAAAGCTGAAGAACTAGGTATCTGATATTCAAGAGCAGGAAGCATCCAGCATGGGAGAAAGATGAAGGCTGGAAGACTCAGCAAATCTCTTCTATTTTCTGCTTGCTTTATTCTAGCAGCACTGGCAGCTGATTAGAAGGTGCCTACCCAGATTGAGGGTGAGTCTGCCTCTCACAGTCCACTGACTCAAATGTTAATCTCCTTTGGCAACATGGAACACACCCAGGAACAATACTTTAAACCCTTCAATCCAAACAAGTTGGCAATATTAATCATCACATGATCCAAAATTTTGACTGTTGCTCTGAGGCTTTGACCTTCTCTTATTGCTGGTCCGTTTTTCTTTTCTCTGAGATATTTATTTTGGTGTTGAGGTTTGCTATGCTGTATATGCTTCATTGTGTATTGATGAGAAGGAGTGGTAAATTTCTGCATCAACCAAAAGGCTATATTTTGCAAATGCCTATATGTTTACTTTTTTAAAAAGACTTATTCGAAACAGTTTAAAGGAATGTATCGTAGAGTGTGTTTTTTGCTGCTGTTAGATGAAGTAGTCTATAAATGTTAATTATGTACAGTTAATGTACAGTTAATGGATAATGTTGAGTTCAACTATGTCCATACTGATTTTCTGCTTACTGGATCTCTCTATCTCTGATAGACTGGTGTTGAAGTCTCCAACTATGATAGTAGTTTTTTTTTTTTTAAGACAGAGTCTCGCTCTGTCACCCAGACTGGAGTGCAGCCGCATGATCTCGGCTCACTGCAACCTCCACCTCCCAGGTTCAAGTGATTCTCCTGCCTCAGCCTCCTGAGAAGCTGGGATTACAGGCACCTGCCGCCTGTAATCTGGCTAGTTTTTGTATTTTCAGTAAAGACGGGGTTTCACCATGTTGGCCAGGCTGGTCTCAAACTCCTGACCTCTGGCGATGTGCCTGCCTTGGTCTCCCAAAGTGCTGGGATTACAGGTGTGAGCCACCGTGCCCAGCGGATAGATTTTTAAATTTTTTTCTTACAGTTCAATCATTGTTGGCCTCAAATAGTTTGATGCTTTCTTGTTAGCACACACACATAAAGGATTGCTACGTCTTTTTTGGAGAATAGACCCCTTTATTATTATGTAATTGCCTTTTAAAAATTCCTGGTAATTTCCATTGTTTCGAAGTCTGTTCTGTCTGAAATTAATATAGCTACTGCTTTCTTTTGATTAATGTTAGCATAATGTATCTTTCTCCTTCTCTTTAGTTTTAATATATATGTGTTTTATATGTGAAGTGGGTTTCTTGTAGGTAACAGGGAGTTGGATCCTGTTCTAGATCCACTCTGACAATCTTTGTCATTTATTGGTGTATTTATGCTACTGATGTGTAAAGTGATTATTGATGCAGTTGTATTAATATCTACCAATAAATAGAATATAGTTACAACTATAGAATGAACTAAAACAAATATAACTATAACAAATTGAATAAACTATATTCTATTTATATTTTATAATTTGTAACTATATTCTATTTATTGTACTTTTTCTTTGTTTCTAGTTTTGTCTTCTCTTTTTTTCTGTCCTTTACACTTTTAATCGAGCATCTCATATGATTTCATTTTCTCTTTCTCAGGATATTAGTTATACTTTTTAAAAGCTTTTTTAGTGGTTCCCTAGAGTTTGCAATATGCATTTACAGCTAATGTAAATCTACTTTCAAATGATGATATACCATTTTACAAGTATTGCAAGTACTGTACAGTAACAAAATAATCTGAATCCTTCTCTTCTACCTTGGTACTATCTCCCATGGAAGTTTCTATCCATGAAGTAGTCTATAGTTGTTAATTATATACAGTTAATGGATAATGTTGAGTTCAACTATTACAGAAGTGTAATTCTCTGTCTCTGTAATTCTGAGGGAAACAGTCTGTCCAGTCACTTCACTTCTCTGTTGGACCTAAGAGGTGTTGGTTTTCCAGTTTGTTTAGGCTTTTACTTGTTGTGATAAAGTGATGACTTTCAAACTACTCACATGACAGACCAGAAATAGAAGTCCTATATGCTTAATTTTAAAAGTCTACTAGAATTTTTATTTTTATTCTTTTATTCTCCACACACAAATGTACATTGATTGTGCCAGGCACTATGTTAAGTACGATGACGGAAGACAAAAAAATATTTGTAGCTAACTTCAAGGGATATGGTTATTTGCTACATAAATATGTATTGCTAATAAACACTGATTATCTTTCAGTAGATATGTCCCAGAATGAGATCACAAATGAGTCAATTTTCTGTTCGTTGTATTTCTAAACAGGCATAAAATAGTTTATAAGCTAGTCTTTAAAAAGAAGTTTCAAGTTTATACAATTGATCTAATGAATTAATCAATGGCACAACATAGTTATACCCTTTTAATTTATATTTTGAATCACGTTTAAGACTTTATGTGATTATAGTGAATATCAGAAAATCTAACTCTCTTATTTTGATCTAACAACATTCTGTCTAATCTGTTAATCGTGTTAGTTATATTACAATGCCCAAATCTCATGGTAACCATTAAAACCCCAATTATTCACCTGACAACTTTGATACTGCTTGGCCTTTGATAGATGCAAATTTTAGAATTAACATAGAATATAGATTTTTTTAAAAAATCAAAGGGAAACTGAAATGCTTGCTTAGTGTTTTAACAGGTTTTTATTTTCTAATATAGATAATATATATTCGAGTCCCCATGACTCCTTTCCTATATGTATAATAACATATGCTTAATTATAAGTTAAAAAGTCATTGATGTAAAATATAATGTTATATAGTTAATAAACTTTTTTCTTTATTTTTAATATAATCTTTTTCCTGTCCAAATCTACAACTAGAGAACTGTTCGCTTGCCATTTTAAACCTATTATAGAGGTTTAGCAGAGGTTCATGTGAATTTTTTTTGATAAAGTCCTCCCAAAATAAACATACGTTCTCAAGAAATGATAAGAAATGAGAAACTTGTGTCTCTCATCTCAACAACTTTACCATATATTTTATTTTCACTTTTTCATAATGAAGTGGTCACATTAGGTGCAGTTTTCTCTTGGAGGGTAAACTATCTCTTTATGAATTATTCTTTCAGGAGAATAAATGTATATACATTTAATTATTCTTGTGTCTTAGTATTTTATCATAATCAATGAAAAAAGAAAAACAAGGTATCTAAAAGTGGTGCTGTATTGCAAGTGAATTTTCTAAAGTAGAATATTCTCTCCTTAGACATAACACATTCCTCTTTTTCTGCTCTAGATTACCTCTGCAAAATGCTTGGCTGAGTTCTTTTATCATCAGAGGTGCTATTCATTTCTCTAATTTTAATGTATGATAGGTGAGATTGGAAAGATAGAAAATGCCAGTCTCAAAAATGGCTAGACATCTCAAGTCAAAAACATTATGAGCATTTTAAATAATACAAAGATGAGTTGGAGTAAAAAAATATAGATTAGAATATTTGACACAACATTTACTTTTAGGTGTAGCAATCATTAACTAATAGTATTAATAGAAGGTATATAGTATTAGAATAGAAAGCAGAGTGCATTTTGTAAACTAACAAGGAATAGACTCTAAAGCTCCAGTCAATTATCTATTTAAATATAATTTTATCTTTGTTCATATTTTATGACTCTTGTTCAAAGAACCCAAGATTACATTCAGAGATCATAGCAAGTACTGATGCTGTGAGGCCTAGATGACACCAGTAGGCTGGATTACATACACTAAAAATATAGTATGTGCCAATATTTTTTTTCTAAATTTGTGATTTTTTAGTGTAATTATTGTGGCTTATTCTCAGTAATTGACAAACAAATATTAAGCCTCAAAATATTCTTATATTGTTTGGTAATATGAGTAAATAAGCTACAATTACATAGGTAGTATTTATTTTTAATTAAAATAATTCATCCATTAATTTATTCCAGTTCAATGGTGAATGGAAAACTGTTAAAAGTCTAATATTAATTGTAGCTTATCCAGATTTAAATAAATTCAACACAATCTACATAGAGCATAGTTTTAACAAAAGTTACTTGTCTGGTGATTGAAACATAAGTGGTCTGAGTTAACAATATTTTATTCCTAGACCCTGAAGACTCTTGTAGTTTGTAAAACTTAGAGAAGAAAAAAGATTTGTGGGGAAATAATCTATATTTTTCAAAAGATATATGTTATGTAATATTCAGGACTCTTTTTGCAAATGATTTTATTATTCCTGCAACAAAATTTTATTGAGTGATTCATATGCACAAAATATACTCTAGTTGCCGAGGATACCAAATGAACAAACTTTGATCCATACCCTTAAGGAATTGAGAGACTGATAATAGAAAATGAGTAATTACAAGGTTATTGTGTAAACGCTGAAAGATTGTGAATGTAAGATAGGCAGGCAAAAACTCATCAGGTTCACCGTGGTATAGTTGAGATGGAACTAAAGATGTCACAAGGGATCATTACAGAGCCTCAGACACAGCATGATATCATGAAATGCAACTTCTTGTTTTTGAAGATTTTAAATATTTTAAGACTACAAAAAATTTATGATGATCTCTTTGTTACTCTTTTTCATTTGATTTTTATGTTTTGCTCCTAAGGCTGTTAAGGACATAGAAATTATGCTAGCAATTCCACAAGACATAAAAATAGTGTATAAAAATTATTCTTATCTTTTCTTTTCCACAGTGAAACTACTCTGTATATGACATGCTGATATTTGGGAAACCAGATATTAATAAATAATATTTCAAAAGAGAAAGATTCATTACTAATTGATTAGTTACACTTTGTTTTCTTCTTCACTGGTACCAAAAGTTCAGTACAAACATTAAAAAGTTTGTTTCAATGTGTAAATTCTTCTTTTGGTTGTGCATTTAGCAGGGGTAGGAATGCACACTTTCCAACAATGTTCCATTAATAAAACAACAGATCTCTGAATATTTTATAGGGAAACTCTAATCATGTATACCATTCTTTGTTCTAGCTAGATTAATTAAATTTCAAAGATTGTCTCTTAAACTGATTAGATTATAATTTGGATGATCAGTTTTGCTGAATAATATCTTTTTGTGAATTAATTTTCTAGGAACTAATTGAAACAATGAAAATATTGTGGATAACATCTTTACTTCCTTGATCACATAAATTTTTTATATAAGTAAATTGCATATAAAAAACATTACTTTCTATTTTCAAAACCATAATAAAGTCAAGGTAACTATCACTGCTAGGTAAGATATTAGTCTATATTTGACTTTTTCATACTAAGCAAGTGAAGCCTAATATGTGTCCATGCATTGTGTAAAATTTTCCTTTTAAAGTTTAACTAGCTGTCTTTTATCTGATACATGTTTATAAACTGTTTATTTATTTATTCATGATATTTATTTATTCAGTTGTGGTTACCTGTAATTTGGGGATTAGGAAAATGGGGAGCCATATTGACATGGATTCTGAGGCAAAGTCAGAAACTGGGTTGGGGCTGGAGGCAGGAGTGGGATTGCTATAATTAAATAATGGTATCAGTGATTTAAGAAATGGAAGAGGGCCAGGAACAGTGGCTCCTGCCTGTAATCTCAGCTACTCTGGAGGCTGAGGCAGGAGGATCACTTGAGGCTAGAAGATGGAGGCCACAGGGAGCTATCATCACACCACTGCATTCCAACCTGGTAACAGAGCAATACACTATCTCATTCTATTCTATTTGTTTGATGAGGTGATGATGTGCAGCTTGAGTTCCCTAACTGGTGGGGTTGGGGTAGTGTAATAGTTCCAGTAAGAAACAGGCACCTTCTCTTCCAGTAGGCATGTTTGCCATCTAGCTCTAAGACACCCCAAAAAGGTTAGGAACAACTACCAAATAGCTTCAAATGCTTGGCTCAGGAGTACTTCCATACAAAAAGAAACATCAATTTTTGCTATTCAAATAATAGCTAAAATTACTCAGTTAATTGTTCTTTATCCATGTAATTTTAAAACTTATTTATTTGTTCACATTAGGGGCTATTAAACTGGTGTTATTTTAAAAATGGTAAAATTTAAAATGCAAGTGCCTTTGAATTTTCTCTAAATAATTATGTTGCCTGTTTGTCCCTTATCAAGGTCAGTATATACTGGTAGTTCTTAAACTTTATTGTGTACAAGAATCACAGATATTTAATACTAATATGCCTATTCTTGTGCCTCACCCATAATTACTGATTAGAATAACAGAGGTATAGTCTAGGTATCTGCTTTGTGATAACATCCACAGGACATTCCAATTCAGGTTATGGGCGAACACACCATGCTGGTTACTAAAATCACCTCAACTTGTGCTCTTAATTGAAATCCACCCATTTAGAAGTCTCATGAGTCACACAAAGAAAAAATATCTTCAGCATGAATCATCTTGTGCATTAAAGATTTTAAATTTAAATCTTTGTCCTTTCTTATTGTGATCCCGGTAATCTACAGTCACTTTCATCAGTCTATTTTCTAGCTAACATCTGTGTGAAAAGCATCTTCCCACACTAGCAGCCTGTGTGCCAGCCAGTCACAGAATTACCAAGTTTGGGATGCTATTCTTATATAATTGCTGCCTGTGAAAGATGGTACTGCTGTGCATGATGCTAGCTCATTAGTTATGAGTTAGAATGGAGCTTGAGGATCAAAACAAGAAACTCTTCATTTCCTTCAGTTCAGTCAGATACTCTCTTGGTCTCCTCATATAGGTGGTTGATACTGATAAAAATCAGGTGAGCTTACTAACACAGGGCACATCACGTGCTAGCAGCAGGTCATCTCCTATTCTTCCTCCACCTCAGCTCCATGAGACTGCCAGCTGCAGAGCAAATGTAGTACAGCCCCCTTGCCTAGAAGAACTGATTTCTACCAAGTGGGAAATTGAAGAAGACTGTGTGATTCCAGTCAATTTCACTCACAATGGGTAAGAAGCACCTGTGCACAAGCTGGTGTGGCATTTCTTGGAGCAGCTGGTGCTCTTTACCTTGAGCCTAGTCCAGACGCAGGGAGGAAAATGGAGTGAAGAAGGAACAGGGGAAAAATGTGCAAGCCTCTCATATTTTCTAACTTTTCACATCAAGAATTTATCTTTTTCCCCCTGATTAAGATATTACAAGATTCACATGTGGTCATAGTTTTCCTAAGGTAATGCAACTCCCAAATGATTCATAAAGTTCTAAATAATACAGGATTTATATTCAGTATACCACATAAGCAGACACAGGTTGGCTTGATTTTTGCTTGTTTGTTGGTTTTGTTTAAAATTTGTTTGCTTTCACAATGGCAGGCCATAACAAACCATGCATTTCTGTAAAGAATGTAGATACATAAGAATTTACTTAAATGAAAGCACTTTTACATATTTGTAGATTTGTCTAACAAAATTATTTTCCCTCAGATTTAAAACAAGAAGGATATACAAATGAAGAAGTATGGTCTCTGCAATTCTCTGTTAGTCTTCCACAGCTTCTGCATCCTACACACTTATCTGAACACAGAGCTGACCAATTTTCCAGAGTATCAATAAGGAACATGTCCCTATATCCCCTCCCTCCTTACATCACTTCTGCACTTGCATCTTTATTTTTTATACCTACACTACAAATATGCTGAAGTCTTTCTTGTTAATGTACACACACCCTTACCCTAGATTCTCTAGATTTCTCTCCCCAATTACAGTATTTCTTTCTCTCTCTCTCTCCTAATTTTGCAACTAAATTTATTTATAGTCTTGATATGGTGCCTTCGTCATCATTTTCCATTCATTTCTTTATTTGGTAACATCTGTATATTTACCTCTGACTCCATTACGTTTACTTTGGAAAAGGTTACCAGTGAATTCTGTATTTCCTAGAACAATGAGAATTTCATCCTCCACCTCCACCTCCTGTATTCAATATTGTTCACCATATGTTTTGCCTTACAGTAATTTTTCCACTTGGATTTGTAACACCACTCACTCTGCTTCCCCTTCAGTTTACACATTAGTATTCCCTCTTTTTCCTCAACTCTCTTTTTAAGATTAATTTAATACTGATATTTCTTGGAGTCCTTAACTCTTCCCTCTTTATAATCACTCTCACAGTTCTTTCTGTAAGTATTATGTTGTTGACTATAAATATACTACAGATAACAAACTCCCCCATCTGCAGAATACCAACCTGGGCCTGTACCTTTTCAAATTTTCACATCATTACAAATGAATTTTCTCCTGTCTTAGTCTATTTGAGCTTCTACCACAAAGTACCACAAACTGGGGTGTTTATACAAAAAATACAGAAATTTAGTTTTCATTGTTCTGGAGGCTGGAAGTCCAAGATCAAGTCACTGGCAGATTCAGTGTCTGATGAGGGCCTGCTTCTTCAGAAGTGTTGCCTTCTCACTGAGGGGGAGGAGCAAATGAGCAAAGAGCTCTCTGGGGCCTCTTTTATAAGGGTAGTAATCTCATTCATCAGGGCTTGTCTCAGTGACCTAACCACTTCCCCAAATCCCAACGTTATAGTATTACTTTGGGGTTAGAATTGCAGAATATAAATTCAGGAGAGGCGTAAACATTCAGTCCGTTGCACTCCCCCAGTTACCTTTTTTTCTTTCTGGAAGTACCAGCAACATCCATTCAGTCACCAAACCTAGAAATCTAAACAACTTTGATTTGTACCTTTTCCTTAATTTCTATGTCTGAAAATAAAATCATGCCAACGTGGCTTCAATATTTTTTCTACTCCCTTGGTCCTTTTCTTTTTTTGTTTCCACTATGGTCCTTTAAACCTTCCTTATCTGTTATATCAACTTTGGCAAAAGCTCCACTTTGCCTACAAAATTAAATTCAAATTCTTCAACATTTCCTCAAAAGTTTTCAGGAAATATTTCTGAGTACACCGCTGCCCGGCCTGCTCCTTTATCCTCTTTTACGTAGAAATCTGCTGTTGTTAGAAAACATTACGTTGTTTCCTTGACATATTTTCTTCCTTGATATATTCACATTTTTCTTTCTCTGATGGTAATTCATTGTTTTCACATAAAAAACTGGCCTTTCTTAGTCAGCTCTTCCCCCTTCTCCCAACTTTGCTCAGCTATTGACCTCCAGGAAGGTTTCTGAAATGGTAAGCTAGAGTGAGTCTTGCTTTTTGACTAAACAAAAATAACACAGATAACATGATGGGTTTTTTTCTCAAGGAACTCAAATGTTTTATAAAAATAATCATATTTATCACTGAATATGACTGTAGGAGAGAAGTAAATGTCATCATTGGCATTTGAAGAAAGAATATTTTTGTAGCTATAAAATCTGCCACTCTTTCTCTGGCCCCTAAGTAGAATATGTCTGTAGGATTTTATAAGATTTTAGGAGCAGAAATGAACATTTCCTTTCTTCAGGAAAATATCTGACAGTCAATAATATGTTTAAGGATCTAGCAAAGTCATAAAACATTGAGCTGTGTCAGTCTTCTGTGGCCAGGAGTGGCACTGTGGGTCTATTACTCAGAAGAAGAGGGGGTTCGTTCACCTAACAAGTAACAAATGACTCTCCATGAGAACGCAGTTTTTGATCAAGAAGGGTTTTATTACTTGACACAAGTAAAGAGAACACTGGGAGTATTCTCCAAAGCAATGTCTCCCTGAGGGAAAGTAACAGAAGGGTTTTCTGGGGTGATAGAGTGGGGAGACAGTGCATCACTGCATGCAGAGTAGGAGTTTCAGTTGTGCAGATGCTGTGAGTCATTATGGCAGCACAGAGGTTATGTTATTGTAATGGAGCTGCAGTTCCTCTCATGGTGGAGACTTTATCATGGTAATAAGGAAAGTCTACTTGGGTTTATTTATAATTTACCAGGTTGTGTTAGAAGCTGGTTTTGACCAACAAGGTAACTGTATTACACACAGAATTTAGGGGGAAAACAGGCTGAATGGCAGGAGACTAAACAGGCTGACTGCTCAACTTGACCAAATTTCTGTAATCCCTGGAGAACCCCCCATCTGCTTACAGATTTGGAAGAAAAAGTAAACCATGTAAGTCTATATGTCCTCTAAACACTTCAACTCAATGGAAAATATGCACTCTATTACCATTTAACCATAAGATAATCTGGAACCAGGATCAACAGACAACTGTTATATTAAGAAAATTTTTATCAAATATATTTTCAAAAAGATTTTAAAATCTTCATACATAAAAATGTTTTGAATGAAGTGTATTAGGCAATGACTAGAGTTTTTTTAAACTATATTTTATAACCACATTTTGTCCTAAAAAATAAGAAAATTTAAAATCTACAAAGTGGCCTTTTATTTCCAGATCTGACACGTACAGAGAATGGCATTCGTCATTTCTGTCATTACAAAAAAATTAAAACCAAATAGACAAACAATATCACTGACTCTACTTGGATCAAAGAAAGCAAATAATCACACCAAAATGCGTAGAAATATATTCAATCAGAGATACAGCAGAGATTTGCTTATCTTGAGCAGCAGCTGTTAAGACAATAAACTGGTGGGAAAACTTAAATGGTAATTTTTGGTAAGTTACTCCTGGCTGTGTATGGATTTTTTTTTAATGGACTTGAATTTTAATTTTGTTAAAGATTATTTCTCTATATATATTAATAAACAGTGTAAAGAATAGACCTTCATGTTTAAATTATATTCTAAAATTATATATATATGTATGTGTATGTATGTATGTGTGCGTGTGTGTGTGTGTGTATATATATATATACATATATATATATATATTTATTTTTCCATTAACAACTGGCATATAAAGAGCCTTAGAGAGTCCAGTGAGAAAGTCCTGGGGACAAAGTCAAGGTTAGACTTTTGTGTATTTAATCTCTAGGAATCTCACCATATTCTCAGAGTGAAGCAATGGAGAAGATAACCTCTAACTGTATCTGGGGAAGAAAAGAATAACCATTGTGAACAATGCCCAGAGCTTTCTCAAAAATAAAGGGTTACTGTCCAGGCAAAAAGACTCATTTCACCAGGAGGAAGGAGATTCCTCCCATGTCAGTCATCTCTAGCCGCCTTTTGTTACCTAACAGAGAGAGGGAATCATCAGTATGGGTAAGGACATCAATAAAATATATTGGGAATGCTGATGTCAAAGAAGGAAGCAGAGGGAAGGGGAGAAAAAAAATTCAGTAACTGTTGAGAAAAGCTTGTGAAAGTCATAACCATTGTTTTAATCATATGGCCTCTTTAAATCAATGGGATTTAGTTTTAAAAAATTTGGAGTGATTCCTCCCTTCTACTTTTCCTTCATATCAATATAACTCTGGTATAGTATCGAGGGTTACAGCTGAATGAACTGCAGACATAGACTCTTGGAAGAGGAGTACTATGAAGTCCAAAGTCAAAGTGTGACAAAAACAAAGACACCACAAGAATTTGAAGCCTCTGGCACTGGTAGCTATGGCAAAATTTGAACAGAGACTGATTCTTAGCCAGATTAACATAGAATCTCACACTGATGTCTTATTTTTCCTATTTGACAACTTTGAAGGATTTCAACAACAGTAAATTATAAGATATGTTTCAAGGCAAGTAAAACACATTTTGAAAAGGTAAAGCAATCATCAAAACCAGGCAGATATATGACACAGACATTGAAACTGTCATACAAATCATTAAAAATAACTATGGTTAATATGTTAAGGACTTTAATGGTAAAACTAGATAACATGCAAAAACAGGTAATATAAGCAGAGAGATAAAAACTCTAAGAAAGAATAAAAAAGGAATGCTGGAAAGAACACTATAACAAAAATAAAGAATGTCTTCAAAGAACCTGTCAGAAGATGACATGGCATGGGAAAGAAACAGTGTCTTAAGAGAAGGGACAATAGAAACTTCAGAAGTGAAATACAAAGAGAAAAGAGAATGAAAAACAACAAGCATCGCAGAGCTGTGGGACAATTTCCAAAGGTATAATATACACATACATGGAATGCAAAGCAGAAAAGTGAGAGAACAAAGTAGAAAGATATATTTGAATAAATAATGGCTGAGACATTTTCAAAATTAATGACAAACAACAAACCATGGTTCTACAAAGCTCAGAAAGCAATTAGCAAGGCAATAACAAAGAAACAAAAAAAAAAAAAAGACAAGCAAAACAAACCCAAGAACGCAAAAAACAAACAAACAAAAAACGCTGTGGAGAAAAAAATAGGAATATCATGAAAGCTGCTACAAGAGAAACAAACTAACAAAAAAAAAAACATCTTACCTATCCAGGAGCATGGGTAAGAATTACATTGGATTTCTATTCAGAAGTATTCAAGCAAGAAGACAGTGGTGTTACATACTTAAAGTGCTAAAAGAAAAAAGAAGAGAATTATATATGCATCAAAATTATTCTTCAAAACAAATAATAAAGATTATTTTCTAAACAAAAACTGCCACTATACCCTTACCTTCCCACAAGAAATTATAAATTAAGTTATTTGGGCATAAGGGAATTGATATTTCCTTGGTTCTAAGGAAAGGAAGAGTATAAGAGAAGGAATAAATGATGTGTTTTTTTTTTTTAAGAAACAAAAAAATTTTATATTTCTTATTTTCTTGAAGACAATTGCTTGTTTAGTATAATAATAGTAACAATGTATTTGGTGATTATAGCCCATTGATAAGTGAAATGACTGACAACAATATCACAAGGGATGTATTAAGGAATTGGATACATTCTAAGTGTAATGTGTATTCTCAGACATCAGCTAAATAAAATTCCTTCTACTTGAGAAAAGCAAATGGAAGAGTAAAGGTGACTTTATCTTTACAGCTTAGGTACCAGCTTAGCCACATGGGTAGAGTGCCAAGTGGGGACTTGGGGTCCCCAATTCCAGGCCTTGGTTCTTTGATGTGATTTCTGGACCTACTCTGGACTAGAAGGGGCCCACTGCTCTAAAGGGTGAGTCCCAGGCTGGACAGCATTCACCATAAGCTGACTGAAATGCGCTTGGGCCTTAAGTGAACACTGTGAGCACTGGTGGTTGCCTGGCAGAACCCACCGTGGGCATGTGGTAATGGTGACATGGGAAGAGACTCCTCTGCTTGAAGCAAGGGGAAGAAAGAGTGGGAAAAAATTGTTCTGCTCTGGGTGCCAGCTCAGCAGAAGTAGAAAGAGGTAGATTTCTAAGGTTTCTGACTCTAGGCCCTGGCTCCTGGGCGAAATCTTTGGTCTCATCCAGGGACTGAGGGAACTTGCTGCCCCTGAAGGGAAGCACACAAGCCAAGCTAGCTTTGCCATCTGTTGATGGTAGAGCCCTGGGGCCTTGAGCATTCCTAGGAAGTAGCTAGGTATTGATTATGGTGAGCGTTGGGTGAGACTCAGTGTCATGCTGGCCTCAGAACTGACACAGCACGGTTCCAAGTGTGGTAGCGATAGGGGTGCTTGTGTCACGTCTCACAGAGCTCCAGGCATCTCAACAACATAAACACATAAAACACACACACACACACACACACACGCAAAAAAGAAGGAGAGAGAGGGAGAGACCGAGACTCTTTTTCTGGGAGAGAGTAAAGAAAGAGAAAAAGTGTCTTTGCCTAGTAATCCAGAGTATTCTGGAGCTTGTCCTAGACCATTAAGGTCATACCTGCATGAGTCTGCATGAACCAAAGTGTTACTGGGCTTGGGGTGCTCCCCCATGCAGATACAGCTGCAGTGACCAAAAACTTAGATCACAACACCTAAGTCTCTTCAAATATCTGGAAAGCCATGCCATGAAGAACAGGTACAAACATGCCCAGACTGTGAAGACTACAATACAGCCCTAACTTTACAATGCCAGGACTTCAACAAATATCCGCAAGCATCAAGACTGTCCAAGAAAGCATGACCTCACCAAATGAACTAAATAAGGCACCAGGGACCAATCTCAGAGTGACAGAGATATGTGACCTTTCAGGCAGAGAACTCAAAATAGCTATTTTGAGGAAACTCAAAGAAATTTAAGATAACACAGAGAAGCAATTCAAAGTCCTATCAGATAAATATAATGAATAAACTTAAATAATTAAAAAGAATCGAGCATAAATTCTGGAGTTGAAAAATGCAATTGACATACTGAAGGATGCAGCTGGGTCCCTTAAGCAGAATTGATCAAGCAGAAGGAAGAATTCGTGAGCTTAAAGACAGGCTATTTGAAAATACAGTCAGAGGAGACAAAGGAAAGAAGAGAAAGATCTATATCTAAGTACAAGCAGGTTATAGAACATCAAGCCGATTAACGCAAAGAAGACTACCTCAAGGCATGTAAAAATAAAACTTCCAAAGGTCAAGGATAAACACCAGGAAAGTTAACAGACAATGGAGTTCCAATACATCTGGCAGCAGACTTTTCAGTGGAAACCTTACAGGCCAGTAGAGAGTGACATGACATGTTTAAAGTGCTGAAGAAAAATAACTTTTACCCTTTGGGCTCCCTCCTACCCTTAAGTCAACAGGCCAAGAAGGGAGTAACAGTGTTGGCTGGGGTAATTGGCCTGGACTATCAAGATGAAATCAGTCTACTATTCCAGAATGGAGCTAAGGAAGAGTATGTGTGGAATACAGAAGATCCATTAGGGTGTCTCTTAGTAGTACCATGTCTTGTGATTAAGGTCAAAGGGAACTACAACAGCCTAATCCACGCAGAACTATCAGTGACCCAGACTCTTCAGCAATGAAAGTTTTGGTCACTCCACAAGGAAAAAAAACACAACCTGCTGAGATGCTTGCTGAAGGCAAAGGGAATACAGAAAGGGTAGTAGAGGAAGGTAGTCATCAATAGTAGTTATGACCACGTGACCAGATGCAGAAACAGGGACTGTAATTGTCATGAGTATTTCCTCCTTCTCTTTGTATACACTTGCACTAAGAAAATACCTCATTGTATTTCCTTTTTCCTTTATCATGTGACATAAGATTTATTGACTTCACATCAGCATTTAAGTGTTGTTAACTCTATGTAATGGCATTTGAGTTGGGCATTGGTGCATTTCCAGTTGTACAAAGGATAGTTGTATTGTTAGGCATAATTTTGACCTTATTATTGTCTTTATTTGAAAATTATGTCTGATCTCAGGAGATGTATATGGGTTCAAGTTGACAAGGGTGGACTTGTGATGATTAATACAGAGAATCAACTTGATTGGATTGAAGAATGCAAAGTTGATTGTGGGTATGTCTGTGAGAGTGTTGCCAAAGGAGTTTAACATTTGAGTCAGTGGGTTGGGAAAGGCAGACTCACCCTTAATCTGAGTGGGCACAATCAGCTGCCAGCAAGGCTAGAATGTAAAGCAGGCAGAAGAATCTGAAAAGACTAGACTGGCTTAGCCTCCCAGCCTACATCTTTCTCCTGTGTTGGATGCTTCCTGCCCTCAAACATTGGACTTCAAGTTCTTTAGCTTTGGAACTCAGACCTGGCTTCCTTGCTCCTCAGCTTGCAGATGACCTATTGTCTGACCTTGTGATCATGTGAGATGAATACCCCTTAATAAACTCTCTCTCTCTTTTTTTTTCTCTCTCTCTATATGTTATATATACGTATTTTTTCTAGAAAATTATATGTATATATATATTTATATGTAATAGAATTATATATATACATATATATATTTATACACGTATATATATGTGTGTATATATATATATATAGTATGTATGTATGCTCCTATTAGTTCTGTCCCTCTAGAAAACCCTAATACACTAGGTATTTATTTTTCGTGTGGCAATTGTGAATGGGATTGCATTCCTTCAACTTGACTGTTGGTTTATAGGAGTGCCAATAATGTTTGCACATTAATTTTTTATCCTGAGACTTTGTTAGTTGTTTATCAGCTTAAGGACCTTTTGGGCTGAGACTATGGGATTTTCTAAATACAGGGTCATGTCATCTGCAAACAGCGTTAGCTTGACTTCCTCTCTTTCTATTTGGATGCTTTTTATTTTATTATGATTGTTGTTTTGTTCTGTCTTGTTTGATTTTTCTGGCCAGGGCTTCTAATACTGTGTTGAATAGAAGTCATGAGAGAGGGGACCCTTGTCTTGTGCTGGTTTTCAAGGGGAATGTTTCCAGCTTTTGCCCTTCAGTATGTTGGCTGTGGGTGTGTCATAGATGGCTCTTATGATTTTGAAGTATGTTCTGTTAATAACTAGCTTGTTGAGAGATTTTTAACATGAAGCAGTGTTGAATTTTGTTGAAAGACTTTTCTGCATCTGTTGAAATAACCATGTGGATTTTTCTTTAGTTTTATGTGATAAATCACATTTACTGATTTGCATATGTTAAACCAACCTTGCATCCAAGGGATAAAGGCTACATGGTTGTGGTGGATTAGCTTTATGAGGTGCTGCTGGAGTCAGTTTGCAAGCATTTTGTTGAGGATTTTTTGCATCAATGTTCATCAAAAATATTGGTGTGAAATTTTTGTTACTGTTTTGTTGTGTCTCTGCCAGGCTTTGGTATCAGTATGATGCCGGCCTTGTAGGAAGAGTTGAGTGGGGAGTCTCTGCTCATCAATGTTTTGGAATAGTTTTAGTAGAAAACGTACCAGCTTTTCTTTGTATATCTGGTAGAATTCAGCTATGAATCCTCCTTATCCTGGGCCTTTTTTGGTGGGTTATTTTTTACTGATTCAATTTCAGAGCTTGTTATTGGTCTGTACAGGGAATTAATTTTTTCCTTGCACCAACTTATTTTAAGAGTCATTCACTGAGAACTGGTAATAGTTTCAAGAAGGTTGTATATCTTAAATAATAAACTTTAGCCATTTGGCACAGCGCCTGAAATTTTATCACTACATCATAAAATCACTATATCATTAAAATATTTTAACAAATCCCTAAATATATAATTTAATATTTATTTATTAAATATTTAATATTCTAATAGTATGTATCATACTTGTTAATAACCATTATTATGAGTTCATCTTAAATGGTACTTTATCATTAGTATAAAGTATTTTTTTGAGAGCTTATGGATACCTCACTAAATAAAATAAGGAGTATGACTTTAGTACAGTCATCATTGTCTAGTAGGCCCTTGATAAAGGATTAAAGAAGCCATAGGAGCTGTCAAAAATATATTCTTAATTTACAGAAATTTACACTAGTGGGTGTTGTTTTACCAGTGTTCATACTAATAATATGTAAGGTATAAACTTTAAATGAATCTTTGGTTTTCTAGATGGTTTTCTGTGGGATTTTATTTTATTACTTTGTTCTATTGCAGTAAGAAAATATGATTGCAATGTACTTTTGAAGTAAGTTGCAAGTGACTCTTACTAGGATTTAAACAACATAGTAAATGTTATGTCAATCATTTCTCTGTCTAGTAAGTTATTTTATTGTCTCCAGTCTACATAAATGTTTCCACATTATTTTCTAAGCTTTTCTGAGGCCAAAGATCTTTGAATACTAGAGATGAAACAAAGAAGAACATCTGAAGTCCTACTTATAAACACTTCTCTATTATGTAACAGAATAGGAGGACATTGTTCATCACGTTGGTGCAAACATAATTGAAGTTTTTTGATTGTTGAAATTTGCCATTTGATATTGGAAAACATTCTTAAGCAAAGGTAGTTGTGTTATACATCATTTTAATGCACATTTTCACTTTATTATTTTTTTGCTAATGACTTACTACTTGCTGTTTATTTTATATTTATTTTAGACTATGGAAATAATGTTAGAAAGCAAATTTTTCTTGTTTATGTTCAGAATGTGTTGTAAAGCCGCGGATACAATTCGCAATGTCAACAACACATTTGGTCCAGGAACTGCTAAAGAACATACAGTGCAGTGGTGACTCAAGAACTTTTGCAAAGGAGATGAGATCCCTGAAGATGAGGAGTCTAGTGGCCGGCTATTGGATGTTGTCAACAACTAATTGAGAGCAATCATTGAAGCTGATTGATCCTCTTAGACCTACATGAGACAGTTGCTAAAGAACTCAACGTTGACCATTCTATGGTCGTTCAGCATTTGAAGCAAATTGGAAAGATGGAAAAGCTTGATAAGTAGGTGCCTCATGAACTGAGTGAAAATCTAAAAAAATACTTGTTTTGAAGTGTTGTCCTCTCATATTCTACGAAACAACAACAAACCGTTTCTCCACTGGATTGTGACGTGTGACAAAAAGTGGATTTTATACAACTGGCAGTGACCAGCTCAATGATTGGACTAAGAAGATGCTCCAAAGCACTTTCCAAATGTAAACTCACACCAAAAAAAATGGTCATGGTCAATGTTTAGTGGTCTGCTGCTGGTCTGATCCACTATGGCTTTCTGAATCCCGGTGAAACCACTACATCTGAGAAGAATGCTCAGCAAATTAATGCGATGCGCAGAAAACTGCAAAGCCTGCAGCCAGCACTGGTCAACAAAAAAGGCCCAATTCTCCACGACAATGCCTGACTGGATGTCACTCAATCGATGCTTTAAAAGTTGAACGAATTGTGCTATGAAGTTTTGCCTAATCTGTCATATTAACCTGGCCATATTCCCCCTGACCTCTCACCAACTGACGATCACTTCTTCAAGCATCTTAGCAACTTTTTGCAGGGAAGATGTTTCCACAACCAGCAGGATGCAGAAAATGCTTTCAAAGGGTTCATTGAATCCCGACACATGGATTTTTATGTCACAGGAATAAACAAACTTATTTCTCTTTGGCAAAAATTTGTTGATCCTAATGGTTCCTATTTTGATTAATAAAGATGTGATTGAGCCTAGTTATAATGATTTATAATCAATCTAATTTTGCACCAACCTAATAAAATACTACAAAAATATGTTTTGACTATATTGTGTTGTGTGTGTTATTTGCAGATCTGACGACTAGAGTGAGATACTCCCCGTAAATTTTGAAAAATATTAATTAATTGATTAATTTAAAATATTTATTGAGTTAAACTTAAAAATAAATATATTTCATAGAGGTCAAAAAAGAATATAAAAATTACTAGACGGAGAACCTAGCACTTAGGCACAAAGTAAGATTGTCAACTGATTATTTTAACATGACTATTGTTAGTTATTAGTTATAGCAAGCATTGGTACACTCAAGAAACCTTAAATGTCTAATTCCAAATGTTCGTATGGCAAAGATGCAAACACATATCTGCTAGTATAATGTAGTCTGGTGGATGGATTTGTTTGCTCCTGCAAAAAGTTTTAAAACTTATTGTTTTCTCCTTTTGTTTGAATACTTTGGAGGAGGAGGGATATTGACCATGGTTCCAAAGATGGATATTCTTGGGCCTGCAAAGATTTCTAAATACTCCAAATACTCTCTACCTCATAGGATTATCAAACATACCCTACTGTCTTACAGCTGATCGGTTAAAATATTAATTTTTTAAATTTCAGAATGGTTCCAGAGGCTTTTGAGTTTGTATGGCAGCTTCACAGCAGAACTCTCCCTACGGTAAGATGGTTATGTCGCTTAACATTTAACCCCTCTAACTTCTCTCATAATGATTCTTTGTTTATCAAGTTGTATTTCAATTTTATTCTGCCTGAAGAGTAAACATTGCTTGTGTGAAATTACAGGTTTCTGGCATGTGCAACAGGTTATTCTAAGTTAGTCTCAATTATGTTTTTGCTTCCTCCTACCTATATCTGTGTAGGGCAGAATATTTCTTGATTCACTAGACCTTGGGTTTTCTGAACTGGAAAATTACCATTTTGTTTGACAGTTGATAGTTATGTTACTGGAAATGAATACATGTGTACTCTGATGTATTTTTTTTTCAATAGTATGAGTCATTACTTCAGCAACAAGTCATCTCGGCGGCGGGGGGCGGAAAGAGTTCTTTAGCTAGGTCTTCAAAGCAGAAAGCCAGATATGATCTTGGCTCCTTTATGTGACATTACTGCCTTACAAGTTTTTGCAAGTGTGACATAATTTCTATTTAAAATAAAATAATAAGTTGTTATACTTTCACACTGACAAAACTTAAAAATATAACCGCTTGACATGGAAAAGGACATTGTATTGGAATAGCGTACATAATGAAGACATGGAATAAGATGCTTTCTTTCTTTCTTTTTTTTTTTTTTTTTTGAGACAGGGTCTCGCTCAGTCGCCAGGTGCCAGGCTGGAGTGCAGTGGCGGGATCTCAGCTCACTGCAACCTCCACCTCCCAGGTTCAAGCAATTCTTCTGCCTCAGCCTCCCGAGTGGCTAGGACTACAGGTGCGCGCCACCAGGCCCAGCTAATTCTTTTGTATTTTTAGTAGAGACGGGGTTTCACCATGTTGGCCAGGATAGTCTCGATCTCTTGACCTCGTGATCCGCCCGCCTCGGCCTCCCAAAGTGCTGGGATTACAGGTGTGAGCCACCGCACTCGGCTGGAATAAGATGCTTTCTAAATGAACTCTTCTACAGACCCCAGACACCACGTTTATGGCAGATTTCTATATACCAGTAAGACCAATCTTTTAACTAAAAATAAGATTTGCATTTTATATTTTTCAAGGCTGATGAATAAACATGTAAGCAGCCTATGGTATTTAGAAAACATACTGTGAGAAAATACACAAAATGTAAACAACAAAAGAAGTATGGTGGCTATAAATAAAAGCCAGAAATAAAGTGAAATGTTTCCTCTCTCAATAGTTTCTGTAGGAGGAAGCCCTCTATTTTTCCAAGTATTGGTGCAGTCAAACACAATTTGAAAATCTCTGTCTCTAAAGAAATGTGTTTCAACTACAAGAAATTTCAGTTACTGAATCTGGTAAGAATATCAACTGTGGCTGCCTCACCAAAGGAAATATCACAATGAAATCCATTAGTCCTTGTGTGCATAAAAAACAAATGACTGGTAAAAAGCAGTAACTTTTAGTGTAATTACACCTCAGTTTATATTCAAGCATCTTTTCTCTTAACTAAATTTCTTACATACAAGGAAAACTAAAAATCACAATACAGACAAATAATACTAACATTACTGACTAGTTTTGAATATAAATATTTTAGAAAAATATTTTCAATTTGAATTAATTTTCATCCATTAGTACTCATAATTTTGTTGAGTGAAAATAGGACTATGTTTATGAGAGATACAGAGAAAAGAATATCTCCTTTACCTTCTCAATGAAAAAAACCTATTAAATGAAAAAACTATGCTACATAAAATTAGTGTAACTTTTAATTGTTTTCCATTTAAATTCTTGAAGAGAATTTTTAAAACTCTGGGCTTCTAATTTAAATATAAAAAATAATCAAAATAATGGACATAATGAGCATAAGCATAAAGAGATTTCATCAACATTTCTCTTACAGAAATATTTTCCTGTACTAGGAAAATACTCATCTAAGAGAAAGATCAGAGAAGTAAACGTGAGAGCTAAAGAAAATAAATACAATGGTTATTTTGACTTAGATTTGATAAAAGAGAATGTAATTGGGAGTTTATTTATTCATATATTCATTAATCTAAAAATATTTACTGAAAATGATTGTGTTCAAGCAGTAAGTCTGAACTGAAATATATCATTTTATTCAAAATTAGGTGAATAAGTGTTTGTTCATTAAAATTATTCAATAAACATTTATTGAATACCTATGTTAGGTGAAGAGTCATGTAACATTAAGGATACAGATAACTTTTTTCTTAACGATCCCATACTTCATAAGATTTTGATATATCAAAGTGGTAAATGCTATGCTGGAAGAATGCACAAAAATTATTAAAGCACAAAGGAAATAAATTTTACCTAGAGAAGTTGTATTGAATAGTAAAATAGAGTAAGAGATTAAAAGATGAAATATACCAGTATTTGTTTATAAATAATGTTTCCACATATTTAAACTAACGTGCTTATTAAGTATACTACCGTCATTGATACACACAAATAAAACTAATAACACTGTTTAGTTAAACAAAATTTGGAAAGTGAGAAGATAGTGGTAAAATATGAAAGGAGAAAGGTGAGTTTTTGGTTTCAGGTCTGACGCATAAAAAGCTTAGAGGTCACTTCCATTCTTTACAGCAAGAAAAAATAGGAACAAACTGACATCAATGGCTTTCCTTAAACCTAACAGAAAATGTGATCACAGGCCAAAGCAACACCCTGAAATTTAGAAAGAAATGTCAAGTCAGAGAACCACAATTGAGATCATCTTACTTTGATAAGAAACTGCTGGGGCCATAGATGGAAGGAATGTTGAAGTGTCAATTTTGATAAAAATCTGATTATTTAAACAAACCGGATAAATTTCCCTAAAGGCAAACTACCAAAACATAGACAAGATAAATAGATAACCTGAATAAAACCAAATCTGTTAAAGACATTGAATCAATAATTAGTATCTTTGTAAAGCTCCAGTCTCAGATGGTTTTACTGATGAATTTTACCATACATATAAGGAAAAATGACAACCATTCATCATCTTTTTCAGAATATACAAGCAAAACAAACAAACAAACATAAACAAAAACACTTCCTACTCTTCATATAAATAGGGTCAGCACTGTCCTAATGCCAAAACTATATAAAGTCATAAAAAGAAAACTACAGATCAATGTTTCTCATAAATATATATTTTAATATTTTCTAAAAATAATGATGTTTAACAATATATAATGAGTCTAATAATAATCATAAACTGCAGACAATTATTCCAGGTATATGAGGCTGGCTCAACATTTTAAAATCAATTATATAATACATCATAACAAACTAAAAGAAAAAACATATGGTCATATCAATCAATGCAGAAAAAGCATTTGAGAAAGTTTGATAAAATTTGTAATTAAAAACTCAGCAATTAGGAAAAGAGAAGAATATTCTCAGCTTGATAAAAACATCTATGGAAGTTATACTGCTAACATCATACTTAGTGGTGAGGAACTGAATGCTTTCTACCTAAGATCAAGAAGAAATCAAGGAGGTACCTTCTCTTTATTTCTATTCAACTTCATACTAGAAGTCTTCCCTAGTTTAAGAAGAAAAGTAAATATTGTGTATGTATGTATGTGAATGTATATGCGTGTATATATACGCATATGTGTATGTATGTGTATATTATGTATTTCTGTATGCTTGTGTGTATATTTATTTACTCTGTCAGACCTAAAATAAAATCCCAGTTGCAACAAACTCAGTCCAGATGTTAATTTTTCATATAATTCTTCATTAAGAGGAAAGATTCTTGGGATACATAGTTGATTCTAGAACAAGGGCAGAAAATTTGTAAGATGAATCTTGCAGTACTGGAAAGTAAGGAAGTATTCAGTGAGAAAACAAAACAGAGCAACCATATTTAGAGTATGTAAATGGGGTAGATAAGGCAACTGAAAGTGGTCTGGATTGTCATATCTGGAGCAATTTGAGAAAGAAATAAATAAAATAGTATTGTATTATAATCTAAAGTATGAAATAAATATCTGTGAGCTAACGCTGATACAGATAAATGAGTACATTAATTGACAAGACACAAATCTGCTTTTCGTAGATATACTGCTTGCAAAGAGGGGAGCACAATTTAAGTTTGAGCTATGAATGGTGAATTTCTTCAGACTCCAGTAAGAAAAAGGGTGGGTTATGCAGAGAGTCACCATCAATATTCAAAAATCATATTAGTAGTTTGTAACCTTGGTATTATGTGATGAAAATAACACTTCATTTCTGTGAGCTCTTTCCAAAGACCCATAATCTCAATCTAACTGAGAAAAACACTAGCAAAATTCAAATAGAGAAGCATCCTACAAAATATTCAATCAGTACTTCTTAAAAGTAGCAAGGTCATCAGAAACAAAGATACATATGAGAAACTGCCACAAACAAAAAGAGCTATATAATTTGCTAAGGTTGGCATAACAAAATACCACAAACTGAGCAGCAATAGGAGAAATTCATCTTTTCACAGTTCTGGAGGCTAGAAGTCCTAGATTAAGAAATCAATGGGATTGGTTCTTCTGAGAATCTGTTCCAGGCTCCCTGTCTAGCTCTACCAGTTTTCTGACAATCTTCGGTGTTAAACTTTGACTTGTGAAAACATTACCCTGATCTCAGCCTTCCTCTTCATATGGCATTCTCTGTATCCGTCTTCAAATTTCCTCTATCTATAAGGACAGCAGTCATATTGGATTAAAACCTATCCTAATCATTTCATTTTAACCTGATAACCTCTTCAAATACTTTATTTCCAAATAAAGTCACATTCTAAATTACTGGGTATTAGGTAGGGCTCCAAAATATCTTTTTTTTTTGAGGGAGCCCAATTCAACATATTTCAGGAAGTTAAGGATACATGATAACTAAGTTAACATTTTATATTGACTGGGGTCTTAGAATATGGAATGAACATTAGGTTCAAAACTAAAGAAATCTCTACAAATTATAGATTTGACTTAATAATAAAGTATGAGTACTGATTCATTAATTGTAACAAACATACTATACTGATGCAAGATGTTTATTATAGGAAAAAGTTTGTGTGAGATATATAGAAACTCTACTATCTTTTCAGTTTTTTGGAAACCTAAAACTGTTTTAAAAAATAAGTTATACTCAAAATATGTGAATAATATATGCAAATCCTGAAGAGTTCAATTGTTATATTTACCTCAAATATCACAAATAGTACTAATCCAGAAACTAAAGCCAAATCACAGATAACAAGTTAAGCAGGACTAGGTTTTGATATAAAATATTTGACCATGATACTTGATGACTGAAATGATACAAAATGATTTATCTGACATTGCTGCAAATTTGTAGATATTCTTTTGCCATCCCAACTTAATGATGTCTTAAAATATGGCAGGAAATCTAATGAAAATAATATTTTTTTATTTTTAGAGGTGTCCACTAATTAGGATATTTAATTCCAGAAATAAAACTTGGACTTCAAAGGACAACTATTCATTATTTCTAATGCACTGAAAAGTAATAATAACTTGCTAAGAATGCTATCAGTGCTTTTAGAGAGACAATTTCTAAATTCTTTTATTTTTATTTATTTATTTATTTTTATTGTACTTTGGGCTCTGGGGTACATGTGCACATCCTGCATCCTGCAGGATTGTTACATAGGTACATACATGCCATGGTGGTTTGCTGTCTCCATTCCCTGCCCCCATCCCCGTCGCTTACATCAGGCATTTCTCCTGGTGTTATTCCTCCCTATCCTCCCTACCCCTAGCTGTCCCTCTCCTTCCCTTCCCTCCACACCCCCCCACCTAGCCCAGTGAGTGTTGTTCCCTTCCCTGTGCCCAAGTGTTCTCATTGTTCATCATCCGCCTATGAGTGAAAACATGTGTTTGGCTTTCTGTTCTTGGGTCAGTTTGCTAAGAATGATGGTTTCTAGATTCACCCATGTCTCTACAAAGGACATGAACTCATCATTTTTTATGGCTGCGTAGTATTCCATGGTGTATATGTGCCACGTTTTCTTTGTCCAGTCTATCACTGATGGGCATTTGGGTTGGTTCCAAGTCTTTGCTATCATAAACAGCACTGCAACGAATATACGTGTGCATGTGCCTTTATAATAGAACGATTTATGATCCTTTGGGTATATACCCAGTAATGGGATTGCTGGGTCAAACGGAATTTCTATTTCTAGATCCTTGAGGAATTGCCACACTGTCTTCCACAATGGCTGAACTAATTTACACTCCCACCAACAGTGTAATAGTGTTCCTTTTTCTCCACATCCTCTCTAGCATCTGTTGTCTCCAGTTTTTAATGATCACCATTCTAACTGGTGTGAGATGGTATCTCAATGTAGTTTTGATTTGCATCTCTAATGACCAGTGATGATGAGCATTTTTTCATATGTTTGTTTGCCGCATAAATGTCTTCTTTTGAAAAGTGTCTGTTCATATCCTTATAAAACTGAACTTTTAATGTAAATGACATGACCTTTCTGGCAATCACTGTGTTTACCAAAATACATCAGGAGTAATAATAATAAAAAGATAATCTTTCATTTTATGTTTAGAATTGACTAAAAGACTGAGAAAAAGTAGTCCTCAACTCATGTGCTAACAGCTAGACCATGGCTTTTCCTATTGAATAAAACTATGTATTTTCACAAAAGATCAATGTAAAATAGGGTCATTCTGTTATTATGGTTGACTAATGAACTAAAAAAGCAACATGGTTTCATAATCATGTTTGGGCAAAAATCAACCACAGATATAAACAATCTTGTCCCAACCACCAAAACGATGAAACATTGCCCTCTTCCAGGTAGTATGAGTGACTAATGTTCCTTTATCTTGTAAAGAATTAGCCCCTTCCATTCCTCCTGATTGTAGGTAAAACATCATTAAAAACCAGATTAGGAAAAGTATTTGAGCCATAGATATTATCAATAAGAAGCTCCCAAGAGAAAACTCCCTCCAATAGCTATGAAAAGTCATTTGCATTATTTACAATAGCCAAGAAATGGAATTAGCCTCAATGTCCACCAATGGATGAATGGCTAAAGAAAATGTGGTATATATGCACAACGAAATATTATTCAGCCATTATCCATGTTCATCATTATCCATTTTGTCATTTGAGACAACATGGATAAATCTGGAGGACATTCTGGTAAGTGAAATAAACCAAGCACAGAAAGGCAAGTATGGTTGATCTCACTTACATATGGAATCTAAAATAATCACGCCCAAATAAGCAGACAGTAGAATGGTGGTTACCAGGGGTTGAATATGGAATAGAGTGGGAGTTAGGAAATGTTGATTAAAGAGTAAAACATTTCATTTATACAGGAAGAATACATTTTGGAGATCTATAGCATAGCATGACAACTATAGTTAAAAATAATGTGTGTTTGAGGATTGCTAAGAGAGTAGATTTAAAATGTTCTCACCACAAAAAAAAAAGCATGTGAGGTGATGAATATGTTAATCAGCTTAACTTCTTCTTTCCACAATACATATTAAAACATCATACCATATCCCACAGATATATGTAATTATTATTTCTTAAGACTCTTTTGTATATCAGTCCTTTTCTTGCCTATATCTGGGGTTCTTCTAATATCCAAGGATAGCATTTTCACATCTATGTCAATGTTTTAGGTCACTCTTTTTTATTAAAATATAAATGTTCTTCTGTGATATGATTCCCACACAGATGAATCTAGGTTATTTTTCCATATGTGGACAGAAATTTTCCAAGCTCTGACCCATTCTAGAAATCATTCTGAAATTCCAGAACACAGTATCTCAGTGGAAACATACATTAGAGCATCAGAAGTTATATTAAAGAAGTAGAGTGAACTGTATCTCATCCTCACAAAATATAATTGTGTAGGTATAAGGAAGCTTTCTTTCATTTACAAAAATTGTCATAAGATTAAGGTTCATTGCATTTAAATATTTTTGATGCCAATCACTAAAGTGAATATAGTATATTTTTGCAAAGTTTAATCATTTAACATTTTTATACTTCAGATAAAATTTAATATAAATATTTTCTTTGCCTATAATGTAACATTCTTTGGAGGAAATACTTTCATCATTTTAGTTAGTTCTTCAGACAGGAAAGAAATTCAGGTACTATGTTCATTGCCTCAAGGAACTAGATCTAATTTAAGAAAACAAAATAGTGTCCTGGAAAGGTTAATGTAACTATTCAGTAGAAAACAACCTCCACATGTAAGTGGATTATTAAACATCCTGCAAAGACTAGAGAGATACACATTTAAAAGTATACATGAACATAATTTCTGTTGAACTATGACTTTAATTGTGTGATTTGCTTTTGCAAGGGAGTTCTTAAGAGTTGCAACTCTTATCAAGCTTTAGAATATTTCTTTAACTTCTCATCTGCCAATCTGGTAACAATAATATGCTTAAAGAGTGGCATCATTTTATCATGTGATAGTAGGTAATATATACTCAATAAATACATGATAATTACTAATGTATTTAAAGGTGTTTTGCTAAAATACTGATGTTCAATCCTGAATTACTAAACCAGTTTTAACAAAGATTTTTAAATTATTGTAAAGTATTTTAAGAATTTCAGTGTTTCAAAGTTTTGACGTGTATTTATTTGCTTATTACAATATTGATGGGAAGTTGAACATCATTGACTTCATGTTTAGCAACAAATATCACAACTATGTATATGTACTTATTTTCATATTCAACAGCAAACATAACAACAATGTGTATGTACTTGTTTTCATATATAACAACAGACATCACAATAATGTATATGTACTTAAAACCTATTATGTGCCAGTGGGCACATAATAGATATAATATAAAATACCACTGCCCTAATGGATCTTATATTCCTTCAAATAAGGGCAAAACAAACAAGTATAAATACAAATGTCTATTATTCAATGCAATACTAAATACTAAGAAGAAATTTAAGGTAGCATAAAGACAGAGTGGGAGATGGCAGTAGAGACTATTTTTTATAGTGTGTCATGTCAGATCTCTTGGGCTAATTAATGATGTGGTAACACTCCAAAATTTGTTTCTTGGAGGAAAATGTTTTGAGTGAAAATATGTCTCATATATTGTGAATGAGTTCATAAAGATAAGAGCTGAGAATTGCAAATTTGATTTGCAATGCTGACAATCAGTAGTCCTTGATAAGAGTATATTCACAAAACACCTCAAATTCTAGCCTCTAATTTCCAGTAGGCTAAAAGAACAAAAGTATTTTGGGAAGACTAGGCAGTATAGTTTTTCAACATTATTTGGAATGATGTGATGATTAATTTTTCAACATTTATTGGAATGATGTCAACTTGACATGGTATAAAGATATTTAGTTAAACAGTTTTTTCTGGGTGTGTCCATGAGGGTATGTATAAATAAGATTAATATTTGAATCAAGGGCTGGGCACTGTGTTCCACCTGTAATCCCAGTGCTTTAGGAGGCTGAAGCAGGGGGATCACTTGATATCAGTAGTCTGAGACCAGCCTGGACAACATAGTGATATCCTGTATCTACAAAATACATGTATTTTTAAATCAACCAGGTGTGGTGGCACAAGCCTGTAGTCCTAGCCACTCAAGAGGCTGAGGCAGGAGGAGAAAGGATCACTGAAGCCCAGAAATTCGAGGCAGTAGTGAGCAGAATTGTACCACTGCACTTGAGGTTGGGCAACAGAGTGAGACCCTGCCTCTAAAAAAAAAAAAAAATCAAAATCAAAAACAAAACAATCCCCTGCCACACACGTACATATAAATATATTTTAATTGGTAACTTAGTAAAGCATATGGCCATCCCCAACATGTGTAGACATTATCCAATCCATTGAAGACTTGAATAGAAAAGGCAGAGGCTGTTTGAGCTGGGGTGTGGATCTCCTTTACCCTCAGCCTAGGACTCACACCACTGACTCTCCTGGTTCTCAGGCCTTTCAACTTGGACTGGAGCTTATATCATTGGCTTTCCTGGGTGTCCAGCTTGCAGATGGAAGGTTGTGATTCCTTATTAAAAAATCAATTAAAAAAAATTCCTTATTAAAAATATATATACATAAAGATGTGTGTGTATATGTATATCTTTATATATATATATATTCATCTTTATGCATATATCTTTATATACATATATATACATATATAAAGATATATTTTATATGTCTTTATATATATAAAGATACATCTTTATGTATGTATATCTTTATAAATAAAAATACATTTTTATAAATTGAAGCAAAACATTTTTAGACATATCTAAAGATGTAAATAGACATAAAGATATATATATATTTGGCTGGATACGGTGGCTCATGTCTGTAATCCCAGTACTTTGGGAGACTGAGGTGGGTGGATCACGAAGTCAGGAGTTCAAGACCAGCCTGGCCAATATGGTGAATCCCGTTCTCTACTAATAATACAAAAATTAGCTGGGCATGATGGTGCACCTGTAGTCCCAGCTACTCAGGAGGCTGAGGCAGGAGAAGAGCTTGAACCAGGGAGGTGGAGTTTGCAGTGAGCTGAGATCATGCCACTGTGCTTCAGCCTAGGTGACAGAGCAAGACTCTGTCTCAAAGAAAAAAAAAGATATATATGTATCTATAAAGATATATATGTAGATAAATCTCTATACTTATATATCTACTATTTATATATATATATCTTTATATATATAGACATATCTACACATATATTTTTATTCATATGTGTAGATATAAAGATACATCTATATATATTATATATAGATGTATCTTTGTGTCTATATTTGTATTTTCGTATCTATATATCTATATAAATATACAAAGCCTATCAGTTTTCTGTGGAGAAACTTGACTAATACAAGTGATGTCTAAACAATATTTTGCTTCAATTTAATTTGCTCTTAGTTGTGAATAGATAATTTCCAAACAACTTGCTATTTACAGCGTAGTCAATTTAAGAGAGATAAATGGTTTATTAGGTATTTTGTGCCTCATGATTAAGAAGGATTTATAAACAAAGAACTAAAGCCCTTGATTAATGGATCCCGTCACTTCCCTTCCTCAAGATAACTACCTTGTTTTCTACTACATATTGTCTGGTATAGGAAATTAATCTTTAGGCTGTGTGTAAATTAACAATAGACTATAAGACTTTATTTTATTTTTACTTATTTTATTTTTACTTTAAAATGTTAAAATAATTTAACATTTTAAACATTCTGCAAAATATTTTCAGTCCGAAAAATGCTGAAAAATTTTTTAAAACACATGCTCCTAAATGTATAACTGAGTTTTAAAAAGTATAAGGGAAATTACACTTATTGAAGTCTTAGAAAGAAAAATGAAAAAAAGAGACAGCTGAAAGAAAAATGCTAGCATAAAACCACCGAGGATCTTAGAAAAATGTTCTCAAACTCTTTGTATTATAATGTCTGTACACACCTTATAGTACCAAAAACAGAAAACAGAACTGTCAGGCCAAGTGAAGTGGAGAGTGGATACTGAGTTATCTAAATAGACTAGATGTTATAAAAATGTGGAAGACTGGGAGAAAAAAATACCTACCTGTAATTAAAGCGGGACAAGTAGGAGCTTTTTAAAAAATCACATTGTTCACACCATATTAGTAAAATATAGAGCCTTCTTTCAAAAATCAAAATTGTATACCTTCTTTAAAATGTATTTAAATGCATAACATTTTTATTTTGGAAACTATTAAGTTGAGAAATAAAATTGTTTCCTGATTTTTAGCATGACTGGCAAGACTATATGCAAGAAAAATTAGCCTTGATACATCCTTTAATGATTTGAGGGATTTAACACCTACTAAATATGAGTTAACAATTTAACATAATTACGAAAATGTACAATAATCACTAGGAGTAATCAGAGACATCAGTTAGAAGAATTAGGCTCAGAAATCAGATGTAAAATGTATTAGAGTATATGATGTCAATCAATTTCAGTTTTAAGTGATGAGAATTAATTGATAATACTTGAGATTGAAAATGGCCAAGTATATTTTATAATAGAACAAACTTAAAAATGTAAATGTTAAAATATAACTGAAAATTGAAGTGGATGAGTTACATATTCAACAAGGCTAAAAGAATTAATGACTGCAATTGAGATATGAAAATATTACAATACAGTAAAATGAGACAATTTATTGGTGAAATAAAGGTGAGAAACATGAGAAGGGTCTATCATAAAACTAATTAAAAGATTTAATTAAATGTAAAAGGATATAGCAGAGTACATAGAGGAGTTATAAAAAGTGATTATAACTTAGAATTTTATAAAATTGATGACAAACATGAAATGTCACACAATGAACAGACTCCAAAGACAAGCTAAAAAGTTGTCTTGCCATATCTTCATAGTCGATGAAGAAGACATTGATACACAAGGGATTAGAAAATCCCTTGATAATACATGAGTTTGTATTATCAATCATTCAAATCCAGCCTGAATAACATACTTAATTGCTCACAGAATGATAAACATCAGGATCTTTAGTGTTGATACACCAATTACCTGGCTCCCAAGTACCAGTTCAAGGCTATGCGGATTAAGCCACAGCTGAGGAACACAGGAAAAAGGGCTCAAGACATTTAGTAACAAGCAATGAAAAGTCACTTCACTTTCTTGTGGGGTGGGGAAGATGTTACACTGAAATTGTCCTCTGGCCATCTTGACCTACTTATTTGCATATATGACCAGTTACAGAAATAGCTCAGTACCAGGAGACAGATAAGCCTTACAGTTTAGAACACTTAGCAAGGACAAGTAAGATGCTTAGGAACCATGAAGGACTGCCTCTTCCAGCATGGGAAGCCAAACAATTCAATTAACACAGATTTTTGTGCAGCAAAAAATAAATACATAAGACATTAAAATAGTTTATTAGTATGCTAAAATATAATAAAAACTGCCAATCAATAATTCCAAATCCAGCAGAACATCTTACAAAAAAAAAACATTAAAAACCAGGTGCAAATCTTGGCTGCTCAGGAGGCTAAGGCAGAATGAACTCTTGAGCCCAGGAGTTCAAATCCAGCCTGAGTAACACAGCAACACACCCTCTTGAAAAAAAATAATAATAGGGATTAAATAAATATATTTTCAGATCAAGGAAAATCTAGATAGTTCACTACTAGCACAACTTCATTAGGTGAAATTATAAAGTATAGAGTTCCAGGGATATGAAGGAGATTAATAAATACAAGAAATAATAAAATGAGAAGGGAATTGGTAAGTTTTTGTGTTAAAAAAATACATAAAGCAACAATAGTAAATAACTTTGGAGGTAAATTGTTGAAGCAATTATTAAACAACAATAATATATAAGAAGAAGGGCATGCTTGGAGTTATAAAAAGACAGAAATTTTCATAAATATTTGAATTCTAGAAAGTCTGTGAAAATTTCAGTATATTCTCTCAATGGTATAGAACAGTACATGAGAATAAAAGAGAGTATAAAACTAAAAAAATGCAATGAGACAAAATAAGAAAAATTTTCAAAAAAAAAAAAAACCACTGGGTGGGGGGGAATAAAAATGTAGAGTTTCTGTATATAATTAAAGTTATCAGGTTAAAGTAGACTGTTATAACTATGAGGCATTTCATGTAAGCCCCAAGGTAACCACACCCCCCCTCACACACATATTATGAAAGTTATGCAAAGGAGAAAAAAATCAAAGGGAGGGACAGTGGGTGGGGGTGGGGAGTTTGGGGAGGACTAACACGGGGAGAAATGCCAGATGTAGGTGACAGGGGGGATGGAGGCAGCAAACCACATTGCCATGTGTGTGTACCTATGCAACAATCCTGCGTGATCTGCACATGTACCCCAGAACCTAAAGTACAGTAAAAATAAAAAAAATCAATCAATCAATCAATCAAAGCTTACCAATCAAAGGAGAAGAAGGTAAGATAAAAGAACAAGGCTAACATAAAACAACTATTAAAATGGCAATAGACAATCATTCCTTATCAACAATTACTTTAAATATAAATGAAATAAACTCTCCAATTAAAAGCTACAAAGCTGAGTGGATAAGAAAACAATACTTAATTACGTACTATCAACAGGGAGCTCACTTTAGATTTAAAGACACCCATACACTGAAAGTGAAGGGATAGAAAAGAAATTCTATGCAAATAGTAAACAAAAAAGAACACGTTGACTATACTTAGAAAAAATAGACTTAAAGCCAAAAATTGACACAGCAGACAACAAAGGATACTTTATAATAATAAAAGAATCATTTTAACAGGAAAACAGAACAATTGTAAATATCTATGCACCCAAAATTAAGACACCTAAACACATAAAGGTAACGTTGACACAAATGAGAAAATAATTGACAGCAGTAGAATAATAGTACAAAACACCAATATCCCACTTTCTATGATGGATAGAACATACAGAAAGAACATCAAATAAGAAAACAGAGGACTTGAATAATGCTATAGACAAATGGACTTAACAGATATGTACAGAATATTCCATATAAGAGCAGCAGAATACCCATTCTTCTCAAACACACACATATTGTTCATCAGGATAGATGACACATAAGGTCACAAAGCAAGCCTTAACAAATTAAACAAGATTAAAAGCATACCAAATATCTTTTCTGACCACAGTAGACTAAAACTAGAAACCTGTAGCAGAAGGAAAACTGAAAAATTCACAAATATGTGGAAATTAAGTATATATATTATTGAACAACCATTGTGTTAAAGAAGAAATTAAAATTATATTAGACTTCTTCCTTTCAATTTGGATAACCTTTACTTCATTCTCTCGTCTAATTGTTCTGGCTAGGACTTCTAGTACTGTATTGAATAAAAGTGGTTGAAGTGGGCATTCTTGTCTTGTTCTAGATCTTACAGGAAAGCCTTTCTGTGTTTCCCATTCAGTATGATACTAGCTTTGTGTTTGACATATGCGGTTTCTATTGTGTTGAGGTATGTTCCTTCTATACCAAGTTTGTGGGAGTTTTTATCATGAAGGGATATTGAATTTTATCAATTTTTTCAGCATCTGCTGAAATAATCATAGATTATTTTGTCCTTCATTCTGTTGATATGAGTCATCACATTTATTGATTTTCATATATTGAACCATCCTTGCATCACTGGGATGAATTCCATGTGATCATGGTGTATGATCTTTTTAATGTGTTGTTGAATTCAGCTTGCTAGTATTTTGTTGAGAATTTTTGCATATATAGTCATCAGATATATTAGCCTATAGTTTTCATTTTTTTTGTTGTGTCTTTATGGGATGTTGATAGCAGGGTAATCTGGCTCATAGAATGAGTTTGGAAGCATTCCCTCCTTTCTGATTTTTTTTGGAAAAGTTTGAGTAGAATTGGTATTAGTTCTTTAAATATTTGGTAAAATTCAGCAGTGAAGTTATCAGGTCCTGGGCTTTTTTATTATTGGAAGACTTTATTGCTGCGTCTAGCTCATTACTTGTGAGAAAATTCTGCAAGACAAGTGAAAATAAAAACACAACATATGAAAACTTATACTGCAACAGCAGACTAAGAAGGAAGCTAATAGCAATATCCACCTACATTAAAAAACAAGAAAAATCTCAAATAAGCAGTTTAACTATATATCTCATGAAACTGGAGAAAGAACAAACTAAGCCCAAAGTTAGCAGAACGAAATATCAGAGTACGGCAAAAGCAAAATAGAAAATACAGAATACATAGAAAAATTAATGAAACTAAGAGTTTGTTTTTTGAAAATATATTAATAAGCTTTAGCATCGTTGAAAAAATAGAAAATATTAAAAAGAAAATCAGAACTAAAGAAGGGTTACTGTAACCAATCCCAAAGAAATATAAAGAATCAGTACACATGTGCACCAAGAGAAAGGCATAGGGATATTTAGATCAACATTTGTGATTACCAAAAACTGGAGGGAGAACTCCTGCATATCTGTCATCAGTAAAATGGATGAAGAGTGATCTATTTGTACCATGGTGTAGTATAGATCAATGAAAATGAGTAAACTGCAGATACAGGCCACAAGGTTATTTTGCAAAAAGGCAGCAAGATAACAAAGGATACATTTTATATGGCCTCAATTTTGTGATTTTCAGATGTAGACCAAGTGAAATATATTGTTTAGAGAATATTGGATAATAAATATATAAAGAAAGATATAAAGAATAGCAGTTACTATTTGTGACAATAAGTTTTGTTATTAAGGAAAGGTTTGAAAGACAGACACCCAGAGTTCTAACAATGTTGTTTCTTGAAATTTTGTTTACAGAACTGTTTGCATTTTCATAGTTTTCTCAGCTATGTATTTATAGGTTTTTAAATATTTTATATGAATTATTATTCATAATTTTAGAAACAGCATACAAGATTATAAATAACTCTCCGTCAAAGAAATAGAATAATGGCTTTTTGAAACAAATGGCCAAAAAAAGACTGCATATCAAAACTGTAGGATTCTGGTAAAGCCATATATCAATGGGAATACAGAGCATTAATTCTTATATTGGGGCAAATGAAATCCTCAAATTTAATGAGATAAGCATTTATCTTAATTTATTAGATAAAGGCATTAAATAAGCCCAACAAAAGATAAAAGAAAAATAATGAAGATAGAAATTGAAATCAATGAATGATGAAAGGGCTAACAAATATATAACAGAAGAAAATGACAAGTCAGAAAACTTGGATCTTAGGAAATAAAATATTTCCATAATAATTGAAAGTTTGTAATCAATATATTATTAAATAACTACTCACCAACAAATCAAGAAACGAAAACAGGTAACAGAATGTATGTGATTGAAGTCTATCAAATACTAAAATAAACAAATAAATAAATTCAATCTTAGATCAAATCTACGAGAGGATGCAAAAGAGGGATTATATCTCAAGATACTGTGTCAGGCTATTATTTATATGCTAACAAAAGCAGATATAAACAATATGGGCATTAAAGCACGATCTTACTCAATTTCTCAGTTGTAAAAACTCCCGACCCAGTGCTGTGGCTCACGCCTGTAATCCTAGCAGTTTGAGAGGCGGAGGCAGTTGGATTGCCTGAACTCAGGAGTTCGAGACTAGCCCAGGCAACATGGTGAAAACCCTTCTCTACTAAAATACAAAAAATTAGCTGGCCGTGTTGGCGTGCGCCTGTAATCCCAGCTACTTGTGAGGCTGAGGTAGGAGAATCGCTTGAACCTGGGAGGCCGAAGTTGCAGTGAGCTGAGAAAGCCATTGCACTCCAGCCTGGGCGACAGAGTGAGACTCCATCTCCAAAAAAAACAAACAACAAACAAACAAAATACTCCCAAACAGGATATGAACAAGATTCTGAACTATAGAAATTAAATAATAGACCCATTACCAAACATGCATCTTGGGGTTGTAAAAACACTTTAAAGTTAGAAAATATTTTGCTAAAATTCATTCCATTCACACATTAAATGAGAAATATTTAATAATCACATAAACAGAAATGTTAACAAAATAGGTAACCTATTCTATTAAAAATATCTCTTTTCATGAAGGGAAAAAAAGATGCTCCTTTAATCTGATTAAATGTATGTATCATCTCAGTAAACTAGGAATGAGGAGAACTTTCTCAACTTGATAAAGAACTACAAAAATCTTACAGGTAACATCATATTTAAGGGTGAGAGACTAGAATCTTTTCTGCTAAGATGAGGAACAAGGCACAATGTCATCACCTCTAATCACTGCTCTGCAACATCATATTGGATCTTAGCTAACACTAAGACCAGAAAAAGAAATAAAAGAGATACAGAAAGAGAAGAAAGAAATAAAACTGCCTTTGTTTGTGGATGACATGAGCAACGATGTAGAAAATCTTTAAGAATTTACAAAAAAAAAAAAAAACCTTTTGGAACTAATGAGTGGTTATGGCATACAAGGTTAATAACACAAAAATCAATAACTTTTCTATATACAAGCAATAAACAAGTAGAATTCAAAATGTAAAGCATAATACCATTTACATTACCATAAAAATAAAATGCTTTGGTATAAATCTAACAAAATATGTACAAAATATATATGAGGAAAACTATACAACTCTGATGAAAGGCATCAAGAAGAACTAGGTTAATAAGAGAGCTATTTCATGTTCATGGGTAGGAAGACTTAATATTTTCAAATGTCAGTTCTTGCCAAATTTATCTGTAGATTCAATGCAATCCCAATTTAAATTCCAGGAAGTTATTTTGTAGACATTGACAAATTGATTCTAAAATTTATAGAGAGGCAAAATATCCAAAATAGCTAACACAATATTGGAGAAAGGAAAAAAGTTGGAGTACTGACACTATTCAACTTTAAGAATTACTAAAGAAAGCTGGAGGCATCATACTCCCTAATATTAAAATACAGAGTTACTATAGCTAAAACAGCATGGCACAGGCATAAAAACAGACACATGGACCAATGGAACAGGATAGAAAGCCAAGAAACACATTTAAGTATTTGTAGTCAATTTATTTTTGACAAAGATTCCAGAACACTCGTAGGAAAAGGACATTCTCTTCAATAAGTGGTTTTAAGAAAAGTGGATATCCATGTGTGAAAGAAAAAAATTATACCCTTATTTCACACCATACACAAAAATCAATTCAAAATGAAGACTTAAATGTAAGACCTGAAAATGTGAAATTTCTGGAAGAAAAACTAGGGGAAAAGCTCTACCACGTTGCTCTTGGCAATAATTTCTTAGATAGAACTTCGAAAGCACAGGTAGCAAAAGTGAAAAAGAGACAAATGGGATAACATCAAACTAAGACGTTTCTGCACAGCAAACAAAACAACAGAGTGAAGAAACAGCCCATGGAATATTGTTTACCCTTGCACAACACAGATCTGAACCCTACGAGTCCACTTAAACTCGGATTTCTTTTGCCTCTGCCACTCCTGAGGCAAAGTTGATAGTGGGGCCCTAAAATTTTATTCACATCTAGTTATTTGATTTATAGATTTTATTTTTATATTTTAATTAAATTAACTTCCATTAGTAACAAAACAGACAGTGTTGCTGTGTAATTTAAACATATCAAATAATTTTATTTGTTACATGAGCTAATTTACAGCAATATTACATGATACAAAGAAAAAAGAAAAAGAAAGCAGAATTTTTAATTAGATCTGAGAACTAATAATTTTAAATACCTTTGAAATTTCCAGTGAATGATAACCCTCACTCTACTATTAGTATAATTTAATTACCTAAATGAAGGGTGTTTCAAATAAGTAATGGAATGCTGAAATCTGTATATTAAATATTATTACATCTTAGTATTTTTCTTATCTTTAGCTATCAAATAAATAGGGATTAAAGTACTGACATTTTGTCTATTCTTCCATAAATGAATTAACAACTCCTGATTTACATATAAGCATCTTCAGAAATCACTGCTTTAAGCAAAATTTATGCATATTTGTCAAATAACTGCATGAGATTTCATCTGATTGAATATTCTGTGTATTAGAATCTCAACATAAAATACAATTGTTATACCAAATCTCTGACTTTTAAAGGATTGATGTATATTCTATCTTTAATAACCTAACTCTCTAATTTGTGTTAATCTCACACAGCTTTTACCTTAAATTGGGAATATCAAATAAAAATGTTGCTTAAAGCAAATTCTAGGATAATGAGAGCAAGTTATAGGTACTGATATTGTATAGACTTACTGGTGAATGGCATCTCATAAAGCAATACCTGTTTACATTATGTGGTAAATTTAGTTTACATTGCCTCATATAAGTACTCAATAACACATGAGAAAGTGGATTTCACAGTTATAAAACACAGAAACATATAGCGCTTTCAAAGACTGACAACATTTTTGATCTATGTTGTCAGTCTGAGAATTCATGGAATTAGCTGAGGCTGATTCCATGAAGAACTGCTGATGCAATGAGTAGTTCCTAGTTAAGCTGCTGTTCCTTGGCTATATTAGCCTCTGACCAGCCATCACAACAGAGCGATTTTAGTCACTTCTGTCCGCATGCATCTGTTCCAAGGGATGTCATGCACAGCAAATTAGAGATCTCAAATACCAATCTGGCACAGTTGTTTGGGTCACAAGCTTTCATTTTAAACAAGTAATTGAAAAGCAATCTTTACTTGAGCTGAACAGGAATGAACTAAAATGTTCTGTGCCATATTTGCTTATTTCCAGTGAGGATTCTGTTACCACTTAGGTTATTTATCTTATGGTCTTTGCTTATGAAATAATTATGTTTCATTTTGCCTTTAATCTTTCCACTTAGGAAAAAATTAAAGAAGAAATATAGCAGAATTTCTTAACATGCTTACAATTGCCTAAAATATGGAAATAACTGTGTATTCCTGCTTCAAAGAATATAAAGATAAGTAGGCATGCAAAGTCCTGTTAGATATTCTACTCACCATTAAATTAAAAATAATTCTTTCAAATTAGAAAGTTTCAAACTTAGTCTTCTTCACAGATTCTGTTTTTAACAATTACACAGAAATTTGGAAAGCATAGTGGTAAAAAAATTATAGACCAACTTTTTCTTTTTGATATATGAAATTCTCAAGATTCATTTCTATACCAAGCACCACTTTAATATCCTATCTTTTACTCTTTCAAACAGGCTATTGATTTTTCATGGTTTCATCTCTCAATCAAAGCCTAACATTGAAAACTTGTTTGTTGACTTGAGCCTTGATGTAAAATTTAGTTTAACTCTTTTTCTAGTAATATGTTTTTCAGTGGCATAGCAATTTTCCTGTCACTGAAACTAGTGGACCCCTAAATGCTGTGCTCACCAGAGTGTGAAATTTTTATTTTCTTCATTTTGATTGTTCAAGTAAACAAATGCTAATTTAAAACACAAACAAACAAATACAACTGTCTTGAGCAAATGCACTACCTTTCACACAGTTGTAACTGATTCCCTTCTGTTATGATAGTTCTCTCAACTTTTTGAAGCTAGGATTTAAAATATTTACAGGGAAAGAAACATTACTCACCTGGTTTAAGTATTGGTTCTGTGTGTGCACCTCAGAGAGGCACAAAATTCTAAACTTATGTCTTAGAGAGATATGCATGTCTCTGTATTTTTACGCACCTAATGGAAGTACTAAAGTGATGCCTGGGAACCAGAAGGAGTAATTATTATCTATGACTTTTAAAAATATGCAGTTCCCATCACGTTAATTATGACTCAGCCCCTGCAAGTTAGATGACACTGTTAACTAAGGGAAAGAAGAAAACTAAGGTGAAACAAATCAATTTCTGAAATAAGCTCAGTGGACCCAGATTTTATTTATTTACCAAACTCCAGGAACCTCTCTACGAGCATGATTATTTTATTAAATGACACTTCATAAAATATAGGCATTTTGTTAATATTTTCTAAAGTATTTAAGTGAGTGCTTTATGGATTTTAAAATAATAGATATTTTGTAAAGTGACAAATTTCATTTGAGACATAATTATTATTTTATTTGTATTTTTAATATTCAACTTATCCCTATAGAAACATGAAAATTGACTGCTAAAAAATAGAGAAAAGGATCTCTGCTCTCTCATTCAGTTTTAATTTTCTCAGTTTTATATGATGAAATGAAGCTTTTCTTACACCACAGCTGTTACCTTGCTTTGCCAAAAAAATCTTTTGATGCTATATATAGCCCCATAGAGAGTCTTGTCTTCTTTCCTTTTTAATTTCATTCTTAGAATCTTAGTTATGGGAAATAATTGTTCTTCATACTTGGAGTTCTAATAGTTGTTGTTTAGAGTGCTGCTAGCACATTTTTGATTGGGCTACCAAAATTTAACAGTTGGCAACCCCACTCATGTCTAGCTAGAGGGAGTCATTAGGTTTAATGAGGTAGCCATCCTCATATACTTGAATCAGATTGGCGATCAGCTTCCTGGTAATTGAATTAGTAGAATCCTATGAGTTTCAAGTTTCTTTGTCAATTTGCATACTCGTACAAGCTCTGCTTCACTCTGATTTATAACTGTCTTACTTATATTTACATAAAAGCCCTTCAATTTACAAATAAATGGCCATCCAAAGGAGAATTTGATTGATTTGAGGTAGCTCATATTTACATGAACGTTTAGAATTTGTAAAGTTTAGACAGATTGATAAATGTGATTTCTTATTTTCATATGATTTATGAAAACAAGGCATATTTTGTATGTAAACAACTCATTTCATATACCTTTAATTCTATAGTAAATCAGATTTCTCTACTGTAATCTAATCTTTTAATATACATGTTCCATAAAATCATTTTTCTTTATATTGCCCTGGAATTTTAAAAGCATCTTCTAAGACTTTCTATAATAAATTTTTAATATACATGTTCCATAAAATTATTTTTTCTGTATATTACCCTGGAATTTTAAAAGCAGCGTCTAAGATTTTCTATAATGAATTATCAATTTATTGATTTTAAAAAGCCTGAAATCTATTGCTTAAATATGGTAATATCTACTATCATTACAGTAGGTAGGTAGACACATACAAGGCAGAAGAGGACACCCTCTACCTCATCAGGAATGTCAGGTGATGGTCAGGTGGTTAAGCAGTCTCTCTAAAGTAATAATTGATCATAGACAGCTTCAAAGAAATGCACTCTTCTGATAGAAACACCAAAAACTGGTGATCAGCAGCTTCCAGGTAAGATCTCAGGAGTTGGGTAAGTGGGATCAAGCATGTGCACTAAGAGGCAAAATAGTGGAGTTTAACCTTTATGTCATGTTCTTCCAGAAGCACTCCACTGGTAAAGGAAGAATGCCTCAAGTGCACAACTTCAGTAAACACACTGGGCATGTGGCACCTCCAAAGTGCTGGCAAGCCACTGTGCATGCAGACAGCACATCCCAAGGGAAGAATCAGGAGAGAAGGGATGTAACCTCCTAGAAGCATGTCAACATATAAAACATCAAGTCAAAGATCAAACAGTGCACTTCATCTCTCAAGTCACCCACTTGGCCCTCTTGCCATTTGATAAAGAGCTTCTTATCAAAGCCTAACATTGAAAAAGCTTCTTTATCAAACTGCAAATTGTTGCTGAAACAGAACAGAAGGATGCTCTGAATGGATTAAGCAAATAGATACTCAGGGAACAAATTATGGAATGTATTTTACAATGCTATGCTAGTTGAAAAAAAATGTTTGAAGGATTTCAAGTTGAAGAATGTGGACGACAGAATGAATAAATTCAAAACTAGAGGCAAGAAGTTAGGTTATGAGACTGTGTTAATTGTCCACGTGATTGATGATAAAGGCTTGACCAAAATTATGGAATGGATATTAAAATTAGAAGACAAATGCAATAACTGGTAAGAAAGAGATTTACATTTCTAGTTGTGAAGAAGTGGCTTACATCAGCCAATTCTTCTTTCTCAGAACAAGTGATTAAATCTAGACAAAATTAGAAATTGAGGAGAGTCAAGATCCCCCAGGCCCAGAATGGGCAAGATCATAAAGAGGAGTGAAAAGTACAGATATGAGCAATATTCTCAATATTCTTTAAACTTTTTTCTTCAAGGAATTGGAAAATTTCTAAACTGTAAGAAACTAAATGCTTAGAAGACAAAAAAAAAAAAAAAAAAAAAAGAGGCAGCAAACTGATTAAGCTTAGCTTTGAGCGTTCTTACAGTATTAGCGAGATACAAATCAGTGATTTGTGGATCTGTGAAAGAGGAGCCCTGATAAACATTCATGGACTTCAGTTAAAATTATGAAAGGATCTACTCAAGGAGTAAGCAATGCAAAAATAGACTAGAAAGGTCTAACTTTCAAATTACCCATTTTCTATTTTCATTAACTGGAATTCTTTCTTCTTAAGTACCTTCTAAAATAAAAGTATGGACACCTTCCAGGAAGAGTCAAAGCCATCATCCAGAGTTGCCACAATTTTTATATTAATTAAATGTGACAAGGTGTGATATTTAATCAATGATTACTAGTCACACTTCTACAATTGATCAAGATTAGAGCAGAGACTGGATTTAACCTCCTACCTAAAGCATCTGAGACAAAATAAGAAATCATTTTCAATATATTAGGCAACGAGCAGTGAAAGGTAGTGATTGCTGAGAAATAGAAAACCAATGTTGTGAGCCCTAAGATTGCATCAGTTTATTTCTCCGAGAAAGTTTTCAGGCCACAGCACAGGGAGGAGAGGGCCCACTTGGAGTCTTGTGCACATCTTTAAGTTGAGGAAACAGTTGAGAGGAGACACCAGTGAAACAGAGTCAGCTAGAGCTTGCAAGACAAAATAATGGAGACAAAGAACCTGCAGAAAGACAAAATCCTTGAGACCTATTGGTGATATTTTTGACTATTCATCAGAAAACTGATTCATATGTGCACAAGATGAAATTACCTGAGACCAAAGAAAAAAATGCAAAAGGATTAGAGGGAACAAGACCTGGTACACACACAGGGCTAGTGTGAGTTCCCAAGAAGAGTGCCTATTCCCGCCAGCCAGATTAGAAAATCAGGTAATTCATGGGGTATAAAATAGGGTACTCAGTAAGGTCTTGCCTCAGTAGCAGAGAATATTTAGCCCTAGGCTGAATGCTGCTCAGTCACACCTAACAAATCTCAAGACCCAAAAAGAACCAGAATTATTTCATTTAGCTTAATTGCATCATAGAAAAAAAATCTCAAGAATATTTATGGAAACATAAAAACATGTGTAATCTAAAAATTAAAATTTATAATACCCATATCCAATAAAAGAATATCAAGCATAAAAAAGAAGCAGGAATGTTTAAACCATTGTGAAGAGAAACATTAATTAATCAAAATTGTCACAGACCTTATACAAATGTTATTAGCAGATGAGGACATTAAAACAATTATTCTATGTTCCATATTTTCTGCATGTTAAATAGAGACTAGAAGGATATATAAAAGAAAAAGGAAAGACCCAACAGGAAAACAACAATTTCTGAGATCAAAAGTGTAATGAAATAAATTAAAGGCTGATTAAATATCACAGAAGAAAAGATTATTAAACTTGAAAATATAGCAACAGACACTTCCAAAATGATATACCAGGGGAGAAATGGATTTTAAAAAATGAAAGAACACAGGCACCTGTAAACTGTGGGATAATTTTATGAAAGCCAATATATATGTTCTTGGCATCCCCAAAAGGGCGAAAGAGAGAGGAGTAGAAAAATATTTAGGAAATTAATGATGAAAATGTCATTTCACCATACATCATTTCACCATACGTCATTTCAAAAATACAATTCTAAAATATTATTTGCCAAGCAACATAGACTCATATATATGTACCAAAACTTTGCATAAATTAGGAAAGGATTACATAAATAAAAAATAAAAGATATTTATAATGCATTTTTACTGTTCCTGATAGGATAAATCATAAGATATTATTTGAACATGACACAAAAGACCTAACACACATATATATAAACATATGTATACTTATATAGAGAGAATCACTGCTTATCAAGAGTACAGAATAATTTTTAATTAATATAATTTATTTTAGAATTTATGTTTGTATTAATGTACATAAATATTGAGCAGACGACACAGAGAATTTCCATTAACCTCACCTCCTTCCCTGTCTGCAGTTTCCCCCATTATCAATATTTTTCTATTAGTGTGGTGCATTTGTTACATTTAATAAAACCACATTGGTACATAATTATTAACTAAATTACATAGTTTACAATTAAGGTTTACTCTTTGTGTTACACAGTTCTATGAGTTTTGAGGCACAGAAAATGTGAATGCCAATAGTATGCCTTAAAATAAGTTGATCTGTAGTTAAAAACCTTTCTACAAAGGAAAATTCACTCCTTAGTTATAAAATGTTCCAAAAATTATAATCAACTTTATTGAGATACAATTTACATATAATAAATTACATGAATTCTACTTGTAAAATTTAATAAGTTTTACAAATAACTGCTATCACAATTATGAGATAGAACAAGAGTTTAAAATGTGTCTATAAGGATCATGATAGTAAATACTTGTAAATTCTGAAGGCTAAGAGGCAAAATCAAGAAAATTTTTATAGATACTTACAATACAGTATCTTATAGTACAAGACAGAAAACAGTTTTCCAAAAAAATAAAGTTATAATTATAATGATAATAGTGTACAATGTTTTTGTACTATGGTCTACTAGTAGAAGGATTAAATCCTTCTTTGGGGAAACATTTCCATCAATTGGCATTTAAAATTATTGCTCTCATTTGTCAAAAACCATGGTAATGCTTCTGTGTAAATACATATGTAGTGAGATCTTTTGTATTTCACCTTTGAAAATGACCTTTGGACAGATTAACACTGCTGCATACTAATATCAATCCATAAACATATATTTTAATTGAGCATAGTCATCACTTTGAAAGTATTTATTGGGCTGTATTTAATTCTTCTCTTTATAATTTTCTTTTTATCACTGCATTGCAGATGAATCAGTTTCAAATGCAGGATAGGTGAAAGCTCTTCAACTGAGAAGTTAAATGGATTTTGAAATATGGAATTTTTTGCATTTGCATTAAGATACAAAAAACACTACTAAGATTGTAGTTTAGGCTCAGAAAATAACATTTCCTGCAAATTTGTGTGGCAACATTTGACAGCATGAAAAGTATATAAAAAGTATATAAACGTATATAAAAACAATTTGACATTACTTTGGATATAAAGAAATCAGTTATCTTCAAAATGGCTTTTTCCAGTATAAGTTTTTCTTATAGGCATGGTTTGGTTTTGTAATTTTAGGTTAACTTCCTTAGGAGACATTATGAGTTACTCAGTAAAGCTAAATCCAAAGGCATTAAGCATTTGATAATATTGGTTGAGAGAGAATCTCTTCATTTTGAAAAAATTTAAGTCTCATCTCTGATCTCAAAAAAAAAACCACACAATAAAATGGGGAGGGATGGCATGGGGAGGGATGCCAGATATAGGTGATGGGGAGGAAGGCAGCAAATCACACTGCCATGTGTGTACCTATGCAACAATCTTGCATGTTCTTCATATGTACCCCCAAACCTAAAATGCAATAAAAAAAAAAAAATCATGAGTCAAACCACTAAATGTTCGGGACTATCTGTACTAAGAAAGACTTTGTAAAAAAGTCATACGTGCAAGAGAATAGCTTCTTCAAGGAAAGGGTTTGGGCCTTTTTTCCTACCACAGTGGTAATGATGGAGAACTATGCAAAGTGATTGATATGGTTAGGTTCTGTCTCCTCACCCAAATCTCATCTTGAACTGTAATCCCCATAATCCCCACGTGTGGAGGGCAGGACCTGGTGAGTGGTGATTGGATTATGGGGGCAGTTTTCCCCATACTGTTCTCATGATAGTGAGCTCTCACAAGATCTGATGGTGTTGTAAGTGTTTGAAAGTTCCTTCTACATGCAGATTCTCTCTCTTGTCTCTCATCTGTCGTCATGTATGACGTGCCTCTTCCCCTTCTGCCATGATTGTAAGTTTCCTGAGGCCTTTCCAGCTGTGCAGAACTGTGAGTCAATTAAACCTTTTTCCTTAATTAAAAAAAAAAAAAAGTAATGTGTCTCTGAAACCTAATACTGGATCCTTGAGTGTTGAATTGTAATGCCCTGTCAGTCTGAACATAGAACAAAAGCCTACAAAGTGGAATTCCTACCCTTTGCTATTATTACTAGTTAAGAGACAATCAGGAGTCCTGATTTCATGAATGATGTTGATTATAATGTTTTAGTCCCCTGAAAACATCACAGCATGCGTACTTCCTATTTGTTATTTTTATTTATTAATGCATGTTAGGACAAAATAACAAAGAATGTAGGAACAAGTATGGATTCTTCTCAAAGAACACATAACTAATGCAAAACAGAAGATCGACTTATGAAACGGATTAATAAGAAATTCTATAGTAAAAATAACACAGAGTTGGTTTTCTACAGTCAAACTAAAGTCTTGAATTCCTGAGAAATTCATATGAGCTGGCATGAATAATCCTGTCTTTATATCTTCAATCAATTGGTTGAAATCATATTCCTAAAATATTCTTTATAGAATTCAAAGTGATATCCTTCACCTTTCTCTTTTTGTTGAAAGATGTATTTCCATCTGTTATAGCACACTTACATGAGAGATGATACATAAGAGTATAGATTTGTGCCATTTCATTAGCTTAGCATTGATATTGATAGCTAATGCTTGCTGTCATCTGCTTTTTAGATAAAAATAGTTTTATTTTAAAAGTTTAATAGATAGTTTGCCCCATTTACCTTTTTAAAATGAGATGCAAACATGGTAGAATCAAGGTAGAAAATTAAGCAGCATGATTCCGAAGAGAACACATTATAAGCACTATCTAGATACTAATCAGACTCTAGCAGAATCCTCATCTGCAATGATTAATGTACTCTTAACAAAAGAAAAAAATGAGTCATCCCGTGTATGAAAGAGATTTAGTTAACATTGCAATTAATCTTTCCATCTATGGGTGAAAATTGTTTCCTGCAGATTTTACTTAACTAACAAACATGGATGAATTATCCTGGTTGCAAGTCAAAATAATTTCAAGCTATAGTTTTCCTCTGTTTCACTATTGATTAATTTGATCTAATATTTTCCTGATATGCTGGCTTCTGTATGCTCTCTTACCATAGATAGCTGGAGCCTTATCATACATCACTAACATTAGAAGAAGCACCTCATAAATACTACTTCTTTTAAACAATTTTACACACTTTTAAAAGCATACCAGTTTATTCTTAAAACAGGAAAGACAAAAAGCAAAACAAAACAAAAAACTAAAACACAGGCAATGAATGAATGATGATGCTGATGTGAGAACAGTTATGATCAATAAAACTAAAGTAGTCACTCCTGTCAATATTATTTCACTCACTTTAATTAGTTTATTATCTAATTGATACCATATGTTGTGATACTAATAACATAGGAATACAAAGAGTCATTGAAACTATTTATGAAAGGAAACTCCCTATAAGAACAATTAATAAGTGGTTTTTAAGAGACTCTTTCAACTGGGTAATAGCATTTGCCATTATTAATAAGAAATACTCCTTCAAATGTTATCCCTTCCTGACACTGAGTACCATTCTGTGAATTACTCTCTTTAGGTAGCAAATTGTTTCTAGGCAGAGATAGTATATTACATTGAATCATAAGTGTTTTCAAAATGTATTTAAAACACATTGCTTGAGTAAAAAGTAATAACGTAAATTAGCAATATCTGCAATTGAAGAGATAATCTCTGGATTATACTATGGTGTCAGGTGCATTGATATAACTTGAGAACAATGGTTTCTCTTTTATGACATGATGAAAACCTTTGTCTCTAAAATAATAATTTCTACTATAGGTGAGGTGATTTTTGTTAATAACATAATATTACAAAGCTATTAACCTGGTTTATAGTCTCATACCTATTCAAATTATTTTTTCTGTCTCTTACATAATTTTATCTAATGAGAAGGGTTTAATTTACTATGAAAAGATATACCTAAAGTGAAATAATAAGTCATGGCAGATCTACAAGTTGAATTTAGTATTACATGCTTATTTGGCATATAATTTGAGTAAATTTGTTCTTCCGTTTTCTGTTTATTTGCTCATTTAATTATTTGGTTTTTAAATTATCCATTCAGTATTTAATGGGTAATCACTTAATACTATGTACATTTAATCACTGGAAATACAAACATAAAGGACATAAAACCTTCACATAGACTTCACTTTCTAGCTAAGCATAATAAGACGGTTAATTTTATGTGTCAAATTCACTGGGCCAGAGGGCCCAGATATTTGGTTAAATATTATTCTGCGTGTTTCTGTGAGGGTGTTTTAGATGAGGTTAACATTTAACTTGAAAGTTGAGTAAAGATGGGGGTGGGTCTTAGCCAATCAGTTGAAGGCCTGAATAAAACTAAAGGCTGACTCTCTACCAAGTAAGACAGGATTATTTTTTGACTGATGTTCTTTACCCTACAACAATATCAGCAATTGGGAAGTTGTCTACATATTTTGGTAACTCTCTCTACAGTTTACATTTCACTAGTCCCCATGGAATGAATACTTACCTTTCCAATAGACAATCTTCCTTACAATTCAACTCCTTTACTCAAAAAAATTATTTTCTGATTTGTTGCTAAGGCTCAGATATGAAATTTAGATGCTACCACCTTTCCAATAGACAATCTTCCTTACAATTCAACCTCTTTACTCAAAAAATAATTTTCCTCTTTGTTGCTAAGGCTCAGATGTGAAATTTAGATTCTATCATTCATATGCACCTAAGAAATTTTTTGTTAGAAGTATGGATAAAGAATTAGAGTATAGTGTGTATCTTGACTTGGTGACAACTTTTAGAACATTCTGAACTGCAGGTGTGGAATGGCTTCTTGATTTGTCATGTTCTGATTGTGGCAGAGCCAACAATTCTTTTAATTCACCTATCCTACAGTGTAGGGTAGAAAGTTATTTCTAGAATTTGTTTTTTTAGACTAAAAAATTTTGTTATTTATACATTTAACAATCATTTTCTGCTAGTGATTTTTGTTTTGTTTTTGTCTTTCTTATCAAGAATTCTGACGCCCAAAACATAATCATATATGTCAATTTCAATATTTGTTTTAATTTTGAGAAAGCCTAGAGAATACTTTTACGTAGATTCAGTAATCTGCAAATTATGGTACTTAAAGTAAAACCATATGGGTCTTCTAAATATGGATCTTCTAGGAAAATATGAGTCTTCTAGGAAAATAATTCAGCTAGGAAATTTAACCTGAAAAATTAAAATTACAATTTGTTACCTTATCTGTTAGTAAAGATTCAGGAATATACTGGAGTTTTCACCTTTACTTAGTGGTCAGGTAGGTATTGAGGGAATGTATTCTCTTCCTGGGTTCACAAGCGGGGGGTAGTTTTAAGGGCAAGAACTTCCCAGCTCCATGCCCCCTCCCATGCCTCTCCATCCAGGAGATTTAACGATTTCTGTTTTAATTTTTGAGAGCACAGGAAAATAATCAAAAGTCAATCACTCCAGCAGAGGCTTAAAGGAATTTCTTTCACTGGCCAGGGGACTTGGAGAGGTAGGGAATTCCTCCCCAGGTTAAAAGTACCCTTCTTCCACACCCCTTTCGATTCCATACTTGGGTCCCCTTCCACACTCTTTGTGGAAGCCTTTTACTCTCTCATCTTTTTCTCTCTCCTTTTTCTCTTTCTCTGCCTAAAGAAGTCACTTTCTGCAAAAACATTTCGGAGTCCGGTATTTACTATACCTGCATACCGTGCCGGCTGTGGTCCCCCTCTCCCATTCTTGGGTGAATGAAAGACCAAGAGACTGGAAAACATTCTCTCAGGGGAGCCAAGTGCTCCCCTGCACCCCCAAACCTGGCAACAGTATGTGAGGAGAATTTCTAAACCAATTAGGGGGAGGTTGAAAACTTTAGGATCATTGCAAAACACAGTTTCTCAAAGGACCAGAAGAAATCCTCACTTCATCATATAATGTCATTAAGTATCAGGTTGCATGTGAAGTCTGAATGATAAGGAAATTTGCCTAAGTCAATTAGGGTTGTTTTTGTGTCTGTCTTTATAGTCTTCTCTATGAAGCAATATTAAAGGGCGTTGGATGATTTTTATTATATCACTTAGCATAATTTTTAAACATCTTTACCATTGTATTATAACAACTGCCCAGATTAACAACAGACATTAATTTACCTAACAGTTTATATTATATTTTTGATGACATAAGAATGTCAAGATGATGCAAGATTATACCAGAGGTTTTTTTTTTTTTTTTTGTCCAGATGATCTTTGGTACATTACTTGAAATGTTTTGGGGGTTAAAAATAGAAGTTTTTGGTTTTGTTATGTTTTTCCCTCAGTGGAGTGTACCAGGTGACAACTACACTGTAAAAGGAGTGTGTAAAGAGGATTCCTTTAATATCCTATGGTTAATTTTATCAACTCTTGCTAAAATTAGGAGTGAATCAATCATTAACAGAAATAGAAGAAAACAATCAGATAATCATAAGGTAAACTAGAAATGAAACTCTGGATTGCAGTCCTTGAGGTAGAAACATCCAGAGTGATAACACTGAGCATGGCAGAGGGCCTGAGGACCCCTGTAAGCCCTGTGGAGTGGCAGTCAGAACTTTCCAGGCGGAAACTGAGCACTAATGGATTGTTTGTTCAAGTAAATAGTGCTGAGCAAGTCTTCATTCTCATGCAGGTATATCTGTCTTCAGACGTGGTCAGAAAATCAGTATCTGCCAACATTTAGATATGGCACGATGATGGAGCAATGAAAATAGCAATAGTATAAGAAAAAAGTTAATATTTTACTCATTTTGAAAAGTAATTATATGTTGAAGAATTTAACTGTCAGCAATTCTGATTCAAAATGTGTGCAATAAAACTTTCTGGTCTAGGCAGTTATAAATACAGATTTAAAATAATGTTAAAAGATGAGTTGGGAAATTATTATCTACTTATATGGAGACTTCTAAGTTGAAAAATAAAAGTATTTTCAGTGATTAAAGCGTACCTTAAGCAATATATTGCTTGCTAAATTATTTTTGGCACAAAAAATGTAATAATATAGTACACATTGGATGCATTTACTTCAAAGTAAAGAAACAAAATACAATTGAAACCTCCAATTTATTTTGCCTATATCTCCATTGTCTCTATTCAGAGGTAACCTTTACCCTGATTTTGGCACTTAAATTCTTATGCACATTTTAACATGCTATATGCAGTTATCTCCAAGCAGCATGTAATTTATTTTGCATATATAACATTGTATTAAAGATAATATATTTTACGATCATTTTGAAATTTACTTTTACAGTCAGTGTTTTAAATAATTATCCATGTTAATATAAGCAGCTCTTGTTCCTTTATTTTAGTGCCTTTAATTTGCTCTATGTGTGAATAATACAACATCTTCAATGCAAATTCAAACAGCCTTCAATTTTTCAATATTGCCAACAAGGCTATAATGAACATTCTTGTACACCTCTCTCTGGACACATATGGCCATTTCTGGGGGAAGTGTAATTGCTGAGTTATTATATATGTGCATCTTCCACTTCACTAGAGAGTATAAAATTGCTCTCCAAAGGGGCTGTGCCAATTTAAAATCTGTCAGCAGTGAATAAGAGTTCCCTTTGCCTCATACCTTGCCATTAATTATTGCTATTTTTAAACATTTTTGCCAATTTAATGGGTGTGAAATTGCAAGTATTTATTGCTTTAATTTGCATTTTCCTAATTACTAATGAGTCTGAGCATTTTTATTTGATTATTGGTTTTGTGGATCACCTCTTCTATGATTTGCCTTAATTTGTTGTAGCTCAGCAAAACCTATTGAAGAGCATTTATTTTATTTTATTCAGAATTCATGTGTTTAATAGAAAAAATTTTTGAAAGTTTTTGTTTGTAATGTTGCTCAAAATTATTGATGTCTGATTCTCACCCCCAAATATTCTGATTTAGTTGTTATGCAGTGCAGCATAGGTATCGGGGTTTTTATAAATTCCACAGGTAGTTCTAAGTAACATTCAGGAACCTTTGGATTAAGTTGATCTTGAATTGTTATTGTCCTAAAATGAACAAATCAAGTGGTGCCCTACTGTTCCGTGAACTTTAACAAGAGAGGCAGGAATGGGGGGACAAAGGAACAGAAATCATTCAATTGGCAAATGAAGGTGAAATATTTTAATTGTGTTTGCCTGATAAAATATCCTGCCACCCTTGGGTAGATAAAGGACTTATTCTGATCATACTGAGGACATTCGTTTGTTTTCTAAGAGAGAAGAAATGTTCAAGGAGGGAAAGACAATCCTGCCCAGGTGTTAGTAAGAACATTGAATATAAAGACAGATGATTACATGAATAGACTTCAGTCTGGTTGAAAGCTTAGACTTTCTCTGGGGAAAGTACTTCTGAGAAATAAACTCTTCTTCCCCAGTCTGGCATAATAAACATGAATTGGCACTCTTACTGGTGACTGGTACTCCTGGGCAGACATGCCCAAAGACCATGTCTCTGGAGAAGTTCTGGAAAGGAATAAATATCTATGTGAGAGCGACAAAACATATTCTGGAAGGACCTAAGAGATACTTATCGCTGTGCACCCCCACATTTACCCTCTCAGTTGACGGCATCGACAGCAGGCTACCCCTTTGGTTCTTGGAGGTTTTGGCAACTCCATTCAGAACGAGACTGTGCTGTATAACTTGCCTAATGCAGAGATTTGTGTTCATTGAACCGTATCCATCTTCTGTTTTAAAGAAACTCATAGCCCTCACCTGTGTCAGCTTGAGAGAACCATGCACCTGGCGTTAGGGTCAACAGGGCTCACTATTACAACAAAGCAAAATGAATCGCTGTCACTGGCCTGCAGAAGTAATGCTCCTGCTGCAGAGCACGAGTTAAATTGGCAAGTAGACGCTTGTATACTCACACACATTGACTCCCACTGATAAGTTTAGCTTCCTGCTGTAATTTATTATTTATATATGCTGTATATGTATAAAAATACTTTTACTTTGAAAAGTACAATAGTACAATTTTTTTGAACAGTACATAATAAAAATATTTTTATTATGAACAGTACAATAAGGTTACTCCATAATAAAAACACTTCTTTTTATACAGACAGCATTAATATTATTTTATATTATTATTAATTGTAGATATACTTTACTTTCTTGTCTTACAATGTTAAGAAGTTTTAAAAATAAAAATTCTGGTCTGTGTCATTTTATATCATTCATTGATGATTATTTTAGAGTAAAATAGAGTAAACATTTTATATTAAACAAATTTAAAATTCTGGGCTAATTATAAACATACAGAGAAATTGCAGTGATTGTACACGAGTTCCCTTATATTCCTCACCATATTTCCTTCTTCGCTGACAAATTTTACAACCATAGTGCAATTATCAAGAACAGAAAATTAGCATTGCTACAATATCATTAAATTGAAATTTTTTTTCAAATTTTACAATTCTTCCCATATATGTCCCTTTTGCTGTTTTAGGATCCTATCCAAAAATCTCACATTGCATTCAGCTATTTATCATTAATTTCTTTTAGAATGTGCGAGTTCCTTATCTTTCCTGAACTTGATTAATGCTTTTAAAGAGTACTGATCAGTTCTTTTTATTTTCAATCAGTTAATTTTGTTTCTCTATTTGTGGTTGCACAATATTTTCTGATAATTAGAATGAGGCTATGCCTTTGTGGCAAGAATACAACAAAGATGATGATGTACTCTTCTCAGTGCATTATACTAAGTTTGTCATATCAATGTGCTTAATGAGAAACATAGACAGTATGTTAAAAAACATAGTTTAAGGCAATAGATTGAAACTTTTGAAAGGTATGATCAAAGAAATTAGTTAGGTGCCATCTGAAAATGCAAACGCCATGACTGATATACTGCTGATAGCTCCACAACGTTCATGACAGTGAACAGTACAATAAAGTCACCCCGCCCATAACTATTGCAATAGTCAAAAGCAGTGTCACACAACGTACAATTTAAGAAGTAAGTAGATGCTTACATTTTTTTCTTATTATTGTGGAAATGCAGATAAGCCTAAAAATTGACCTGTCTTGTACAAAATTTCTAGCAACAATTATACGGAACTATCATTTTTGAATCAATACTTTAAACCCAACTATATAAATTATGAAGGAAATTCACTAGAATGTTTTTCAACTTGTGAGAAAACTTGGCTTGGAACAGTATAATGAAAAGTGCAATCAAACAATCAAGTAGATTGCTTAAAGCTAAAATTCAGATCTGTTTCAAAATTAGATTGGAAGGTGAAACTCATATAACTGGAGAAATATGATGTTCTGTATTGTAGTTAAAGTGAAAAGACTTTAGGTGAAACCCACAAAACATTAATAAATTACTTTCAAATGCTATATTTTGTCATGCTTAAATGCATATTTAATTAATTTGGAAACTAAGATTATCTTGTTTTCTTCTCTGTTTTCTTGTTTTCTTTCTTCTTCTTTTTCATCTTCTTAACTATGAAGTCCTATAATAAACAAGTTAGCAATTTGTTGCCCTTTTATAATCTCTTCCTATCTCTATATTCAGATTCATTTTTTTTTAGCAGATACAATTTTTTATGGGCACGTTACTTCTCATTATAATTAACATAAAATGATAGTGTTTCTTTTAATGGAAAAGTAACGTTAAGCTTTGGCTTAAAGTATAAATGGTATGTATTTGTAATTTTGCTCAGTGAATAATTATGTTATAAAAATATTTTCTTGCTGCAAGTACCCTTTTAGCAGCTGCAACGTCATCACTTGTCATTTTGCCTGTTCTTCGTAGGCTGTGCACATTAGCATGAACTGGAAATAACACTCAGAAAGCAATTTGAGAAACATTACTTTTTGCAAAAAACAATGCAAAAGTATTTTAGTGACTGAAAAAAGAAAGATAAAAGTACATTAACAGGATTCTGACACAAAATACAAAGCATTCATGAAGAGCTAAGTTATTTTATACCAAGCAGACTATAAAGTTTTTGATCTGATAAATAAATTAAAAATATGCTTAGCAATATTAGATATAAAAATAATCAGTATGAGGATTAAAATTTGTTTAATGATAGAGGTTATCAAAATTTGCTGATATTCTGTGTTCAATAGTTAAGAAATGTTAAAAACAAGTTTATGTTTTGTTCCTTTGTTTTGAGATCGCAATGTAGTATGATATAAGCCACCAATAACAACTATGTCGTGTACTGGACATGGCTCCCCAAATATTTTACCTCCTTACTTTTCAGTAATGTAATATTTTAAAATTATTTTTAAACTGCTCTTACCTTACAGAAAGTGTATGCAAAGTTATTTTATCCAACTTCTAAATTGAGAGATAATGTCACAAGGCCACTTCAGAAGTGTCTTATCACTTTTAAATACCATCAACTATGGATGATTTTCATTGACCCTCTAGGGTGATTTGTAGTCTCCTTCCATTATTGTTTATCATTCAGCAACCAGTTTAAAAAGGCAAATGTACTATTAATATACTCTATATACAATTTTTTTAAAACTGTAGCAAAATCTCTGGTTTAGAGAAGAAGGAAAAGAGAAACTTCTCATCTTATCGATTGGACCATATGAGCTCAACAAATATGGAACATTGAAGAGAATTTGATAGTTTTACATCCCTTCCTTCCAAATTGCTTTTTTATTGTTGTTGTTTTATTTAAATAGTTTAGGGGATACAGGTGGTTTTCGGTTACATGGATAAGTTCTTTAGTCATGATTTCTGAGATTTTGTTGTACCTGTCACCCAAGCAGTGTGTACTGTACCCGATATTTGGTCCTTTATTCCTCACACCCCTCCTAACCTTTCCACAGAAAGTCCATTACATCATTCATATGCCTTTGCATCCTCACAGCTTAGATCCCACAAATAAGTGAGAAGATAAAATAATTTAGTTTTCCATTCCTGAGTTAATTCACTTAAAATAATGGTCTCAAACTGCATTCACGTTGCTGTGAATGCCATTATTTCGTTCCTTTTTATAGCTGAGGAGCATTGCATGGTGTATATATACCACATTTTCTTTATCCACACATTGGTTGATGGGCACTCAGATTGGCTTCATATTTTGACAATTGCTAGTTGTGTTGCTATAAACATTTGGGTGCATGTGTGTTTTTCATGTAATGACTTCTTTTCCACTAGGTAGATACCCAGTAGTGGGATTGCTGGATTAAACAGTAGTTCTCCTTTTAGTTGTTTAAGGAATCTCCTTACTGTTTTCTATATAGTTGATTCAAAAGTAATACTAGTTTACGTTCCCACCTACAGTATAAAAGTACTCTCTTTCACCACATCCACATTGACATCTATTATTTTTGGACTTAATTATGACCATTCTTGCAGGAGTAAGGTGATATCTCATTGTAGTTATAATTCACATTTTCCTGATAATTAGTTCTTCTATCTAAATATTTTTCAACATGTATTTTTGAAAGCACTATGCGTAATAGTGGAAATACATGATCAAATGCCTAAATAAGGACTTTATAGCTGGGGATGATTTGAGATTGGTAATGTACTTCATTCATTTTAAAATTTGTTTTCTTGCAGAAAAGATACCCTCAAAAAGAAATTAACAAACTGGGGACTGTTGTGTCCTAACTGTGAGGGGGCTTATATTTTTGTGATTTCTTTTTAGTCCTAAGATATTTCTGATGTATATACGCTTTTCAATTTTCTCTCATGCAATCTGATATGGTTTGGCTCAGTGTCCCCACCCAAATGTCATCTCAAATTGTACTCCCATAATTCCCACCTGTTATGGGAGGGATCTGGTGGAGAAAACTGAATCATGGGGGCGGTCTCTCCCATACTGTTCTCATGGTAGTGAATAAGTCTCATGAAATCTGATGCTATTATAAAGGGTTTCCACTCCTCCTTCTCTCTCATTCTCATTCTGTCTTTCTGCCACCATATAAGAAGTGCCTTTTGCCTTCTATCATGATTGTGAGGCCTCCCCCAGCCAGGTGGAGCTACGAGTACATTAAATCTGTTTTTACTCCCAGTCCCTATTATGTCTTTTTCAGCATTGTGAAGAAGGACTAATACATAATCCTTGTGCATTTTCCTGACGGTAATAGAAATAAAAGGCTATATTTCTGCAGGGAAAAACAACCTGTCACATCTTCAATCTTTATTGAAAAAAAGGGAATATCTACAAATGTTGATTTCTTAAGATTTTTAGCTGTTCACTGGATGATTTTAAGAGATCAGATAAATAGCCACTCTCTTCCCATTTGACTCCAGAGCTGACTGAGACATAAACACTGGAATTAAGCATATGTGGCTCCATATGTTAATTCTATTACCAATAAGCTGTTTGGCAATATGGGCTACTACACCTCTAATGAGACACAGCAAATAAGTGAGTCACTGACAGAGGTAGAAAACATGGCTGCTATTATATCATGAAGTAGTACTTAAGTATTAATCCAATCTAGAGAGAGGCAGATCCTTCCAGGAAGTCCAGGAGTAGCCGAGTCATGTGTGCTCACTTTCTTTTTCAAATTTACCAGTCAGAGAAGTCTTCTTCCTTGGGGATGAGAGAGTAAGGTTTTGGTGAAAGAGGCAAGAACTATTACTACATGGTTCTCTATGTAAACATAGAAAATATGTGGAATAACTGGTCCTCCCTAAGATGTTTCCTGGTGAAAAAAACAGTGACTAGAGGAAAATGTGAGGAGGCAGTAGACATGAAACAAATTCTCTTTACCTCAATGCTAGAAAGAGATAATTTATTTACATAGAGGACCTTTTTTGTGCTAAACACTCTATTAAAACTTAAAGATCTAGAAGTAAACCAAAGTTCTCTGATCATACAAAGGCTAAAAACAAATATATATCTGATCATGTCAAGGGATTTGTAGAAAAATTATGAAGATAAGAGTGAATGACAGAGTGGCTACTTTAGATACTCTGGAAAGAGTTTATTAATATTTGAAATTTGTTATGAAATATAGAAATATAGAAAAAATTAAGCAGCAAATTTGTTTTTCTCTTTGGTAGCTAGTTTTCAGCTGGCTTCTTTTCAGCTGCTGATTTTCCCTGCAGTTCTTTACAACCTTCAATTCCACCATAAGTTTCTAATTTCCAAGGCCAGAAGGCTTTTCTCTTCTTTGGGTTTGTATTTCTTCCACAGGCTATCTAGGATTATTACTGCATTCAGTTTTCATTTCTCTTCAGTCTCCTTTGTTTTCCCTGGAATAATTTCTTTAATCTTACTTCGTATTTCACACTTTTGACTTTTTTAGAAAAAAAATGCAGCCAGTTATTTTTGGTTAGAATGCTACATAAATGATATTCTGTTCTTTTGTTATATTATGTTTGTTGCATACTGGTGATAAATTTTATCAACTGGTTAAAATTTTCCAGTTCACACAGAGTCTCAAGTTCACACAGATAACAAATAGATAAGTAAACAACAAATAGATAAATTAGAAAGAGGGAAAGCTTTCTTCTTTCAGAAGAATAGTGAAATACACATATATATACACACATATATACACACATATATGCATGTATACTGTATTATATATACATATATGTGTGTGTGTGTGTATATATATATATATATATATAATATATATAAAAATTCTGCATTTACAGAAGAACCAGAAAAAGTTATTAATTCTAGGCATGAGAGGAAGTTTAATGAGTAACAAAATATTTGATTAGTCTCAAAGCATAGTACTTACTGTATCATTCCTACTAGATGTTCTGAAAGCCATCCAAACTCCTTAAGCCATAGCTGTCCTCTACTCAGACCAACAATCTATACTTAACTCCTTTTCAATGTAAGTATAAAGAATATTCCCTCTCCTTATTCTCCATTCTTTCCATATTTTCTCCCCTTTCTCAACAACCCCTCCTCTACTTCTTTCTCTCTTTCCCTTATCAACCTCTTGGCTCTGTTACATAACTTACATAATTCTAGAAAAAACTTGATTGCTATTTATTATTCTTGGGGGGAGATAGCTTGTCCTATTTGTCACTAGGTCCAAGTACCTAAAAGAGTGTCTGGTTCATTATGTAAATTAATATAATCACATAAACCTTTCCCTTCCCTCCCTTCCCTCCCTTCCTTCCTTCCTTCCTTCCCTTCCTTCCCTTCCTTCCTCTTCCTTCCCTTCCTTCCCTTCCTTCCCTTCCTTCCCTTCCTTCCTTCCTTCCCTCCTTCCTTTCATTCTTTCTTTCTCTTCTTTCTCTTCTTTCTTCCTTCCTTCCTTCCTTCCTTCCTTCCTTCCTTCCTTCCCTCCTTCCTCTCCTTCCTTTTCTTCTTTTCTTTCTCTTCTTTTCTGAAGTGCAATCTTGGCTCACTGCAGCCTCTGCCTCCTGGATTCAAGTGAGTCTCCTGACAGCCACCAGAGTAGCTGGGATTACAGGTGTGTACCACCATGCCTGGCTAGTTTTTGTATTTTTTGGTAGAAATGGGGTTTCACCATGTTGGCCAAGTGATCACCTGCCTCCTGACCTCAAGTGATCCACTTGCCTCGGCCTCCCAAAGTGCTGGGACTGCAGGCATCAGCCTGCCTAGAATACTATTTTCTGACCTAGAATACTATTTTCTAAAGGAAAGGAAATACTATTAAAGAAATACTATTTTATTTCTGTTGTTCATATTGGCTAATTTCCATTATTCTATTTTCAAGTTCAGCGACTCTCTTCTCTGCCCATTGTATTCTGCTGTTTAGCTTGTTCATTGGAATACCTATTTCCATGATGTATTTTTTACTTTGATAATGTCCATTTGCCTATCCTTTATATTTTCTATTTCTTTGCTGAGACTTTCTAATTTTTATTTGTTTCAGATATGTTTGTAAAAGCTCATGAAAACATGAAAATGTTTTTAAGATGATTGCTTTTAAAAATTTGTCAAGTAATTATCTCTGTCATCTCATTGTTGGAGTTTGATGATTGTCTATTTTTTATTCAAACTGTGGTTTTCCTGATGCTTGGAATGATGTGAGACTTTTGATTGAAACCTGGACATTTTGGGTATTATGTGATATAACTCTGGGTCTTGCTTAAAACTGTCTCTGACAACACTCCAGTGGAAAAGGAGGTGTCTTGTGATTTCCAGGTGGTGGTAGAAGTCCAGTTTCCCCACTTGACCTCCACTGAGATCAGGTGATGAGGGGCTCCTCGTTCTTGCTTTGTGGTGATGAGAGTTGTAGTTCCTCTATAGAACTCTGCTGGCACCACTATGGCTGGGAGAGGTGACCACAACTGATGCCCGATGGAGGGTAGCCTCTTTACTGTTGGATAGTGGTCAAAGTACTTATTGTCTATTTGGTCTCTAAGGCACCATTTCAGTTACCTCTGAGTGTATTTGTTGTCCTTGCTTTTCAGCAGTCTCCACCAACACAGTAGAGGTAAAAGAGAAAGTAGTGGGTGTCTTCATTACCTCCCAGCTGGGAAACAGGTCTCAGGCTCCCGCTTGGTCTTCTCTGCTACTACCGTGGTGCCATATAACAGCCTAACAAATGTGGAAGCCTGGGATCACTACTTGACCATTGCTGGCATGAGTGAGAGCTGGACATTATTTTCTCTGTGGTGTTTGCATGGAGTGGAGGAGTTATTATCTAAAAGTATTCTGTCTTGCTAGACTGCCCTTTTTCTTGTCTCTGGGCTTTTTACTCCTGTATTTGTTAGGATTCTCTAGAGATACAGAACTAATAGGATAGATAGACATATATATATATAAAGGGGAGCTTATTAAGTAATATTAACTCACACGATCACAAGGTCCCACAATAGGCTGTCTGCAAGCTGAGGAGCAAGGGAGCCAGTCCAAATTTTAAAGCTGAAGAACTTCAATTCTGATGTTCAAGGGCAGGAAGCATCCAGAATGGGAGAAATATGTAGGCTCAGAGGCTAAGCCAGTCTAGTCTTTTCACATTTTTCTGCCTGCTCATATACACTGGCAGCTGATAAGATGGTGCCCAGCCAAATTAAGGGTAGATCTGCCTTCCCCAGCCCACTGACTCAAATGTTGACCTCCTTTGGCAACACCCTCACAGACACTTCCAGGATCAATATTTTGCACTCTTCAATTCAATCAAGTTGACACTCAGTATTAACCATCATGAGTCCACCCCTTGTCTAGTTATAGGTGTAGAAGTAAACAGGGGGTGTTGAGGGTAGCTTCTGGGGAGAATCAACATTATCTTGCCTGACAACTGCCTGTGGAGAGCCCATCACTTTTGTCTCAGGCAGCACCGAGTTTATCTCCTCAGGCAAAGGTGGAAAGGCTGAAGGCAGCGTGGGTCAGGAAGGGGATGTTGCCACTGCTAGGGATGGGGAGCCATTTCTTCTCGCAAAATGTTCATTAGCGTTTACAAGCTCAGTGTCTCCAGCTTCATCAGGGTTCTCCCATACATTCCTATTCCAAGTTGCATGGTCCCATTTTTTTCCAATCAATGCCCTCACTTCAACAGTAGACAGCTTCTAAAGCTATACATGCACTTTTCATTGAAGGTCAGCCACTCTCATGATAAAAGCTTGTGTCTGATTATCCAGAATTTCACCTCTTTTTCTATAGGAGATAATATTCTCACTCAGGGCAATCTTAGAAGATTTGAGGCTCAGTAACTGCTTCAGAAGCTGAAAGTTAGAATGCCTGAGTTCATAATTTTCTTTCGTTGCTTTGTCTAGTGAACTTAGGAACAACCAACAGCTTCATTAGGTTCCTTGGTTTGGTCAAAGGCATTATGTATAAAGTTACTAAACTCCTTGCCTCTCACAAGCAATGAATCAGGAGTGTGGGCAAAATAAATGCATTTATTTTGCCTAAGTCTTTGAACATTTCATACCATGGGCTATCATTGTTGTCCATACTATTAGAAGTAGAATCCTTAGCATTTTGGGATCTAATCACATTAAGCAGCCAAATCCAGAAACTCCAAAACTAACTAAAGAACAAAGAACTTCATCCTTCATATTCTGTTCCTCTAGAACCGCTCCTGGTGCCAAAATCTGTATTAGTCAGGGTTGTCTAGAGGTACAAAACTAATAGGATATACTTGGATATACTAATAGGATTATATATATATATATATGGGACCTTTATTGTAGTAATATACTTAATAAACTCCTATATATATAGGAGTTTATTAAGTAGTATTTACTCACACAATCAAAAGGTCCCATAATAGCCCATCTGTAAGTAGAGGAACAAGGAAGCCAGTTCAAGACTCAAAGCTGAAGTACTTGGATTCTGATGTTTGAGGGCGGGAAACATCCTGCTTGGGAGAAAGACTGGCTGGGAGGCTAAGCCAGGCTAGACTTTTTACATTTTTCTGCCTGCTTTATATTCTCTGGCAGCTGAGTAGATGGTGCCACCCAGATTAAGGGTGGGTCTGCCTTCCCCAGCCCCCCCACTCAAATGTTAATCGTCTTTGGCAACACTCTCTCAGACACACCCAGGATCCATACTTTGCATTCTTTAATCCAGTCAAGTTGACATTCAGTATTAACCGTCACCCCCTCCCCACCCCCCCACCTCACCTATTATTGTTCTTAGGTTGTCAACTTCTTTAACTCCAAATCTGGGGTATATTTGGCAAAATGTCAGTATATTATTTGTTGGGTAGTGATGTCCCTAGCCAGTCTTTCTTCTTTTAACCTTTCAGACACCATGTTTCCTTTATGTTCTCTTTTTCTTTTTTAAATATAATGTCCACAGTTTTAGTTATACTTAGTGGAAGGAATAGAAAAGTGTGTACATGCCACATCTCCCCTGGACACAGAAGTTGGATGAAACTCATGTTTATTTTAGATCGTATTCTTTTGGCAGGGCACAGTGGCTCATACCTGTAATCCCAGCACTTTGGGAAGCTGAGGTGGCTGGATCATGAGGTCAGGAATTCAAGGCCAGCCTGGCCAACATGGTAAAACCCCATCTCTACTAAAAATACAAAAATTAGCTGGGCATGGTGGTGCACATCTGTAATCCCAGCTACTTAGGAGGCTGAGGCAGTAGAATCACTTGAACCCAGGAGGCAGAGGTTGCAGTGAGGAGAGATTGTGCCACTGTACTCCACCCTGGGTGACAGAGCAAGACTCCATCTCAAAAAAGTAAAAATAAAGAACAGACTATATTTTTTTTATGTACTTAACACATGAAACAATAAGCCTCTAACCAGCAAAAACAAAACAAAACAAAACAAAAGACTAAAAAAGGAAAAGGAAAACGGTTTTTTGGTCAATCCCTACTTATTATTAAATATTTTAAATACGCCACTGGGATAAATTATACCCACTTAAATGATTGACTATAAAATGCAATAGCTTACAATATGCTGAAAGCTACGTATGAACAAGAATGCAATTTTTCATCCCTTTTGTTCAGATTCTATTTGTTGGAAATAGATGCTCGGTGCTGGAAAAAAAATCAGCACTGAGACAAAGGATCTTTAGCAATACAATTTTTACTTCCCGAACTGCAGGAAGAGTACTCTCACTAGCCTTTTTGCCAGGAGAGTACAACGAACAAAGGAAAGCAAACATATTTGTTCCTTACTCATTTGGAGTCATCCTTACTGCTATGTCTGATCTCTGTTGGCTGGAGCCAGATCTCACAATCTAAACTAAAACCTGATTGGCTAATAACTTAAAACTTTTCTAAACAGGTAAAAGCAATGGAGAGCTGGGACATGCCTGTGAGCATGTCTAGCACAGATATCTTGGTTAAAGTCCAAGGACATAGAATGTACTAGGTGCCTGTAAGCATGGCATGCCTAACAGCAACATAGGCTAGGGCTTAATAAAAAATTATTATACACTTATGATTTATTCTTTAACAAGAAAGGAAACTTTAAAGAGGAACTTTTTTACTTCCCACACTGTTCATGCCTCTGTATATTTTCTAAATTGTGAATAAAAGCTAAATACATCATACATGGATGAAATGTAAGTGTAAGGGTCAATCCATTTATCAAATATTAGTAAAATCTTGTTTCTTTCTAAATCTTAATGAATTTAAATAGAAGTATAACATTTTATTCCAATAACTTAGTGAATTTTGTCATACTTTACATTGGAGTTGAACCCCTTCATTCAACCACTATTTAATCTCTATGAAGAACAAATTCACACCAAGCAAAAGTAGTTAAATAACAAAAATCTGAGATGAGAGACTTAGAAAGGGAAATGCTGCCAACTGGTTGGGGTTTTAGTTCAGCAAGTGAGAGAAATTTTACTGATGGGCATTTTCAGTTTGCACTGCAGTGCCAAGCAGACAGGACGCTGCTCAGTAACCTGACAGAAGCTGAGAAGAGCAAAGAGCAATTTTCACACCTCTCTCTGATAAGGCAGTGGGTTAATTAAAGGCAATCAATTGAGTGACAAATAAAAAGGAATTGCAAAGATTGTTTTAACTCAAGAGCTTTTCAATAGTGACTAGACCTTGTCAATTGAAGAAAATGTAGAAAGCAGAGTCTGCCTGCTTGATCTTATGGAAGGGGGAGGAATAACTGATAAACTGGCTATCTCCTTAAGACACTTTCCTTTTTTTGTTTTGTTTCATCTCTAAAATGAGAGCTTCCTACAATATTATTATCGCTGTGGGTCTATTTCTTTTGTGAACCTAGACTCAAAGAAAGCTTTGGAGTATGCTCAATATTAGAAATATTAAAATGCTCTTTATATTTTATTCAGGCAATTTTCTTGGCCAATAAATTTCATAAAATGGTTATGAAGCTATATTAGAATGCCTGAATTAAAAAAAAATAATAGGATGAAGTCTTATGTTTGTGTAGCATCTTTCATTTCTGAATCTCAAATGACTTAAATATACCTCATTAATCACCAAAGCATTCTTGGAGGTATATAGGTGGGTGTGTTTAACATTATTATCTACAATTGAATAATGCCGTGGAGATCAATCTTGTCTTTACAACATGAAGGAAGTATCTTTTTTACCTTCAAAAGGCTCGTAATGAATAAAAGAGAAAGACATTCAAATATAAATATACCTCCAAACACACTGTCAAATATCAATGGGATAATTATACTAAATGAATTTGAGATTCATAGTGAAGAAACTATTCTCTTTAGAATATATTAGATTTTTGTGGAAACAGCATTACTAGTTTCAGGCCTCTGAGATATTATTAAGTGAATTAAAACAGTAATTTAATTTATTATTGATTCAGGTGTACTTCCCATTTTAAAAGTTTGTATAAATTAAAATTTTATTAAAAAAATGGAAATCTGTTAGCTGAATCATCCCTTTAAAAGATAATTACAATGAATTATCAACCTATTGTATTTAGTTATATTTAATATTCTAAATTTATACAGAAGATTTTCATTTATTTGGAATTCTTAAATGTGAGGCTGTATCTATACTTTAGTGGCATACCAGTGAAATTTAATTTTCTAAAACATCCTAAAATATTCCTAGGGAACAGTTTTAATACAGGGAGTTTCTTCATTAAGAACACATTGTTCTTAGAAACTAGTAACAAAATCTGTCTCTGCAATAAAATTAAAAGTACAAAAAATTCTTCAAGACATTAAGATGGTGGCAACCCATCTCTACCAAAAATACAAAAAATTAGCTAGATTTGGTGGCACATGCCTGTAATACCAGCTACTCGGGAGGCTGAGCCAGGAGAATTGCTGAAACTTGGGAGGCAGAGGTTGCAGTGAGCCGAGATCACACTGCTGCACTCCGGCCTGGGTGACAGAGCAAGACTCTAAAAAAGAAAAAAAGAAAGCGTATTAAATGGGAAATGGGAATATTTATTTATTTATTTCTCATCTAGAACAATATGGTACCTTTGTACTTTCACTGAGAATAGCAAGCCACTCATGCTTTTTGCTTTATCGCCTCCAAATTGAAGACCATTGCCTTGTCAAGTTGATAGCCATGTTAAGAACAATCAATTTAGGGCTTTTAACATGGTTAACGACCTGCACTGATGCTTAGCAATGCATAACATCTTTCAACCAGTAACCCCAATTATTTTTCTCTTATATGCTCTATAACAATATAATAAAATTAAGCCCATTTCCCTAATACATGCATGTTCTTTATAATTTTGTGCTCATACAACTGTACTAGTATAATCTACACAAAAAATAGACACAGAAACTGATCAGATATATTATTTTCATGTACCTCTGGGAGTAGACACTGCACTTCGGATATCACTTCTCTAAGGCATCAAAATTTTTCCTTCACCAAACCTTTGTCCAATCCAAGAATGTCCTGATTCACATTAAATTAACAAATTAATTATAAACTGCTTTTTCAAGTGGCCTTTCTATGTCTCAAATTTCTATGCATTTGATAACACAGGTAGGTATCTACTAATTCTCCTGTTATTTTTTTCCTCCCAAAATGTTCCATGCTAGTAGATTACAAGTGGCACAGAGAGTAAGTTCACTTTCTATTAATGATAATCTCAAAATCTGAGGTTTAGGAATTGCTACCACATGAGGATTGTAATCTGACCAATTAACTCATTTTTAGCTAAGCCTCCCCCAAAACATATGTTTCTTATGGTTGCAAAAGGTGTGACATTTGATGTGTTTTTGCCTGCATGCACACACATTGGTTAAGAAACATGTATCAATATACAAAACTCTTATAAAAGAGATCAGGTTTCCTTCAGCCTACATCCTTGGAATTTTGTTGTGATCTGCCAAATTCTAAATAACATCCAAATTAAGAATGTACTTGCAGATAGATAAAACAATTTTTATTTTCTTGAACCACTTAATAGATTTAATATGCAAATATATAAATAGGAACTGACCAGGATGAATTCTCTCTCTCTTTCTTCCTCACGCTCTCTCTATTGAGAAGAGGAAAAAGAATCTGGTGCTACCCAATCTGAGAATATGAAAAAGGTGAGGAAGGAGTGGGAGAAGCAGATAGATTAATGGAGCCAGCAAAAAAGGCCCAGGTCACAGAATTGAAAGCTTATGTTCATTTTAACTAGGTTTTCAAGAAGCATAGACCACTAGCTCATATGTAGATTGCATTATTACTATTTATATATAAAAGTAAGGATTTCAAATGAGTAAAGATGACTTTATATATATATATATATATATATATATATATATATAAAACTGTAGGATTACTAACATTAAATACATATATATATGTGTGTGTGTATATATATATATATATATATATATATATATATATAGTTAAACTGTAGGATTGCTAACATTTTCTTCCATAGGGAGATCAAGTAGTCACTAATTTGAACATTAAAGTTGGACTGGCGTTTAACACTGTTTTGATATAAGATCAACATAGGTGGAAAAGAGCAGGTAACTGACTCAGATAATTTTTGTATATGGTGATGACTTTTGCCATACAATGTTCTCCTCCATATATTCTAACTCTGTTAACATTCTACATAATTTAATAGGATAGTTATTATTTGTCTGATTGCCACTTTTATTTATTCCAGAACCTCATCTAAAGAGCTCAACTGTTCCTGAAAGACTATACAAGATTAGAAAAATAATCATTAATGCCTAAAGCTATATCTTCTAGACTACATCCTCTCCAATCACACAATAGAACATGAAGTATGACATCAGTTTGGCTTATGCCCTGAGTTTGAAAATTTCATAAATAATTCAGTGAGTTAAAGAGCTTATATTAAATATTTTAGTCTCTTAATACCTGATCTTTTCTTTATTGATATTCCATCAGCTGAATTCCTGGAAAAGACCACAACTGAAGTGTTTATGGAAACCAACAGTAACACATATTGCTCTTACATGGAGGAACAACACCTAAAACACCACAGAAGAAAATTATCCAGTACAAATGAGTTAGGAAGCTTAGATGATCTATATTCTCACATGCTTTTGGATTAAATTGTCACCACTGGAGTCCAGAGACCTTATGTAGAGCAGAATAATTTCAAAATAAAGGCAGTGTCCAAGTATTATAGGGATAAATCTGAGATAGCCCTACACCTTGTGAACAATGCAAAAAGGCAACAGGTGTTGGGGGAGAGGAAACAGACTTTGGTTTTCCTTTTGACTAATTGAGTGAGTGTAGGAATGTTATTTAAAGTAATAATTGCTAAGGATGAAGAGAAAAAACAGAGAAATCAGCAGTGTAAACTAGGTACATACAATGTAAACTATATCAAGTTCAACTATGGCTTAAAGAAATAGAAATAGGATAATTCATAACAGAAAGAATAGAATTCAGGTAAGAGGATTAGTCAACTCTAGGAAGCAAAGTTGAATACAGTACTTAATTCTAGAATTTAACTTTAGCCACACCATGCATTTGGAGGGTCATGGGGACAGTTGTAGATAAAGAATTTAGTGACTGTTCCATGAGGAATTTGTATTTGTGAGTCAGAGACAAAGACAATTACCCCATATGTCAAGTAAAAGCTACTTCTGGAAACACTTCTTGACCAGTCTTGCTCAGTGGTCATCCTATACATCTATAGGGGTCTAGCAGTCATTGTTTCTGCCTTTCATTGATGATTGATTCTATAATTCCTGGTTTACTATCTCAACTTACCTGGTTAGAAGTTCAGGAATACATCTGTTTTATGTTGTATTGTACCTTACACAGTGATTAATTTTTGATAAGCTGCTCAACAGATATTTAACAATGATATCAAATTATAAGCATAGAAAACTGCAGGCACCTTTTTGTCACAGCAGTATGTCTTGCAAAGGGCAAAATTACATGAATACAAGAAGATTGTAGGCCATATATATGTACTGGAGACTATTTTTAAAGCTTACTTGTGTTATTCATCTGTCTGGTCTTTAAACAGCAGTTAAAGAGCAGAATCACACCTGGTAACTACCCTCTGGAGCTAGACTGCCTGACTTCAAACCTGAGTTCTTCCTCAGTCTGAATCTTGGGCTTGTCACTTATCACAGCCTTGTTCTTCAGAGGTGATAACAATAATTCCTGATATCATTTGGTTGCTATGTAATTGAAATAATTATTATATCTGAAGAACTAAGGATCTTTAGCATAAAGCAAGCATGTAATAAATATTAACTATTATTATCTGAACCATAAATCTCTTTGTCCTTTCATGTTTAAGATCTTAGATACAAAGATATTTCATCATTCAAAGCCTATGGATGACACCTGCATCTTGGGAAAATCTAGATTCCTGAGGACAGAATTTTTGAGGCCAATGAGTCTGCAGTAAAGCAACTCGTGGGCCCTTGATGGAGAGAGATGTGTATTTCTAATTATTGAAGGACTTTTGCTGAGAAACTACAAAATCATATTTAGAGAACATGGTATTTTATGTGGTTAGAACTTATGCAGTGTGAATCATAAGAAATTACCTTCTAGAAAATTTTTGAAATATATCAAATTCACAAGAAAAATAACACCTTTTTCTGCAAAAGTGCCTTTGAATCTTTGCTTTATACTGGCCTAACAGATTTATGACTTAAGTGTTGCTACGATTATTTTAAATAGATGGTACATCAGTTATGGTGTATATTTCATAGTTTGAAATCGGATCTCATTAGCCATTGTCCCATATTTTTTCTTTCAGAGGCAGGAAATTAGAAATAGACTAAGATTGTCATTTAATTTCTACAACTAATATTTTAAATACAGGAACTACTTGTTTTCTACTTTTACCTTGGTGGTAAATAGTTGTAATTGAGAAAGTGAGTTGCAAGGAAAGTAAACTATTTGATATTTTCTTCAGCAAAAGGACATTTATAAGAAGAATACAGTGTGGTCATGCAGAATCCAACACAGAAAAACATCCAGGTCTCATAAATTACTAAAATTATAATTAGGACGTCATGAATTTGATCTTTATTTTTTCTATACATGTCCTTCATGCTCTTTCTAGACTGAGAGTCTTTCTCTGATACATAGTCCACATGGACATAAAGATGTTAATATCTAATCTAAAGCCATATTTAAAATATTTTAAATCTATTTTTCCTTTGCTAATGTGTAACATACCTGCTATCTTACATTCATGGCATAGAAAAATTGATGGATGACTTTAATATATCAAAAATTTACTAAATAACTTTATTAAAACAAGGCTCACTCAATCACAAAGAACTTACTATATTAGTATGATATAGATTCATATATGAATGTGATCTCTCTCTAAATATGAAAATATATACTTTAAACATGACAATTTAGGAAATTCTATTAAGTACAATACTCCAAAATTCAAATAGAGAAAATCATAATGTAATTTACATAGTTGTGTTTGGTAGATAATACTATTAAGACAATGGCTACAAGATTAGTGAAGACAGAGTCCATATCTTATTTTTTTTCGTGGCCTGTCATATATAATAATAGTTTCTCAAATAAAAACTAAGCATGTTTAATATTTTATAGTCAAGAAATTCCATTGACAGGAATATTGGAAAATGAAAATCATAAGAACATACAATTTAGAGTATAATACATGAATTCTAGTGGAATGATAAATATATCAGTTTTAGAGAGTAATGTGTATGCTTCAAACTTAAAAGATGAAATATTAGAATCAGGATCAAAAGAGATATGATTATCTCCAAGCTGGTGCTTAAACTTCATAAATTCTGTGTTACGGTCTTTTGGTTAGTGTCCATTTTTCAAACTATAACTTGCAGTTCAGGAATTCAAGAGAAATGTAAGGCTGCCATTCAAAGGGGTCTTCTCTTGCCATTTATTTTTTGTTTAGCTCAAGTTTTAATATGAATACTGTCCAATCACTAGCAAAAAAAAAGATGATATGGAGTGTAAAATGCAAGAAGAATAAATTTTTATTGAATACACTTCAGGAATCACAGAAGTTCTAGAATTAATCTCTGTGATTGCAAAACATTACCATTACTAACAAGGATGTAACTGTAAATAGGTGCATCATCTTAAGCATACAGAAGGAGGAATCAAAAGGAAAAAATATGCACTATTTAATGTCAATGAATGGTTTTCTTAAAATTTATAATTTAATATAATTGGCAAAGAAATATAAACATCTAAATGAACAGTAATCGCTAAACAAATTAGTCATGCAAATGTCTAAATCTCTTCCCTGGCAAATCAAATCAGGACCACATGATTTTATTAAATGTTTAAAGAAGAATTTTTTAATTCTACTCTTATTTAACTGAGTAGAGACAGGGCAAATAACCCAATTTTTATTATTTCCTTATATGACATACTCTGTATGTTTGCTTTCTATTATATTTTTACTTTTACTAGTTTCGGTAGATTTTGAAGAAAATTTCTAAAAGTTAATACTTATAAATTTCATATAATGTAATAAGTACCATTGAGTTATTTCGAATAACTCAATTGTATTTCAAAATGCAAATTGCACATTTACAAATTTAGAACTTATTTGCCCTAGTGCCATCACCAGAGAAAATAAAAACAGTCACAAATCTTTGCTTAACATTTATATCTATGAGGAACCACTGACCTTCAGTTAGTGCTATTACAATTTTTTAAATAATAAATTTATTCAACTGAATGACTATTTTAAAAGGATATCTCAATTAAAAGTGCATTTATGTGTGAAAATATAAGGTCAAATACATTCCTACTTTACATGTTATCCAGAAGGCTGAACAAAAGTCATTAGTTATTAGATTATATTTATTATACTTTTTAAATGGTTATTTTACTTTATATCTGTGAGGCTTTAGCTCTTCTTTTTCCAATTAACAAAAACCCTACTGCTTACACATTTTTAACAGATCGAGTGAATATAGCTTTTTAAATCTTGCATCTCTACTTAAAAATTTTTAAGTGAATTTCACAAAACTCTTTTAAAACTTATGAAGAGTCTATTAATCTGTATACAAAGACTTTGTAATGAAGATAGTTGTATAAATGATTTAGAAGACACTGTCACTACTCTCTATTCCTCATCAAATGCTCATTAACAGCAATGTCATCAAGTCTCGGAAGTACACTTGTTTTTTGATTAATTAATTCTGACACATAAGAGTTTGGTTAAGCAACTACTGAGCAGTTTACGTATTGACTACTTTGCACTACATTAAGTATAGTGAAGGATACATAAAAATAAAGTATTCAGTTGGTGCAAATGTAATAGCAGTTTTTGTCATTACTCTTAATGGCAAAAGTTGCAATTATATTTGCACCAACCTAATGCAAGACACATACTCATATCGAGGTAATATCTTTTTAGAGGCACAATATTGATATGTAAATTCAATTAAAAAGCCATATAATTTAGTTTAGGAATTTACATTACATCATTATCACATTTTTTCTATTCTTTAAGACATAGTGTTTTTTTTAATGTATAAATATTTATCTTCCATTTCTCTGTTGAACTTGATTCCTTGCTGATTATACCGTATATTCTCCTGAACAAAACTTCTATGAACAAGATTAGGGAGGAAAAGATACTGAAGAGTGCTGAGCAAGACTCTTTCCCAAGCATAGTGTGAGAAGCAGAAAAAGAAGATTCTAGAAAAAAAATTACTTCATTTATTTTTCTTGTTAAAAATTAATTTTTTAAATTTAGAATTGACACATAATAATTGCACATATTTATGGGATGTAGTATGATGTTTTAGTGAATGCATACATTTTATAATGATCAGATCAAGTTAATTAGCATATCCATCACTTTAAACATTTAACATTTCTTTGTTGTGATCTCTTCCAGCTATCTTGAAACATGGTTATTTGCTATAGTCACCTATTGTGTAATAGGACATCAGAAATTATTCTTCCTGTCTAGCTATAACTTTGCATCTGCTGACCAACCTCTTCAGTTCGCCCCTCTTCCCTACTCTCCTCAGTCCCTCGTAACCACCATTCTACTCTCAACTTTTATAAAATCAGCTTTTTTTAGATTGCACATGTGAGGTTATGTGATATTTGTGTTTCTTCGTCTGGCTTATTTTACATAACATAATGTCCTCTAGGTTCATCCATGTTGCTGAAAATAATAGGGTTTTATTTTGATTTATGGCTGAATAATGCTCTATTGCTCATATATACATAATACATTTTATTTATCTGTTCATATTCTGATAGACATTTAGGCTATTTTCATATTTTGTATATTGTAAAGGGTACTGCACTAAGCATGTAAGTGCAGATATCTTTTTGGCATACTGATTGTATTTCCTTTGGGTATACAATGAGTAATGGGATTGCTGGATGGTTTGGTAGCTCTATTTTTATTTTTTTCATGAACCTTCATAGTTTTCCATAATGGCTGTACTAATTTACATTTCCACCAATGGTGCATAAATTTCCCTTTCTCTAGTTCCTTGTCAGAATTTCTTATTTTTTTTCCTTTTTATAATAACCATTCTAACTGAGATGAGGTGATATCTCAGTGTGGTTTTGATTTGCATTTGGATTTCCACGCACTTACAGCCAACACCTTTTCAACAAAGGTACCAAAACTACAAATTGGGGAAAGGACATTTTCTTGAATAAATGATGCTGAGAAAACTGGATTACCACATCAGAAGAATGACACTAGACACCTATCTGTCACTGTATACAAATACCAACTCTAGATTGATTAAATGCCTAAATGTAAGACCCCAAAACTATGAAAAAATTAGAAAAATATAATGAAAATGCTTCATGAAATTGGACTGGCAAATATTTTTTTGAATAAGATCTCAAAAGCACAGGCAATAAAAGGAAAAACAGACAAATGGGATTACATTAAATGCAATAGCTTGTGTGCAGCAAAGAAAACAACAGAGTGAAGAGAAAACCAACAAAATAGGAGAAATTATTTTCAAACTGTGCATCTAACAAGAAGTTAATATCCAGAATACATAAGAAACCCAACTCAGCAGCAAAAAATCAAATAACTTAGTCAAAAATGGGCAAAAGAGCAGAATAGACATTTCTCAAAAGAAGACATACAAATCACCAACAGATAGTTGAAAAAATGTTCAATATCACTAATCATCAGGGAAATGCAAACCAATACTTCCTTTATTTGTTCACTATCTAGTTATTCATTCATTCTTTCATTCAGCCAGTCAGCCTCGTCTAATTTTATATTTAGTACATAAAACTGAATTACAATTGCTCTGATATCTAGAACCTTAAAACCTAGAAACAAAGTAGTCAAGTAGGTACAATTATAATTAATTCATGATTAACTCTTCAAAAAAATGTATTTTAAGTGTTGAGAACAAAAATAAGGAAACTATTAACTGACAAGAAAACTCATGTAAGGTTTCCAGGTTAAGGGACAGATCAGGTCTTAAAGAATGAGTAATCTAGGAAGGAGGTGAGATGAGAAGATAAGCAATTCTGTAGAGAAAAAAAACGAAAGGTCATATTTTATTCCTCATTACTTATTTAAATGAACGTAAATTCCTAGAGTTTCAGACACAAATATTCATTCATTCAAATAATTTTATTTAAATCAGAAATTTTTATTTCTTGTTTATTTAAATAAATAAGAAACTATGAGGTTGGTGCAAAAGAAATTGGGGTTTCTGCCATTACTTTCAATGACAGAAACCAAAATTACTTTTGCACCAACCTAAACAAAAATGCTATCTTGTTAGCATAACAATATATTTAAAAGACAAATTTTTTTCAAATAATTAAGCCATCTTTTTAAATCGTCTTCAATATTTCTGCCTTTTGACTATAAATAATATAAAGTCTATTGTAATCCATTTTTAAAGAATTGATTATTGACTGTGATAAAAGTCTTATCACAAAGAAATAAAGTTAAAAAAGCTTTTTGAATGTTGTTTCAAATTCTCTAGGTGAAACATTAACATCAAACAAATAATTACATTACTTTTAAATAAACTGAACAATTGCTAACTGTACTGCTGCCAGTGGAGCTACCTTCACAATCCAAAAGTTTCTGCCCAAAAGATGACCAAGGAGCTTCATTCAACTTCCACCAAGTATGAAAATGATCAATTTTTGTATTTATTACAGCGTGGTAAGGTGGAATAATAGGCTTAACACAATGAACACCTACAGATAAGAATTAAACAGAATGGAAAGGAATGAAGAGGTCTAAATATCCAAGGCCAGAGGGAGTCCCCCATATCACAAATCTGTATTGTTCTTTGATAAAAGTTCATCACAATCAATCATTAGTAGGTATTTGAAAAAAAAGGTTGTATATAATTTCTAATGAACATGCATAGAGCAATGTTAAATGCCGTCCAATGTAGATAAAAAAGAAATATGAGCATACTTTTCCTTAGACTTATTTCTGTGAGAAAATTGGAAATTGACAAAATATTTCATAGCATAGCTTCCTTTTTAAGCTTTCAAAATGTACATTATCTTTTAGATATGCCTGATAATGTATTGCCTGTGAAAGCATACATGTAATCTGAATATTTTGAAATTAATGCCATAGATTTTATTTTGAAACAATTCATATTCGGGTGCCATTGCCTATTTCTTCTAGATGTCTATAAAGTAATTATCATTTGAAATGTTTTTTTATGTTTATACTTACAAAAATTTAGATAAATATATTCAACTATATATTTCTCCTTAAAAATGATGTCTATGAGTAGTTCATTCTGTAAAAGTATAGAAAATTAAAGATTACTACAAAATTATACTTTTATGGTTTTAAACATGCTTCCTTTATGTATGTATGTATATACGTATGTATGTACGTATGTATTTAGAGATGAAGTCTTCCTCTGTCACCCAGGCTAGAGTGCAATGGCCCAATCTCAGCTCCTTGCAACCTCCTCCTTCTGGGTTCAAGTGATTCTCCTGCCTCAGCCTCCTGAGTAACTGGGTTACAGGTGCACACCACCATGCCTGGCTAATTTTTGTATTTTTAGTAGAGACAAGATTTTACCATGTTGGCCAGGTTGGTCTCCTGACCTCAAATGATCCACTCTCCTCGGCCTCCCAAAGTGCTGGGATTATAGGTGTGAGCCACTGCACCCGGCCTCCAAAATTTATTTTATGATATGAGGCTGTAACAGGTGGAAAAGTTCATGTATGTCACCCTCTCAAAGGCTTCTATTTCTATTGGCAGATGTACAACATTTTGTAGATAATAATGATAATATATCATTTATCATAAAGGTATGAATGTCATCCAAAATTAGTACCGTTCATGGAGGAACTGTTGGTGGAGAAAACAGATCTACAGATTTTTGGGGTAATGAACTAAATATTAACAAAACAGAAATAAATGAATACTATTGAAAATCACATTTCGTATTATACCAAATATACAAAACCTACTATAAAATTATGTATTTATGATATTAAGCAACATAAATATTACAGTTAATAAGAATATATTTATTATATACTTGGAAATTGCTAGAGTGAATTTTAAGTGTTCTCATCACACACAAAAATTAATGTGAGGATTATGTTAATTAGCTTAACCATTCCACAATGTATACAGATATAAAAACATCATGTAATGCACCATAAATGTATACAATTTCTATTTCTCATTAAGAAATACTTTGTTTTTCTTTCTGAGACAGGTCTTGCTCTGTCACCCAGGCTGTAGTGATCTCAGCTCGGTGACAGGGGCATGATCTCAGCTCACTGCAACCTCCACATTCCGAGCTCAAGTGATTCCCCTGCCTCAGCCTCCCCGGTAGCTGAGATTACAGGTACTCGCCACCACGGCTGGCCAATTTTTGATTTTTAGTAAAGACGGGGTTTTGTCATGTTGGCCAGGCTGATCAATACAATTTTTTAAATCTTAAAAAAAAACAACCCTAAATGTATCATAATTCAAGTCCTCTGTCTCATATTTTATAATATAGAGTCTAAAGTGATAGCTACACTCTTTGCTTTTCATTACTTCTAGGGGTAGAATTCACATCCTGATTTATTTTACTTACTTTTAATTTATTTATTTATTTGAGCATGTGATATTTAAACCTTTACTTGTGGTAATTTTTTGACTTCCAGTTGTAATGTGCATTTCTCCAGAAAGGACCTTTCTGTCATTCTGTTAAAGATCTTGCTGACTTCAAAGGTGGGACTACCTTAAAATACTTCATGCATGAAAATACTGAATTTTCATCAGATTCTTCAGGTGGGTGGTTATGAATTGAGAGTCAGTGATTAGAGAATCTTCCTAGCAGTGTTCTTTGTTTTGTTTTTTTATAACGTCTTCCCTCGAGCTAAGGCTGAGACAGACATGGACCCCCATCACCATGCTGCATGTACATGGTGGATTATTTTCTCATTCACTTGCTGAGAAAACTGGATTTTTTTTTTTCTAAAAAATCTAAGCTCTGACTTCCTGCTTGTAGACGTTCTAGGTATTTTTTCCTGTCCCCCTTGTCACCAAAGCTGCCTCACTTAAGGGCAAAAGTTGGCCTTAGGGCTTACTAGTTTCTCTACAGAATTCCCTCTGTTTCATGTTATACATTTCTGAAAATTCTTAATTAATTTTCTGGAAAAAAAAAAAAACAAAGAAAAGGTTTTCCTCCCTCACTTAACATCCTCATGTCCCAAGATTCTTAGATGCTCTTAACTGGAAACTTATTTCTGGTTATAGTATTTAAAAATACATCTAAAATGTCTTTTGCTGTATTTGCCCACTCAGAGAGAAAGAGAGATATGCTAGGAAGAGGAGAAAGAGGCCACTAACACTTACCACCGGGAGAGTGTCTTTACTGTAAGTAATTCAAAGTGTGTAGGCTCAGAAATTATTTCACTCCCGATACCAGTGTAGAGGGATTTATATTCCAGATTCTTTAATAGGAAAACATATCTGAAAACTAGGTGTCAAGTTAAAAGATCCCACTGAAGTACAAGAATGTTCACTGCATGAATATGTGGTATAAATGAAAACTACATGAAGGGCAAACTGTATCCGCTCTCTTTTAGCTGTAGATCTGAGAAGGGAAATCAAATGTTACGATAATCTTAAGTAGAGCCAAGAGTCATATATCCAAATATATAACTCTAGCAAGAATGAAAAGAGAATGAAGCTTAAAAAATGTTACAGAACAATGAAATATGCATTATTCACAGGAAATAGAGAAATAAATAATTATCTTAGATAATCATCTAGTTGGGAGAATGAAAATAATTTCATAAAAGTGAAATGCAGAGTAGAACTATAAAATAATATTTACATATCCTTAAAATTTAAATATAACCAAAAATTTACAAATAAAATGTAACCTGAAACTTAAATTTTAAAAATAAATGTAACCAGATGTTTATGTTATATTGATACATGCCACATAAGTTATGAATGTATACAGAAGTAAATAGTATTACTATATGGAAGATTCAATAACGTTGTGAACATTTCTCTCTCTCTCTCTCTCTTCTCATCTAAATATATACAATAATGTAACAATAAAAGTTAAAAATGTTTTAACTGGGCAAAACAATGTTACATTCATGTGGAAGAATAAATAGAAGAAAATAACCAAGACTATAAATAAAAGACATATTACCAGACTTCAGGAATACAAAGCAACAGTGATTAAACTTTTGGTGTATGCATAAAAATGATTAATGGACTAGATTAATGAAACATAATAAAATGTATAATAATATGTTTATTACTAAACTGTTTTTGTTATTATATCTCTTTATCATTTCTAAGTATTTTGAAACAGTTTTCTGTTTGGTTTTATAAATTATATAATAAAATATTTTCTTGGCATAAAATCATATATATATTTCTAATATTAATCTGTGGCTCCTTGGGCTCATTGAATAAATAATATAAATGTTGATCTATACTCTTTGAGCTAAATACTCTACCATCAGCCTTGTTTAAATAACACATTTATCTGGAGCTATATTAACTTTATAAGTTTATTTTCTGGGATAAGAAATTTTTCCACAATAAACATAGGATGAAGTCTGTGTACAGAAAGTAGGAAAGGTCCATGTGTAGAAAGTCAGAGATAATGGAATGATGGGGAAGGATACTGGTCAAGGTGTTTCTTAATGTCCATGCATATGTGACTCTTGCGTTTCAGTCCCAAATACGCAATTTTTACTCCCTCTGTTTTCTTAGTATCTCTCATGCCTTTTTCTGTTTACTGCAGTGTGTTATTGCCTAACTGAGTGTTTAACAAAGTAAATGTTGAATAAATATCAACTTTCAATCTCTCTGCCTTCCTTTCCCATCACATTTCTCGTCATCCTTCCCAGCTCCAGAACACTTCTAGGAAGTTTTATTTTCTTATAAGCTGAATAACTTGAGAACTCAAACTTGCAAATATAAAAACCTGAATTCTATTAGTTCATATTAGCCTCTTCCTAGAAGTTGAATAACTTGAGAACCCAAACTTGCAAATACGAAAACCTGAATTCAGGTTTTTCTTTTCACTATAACCATCTTACATCTTTTATCCTAGAAAATAAACTTTTAAAGTTAATATAGTAGCGGGGGATAGGCTAATACACAAGGCAGTAAGTATAACAGTTAATTTATAGTGATTTTCCAATAAAATAATGGTGCTTTCCCCAAAATGTAGATTGTAATTCTTCTTATCTGACATAAAGACACTTTAAAAATATTTATCCTCCTCTTAACCACAACAAAATAATAATAAACAATATCCCAGATGGACAAAGCAGACAGGCCGGTTCCTTCTACTGAATATAGCATTTACTCATATGAGGCGGGTAACACCACTGTAACCCGCCCAAAGTGTTCACCTTGTCTGCTGCCTAGATAGAGCAAGACAGGGGAATTGCAATGGAGTAAGAGTAATTCATGAAGAGCCAGCTGTGTGGGAGACAGAGTTTTATTATTACTCAAATCAGTCAACCTGAATTTGAAGATCAGAGTTTTTAAAGATAATTTGGCTGGTAGGGGCTTGGGAAGTGGGGGAGTGCTGATTGATCAGGTTGGAGATGGAATTATAGAGGGTTGAAATGAGTTTTTCATGCTGTTTTCTGTTCCTGGGTGGGATGGCAGAACTGACTGAGCCAGATTACCAGGCTGGGTGGTGTCAGCTGATCCATCGAGGGCAGGGTCTGTAAAATATCTCAAGCACTGCTTTTAGGTTTTACAATAGTAATGTTATTTCCAGGAGCAATTTGAGGAGGTTCTGACCCTTGGAGGCAGAGGCTGTATGGCTCCTAAACTGTAATTTCTAATCGTAGCTAATTTGTGAGTCCTGCAAAGGCAGACTGGTCCCCCAGGCAAGAAGGGCGTCTTTTCGGGAAAGGGCTATTATCAATTTTGTTTCACAGTCAAAGCACCATCTAAATTCCTTCCTTAAGTTAGTTCTACCAATGCCCAGGAATGAACAAGGACGTCTAAAAGGTTAGAAGCAAGACAGAATCAGTTAGTTCTGATTTCTTTTACTGTCATAATTTCCTCAGTTATAATTTTACAAAGGCGGCTTCAACACTACCTATCAGTACTTATTCTTAAGAGTTGTGACTTAGTAAAAGAGTCTCAGGTTCACACACTTAAATGAACAAGGCCCCAGGCTTAGTTTCTAGGTCCTGTTACCAGTATTGTAATTTGTCTTGAGGAAATCTTGGCTCTTTATATTTTCTTATTATTCATTGCATCAATTAGCATTATTAGGTTTAATAGAAGAGTGGAAAAACTAAAATAAGAGTAACTAAAATGAGATGGAAGTTTATTTTTTATCATGCAAATGTCCAGGTAGAGAATCCAAGACTGGCATTGACATCCACTGTCTCAGGGTCCCAGGCTCCCTCTCTCTTGTCTATTTGCCAAAGACAGACGTTTTCTTAGGGCCTTATATGTTTCCACTTGCATACTACACAGCAGACGAAGACAGACTGTAGAAAAGAGCAAGAAACACAGTCTAATGCCTCCTGAAGTTTCCAAGACTTGACCACAGGATGCTGCTGCTTCTAGTTCATTGACTGAGATTAGTGAAGTGGCTGTATCTATCTCAAAAGAAGCCTAGTTACAATCACCTTGTCTTGTACTCAACTATATATATTGAGCTCCTACCACTATAGAAAAATGAAAAAAATGGATATGGATAGTAAGTTCACTTCGTCACACCCAATGACTTGTAAAAGCACACTGTGTCTGTTGTTATTTTGCCCTTAGAGACATCTCCTATTTTCTGTGAGCACAGGCATACTTTAAAAAATGAGCTTGTTAACAAAAATTGTAAAGGATTATAAAGGTGTATGAGAATCTTACCTTATGGTCAAACATTAAAATTGAGTAGATATGTCTATAAGGTTTCATTAAGAACTGGGTTTAACATTAATAGTATACTAATGCAAAGGTGAAATTTGGCTTATTTGGTATAAAAATCATACAGAAAGCATTGTCAAGTGTGAAATAGTGATTGGCCTTCTTTGGGCTGTATTTGTATAAACAAGTATTGGCATGTGTTCCAAAATTATGGAAAACTTGTGTAATTCTGATATGACTTAGTACATGTTATTAATAATTATAATTCTTATATAAAATTATTGCATACCATATACTCTGGTTTCTCTTCAAATCGTATAAATCTTTCACTTTTTACTAAAATTATTGCATACCACAGAAGTAACCAAAATTTCGTTATCAACTGTGGCTTTACTAGTGGCTTTCCTAAGACTTTCTATCATCCACAGACAACTGTTGTCTCACCAGCGCCGTAACAGTTTAAAAACGCCATGGCAACATCAGGAAGTTACTCTAAATGGTATAAAAAAAAAGAGGCATGAATACCTCTTGTTTAGCATTTAATCAAGAAATAACCTTAATATGGGCAACCAGCAGCTCTCTGGGCTGCTCTGTCTATGGAGTAACTGTTCTTTATTCCTTTACTTTTCTGAGAATTTATCTAGGATCAACTGACATATAGGTAGAGAGCCTATCAAATTATTTAGGCAGGCACACAGAAGGAAATAAAAAAAATTTATTTCTATGTGAATTATTATTGATTAGAATACAATTTCCTTCATGTTAATCCAAATCATGGCTATATTTTCTACATTTGTGCTTTAAAAAAGAAATAGCTCCTATGACTGCTCATTGTTAGAGACAACCGTAGTGTTTTCTCATGGAACATAGATGATTTCACAATAAATTAGTATTAGTCAAGGCTACTCTGAGACCAACATGGGGCTAAACCAAAACAAGAGCTTCTCATAATCATATACAAGTGCAGACAAAATGAGAATATGTCTAAATAACAAACAAAATGTCCTCCTTTCCCAGTAACATAAGCAATTTCTGCTTTTTTGAGAATTAGTTTTGGTGTCTTCCTAACTTCCAGATAAAATTATTAATACAATCATATATTCACCTCTACTTTTTCTAAAATTCAGAACAAAATAATGTTTTATTGAATCTTCTCCAAATCACTAACTATAAGCTCAAGCCTGTAAAAAATCTGTACTAAAACCTTTTACCGAGAAGTGTGGGCATGCCTCCAAATCCCACGCTCTACTTGCTCCCTTGTTTCAGTGAGCCAATAATCTCACTTTCATTTAACTGCAAAGTGATCCTGCTTTCTTTGATTGAAAAGCATCAACATAAACAATGCTCCTGGACTTAATGATGAAATTACATTTTGATAAACCTCTTGTAAATTGAAAATATTATAAATCAAAAGTGGTTTTGATTTATAATGTTTGTAATTTATAACAGGTTTATCTGGATGCAATGCCATTTTCAGCCCAGGATTGCAGCATATCTGTCATTCACACCATTCTAAGGGAAATAAATTTTAAGTTGAACAATTATAAGTTGAAGGCTGTCTGCATTTGTAATTTTTGAAATGTCCAGTCCATTAACTTTATTTATTTAGATAGTTTCTGTATTGTTTTAATTTTTTTCTTTAATATATATATTTTTTAATTTTTGTGGGTACATTGTGTGTGTGTGTATATATATATATACACACACACATACATATACATAGATAGATATAGATACATGAGGTATATGAGTGTTTTGACACAGGCAATGCAACGAGAAATAAGCACATCATGGAGAATGGGGTTTCCCTGCCCTCAAACATTTGTCCTTTGAGTGACAAACAATCCAATTACACTCTTGTTATTTTAAAATGCACAATAAAGTTATTGATTATAGTCACTCTATTGTGCTATCAAATAGTAGGTTTTATTCATTCTTTTTATTTTTATTTTTTTGGTACCCATTAACCAACCCAACTCCCTTCAGACCTTCACTACTGTTCTCAGCTTTTGGTAATCATTTTTCTACTCCCTCTGTTCATGCATTCAACTGTTTTGATTTTTAGATCCCACAAATAAGTAAGAACATGCAATGTTTGTCTTTCTGTGCCTGACTTATTTCACTTAACACAATGAACTCCAGTTCCATCTATATTGTTGCAATCGACTGAATCTTATTGTTTTTATGGATGAGTAGCATTCCATTGTGCATGTGCACCACATTTCCTTTATCCATTCATCTGTTGATGCATACTTAGGTTGCTTCCAAATCTTAGTTATTATAAACAGTGTTGCAGCAAACATAGGAGTGCTGATATCTCTTCAATCTACTGATTGCTTTTTTTGGGGGTATCTACCTAGCAGTGGAATTCCTGGTTCATATGGTAGCTCAATTTTTAGTGTTTTGGAGAACCTCCAAATGCTTCTCTATAGTGGTTTACTAACTTATATTCACACCAAAAGTATACAAGAATTTCCTTTTTCCACATCCCCCGCATTTGTTATTGCCTGTTTTTTGGATATAAGCCATTTTAACTAGAGTGAGATAATAGATCTTATACTTTTTTTTTGTATTTCTCAGGTGATCAGTAATGTCGAGTACCTTTTCATATGCCTGTTTGCTATTTGTATGCTTTCTTTTGAGAAATGTCTATTAAAATATTTTGTCCATTTTTGATGAAATTTTTAGTTTTTTTTCCTATAGAGTAACTTGATCTCTTTATATGTTCTTGTTATTAATCTCTTGTCAGATGAGCAGTTTGTAGCTATTTCTCCCATTCTTTGGGTTGTCTCTTCACTTTGTGGATTGTATTCTTCGCTGTGCAGAAGCTTTTAACTTGATGTGATGATCCCATTTATCCGTTTGTACTTTGATTTGCTTGTGCTTGTGGGGTATTGCTCAAGAAATCTTTGACCAAACCAATGCCCTGGAAAATTTTTCCAAAGTTTTCCTGTAGTAGTTTCACAGTTTGAGGTCTTAAATTTAAGTTTTAAATTCATTTTGTTTTGATTTCTGTATATGGCAAGAAATAAGTGTCTAGTTTCATTTTTCTGCAGATGAATATCCAGTTTTCCCCGCACCAGACTGTCTTTTTCCCAGTGTATGTTCTTGGTACCTTTGTCAAAAATGAGTTCACTGTAGGTGTATGGATTTCTTTTAGGGTTCCTTATTCTATTTCATTGTTTTATGTGTCTGTTTCTATGCCAGTACCATGCTGTTTTGGTTACTATAACTCTGTAGAATAATTTGAAGTCAGATCATGTGATTCCTCTAGTTTTGTTCTTTTTGTTTAGGATAGCTTTGACTATTCTGGGTCTTTTGTGGTTCAATATATATTTTAGAATTGTTTTTTTTTTTTTTGTTTCTGTGAAGAATGTCATTGACAGTCTGATAGGAATTGCATTGAATTTCCACATTGTTGTGGTTAGTATAAACATTTTAACAATGTTGATTCTTCCAACCCATGGACATAAAATACTTTTCCATTTTAATTGTGTTCTTTAATTTCTTTAATGAACTATTTTCCATTTTTGTGATTCTTTTCAATCTCTTTTACAGTTTTCATTATAGACAACTTTCACTTTTTGGTTAAGTTAATTCCTAGATGTCTAATTTTTATGTGTGGCTGTTATTAATAAAATTACTTTTTACATTTCTTTTTCACATTATTTACTGTTAGCATATAGTAATGCTACTGATTATTATCTGTTTATTTTGTATTGCACAACTTTGCTGTAATTTATCAGTCCTAACAGTTCTCGTGTAGATTCTTTAGGTTTTTACAAATATAAAATCATATTATCTGCAAACAAAGATAATTTGGCTTCTTCCTTTCTAATTTGGATGCCCATTATTTCTTTCTCTTGTCTGATTTCTCTATGTGGGACTTACAGCACTATGTTGAATAACAATGGTGTTGGTGGGCATTCTTTTCATGATCTAGATTGTAGAGGAAAGGCTTTCAGTTTTTCCCCATTCAGTATGATACTAGCTGTGTGTCTATTGCATATGGCTATTATTATGTTGAGGTGTGTTCCTTCTATACCCAGTTTTTGGGGGTTTTTACCATGAAGGGATGTTGAATTTTATCAAATTCTTTTTCAGCAGCAATCAAAATGCTTTTTATCCCTCATTCTGTTAAATGATGTATCACATTGATTTTCATATATTTAACCATTCTTGCATTCCAGGGATAAATCCCACTTGGTCATGATGAATGATCTTTTAAATGTATGGTTGAATTCAGTTTCTAGTATTTCACTGAGGATTTTTTGCATCAATATTCATCAGAGATACTGGCCTGTAGTTTTCTTTGTGTGTTTTTTCACTCAGAAGAGAGATGAAAAAGAAAATTAGACCTATACCTGACTTACAGTCAGAAGTCTAAAAATATTGGCTCTTAGTTGCCACTGGTGCTGGATATTAAGAAATGAGGTTCTGAGAGCAATTATAAGGAAGAAAAGAACTTTTTATGAATTCATTTAACTGATTGATGACAAGTTACAAGTAATACATAATAAATCTCTAGAACTGCAAGATTTAGCAGGTGGACAAAAGGTAAAGAGAGACATTGACATGAGCAAAAAAGCTTTACTCTATTTTCTGGACACCATGTAAATTTCCCAGTTTCTTGTGCTACCTTCAAGAATCAGAGCTTAACAAACTCAATGAAATATTAAAGCTGTGTTATTTTAAAGTAATTTTTATGAAACATACAATAAAGAATCGCACAATCATATTTTTAATGACTGACAAAATACAGAAAGTGCACAGCTTGAAGAATTTTCAAAAATTAACATGATTGTATAATCACAATTCAAATCATGGAATACAATATTATCTACATCTAAAGGCCTCTTATGTTGTGTCTCCTTCTGATCATTGTGTCTCTCTCTTCCACAGAGTTAAAGATTACACTCACTTTTTTTTTTTTTTTTGAGTTGGAGTTTTGCTCTTTCGCCCAGGCTAGAGTGCAGTGGTGCAGTCTCAGCTCACTGCAACCACTGCCTCCTGAGTTCAAGCAATTCTCCTGCCTCAGCCTCCTGAGTAGCTGGGATTACAGGCGTCCACCACTACCCCCAACTAATTTTTGTATTTTTAGTAGAGACAGGGCTTCCCGATGTTGGCCAAGCTGGTCTTGAGCTCATGACCTCAGGTGATCCACCTGTCTCAGCCTCCCTAAGTGCTTGGGATTACAAGCGTGAGCCACTGCACATAGCCAATCACTCTCACTTCTAGTATCATTAACTAATATCATGAGCTTTGGGAATCATAAAATTAGCAATCATTTGTGTGTGGCTTCTTGTGTTTGATATCACATCTAGGACATTAATCCATGTTGTGACACACAGCAGCATTCTGTTCATTTTCACTGATGTTAAATATACCATTATACAAACATAAAAAAATTATTTGTCCATTCTCTTGATATAGCCTTTTGCTTTGTTACCAGTTTTTGCATATTTTAAATAATTCTGTACATTTTTGTACTAGATATAAATAAATTCTTCATTTGCTCCAAATCCTCAGGAAAATTTAATATTGTCATTTGTTTTAATTTAAGCATTCTGGTAGGAATTTTAATTTGTAATTTTTTGATGCCTACCAAAGTTGAATATTATTTATTGTAGTTGGCCATAGAGATAGCCTTTTTCTGTGAGTTGTCCACTCACATTTTATTTTATTGATTTGTCTTTTGCATATATGTAAATCCATATATACACATACATGTATATGTATATACACATGACATATATATGAGAGAGAAAATATTGGAGAATGGAATGACTTGATCTTATCAGATGCATTTTTCTGAATGTGTTGCAATGGTCATATGATTTTCTTTTTTTCTATTCTTAATATTGTAAATTAGAATGATATATTTTTTTAATGTTTGAAAAAAATAAGTAAATTCATTTTAGCCTAGAGTTATCTTTAGGCAAAAGTTTTTCTTTTATATTTTCTTTATATATGTGTATGTGTGTGAGAGTGTGTGTGTGTGTGTGTGTGTGTCTGTGTATTTATATATATGTTTTCAGATTTTCATATGTGTCTATCCGTGATTGGGTAGGAGGTATTTTCTTCTAGGATTTTACTAATTATTTATAAATTTTCAAAAGTATTGTAATAAATGTACCCGTAATATTCTGTTGTTATTGTTATGTAAGTGTCTGTAGGCTTTGTAGAAATGTCCTTTTCTTTCCTGATATATGTAATTTTTTGTTTTACTCTTTTTTCTTATTAGCCTTACTAGATTTCTTTCAATTATCAAATAAATATTATTCCCTTTATTTGTATGGTATATCATTAATTTTTGTTCTTATTTTTATTATTTCTATTTCTTTATTTTCTTTGGTTTTCTTTGAATTTCTATCCACAATTCATTTTGATAGATATTTAGCTCACTTAAGTTTTTAAAAATCTTTCAGGATAAACATAGATTTTTCTTGTCTACTGTCCTAAGTTTATCCACTATTATATTTAGTGTGCAATTTTATTTAATTTAAAAATCACTTTCTCGTTTTTTAATATAATTTCCTTTTTGATTCAAGGATTATTTAGAAATGAGTCAATTTATAAATGTATAAAAATTTTATTTTGTTTGTTATGAGTGTCTATCTTCTTACTATGATCAGAGAACATACTTCATTTATTGTAATTCTTTGAGAAAAGTAAGATTTGATTTATGGCAGAGCATGTGCCCAGTTTGATAAATATATCACATACACTCAAAGAGTTGAATTCAAAAGTTGAACTCTGGAGTTTTAATGTAATATTACATAAATCTCAGTGAGATAAAGTTGAACATGCTATTTTTCAAATATACTCTATCCTTCATGAATATTTTGGTCCAGTTTTTCTATACCTTACTGAGAGATATGTGTCAAAATTCATGACTATAATTAGAGATTTGCTCATTTATCCTTTTATTAATATCCATCTGTTTTATGCATTTTGAGACCATGCTAATAGCTGGAATGCATATTTAAATTCATAAAATTGTCCTGTAGACCAACATGTTTATCATTATGAAATGTACTTATTTATCTTAGTTATCATTCTTATATTAAATTCTACTTTTCACATAACATTACAAGTATTCTAATCTTCTTTTGGTTAATATTGGTCTGTTATAATTTCTTCCATCCTTTTAATTCAGTTTTACAGTGCATAGTCAACTCTGTATCTCAAAACAGCATAGAATTATATGTTTTTAATACAATTATAAATTTGGAAATTAGTCTACTGCATTTTAATGTAGTTACTGATATATGTGGGTTTACATATGCCACTTACTAATACATTTAAAAATAAAGTTGTCCTATATATATATATATATATATATATATATTATATATATATATATATAATATATATATATTTTCTTCTTTTTTTGCTTTTGTGCTAATCAATATTTTATTGCTATTATTACAGTACTATTTCCCATTTCTTCATTTTTATTGCATTATTAATTATATATTTTTATATTAGTTAGAATAACTTTGAGATTAAATCATATTTAAGTAAAGAAAGCACATTTGCACATTGTCTAATTTAAATTATTACTTTATCATTTATTACAAAATACAAAGACCTTATTAATTTTATTTATTCTTTCTGCCTTTTATGTGATTTTGTCAAGTATGTAATTCTTCATATATTTAAATCCTATTATTTGATAATCATCTTGATTTACTGCATATGCACTTTTTCTTAGATGTATTAGATGCTTGTTGCCTGCTGTGATAATTAATTTTATGCGTCAATGTGACTAAGCCACAGAATACTCAGAAATTTGGCAGACATTATCCACAATGTGTCTATGAGGCTGTTCTGTATCAGTTTAACACTTTCAATTAATTGAAGACCTGAATATAACAAAAAGACTGAGTAAAAAGGTGCTTCTTCCATATGACTACCTTGAACTGGGCATCAGTTTTTTCCTGTCTTCTAACTTGAATGGAAACATAAGGATTTCTTGGGTCTCAAGCCTGCTGAATTTTGACGTAGAATCACACCATCAGCTGTCCTATTTTTCAAGTTTTTGGACTCAAACTAGAACTTGAACCATTGGCTCTCCTGGTTGGCAGGCGTTTGGATTCAGGCTGATGTTACAACAGATTGTGAGAGTTCTCAGCTTTTATAATGATGTGAGCCAACTCCTTATAATACATATGTCATATGAGAAAAATTTATTATAAGGAGTTGGCTGACATGATATGAGGGGACTTCAAAGATTCATTAAAAAATTAAAAGACAAAAATAAAGCATGTAAACTTAATTTCTCAAACAAGCTCCGACAAGTTCAAGACACTTTCTTAAGCAATTATACTAGCAATTTAGTCTATCCCTAAAGAACTAATAAGGGTCCTGGGAACTTAACCATGTAAATAGAGTCTTTTTTACTTTATTACCTAAAGTAAAAATAGGTACCCTTTAATTATTTTTTAAGATTAAGAAACAAAACGAAGTCAGATAGGGCTAAATTAAGACTGTATGGTAGATGCCTAAAGACTTCCCATCAAAACTTAAGAAATGCCCTCTTTTGATGATAGGAATGAGCAGAAGCATTATCATAGTAAATGACTCTCTGGTGAAGCTTTCTTAGGTGTTTTTCTATTAAACTTTCCCTTTCTTAAAATACCCAAACAATAAGCAGGTGTCATTATTCATTGTCTCTTCAGAAAGCCAATAAATATTCGATACTCTCTTGGAATAAGAAAACTGATGAAAGTGGATTAGGGAAGGGCTAAAAGCAAAAAGAGCACATAGTCTCTGTTGGAAACTAGCTTTAATCTGATCTCACTGGGATAATCTGAGGCACAAAATATACATCAAATTGTCCCCTCCTTGAAGCAAAGGGTCCAGCTAGTTTGGGGAATCCTCAAGGCATTTTGCTTGAGGATTCCCCCAAACTGTTTCCGTGACCTTTGCTCATGATAGCATTTGCTTTGTTTTGTTCATGCTAGTGTTGCTTTGACTGGAGCACTTCCACCTCTTGATAGCCATTGGTTTGTGCATTGTCTTCAGGATTGTACTGGTAAAGCTATGTTTTATTTCCTGTTACAATTCTTCAAATAAATGCTTCAGGATCTTGATCCCATTTGCTTAAAATTTCCATTGAAAGCTCTGCTTTTGTCTGAGCCAACCTGGGTACAACAATTTTGGCACCCATCAAGTGGAAAGTTTGTTTAACTTAATTTTTCATTCAGAATTGTGTAGGTTGAATCAACTGAGATGTCTCTGATTATTGGCTATTGTTTCTGCTGTTCATCATTAGTCTTCCTTAATTATGGCATACACAAAATTAATTTCATTTTCACAAGTTGATGTGAATGATCTATTGCTGCAGACTTCATCTTTAACATTATTTTGTCTCCCTTAAAATGAATTATTCATTTGTAAACTGCTGATTTCTTTAGGTCATTGTTTTCATAAACTTTTCATAAAGGATTAATGATTTCACCATTCTTCCATCCAAAATTCACCATAAAATTGATATTTATTTTTGCATCAATTTTTGCAAAATTCATGTTGTACTGATAGAACATATTTTCAGACAGATGTCTTATCCTTCTTAATGCCTCACACTAGAGCCTGTTCAGATGTGTCGTATCAAGTTAGTACAAATCTAATTAGGTGCCAAAAAATTTTGAAATCCATGCATGGTTTTTTCAAAATTGCATTTTTCATAAAACTTTTGACAGTCTCTCATGTGTATGTGTCTGTTTATCTGTAATAAACATATATATATATATATACACACAGACATATATGAGATATTATAAAGAATTAGCTCACATGATATCTCTACATTAATAGATAGGTACATATACATATATTTCTTATTATTTCTGTTTCTCTGAAAAATTCTGACTAATATACCTACCCAGCTCATTTATACGGGCATGTATACTCCTACAGCTTACAGCTTTATCCTTTATCTACAGAATTGCTGTTGGCCAGCTAGAACCATCTACTCAGGAAATTTCTGTCCAACTCCCCCATCCTCATCCTCGTCTTTGAAAATCAGCTGATAATTAACTGACACATTAATATAAATAGCTGATCTCTTGCCTTGAGGGGGGGCCAGTTTGATGTATAGTTTGTGCTTCAGATTATCTCAATGAGATCAGTTTAAATCTAGTTTCCATCAGAGACTATGCGCTTTCTTTGCTTTTGGTCCCTGCCCAATTCACTTCTGTTATACCAATTTCAGAGCTTTCATAGAGAAGAGATTGGACTGTTAGGCTTGGAATGGAGATATATGAATAGGGCCATTTGAGAATTTTGAATCCTCAAGTTCCCCTGAATTCTCTGAGCCTGTATTCTTAATTTATTGTGTTTCTAATGACTATTAATTTATATTGTAACTTTAGAATTTGTATTTGATTCTGTTGTATTGTTGATTCTATTTTATTAATTGAATAATTATTCTAGTCAATTTCTCTGCTGGAATTCACTTTTATTTGTTTTCTTGAAAATGTTAGTAACACATATTAAATTTGTGTTTGTTAACCGTAATGTCTAATTTTTCTGAGAGTCTGTTTCTGTTATCTATTTACTTTCTCTTGCTTTTGGTCCTTTATGACTGATAATTTGTAATTAAATGCTTGGCATTATGCATGATAAACACCGTTAGGGTAATTTTGATCAAAAGATCAAAAAGAAGGGCTAAAAAAGCCACAAAATACCCTCTATAAAAAATATTAGAGAGGCTTTTGTAAAGATAATTTGTCATGCAATGAATAAAGAAGTCTAGCTATGAACAAAGTTGATGTTGGGGTCCAAAGAAAATTACCAGACACCTAAACTAGTCATTGAAGGGTTGGGAAGAATTATTGAAAGTAGATAATTGCAAAAAAAGAATAGTAATTTTGTGATTTGTGATAGCAGGGAATAGTTGATAACTGCAATTCCATGAAGACTTTGTAGAGTGGTCCCACACCACAAATACATTCAGGCGCTATATAGGAAGTAACATGACAGATTTCAACTCAGCAAAGCAAGCAGACTCTAAGTACAGGGTTTGTTGTTTGTCACAGTAGGAGAATGGAGCTGAAGGGAGTTCTGCCAAGCCCTACTCATTATAGTGATGGCCACTTTGTTCAGATTAATTTAAAAGCCATTTTTAAGGGATTCTTATAGTGATGGGATTTACTGTCTGTTTCTTGAAACCAAAAACAATCTTTAATTTTTTTTCTGTGTACTCTAACTGGTATTATTTGACAACTCTGAGCCAAACAATAAAATAACAGCATTTTAAGACTATGTGTATGCATATATATAGCATCCATATGGTTATTTTTAGTTTTATTATACATACAAATTAATATGTATGTATAGTACATATGTTATATATGCATAAATCTGTTTATGTTTGTGCATATGTACCTATATAGGCACACACACACACACACATATGTAAAATGGTAAGCATCTTACAACAATTTCCCATCTTAACAAACAAATAACTATTCAGCCCAAAATTTGAGACTGAGAAATCATGCAATGGATAAACAGATAATCTATCTGTCATCAGAAATCAGAACTGAATATGATTTCTTTATTGTTACAATTTTAACATATATGTCAGGCAACAAATACTGATTGAGTGGCTACAGTATAACATACACTGTCCTTTATTTTTATTTATTTATATTTGAGACAGGATCTTACTCTGTTACCCAGGCTGGAGTGCAGTGGCATGATCAGAGTTCAATGTAACCTTAAACATTTGGATTCAAGCGATCCTTCCACCTCAACCTCCCAAGTAGCTAGGACTACGGGTGCACATCACTATGTTCAGCTAATTTTTAAATTCTTTTGTAGAGGCAAAGGTCTCTCTATGTTGTCCAGTCTGGCCTCAAGCAATCCCCCAGCTTCAGCCTCCTAAAGAACTAAGATTACAAGCATAAACTACCATGCTTAGCCTTATACTGTCCTTTTAAATGAGAATAGAACCAGCAGTACCCCAAATTAAACAGCAACTATATTCAAATTGAGGCACATTGCTGCCATTGTCCAGAATGTGTTGGTAATAATTTTTAAAAAATTAGGATGATTCTGATGTTAATGCTACCCCTTAGAAGAGTTAGATGCAGAAGCTGTAAAATCTATATGCTTAAGCCCTGATGAATGACCAACTCATCCCAATTTTCCAAGGACATTTCCAATTTTAGCACTGAAAACCCCATATCCAGGGATCTTTAGTTCCAGGCCAACCAGGATGGTTGGTCACCTTACTGGAAATATTGGTGAAAAAGATAAAACTCCTTTCTTTAAAACCTTGCATTTAAATTTTCAAAACCAACAATTAAATATATACAAATATGTAAAATGCCTGGTTCCATGTACAGATAATGAGTTATGTGTTGAACAGATAAAAATGCCAGATGACTCAAGATTTTGCTTGTAGCAATAGGGAGTGCTAACTTTGGCTGAGATTAAGAGAAGTAACGAATAATTCCATTTTGATTAAATGTCTAAACTAGTGTCTCAAGTCAGCCTCAAAAACATGTAGTGCATTAGAAAAGTACAAAAGACTTCATTCTATTCTCAGATTTGTCAATAGTCAGCTGTGTGACACTGAATAAGCCACTTAATTTTCCTGAGTCTGAATTTCTTTGCCTTAAATTGTAGAAGATGGGAAAATTAATATTTGTGGTTCTTTCTCGGTCTAAAATTCTAAAATAACCTTCCCAATGAAGATTTAAATTTTTCCAACTTTATCTTCAGACATAATAAACATCATGTCACCTGTTTCTGTGGACCTGCTACTCAAACAGTTAATACGCAGAAAAAATTGGCCTTTTGCCTTTTGAATAATGTTATTTATTGTTCATCAGAAGTTGTATTGTGAATAGAAATTTATTGTTGTGTCACATTTTACTTGCTGGGGAGGAATATTAGCTAATAATGGGACTGTTTACAGCACAATGCATTAGTACAAAAGAGTTTGTCTTCTCCACAAAGCTGATGAGGGATTTTGAACTAGTTCATTTCCTCCTTATGACTTCTTAAAAAGGCTTTCCACTTGCTGGGCAATCATTTAAAGAGCAAAGTGAAGTTTATAGCTTTATATCCCTTGTGGCATATATTGAGGGGGCAAAGAGTTTCTCAGTGGTGGGATATTTAAAGACATTTTATACTGTAGTGATCATAAGCAATTATCTCTCCAGTGACTGCTCTTCCAGGGCATTTTTCACTATACAGACTGACTAAGCCCATGAGCTTTTCAGTCCAAAGATCTGGTTTGAAACCAGTTCAGTTACTTACTCCTTTTGTTGCTGTAGACAGGCTAGTTACTCTTTTTTTATAAAACAGATAATATTTCCCATATTGCAGAGTTGTTTGAAGCTTAAGTGTGATAATATAGATAAAATGCTAAGTATAATACTTGAAACATACTAGCTGTCCAATAAATGTGTGCTGAAACTGATTAAGATCCAAAACTAGTCCTATAGACAAATTAATAATAAAGCAGTGGTTTGCCATTTGGCATTACCAAGCAATCTTTTAATATACCTAAGCTAATTTCATCTATTATGTGATGTACTTTTTTTTTTTTTTTTGAGACTTAGTCTCACTCTGTTGCCCAGGCTGGAGTGCAGTGGCACCATCTCTGCTCACTGTAACCTCTGCCTCCTGGGCTCAATAGATTCTTCTGCCTCAGCATCCCCAGTAGCGGGGACTACAGGTGTGTGCCACCATGCCCTGTATTTTTTATTTTTGTATTTTGTAATTTTTGTATTTTTAGTAGAGATGGGGTTTCACCATATTGGCCAGACTGGTCTCGAATTCCTGACCTGGTGGTCCACCTGCCTCGGCCTCCCAAAGTTCTGGGATTACAGGCATGAGCCACCACGTCTGGCCTGTGTGAGGTATTTTTTAGGTGTCATAAATTTCATTGTGGTCAGTAAGTTGGACCTTGGATTTCACTTATTTCAGATTATAGCTGTCTTCTAAGTGTTTATAGATACAATGAACTACCTACTTTTAGTTGGGAGTGAGTGTACATTGAGTAAACATTAAGTGGATGCTAGAACTGTAAAGTATGTAAACTTTAGATATGCATTTAACCTAAATCGTTGAAATGAAATATAAGATAGAATAGTTTTTAGAAAAAAGTGGGGGATGTCATAGAATACAGGTAAAATCAATTCTTTTTTATCTTTGTTTTAATTATGCTAACCAATTTGTTATTCCTCAGAAGGAAATTATTTTTACATGAGTCAATTGATTTTATAAGAGAGATAAGGAGTTTCAAAACCCAAGCTCAAAATCAACATCTTAAACTTTATAGGAGCTTTGCCTTATCTAAGTTTGAAAATTATTGTCTTATAGACAAAAACAACGATTAAACACAAATGAAATAACTCACAAAATTTATTTTATGGTACAGAGTAGAATGCACTCAAACTAGTTTATATTTTATATTGCTTACAAACTGGGTAGAAAAGAAAGTGAAATTTTGAAAATTTAATATCTGAGTTTGTGTTTTAAAGATGTTTAAGCTGGCTATGACCCAATGGTATTGCTTAAGTCTTCAATTTGTCACTAACCTTTCCTATTCTACAATACAAGATTTAGAGTGCCTTCATACCATATTTCTATGCCAAGAAGCAAGATATTTTATGGTCACATAAATGCCTCATTTCCAGAAAATACGTAGAATATCTTTTAGAAAATAAATTGCTATAGGTCTCAGTACAATAATTGAACAATGAAAGAAAGGTTACATGAAAAAATGCAAAATAAACTAAAAATAAATTGAAGTTCCTATATTGTTAATTTTTTTCTATGTGTTAATAGATAAAAGAGCCTACTCCCCTTCTTTTTTTCTGATCCTTAGAAATTTCCAACATTTTACTTTTCTTCTACAGAAGGCACATATTTATTAGTGTTTCCATCATTAAAAAAAATGATATGTAACCTCTTGGAAAGTTGTCACTAGAGAGAAATTGTTGGTACATATGAAGGAAATACAATGGTATTCAAGGAAATAAAAACTGTGTCCTTTTTATGCTTATAGTTTTATCAAGTTTTAAAGGATTTCCATGTTTTCTCAATAAAGTTCTTCAGACATAGACCATTTCTGTGCACATATAGTATCCCTTTATAAATATTCTTGGGATTTCTTGATATTTTTTACTCATGCATGTGAAAGAAAGGGCAGTTAGATTATTGTTAGTTGTGCTTTAGTTTTACCAGAGGTAATATCAAACATAGAATTCAATCAAGTGATCAGCATCTGAAAAAATAAAAAATAATCTACAAATGTAAATAATTGCATTTGTGATTAGATTGACATCAATAATGCATGTTATTATTTATTCTTTCAAATACAGTAATGGTGGTAAAGAAATAAAGAAGACAACACTCCCCTTGAAAATATCTCAGCTTAGTACAAGTTTTATTAACTCCTAAGGCAAGCATATGTATCTAAATAATCTTTATAATTAAGATATAATATTCTACATATACATATATTCCCTTTATATGTGTTATATACTTACATACTTATTTTTAATTGTAGAATATGTAAAATACTTAAATCTTACATATATGTATTTTTAACATTTCATTATTTGTAAAACATTTGTTATATATCAAGAACATGACATATGTACACTGTTCTAATAATCATAACATTAAATGGCACATATTACTATCTTGATTTCTTTTGAGACTTAAAAAATGGGATTTTAGGAAGCCTAAAAGTGGGAAGAAAATTCCCAAGTGTACTTTTTGTAGAAATATGTTACTGTTTCCTGAATTTGAAGCACTGTACTCTATTATCTTATGCTATATTATTAAGAATTAAATGGCTATATTTGAAGTTTGGCTTATGACAATGGTATTCAGACCTGGAAATTTATCAAAATCATCTGGGGACCTATTAAATATACATTTTCTCTTACACCAATTCAGTTTTAATAAAATCTGACTGTGGAATCGTGGAATATGCAATTTTAAAATGCTCCCCAGGTGACTGTGATGTACAGATAGGTGTGAAAACCACTCAGTCTTACTTTTTCAAACTCTAATTATTATATTTTATCCAAAATTTGATACCTCAATATATTAAAATACACATACATATAGTGCAAGTAAGAACACTGAATTTGAAACAATGATCACAACATATATGCTTTTTAAATGTAAAATGTAGTATGGTGATAGTGACCAAAAAATTGAAGGAAATTTTTTTTCTGACTTCATTCATGGTTTCCTGCTAAGGAGAAAAAAATAAGGATCTCCAAGAAAAACATCACTAGGATTTTCATTAGGCAAAGACTCAGATGATAAGTTATTTTTGTTTTACTTATAAAATGCAGCATATGATCAATTTCATTTCCATATTACAAAGACAATATTTACTTTACATAAAGAAATATTTGTAGACAGAAATATAAAGTAAAAAGCTGAGACAGGATTACATTTTCATTAAAGAGAAATTATTTTTTCCTTTTTTTTGGACTTACCTACTTTTAAAAATGTTTTCTTTCATTTTTACTTTTTCATTGAAATAGTTTCACATTTTCTGAAATGTTGCAGAAATAGTACAAAGACTTCCCATATACTCTTCACCTAATGGTCCCAAATGCAAATCACTTGCATAGCAATGTACAATTATCAAAACTAAGAGATCAAGATCACTACAATATTATTAGCTAAACTACTTTATTTTTATCTCAGCATTTTTTTTTCTGAAATACTTTTTCTGTTGCAGGATCAAAACAAGTCAAACTATTTTCTTTAGATTTTATGTCCTCTTAGTGTTCCCCATCCAATGAATGTTCCATGTTTACTAGTTGTTCTTTTTCTTGATACTTTTGAGAGTATTGGCCAATTATTTTGATAAATGTTTTTCAATTTTACTTTATTTTTATGATACAGTCATGTGCCACATAATGAAATTTTGGTCAACAGACTGCTTGTACAACAATGGACAGTGGTCCCATAAGATTATAATGAAGCTGCACTATACAGGTGTACTGTTCAATTTTTACACTGTATTTTTACCACATCTTTAATGTTTATAGACATACATATATGTAAATATGTATGTATGTGTATACACACACACACACAGATACATACTTCCATGGTGTTACAGTAACCTACAGTATTCAGCAGTGTCCTGCTGTGCAGATTAGCAGCCTGGAGCAATAGTCTTTACCACATATTGTAGGTGTGTAGTAGGCTTACCATCTAGATTTGTGTAAGCATGCTCCTTGATGTTCACAGAAAGAAAATCTACCAATGAATGTCTCAAAATATATCTTGGTTGTGAATGCCTGACTGTGTATCTTTTTCACCCTTTTAAATTTAAGCTACATGTATTTTTATATGTTTAATTGGTTTCTTATATTTAACATACAGTTGGGTCTTGCTTTGGAAGATTGAAAATTTCTTTTAATTGGCACATTCAATTAGTTATACTTTAAATTATTAATAAATAGTTTAAATCTATCATCTTTTGAATTTCTTGTGAGACAGTTTCAATATTTGTGCTGGTCAAGAAAAATAGACTTGAGTTTATTATTTCTGAAAATAACTGTGATTCTTAAAAAAGGTTATTCTGTTTTTTAGAAATCTCTCTCTATTTTGTTTGTTTGTTTGTTTTTGTTTTTTTACTGGTAGCCAGACATCTTCTAGAGAAGAATAGAAATTGAGGATAAATACATAATTTTTTTGCCTGGAAATAAGCACTTCTTTTCTTCCAGGCTTCTAGGTTATGGATTTGCATTAATCTAGTTAACAGTTATTATCATTGTTTAAGCAATCAAATATATATTTTTAAAAGAACAAATGAGAAAAATATTTTTATATTTACATTAAATGTATTTCTTGTGCTTTTATTCCAATATATAGATCAGTTTTCCAGCTTAGATCATTTACCTGTTGCCCAAAAAATTAATTTAACATTTATTTTTTTTTAATTTAACATTTCTTTCAGTGCCAATTTACAGGCAATAGATTCTCTCACCTTCTGTTTGTCTGAAGAGGTCTTTATTTCAAGACTTTTAGTTTTTTAAGATATTTATTTATTCCTTAGTTTAGAAATATAGATCAAATTTTTCTTCTACTACTTTAAAGATGCTTTTCTATTGACTTTACAGGTCTATATTTTCTCATAAATTGTCTGCTGAGATAAATTATCTTTGTTCCTTTGAATAAAATATTATCTCTTTTTATTGGTTCTCTATAAAATTTTCTTTTTTACTGGTTTTATGCAATTTTCTTTGTTTTTAATCCTTGTTATGGTTCATGAAAGTTTTTTTTTATCTGTGGATTTATAGATTTCATTAATATTGGAAAATATTTGAATATGATTTCTTCAAATATTTTATTCTTTCCTTCTGTCTGCTCCCTCTTCTTTTTGAACTCCTAATCTATGTGAGACACTTAATATCATCTCACAAGATACAGAGGTTTGTTTTCCATTTTAATCTTTTCTCTTTCTGTGCTTATTTTTGAATTTCTTGTTATGTCTTAAATGCCACTGATACTTTTCCAAAGTGTATAATCTGTCCTAATCGTTTCCAGTAACTCTTTCAGTTCAATATTGTATTTTTTTATAATTACAAGTTCCTTTGGTTATTTTTATAACTTCTATTTTATACTTATCTTTATTTTCTTTTGACTCTTTAAATGTATATTTAAATATTTATATGTGTAATATATAAAATATTATATATGCATATAATAAGTCTGCACTTAAGGTAGTTGATAGGTTTTTGGAAACTACAAATTTAAGTGAAACTATATAGAACAAAAACAATTTTCGTCTCACCAATGTTATGACAAAATTACATTAAATGAAATTATGTTATTCAAGAACCTGCTGTACATTATTTCTCTTAAAGTCGCAGTTGTCAATAACCATTTAATGATGCCAAGTAAAAATTTATCGTAAAATATTTAAAATAGCTTTAAACAACATTTTTTTCCCCCAAATTAACTCCCTTCACTGGTACTATGTCCCATAAATTATAGCCCCTCTCTGCCTCCCCAAATACCAGCTCAACATAAGCTAGAATACCATGATCTATTTGAGTTCCCATTTCCTGCCATAATGTCTGGCAACTGCCTTCCTTGTAGCAGAAAGCCATGGTTCTCACAGGAATAGCCTTATTTCTATCTTTTTCCTCATGAATCATTGCTCCTCACTACTTGTTACCTAATATCTGAGGATAGTTATTCCATATAATGTGTCCAATTTTCTAATGGTTTATGGTGAGAGAAGTCTCATCAGAGCTGAGTCATTACTTTACCAGTGGAGGTAAAAACCTATAACTTTTGATTGTGTATTTATAACTTTACTAAAACCATTAGCAGAAAACTTAAATTTTCCTAATCATGTTTTTAAGAGAATATACTTATTTTTATTTTTGTAATCATATTATTTGTTACTCCCCACCCCCCCCCCGCCTTTTTTTGAGACAGTTTTGCCCTGTCACGCAGGCTGGAGTGCAATGGCATGATCTCGCTGCACTGCAACCTTGGCCTTCCAGGTTCAAGCAATTCTCCTGCCTCAGCCTCCTAAGTAGCTAGGATTACATGTGCATGCCAACCAGCTAATCTTTTGTTACTTCCTTAGAGAGGTCATCTCTGATGATTTATCTAAAACAGATAGATCCTCCATTTATTCTTTATTTTCTTCAGAGTACTTAGCCCCTTCTAGAATTATATTTTATATTTATTTACTTTCTATTATATGTCAGTCCCACTAGAATATAAGCTCCATGTAGAAAGGGGTTTTGTCTCGAATTTTTTATTCTTAGAGCTCCAGACTGTAGAACAAGGCCTGGTATATCATATATGCTCAGATATTTGTTAGCTGCCATAATGATATTATGGTAGCTTGATCATAAAAATAAATGGTTTATGAAATAAAGTAAAAGATATTTACCAAGGAAAATAATAGAGAGATTCAATTCACATAAAGCCAAGAGAAAATAAATGAATTACTTTACTTTTAAACATAAAACTATCAAAATGTTTTCTTAAAAAATTTAAAACAGTAAAGAAATACTGAACTAAGCAAGGTCACTTATCTTAATACTAGCTTTTTTGTTTCTTAAAGATCAATTCCAACTGTGTTTTATAATTTGAATTAGAAATGAAAGCAACCATAAATATCAGTGATGAATCGTAACTATGGACAGGATGAAAGGGTATATGCCATTTTTTTTTTTTTTTTTTGAGATGGAGTTTGCTCTTGTAGCCCATGCTGGAGTGCAATGGCGGATCTTGGTTCACTGTAACCTCCGCCTCCTGGGTTCAAGCAATTCTCCTGCCTCAGCCTCCCTAGTAGCTGAGATTGCAGGCATCCGCCACCATGCCCAGCTAATTTTTTGTATTTTCAGTAGAGATGAGGTTTCACCATGTTAGCCAGGCTGGTCTTCATCTCCTGACCTCAGGTGATCCTCCTGCTTCAACCTCCAAAAGTGCCAGGATTACAGGCATAAGCCACCGCGTCAGGCCCTAAATGCCATTTCTTAAGCTCAATTTTAGGACTAGGACATTTTGATACTGACTGCAAAATAAATACTTTAATATTCAGATTTTAGATTTAGCATCCCATGTATTGCGTAAGTTAAGATCTAAAACACATTATAAAATATATTCTTTAAAATTATTTTCCCCTAATTTTAATACGTACATATAAGAATATAGCAATCAGGCATATGTAAAATATAAGAATACATATCTTATAATTTTGAACTTAATGGAGTCATAGCAAAAGACAGCAAAGCATTTTGTAAAACAGAAATGAGATGCTTCATGTAAAATATCAAGGATACAAGATGTGATATGATTATTTTTCAATTTCCTGAATCACTTGATATTTATGCCCTTTATTGTGTAATCATTAGTAAACTACTTATTTATGATCAAATATTATAGCTTTTTATACATGTATAGATACTTTTTCTGTTTTTTTTATGAGTATATAGGAGAAATAGGCTAGATAGTTATCATAAATATGAGTTAATATTATGTTCTGCAGTTATCATTTTGTGTTAAGGTATAATATTTTAGGTTTTCCATTTGGATGAGGAATGTGTGGTCTTGCCAAAAAGTACCTAAAGTAAGAATTGTAAGATTTATGATAAATAATTTATATTCAATGTTTTTATTAAAGAATTTTCACAATATATTATTCAATAAAATGTAAAAAAAATGTGTCACCTGATGACGTGGAACATGTCAACAAGTTGAGATGGTCATTCATTTTTCTTCCTTTATTATTTTTCTCTTCTTGGAGGGGAGATAAAAAAATATTAGATCACTGATTGATTTAATCAGGGAAGACCTAAATAAAGGTCTGTCTTAGGTTGGGTTCTCTAGTAGCTGAGCCTGAAATGGGAAATTCTTATTTAAGTGTTTCTTGAGGAAGTGTTCTCAAGAGGAGAGCCAGAGGAGAAGGATAAAGTAGGGAGAAAAGCTCAGCAAATATGTGGTCTCACCTGGAAGCTTGCTTCAGTCTGATTCCCTAGGGAAGTTCTAAAACTCAAATTTTCTCAGTAAGTTGGTCCTACCCTTAGGCTCTCTGTATCTGTCTACTCTTCAATTGTCATAGGTATCTTGAAAGCTTCTTAAGGAAGCCATTTCTTCTACTTTCCTTTAATTTTTTGATTAACATTTCTGAGCCTGTTCTTTTTCTCTTTCCAGGAAGTGCCAGTGTTTATAATTGTTATTACTCTACTTCTTTGAAGTACTGAAGACATTATACCAGCTGGTGCATCCAATTCCATCAGTACTTCTTTGCAGCTTGCACAGGTGAAAATCTTAGCAATGCCACTGTTAAAGCATGATAGGAACTAACAATACTCAACCTCTGGTAGTGAGGTCCTCCTTGTCTCCAAACCATTAGGTTATCCATATCTAGCATTCCAACTTAGAGTTTTACCTTTGAGAAACCTCCTAATGTATGGAATTAACTTGAGCAAGATAACATAACTTTAGACATTTCTTTGGTTTATCAAAGGCAGCAGAGATATGACAGAATGCAAGCTAAATCAGAAAAATTCCAAACTACTCCCTCTCCCATTCCTCCACAGAACAAATGATGGCATAGAAGTAATTTTTGGACCTCCCATGACCTTAGATGAACTTTCAAAACGTTTAATCGCAGCAGGCAAGAATCTATCAAATAAGACAAGGAGAAACTATGATGAAGCTAATGAGTAGAACTTTGCTAAAGGTAAGGAAATGGTTTCTTGCTTGTTTATTACCCTGAGTGATAAGAAACCATAGGGAATGATAAAATGGTGTTCAGAAGAGTTCTGAGACCATCAAACACATCAGCACATGAAATACCATGAAAAATATTTTAACAAGATGGCTGATGTTACCTGAGGATAAGATCTTGTCTAGAATAACAGAATTAAAATTTTGTACAAATGCCTTTTAAGACCAAATGTATATAAATATTATTTCCAGGTACAAGAAACCAAGTGAGATTTCACAGTAGTAAGCAAATTTGAAGCTGTGTATTCTACATGGAAGGTCAACTATATCCATGCTTTAATGTTAGGTAAGGAAGCTGAGGTTGCATATTACAAATGTGGCTGTGGGACTTGGAATTGATTCCCTTAATAGATAGTGGAAACCACAAAAAAATAAAAATTACAATTATAGAAATTGACGTATCTGCCTAAGATGGTGAAGGACAAATGGGCTACTTTCCTATCTCTTACGGAAAAAAGTAATTGAAACCTATGGCTGCTGCCACATATGAGTGAATTATACTATAGAGAGGATACAAGCTGAAAAATTAAAGTACGGTTCTTAACCAATAAATCTTGGGAACCTCAGGAGAAACAATCAAGTCTACAACTCATGATGCAAACAAAAACTAATTCTCACCAAATTTAAACTCACAGATGAAAACTTAAATACTATTCAAGATATCAGAAACAACAAATGAGGAAAACTAACTCTCCTCAAATTACCTTCTAATATTATACATTTTTTCTTTATTTGTATTATTTCATACTAATTGATCATTGCCATTGTACTAAAATAACTAAAGATTGCTTTGAGTAACTATTTCTAAACATTCTTTTCAAATTAAAACAATAAAAACCCTTTAGCTGTTGTGGGAGGAAAATGTCTTGTTGTCCTAATATATTGGGAACATCCTCAGAATAATATTATTTTTCCTTGACAAAGATTGGCTTTTAGACCAATATCTGAGGAATGATGTCAGCAAAATGGCAGATCTAGACATCGCCAATCTTATTGTCCCACCGAAATATTGGGGAAAAAATGAAGCAGAAACCATTAGAATCAATTTTGTGGGAACTCTGTTAAACAGTCAAAAGGTTTCAGCAGCCAAGTAAAAGTTGAATCAAGAAAAGTCACTTCAGAATCATAAGAATGTTCTGTAGCAACACTGTTTGCCCTCATCCGACTCACATTATGGCAGGACAGCAGTTTTAAAATAGTAGAGATCTTAAAGTGACAGCAGCTCATATTCTTAAAGCCAGACAGTTTTCTTGATTCCAGAGGGAGCAAAACAGACTTTATTGACAAAGTATTGGCTATGTCTATTTTAACCTGTCTGGGGGTTACATGAAATACTGGTGCAAGGTGCTCACATCTGTTTTTGCCTAACTTGGAATTCTAGTGGAAAATCAGGAAACATTGTTGGAAAACATTGTAAGTCAAGCTAATAATACATGCCTACAGCAAAAGATTATGGTAAAAATGTACAGTAAACTGGCTAAGGCAAAAGCTGGGTAGTTTTTTGTGGGAGAGAAATTATGATTTGTCTAAAGCAACTATGTAAACTGGGGAACTTAGGAAAGCATTTGCATACTCAGGGTAAGACGGTAAGAAAAAACCTGAAAAGACATTGAGCATTCCCTAATCTCAGTGCAAGCCTAGATAAGAGTTAAAAAACTACCCCAGTATAAAGTCAGTTTTCAAAGACTAGGAAAGGTGTGTTTCTCTTGTTCTATCCTTTATTTATTTTTCACTTTTTAGCTCCCTGAGTTCAAAAAAACCTCTGTCAAAACATTTGATGAACACAAACTAAGGAACAGAAACTTCAGTGACCACATTGACAAGGGATACAATCTTTTCAATAATAGTTTGGCAAAGTCACTAAACAAATGGGCTACCCAGCCTTAATAAGTCCCCCACACACAAAAAAAAAAATTAGGGAAGGGTTAGTATAATTTTGGAACTACCACAACATAATGTTTCTAAATGACCAGTTTTAACAACAACAACAACAAAAAACACTGCATACAAAAACAATGAAGAAGCTATCAAAGGAACAAAATAAATGGACATATATATGCAGAAAGTGAAGATATTGAAATTACTGAAAACTATCTTAAGTATGTTCGAAGTGCTAAAAGGAAACACAAATAACTAAGGGAAACCAGGAAAAATATATATGAACAAAAGGAGAATTTTGGCTATTAAAAGCAATTATGAAAAGTAATTAACAAGAAAATATAGAGCTGAATAACAATAACCAAAATAAACATTTCACTATAGGGGTTCAATAGCTGATTTTAGCAGGCAGAAGAATCAGTGAACCTGAAGATTTAGCAATTGAAGTTATCAAGCCCAAGAAGCAAAAAGGGAATATTAGGTTGGTACAAAAGTAATTATGGTTTTTGCCATTATTTTCAATGGCAAAAACCACAATTAATTTTGCACCAATCTAATATAATGAAAAAAGGGAACAGAGCCTAATGGGCCTCTGGGACACAATCAAGCTATATAATATGACAAAATTTCAAAAATGAGGGAGAAAATAAGCATCTCTCAAATAAATAAAAGCTGATGGAATTTATTATTACTATGTCTGTACTATAAGAAATGCCAAAAGGAGTCCTTCAGGTTAAAATAAAAGGACCCTAGACAGTAACTTAAAGCCATATGTAGAAATTAAGATCTCTGATAGGAGTAAATACATAGGTGAATGTAAAAGCAAGTATGATTGCACATTTGGTTTATAACAAGGCTATTTTCCAACAAGATATAAAATAAAGTACAAAAGAAATTATTATGAATTTACATTATTTTGCACACTATGCATAAAGACAATTCATGATGAAAATGACAATATAAAGGAGAGATGATGAGGATGAATAGGAGCAGAGTTTCTGTATGCTTTTAAAGTTAAGTTGCTATCAACTAACATTTTATTGTTTTAAATTTAGCATGTTAAATATAATGCTCATGATAACTGCAAAATTACCTAAAAACTACCCACAAAATGACATAAGAAAATGATCAAAATGGTTCAGTACAAAAAATTAACTAAACACAACAAAGGTAGTAATGAAGAATAGGAGGGACAAACACTATGTAAGACAAACAGAGAAATAATAGGAAAATGGTTTTTTTATAGTTAATGATTACTCAATGAAAATGAATTAAACTCATAAAGGACAAAACTGACAGAATGAATAATACAGAAGAAAAACCATGATCCAACTATATGATGTCTATAAGATCCTAAGATAAAGCACAAATAAATCTGTATATTGAAAGTAAAAGAATGGAAAGGATATAATATGCAAGAGAGCTGTGGCAGCTATACTAATATCAGACAAAATGGAATTTACATTAACAACTGTTATAAGGACAAATAAGTACATAATATATTGATAAATATGTTAAATCAATAATATTTAACAATTATAAGCATGTGTTCTAAATTATAGAGTCCCCAAATTATATGAAGAAAACATTGACAGTATTGAAAGAAAAATAAACAGTTCAGCAATAATAATTAGAAACTTTAATATATGACTTCCAATAATTGATAGACCAGTTATATACAAAAATCACTGTGGAAATGGAGAACTTGAAAAATAATATAAGCATCTAGACCTAACAGACATATGTAGAACAATCCACCCAGTAACAGCAAAATACACATTCTTTTCAAATACATGACATAGAATATTCTTCATGATATACTACTGTATATTAAGGCCTCAAAACAGGTCTCAATAGTTGGATGCTAAAAACCAATTACATGGAAAACTGGAAAATTCAAAAATACTTGCTAATTAACACACTGTTAAACAACCAATGGATCAAAGAAAAAATCACAAAGGAAAATGTATAGCCATAAACAAAAACCAAAGTAACATATACCAAATGTATGAGACACAACAAAAGACTGCTCAGAAGGAAATTTCTAGCTATAATTTTTTTAATTAAAAAGAAAACTCGCAGATGAATGACCTTACTTTACCTCAAAGAACTAGAAGAAACAACAAGAACAAACTAAGCTCAAGTCTAACAGAAAGAAGAAAATTATTAAGGTTAGAGCAAAGTAAAATAGAGAGTAGAAAAAAAATAGAGAAAATGAGTAGATACACAAGTTAGTTCTTTGAAAAGATCAGAAAAGTTTGACAAATATTCAGCTAGACTCAAAGAAACAAAGAAAAAAACACAAAAAACTAAAATATAGAGAAGAAAGAAAACTAGAGATGGAAGTGGGGGACATTACTGTTAACGTTAGGTAAATAAAAAGGTTATAAGACAATACTATGAACAGTTGTATGCCAGCATTGGGTAAACTGGATGAAATGGGAAAATTCGTAGAATAACTTAAAATGACTCCAGATAAGGTAGAAAATTTTAATAGACTCATAACAATAAACTGAATTAGTAATCAAAAACCTTCTCCCAAAATCCATGACAGGATGGCTTCACCAGCAAACTCTGTTGATTGTGTTATTAATTATGTATAAACACCTATAACAATTGAATTCTCTACTACTCAGCTTTCTATAAAATAAGGATAAACATTCATATCATAGGACTTCTATGAACATTAAATCAGATAAAATAAGTCAATGCAGGTTTTGTAAAAATATAATTATATTGGAAACTAATATTTGTATTTTCTAAATATGCAACACGAAAGGTTACACTTCATTAACACATCCCATTTAACTAATAAGAGAATTAACATAATCATGAACACATCAGTTGAATATGGGTAGAGAGAGTGAAGGTGGCATAACTCTCATCTCTACAGAAAGAACTACAATTTTAGGTTATTAAAGAATAACTCTAAGCAAACTATAGGAGGAGGACCCAGGCAGAATGTAAATGCTTAGGGTTATAATTGTTTTCGTTACCTCATGCATTCTTGAAGCAATTCTTAGTTCTTTTTCTCTTTACCTCCCTTCTATTTCCTTAACCTTGAAGTTTCACTTTATTTTTTTTAATTGTACTTTAAGTTCTGGGGTACATGGGCAGATCTTGCCGGATTGTTGCATAGGCACACACATGCCATGGTGCTTTGCTGCCTCCATCCCCTCATCACCTACATCAGGCATTTCCTCCAACTGTTATCCCCTCCTCAACCTCCCTACCCCCCACTGTCCCTCCCCTAGCCCCCCACCCCCCCAACAGACCCCAGTGTGTGATGTTCCCCTCCCTGTGTCCATGTGTTCTCATTGTTTAACACCTGCCTATGAGTGAGAACATGTAATATTTGGTTTTCTGTTTTTGTGTCAGTTTGCTGAGAATTATGGTTTCCAGATTCATCCATGTCCCTGCAAAGGACATGAACTCATCCTTTTTTATGGCTGCATCATATTCCATGGTGTATATGTGCCACATTTTCCTTGTCCAGTCTATCATTGATGAGCATTTGGATTGGTTCCAGGTCTTTGCTATTGTAAACAGTGCCACAATAAACATACACGTGCATGTGTCTTTATAATAGAATGATATATAATCCTTTGGATATATACCTAGTAATGGGATTGCTGAGTCAAATGGAATTTCTATTTCTAGATCCTTGAGGAATCACCACACTGTCTTCCACAATGGTTGAACTAATTTACCCTCCCCACCAACAATGTAACAGTGTTCCTATTTCTCCACATCCTCTCCAGCATCTGTTGTCCCCAGATGTTTTAATGATCGCCATTTTAAACGGCATGAAATGGTATCTTAATGTGATTTTGATTTGCATTTCTCTAATAACCAGTTATGATGAGCATTTTTTCATATGCTTGTTGGCCTCATAAATGTCTTCTTTTGCAAAGTGTCTGTTCATATCCTTCGCCCACTTTTGAATGGATTTGTTTGTTTTTGTCTTGTAAATCTGCTTTAGTTCTTTGTAGATTCTGGATATTAGCCCTTTGTCAGATGGGTAGATTGCAAAAGCTTTTTCCCATTCTGTTGGTTGCCCATTCACTCTAATATTTGTTTCTTTTGCTGTGCAGAAGCTGTTAAGTTCAATTAGATCCCATTTGTCTATTTTGGCTTTTGTTGCCAATGCTTTTGGTGTTTTAGTCATGAAGTCCTTGCCTGTGCCTATGTCCTGAATGGTATTGCCTAGGTTTTCTTCTAGGGTTTTTATGGTGTTAGGTCTTATATTTAAATATTTAAGCCATCTGGAGTTAATTTTAGTGTAAGGTGTGAGGGAGGGGTCTAGTTTCAGCTTTCTGCACATGGCTAGCCAGTTTTCCCAACACCATTTATTAAACAGGGAATTCTTTCCCTATTGCTCGTTTTTGTCAGGTTTGTCAAAGATCACATGGTTGTAGATGTATGGCGTTACTTCTGAGGCCTCTGTTCTGTTCCACTGGGGAAATTTATAGCAATAAATACCCACATAAGAAGTAAGGAAAAATCTAAAATTGACACCCTATGGTTAAAATTGAAAGAGCTAGAGGAGCAAGATCAAAAATATTCAAAAGCTAGCAAAAGACAAGAAATAACTAAGATCAGAACAGAACTGAAGGAGATAGAGACACAAAAACCCTTCAAAAAATCAATAAATCCAGGAGCTGGTTTTTTGCAAAGATCAATGAAATAGCTAGACCACTAGCCAGACTAATAAAAAGAAAAGAGAGAAGAATTGAATAGATGCAACAAAAATAGTAAAGGGGGATATCACCACCGATTTCACAGAAATACAAACTACCATCAGAGGTTACTACAAACAACTCTATGCACATACACCAGTAAATCTGGAAGAAATGGATCAATTCCTGGACACTTACACCCTCCCAAGACTAAACCAGGAAATTTCACTTTTTAACCATTGCAAATGTATGTGGAGTCTCTAGTGCAAAGCCTAGCATATCAAAAGCATCTAATAAGTGTTAGTTTCCTTCTCATTTTAATACTGCCAAATTTAACTATTTTCTTAAACTGTAAATCAAAAGAAATTCTTTAAATTTGTGCAATTAGATCATTCTTTTGGATTGTATATGTCTATTTAATAGAACTGTTAATGTCTTGCCCATTCATTCTTTGGATCTTTGTCTAAACGATCACACCAGAAGATAGTACATAATTTGGTCTAAATATATCTAGTCCTTTACTAATTTTGTGTTTTTTAAACTGGGCCCTAGCTTTAAGTTGAATAAGACAGCTTTCAAGTTATGTGTAAGAGTTAAAGGAGACCAGGATAGATTCAGATAGAATGGTAGGTTTTTGCTCCCTAAACCAAGTGAGGAGTCAACAGACTAGTCAAGAAGTAATTTTTTCTCTCACCACCCATCACAATTTGCTAACATGAAAATGAATCATCATAGGTAAATTGGAGTATATATTTAAATCCAATTGATAAACAATGAAGAGAGAGGTAATTTAAGCTCAATCTTACTGGCTGTGAGAGCCAAAGGGAAACAGATTATACATTATGATAGACGCAGAAGCATAAGATGATTGAATTAAATATTTGTATGAAGCTTTAGGAAAACTTTCACCTGTGCACACACTTCATACTTTCCTAAGTGTTTTTCTGAGCTTACCACTTCCAGAATCTAAAGTGTAATATACATATAATAAATCAAAGTTGGCTGTCAAAGACAGAATCTGGCATGGAATTTTTAGGTAGAATATGCGTGATAGTGAATATGTGGTTGTCTGTCTCAGATGCATTCCAAATTAGAATAAAGCTATGATTCTACTAAGTTATGCTGTGATACAATCATAGGTCTGTGTATAAGGGCATTTACTGATAATCTGAGATGGAGGTATAGCACTGTAGTACATTGTTTTATTCTTATCCAAGTCTCTGTGCTTATGGCAACAGAATGTGTTTGGATTTATGATAGCTGACAGTGAGATTTAAATTATGAATCTGGGATATTTTTAATAGAATTTGAATATTGCAAAAGAATAAAAACTTAGATAGTTGTGATTAATTTTGACCTTAATAGGCTGCTTCACCTAGGAGTACTGTGCTAACATCTGAAGGAACCAGTAACAAATGAGAACTTCCATTTCCTGAGTGGATATAATTTTTGTTGACACATATGTTTGTGAAAAAAAGTATGTTCTGTTTTAAAAACATTAAAAACTTTCTGGGTAAAAGTTGGCTCTGCAAAACATGTCATTTCACATAAAGTTTAAATATGAAAATATTTGATTACATAAAATAGCCAATGTATCTGAGAGAAATATTGAAACCTTTGAGCTTTTTTATGAAGATTGGTGTCATTGATCACACTGATCATCAAAAGTCCAATTCGATCTTTATAATGGGCTCCCCAGGAATTCTGTTTTCATCAGAGCTCACTCTTCTAATTTTGAAAAATGCTGAGGCTTCTAGGAAAAAAATCTCTCTAAGACCAGAAAATAACAAGCTTTTTTCCAGACACAGCACAAAAACAATTTAAATATGCATAGTATATATATATATATATGCTTATTTATGGTTATAGAGTGTTATATATATAAAGAAAATATCAATAACCAGAAAAAATCAAAATTTTCATGGACTAAGATGATATATTATAATCCCAAATATTTGTTGTTTAATAAGGTATATTGAAATAAAAATTACATGTAATCTTATAGCAAACAACAATAAATCCTTCACATATTAAAAACTATAAAACATAAACGAAGCAATCAATAGAAGAAGAAAATTTATACGTTGAAAGTCAATAATGTAAAAGCACGAAAGAAAAAATAACCTTTTATGTAAAGAGTGTGAAAAAATAGATAAATAAACCAAAAAATCCACCAATAAACTAAAAGGAGCTATAGAAAAACAAAAATGAAAAGTAATGGGAAAATACATTAATACCATAGTTAAATAATTAAAAGACAAACAAAACTGTAGCAATCATTTTTATAAAAACACAGATGGCAGAAATTAGCAACGTTTAGAAAGAATGATGTTACTATAGATATGAAAGCATGTAAACATTATTAAAACGGTTGGTGCTTATTTATACAAATTAACTTTAATATCTAATTAGGAATAAAACAATTTTCCAGGTCAATTTGGCAAAAAATAATTGAAGAGAAATAGAAAATTTGAAAAATGAGCAGTCACAAGAAAGAACTCAATTATTAAATGCTTAACACATATAGGCACTGAGCCTAAATAGATCATAAGTTCAGCTTTAATCATCTTTCAATGAACAAACACTTAGATTTTATATACAAAATTCCAAAGCACAGAAAAAAGCTATAAGATTACAGAGAATGAATTAAACATAAATACCCCTGTAACTAAAACCAGTAAAGGACAGCACAACAAAACAATGCCAGAGATCAAATCATGTTAAAACATGAGAATATCTTAAATAATACCTAATACAGATATCTTAACTAAATAATACAATATGAAACCGTATTTTATGGTTATTTAAATAGTGAGATATCCTATAAATAATAGTGAGATATTCCTATTTATAGGAAAAGAAAGGTTCCCAGACTTTTAAAACACAGGAATAACTCTTATTAAGCCAACCCTCCCCTCAGATAGTAACCAAAACCTCTGAACAAAAATTAAATAACAAGTATTTGAAGGCATTGGAAAACATTTAAAGGTAAGGAGACACTGGATGTCAGTCTACACATGGGATAAAGGAACAATGAAGATGAATATCCTAACTTTTTCAAAAATTTTCCAGAGTAAGCTCAGTTGTTCAGTCTTACTGGCTTAAAGAATGAATGGACAAACATTGGATAAAACCACAGTTGAAAAGCAAAAAGAAAAACAACTATATAAAGATAGAGCAATAATTTGGAGCCCAAAATTTTATAAAAAAAAATCTCTGTCCAAATCTTTGATAGACTCCTAAGCTATATTTGTGCAAGGAAGATTTCAAGAAGTCTAGCTAGGCTGGACACAGTGGCTCATGCCTGTAATCCCAGCACTTTGGGAGGTCAAGGTGGGTGGATCACCTGAGGTCAGGAGTTCGCGACCAGCTTGGCCAACATGGTGAAACTCGGCCTCTACTAAAAGTACAGAAATTAGCTGGGCATGGTGACATGTGCCTGTCAGCTACTCAGGAGGCTGAAGAAGAGAATTGCTTGAACCTAGGAGGCAGAGGTTGCAGAGAGCCGAGATAGCACCACTGCACTCCAGCCTGGGCAACAAGAGGGAAACTCCATCTCAAAAAAAAAAAAAAAATGTCTAGCTAAAGACAACAGAAATAAACAGAAAAATTATTTAATTCTTTTGCTACCTTGGGAAGACCAAATTTGGAGTTTGACTCCTGCCAATTTAGTTTCTTGAAAAAAAAAAAACAAACAACAATTTTTAGATAAACAGAATTACAGCCGATACCATGTTCATTCACAATATCTAGGATACATTCTAGTATTGCTAGGTGTAGGAAGAAATAGGAAAATGTAACCAAAAAAATAGTGAGCAGCAGTGGACAAAACAGTCCAAGTCAGTAAAATGCTAAAATCAGAGGCGTGATTTCTTGCCTGTTTTCACAGTGATTGTGTAGACACTACTTTCTTAAGGTGAAGTGGTGGAGTTTCTATCCCCCAAGAGAACTGCGTATTCCAATTGCAGAGTGCTGTGAAGGCCCTTTAACAACCATGGTGGACTGATGAAGTACAGTTTTCTCAGCTTAACGGGGACAGGATGAAAACAGTTTCTGTAAAAATATGAGTCTAAGGTTAGAGCCACAAATCAGAAATCAACTTCACTGGACATTGGGTGGAGTAGGGCTAAGAGAGGCAAAACATCTGATTCAGAATACGGCTGAATGAGAATGAGAATGAAGTTCCCAATACAATTCCAACAAATATAACCAGGAAAAATCTAACTGGGAATGAAGGACTCTTTGAAGATTGTTCAGGATTGCTAGCTCAGCTTTTTCTAACAAGATGGGACACAGCCCTGGAAGTTCTGATGAGCACGATAAGGCCTAACAATGACAAGCCACAATTTGTTATGGCTTCACTCTGCTGGCATCTGAATTGAAAAGCCTGCTAGTGTTCAACAACAGGCTTTGTTGATATACAATTTTCAGTCACAACTAGCATGAAAACCCTCGTTCTCAGATAACCAGGGAGAAATACGTTATGTCTAATTACTTGTTATTTGTAGCTATTAAATATTTATATCCACAGTATCATGAATCTTTTAAGATAGAAGGAAACTCAGAGATCATTAAGAAGTTTGCTGTACAATACCGTAGACATCAGCCACATTGGTTACTGAGCACTTGAATTGTGGCCACCTTAAATTGAAATGTATTATACTTTTAAAATATACATCGGATTTCTTAGACTTAATACAAAAATACAAAAATAATATAAAATATCTTATTTTTTCAAAAGCTGATTACATGTTAAAATTAAATTAGATTTACTGAGTGAAATAAAATGCATCATTAAAATTAATGTCACCTGTTTCTTTCTAAAATGTAGCTTTTGAAAAACTTAATATTATGTGTGTGACTGACATCGTTGGCCCACATTATATTTCTATTAATGTTTGTCTAAATCAGTATTAGCAAACCTTTTTTAAGTTCCAAATAGTAAATATTTTAGGTTTTGAGTGGAAAATGCTAAATTTACTTTATATATATACATATATATGTATATGTATGTGTGTGTATATATATATGTGTATATAATTCACTTTATATATATACGTGTATATAAAGTATATATATACATATATGTGTATATATAGTATATATATACGTGTATATAAAGTATATATATACATATATGTGTATATATAGTATATATATACGTGTATATAAAGTATATATATACATATATGTGTATATACTATATATACATATATGTATATATAGTATATATACACACATATATACACATATATGCATATATATATACATATACACACACATATATACACATATATATGTGTATGTATACGTATATATATACACACACACACATATATATACTTTAAGTTCTGGGATACATGTGCAGAACGTGTAGGTTTGTTACATAGGTTTATGCCTGCCATGGTGGTTTGCTCATCCATCAACCCATCATCAACATTAGGTATTTATCATAATGCTATCCCCTCCCCTAGCCCCCCACCCACAACAGGCCCCAGTGTGTGATGTTCCCCCACCATGTTCATGAATTCTCACTGTTCAACTCCTACTTATGAGTGAAAGCATGTGGTGTTTGGTTTTCTGTTCTTATGTTAGTTTGCTGATAATGATGGTTTCCAGCTTCATCCATGTCCTTGCAAAGAACATGCACTCATCCTTTTTTATGACTGCATAGTATTTCATGGTATATGTGTGCCACATTTCTTTATCCTACCTATAATTGATTTAGGGCTGAGATGATGGGGTTTTCTAAATATACAGTCATATCATCTTCAAACAGAGACCATTTGACTTCCTCTCTTCCTATTTGAATACCTTTATTTCTTTCTCTTGCCTGATTGCCCTGGCCAGAACTTCCAATACTATGTTGAATAAGAGTGGTGAGAGAAGGTATCCTTGTTTTGTGCCAGTTTTCAAAGGAAATGCTTTCAGCTTTTGCCCATTCAGTATGATACTGGCTGTGGGTTTGTCATAAATAGCTCTTATTATTTTGAGAAACTAGTTTCTCAATACCTAGTTTATTGAGAGTTTTTAGCATAAAGGGCTGGTGAATATTATCAAAGGCCTTTTCTTCATCTATTGAGATAAACATGTGGTTTTTGTCATTGGTTCTGTTTATGTGATTGATTATGTTTATTAATTTGCATATGTTGAACTAACCTTGCATCCCAGGGGTGAAGCTGACTTGAGAAGCAAGAGAAAACAAATTCAAAAGCTAGAAATAACTAAAAGACAAGAAATAACTAAGATCAGAGCAGAACTGAAGGAGATAGAGACATGAAAAACCCTTCAAAAAGTCAATGAATCCAGGAGCTGTTTTTTCTGAAGAGATTAACAACATAGATAGACCAGTAGCCAAATTAATAAAGAAGAAAAAAGGGAAGAATGAAATAGACACAATAAAAAGTGATAAAGGGGATAACTTTATCTAGTGATCCCCACAGAAATACAAACTACCATCAGAGAATAATACAAACACCTCTATGCAAATAAACTAGAAAATCTAGAAGAAATGGATAAATTCCTGGACACATACACCCTCCCACAACTAAACCAGGAAGAAGTCAAATCCCTGAATAGACCAATAACAAGTTCTGAAATTGAGGCAGCAATTAATAGCCACCAACCAAATAAAAAGCCCAGGACCAGACGGATTCACAGCCGAATTCTACCAGAGATGCAAAGAGGGAGCTGTTACCATTCCTTCTGAAACTATTCCAAACAATAGGAAAAAAGGGAATCCTCCTGGACAAGCATCATCTTGATACCAAAACCTGGCAGAGATACAACAAAAAAGAAAATTTAGGCCAATATCCCTGATGAACATTAATGTGAAAATCCTCAAATACTAGCAAACTGAATCCAGCACCACATCAAAAAGCTTATCTGCCATGATTAAATTAACTTATTTCTATTACATTTTTTCTTTCTCCCCCCTCACCCACTTCCCCCTTCTTCCTCCTTCTTCTTTCTTTTCACTTAAATAAACATTAAAAGCATCCTTAGCTTGAGAAATCTATCTATCTATCTATCTATCTATCTGTGTGTATGTATGTGTGTTTGTGTATAGACATATATATATGTCTATACACAAACCTAGTTGGCCCAAGAACCTTAGTTTTCTGACTCCTAACTTAGATCAATCTATATTTTATTGATAAGTAAACCAACATCAGAGCATTATATTACTCACTCTCAACCAAACATCTGGAAGCCAAACTTCAGTCCCCCAGGGTTAATATTTCTAGTATACTATAAAATATTTATGGTTAAGAATTATGAATCTTTTTGGTATTCCTTCAGATTTACTTCCCTGAAATGCTACATATGCCCTTTATAGAATTGCTTTCAGCTCAGGCATATCCTAGCTAATTATTGAGCACATTACCAACCTACTTTTCATCAGTGGTTTGCCAGATGATTTTAATGTCAAGTTTAATTTGCTACCACACAAGAATGTTGCCTGCTTAAATCTCTGACATTGTGCAATTCATTTATGTTTTCTTTTGCTAAGTTAATTCTTCCCAGAGTTGTTGCCACTGAGCCAAGCTTCATCTACTAAGCCTTTCAACTTTATTCTTTATCAAACTGTTTGAGTTATCTTCCTCAATTACTGCTAACATTTAGAGATTATTTCCAGTAGGCTCAGGTAAATGTAGTTAGCCTGTACTATAGCACAACGTTATATGCCAGTAGTATTTAGTTCCACAAACCAAAATAGTTGGTGTCACTTCCAGACTCAGGTACTAAATTGCCAATGTAAAACTCTTTATAGCTGCCTCTTCTTGAAGCACAAGCAACATTTGAGATGGTAGCTTCTCACTAGGTTTCTCAGTAATTATAACATGCATTGCCTCCAACTATCCTGTGATGGACATGTAGTACAAATAAGAAATAAACCTCAGTTCTTGTAAGCTGATGACATCTGTAGGCTGTTGGTTATTTCGCCATAGCCTGTTTCTTCTGACTGATACACCTTTGATCCATAGACAGGAAACCCTGGTACAGTAAAAGGTGAAGGAGGCATTGTAGAGTTTGTCATAAAAACTATGAGTGTAGTCTTTTCTTCATATCTTACTCCTATTTTATTGATCATTCTCCTGTTTTAGGGGATAAGTATGGAGTATAAAATCAATCATATATTTGATTATATAGTAAGTGAAACTAACTAAAATTTGAAAGCTGAGACTGAGACAGAGGAATCCAGAAATGAAGACATTAGCAAAGAGACTCTGTTTCTCAGAGTAGAGTGTATTATTGATGGGTAATATTGAGACTTGATTAGCAAAATGGCAATATTGCCAATTTCTCTTGCTTAATGGTATATAACAAACCAATCTATCTATCATCTACCTATCATCTATCTATCCTCATTTCTCCCTCTCTTTCTCTATGTATATATTTTATATATTTTTCCTTTTAAATATTTTCCTATATCAACTCTATTTTCAGGACGATTTTTTTAGTATGGGCTTCATTATTTATTATGTTTGTAAGAACCTCCTAACTCATGCTTCTGAATATATTCAAACTCTTCATTGATTTATTTTCTATGTGAATCCTAGAGTAATCTTTTAAAATTATAAATTTTCCATATTATTTTCCTAATTAAAATATTTGGAAATGCTTTCTTTGCCACGAGACAAATAAATCTTTTCATCATTGAATAAAAGGCTTAATCATCACTGCTTCTCAATGCTCTCACTCCATACTAAATTGTTTGCAATTCCATGTATCATTCCCTCTCTCCATATGTCCTGGGTTACAAGGAAGGAAAGTGGACTTAGGAAATCAAATCAAATCAATATGGTCTTAGTAAATTGTATCAAACTGAATAAAAGTAAACATATGAGCATAACTCCTGAAAAAGCAATCGCAATAAGAATATTACATAATATAAAGGCTAAGTAGACAGAACATATAAATCATAAATATTATGTTATAAATACCCATACAAAAGATTTTTCTCTAGCTGTAACTACTATTTTCTATAACTAGTTCTTATATTTATTATGTTTATTATAGGAAGAAGATCAAATTCTGACCTGAAAAGGCTGATAGGCAGATTTACTTTGATGTTAATTATTCCTTGAATTTCTCTATTTCTGGATTTTTCTTTGAGACTAATGGCTGTTAGCTTTACTTTATTTTGCTAAAAAATAGTGTTTTCTTAACATTTTCATAACTTTTAATTTTCTTTGATTTTAATGCTCATCTTAACCAATTAAATTATTTTTTAATTTTAAAATTGCTATTCCGTGTGTAGTTAGATTTTATTTTATTTTTGCTAATCTTTATAATGTACTAATTTATAATTGAATACACTATTATTATGCCACACAATTATTCTTCTCACTTGTAACAAAATTAAGAAACATTATAAATTGTCGTATATTTTAAAATTATTAATCCTCATTAAAATTGTGTTTTATAATCACTTTAATTTGAACCATGCTTTACTTAACTTTGTTTACCACCATAATATAAAATCATAATGCTTTTAGAAATTGTACTTTATATTTATTACTTATTTGGATGATTACTGTATACTACCTCATACTATATTTTGGGTTGCCATTTACAGCTATTTTTTAATCTAGAAAGATCGTGAAATTTGTACTGAAGGCCTTCTCCCTGTAACAAACTGGATTGTAAGCTTCATAAAGTCAGCAAACTAGCAATTTTCTATTTTGTATCCCACCATATATAGCACATTCCCCTTGCCTAGAGATCAAAGAGAATTTTTAGATTATTTTTTAACTAAATAAGTATTTATATATTAACCTACTTTTTAATGCTTGTATTTTCTACTTACAGAATCTGTAAAAGTTTCAATTAGAGAAACAACATTTCCTTTAAAATGAATTTTCTGACATCTTGTATTTGAGTTCCGAACTGTATAATGAATACACATGAAAAGAAGCATTAAAACTTTGCCCAAATCTAGTACAGTCTATAAGTGTAATACATACTTTAGGCAAAAGTATGTTATTCAAGAATCATGTTAGTTAAATATATATTTACAAGAATACATAAATGGTGTAAGACATTTGACTTCTATTTTATTGAAAGATGTTGGTTGTAGCCCACTGAATTAATTTCATGACCTGCTAGTTAGGTCAAAGCCAACTATATGAAACGCGTTTGTATTACAAAAAAGCTTATGGAGGATGAATATACCCAGGAAAGATGAGGATTCTGCAAATTTTGGGCAAAAGGTGCAGAGAAATAATGGAAAAATACAATAAGAAATTAGTTAAGAAATGAGATTTGCAGCCATACGTGGAAGCTTTGTTTGGAATTTGTATTTTAGCTTACACACTACTGTAACGTGTTCTATGTTTTTTAGATAAGAAAGTAAACTGATAACATGTTTGTTGTAGATAATTACCATTGTCAGCAGTGGTAGTGATGAATTGGAGTCTGGACATGCTAGAGACAGGGAAGAGAGAATCCTTCTGGAATAATGAAAAGTGAAGTTAATAAGAATCCAAATGGTAAAGGCGCAATGAAAATTATTAAAAGAAGACAAAAGATATTCAAAATGTGGGATAAATAAAATTCACTAGTTGATAGATGTGTTGAGTGAAGGAGAGGGAATCTATGATTCTTTGGTTTTTAAGCCTTAGAAAATTAAAATTACTATGTGGTTTTAACATTATCTAAACTTTGCCATAGCAGAAAGTAGAATTCTGAGAGAAGGATGAACTCACTTTTGTTCACGTTGAATTGGACACATCAGTAATCTCTGTGACTTGACAATTAAAGCGTATCTGGCTTTATGATTTAATCATACTCTTTAATATTAGAAAAATGGTAACTTTTAAAAAATGTGCAAAGAAAAGCCATAGAAAATTACATTTTACCCAACCTACTAGAAAAACTGGTAAAATTGCAATGGAGACATGCAAATTTGAGAGCAATTAATGATTGCTATTCTAATTTTTAATTCTTATTGGAGGTAAGTTATAAATGATTATAAATGATCATCAAAGTTATAAATTATTTTAATCTTTTTGAATAGATATTTGGCAATTTGTTTCAAGAACCAGTAAACCAATAAAACAATGTATGTAAAGACTTCTCCCAAAAACTGTGAACACAAACAAAATTTTTTAGCAAAATTTTTGTGAACATACAAAAATTTTAATCAACTAGTATTTTTATTTGTTCTTCAACTACAATGTTCAATTCTTTCCAAACAGAAACATAAAATATTTTTTAACTTCAATTTTGCTTATAATTAAATCTAAGTAACAGCTTAATGTGGCTTTGAAATATAATGAAGCATTTAAGATAATTAAAAGATATGATGAATTAAAAAAATCAGAAAATAAAATTTATTTCTAAAAAGTTGGTGCTTCAACAAAAATCAAATAATAGGAGAGTTACTGATAGCATTTTTGAAAATCTGAAACTAACATTAAAAATAAAATCAATAAATATGGATAGGAAAGGTTTAGTAAGTAAACAGTAAATGTATCCTAAAATCTCATATGTCCCACTTTGCTCAGTTGCTTGCTTTAATTGTGATATCTCCTTCTCTGAATTTCCAACTTTACTGCCTCCCTTCATAAGGAACTTTATGATTACATTAGTAGATCCAAATAAATAAACCAGGATCATCTACTCCTAGAATCCTTAATTTAATCACATCAGCAAACTCTAAAGGACATGAACATTTTTGAAGAAGCCATAATTTAACCTACCACAAAGTTTACGGAGGGTACTGTTAGGTACAATACCTAATTATGGAAATTGCAGGTGGGGGTAACAGAACAGGAAGGTTTGATTAGAGTTAGTGCTGATATGCAATAAACAGAAAGAGGATACTGCACTTTGTTTCAAGATAATGTCCCAAGAAAAGTGTAGTTATGTGGCTTGGATTCCTGTCTCCTATAAAGGAGATAAAACCTTCGAATACCCCTTATGAATATAATATAATTGAATATGGAAACATGAAACAAATAGGAAAGAAAACAAGGGAAACCATTACAGATATCTGATGGATAGCATGGAGGTAAAGTGTGAGGGGTTCAGAATTAGAGCAGGGATCGGAATTGGAAAAGGCCTCAACTCTCCCAATTTTTATGCATGAACCACACTCCCTGGCAAGGGTCATTCCACTGGTTACAGTCTCCTTACACAAAAACTCTCTAGCGGGAATGAAGTGAAAGTAGCTTTTGGTTTGTTTATTCTGATTTATTATTAACAAAGCATCATAACAGGTAGAATATGATTTGGCATACTGATGTAAGATTTGTAGGTGTGTCTTCTGCTTGTCTTTTGCTCTGCCTCTTTTAAAGAGCCTGGGGATTGAGATTATTTAAACCAGTATGTGAAAGTTAGAAAAGAAACTAGAACTCAACCATTGTGGAAGACAGTGTGGCAATTCCTCAAGGACCTAGAAATAGAAATTCCATTTGACCCAGCAATCCCATTACTGGGTATAAATCCAAAGGATTATAAATCATTCTACTATAAGGACACATGCACACGAATGTTCATTGCAGCACAGTTTACAATAGCAAAGACCTGGAACCAACCCAAATGCCCATCGATGATAGACTGGACAGGGAAAATGTGGCACATATACACCATGGAATATTATGCAGCCATCAAAAACGATGACTTCGTGTCCTTTGTAGGGACATGGATGAACCTGGAAACCATCATTCTCAGCAAACTGACACAAGAACAGAAAATCAAACACCGCATGTTCTCACTCATAGGCGAGTGTTGAACAATGAGAACACATGGACACAGGGAGGCGAGCATCACACACTGGGGTCTGTCGGGGGAAAAAGGGAGGGACAGCGGGGGGTGGGGAGTTGGGGAGAGACAGCATGGGGAGAAATGCCAGATATAGGTGATGGGGAGGAAGGCAGGAAATCACACTGCCATGTGTGTACCTATGCAACAATCTTGCAGGTTTTTCACATGTACCCCAAAACCTAAAATGCAATAAAAAATATATATTAAAAAAAAGAAAGGAAAAAGAAAAGAAACTAGAAATCAGAGGTGGAGAAAATTAAGACCTTCTAATGTAATGGTATTCACTCTTTAAAAACAGGTTCCTTGATATGTTCTAAGTGAAATAGACATTGTTATTCTCAACGTTAGTATTTAACAATAACAACATTATGACAATTTTCAATAATGAACACTGCAACTGATGATTATTTCAATATTGCATCTTCAGATAGGCAGTAATAATCAATTTGGAAAATTATTTGAGGTTGAAAATTTTTGGTGGGGTTGGAATATTTTTTTTCTAGACACTATTGCTATCTGATAATAAAATAAAAATTTTTTAACAATTATTGACTATATCAAATCAATTTCTATACTTAAGTGATGTTCTACATAATTAATTAAAATATTTTAAATAATTTTTTGTTGTGAAGACAAATTAATATGAACATGCACATTAAAAATAGACATATTTCTGGCCGGGCGCAGTAGCTTACACCTGTAATCCTAGCACTTTGGGAAGCCGAGGTGGGCGGATCACCTGAGGTCAGGAGTTTGAGATTAGCCTGACCAACATGGTGAAACCCCTGTCTCTACTAAAAATACAAAAGTTAGGCGGGTGTGGTGGTGGATGCCTGTAATCCCAGCCACTTGGGAAGCTGAGGAGGGAGAATAACTTGAACCCAGGAGGCAGAGGTTGCAGTGAGCCGAGATCCTGCCACTGCACTCCAGCCTTGGCAACAAAGCGAGACTCCATCTCAAAAAAACCCCAAAACAAAACATATTTCTTAAGATCTACTACATCTAAACTGGTATTTTCTTCATTGTGTCCTGATAAGTCTTTGAAAACAGACACTCTTGGATTCTGAAATTGCAAAAATACTAGCGTTGATAAACATAAAATTATCAGCCTGGTGAAAATTATTTTAATGTGTTATGTTCCTATGCATTTCTAGGGCATTTTCTTATTATATGTTACTGCAAAGGACTGATTTTGCCTATCCTAGAATTAATGAGACAACTCATATTTGAAAATTTTCTCATTTGTCAAATGTATTCATTTTACCATGTTTAAAGTGCAAAAGAGATAAGTCACACTCAGGAAATGGTTTTTGGTAAATTTTAATATTAAAATGAGGTGTGGCCTTGCATTAGCCCCTGTGAAAAATTGTATAATACTTTTTTTCACAATTGATCATCCAGAAAATCATCTGCAAAAAGAAGTTTGTATCTACAATACAAAATACATACATTAATGCAAAATACCTTTGTATTAATGTATCTCTAACAGATTATTTTAGCTTATTATTTTTTATTTATTTAAAATTTTTAAAATTGAAGTTAGAATTTCAACGGTTTATTACATATGTTTTTAAATTAAAACTCAAAATTTTTTGTAAAATGTTTTAACTTGCTTACTATTCCTTTTAGTTTTCTTGCTTTCCTTGCTTTCCAGGAAAGAAGAGTGAAAGAGAGTATAAATTTGACATAAAATGTCACATAAAAGTTAAAGAATTCAAAAATAATGAAACAACTTTTTTTGAATCTTATATTTATCTTAAGGTCTGGTATCATTTGGAACAGAAAGTAATACTCCTTATTTGTCTTATGGGATTCACTGGTTAACAAAATCTATTATTTTAGATAAGATTCTAAGCTAATATTCAAGATTGTACTGTTAAATAAGACTCATACAAATTAAAGATCTTAATATTAACAAATATCACCTAATATCACATGTTCTAATAATTTTAAGATCAAAGGCAATCAAGAGGCACAAAAGCAAAAAGAAGTCTGGGACATTTAGAGCAGCTCCTTCTCTTTCCACATTAGTCCCAGGTATTTTTGGCCCAGAATGAATGAATAAGGTCCCTAGCTGAGGTTCTGTGGGGTCGTGTCATACAGCAGGGAGGGAAAGTTTAAGTTGTAAAATATCTCCATTTTCTACCTCAGAGTGTTATAAAGCTTACCATGCCTCAGATATCCATAGATCTTGGATTTATTAACTATTAGTAATCTTTAGGCAAAGGCATGTTGCTAAGAATATTCTGTAGCTTAGAACTCTGGCAAATATCATTAGATTAATCACCCGAGAAGTCCAATTGACAAACCTATTCAGAGCAGATCACCCATTTTCTCTTATTTTACCAAAGCCATCCCCCCAGTAAAGATAGTGAATGTAGTAGCAGGGCAAATGTTTTAAATTCATCCTCCTCAGGCTTCTTTGGTGATCAAATAATCAAACATGAAAGACGACCCATCATGAGATAATATAGCATTAAAAAAATCTGCTAATGTGAAGGCAAAAAGCAGCCAGCTTTAAGTTTACAATAAAGTCTAGCTTACTAATAACCCTCTCAATACTCCCTGTATTTCATTTAGAAAATAAATATAAGTAGATAAGCAACCTTAATAAATAAACTGAAAACAATTGAATAACAAAATAAAAATACATGCAAAAAATTATAAGTACAAATGACTCTAGTACCCACCAAAACAATTCTATCAACCAAAACTACCATTACTAATACTACTATCACCACTACAGATGAAGATGATGATGATGATGTTGGGTAAAGATCTTTGACTGGTTTGATTAGAATAAGTAGTATTGTTAAAACATAAATTTCTCCTCATAAGCAAGAAAAACAAACATTTTGTCACCTTTAAATCATAGGGATCTGTGTAAGAGTAGTCAATCAAAAATAAGAACTGTTTGGAATTTACAGTGTTTTGATATTACATTTCTCAATTTTATCATTCTAATTATCATCTATAGTTGGGTTTCAGGTCTTTTTCTATAGCCAACCAAATGAAAAGCATTTAACATTTACGATTAAAGTCTGTATTATCACATCTGTTGAAATTCAGCCTTTCTGTTAACATTTGTCTCTTGACCTTAAAAGTACAGCAGCTGAGCAGATAATGAAAAACATAAGATATAATTGTTTTGTCAATTTTTTTTCTATTTTTTCTAAAAGGACTTGTTTTACATTTTGGCATATCCTTTTTATTTAAGTGTGACACAGGGCTTTTATAGTAGAATTTGATGAAAGTAATGTGTCTCACTCCCAGGAGAGCAAAATTAGAATATCATTTTATGATGATGATAATCTTAACTTATAATTTTATAAGTGTATGACTTTGATTTTTATTCTGTGATAAAATTGATTTTTTTAGTGTTGGCAAGGTATAGTGTATTTTTTTTAGAAGGAATATATCTTAGGGATACATGTATTTTTTTTGTTTAAGTATTTTTTTACACCTAAAGAGACATGCAAATTTTTCCTCTAATAATGACTATTATTCCTAGTAAAAAGCATTTTCCTTCATGTAGTATGAGATAAAAATCTGTATGTTCATAAGGTCTTTTAAGCTTACCTATGTCAATTAATAATGAAAGTGAAAATTATTTAGTTCTCCTGTGTAGGAGATACTGGACTAAGTTTTTATATGTATTACCTTTTGTTTCCACAATAGAACTTGTCACACTTGAGTACTGCTTGGGTCTTTTTTTACAAGAAAATAATTGTTGGACATCCAATGTAATTAAACATATTAAGATAAAGTTTCTATGAACAGCATGTCAAGGTAAACCTCCTTGTGGTTGTAGTTATTTTACAGTTATAAAAATGAAAAGTTATTCATTAGGACCAAAAACCAAGTTAATTAAAATACTAATAGGTAATTGGTCATATTATTCTGTTAAATCACCAATTAAGTTATATTTTATTCTGTTCTTTTATTTTGACTTCAATAATATCAGGAACAAATGTTCATTGAGAGAATGGTGCATAAGTAATATAAATATGAAATCTTTATTAACATAGGATAATCAAAATACATTAATAATTAAAGTACCACCACAAATATCAATTTTAATGAGATGTCACTGAGTTGTTAACAGTGTTGATAATACTATGAAGTTTAATATCTTAGTATCATAAAAATATGCCAAGTGCATATCATATCTAATTGTTTTAATAGAAATGAGATAATAATTGTTTGAAAGTTTGAACCTGTAAACATTTTATCTACAATGCATTTAATAGTTTAATATTATTAAATTAATATTAACATTATAAAAATAGGCCAAGTTAATATTACATCTAAAATAATTAGATGTAATATAATTATTACATTATTATCTAAAATAATTAGATGTAATATAAACTTGGCCTATTTTTTATAATGCTACTATTATAATTGAGAGAGAAAATAATTGTTTGAAAGTTTGAACCTGTATACATTTTATCTACAATGCATTTAAGTTAAGACTTTAATATTATTCCATATTCTGTTTATGGGTCTTTGGAGTTAAGAATGCCTGCACACTAAGAACCACATAGTGACTCAAATCTCATATTTTCCTCTATTTAAACTTCTGAAAAACATTGTTTATATAGAACATTATGATGTCATTTGGGCAAACAAAGAGGAGTACACTGTATTTAAACATGCTAGAACAGATTTTGTTTTAGGTTGTCATCACAGAGACAGATTGTAGATTATGCTGGGTACTTTTGTTAGGTTATTTGTTTGTTTGTTTTGTAGATACATAAGTATGTCTACATTTGAGGGAACTTGCATTTCACCTTGATGCCTCAACAATACTTCAAAAAAGGATAGTTAAAATGTAAAAAGATATAAAACTCACAATTTTATGATCTATGGAAGAATCACATTTCCTTTGTTATTTTTATTAAGATATTATACTTTTTTTCCATCAGCTGTTACAATATTCAGCACTTCAGAATGCTAGAATTTCCTCTCTGCCTAAATATCTTATGTATTCTCCCATGAAATCTATTCTAAAAGTGACATACAGGTAGATAATGCCTTTTTATTTGTGACACAGAGAGTACCAATGGTTGGTGCAGTTCTGTTGAGACAGCATTATATAATATGATAGGAATTAAATATATGCAGAATAACAGAGAAATTAGAAATAGCAATGCAGCCTTTACATTTAATTAGTATTATTTTTAAATTCTAGCCTAGAGCTGTATGCATTCACAGGGATCAGTTGAAATGTCAGTTATGCCACTTAGAAATATTATGACTTTGAGAAATTTTCCTAATCAACTTGAGCCTCAATTTTTTCACATGTAAGGTGTGAATAATAATAATTAATATGATTCTTTTGAAAAATTAAATGGTTAACAACTATATTGTACTTCACACAGGTTACTACATGACCCAGAGTAGGCATTAATTAAATGAATGCCATTGTTATTATTAGAAACAGAATTTGTGTCTGGTCTTGTGAGACAAATTGGCATCCAGTCTTTTCTTTGATTAATGGGGAAGAGGAGATCAGAATAGGAGGGAGAGAACGCTTTATCACTTTTATAAATAACCTGTCTACAAAAAGTTTTGTATAGCTAGTTGTTTAAAACTAGGGGAGTAATTTTCTCATGGAAACAATGCTATAAATGGTAGGTTCTCAGAAAAACCCACGGAACTCTATTTAGGCCACAATGAGGTTGAAAATGTGTAATTGTAAAGGAAAATAGTAGGAAAATAATAGTGTTGCAATAGTACCAATTACACAAAACAGATAAAAAATAAAATAAAATTAGTCCTTTGTATTGAATTCTTGGACTGGATAAAATATTTAATAAACAAATGAAGAAATGTCCACCATAAATTTCTATAGCGATTCTGAGGGTCAATTTATTACATTTCAGAGGCTTTTGAGACTAGTGACTAGTGTTTAAATGTAAGCTGACTTCATTGTGTTTTCTTTCTTATTTTTTTGGGGGGATGGAGTTTCACTTTGTCTCCAGGCTGTAGTGCAATGGCGCAATCTCAGCTCACTGCAACCTCTGACTCCCTGGTTCAAGCGTTCTCCTCCCTTGGCCTCCTGAGTGGCTGGGATTACAGGCACTCACAGCCACCATGCCCAGCTAATTTTTGTATTTTTAGTAGAGACGGGATTTCACCATGTTAGCCAGGATAGTCTCAATCTCCTGACCTCGTGATGCAACTGACTCAGCCTCCCAAATTGCTGGGATTACAGGCATGAGCCACCACACCCAGCCTTGTTTTACTTTTTCTCTCTTTTCTTGCTTAAATAAAATAAAGAAAGGATGAAGAGTAGAAGAAAAATGATTATAGAGAGAAATCTTCTGATTTTGCAATGGAGAGGATGTTCAAAATACGAAAGAAAAGGAAAAGATTATTGAAGAGGGGAGTAGAAGTTTATTGAAAAAGGAAAGGAAAGAATGGCTGAATTAGAGAAAGGAAGTGCTACAGAGAAAAAGTGAATAAGGAAAAGAGGAGTGAAATTTGCTGAAGAGTTTCAAGCAATGTGAGATATGGGAAAAATAAAGAGGAACCATAGCATAAGAATCTGATTGCAATATGAAGCCCTCACAAGTGTGAAATTTCATTAATATTTGAAACATAAAAATTTACAATGATTTTGTATTCTGCAAGGAAAAATAGGAATATATCAAAAATCAATTACTTTTCCTAGGCCCATCAAAAAATTCCAGTCACATGGAAACTGATACCCAGAAATCTGAAATGAAGGGGAATATAGAAAACTGTGTCAAGGACAACTAAGTCTTTCTTCAGGAATAAGAAAATTCAACTTATATTTTAAATGAATGCCAAAGAAACAAAGAGTTATATCAATTTACTACACCAGTAAATTTATTCTTCAGAAGTGAAGGAAACAAAAACATTTTCAAATATTGAGGAAATTTTTTGCCAGTAGACCTGTCCTGCAAGAAATATTAAAAGATGTTCCTCAGAGAGAGGAAAATGATATAGGTCAGAAACTCAGGTCTACATCAAAAGAGAAAGTGTGTTGGAGACAGATTAAATTAAAGTTATAAGGCACCTGCATTCCTCATAAAGTGTTATTTAAAAGTGGACTTAAATTAGCTGTAAAGATTTATTGCAGACTCTAGGGTAACCAATAACAAAAATTTTAAAAGAGGTATAATTGATATGCTAAGTGAAGAAACAAAATGAAATTGTATAAAATGCTCAGTTATAACCAATAGGGACAGAAGAATAGAGGAAAAATAGATAAACAGAGAATATGTGCAATGAATAGAAAACAGCAACATGGTAGGTATTAAATTATATAAACAATCACCTTAAATGTAAATGGCCTAAATACAGCAATTAAAAACAAAGGCAATTAGAGTGACTAAAAAATAAGACCTGGCCAGGCATGCAGTGTCTTGATCTATAATCTTATCACTTTGGGAGGCTGACTCATTAGGATCACTTGAGTCAAGGAGTTTGAGACCAGCCTGGGCAACATAGTGAGACCTTCCCTCTACAAAAATTATCCAGGTGCAGTGGTGCATGCCTACAGTCACAGCTGCTCGGGAGGTTGAGGCAGGATTGCTTGAGCCCAGGAGTTCAAGCCATGATCTTGCCACTACACTCCAGCCTGAGGGAAAGAGTAAGACTCTATTTCAAAACAAAAAAAGAAGGAAAGAGAAGAGAAAAGAAGGGAAGGGAAGAAGAGGAGAAGGGAAGAGAAGAGGGGAAGGGGAAGGGAAGGAAAGGAAGGCAAAAGGAGAAAAGCAAGAGAAAAGAGAAAGAGAAAAAGAGGAAGGAAGGAAGGAAATAAGGAAGGATGGAAGGGAGGGAGGGAGGGAGGAGGAAAGGAGGGAGGAGGGAGGAAGAGGAAGGAGGGAAGGAAAGAAGAAAGGAGTGAAGGAAGGAAGAAGGGAAGGAAAGAAGGAAGGAGGGAAGAAGGGAAGGAAGAAAAGAAGGAAGGAGTGAAGAGGGAAGGAAGGAAGGTAAGGGAAGGAAGGAAGAAAGGAAGGAAGCGAGAAAAGGCCCAACTATGCATTATCTACAAGAAACCTACTTTGAATATAAGAACTAAGATAGGTTAAAGGTAAAGATATTAATGTATAACTAGAAAACTTCTGGAAGATAACATAGAAAGAATCTAGGTGATCTTGGGTTGCATTTATCATTGTATAACGATAAAGTTGTATCTTTGATTTGGCAATGAATTTTTATATACAAAATAAAAATCACAAAAAAAATCCTGATAACTTAGTCTGTTCAAATTAAAAATCTGCTCTTCAAAAAGACTCTATTGCAGAATAAAAATACAAGCTACAGACAGGGATAAAATATTTGCAAAACACATAGCTGCCAAACAACTCATAAACAAGTTTTTTAAACTTCTATTCAGTGTGGTAGCAGTACTGTAAAATAAATAAATAATAAAAAAATTTAAAACTCCCCCAAACTAAACCATAAGAAAACAAGTCAATAAAAAATCATCAAAAATCTGAGCATACACCTCACCAAAGAAGATACAGACATGGCAAATAGACATATAAAAAATATTCAATGTCATTTTTATTTAGGAATTTTAAATTAAAACAAGATGCCCCTACACACCGGTAAGAATTGGTCAAATTAAAAACGCTGAATATGCCAAACGCTGGCCAGGATGGGGGAGTAACAGGCATGTCATTCATTGCTGCTGGGAATGCAAAATAGTATATCCACTTTAGAAGACAGTGTGGTTGTTTCTTACTCTAGAAGGTTCAAGGGATTTGGGGGACTGTACAAGGAAGATGTGTAACACACAGTAACAGACAACAAGATGTATTGGGTGGACCAGGTTGCATGGAAGGGGGCTTCCTGCAGTAGTGGGCAGAACAAGAAAACTTTTAAGGGAGAAAGAAGGATTGGAAAGGAAATTTATGTGCCTAGGTGTTGTCTCAGTAGCACAGTCAGCTATTTCTAGATTAGAAACTCTGACGGGCACTAGTTGCATGGGATCTTACAACACAAGCTCTGTGTTATTAACAGACAATAGATGCTAGATCTATTTTCATGTAGTGTGCAAATCAAGCGAGCTCTAATGACTAAAATTTGGTTGTTTAGGTTGATCTTAACTGATGGCTTTGTGAGTGAATGGTTCTCATTGGGCAATGAAGACATAAACAACTTAGGGCCAATATACAAAGGCCATCTTTGGCTCTTTTATCAAATACTCATGAGGCTAAATACAGTATTACTACATGATCTAACAATGAGGTGTGTTCCTTGGTATTTATGCAAAGTTGAAAACTTATGTCTATACAAAAATCTGCACTTGAATGTGTTTATAGCAATGTTATTTATAATTGCCAAAAACTGGAAGCATAAAATATGTTTTTTAATATTTGAGTGGATAAATGATTATATTCATTCAGTGGAATATTATTTAGCAAGAAAAATGAGCTATCAGGCCACAAAAAGCCATGAAGGAACATTAAATGCATATTGCTAATTAAACAAATCCAGTATGAAAAGGCTATAGACTGTGTGATCTCAATTATACAATGTTTCAGAAAAAGCAAAACTATAGAGATTAAACATCTAAGTACTTTCCAGGGCCTTGGGAGTGAGGGGAAGTTGAATAGGTTAACAGGTGGTTTTTAGTTGAATATGCTGTATGACACTGTTATAAAAGATATATAACATTATGCTTTTTAAAACCTGTAGAACTTTACAATACAAAGAGCAAACCTTAAAGTGTAACCTAGTTAATATACCTGTATATACCTGTCTCTCTCTCACTCTGTGTGTGTGTGTCAGGAGCAGTTTGAAATTCCAGCCAGGAAAGAATGCAGACAATGAAAAGTGGGTCTAACTCTTTTACAAATGTATGAAACGGTATCACTGAAGAGGGTGAAGGAAAAAGGGGCAAACATAACTTTGAAGATAAATCTGTCTATAAAACTAAAGGCAAAATGAACTGCACATAAAAACTATGGTCTGGTTAATGATTATTTCCCTCAGACATATAAGTTAGCAATCCAGATACTGTTATAATGTATGCTAGAATCAAATGAAGTAAATGGGTGATGGATGGTGGGAGACATGTTTATATTATCGGAATTATATAGTTCAGGTAATATAAATTCCACGAAGAAATTAAAACAGGGTAATAGTATAGTCAGTGACTGGACTAGGATGTTTTAGATATGGTGATCAGAAATAATCTCTAAAACTTTTATGTTCAAGAAAGTATTTAAATGATCAGAAGTTAGTTTTGTGAAGATTTTGAGGAAGGGCATCCCAGGCAAAGAAAATCGAAATGTGTAAAACTTGTGAGAAATAGGAGTTAACTTTGTCAATTCCAAGAGTAATAAGGAGACTGATATGATTAAAACATTTTACATGTTACAAGACAGTCTGAGTTGACAAGCTCAGTGTGTTAGCTAATTGTGTAAGGCTTTGCACACCACAGGGAAGTTTTTGCATTGTAGTCTTAGAGACAAAGGAGGCATTCAGATTAATGGTAAATAAATGAGATGGTCTGACTTACATATTTAAAGAAATACATTGACTGCTTTCTCATTAAGCTCAAGGAAAACAAACAAACAAAAAACCAAAACAGAAGCGTGTTGACTGCCACATGGGTTAGAGACTGTAGAGAAATGAGAGTCGAGAACAACCTGACCAAATGCACATTATTACAGAATTCAATCGCTGATAGTGGTAGATACAGTGTAATAGACTTGGGGGTGAATCAGAAGTGGTCAAATTCTGGATATATTTCTGAAAGGAGGGTCAAAATTATTTGTTCAAGTATCAGATATTGCAATGCAAAAAAAGATGACTCCAATTTGTTTTGATCTGAACAACTGGAAAAACAGACTTGGTAACTATCGAGATGGGTGAGAGAGTAGGAAGAAAGTTGTTCTCGTAGGAACAGTTATCAGGTGTTCTGTTTTGAATATTTGACATTTTAGATGCTTATTAAACATAATAAAGATGTCAAATAGGTAATTAGTGACTGAGTCTTGAGATCAGAAGAGATTTGGGCATGAAAATATAAACACAAGCACACTACCATCCAGTAGACTGTACTTAAGCCATGAAAATGGGTTAAACCACCATAATATTACAGAAGGAAAAGAGAAAATAGTTTAGCTTGCTATAGTAAATTCTTTAAAATTTACATGTTGATTAGAGAAGTTGCCACAAATGGATTTTTAAAAAAGTTGTCTTTGAGATAGAAAGAATAAAAAATAAATAAAAAGGTAATGTATTATGTAAGGGCTGATGAAGAAACAAGCAGTTAAATAGTTGGGCAAGTTGAGCATGTAGAAATGTTAGGCTTGCTAATGTGAACTCCAGTAAAGTGAAACAAAAAAATGATAATAATTGATGTTTATTGATGGTGTTATAATCTAGACACTGTTCTAAGCACTCTACATGTATTATATCATGTAATCCGATTATTATATTGATTTTACAGATGAAGATATGAAGGCATTTTGAGATTGAGTTAAATTATTATGGGATTGCACATTCAGTAACTGAGGCAGTTAGGATAAAATCTTGTGCACTCTGATTTTCATGTTTATACTCTCAACCACTGCAAGAAATTTAATGATGAAGTCTTGGAAGCATGCTTTTAAAGGAGGGGGGGGAATTAAACATGTCTGCCAACTATCCTTTCTATTTTCAACATGTTAACCAGAAATTCTGGTTAATCAGTAAAATAAAAAAAAATAAAAAAGTATGAAGATTTAAAGATATATATACTTCATTTCCTAATTTGTTCAATCAAAATAATTATATATGTAATATCAGTATAAGAAATGATGAGTTAGAACTAAACATATGAGTTTGGCAAGTTATCCTGATATAATATAAATAGGTAAAACAATGGCATTTCTTCTGTGAGGAGTTAAAATCCAGATAGCACTTAGCTAAGGGTCAAAATTTTAAAGCAATACATAATTTTAAAGAAATACACTTTTTCTTTGAATTTAATTATGATTTTATAAAAATTATTGAGCATTTATTATGTGTTAGTAAGTTTGATAGCCCCAAGGAACAGGTAAATCAGTAGGATGGAGTAACCGCCTGGAGGAGTTCAACAACATATAGTAGGGCAGAAACACTGATTAGTAAATAACCATTGCAAAATGTTATCCACTGGAAGACACACATAAACAAATTGTTAAATGAAAAAGGAAAAAAGGAGTACTTTATTTCCCCCAGGCTGTGATGAGGCATGTAGTCTTAGTCTTTGAGGGATGTTCGGTGAGTCTCTAAAGTCTTACTTGAGGACATTGAATCAGACCATTGCAAGGTAAGATGAACTACATAAATTAGTATCAGGTAGGGAGTCATGGAGGAAAGGAGAGAAAAACGAAAGAGTCGTGCAGATGAATGGCATGGAGCTCAGGGCTAACCACCTGGTTCTTGTGAAAGAGGCAGGCATTTCAGAATGGAAAACACAGGCCGTGATGACACTACACCCAATAAGTGAAGGCTGCTGTGTATCATATAAATAGTGTGGTTTGCAGTGATGCAGGATTTTCACTCCTTAGTTCAGCTGAATCCGGATTCTTGTGTCATGACCAGGAAAAATTAGGCCTGGGGACACAATGAAGGCTGAGGAGAGTGAAATTTATTGGGTGAAAAGGAAAAAGAAAAAAAAACAAAAACAAAAAACTCTCAGCAAAGCAAGAGGGGATCCTCCCAACGGGCTCCCACTTCACAGATTGAATACCAGGCCACCACACGTAGGAGCTGAAGAGAGTCCTGGCTCTTCCCCACTGCACAAGGCACGAATTCCTGGTGGCTCCACTCTGTTTCCATAGCGTGCATGTGGGCATTATTCAGAAAGAATCATTCGGGAAAGGGTGGGAAAACAGGAACAGTTCTCTGTCTGGGTCATGAGTTTAATCCAAAACCAGCAGTCTTGTCTTTCAGCCTTTAGGCTGTTTTAGGCTTGAAGTTGGGGTTTCAGCAGGGACCCTTGGCTGTCTCCTGTCTCTATCACTAGTACATAGAAAATGTAGATTGTGAGGTTTTTTTATTTTTAATTTTTGTGGGTACATAATAAAATATATATATTTGTGGATCATATTTTTGAAAGAAAACTTTTACAAATGTAAGGATGGAGGTGAGTGGAAAAAGATGATTAAGGGAGACCAGGCAGGTCAAAGGAAGTGAAACTCCATTTTGAAAACCTTCTCAAGTTTCTTTTTCTAAAAGCATCCATTTCCTCAATATTTCTGATGAAAATGTTTCCAGCTTCTGAAGATTGATCTCTTTTATGTAACTCTTTTCAGCTACAACCATCTCTCTCCTTGAGATAAAGATACTTTAGCACTGATCTGTACAATTGCTTGCTTGCTATTTTACTAATATACATTACATTTTTGAAGTGTCACTCTAAGTCTTTGAATGCAAAACCCTATCTGTCTTTCTAAAATGTCTGTTACATTCAAAGGACATAATCGGTAACAAACAAGTAATTGCTGAGGAATTCCAAATTTAAATCTCCAGCCTGGACCTCTCGCCTAAACTACAGACTCATGTGCTCAATAATTTACTGGACATCCACACTCAATGTTTAATAGACATCTTAAAGTAACACATAGAGGTTGAGCTTATACTATTCCTTCCCAAACTGATCTCCCTATCGTGTCTGCCATTTTGTTAAATGACAACTCTATTCTTTCCATTGCTCAGGCCTTAAAACATGTAGCTTTCACTAACCCTTTGCTATTTTTTAACATTCCACATACAATTCATTAACAAATTCTGTCAGCTTTATCTCAACATTTATTCAGTCTGTTTACATTTATCCAGAATCAATTCACTCTTTTCTGACGCTATTACTATCATCATTGCTGTATCTCCATTCCAAGCTACATCAGTCACACTTGGATTTGTTAATAGTCTCCTTAACAGTTTTCCTGCTGCTTGTTTATGTACATTCAGTATATTCTCAACAGTAGCTAGAGTGACCCTGTTCAAAGGTAAGGTTGGTTATGTTGCTTCTCTTTTAATTTCAGTGGCTTCTCATCTAAATCAGAACAAATGTCAAATCCTAGATAATGATTTGCAAGGCTCTGTGTTGTTATTTCTGTGCGCTACTCTCTGGTACTGTTCTCTGCTCATTCAGCTTTGGTCACTTGGCATCTTGACTATCTGTAGAGCTTAGTAGACGGTTTCCTAGAGCACACTACAGCTTTTGTTCTTCCCTCTGTGTGGAGTGCCCTTCCCCAGCATGGCTTGCTGATTCACCAGCTTCATTTCTTTGTTCAAATGTTAACTTCTCAGGCAATCCTTTCTGGAAAATCCTATTTACAACTGTGATTCTCTTATCTTTCAACACTTCCTTTTCTTGGCTCTTATCATTATTCAACATTATTCATATCCATTTATTCATCTTTTTACCATCACCAGGAAGAAAGCTCTGTAAGGAAAGCAATATATTCACTGTTCCCAAACTATTCCCTGGCACTTAATTGACACTCAAAAATTATTTGCTGAATGAAAGATTAAATGAAATCATCGAAGATAAATTGTTAATTGAAAACAGAGTAAATCTGATGTCCTAACATATCTTGTCTCAGTTAATGCATCCCATTAAATTATGGCACTAACTTAGCCAGTGTAATAAAATTCTTTCATGCTAATATTGTGAATTAAATATTTGTTTAGAGAGAATTTGGTTTAAAGACTAAGCTTCTACTCAAATCTAAATGACTTCAGGTTTCAAACTGATGGGATGTATCTTTTTTGTGTCTGAACAACAGTACCGAAATGATCACAGCAGGAGGATAGATTAATGTGGTTAAAAGAAAACAGGGAAGTTGCAAGAGAGACATTCATGTATTTCAGTTTTATTGTTGACTCCAACATAAAAGAATCATTTTTTCTGATTTCTATTTTTTTCTAACCACCTAATTAGCTGAACTCTCTCCATTTACCGATGTCTTCTTACCAGTCTTACAAGCTGACCCCCTGACTAGAGAACCTTCATTCTTCACAAGCTTGTTTATTTTCTTTCCCTACTGCCACCTGATTGTTTTCCCTTATTCATATCTCCCCGTCAAGTTCCATCACCTGATACATTTTTATTGAAATTATCTTTGCCATCCAGTTCATATTAAAAAGTACTTCAATGTCATATTACTAAAATTCACATTCGTAATGGCTACTGATCCCTAAAAATGGTCTTTATCTCTTTAACATGCAAAATACTGAGTTTGCTTATGTTTGAAAAGCCAGCTCATACGTTGCCTCCTCTGTGTTTTGACCTCACTCATCTAATCATAATTCTTCACCTTGCACTTGTTTTCTTACTTGCCTTCTCATTATAGTTTACTAGTACCTCAATTCTAATATCTCTCTTATTATAAGTACTTGTTTCTGTTTCTGTCATCCCAGATATAAGAGAAATCTTTAAAAAAATAATCTGAGTCATTTTCATGTTTGCATTATATTTTCTGGCACTGAATAACTACCAAAGAAGAAAATGATTTTATATTAAATGATTTCAATTCATAAAAAAATTATAACTCAGATTATATTAAAGCCCAAACCATTTTATACAAGTTAAATCTAACACTAATGTCATTAATTTGAAAATTAGGCAAATGCTTGCAATTTCATATTATTCCATTTCAATTCTTAATTTTCCCATAGGTGTATGTTGGGAAAGGCAGCAAAGGAGAAAGGACTTTCAGAGTGCCTACATAAATTGGTTATCAGTAACACATAAACAAGGAACAACACACCGCAGAAGGCTGCAGGAGGCTTCTGAGGAGGAAGGCCTCTCCATGCCTCATGTTCTGGTATGGGGTGACCCAGGCTCTGTTACCATAAACATTGTGCTCAAGGATGTAAAACTCCTTCGTAGCACTATGACATAGCCAGACTTGTAGGCTTCTTGTGAGGCCCAAGTTTCACCCGCTGCACATAGATAATAGGCTAAAGATAACCACATGTTCTTGGTTTGTGAAACTCCTGAAACTGCCACTGTTATCAGTCTTTAGAATGACCTAGCAGTTCCAGCTCACTGATTCACTTCCGGCTCACTGATTCACTCCACCACCACGTCACCCCTCTCCCCACCATCACTCACCCCTACCCTATAGATCAAAGTAATTGTAACCAATAAATAGTGTGAGAGATCAGAGCTCGGGGCCTTCACTGTCTCCTCCAGTAATGAGTGATGGCATCCTGGTCCCACTTTCTCTCTTAATCTGTTTTTTTCTCATTCCTTTGTTGCCACCAACTTGAGGTACTCACTGGTGATGTAGGGCTGGTTCCCTACAGTATAAAGGGAGGCAGGAAGGCAAAAGGAAAGAAGTAAAGGAAGGAAGGAAAGAAAAAGGAAGGGAGGGAGGGAAGGAGGGAGGAAGAGGGGGAGAAAGAAAGGAAAAGAAGACAGGAAAGGAAAATGAAGGGCAGCAAAGATAATTGTCTAATCCACAAAGAATATGCGAAAAACAACTCCAATATTTTGTGCTTTTGCTTTTTACCGTATTCCCCTGAAATCCACTTTTTCAAGCATTTACTTTGGTACTTACTAGTTTCTTTAGCTGTCTAATCATTTTTTCTCACATTTGAGCTGTCAACATTTTATTTTATTTTAAATAACAAGGACAGCTTTATTTTAATTGATTATAAAACTGTCCTTATTATTTAAACTTTAACTCAGTTACCTAACTACTCAGTTAACTAACTCAGTTACCAGTTCTCGACATAATAAAATTAGAGAGAGTATGATGGCAGATTTTCCTGAACCTGTCTTCACGTATTCCTTGCTAAGAATACAGACTAATATTCTCACCTGAAAAGCAAATGTCAAGAAACATTCTATTCAGTGTTGACAGTATTTTTCCCATAGGCATACACAAGCATTAGTTGGTGGAAATGGTACAATAGCAATGAATTTTAAAACACAATTGGCAATATCTATCAGAATTTAAAATGTATTTATTATTATTCCTGAAAGTCCCACACATCAAATCTATCCTATAGATTTATCTGCATATATATTACATGAGATAAATGAAATGACATGAGTACCTTGATAGCACTGCAGCATTTTTGTCATTCTAGCATATTAGAACTAGCACAGGAATCATTAATGAGTGAGGGAGGAGTTCAATTATGATTTTATCCTCACAATGAAATAAAATGCAGTTGTAAGGAAGAATGAGGAAGTTCTTTGTATTCTGAAATGGAGAGATATTGAGGATATGTTGTTTGTTTTCTATATAAGAATTTACTTGATTAATGAAAGAAAAAATAATGTATACAAATATTCTTAATTTACAACATAATACATTTTCAATATAAGAATAGATTTTTACATGGATATAATCTGTAGAGATAGAAAATAAACTAGCATTATTACTTATAAAACTCAGCCTATGATGAGAGTTAAATTGAAATTATATGAATGCACCTTATTGATCACCTTGAACAAATCAAATCTCTGTACTTGAATATACTTTAGATTCATAGACATGGATAGGAATTTTTTTCTCTTAAAGTATACTTTATTAAATGTATAGGTTACATGACAAAATCAAGTAGAGATATTACATGACTCTTGACAAACATGGGATACTCAATTGTTCTTGTTTCAAAATATGTAGACTGAAGCTAGATTGTTTTTCTTCGTTTTTATTATAATCATACAATGACATCATGTTTTGCATTAAATTTCTGAGAGAAACCTGGCTTTGAGAAAAAGATACTCTAAACAATCAGATTTAAAGACAATCTGATTTCAAACCACAGATTTAAGTATTCTTCTGTAATTTTATATTACTTTTAATATGTTTAATTACTTCACACTTATAACAACACAAATCCGCTGACACCACTCCCGTTTGTTTCTCCACTTTGGCTGCCTTCCCACTCTTCCCATCTTCAGCAAAGAGCCAACCTGCCTAAAGGGAAGCTGTGACCCACATCCACTGCTGATTGGTATACGCCTCACAGCCTGAGAGCTTAGTCTTTCTCTGAGAAATTGGAAAGGCTCCTGTGGGCTGCTGGGAAGCTTAAATGCAGTTAGTAAGTGAACAGATTGTCTTTTAGAACTGGCCAAATTTTATGTTCCATATTGAAAGAGACTCCCAGAAAGCTTTTGTGTTTTTCCTCCTCTTTTTTTCTCATTAACAGTAAAAGCTTTAAAGCTTTCTTTTTTCAACCAAAACTGACCCAGCACCTATCCTGGGTTTTGTGGATTTCATCTTTATTCTAGCTCATGGTATATAGTGTTATAAGAACAATACCACTACCTGGCTCTGTTTTAAATCTGTATTGGCTGGCTCTCCATTTCCCACAGGGTTTCAGGAGGAACTTCTCTTGACAATTTGCAGATAGGGCCTGATGGGACCTTCTTTATGGAGTAGGATGATGTTCAATACCAAGTATTCCCCTTTCTCAGCAAAGGCCAGGTCAGCCCGTATCCTGGTGGCAACAACTTGATTTAATTTTTGTCTGCCTTTCTGATTAAATTCTCTGGTGGGCAAAGGCAAGAAAAGAAACAATTTCAGCTTGTTTATACTTGAGCAAAATTGTAAAATAAAGCACTGCACCGGGAGTCAGAAACATTTGTCTACGTTCTTCCTCTCTGCCTTTTTTTGTTTTGTTTTGTTTTTTTAAGAGAGAGTCTCGCTCTGTTGTCAGGTGCCAGGCTGGAGTGCAGTGGCGCCATCTTGGCTCACTGCAACCTCCACTTCCCGGGTTCAAGCAATTCTCTTGCCTTAGCCTCCTGAGTAGCTGGGACCTGAGGCACGTGCCACCACGCCCAACTAATTTTTGTATTTTTTAGCAGAGACAGGGTTTCACCATGGTCTCAATCTCTTGACCTCATGATCTGCCCGCCTCGACCTTCCAAAGTGCTGGGATTACAGGCGTGAGCCACCACGCCCAGCCTCCTTCTGCCTTTTTCTAGCAGGATCATCGTCCTCTCACTTTGGGCTTCAGTCCCCTTCCTGGTAAAGTGGAATGATAATAATACCTACCTGCCTAAAGTAGGGCCATATTAATTAATATATAAGAGCATTTGCAGATCTAGGTTTTAGCCACAGTTAAGATAAATAGGCCCATCTGTGCTAACAGGCCCAGCCCCAAAAATTCCAAAGAAAATGCCCACCATTCAGAGTGGTAAATGCAGTTTGTTGAATGCTTACTCCCTGTCTAGACCTATGAAGGCACTGAAACAAAACATTGAGCAAAATCAGAAATGTTCCTAACCTCATTTACATTACAGGACTGAAGAAATGAAAGGTAATATATAGGTTGAGTATCCCTAATCCAAACATCTAAAATCTGAAATACAAAATGCTCCAAAATTTGAAACGTTTTGAGCACGACATGATACTCAAAAGAAATGCTGATTACAACATTTCAGATTTTTGTATTTTTGGATTAGGGATGCAGAACTAGTAAGTATATAATGCAAATAGTCCAAAATCCAAAAAAAAAAAAAAACCTGAAATCCAAACACTTTTGGTCCCAGGCATTTCAAATAAGGAATAGTCCACGTGTACTAGGGTGTTTTGCTTGATTAGAATAGCACGTGCTGTGCCAATCTTGTTTTGCTTGAGTGTTCTCATCTGTGAAACAATTTTTTTTCCTTCCTACCAGCACTATCAGAATAAACAGAAATGTTTAGTAAGATTTTCCTACTTTCTTAGAATTGGCATTAAGAATTTATCTAATAATTTGGAGGCCTAGAGAACTCTAGAACTCTACTTACATTTCAAGTTGGAGATCTTCCAGCTTGAAATATTTTTCAAGCTGAAAGGTACCAAGGAGAAAAAGGCATGGAAATTCTTCCATCTCATACGAAAAAGCATTCAAGCCTAGGAGGACGCTGTGTAAGTGTACACCTGAAAGAGCACAGGGTACAACTCTTCGAACTTTGGAAGTAAGGTTGCTTATCAGCTGACCTCAAAGTAGGGAGATTAGTCTGCATTATCCAGGTGGGCCCAATGTAATCACATGAGCCCTTAAAAGTAGAAGAGACAGGCACAGGAACGAGTCAGAGAGATGTGGCCAAACTGAAAGATGTTTTAATGCGGAAACAGAGGAGACCCACTGTTATTCGAAGGAGGCTAGCAGCCACATGAAAAACATGGAAGGAATGTGGATACCTTAGGAGCAAGATTTCACGGCTGGCAGCCAACAGAGAAATGGAGGCTTCCGTTTCTACCACCACACGGAACTGAATTCTGCCTGAGTAAGTCTGAAATTAGATTATATCCAGAGCCTCTAGTAAGAAATGCAGCCATGCAAACACCTTGATTTCAGTTCTGTGAGATGCAAGGTTTCAGGTCTAACCTCCCAGAAGCTGTGAGGTAATGAATCTGTGTTGTCTTAAGCTTCTACATGTGTGATAATTTGTTGTGGCAACAAGAGAAAAATAATACAGTCATATCCTCATCCTTCTGTAGATACGTTTGCCCTCCTTTCCGTGTGAGAAAATTAAAAGAATTGTAGGAAGCTGGGTCAGCAAAGGGGAAAACAAATTAGTGGAGTCAAAATATTATTCCCTTTACGCTTTTGAACTTTACTGATATTGATATGATGGCTCTATGCTTATAAAGCACTTGAAAGGTTCTAAAGCACTGTGTGTGTGTGTGTGTGTGTGTGTGTGGTGTGTGTTTAGAGACAGAGGTTTGGATTAATAGTTCTTCACGTATTCACTGTGATTTACAGCACTTTCACTCTCTCAGTTGAACCTTTCATAAATTAAATATCCTGATATGTGTACTACATGTAAAGAAACAGGAAAAGAAATTTTAAGTGATATACTTAATGTGAATACGATGAAATTCTGACTGTGTAAAATGGAACAAACTCCAGGGAAATGAAATATCTAACATTAGTACAACTGAAAAAGCAGTATGAGGTCACCAGGGATTAGAGAAAATGCCAGAAAGCCAGGCATGGTGGCTCACACCTGTAATCCCAGAACTTTGGGAGGCTGAAGTAGGATCAATTGAGCTTAGGAGTTTGAGACCAGCCTGGGCAGCATTGCAAAACCCTGTCTCTATAAAATACAAAAATCAGCTGGGCATGATGGCAGGCACCTGTGGTCCCAGCTCCTCTGGAGGCTGAGGTGGGAAGATCACTTGAGCCTGGGAGGCAGAGGTTGCAGTAAGCTGATGGGAGGCAGAGGTTGCAGTAAGCTGAGGTTACACCACTGAACTCAAGCTTGGATGACAGAGTGAGATCCTGTCTCAAAAAAAAAAAAAAAAAAAAATTGAAAAGAGAAGAAAAAGCCAGAAGATGGCTTAGCCAAAAGCAAAGACCCAAGAGGTAGACTACATCTCACTATTTATCAGGATAAGAATACATGAAGTTTCCATTGATTACAAGAACACCTTATTTGTTGTCTGAAGCTTAAGTTGTCTTATCACTATTTCCAAGTAAGGTGCCTCCTTAGCAAAGGGCCCAGGTGACAACAAAATGTGGAGCAGACCAACATAGTAAGGACTCAACAAATGTCAAATATAATTATACTAAGCAGTCACTACTTCAGTGGCTCATTTGCATTAAGCATTTAGATTTTAAAGAAAAACTTCTTGTCATAATTTTAGTAGGTGAGTTGTCAAGACAGGAAGAATAGCTTAAAGTAGATCTGTGCCAGTCTTATAGCACCATTTGTACAATCACACATCTTTCTCCTAAAAGGTCTAGCATTTGAGTCCCTGGCATAGAGCGGTAAACGAAAACAAGTTCTCATTTGCTGGGGAATTGGTGGCACCCCACACAATAGGGGCAATGACCTCTGTATGGCTAGTGTGGAGTTGCTATTTTTACCTTTTCTTCTGTGTATTTTCAACTAGAGAAATGCTTAAAGGAAGGGATCCAGGGGAAAGATTAGATCTTAAGTCTATCCCACCCAACCTGGTGGAAAGGACTGCAAAGCTAGACTAAATTGGAGAAGGAGAAAAATTTTCAATTAAATATGTGAAGACATTTAAAGTGATTGAAATTCATGGGCTCAAATTAGAAGCAGTTACATTAATCAATTACACAGTGGGAAAGGAGATTTCAAGGTCCATAGCAAGTGTTAGAAAAAATGGAAATATTTTCTACTTATACTTTAATTCTATTTATACAGTAATTTTCAATTTATTGGTCAAACTTTATGTTGTTTGCCTCATGGGTTTTACACACATACACACACACAGTAAGTTCTCACTTAACATTGTTAATAGGTTCTTGGAAACTGACCTTAAGTGAAAGGACATACAATAAAACCAATTGTTTTTCTCTCAACATTATAATGAAATGATGAATAAAATGAGGACCTGCTGCATGCTGTTTTTGTTAAAGTTGCTGTTTCCAAGAACCTTTCAATGACATTGAGAACTTCTGTATATATTAATGAAAACCTTGGTGACGTAAGAAATCTTAGCTAGAGTGAGCTTAAATATCTTGTACAATGTCTCAGAATTATAAAGTATTATAGTCATGATTTGAATACTTGTGGTTAGACATGGGGCTTTTATTTTGCCAAACTTCCTTTTTTTAATTGTACTTTAGGTTCTCGGGTACATGTGCAGATCATGCAGGATTGTTGCATAGGTACATACATGGCAATGTGGTTTGCTGCCTCCATCCCCCCCATCACCTATATCTGGCATTTCTCCCCCATGTTATCCCCCTCCCCAACCTCCCTAACCTCCCCCCTCTCTCTCTGCCCTATGCCCCCCAACAGACCCCAGTGTGTGATGCTCCCCCTCACTGTGTCCATGTGTTCTCATTGTTCAACACCTGCCTATGAGTGAGAACATGCAGTGTTTGATTTTCTGTTCTTGTGTCAGTTTGCTGAGAATGATGGTTTCCAGATTCATCCATGTCCCTATAAAGGACACGAGGAACTCGCCGTTTTTTATGGCTGTATATGTGCCACATTTTCCTTGTCCAGTGTATCGTTGATGGGCATTTGGGTTAGTTACAGGTCTTTGCTATTATAAACAGTACTGCAATGAACATACATGTGCATGTGTCTTTATAGTAAAACGATTTATAATCCTTTGGGTATATACCCAGTAACGGGATTGCTGGGTCAAATGGTATTTCTATTTCTAGATCCTTGAGGAATCACCACACTGTATTCCACAATGGTTGAACTAATTTACTCTCCCACCAACAGTGTAAAAGTGTTCCTATTTCTCCACATCCTCTCCAGCATCTGTTGTCTCCATATTTTTTAATGAAAAAAGCATGAAAAGTTCAGATTAGAAATTCAAAATCCACTTCAAATTGTTTACCCAAAGCTAGAAGATCAATCACAATTAATGAAAGTATCAACCTACTTCCTTACACACAATACTTATTTTGACAACCCCCTGACTTAATTTCACTGGCAGATGCCCAACATTATTTACTCTAGCCCTTATAATGCTTGACACACTAGAAACAATTTATTATTATATATCCTCAAAAATCAATTTTAATTTATTTTAATCCTAAAAAAATCAATTTTCAAACATCTCTCAGCTGTGTCTTCTTTCTTTCCTCTTTATCCTTCTGTAATACCTACTAGATATATGTTGAAGACTTGCATTTGATCTCTCACGTGTCAATTGCTTTTATTTTTCAGTCTGTTTCTCATTATTATGCCTCTTATGAGATTATGGTAATGTAATGTATAAATAGGGATTTATTGAGTACCTACTTAGTACCACATACTGCTCTTCACATCATACAAAGTTGCGTTCATGCCAACTCAAAAATGCAAAACCTCTTATAATTTTCATTTTGTAGATGGAGAATCTGAGGATAAAAGGGAAAGTATTCAAACCAAGTAAGCTTGGTTTTAGAATCTACAGTGCTAGCTCTTTCACTTTCTTCTGGTTTCAATTTATTAATTTTTCCTTAGCAAGATTAAGTCTACTCTTTAGCACTCCTATTGAAAGTTATAAAATTTTTATTTCAATGATTATATCTTAAAATTCCAGTGTTTCCATGTCATCCATTTTAATGTCTCCCTGTACAGAAAACTGATATTTTATACTTGCTTATTATAAACTATTCATATAATTCTTTAATCTCTATTTCCTTAGATTTTCTGCTTATTGAATCTCTCAAATACTGAAGATTTCTTGGTGTCCGCTCCATTATCCACCCTTTACTAAAGGAATAGTTTCTCAACTGCTATAAGAAGCACTATGCTATCCATTTGTCCCAGGACCTTATCCTCTGCAGATAAGCAGTCTTGATCTTGCACCCACAAGTGAGGCAGATCAAACCCTAATTATTTGTGAGGGCATTTCCTTTAGGCTTCTGTATGTTCAAAGTGACACACTTATGCTTTGTTTCAAGGTGATGTGCAAAGATAATTCAGCTAAGGCAATGTGTGGGCACTGGTGTTTTCCTGGGTTCTAGAGATTAGGAATTCTTTTCCTCACTACACCCCAACCACATATGTGTTTCTTCTATCAGACCCAGATTCCAAGTGGGTTAAGTTTTTGCCACCTTGCTTTTTTTGGTATTTGTCTTTTTACTTTTGGCATTTAAAATCTTTAAAAAAAATTTTAAATAATATAGTTGATATTTTGTCAATAATATCTATGAATTAGAGTGGATAGAGTAAATTTATTTTGCTCTGTTGGCCATGTAGACGGAGAACCACATACGTTTTAACTAAAGCTTATACCAGAATCTTTTAGTATGCAATAATTCAGTGTATATACATTATTGTTCTGTTTATGTAGAGCTTTCACACATGACTTTAGGATTTGAAAAATATTTTTGAGATATTTTTATTTTTGTATGTAATGCATATTCAACTCATGATTTGAAAGCTTTTAAAAATTCTACCAATTTGAAGAAAACAGTCTTATTGTCCACTAAAAAGCAGAGATTAAAAAACATAAAAATATGTGATTAAAGGAGAATGTTAACATAGATACAGGCAAGTAAAACAAAGAAATTTTGGCTCAACTAGTCATCCCTTCTCATTAAACTATTTCAAGTCTATTTTTGAGTATGTTTTTACAGCTCCTAAAAAGAGAACTCTCTAATAATAAGATAATCTAAAGAGTTGCTCATGCCTATAATCCCAGCACTTTGGGAAGCCAACGCGAGTGGATCACCTGAGGTCAGGTGTGCAGACCAGCCTGGACAACATGGCGAAATCCAATCATTATTAAATATACAAAAAAAAAAGAAAAAGAAAAGAAAAAAAGCAATTAGCTGGGCGTGGTGGCAGGTGCCTGTAATCCCAGCTACTCAAGAGGCTGAGGCAGGAAAATCACTTGAACCTGGGAGGCAGAGGTTGCAGTGAACTGAGATCTCACCATTGCACTCCAGCCTGGGCAATAAGAGTGAAACTCTGTCTCAAAACAAACAAAAGACTGGGTGCGGTGGCTCATGGCTGTAATCCCAATACTTTGGGAGGCCAGGCGGGTGGATCATGGGGTCAAGAGATCAAAACCATCCTGGCCAACCTTGTGAAACCCCATCTCTACTAAAAATTCAAAAATTAGCTGGGCATGGTGGCACGTGCCTTTAGTCCCAGCTACCAGGAGGCTGAGGCAAGAGAATAGCTTGAACTCCAGGAGGAGAGGTTGCAGTGAGCCGAGATTGCGTCACTGCACTCCAGCCTGGTGACAGAGTGAGATTCCATTTAAAAAAAAAAAAAAATCAGTTGCTAGTTTTGTTTTTACCTGAAACATATATGTAGACAAAATATCATATATGTATCATATCTATTATATATCATCATATATGATATATATCATGTTCTGAAGACCACAAACCTAAAAGGTAAAATATTAATTTTGTTTTATATTCCTAAGTCAAAATTATATTTAGAAAGATCCATATTATAAAGAACTTACTAATGCTTGAATTTCCCTCAAAATTATTTTACTGCTTCCAAATATTACATAAAATGCAAATAGCACAATAATAATTTTTCTCTGATGTTATCTTATTTTTATTTATTTATTTATTTAGTTAGCTAAGATGGAGTCTTGCTCTGTTGCCCAGGCTGGAGTGCAGTGGTGCCATCTTGGCTCACTTCAGCCTCCAACTCCCAGGTTCAAGGAATTCTCCTGCCTCAGCCTCCCGAGTAGCTGAAACTACAGGCACATGCCACAATGCCTGGCTAATTTTTGTAGTTTTTTTTAGTAGCTACTGGGTTTCCACGTTGGCCAGGCTATTCTTAAACCCCTGACCTCAGATGATTCACCTACCTCTGCCCCCCCAAAATGCTTCGATTACAGGGTGAGCCACTGCACCTGGCCTGATGTTATCAATTTAGATTTTTACCTGCTTGTCGAATCTTAACTGGCATATTTCTTTTTTTTTTAAAACCATATATGCTATTTTAATCTTTATTTAGAACAAAAGCCTCAAAGTAGTTTATCCTTCAATATCCTTTAAAATTATACATTCATTTGCACAGAAAACTAAAATAACACTGAGTTCTCTGAAAAAAAAAAGCAATGCTATTTTGGTATTTTATAGTATGCAACATTTGCTAATTAAAAAGCACTTGAACTCAACTTTGATAGTTAATACAAAGTCCTCAATTAGAATTTTTTTCTAACTACAAAATAGCCATTCATATTTGACACAAAGTTGATGGTATTAAGGATTAATATTTATAAATATTTTGTCCAATACCTCATTATTTAAGAGCCTTTTATAAAATAAAAATACCTGAATATTAAGCTAATTCTCCATTATGCTCCTATCTTAGTCTATTCTTGCTGATATAACAAAATATCTTAGACTGGGTGATTTACAAACAGAAATTAACTGCTTAGAGTTCTGGAGGCTAGGGCATCCAAGATAAGGCACCAATGGATTCGATGTCTAGTAAGGGCTTACTTTTGCCGCAAAGATGATGCCTTCTAGCTTTGCATGGCAAAAGGAGTCAATAAGGTCCCTCAGGCCGCTTTTACAAGGGCACTAATTCCATTCATGAGAATGGAGCCCGACCTAATCACCTCCCAAAAGCCCCACTGCTTAAATCATCACCCTAGGGTTAGGTTTTTACATATAAATTTGAATGGACACAAACATCTAGACCATAGCATTCCTCTCCTTGCCCCCACCCCGCCCAATTTATGTCATTCTCACATGCAACATACATTCATTTCATCCCAGTAGCCCCAGACATCTTAACTCATTTTAGGACTAACTCAAAAATATAAAGTCCATTCTTGTCTAAATATCATCAAAATAAAATATGAGTGAAACTCAATACAATTTAGTCTGAGTCAAATTTTCCTCCAGCTGTGGGTCTGTGAAATCAAACAATTTATACATTTTCAAAATGCAATGGTAGGATAGGCATAGGATGGACCTTCTCATTCCAAAAGGGAGAAATATAAAAGAAGACAGGGGTAATACGTTCCAAGTAAGTCTAAAACTTAATAGGGAAGAAAACATTAACTATTTAGACTCTAGAATAATCTTTGACTAAATTTCTCACCTTCTGGACATGCTGGAGTAGTGGTTGGGTCCCCATGGTTCTAGGCAGGCCCCACATCCTTGAAGTTGCTGGTCTCAGCCCATGCCACACTTGCGTAGGCTAAAGTCAATTGCCTTCAGCCTTCCTATAATGGATGGAGTTGCTTCCAAGTGGCTCCATCAGTGTGGAGTTCTGAGGGTGGCCCCACCCCCATGGCTCCACTATAACCTCAGTGTGATTTTTCTGTGGTGGTTCCACTTTTGTCGCAGCCCTCTGCCTGAGGCTTATGCTTCAGTCTTCGATAGCTCCATCCTTCAAAACCTAGGTGAAGGCATCCATGGCTCAAAATTTTGAGTTTTCCTTTGACATGTGAATTACCCCATCCCATCTCAGGGTGCAAATTTGATGTTATTGTTGTTAAAGTGGGCATGAGTAATGGATAAAAGTTTAAATATTAATTAGTATTTATTGAATCAAAAAAATAAGAAAATACCTTTCTAAAAATAATGAATGATTAAATTTGAACCAAATCTCAAAATTTTTGTCATTTCATACTCTACTAAAAGTTACATGACATCAAGAGAGAGAGAGAATTGCAGAACTCATGCCTGAAAATTTAAAGAGAAATGAGGTACAGGCTACCTTTAAAAAGCTAGAGATCATTTACTGAAGTGGAAGGCTATGTAGAGCAAACTAAAATTACTTTCATGTGCTATATAAGGATGGCTTATTGAAAATGAAATAAATGTTTCTTGAAATTTTAATTTGAGCAGCTTTTACCTAGTAAAAGGACCATTAGTGTAAAGTCAAAATTACTAAATATAATCCTTAGCTCTTAGATTTAACTTGTGAGCTATCTTCCAGTTATTAATTACCTTGGCTAACATAAACATCTTTTTTTTATCAGATAAGGATAATGAATCTCTCGTTACATTTTAGTTTGGCTAGTTAAGTGGAATCATTTTGCCAGCATCTAAAATAGTTAATTAAATTAACAATTTATATATATGTTTATATAATATATATGCTTATATAATATATAATATAATATATATAACATTATATAACATATATAATATATATAACATGTTACATATATTACATATACATATAATAAATTATATATGTTAACATATGTTGTATATAATATATACAATATATAATATATACAACATATTATGTTAACATATATATTTAATATGCTGTAATATATTACAGCATATTAAATATATATGTTAACATAATATGTTGTATATATTATATATAATATATAAGCATATATATAAATTAAATGCTTATATAATCTCTAGGTAATTTAGTAAATGCATTGAGGATTTTAATGCTTATATAATATTAATCTCTAGGTAATTTAGTAAACAAATTGATTATTTTAATAAGTAGTATCTCCAGTAAATTCGTGAATAACATATGTTTGTATATTGCAATCTGTTTGACTTAAAGTTGAATTAATGAGCAATTTTTATGTTTATTACCACATAATCCTAGCATGGTGCCTGAAACAAAGAAACAGACACACATTTGTTAAGTGTTGAGTAATAAGAAAGTTCATGCTGCTTTACTTTATCATGGGTTTTTTTTCTCATTCTTCAAATTTCCTTTTAAAAATAATTATTATCCAATGAATACAGGATGGTCAAGAATATTTCAGAGAATTGCCTCCAGCTTCATTCATTAATCACATGGCCCATCATTATTTTAGCATTAGAGACAGCATTTGAGCAGTAATGTGGAAGTACAATATGCAAAATGAGAATTATATATAATAAAATGGTTATATAGATATAAAATTTTTAAAGTAAAATGATTCAAATGTTAAGGTATTTAAAATATTGAAAACTTTGGTCCTTCAATTATTATTATTATTATTATTATTTTTGAGACGGAGTTTCACTTTTGTTACCCAGGCTGGAGTGTAATGGTGCAATCTCGGCTCACTGCTACCTCCGCCTCCTGGGTTCAAGCAGTTCTCCTGCCTCAGCCTCCCGAGTAGCTGGGACTACAGGCATGCGCCACCACGCCCAGCTAATTTTTATATTTTTAGTAGAGACAGGGTTTCACCATGTTGACCAGGATGGTCTCGGGTCCTTCAATTATTTTTAAGTAATTTGCCTAGAGTTGGACTTGGGCTTTTACTGTTTTGGGTAACTTTAATACATGATTTATAATTTGAGATTTTCTAAAGTGCAGTAAATGAAATATCTGATAATAATTATTGCTTGGTTATTATTGCATAAAGGAAATCCCACAGTCTGCTTTTGAATTGATGGCAATTATCATAATATTATAAAATTACTGCAACAAGAATATACAATTAATCAGTTCTGTGTTTCATACTAACATGTGCATGCCCTCATGCATTGCTTTCAGCCATACAGCAGCTGTTCTTTAATGCATTTTTTATGTCTCCAAGTAATTCTTTCATGATGAATTATGGCACATTCAGCCAGAATTAATAATGCACCAAAAGCATGTGTGAAAAATTGTCAAGTTTTTACTGAAGAGTTAAATTTGATTTGAGATTTTAAATTTCAAGTGTGTATCTGCATATATATATATATATATATATATATATATATAACTTTTCATCTGATCAAAATCCTACCTTGAAAATATCTTCAATGGTCAGGAATACTGTAATAGTTAACTGATTAAAAAGTACATATTCACTGAGAAATAAATAGAAATTACCCATTTGCAACCACAAGAAAGAATTATGGTCTTTGAAAGAACTACCAAAGTAAACATTGTTAAATGTGTAATTTTAATTTGAGGGACTCATGTTGCACGTATTCTGTTATTTATGTGCTGACCCCACAACCCCTGTCCACCGTGGAAAATATTCAGTAATTTTATTTTCCTTAGACACTTTCACCTAAATGAACTCTATGAGAAGAGCCTTGAGATGAATAATTTATACTCTATTATGAATTAAGTAAAATCAATTTAATCTGCAAGTATTCCTAGAATATTGATGGTTAGTGGATCACATCAGTCTGAGTCCAATCATGACAGAGAAACCACACAGTAATTTGAACAAGAAAAGTTTATTTTGAAGAAATATTAGCTATACAAAGGACTTGAAGTAATGAGGCATAGGTTTGCAAGAGGTAAAGAAACACTAAAGAATATAGATAGAGCATATAAAAGAACAGCCACTGTGTCTATGGCTAAAATAGAGCACCCAAGGAAATACAGACCATATGGGAGGACACAGCCATGGCCAAGTTAATGGCAAATAAATAAATAGCAGAGAATGCAAAACTCTGGGCATCTATCATCTTGAGCTTGCCCCATATCCACCCACTAGGATAGAGGGGAAAGTTATTTCCTAGGAGGTATCACACTGGAAACACTACTCCAAAACCACTCCAGAAGAGGATGTGTGGTGGAAGCTGTTGGCTCTTGAGTGCTGCTGGCTTTTATGCACTGTAGCTTGTGGGAACTGGAGAAGCTGCAAGCACTGCACCAACCAGATGCGAGAGAGACTGTATGCACTGCAGGAGCCTGCTAGGAGAGGACACGGGAATCAGGGAGCAAAACCCTTTCCTTCCGCAATGTCTCTTCAGCACCCTCTATTGATAAATCTGAACATCATTTTGATCTGGTAAAGCAAAAATATTTCAAGTACAAAGATTCAGTTTTATAGAGCAAGCCAAATTTTTGAATTTAGAAGTGAGAGCCAATAAATCGTTAACTGGCAGATAGTAATAAATGCATAAGGACAATTATTAATGATCCCAAGGCAGTTACATATGAAAATATATTTGTCACATTAGGTGATAAGTATTATTTTAAAAAAATAGCTAAAAGTAGTAGGTCAGAGAAGGTGATATAAGTGGGGAGATGGTTCATGGAACACATATGACATAACACTCAGTTGGATGTGTCATAGAGAGGGAAAAGCATGGTCAAAGGAACAGGAGGGAATGGAAGGAAATTACTAAGAAGTCCCAATTTGCTGTTACATTGCTATTTGATTTTTGAGGGTCTGTAAAAAAGGTGATCAATCTTTTTAATAGACAATTGAGATGAAAAAGATTTTAAGTAAAGGGCAAAGAATTAAAAATGTGCTCTAGGAACACAATTTCCATATGGCAAACAAGACGACCAAAGCTGTTGTAGTCTATCTCTTACTATAAAATAATTTTATTTTCATCTAAATAAATTTATGTATGGGAAAGAAAGTGGAGTAGAGAATGAAAATGTAAACAGGTGCTTGGAAATATGGTGATCCTCCACATCAACCTGTAAGTTAGTAGTCCCTGCTCTGCCCTCCACTTGAGAACAGAATTAGCCATATAAGATAAAATACATTGGAATGATTATAAAATGAAGGTCATATGGGGCTGCAAAGAAGAAGAAAACTATTCATAACCACTCTGTAATCCTATGCATAAAAGTTCATATATATACACACACACACACACACACACACACACACACACACACACACATGCCCAGTTTCCAAACTGTGGATGTTCATTCTTCAATTAGCTTTAAGTTAATTGTGTTAATTGTGATGAAGTGCAAAACAAGCTACTTAAACAATATGGATTCAGATCTAGATTGTGCTCTTTATTGCCCATGTGATGTTAGGCAATAAAGGTGACCTATAGAATCACAATTTTAATATGACACATTATTACTGTAGGAATAAAATATTGTAGGTAAAAAATTTGTATTAATTAGAATGTATTATGTATTAAGAAATATAATAAATTAGTGTTATTCTGAACTAATTCAACTGTGTTGAGGAATGCTAGTATTTTAAATAACAAAGATTTATCTCTTAAAGAATCAATTTGTCAAAATCATATCCAGGACGTATTTTCTTAAAGCAATTTTTCTCCTGAGTATCCAGGAGGAAATTCATTTTTCTTTTCTGAACTGAACAATGAAGAACATGGCGTCACAGTTAAGATTTTTGATAGACATTTCACAATTGCATAGAAACCTCATGCATCTTTCATATTTCATCTTAATGTAACTTATAACTACTCTAATTACATAACTTACAACTAATTTTTATATTTTTGAAATAAATATGCTTCAATATTTTAATTGATTATACACATCCTCTTTTCCTTTTGCATAGGTCTTATAAGTGATATTATAAACTACAAACTCATTCTTTTTATTTAGTGACAGGGTTTCATCTGTCACCCAGGCCTACTATAAATCTTGGTGTATAAAACATGAAAATCAAATGCTATTTTTAAATTATTTTAGAGATAGGGTCTTGTTCTTTTGCCCAGGCTGGAGTGCAGTGGTGCCATCTATCATAACTCACTGCAGCCTTGAACCCCTCGGCTCAAGGAATCCTCCTGCCTCAGCCTCCCAAGTAGCCAGATAAAAGGCATGCACCAACACACTTGGCAATTTTTATTTTTATTTTTTATTTTTTTGAGGCAAGCTCTTGTTATATTGCCCGGGCTGGTTTTCAACTAGCTTCAATTGATCCTCCAATGTTTCCTGTGGTTATAGGTGTGAGCCACTGTGCCTGGCTCAAACTCATTCATTCCAATATCCATAATTTCAAGTCTTCTTTTAACATATTTTGAATTTGAAACCATACGATGTAATACCTGTATTAAAATACTTATTTTTAGTGTAAGTTTAAATAGATTTTAAAACTCCCTGCTCATAAGCTTACAAAATAAATAAGAGCTCATTGAATAAGCATTATTTTTATGTAAAACTGTTTTACATGGGTCACATAAGTAATGGAAATTAAGGTAATTTCTGTTTTCACTAATTAAATATATGCATTCAGCACTGCATTTGCCTTTGCTAAAGAAAACGGGCAATAATTGTTCTGGATTATGTCATACCGAAAAGAAATGAGCCTCACAATGTAGCTCCCTCAAACTGTCATTTCTATAACAAGTTAAAGGAGGATCTTGCCAGTATTAGAACAACAAAACAAGATTTGATACTTGAACCTTATCCATTTTCATACAGTGTGCCTTACAGCAAAACAAATTTTTTAAAAAATACCTTCTTGCAATGTGCAAGCGATCAGCAAAATGCAAACTAAAGGTTGAAGTATAAAGACAAAAACTTACCTGTATTCATCCAGAATGAGCAAAACCTGCCACAGTGTTTCTGATTTTAGCTGAGGTAAGCTTAAGCATGGCATGGTGGAGGGTGAATCTGAAATACAAAGATCTAATCAAATATTATGAGAAAGCAAAGACCATAGCATAACTGAGGGAAGATTACATGCAAATATCAATGTTTGATGGCATTTAAAAATATATTTGATCACATCAAAATGGGAATTAGCTTAATAATAAACTTAGGTCACTGAAACTATTGATCTATTTAAATAGATTTAGAAATTTTTAAAACTATTGATTTATTCTAGTGACGTGTATCTTTTCCTCATTACACAATATAATGATTTTACCCATACAGCCGAACATAAGCCTTATTGTTAATTATAAAAGCAACATGTGTCACAAAAGCGTATGCTTTTATTTTACTAAAGCTCTGTAGAGTTAGCTATATATGCTATAATGTTAATAATGTTTTTCTTAAATTGAGTGTCACTGTTGATTATCCCCACTCACCTTTCAAAAACTGGATTGAAAACTAACTTCAGGAATTTTCTTTTCTCGTTATGGTAGAATAGCTTATTTCTAATGTTTTTCAACATGAGAAAATATAAAACCTGGATGAAAAATGAAAACTGCTGTTTGAAGATATTGGAAAGCAACTTAGGCAGTCAGGACTTCAAAGCCCTAAATTCCCCAGAGAAGAAAAACACAATGAAAGGACTTCAGCACTGTTTGTTTGCCACTTCTGTTCTGGAGGCATTTGCCAACTTGTCAGTAGCACAGGGCCCATAAGCCAAGTAAAATGGAGAGGCTCAGAGCTTTTTGAAGTGGCTCAGAACTGTGGAAACAAAAATTGAGTTCAAGGCTACCACAGTAGCTTGGAATTAAAATACCAAGATCTCAGAGCAAAGGTAGCAACAGAAAGGTAGACCTGATACCATGTGATTCTTTGCTTGTGTAGTGGTTCTTAATGTCTAATCTGCAGGGTGTGAGAAGTGAGGCAAGCAAGCTGAAAGTGAGAACTAAGAAGCTAAATCGATAGCAGAGCAGTCTTATAGTACTGAAAGAAAAAAAATGTTATTTAGGTACTAACTACGAGGAAGAGCCTTGGAAAATACTCCAGGATTTTAACTGAGACTCGTGAGGAGTTATTACTAGACACAGCTGAATAAGATATTAGTAGAAGGAAAAATAAGTCAGTGTATGTATATATATATACCCCCAGATGAATACATGAAGTGAACATGAATAAAAATATAGGGAAGAATATAAAATATTCATGGGACAGAACAAAGAATTACAGGATTGCAATTGGAGTCTCAGAAGGAGAAGGGGGTGGTGGGGGAAAGGAGTTAGTAAGTACTACTTGAAGAGACACTGTTAAAGATCTCCTAATATTGATATCAAAAGACAGAAAGCTACAGAAACAGGAGGAATTAATATTAAAAGATCAAACTGAGGCAAACTCTAGTAAAATTACTGATATTTAAACAAATAGAAAATGGTTAAAAGCAATCAGAGAAAAATAGATGCATTATCTTCCAATGAGCAAGAAGAATAATGGTATCTGTTTTTAGATAGAAATGGTGAAAACGAGTAGCTAATAAGTAATATATTTAAGATACTTGAAATAAATGCTAATGTATACTTTGATAGCCACTTAAAATATATTTAAACCTTAATATAAATTAAAATGGAAACAGAAAGAGAATGTAGGGGTAGCCTGCTTACACTAAGAGAAATAATAAAGGAAGTTATTGAGGCAGAAGAAAAAGTAACCTAACTGGATTTTCAATAATGAAACATGAAAAAGAGAACATGAAATAAATAAAAGTGTTATAACTCTAAGTAAAATTGACTATATAGAACAGTAATATGAATTACTTATTAAGAATTAAAATACAAAGCAAGCAGAAGTGAAGACAAACCTACCAAGTGCTTTGATGGAAATTCCAAACACCAAAAAATATAATAATACAGAACAAATAAAAACAGTATTGGGATGGGTAAATAACACTTAAAAAAATACTATATTTTTTTCTATGTTAGTATTCATTCAAAAAGCATTTGTGGCTGGGCATGGTGGCTCACACCTGTAATCTCAACACCTTGGGAGGCTGAAGCAGGAGAATCTCTTGAGGCCAGGAGTTTGAAATCAGCCTGGGCAATGTAGCAAGGCTGTCTCTACAAAAAGTTTAAAAATTGGCTGGACGTGGTGGCTTGAGGCTACAGTCCCAGCTACTTGGGAGGCTGAGGTGGGAGGATCTCTACAGTCCAGGAGTTCAAGGCTGCAGTAAGCTATGATCATGACACTGTACTGCAGCCTGGGTGACACAGCAGGACCTGGTCTCTAAAATAGACTAACCAAAAGAAACCAAAAAGCATTTATATTTCATGTTTTGGGCACCAATATTTATAATAAGCCTTGACATATATACATGAACCAGATATATTATCTGTCCTCAAATATATCAAATCCAGTTTAATAACAAATTCTGTCCATTCTAAGATTTGATATTGATTTAATTCAGATTAGGAATAAAGAAGATGCATGTGCATTTTAAGAAAATATGCATTTTAAGTAAATACCTGAAAGCAGCATTTATTTGTTCATGCAAATACATACTTCTTGTATACTGTATTCCAATCAGAATTTGAATCTAAGATTTCTGCATATTTAGATTCTATTTTTTTCTAAATTTGGTGATTGGTAAGAATTTAGGGCATCTTTATTATATTCTGCTATTAGTAAAAAAAAGTATTTCACTTGACTTCTTTTAAACTTTTAGGGTTGATAATATTATAAATGGCTATGATAAGTAGCATTTCTCTAAGGTCTTTATTTCCTGGAGACAGTTAACAGTTTGGTGCCTCAATGGCATTCTTTCTTGATTCATGAAATAGTTATACCTAACTCTCCTAACTCTAAAAATTTTATTTTATTTAAGGAGAGTTGGCAATTTATTTGCCATCAATTGTATTTCTATCAACTGGATAATGTCTAATCATATAATACAAATTAATTTACCAAGTTAATATTTGAAGAAGCATTTTATGGTACAAATATATAGTCACATTTAAATTAACATTATACTCCATTTGGTGCTAAACATGAAAATAGTTAAAGTGAGATGATAATCAGATAAGTGTAAATTTCTTTTTTTTTTCTTTCTAAAGCCAGCTTTATTGAGGTACAGTAGACATACAATAAGCTGAACATATTTAAAGTGTATAATTTGATGAGTTTTCACATTTGAATACACCCATAAAATTGTCATCACAGCCAAGATAGTGAACATATTCGTCACCCCCCCCCCCCAACATTTCCTTATGCCCATTTGCACTCCTTTTCTGTCTCCCCCAAACAACCATTATAGGTGTTTTCTGTCGCTATGGTTTGTATTTTCTGGAGTTTTATATAACTCCAAAAATGAGTTATATAAATGATTTTGAGATTCATTCATGTCGTTGGCTGTATCAGCAGGTCATTTATTTTTATTGCTGAGTAGTATTCTCTTATATGGGTAAAACACAATTTTTAATCACTTACCTATTGACAGACATTTGGATTGTTTCTGGTTTTTGACTATTACAGGTAAAGCTGCTGTGAACACATGTACTAGTCCTTGGATGGATATGTATTTCCTTTTTCTTGGGTTAATACCTAGGAGTGGTATGAGTGGGATGGCTGGGTCATATGTAGGTGAATATTTAACTTCTTAAGAGACTGCCAAAGTGTTCCAAAGTGGTTGTACTGTTTTGTTTCTATGAGTAGTGTCTGAAAATTCCAGTTGTTCCACTGGATAGGTAAGTTAAATTGGATGAAATAAATAACAGCATCATAGAGTGTCTCGCATGTAGTATAATAAAAAACTTTTCTTCTAATTGTGATTATAGGATATATTTTAATAACTTAGAAAAATGTAAAAAAAAATAGCTGAGAGTTGATAAAATATGGTAATCACAGAACAATGAACAATACAGACATGCAACAGTAAACACATATGATGAGGCACAGAAAAGTATTGCCAATCTTTATTAATGACGGAAATTTTTGCCTCCACTTCTGAAAACATTTTTCTCAATATGATTTTGTTTCTTTTAAAGATAAGTAAATACAGAGCATTCAGTACCATGTGATTGGAGGTAAAAAGAAGGATGTAAAAGGAGTGCCTTTCTTAACAGCAGCACTCCAGGAAGATGTGAAAACCTTCCATTATCATGCTACCTCTGTGTTAATCATCCATTGTCACCATTTCCCCAGACAGACAACAGAAAACAAGTGAATGGCAGAATCCATCTGATTCTTTCTTCACTGCAGAGCTAGAACAAACTACTACTAGAAATTATACCTACAAAGGACCTTAGCCCTTTCTAAGACTCCTAAAACCCAAAGCAACCTAACCTCAAATGCAGAAAGCAGACACATCTATGTTAAAGATGGTCAGAGACCAAGATGTATTCTAGATATTATTTACTGTCTGATAAGTACCCTGTATTGTTGATGCTAATATATCTTTATAAAATATAAGTAAGTTTAGAAAATATTTATTTAAGATACTCAGGTTTCTAAATCTTCTTGTGAAATGCTACATGCAATATGAGTTTCTGAGTGAACTTTAAACAGGTTGGAAAGTACTAGTTCCATAAATAAGTAAAATGAGCAGACAAAATAAACTACTAATATTGTAAAAAATAATATATTGAAAGAATATCTTATTAATAAACACATTAAAAAATGAGGAAATGCTTTATGAAGGAAGTATCATATGTTTGAGCATAGGGAAATGAAAGAAAGAGCATTTTATGTAGACAAATGGAGTGAGCCTAGTAAAAGAGGTAGAAAATCCAAATCCATATGCAGAGAATGAGAAAGAATCCACTTTGGATAGATTGATTATAAAGTGGGTGAAAAATCATGGTAAATAAATCAGTGATGGTGAATGGAAAATTAATATAGTAAGATATATATGTCTGAAGTGGTCAAATAGTAAGTCTTATAACAAACCAATATTATAATTTTAAATAGTGTGTGTGCATTTTTGAGTGTGGCATAAAGTGGACATGTTGACATAATTAGAGTTAGCATTCAGAAAGGTTTCTGTTTTTTGACCGGCAACATTGTGCAGGATAGATTAGATCAGAAAAATACTGAAAGCAAGGAGACTAGAGGTAATAAAATTGCAATGATTTAGTTTATTAGCAATGGAGGCCTGACTATGCGTGGTCAAGAGGATACCATACATTTGAAAAAATGATGAGAGAATGAAGTAAAAAGGTTGAAAAATAATTAAATCATGAGAGAAGTTAAGGAGCAGAAAAAGGTTGGGATGACTTCATTGTTCTTGATCTAGGGGAAGGAGGTAACTGGGAAGAAGAGGAAAGCATCATCTGCCAGAAAATAATTATTATTTACTCAGGGTAGTAAGAATTTGTATAATCTTTCACAAAAGAGCTTTTCTAAAACTCAACTTCTTCTATTCTGTTTTCTTCAAAACATATATAAGGCTGGGTGGGGTGACTCATGACTATAATCCTAATGGTTTGAGAGGCTGCAGCAGGAGGATTGCTTGAAGCCAGGAGTTCAGGGCCAGCCTGGGCAGCATAGCAGGACCCTGTCTCTACAAAAAATAAAAGCAAATTAGCTGGAAGTGGTGTAATCCTAGCTATTCTGGAGGCTGAAGCTGGAGAAACACTTGACCCCAGGAGTTCCAAGTTACAGTGAGCAGTGACTGCACTCCACCCTGGGCAGCAGAATGAGGCTGTGTTTCAAAATAGAAAAAAGAATATAAGATATCATAATGACAATTATGTAATTATAATTTGATATCATAATTGAAATTATGATATAATGATAATTTTGCTTTGTAAAGATTTTTTTCTTTCACGTTTTTAGTTGTTACTATCAATGGTATGCAAATGTGTGACCACTGACATATTATGCTTATAGACAATATAGTTTAGTGAAACAGTATTCTATTCACTTATTAGTGCAAGTTCTATCAATGCCACTATACATATGATTATATTAGTTAAAAATAAATTTAGTTGCATAAGAAAGCTGACTACAGTAGTTTCCCTAATAGGATTTTTTTATTATAAAAAAGATGCACAGAGCTAAGCAGTCCAAACTGCAACTGTTCAAGTAGATATTATGTTTCTTTATAATCCAGCATCTTCAGCATCTGCATGTTATACCCTTGGTTGCAAGTCAGCTGCTCCAACTTCTGATAAGTCATATGACCTCTAGGCAGGAGGAAGGTAAAGGACAAAGACTAAAGGCAAAATCGGCTGACTCTATTCTTTTTATGAGGAAACAATCTAGGAATTTTATCCACTAGATGTCTGTTCATGTATCATTAGCTATCAATGTGATATCTGTATCAACAAAGAAATGTGAATATATGAGTATTTTAAAGTAGTATGCTGGCATGTGAATAAAATTGGTATTAGTAAAAAAGAAAAACAGGATGGCTATGTTTTCCTGTATTATTTTTCTCATGTGAAAAATGAGGGGATTGCATAATCTGTAAGCTACCAGCCAATTCTAAGACTCTGTGATTATATATAAACTGAAAAGAACTTGACCAGTATATTCAAATATCGCTCATATTTCATATCACACTCTAACACAAAAACCAATTGCCTGGCTGTAAATGGAATAACCCCGGGAATTATATTTGTGATTATGATAGCAGAATGTTCTTTTATAACTCAAAGGTTCTCTTTCATCAGAATAAGCAATATCTCTGAATACTGAGTAAGCTAATGTCAGAAATGAGTTAATTAGACTTTTTACTTTTTATATTGTTTACATCAGATCTAAAAGACTCTTGCATTTCAAAGTAGTAGAAATGCAATTTCATGGTATTCTGCTTAAGTGACTTAGAGATATATATTAATGCCTAAAGTTGATTATTTTAATGATTTTAAGTCCACCGAAACTCAAATACAGATTTGTGATTTTCTAACCAATATAATTGTTCCAGAATGAAGACCCTAATCTGAATGTTAAATTATAAATTTCCCATCAAAACTAATGTGCAGACCACAGAGAAGATAATCTTAGTAAAAGGAACTAAAAGTCTATAAAAGTTTTATACATAATTTATGACTGGTAAATCAGGCATAGAATAAACTGTCACAGAATCTAAACACAATTACCAAATAACCTGAGGTTATTGGTAAAGCTAATCTAGCTGTTTAATCAAATATTCACTAAAATAGATTTAGATCATTGACAGAATAGTTAATTGAAATTTCTGTTTTGTCAAGTGGCTGTTTATTATATAAACACAAGCACTATTTTGATATCCTAATAGATGCTGAATTTAAGTAAAATATTTAGAGCTATATGCTATTTAATATAGTGATGAATTACCTCTTAGTAATTTAAAGAGTCACATTTAAAAACACATCCTCAGCCGGGCGCGGTGGCTCACGCCTGTAATCCAAGCACTTTGGAGGCCAAGACGGGCGAATCATCTGAGGTCGGGAGTTCAAGACCAGCCTGACCAACATGGTGAAACCCCATCTTTAAAAAAAAAAAAAAAAAAAAATCCTCTGCTTAAATTCACATATTGACTCACTTAGCAGGTATAATAAAGATTTTTTACATTAAGATTAATACATAATATGAACATTTGATTTGTAAAAGTAAATATAATTTCCTCTATTTCCTAAGTAACATTCTGAAGCTTAAAACTCTTATTTAAATAGTTGATATATACATATTTTATACCTTTAGGAGCTAAAAATTATTTTAAACCTGGTAATAATGATGTTGCATTGATTACCTTGAGATAGTTCAGTATAACCAGTATATATAACCAAAAATAATTGATAAAATCTAGCAGCTATTGTCTTAAGAAGTCCTTTGAATCACAAGAGACATATATAAAAAGAAACCAGTTGGTTTACCAACTAAACCAACTTTTGTTGGTTTGCTAAAAACAAGACAAGAGATAATTTTATTTTTAAAAATTACCTTCAAACAAGCAATGCTACTCAATGGAATTATATACTTAAATGAAAAAAAAATAGTTAATAATCGCTAAAATAGTCACTAATTTGCAATATGAAATATTCAAGAAAATATTTCAAGAAAATTTTGAAAATTCAAGAAAATTTTGTCTGATATTTTCAAACAAAACCTGAAAAAAAATTGCCATAAATAGGCATGCATTAAAGGCAATACTAAGGGATGTCTTTCAGAGAGAATAAAAAATATTCTAATAAGGGGTGGGAACTGGAGGAAGAAGCAATAAAAAAGAGAAACAGTAAAAATGTAGTTAGTTTAAAATAGTATTGAAAAAATAAATCAATGATCATAATAATTTGATATATTACATATGATTTATACACACATATAACTAAATATAGGTTAATAATAAGTAATATGAGTATCCAAATGCTTCAATAAGATTTGCTGATATCTCTTTTGATTTTAGAATTTTCAGTGTTGAATGAAAGTAAATACAAAGATTCATCATGAAATAATGAACTTGTTTATATTTAAGAGAAAAATTTAGAAATTTAAAATCTATACTACTGATCTTAATATTAACTCATCAACATCTTTCCAAATATATGTAGTAATTTAGAATATTCATTGGAACTAAATTCTCTTTTTAATTTTGAAACACATAATCACAAAAAGTTCTGTTACCTGAATAATTCTAATTGATAGTTGAAATTTAGAAACATGGATGTCTACCATTACACTTTAAATTTTGTCTCATTTTTTTACTTGCCTTCTAGGTTGGCAACATATTATTAAAAATTTTACATTTGTTATTTTTTGCAGAATAGTAGGTGAAGTAGTGCAATAAAGAGAATAGTGAACAATATTGTAGATAAATATATATGATTAAAATATAGATTAAATATTTCTCTTCCTTATTTGGACCTTTCTATTCCATTTTAATCATCTTCTCTTGTCAAATAATCTAATAATATAAGGGGATTCCATTGATTAGAATAGTAATGATTTAATATGTGCTAGCGTTATCTTATTTTTTGTTATTTGTCAAATAATTTTTTTCATGAGAATTTCAAAGACAAGTGCCAAAATAGGTAAGCATGTATACTCTGAAGCCAGGTAACCTAAGTTATACTGGCTCTCTTACTTACTAGATAGATCTACCTTAGAAAAATTATTTAACCTCCTATGCGCTACTTTCTCGCTCTTTGAAATTTTATAACATACAGCGTAAAACGTAAGGTTCATTACTGTTAACACATGTCATGCTAGAAGTTAGAGTAATGGGAGAGGGAAAAAAATAAAATTTGGTTAACAGATATCTGAATTTGCTTCTATTTAGTGAGTGGAAAATTCCTATAATGCTTATAATTCTTGGCAAATGATCAGATCATTGTAGCTGATATTTTTATTTTTTTTAATTGGACTTTAAGTTCTGGGGTACATGTGCAGGATGTGCAGGTTTGTTACATAAGCATACATGTGCCAGGGTGGTTAATGGCATCCATCACCCCGTCATCTACATTAGGTACTTCTCCTAATGTTCTCCCTCCCTAGCTCCCCCACCCCCTAACAGGCCCCACTGTGTGATGTACCCCTCCCTGTGTCCATGTGTTCTTATTGTTCAATTCCCACTTATGAGTGAGAATGTTTGGTGTTTGGTTTTCTGTTCTTGTGTTAGTTTGCTGAGAATGATGGTTTCCAGCTTCATCCATGTCCCTGCAAAGGACATGAACTAATCCTTTTTTATGGCTGCATAGTATTCCATGGTATATATGTGCCACATTTTCTTTATCCAGTCTATCACTGATGGGCATTTGGGTTGGTTTCAAGTCTTTGCTATTGTGAATAGTGCCACAATAAACATACATGTGCATGTGTTTTTATAACAGAATGATTTATAATCCTTTGGGTATATACCCAGTAATGGATTGCTGGGTCAAATGTAATTTCTAATTCTAGATCCTTGAGGAATCACCACACTGTCTTCCACAATGGTTGAACTAATTTACACTCCCACCAACAGTGTAAAAGTGTTCCTATTTCTCCACATCCTCTCTAGCATCTGTTGTCTCCTGACTTTTCAATGATTGCCATTCTAACTGGCATGAGATGGTATCTCAATGTGGTTTTGATTTGCATTTCTCTAAGGACCAGTAATGATGAGCTTTTTTTCGTATGTTTGTTGGCTGCATAAATGTCTCCTTTTGAGAAGCATCTGTTCATATGCTTTGCCCACATTTTGATGGGGTCGTTTGTTTTTTTTCTTGTAAATTTATTTAAGTTCTTTGTAGATTCTAGATATTAGCCCTTTGTCAGATGGGTAGATAGCAAAAATTTTCCTCCATTCTGTAGATTGCCTGTTGATTCTGATGATAGTTTATTTTGCTGTGCAGAAGCTCTTTAGTTTAATTAGATCCCATTTGTCAGTTTTGGCTTTTGTTGCCTTTGCTTTTGATATTTTAGTCACGAAGTCCTTGCCCATGCCTATGTACTGAATGGTATTGCCTAGGTTTTATTCTGGGGTTTTATGGTTTTAGGTCTTACATTTAAATCTATAACCCATTTTGAGTTAATGTTTTTATAAGGTTTAAGGAAGGGATTCAATTTCAGCTTTCTGCATGTGGCTAGCCAGTTTTCCCAACGCCATTTCTTAAATAGGGGAATCCTTTCCCCATTGCTTGTTTTTGTCAGGTTTGTCAAAGATCAGATGGTTGTAGATGTGTGGTGTTATTTCTGAGGCTTCTGTTCTGTTCCATTGGTCTATATCTCTGTTTTGGTGCTAGTACCATAGTGTTTTGATTACTGTAGCTGTGTAGTATAGTTTGAAGTCAGGTGGCATGATGCCTCCAGCTTTGTGGTTTGTTTGTTTGGATTGTCTTGGCTATGCAGGCTCTTTTGGTTTCACATGAAATTTAAGGTGGTTTTTTTTCCAATTATGTGAAAAAAGTCAATGGTAGCTTGATGGGGATAGCACTGAATCTGTAAATTACTTTTGGCACTATGGCCATTGTCATGATACTAATTCTTCCCATCCATGAGCATGGAATGTTTTTCCATTTGTTTGTGTTCTCTCGTATTTCCTTGAGCAGTGGTTTGTAGTTCTCCTTGAAGAGGTCCTTCACATCCCTTGTTAGTTATATTCCTGGGTATTTTATTCTCTTTGTAGCAATTGTGAATGGGAGTTCACTCATGATTTTGCTCTCTGTTTGTCTGTTATTGGTGTATAAGAATGCTTGTGATTCTATTTGCAGATGACATGATTGTATATTTAGAAGACCCCATCATCTCAGCCCAAAATCTCTGTAAGCAGATAAGCAACTTCAGCAAAGTCCAGATGCAGCTGATGTTTATATCTACATTTTTGGCAAATAAAATCTACCAGTACCATCTATAATACTTTTTTTAAAATTAAAAACTTCTACAGATTAAGAAGAATGAATCTAGTAGAAAAAATAATCAAAAGAATAATGATGGTCTATTTGGAGAAAAAATATAGACAATAAACATAAAATTTGCACATCCTTACATATTATCTTGGAAATATAAGCACATATAATAATACAACATTTCATCTCTATCAGATAGTGAAAAAAAGGGATGAGGGGGTGAGAGAAGAAACTAGGGAAGAAAGAGAAGGAAGGAATAAAGGAAGGAATGGAAGGAAGGAGAGAGGGAAGGCAGGAGGGGAAAGCAGGGAAGAAGGTAGGGAAAGGAGGAAAGGAAAAGAACAAGAAATACAAAGGAAGTTATTTTTTTAAAATAAAGAAATAGAACAGAAAAGGAATGAAAGAAGACTGGCAAACCACAAGTTGAGGAGGACATGGAGCAACAGAAATTCTGACACTGCCAGTAGCGTTGACAACATCTAGTTAAGGTAAAGATATTTGTAACTTCTCACCCAGTGGTAACTACTTATAAACATGTTCACAAGAAGACATATAAAACTGTAGTCACTGGGACATTGTTTATAACAGTAATTTATTGAAAATACCTTCATTTATAAGAGAATTTCTACCTAAATTGGAGTAGAGGTATACAATTGAATATTCTTTTAGCAGTTAAATAGAATCAAGTAGCATTCATGTTTTCCCATGGATGAATTACAAAAATAAAATATCAGGTGAAAAAGCTGTGTATATTTCTACAAAACCTAATGTAAAATATATGTGATTGTGCATAAGCTATGCTTGAGCATGGGAAGTTCCATATATTCTCGTATATGGAGGAATAAGAGAACATGAGAAGATTAATTCCCTGTAACACCCCCAGTTCCTTAAACAGAACTTGGTACAAGTGAAGTTCTCAGAAATGTTTGCTGAATGATAGATGATATTTTCAGTTTCTTTCCTAATATGCAAAATTATCAATGTTTTTATAATATCTGTACTATTGTGGAAACTATAAAGCATGTTGTAATTTTAACAACTGAAGAAAAATACTGAATCTTTACATACAAATTTAATTGAATAGTTATTGCAAATTTTTTAACTTTCTGTGTCATTTTATGAGTTTTTCAGAGAGAGAAATATTTTTATTAATAAAAATGATATTTTTTTATGACTTGAAACATAGAAATAAAATCACCACAATACTATCACAATTTTATCCTAAGCAAGGTTTTGAATGAAAGAGCTCTGATATTCTCATAATAGTCTATCTAGTAAATATGATTGATGTAGTTGTGTATACAACTTGGAAAAAAATCCCAAGATTAATGATATAGGTATGGAGTGAAACTTCAACTAAGCAAAATAATAATTTTAATATCTGAGTAGCACCCATTATCTTACCTTAGTGTTAGTTGGTACTGACCCAGTAACTTGCTTAGGGCAGGTTAATGCTAATGAGGCCAAGGTCGTAAACTCTATGCCTTGTGGACAAAGTAGTTTGCCCTGTTTCTTGGCTGTTGATGCACCCTATGGTGGCGAAACTTGCTTAAAAAAAAAAAAAAAAATTACATGGCTAGAAAAAGTTTTAATTAAAAAAAAAGACTAAAAGTTCTTTAAAATACACTTTTTCTCTCTAGGAAATCAAGTTGTTTTTGGAATGTAAGAAGCTAGAGGAGATTCTAAAAATTAAGGGGCAAAGGGAAAGTTATTCAAGGTTAAGTCAGTTAAAATGAGACTCAGAAACCATTTTTGGGTCATGTCTTTAAGTAGATGAGGTTCTTGTTTTCTCAGTTACAATTCATAATACCTATAGTTGGGAGTACAGAGAAAATATAAATATAAATAACTCATAATTTTCTAGTAATGATAGGCAAAAATCAAGGCCATCACATTTGCTAATTCCCATTCTTAATCTTGGGACTCTGTTCAGTACAATCTTTTTTCACAGTATCTAATTGTACCAATTGCAACAAATTCAAATAATTTCAAAAGACAAGATGATAATATAAATATCTATATAGGTCTAGGAGTATAATGAATTGTGAGTATTTCAGTCAATTGAAAGTTTCAGAGTCTAACTTACCATGTGGAAATTCAATTATTTAACCATTAGTTTGTGATTCCTCTATTATGGTATCGACCTTGTCGATCAAATGAACTATAGCATTCTATATTGATATTACACTTTAAAATGTCACTATGCTAACTTTTTAAAGTGTAGAAATTATATATTATTAGTTTCTTTATCCCTGGCATTCAATTCATTTAATATATCTTGTTAATATAATAAAAATAAACATCGGGGCCGGGCGCGGTGGCTCACGCCTGTAATCCCAGCACTTTGGGAGGCCGAGGCGGGCGGATCACGAGGTCAAGAGATCGAGACCGTCCTGGTCAACATGGTGAAACCCCGTCTCTACTAAAAATACAAAAAAATTAGCTGGGCGTGGTGGCGCGCGCCTGTAGTCCCAGCTACTCGGGAGGCTGAGGCAGGAGAATGCTTGAACCCGGGCAGCGGAGGTTGCAGTGAGCCAAGGTCGCGCCACTGCACTCCAGCCTGGCGCCTGGTGACTGAGTGAGACTCTGTCTCAAAAAAATAAAATAAATAAAATAAAAAATAAAAAAAAAATAAAAATAAACATCATGGTTGAGTATTTTGAGTTTTTTATGGAGAAAAGAACTTTGTACTACATTATCTAATTTAAACCCAAGAATAATAGTACAATATGGAGATTATTAGGCCAATTTTATAATGAGAAAATTAAATATTAGAAATAATAAGAAATTTGACCAGTTTTGTCCTAGGGATCTGTACCGGATTGGTTGATGTGTTTGAGTAAGCTTATGCCAGCATGTGAAAGACAATTGTTAAATTTTGTGTGAAGGTTGGTAGCTTTTAAGTGGTCATGGTAAGAGTATTTATACCACAGAATATGACAAAGCCTGCAAGTCAGGCCTTTCTTTTTTTTTTTTTTTTTTTTTTTTTTTGTAGAGAGATGTTTTGCCAGCACACAACTGAGTGTTACTTAGCTAGTTTCTATAGAGGGTAATACTTATATTCTTAAATGTTTTATGAATAAACCCATTTTTTTTATCTCTGTGTAGTATGATTTTCATTGTCGCACTTCTATTCCTAAAGAATTTATTATTATGTATCAGTATATCATTAGTAAATTAAATAAAACTTAAATTTTATTTTTTAGGGCTTTATAGTAAACCATACTTACAATAATTAAATTAGTAATCCTTGAAGGTCAAACCAGGAAATGTGTACTTTATTTTATAGCCAGTAGAGAGTTCTTATGCAAGGCAGGGACATCATCCTACCTAGCTATGATTAGCTTCTTAACACCTTCTCTAGCAATAGGGCAAAAGTGTGATTTTCTTTTTTAGAAGAGACTAGAGGCAAGTGATTGCAAGGACATCAAAATAGTCTCTGTGAGTGGTAACAAGGTCTTCACTGATACCGTAGAGGCAGTGTGGCTTCAGAAGTTAACTGTTACTACCAGAGGACATATGCTTAACATACTAAAATGTCATGTGTGAACTTAGATTTGGTGGCTTAGAACAAAATTTTGCTCTTATAAAAAACTTTGAGTTGAATTTGTTGTACCTGAGTGTCTCTTTTTAAAAAAGCTAGTTCTCTCCTGGAGATCATTGCACCATTTCTAATTATTTGATGAGAGCAATGAAGTGAATTCATCTTCAAATTTTTAGAGGCTTATGAATTTACGCCTGACTGAAAGCATTTTTGTCCTAGGAATATCATGTCAATGTTTCCTCCATCTGTCCAATTATTCAGAATGTAAAGAATATTTTTGATCATTTCTGAGTGGTTCTTTTCCTTTTTTGTTTTGCCAAATAAATTCTTCTAAGGAAAGGCCATTTTACATTTTATTATATTTTAATCTGTCTTTGGAACATTGTGATGATAAGGTTTAGAAAATAGGATTTCATTTCATTTGTTTTAGTGCCTAAAAAATGCTATTAACTATTTTTAAATAGCAAAGAAATGATTAGCTTTAAAGTCAAAAGTAGAAAGAGGAAAAATATGCTCAGTCTAAGAGTTTTAGGTGTTTACATTAAATTTATAAAATTGATATTTTCCATTTTAATAAAGTATTTATACATGGTCCATACTTCACATATATAAGGAACAGGTACAAATCTTAGTTCATAAACTCTGTTTTGAGAGAAATACCATTACATGTTTTTATAAATAACTTTAAGACTCATCATTGAATCTCCATTCTGACCTTACATTTGATCTCAATGATTGTAATATTCCCTCCTTTCTTTTGCTATGGTTCCAAGACCCTACACATTAATCAGGGTATAAGGAAAGAGGTGCCTCTAGTCTTTAGTTGTCTGTCTACACACATCATCAATCATCCCACACATATGTTTCCTTCAGGTTTGGTGGATCTCCACAATTTTGTTGAAATTCTTTGTGTATAGATATCTTTGTTGAGTTTTGAACCCCTATGCCTAGAGCCCAAGGTAATTCATTATTTCTTTGTAAAACCTTGGTGCCCCTATTCCCAGCTAACTGCTTCTAGATCCAAAAATCTCTCCCTCTTCTTCTTTCTCACACCAAGAAATTTTCCATATAGTCTGAAGAAATCCTTCTTGCATCAAGTCACCCTGCTTCTATCTGAAACTTTATTTCTTTTCCTTTGACTTCCTTAGGATAGTCTCTAAGTTCTCCTAAAAGTGTGGGCTATTAAAAAAAAAAAAAAAAAAAATTCTGGTACACGCCCTGCAACATGGTTCTCTTGAAGCAGTGAAATATAAATCTAGCTGCTTTAAAAAGATTGAGGCAGAGGCCACAAATTCAAGAGTATTTCCCACTCACATAGGAAATACCACAGAATCCTTAGGAGTGGCTCTTGTCAATGAAGAATACCAAAAAGAAAATACATTTATCTGGGAATGCAATGTTGGATTGTTTGTAAGTGGATTATCAATTATTAAGTGATTTTAAATGACAAGTATGCAATGCAATCTGTTTCTGGTTACCTGAGTTTTCATTTCTTTTTCTTTTTTTTTTAACATTGTAAAACTTCTCTGGGGGCATGTTACAAATTAACAGTTGATGCTAGCCTTATACTGTTAAATGGAGAAATTTTTTCTGTATGTCTTAGTTAAATCCCAAAGATATATTTTCCTCTTATAAAGAAACCAAGGACTTTGATACCATATGAACATTTGAAACGAGCATATAAAAAAGGTATTGGTTTTAAGTATGGTTGTACGCACAAATAAATTTAAGAAGCTGAATTTGTTTATGTGCATTTATGAATGTGGATAATGCTGGTCTTCGGGGGCAAACATTGCACTAAAGTTAATAAAGCTATCCTATCATCAGAAGAATCTGTAATTTGAGAAAATTTTAATAAGATTCTTTTGGCATTAAACTAAATTATATTATCCTTGGAACAAAGAATATTGTTGAACTAAGGTCAAGTCTATCTACAACCAGAGCATACTGTATGGCAGATGCATCTGACAGCAATAATTTAAGCATACCCTGAGAATGACCCTATAGTCTAAGAAGAATGTGTATTTGGAGATCTGAGCTAAAAAGGCCAGGAGGGGCCAAGCAGTTTCACTCTTTATTGGTGAAGAAAACCCAAACTCTTGGGCCATCCCTTAGAATACAGACATGCAAGAAACCAAAGCCCTTTGTTTTGGGTTAAATGGAGGTTGCTAGGTGGAGAGTGATCCATGAATATTATATTCAAACTGCATGTTTTTTATGAAGAGTAGCAATTCTCCTGTCCAGCCAGCTACCACGGGACAACCCCCTGTATTTAAGTCTTCAATAAACCCTATGTCTGGATTGCTGGCTCTGGGTCTCTTCTGCAGCCTCTTGGACATGGTGCCTTCCCTACTGAAGTCAATTTGTGGATACAATTTTGATTATATTTCTGAAAACAAATGATTTTTTAAACTATGTAATAGGATTCTGAAGGTCTCCCAATCAACTAAAAAGGTAGTCCACTCGATGCATTTTGAATAATTTAACTTCTGATGTCAAAAACAAATATATAGGGATAAAAAACTCAAATTGACAGAAAAACTTTACTCACTTTTACAATGATTCACTTAAATCCCTGTGAATCTGCTGAGCTGTGTAAAAATTAGGATAGCCAACTAGTTGGGATCACAGTCTTGCACATTTTTAAAAGTTGATGCTATTCTGCAGCAGCGTAAAACTGCTGGTTCGAGCATCAGGAGCATTATTAGTTTTGCTAAGTGCTCTGCTGGACCCCTATTGACTTCAGTAGGGAAGGCATCTTAAACCTAACAAAAGTGTTACTCAGTCTTTCTCTTAATTTCTCTTTTCCTCTAGCTAAAGGTCAGATTTCCCTGTGTTTGTATGAGTTCTGGTCAGCCAGTGATCGGGCAAAGGCTATGCTCAAATACCTGTGTCTTAAGGCAAATGAATCTAGGGGTTAGGATGGGAGTTGAACAATTTTCAATTCTGCCTAAGCTTTTACTTTCCACAGGTCGAGTTCAGTCTCCTCTGTTTTCTAGTCAGCTCAATTGTTTTCTAGTCAGTCAGGGATGTATGTGGAGCTTGCTTATCCCTGGCAGGGACCTTTCATTTCCAGGCTTTATTTTCCTTTTAAATATCTGGCTTTTCTGCCACTTTTCTTAACCAAGTCTATAATTTTAGACTGCCAGAGCTTCTGATTTCCATCCGCATTTTCAATTTAGTTTGCTACTTTTACTGACTAAGCTGCATGGTGTGGTTTTTCACGTTCTGCTCCAAATCCAGTTAGTTGACTTTATCAGCAAAGTTGCCAGTGTTTCTGGTGACACTAGGTGGTGACAGAGCTAGGAGGGGGTGGGGTGGGAATGGGAGCAGCCCCAGGCAAAGTCATAGTCTCACTGTTTTTTAATAAAGTTCTGGAAATTCCTCGTAAATAAATACTCCTCAATTTGTTTTTGCCTTTAATTAACTTCAGGGTCCTGAAATACTTATTTTCTACAATATTGTACAGTTTTATACTTGTTTTCATAGGAGAAGATTTGCCAGTATCTTTCTATTACTATAGCTGGCAATCCTGCCAGAGTTTGTTTGATTTATAAAGGATTTTTCTCAATTATTTTTTTATCATCACAACTAGCCTATGAATTAATGCTATTTACATAATGATTTTATAAAGCAGAACTCATGACCAAATGGACTCAAAGTATAACTAAGAGGAGAACTTATGTATATATCCAAAGATATTATATGATTTGCTTATTACAGAAAACACATTTGCACCAAAATGGTAAGTGGCCATCCTTTTAAATAGCTTATGGAAGATGAAACAAAACCATGAATTTAAAAAACTAAATATACATATTCATGCATAACATTCTTCACTTTCATAAGTTAGACTACAACCATCTCTTTTCACTTTCCATAAAGCACATTTCCTCCCATATAATAGCCAATTCTCTCAGTATTGTACTACATTGTTTCTTTAAGTGTAATGAATGCATCTGAAATTAAAAGCGTACTTACATTCCAAAGAAAAGTAAGAAACAGATTATTATAGATAACAAAACACAGCCCCATTAGGAATAACACTTTTTAAAACACAGCACAAAGGTGATAAACTATTTCAGCACCTAACAATCACTTTAATTATGTTTTCCAGTTCTATCACTAATGTTGGATATTTTCATAAAATGTTTCCCACAGGTATGTTCAGTCTTTCCATAAAGCACTTAGTGTTATAATAACAGCAAAACGTATTTCATTTGTGGAAATTCTGGGTAGTCCAAACAGTAAGCTATAAAATTCTAACAGGGAATTTAAATACTATCATGAGATACTGCAAAACACACAATTCTAAATTCCAGTTCCCATTTCAGTTTCAAGAAAAAGATATGTGCGATATCTCAATTTTAATTTGTACTTCAAGGTTCAGTTTTTTTGACTATGTGATACAATATTATAGCTAAAAATTAGCTTACAATATTGTGTTTGTCAGCTTAAGCTGCCATAAAAAAAATATGCCATATAGACCAGGTGGCTTAAAAGACAAATGTATTTCTTCTAGTTCTAGAGGCTGGAAGCCCAGGTGACCACATCCTCACTATATGCTTACATTAACTCTTCTCTGTGTGCAGAAGAGAGAAAGAGAGCACTCGGATGTCTAATCACATAAGGACACTAATTCCATCAGACCTGGGCCCCACCCTTATGACCTCACCTAACCCTCATCATGTCCCTAAGGCCACATATTCTGAATACCATCACATTGGAGGTTAAGGCTTCAACGTATTAATTTTGAGGGGGACACAAGTATTCAGTCCATAGAAAATGTTGATATAAATTAACTCATTTATACATTCAAAGAGTATATTTGGGGGCCTGATGTTAGAGAGTGAGTAGCCATTCTGCCTTTCCTTATGGAGCTGAAGTCTCATTTATTTCCCTCTGCTCATGTCTACCTTTAAATTTTTCAGAGTAATCCTCAGAATGTTTACAAGTAATATTTATACTAGAAGAAATAATTGTCATAGCGATTTTTTCTATTTTTTTAAATACTTAATATAAAACAATTTACAAGGATATATTTAGTATTAAACGTATCATGTAATAATCCTCTAAGTCTAGCCTTCCTGTTGCTAATGTTACATCAAAATATGACACATCTACTAATTTCCCAAATTAATGATGAATTTATTTCAATTCTATTTCATTTTACTCATCAATTGAAAAAATAATGAAAGGGAGAGATTGAACTTTTTTTAATATTGAGTAGAAGAATATACATTGCATGAACCGAAAATTATCTAATAACTAAAAAAATTATTGAATGGTAGATATATTTTATGTCCAACCATAGCTATTTAGTTAAAATATATACCCTAAATCTAATTAAAAACAGAACGTATACATAGTTTTTCCTACCTTACGACTTTTTAAAACAATGTTGTTTTCCTCCAATTTCTTAAAAAATATGTACTTTGAGCCAGGCACTGTGACTCATGCCTGTGATGCCAGTGCTTTGGGATGTCAAGGCAGGTGGATCACCTGAGGCCAGGAGTTCAAGACCGGACTAGGCAGAAAAGCAAGATGTCAACTCTAACAACAGCAATAAAAAGTTAGCCAGGCATGGTGGTGTGCACCTATAGTTCCAGCTACTCGGGAGGCGAAGGTGGGAGGGTCACTTGAGCCCAGGAGTTCAAGGCTGCAGTGAGCTATGATCATACAACCATCCTCCAGTCTGGAGATTATAATATACTTTGGAAATTGTGATCTGTGGGTACAGGGTAAAGCCCCATTTTTTTTAAAAAAAGAATAGACACCAAAAACATTTTTGGCAAAGCAGATTCTATAATACATCCTGTTCAATAATGATGAGGAAGCTTTAGAAACAAGACTGGCAGGATTGAGAGAGGAAATCATGCCCTGGTAAACTGACTGGCTATGGAGCCAGGAGCCTCATTCATCTCTTACTCAACAGACATGCATTCAGAGATTGCTCTGGACCTGCCTCTGCTAAGGTGCTGGGATGTTGCCATGAACAAAACAAAGATCTTGCTCTTGTAAAACTTACATATTAGTGTAAGGTCACAAACAATAAACAGATTTACTTTTGTCAGACAGTAATAAGAAGAAAAATAAAACAAGGTAAGTGAAAAGCAGTATTAGGTGAAGTAAATGGGAAAAAAATTTCAAATTAGGTGAAATATGACCAGGTGCCCAAATGAAGCGATGACTGAGCTGCAAGAATTTCTGAGTAATGTGCCTTCCTGGCAGGGAAAATAGCAAATGCTGTGTCTCTGAGGCCTCTACAGGAAGAATATACTTGATTGGAGGAGCAAAAAGGATAGAAAAGGTGGTTGGAACAAACTTTAAAAAGGGAGAGTGGTAGAGCTGAGGTTATAAAATGTTTTCAAATGAACATTAACAAAGCCCATTATAGAATTATATACATTCGTAAAAATACACTTCTAGATGAATAAAAAGACAGTTGAATTTAAACAAATTTATTCCTGAATTAAACAGATAAGGATTGATTCGTATCTATCTATATCTTATTGCAGTCACTTCACTCCCAAACTTAGTGAAAACAACAATTTTGCTCACATTTCTTGATATTTGGTAAAATGTTAGAATTATAAAATACTTAGCAATTTAGTTGTACAGTGACAGGTATAAAAAATTAAGAAATTTAAATCCATTGTTTTTCTAGTACGAAGTCTAGATGTTTGTTTCAATATTAAAAAAAAAAAAAAATTGGCTTCTAAGTTCCTTCCTGAAAACATTTCTTCTCTGGCAAATTTATTTTGACTTTTTAATTTTTTGTAGGTAAATACAGCAATATTTTTTACTATTAGATAACAATGCTAATATAATTTTTAAAAATAAAATAAGTTAAAATGTTTTAATTTTCTGACTATACAGTTTGATTTATGAAAAGTACTCGATTTATCAAAAGTAGATTAGTGGGAAACTAGACTATTTTTGAGAAATAAACTATATTTTTCAAGACAATGTAGAAAGATCATTTAACTTTATTTTTAAACAATAGGATTGAAATAACTTGGTATATGCTCATACCTGGGAGATTTTATTGGCAGAATTTACAGCACTTGGATATAATCTAGGACAGTTGAACTTTTCTGTATGTGTTACCAATTTGAAAGAAATTAGTATTTAAAGAGTGAGTAAGTCAGATTATTATAATACTCTTTCATAAAGAGAAATGTATATGTTGTATTAATAACTTGGCAAATACTGATTGTTTAAGAAATTAACTGAAACAGTAAATTATTATTTTATTGTTTTATTATGTATTCAGTAAGTATAAACTTTGTGCTAGGCATCATGTTGTACCATATGTCTACAGGTGTAACAAATAGTGATGGTCAATGTCCTCATGAAGCTAATGTTTTTTTTTTCACTATGATAGATAAGTATTTAATTGATGTCCTTAAGAGCATAGTGAAAAGAAAATGTATATTGCTCTCATACCTGGTAGGGGGGAGAGTACTTAAATTCAGACTCTGTCCTGCTGTAAGTAACTAGAAAAAAAAATAATAAAACTTGTTAAAGTATAATAATTCTGCTTTAAAGCACTAGCAAACTAACAATATCCTAAAAATGTATGGGACTAAGATATAAGGAGAAAACCCGGGAAGTGAGCTCAGATTTGGAGCTGCTTTTGTAATACGAACATATTACAGTTCTGGAAAAGATAACCTAGAGGATTTGAACCTTGAAGAACTAAGGAAATCAATTTGGGAGTACAGGGTCTGTCAAGCGGGAGAGGCCCTACAGAATCATATTCACATTATTTGGGGACTCTGAAGAACTAGATTACAGGATTAAGAATAGACTAGGCAAATACCGACCTTTACAGAGATAAATTATAAAACATTATAAATTGTGATTGATTGAGGTGAGCTAGAATTGTAAAGCTCTGGGTTGGCTGCCACTGTTAATAGAGTATCACCAAGGGATCAAACACTAACTGTAAGGCACCATACACAATTCTCAGCACTCAGCGAGACATAAGCAGGTAAATGAGCAGACAAGACAGGGCCAATGAAATCCATGAGGAATCACAGCTCACTGAAGTGCCTCCTAATGGGAATTCATGGAGATGTAGTTCTCATCTCCTCCACGGAGCAGAGGGTCCTAGAAGAAAACAGTGCCAGTGGAGAGCTGGCAATGACAATGCTGCATAGTAAAGACAGAGATCTAAACACGACTCAGAAACTCCAGTTAAAAAGTATAGACTGCTGCACCGAATGGCAGATTTTATATGTTTAAAAGTTAATTTATAAAAATTGACTGTATGTTGAGCCACAAAAGAAGTCTCATGAAATATTGAAGAGTTAAAATCATATGAATATGTTCTCTATCTGGAGAGGAGATAAGCTAGAAATAAGAATAGAAGAAAAATAAGAACATATAATTAATCATATTTATCTGAAAATACATTAGATTATAGGTGATTTTTATATGGCAATATGTGTCATGCAAACAATATTTCTGGTTAAGACTTTCTGTACACAGTCAATATTAAACATTTGTTTTATTTTTACACACACAAGTCAGAAAAATAAATGTAAAATTTTACTGCTTACCATAACTAGACATACATACTTTGGAGTAAAGCTCATATCAGAATTCTAAGACAAATTTAACTGTTTTTGAGAGGCATTTGGGAAGCTACAAATAAATCAAGAAATTTTTCATGTTCAAGATATTTCAAAGATACCAATTTTTCTAGAATAATTTTTAGATTTAATGTAATTCCAATAAAAATTCCAGCAGGATTGTATATGTGTGAGTGTATGTATGTGGTCGTGTGTAATTAACATTTTTATTTTCATGTTTACATTAAAAATGGAGAGTTTAAAATAGTCAAGCCATTCATGAAATGATGAAGATTTTTGATCTGGGAACAAGGGCAATACTTAAATAAATGGTGCTGGGAGAATTATTTGTATAGGAAATATAAAACTTGCATGTTACCCATATCACATTGAGATGTAAATACACACTGTAGATTCAATTATTAAAGCCAAAATAAGTTATTACATGCATATATACATACAGTTCTGAGAATGTGCTATAGGAAAATATGTTTATGATTTTCATATGGGTTTATTAGGACACAAAAGTCAAAGATAAGAAAAAGATTAACAAATTACCACATCAAAATTAAAAACCAGCAGAGAAAAAGCAAATCCAATAGTGGGAAAAGACTCTTATAACACATGTAACCAACATAGCAAAGTTATGGCATATAAATGAGTCCTACACAACTCATTCGAATCAGTAAAAACTGATGAACAACCTGGTAGTAAAATTGTCAAGAGACATATTTAGGTACTTTATAAACAGAATTTCCAGCTGGCTCATAAACATAAGAAAAGGTCCCCAAACTCATTTGTAATCAAGAAAATTCCAATTGATATCACAATGAAATACTACTACACAGCCAGCAGATTGATAAGGAGTGACAGGTCCTCTCATACACCTTTAGTGAACCATTAATTCACCCAACCACCAGTATATCTATGTAATATGACTCAGTACTTCCATTCCTAGGTCTATTTCCAACAGAACTATTTGCATGAAGAGATTTAAGATTGTTCCAAGCAGCATTACACAGAATGCACACCTGGAAAGAATCTAAATGTCCATCATAAATAGAATGGATAAATGCTTTTAGCTTATTTTAAAAAATGATATGGAACAATGAAAATGAATAAAATACAGTATCATGCCACACATAGATGGGCCTTACAAAGCCCATTTTGAGTTAAAGAACACATAAAGTAGTACCATTCATGATTCTCAACCAAAGGCAAAAATGAATTCACATTAAAAGTTAGGATTCTTGTTATCTCATATGGGAGACACTATTGGCCAGGGCCAAGAGGTGATGTCTGGGGTACTAATAGCATTCTCATGGTGGTTATAAAGGTATTTAATTTTTTTATCCTACAATAAGCTTTAGGTTTATTTTCATGTGCATTTTGCTGTATATATTTTAATTTATAAAGTAAGGAAATACAATAATGTGGCAGTATTTTGACATCCAACTTTATGTATCCAAGAAAACAGAAAATTGTGACGGACATAGAGATGTGTTCTATCTCTCTTTTGCATTTGATACAGAGGTTATCACAATAGGCAACTGCACTGATGTAATTCAGTAAATGAGACACTGTTAAGAATTAACTGAGATTTAAGTAAAAAGAGAGTTCTAGTTGCCAGGGAAAATCAACAGATACAGGCATTCAGATATTCGTATGCAGAAAAAACATGTAAGCTCAGCATCAAAGCACCAACAAATGATTCCCTTAATAGTGCATGAAACAGTTGTGAAATATCTAGGCTAACATAGACCCATCATAACAGCATGGGAAGATAAGAAAATCCAGAAAGGAAGGAAACAAGTAGGCTAATTATTATATATTTATCTTACATATAACACTTCAGACACATAGCAATTAGCTGATTTTCTATTCGCTGCTTTTCAATGAAACTATTACAATGGGTACACATTCAAAATATGTCTTAAAAAGGCCTTTATGGAAAATAATAAAAATTTAGAAAGAATAAATACAACTTACTATTATTTTTAAAAGGAAGAAAAAGTTAAGACAAGTATGGGGTTTGTAGTCAAATAGAAATTTACATGTTTTATAGCTATGTAATCTTTGTTGTGTTTCAATAAACTTCAGCCTCGATTTCCTCAACTATAAAGCTGTCAGAGGCCAGGAATTGTGGCTCATGCTTGTAATCCTAGCATTTAGGGAGGCTGAGGCAGTAGTATTCCTTAAGTCCATGCATTCAAGACCAGCCTGGGCAACATAGGGAGACTCTATCTCTACAAAAAATAAAAAATAAAAAAAATTAGCTGGGGGTTATGTTGCATGCCTATGGTCTCAGCACTCTGGAGGCTGAGATAAGAAGATGACTTAAACCCAGGAAGTTGAGGCTGCAGTGAGCCATGATCACATCACTGTACTCCATTCTGAGTGACAGGGGAAGACCTTGTCAAAAAAAAAAAGCTGTCATGTTACTTTATATAGATAGCGTCAGAAATCAACATAAGCATCTATGAATAAGAACTTGCCTGACACTTAGTAATATACAATACACAATAATACTTCATGTGAATATTATTTTTGTAAGATAATTTGAACTTTATTGTCTTGATATATAAATATCTTAAGTAGTGCTTGTCTTAATATAACAATAATACAGAGGTCCGTGCTTAAAGTCTGTAATTCTCTTCCACATGGTAACCACTTATAACCATAGCCTCTCTAAATATGAGCACAACCACTTGAAACATCTCTATCTTGTCCTTCAGGATGTTTAGGCCAAGAATGATAGTTAATGCTCCTTTCACGAGACCTCTGTTTTCTGCCTAATTACTTCTTCTATTCTGGATGATTGTTATAAAAGATGATCTTACCTTTTATTAGGCATCACGTTAACCCTTCCCTATAAAAATGTGCACTTTTATAAATGTTTCTGCTAACATTCAAGCCAAGTCAACCTACAAAACTGACTTTGCGACTGATCTCCACTTACCTCCCTAGCTTCATTTCAAGCTACTTTTACATTTTCTTTCTATGCTTTGATATAAGAGACACCTATGAAACCAAGAGTGAAATGTTTTGAAGAGGCTAACCAACTAAGCCCTGGACCTTGGGAGACAACTTTACAAAACCCAGGAAAAAACCTAGGGAAAAACCTCCAGAAAAGCAGGATTTTCCTTAGGTTTTCTCTTTTTTTTTTCCGGCCTTTTAAACATATAGGTGAAAGAATTCAACATGGTGGAGGCAAAGGAAAGAGCAGTGTGGGTAGCAAAGAAAGCAAACACTGGAATGATGTGAAATTGATTTAGAAAGATAGGCTGCAATTTATGCAGCCTCGGTTCACAGAAGACTTAACATTTCATTCACAGAAGTGTGGAGTGCAATTTGATTGTAAAAAGAAGTCCTTGACAAATTTTAGGCGAGAATGAACTGCAGGTGATCTTTTTAGATCATGAATAAGAACACAACAAATGTGGCAATGAGAAGAAAACTTGAAAAAATTCTGCAATAGTCCCGAGATGATACGATCTTTAAGGCAGCTAGAAATGGAAAACAACTGCAGATTAGAGCCGGAAGGTAGAATCCAGAGGACTGGCTGAAGCATTAGAAGTGATGAATCATAGCAATGATGGTGAAAACCAAGAAACGAGAGATTTCCTACCAAAGAGCATGATAGCTTGTAATGTCATTTATTGACATGAGAGAAAAAAATAGGGGAAGAATAGAACTTGGCTTTCATCATCTTGACTTTCATCTACTTACGCTAATGACCTTTGTGATGCTCACTATTACAACTCTGGGAGCAGGAAGTATGTTTGATGTTCACCACTTGGTCATTTACTTGTTGTTTATTAAAAATCTTTTTTAAATAAGCCAAAGAGCTATGTGTGAGGCAAATGCGAATGGAGAACACTGTGATAACAAATTTTATAATAAGTGAAGCATATCACAAGGGTGTCAGACTTCTTTCCCTTTACCATGTTCTTCATAATTAACCAGGCTTCGATCATTACATTTTAAGCAAAAACAAATATTTTTCTTCGTGTCTAAAGTACATCAGCCCTCTACCTGCCACAAATAATAGTGCATTTCTTAATGGATCCAACTCCTAAAATCATTCCTTGAGTAAATAGAAGGATTGGTATTAATACAAGGATTATACAATTATATTTACATAATAAAAATTATGTATTAAAAAGTTCAATTGTTATTGTCCAATTAATCCATTGATATCTGTGCATGTAAACAATTAAAATTCTTTCAAATATGTTAGAAGAGTAGACCAAAAAGTAACAATGGCTAAATTATAGGCATGTTTATCAAGTTATAATTTCAAAGGAAATAGAGTAACTTTTACGCACCTACTTAACACATTTTCCATAGAGAACATCCAGGAAAGACTATTAATATAAAGTGAATTTTGCCTCAAAATGCATATAATAAGCCACAGTACTGGTGACAATTTAAGTAAGGGGCTTTGATACGTATTTAGGGAAATTCAGTGTGACAAGGAAACTCATGAATCCTGAAAGCGTTATGATAGCAGCACCCATCTCACTGCAAATCTCCCAGGCTGCTGGCCCAAGAAGTACAAGAAAAAATGTCAAAAAGACATTGTTAATAACAGGGCCAATGAATCTCTGCTGGTAAGTACGGAATCAAATCAAAGGCTTTATCGGAATTTTCTTACTTTACATGTAATTTTTGCCTTAACCAAGGAATATATATGTTTTTTGTTAATCGCTGCAGTTATTCTTCATTATTTGGGCTTTTGTTCATATAAGTGAACAGCTAGACTCCTAGCTGCACATAATTTTTGAATTGAGAGGAACATGAAAAATACTCAGAAATTGGAAGAAGAAGAAGAAAAATAGCACTGTCAAATGGCTACAGCATTGATCCCTGAAGACTTAGGTTACTAAGTTTACTCTGCAACTCATTTGTACCTGGACCTGCTCATGTGCAAGTCATTTGATCTAGCTGGGTTTCAATTCTCTAGACTTTAACATGGGAGAGATCAATTGGTACCTTTTCAACTTTAAATATCTTACATTGTTTTTTTGAAACTAGACAAGAATAGAAATGCTTATTTTTAAAAGTTCTTTTCCCTTAAGTCATTTTTAGTTTTTTACTTCTTAGAATTTATTCTTTTTATTACCACAGATCTATAGAATAAAAGTGAAAAAGATTGTTTTATCTAATAAAGTGGCTTTGTTTCGGCTATCAAAATGTTCAGTCACTATTATGTTAAACTGGCCAGTTCATAACAAGTACACTGCCAATACTTGACAGTTTTCCAAAAATGATTTTATTTATCAAGTATTCTGTTTCAATAATTGCTTCTTAAAAAAAGCATACTTGACAATGTGTCCCAATTGTTAACTGCAAAAATACTCACTAAATTTAAGAAATATATAATTATAATATTAAATAATCAATCTAAAACATAATAAATACGTGTGTTGTACCCATACTATAAACTGATAAAAACAGACATGATATTAAAGCACAAGAAAACTCAAAACATATACTTTAGAGAGCTTTGAGCAATTTATGTAGACAGAGCATGTTGTTTATTCTGAAGACTAGTTACTCCCATTAACTCTTACATGAACCTTATAATCTTCTAGTTAACCTAGAAGATACGTGAATAACTGAAAACATTAGGATATGAAAGATGGTTTCCCTTGAGGCACATATTGTACATGGCTGGATTTTTATTTTATTTCATCATTCCAAATAGCCGTTCACTTGTGATCTAAGTCACATTTTTTCCTCTGTTTATCAGATAACTCCTGAATAATGCCAGCTGCCCAGGTAAAAATTAAATCCTGTTCTCGAATATTCCTTCTGCCTAACTCTTGGGTCAGTTTTCAAATGGAACAAGCATAAAAATCACTTGGAGGGCCTTTTAAAGTACAGATTCTTCAGACTCATTCCCGAAGATTCCAATTCAGTAGGTCTAGCACTCCTTTCTAAAGAAGAGGCACCAGAGAATGTGCACATTCAGCACACACCCAAGTGATAATATTCCTGCAGCTCTGTGAACCACGCTTTCAGTAGAATTGTCTCAGGTAATATAATCACCCAAGAATCTATTAGTAAGTTCAAAATTTAGCCAAGCTTGGTTTCCTCCAGCTCCAATGTATTGACTACCCATTGTATATCTAAAACATTTATCTACTTTTTGATATTTAAGTTATATGTAAATTATAACATTTGATGATTTCACTAGGAAGATGCAGTCTGTTTGGTCAAACCAAGCAATTTAGCAGTGTCTATCTGACAGTTCCAATCAATTGCACTTCAATCAGAGAAAGGAGATGTAAATTTCAAGAGAATATCCAAGAATTGTTTATTCTTACCTTCAATCTTGTATAAATGTAACCTAACTTTTTTTCCTATATTATTTGTGTGTGGGTGTTTTTGTTTTAAACAAATCAGCAAGAGCAAGAACTTTCTTTGGGAGATAATTCCTCTTTGATGGTAAATCGCAAAATTGAGCTGATAATGTCTCCTATTTTTATTTTTAAAAATCTTTCTCCTCACTCTTGCTACTCTAGCTGAAGCATTCCTCTCTAAAAATGAGAAAATAGCCAAGGAAGGATGATTGCTTGAATCTAGGAGTTTGAGACAAGCCTGAGCAACATAGCTAGACCTCTTTCTACAAAAACTTAAAATGAAAAAAGACTAGCTATGTGTGGTGGCACATGCTTGTAGTCCTAACTACGTGGGAGGTCAAGGTGGGAAGATCATTTGAATCCGAGGGTTCTAGGCTGCAATGAGGTATAATTGCCCCACTGTACTCTAGCTTGGGTGGCAGAGTGAGACCCTGTTTCTTAAAAAAAAAAAAAAAAAAAAAAAAAAAAGGCAAACAATCTAGGCTTGCTTCTAGTATCAGGAAAAAATATGTATCCCCTGAACTTCTGTCTTAGGCTTTGAAAACTGAAGTTGTTGGTTTAAAACACAGGTTAGCTTTGCTAGACAACTACATTCATCACATTTAGAAATAAAATACAAGGAAGAAGCACAGGGGCTAGTACTTTATCCTGGGTCATATACAAATTTCTCAAACAAATCATCTCTGGACAGCACATTCTCCGAAGGTAGACCTCTCCATGTTGCAACAGTCATAAAGAGATTCATGCTTTGACATTCTAGGGGTAATGGAATATTGGTGACATTTGTCATAATGATGACATTACATTATATCAGTGACAAAACTAAATACAGCCTCAACTGGGGGTTAAAAAAAGCAAATATTGCTACATATTATCAAATGCTACTATCACACAAAGATGAATTATACACTAAAATAGCTAGCTTTACAAAAATACATTATCAAAGAGTCAACAAAATATGACTGATATCATTAGTATATGATACATTGTATATTTCTACAGAAATAAAGCCTTTTAAATAATTTTAATAGATTTGATTATTTTAAACATTTGACTCAGTCAATGAACTAGAATTTTGTCAAGTAGTTTTCTGATTTGATATCAAAACAATTTATTAACTGATCTTTAAAAAGACAAATGTCTATAAGACATTTCAATATATCTAGATGTTACATAAAGCTTACCAGCTACCGTTAAGCTGGTAAACTTTTTTTCTAGCCATATCAATTAAGATTTTATAATGTAATATATGTTTTGCAATAATTTTATTTTACTTCTGTACAATAGTATCAGGCATACAGATTGTATGTTTATTTGAAATTCTATAACTGAGCATTAGACTACATAATTTACAGGATTCAACAATGTGGGATTTAAAAACATAGTAGAAAAATGTTGTATAAAAGAAGACATAAAAGAAAGAAAAAAAACTTTGAAATCTGTCACACCATTACTTGAGAAAGTCCAACATGTTGCTTCATCACTTAAAAATCCACTCCTTGAAATGGTCTTATAAGTTCAAGGAAGCCACTGACATAATATATTTAAAAGACAGTAATTTTTCTCCTTAACTATGCTATACCCTTGGGAAAAGGCAATTATATAAAAAAGGTTAGACTAAGGAAAAAAAACTAAAATCAGATGGAATTTCTGAATTCACTCATTGTAAACTGTGCACATTTAAAAAAAATTTCTCAAAGCTTCAATTTCCATCACATGAACCACCTCAGTCTTCCTACATTTTTTTTTCTCTTAGTTATGTTATTCTATATTTTATGTAGTTTTGGCAATTCGTTTAAATGTGCCTAGTTCTATGATTTAAAAGCAAAAGTCCGGGGAGCTACTGAGTGAGGATACACAGAAAAATATTATTTAAAAGTTTAAAAGGTAAGATGTGAGCTTGGAAAAAGAACATGTACAAAATTTTTAACTGCTTCATATGTTTATATTCAAGGGATCTATAGACTGCCACCTGTTATAAAAATCCACTTTTAAATGGCAGAGAACTCATGAAAATTAGAAACGCTTAGAAACAAAGAGGAACTTTTGCTTACTTGTTTTTAATATGAAGTATTTCAGAGTGCTTATGAAACACATTTCTGTGTGTATATATGAGAGGGAGAATTTAAAGAATTTATAAATATATATAAGTTCTTTGTAAAAATAATTAGGTAAATACACATCAAAACAATTCAGACATGAAACCAATATCTTGGAAAGGAAACTATATTAAATGAGAATCAAGGAAAGCTATTGCTTTACTTACATTGCTGTGATTTTCTTAAGAAAATACTCAATATTATTCACATAATTTAAATTTATTATTAACTGGAAAGGGCATATGATTTTATTGAGGAATGAATAAAGGTGGAATGTACCAAATTCACACATGCCAGAGGATGCTCCAGAGATGACATCATATTTACATTCTCACATGCAGGTCCATATTACTTTCCTTACAATTTAGAGTTTACCTATGGCTCGGAACTAGGGATCAGGAACTTAAAAAAAAAAAAAAAAAGAGAGGATTTGATTTGTTATTTCATGATTTTTGTCACTGTTTTCTTACACATCATTTTTCTCAGTCACTTCTGGCTCTTCCAGGATCAGGGCATGCGAACTAGGCATAGTAAAAAATAAAAATAAAATAACTCTATATTCATCTGGAGTCTTTCATGGGTTTCTCTTGGCTTTTGGTTATTCACTGCCATGGCAGAACCAAAGGTAGAGTATTTTATGAGTCACCCACCTTTCCATGAGAGACTCTGCACTGAACTGATTTGGAGGAACTGTTTGCCAAGGTCATAAATATTTGCTCTGCCAGTTTGACCAGCACTTGCTCCCTCTTCTGCTGCAGCTATTGTGGATTGGTTCAGCCAGTAGTCTCCAGCCATCAACATTCTTGGGATGAGAGGTGGGGCTTGAGGACCTATTTCCACATATCTCTCCACACTCCTGGAACTCCTCTGAGTGTCTTTTATGCTCTGCTCTAGTGGCAGCGTAGTGCAGGTCTACTACAATCTACATAATGTGGCTTAGGTCCTATAGGGACCGAGACTCCAGCCTTTCCTTTGATGGTAACATCTGAAATGTCTTTTAAAAAGTTTCTCTTCTTACTGCTACCAGTTTGGCTATGGAGGAAGAAGCATCTTTAAGTAGGAAAACTTTATAGCACTCTGAATCTCTCTGAAAGATCTTCAATTAATCACCATTCTTCTAATGAATCAGTGACATGTATAGGCTCTTGGGAGTTATGTTTGCTGGGCTGCTTTTACTGCCTCTCATTATGTCCTGCAAGGTTGTGTCTGGCTCTGACACTGCTCTAGAAAATGGGTAGGTCATTCCATCTATTATCTTCAGGTTTGGTGCCTCAGCCACCAACTCGAAAATATAAATTCCCATTCAATATCTAGTTACTATTGTAAAGCTCAAAAATAGAAAAATGTTAATATACCAAGCAAATATTGAGGCTGAGAGAAAGTAGTAGAGGTGAAAATAAGTGTTTAAGTGCACTAACCTTTCTTAATAGAGTTAAGAAAATAGATATCCAAATCTGCAAAACAAAAAATAGAGTTTTAAGCATATGATAAATTAATTACAAAAAGGAAAAATCTGTTATCAGTAGTTGCCTTTGGAAAGTGCCCTGGAGAATGGAAATTGATTTTTACTTCAATAACTTCTTATACTGCCTCAAAGGCAGCTGTGAAGCCATTTAGATTCTCTCTGTCTCTCTTTCTCTGTATGTGTGTGTGTGTGTGTACATATGGAGCCATATGTCTGTTCCCCCTCTTATCAGATATCAGGTCAATTTTCTTTAGATGCAGAGAGTGAACATGAACTGAACATGGATAGTTTTTATCTTAAATATACAAATATACCTACATTCTTCATTTTACTAAATATTTTTTAAGTGCTTATTGTTAGTAAAGAAATAAAGATTAAAATATATTCTCTACTCTTTAGGAAAACAAAGTATCAAAGTGTGAAATGTTTTTAACAAAATTTTCATGGTAAAGCTTAGACCACTGGTTTTTTTTTTTAACATGTAACAATTATTTTATTGGGACTGATTAACATATAATTTCCAAGTTTCTCCTAGAATAATAAATTCTGATTTGAAATCATGAATTTTGACTTGATTTAATTTTTTTTATTCCCATAAAATTATATATTAACAATTAAGAATATGGATTCTAGACATATATACTTACATGTTAACTTTTTTAATTTTTTTTTTTTGAGACAGGGTCTCAGTTTGTTGCTCAGGCTGGAGTGCAGTGGCACAATCTTGGCTCATTGCAGCCTTGACTTCTGAGGCTGAAGAGGTCCTTACACTTCAGCCTCCTGAGTAGCTGGGAATACAGGCTTTGGGCCATTACACCGAGCCAATGGTGTTTTATTTTATTTTGGTTTGTATATTTTGTAAAGATGATGTTTTGCCATGTTGACCAGAGTAGTCTCAAACTCCTAGGCTCAAGCGACCTGCCTGCCTTAGCCTCCCAAAGTGCTGGGATTATAGGTGTGAACCGCTATGTCTGGCCACATGCTAACATTAAAAAAAAAAAGAAAAAAAAAACTCTTTGAAAATAGCCATGAATTCTTTTTAATATGCTCAAATCACTGATGTTCATTTATGGCTTATAAGAATTGGTTGTGAAGCTTTGAGCTATAACTTGCCCTGATCCTTGCCTGTGATTTATCTAGCAAAACTCTAGCTATTGCTAAAATGCATAAACTTCTCTTTCTTCTAGGGGAAGAAGAAATTACAGAATTATTTTCTTACAATGTCTGATTAAATACTATTTCCTTTTGCTCACTCTTGCCTTCAAAGAGTCTGGATACCTACACTATCCACTATTCCCTTCAGGTATGCAGCCTGTATTTGATCACTAACTTTTAACTTGTTAACACTGCATTCAAGCCATGTTCTGATATTGATGTTCCTGACAACTCAAGGGAGAACTTTATGACTTTTTTGTTTGTTTTTTCTTTTCTCTTTTCCCGTGCCAACCCCAGTAAAATCTTCTGTGAACGGCCAATCCTGCTTTCATGATGCTTTTTTTCTCATCGGAGTAGAATGACAAGCAGCTTGCCATTTCAAGCACTGCACTCACTACAATATCAAATTATCTCTGCCAGCAGTGTGAAGATTTCCACAAAGCACATTGTTTAAAGATATATATATTGCATAGAATCAGCACTTACTATTGTCTTTTGAACATATCAAAATATAGCAGAATATATACAAGAAGGTGCTATGCTGCACTCTTAGAATTGTTAGGTAACTTTATTAACTAACTGTTATATGTGCCAGGAATTCTTCTAGGTATTTGGGCTATATCTGTGCCTAAAGGAGACTAAATTCCTGTCTTTATGCAGCTTGTATTCTACCAGGAAAAAACAGAACATAAAAATTTATATAATGGATGAGTTTTTAATATCTAATATTTAGAAATATGAAGGCCAGGAATGGTGGATCACGCCTGTAATCCCAGCACTGAAGCAGGCAGATCACTTGAGCCCAGGAGTTTGAGACCAGCCTGGGCATCATGATGAAAACCTGTCTTTACCAAATGAATACAAAAATTAGCCAGGCATGGTGGCACGCGTCTGTGGTCACAGCTACTAGAGAGGCTGAGATGGGAGGATTGCTTGAGCCTGGGAGGCGGAGGTTGAAGTGAGCCATGTTCAAGCCACTGCACTTCAACCTGAGTGAGCCACTTACTCCAGCCTGGGTGACAAGAGTGAGACCCCGTCTCTAAAAAGGAAAGAAAAAAAGAAATATGAGGATTTTTAAAAAGTGTCTCAGGATATCCTCTTTGGGATGATGAAATCTGAGCAAAGATTTACTCACATGGATTTCTAGATTTATGACAGAATAAATAAATAGCAAATGTTTAATCTTTTATGGTAGAACCAAAGAAGCCAGTGCAGCTGGCATATCTTGGTGGAGGTGATGAATAGAAAGCTTAGGAAATGAAGTGAAAGATTTAAGGTGAATTTGGGGAAATATGATTATAGGGCTTTATAGACTACATAAGACTGTGACTTTTACTCTGATGAAATGAGGAGTCCTGGTAGGGTTTGTGTTGAAGGGAGACAAGATCTGATATAGGTTTCCTACACCTATTTTTGCCTTAGATGGCTTCTGTAGAAGATTTAATAGTATTGAACTAAGAATAGAAGCAGAGAGGCCAGTTAGTTGGCTATCGCAGTCATCCCAGTAAGGGATAGTAGATATTTATTTAGGGAGGTAGTGAGAAAATGCTGGATTGATAGATTCTGTGACAGCCAACATTGTTGGAGGTGGGGAAGGGAGCCCAGGATACTCCAAAGATTTGGGGTTAAGCAATTCAAAGAATGGATTTGGGTGCAAGCAGATTTAGAAAGTGAAGAACAGTGGTCCATGTTGTATATATTCAGTTTGAGACTTTGAACAGACAAGTAAAGATATTGAGTAAGCAGCCAATAATTGAGTTTGAAGTTCAGAAGGAAGATCAGGCTAAAGATATAAATCGAGGATCACTGGCATGTACATATATTTAAAATCATGATACTGCATGGATTCACCAAGGACAGAAGCTAATTCAAGAATAGAAAAGGACCAAACTCCGAACCTGGAGACCTTCCACCAATTAGACATTGGGAATATTAGAATAAAACAGCCAAGATAAAGAATACCTGTGAAGTAGAAGCAGCAGCAGGAGAAAGTAGTATCCCAAATGGCAAGTGAGGAAAGTATATACAGTGAAGAAGTGAGCACCTGTGTGAGTGCCACTAAGAGGGTCAGTATCTCCAGCAGCAGCAGGAGACAGTGGTATCCCAAATGGTAAGTGAGGAAAGTATATACAGTGAGAAATGAGAACATGTGTGAGTGCCACTAAGAGGGTCAGTATCTCCAGCAGCAGCAGGAGACAGTGGTATCCCAAATGGCAAGTGAGGAAAGTATATAAAGAAAGGGAAGAGGGAGTGAACACCTGTGTGAGTGTCACTAAGAGAACCAGTAAAATGAAAACATGAATTTATCATTGGATTTTACAGTATGACAGTCACAGATGAACTAGGCAAGAGCAGAATACTGGAATGGTGAAAAAAGCCAGATGATAGGAGTCTAAGAGAAAAACAAGGCTCTACAGATTGAAGAAATTGAAATAATATAACATTTCCAAGGAATTTCACTGCAAAAGACATTATTCCTTTAAGGTAAAAACCGTTCTCATTTTATAGATTAAAAACATGGCACTGATATAATTAATAATTAGAAACAGGATTCAGATTCAGACCTGATTGATTCTTTCTGCTGTACTATGCTGTTTTCCCAAATGGCCAAAGAATTAGAAAGTAATCAGTCCATCCTTATTTTGTGTGGTTTTGTGAACATAAAGTGATTTATTTATGTAAATTACGTAGCCCTAACCCTGGCACATTATAGATGAAAAATACATGTTAGATTTCTTCCTTTTTTTTTTTTTCTTATTCCTGTTTACTGCCTGAAATATATGGGATCACTGGCAAATATAAAGCATATATTTATTGCATGTGGAGCAAATGATAACGTCAAACATATTGTAGCCTACTAAAAGAACATATGAAATTTATAACTTACATTTGTTCCTATAAAAGAGGTCTACAACAAATGTCTTATTTTTTTACTCCCATCTTACTCATTGCCAGATAAAAAGAAATATTCTATCCTATCCTGCAGACTTATAATAAAACATATGTAGATATAATTTTTAAACTTGCATTATCCTAAGAAATAGCTATGTACCTATATAAAGAAAGATTTTTTTAAAATCAGTTTTCCTCTAAACGCTTTTATAACATGTTTTTTACACTTTTTCATTTAATGGCAGCAAAATGAATGGCATATAGTACAGGACTACTTACATTATTTAGATAATTAGTTTAGCCACCAAACACAAGAAACAAAATGAATCTAAGTGTTTACAAAATGATATTTAGGTTTTAGCAATCACATGTGGATTTTAAATTCCAACTCCTTGGAAAAAATTACTTTTAAAACATATACATGGGATCAGTGTTTTAGATGTGTTCTGGAAATATTAACGGCAACAACTGTAACTGGTCTTATTTTGCTGGAATCTAAAAAAAATAGATTATTTAGAGAGATTTAGATGTAGTTGTAGGTACAGATAATAAGAGAACATATTTTGATATTGGAAGAGGTCCTTAAAACTTTTAAGTTTGCAATTTATTTATATCCCAGAATAGCAAAACATGGAAATAATCTTTTATTCAAAATTAGATACTACCTTGGGGGGTGAGAAATTGAGAAAGACGATAAAGACGATAAATATGCAAATTTCAAAACCGCTTATGGGAGTTGGGGATCCTGGGAAGCTGGTTGAGCTACAGTAATCAGGAACTTACTCTCTGAGGGGGGTGATATTTGATCTGAGAGTAAATGGACAAAAGGAGACAGTTGCACAGGTATTTTAAGAAAGAGCTTTCCAAATATGGGTGAAAGCAAGTACACGGGCCTTGAAAAATGACATCCCATGTTTCTGAATTTAACAGTCACAAAATAAATCTCTATGTGACTGGAACACAGTAAGAAACTTAGAAAATAATGGGAGAGGTGCTTAACGAGGTTGACCAGGCAAATTATGCAGGACCTTGGATGCCAAGGTAAAGGGGGTGAATTCCATTGTAATGGAAATGGAATCCTTGAGAAAACTTACCTAAGGGAGTTTGGTGATTTGATGAAGGCTTTGAGAAAACCACTCTGGCTGATCTGTGTAGAATGGGTCACAGTGGCCAACAGGACTACTTACTGGAAAGCTTTTAAGGTAGTCCAGGCAGCTGACAATAGTGGTGTGGAATATGATCTTAGCAGAGAAGAGGAAAATACAAAAGCTAGATATAGAAGTTATAACAGATGAAATAAATACATAAGGAAGTGTATGACAGGGAAGAGTAAAAGTTGAACTGACTGGGTGAATCTAAATTTGAACAGATTGAGTCTGAGATACTAGCAGTAGAACTGCAGAAAGACACTGAAAATAGAAACTTAAAGCTTACTAGGAAGAGCAGATTGAGCCAGCCATACAGTTTCAGTGTCATCAGCCTAGAGGGCATCATTAAACTATTAAAAAGACTAGCCTTTGCCCAGTCACAAGAGTTTGGGGGATTTGGGTGAAATATTTTCACTGCATAATGCAAAAAGCCTATCAAATAGAGGAAGTTAGGGTGGGAAAGGGAAGGGTTTCAAAACTAAAAGGAAGAGATGAAGAAGAGAGACTCACGTCTCTTCCTCCATTCCCAGTGAATGCTACTGATACCAGAGCTAAAAAAAGAAATTGTTTAGGCAGATAGGCTAAAAGGAGTCCTCAGCAAGGCTTCCCTTTGAACAAAAAGCAGCCCCAAAATCATATTTTTTCTAACAAAGAGCAGCCTATAAAATCAAACTGCAAACATAGATAAGCAAGCTGAAAGCTTGCATGGGTAAATGTTGGCAGCTATGCCAACAGGAAAGGGCTACCTAGAAACCAAGTATGTTCAACATGGAGTCGTCGTCGTCGTCTTCTTCTCCTTCTTCTTTTTTCTTTCTTCTTCTTTTCTTCTTTCTTCTTTTTCTTCTTCTTTTCTTTCTTCTTCTTCCTTCTTCTTTCTTTTCTTCTTCTTCTTTCTTCTTTCTTTTCTTCTTTCTTCTTCTTCCTCTTCCTCCTCCTCCTCTTTTTTTTTTTTTGGTCACCACGTGTACAGTAGAAAAGCAGGCAACATGGTACTGGTCAGGTAGAGAACCCATCTGGATAATAAAAGATTAGGGTGGGTGGCCACCTTCTTCAGGTGCTATGCAAATGGCACATTTAGTCCTAACCAGTTTTTTGTGCACTATGCAGATGGCACACCTGGTCCAACCAATGTCTTGTGCCCTATATAAATTAGACACAGCCTCCCCAGGCTCATCTGTAAAACCTCCTGCACTTCACGATGGATCAGAAGAGCCGCTCGAGATCTCTTTCTGCATGAGAGAGCTTTTCTCTTCCTTTTACCTATTGAACCTTCCCTCTTAACCTCACTTCTTGAGTGTCCACATCCTTGATTTCCTTAGTGTAGGAAAATGAACCTCAGTTATTACTCCAGACAAATGATGCTGCCTCTTCCCACCCTCTTTTCTGGGAAGAACCAGAAGTAACATTATGTTCTTGTACTAGTGATATAAGGTAAAAAGGGTATATTTATAGATACTAGCTGTTTATAGTTGAACATAAAAATGTGAATTGTCCTCAATGAGTTATAATTCAATTGTAAAACAAAAGCAATAGCCTTCTTGATTCTCTTTAATAATTCACCACAGCATAATATTTTAGTGAAAAGTTGTATATGTGAATTCTGAGTGGCATTTTCACTGTCCCACTCTACATAATCTTCCTTAACAAGTTTCCTTCACTGGTTCTCCCTGTAACTGATTATTTTCTCCCCATCCACCTCCCTAACCCTAGTGTATGTATGATCATCTTTTTTTCTCTTCTATATTTCTGCCTCCTTATTGTAGATAACTTCAGACTTTTTTGCTTCTTTATTCAGTCTATATTTCATAAAGATTAATCCATCAAAAGACCAGCAGAAAAGCAGATCAGATGATCTTCTGTATAATGTATATGTGTGTATGTATGTGTGTGAGTGTGTGTGTTGTGAAGAGGAGTGTTGTAGATACTTCTGCACTAATTGTTTTTATCTCTAATATTTGAGCTATTTTAAAATCAATTTTTAATAAAAGTGTGAAGAATTTTCTCATGATAGACACATTTTCTGAAATCATGAAACAGTTAAATTTTCTATTTGAAGTGGTTTACATTCTAAATCTTAAGTACTCCTAAACTTAGCCAATAATCAGAAACTCACAGGATTTCAAAAAAAGCATATAAAAACAATTAATTTGTCTCCATTTTAATTAAATGATGAAGCAATTTAACCAACTCAGCTTTTAAATTTAATCATAATTAATCTAAATAGGTACAGAATGCTTTATTGCAGTGGTTCAATAAGAGACTAGGCAGCTGGCAGGAACATTTCAACTCTGTGGGTTGCTTCATTTATTCAGAAAGTGATAACAGGGCAGAAAATCATTAAGAAGTTTTTTTGCTGAGATGACGATACATTTTTCCAAGCTTTTCTCTCGATATACTCTGAAAGACATAAACCTCAGTCACACTTAGAGTCTATTTACAAGAGTTCTTAGACTCGACCTCAAAAGCATGAGTCATAAAAAGAAAATAATAAATTGAATCTCATCAAATTAAAATTTGAATTCTGCAAAAGACCTTATGAAAGGATGACACGATAATTTAAACTATAATGTAAACATTTCTGTATGAAAAATTTTTATATATGCCAATAATGTATATAATTTAATGCCATCTTATATAGAATATATAGCAGTCCCGGATAATTGTGCTGTTCCTAAAACAATTTGAAATAAAATGTGATGAGCATTCTGGTTGTTTTCTGTCTTTTTCTTTTTCTTTCTTTTTTTTTGAGACAGGGTCTTGCTGTGTTTGCCAGGATAGTGGATAACTCCTGGCCTCAAGCAATCCACCTGTCTCAGCTTCCCAAAGATTGGATTTATAGGCATGAGCCACTGCACTTTTCCCATTCTAATTGTTTTCATCAGAACAATTGGCTCAGATGAATGTGTATAGTCTGTTACATATTACTGAAAGCAGAAGTCTTCATGTCATGCGCCAAACACTTATTTAATCCCGTACCTCCAAAATAGCAATTACTTTTCTACAAAAGCTATGCTGGCAAGAAGATGAAGAAAGGTTTGTCTTATGCAGATTGCTTATTGATAATTTGGACAAATAAGAGAGAAGTACACACAAGATACACAGAAAGAGACAGAGATTGAGAGAGAGAGAGATGCAAGGACACCTTACAGATATAACATAGGGTCTGAGTAAGAGTGAATGAGTTAGCAAGGTGACAGAAAAAGAGGTGACAGGTATGAGAAAAAGAGTATAAAAGCTGTTCATTGTTCTTATTGTTCTTTATACACTATTTTGTTTAAAAGTAGCACAAATGCAAAATTTTTGATAATACGTTTCCAATCTGTAAGACGGGTTACAAAAATAGGACAAAAGTTAAAATATAATAGTAAAAGGCTATGTTTGTAAATTTGAACACAACTACAAGTAAAATTATCCAAGCAACATAATTCTTTGTGATTATGTGTTTTAAAATGAAAGAGAATTATGTCTAATGAATATTCCAAATTACTACATATATTTTCAAAGATGTGGATGATTTAACATTGAGATTAGTAGAATAGTTTTTAAATATCTACATTTTTTCTAAATATAAGCAAAATTAACATTAACTCATGATAGACCTTTGAATTTACTTTCACTAAAAAAATGAATTACCTATAATTACAGATTCCCATAACTGGTTTTGGAATCCAAGGCAAAAAACAAAAAAATTATTTAAAACTACGCTTCACAAAAATGAACTGAAAGACAAAGTGCATCCTAGACTTACACATGAAACATAAAATTATAAAATATTTGAAAAAACATAAGAGAAAATCTTCAAGACCTAATATGAAGAAAAAGTTTTTAGACCTAATATCAAAGTATGAGTCAAAAAAATAATGATATACTGTACCTCATCAAAATTAAAGACATTTGCCCTACATAAGACTCTGTGAAGAAGATAAAAAGACAAGTTATGGACTGGGAAAAAAAATCTTTGCAAACCACATATTCAACAAAAGACACATATAGAGTACATTAAAAACTCAAATTAATAAAGCAACTTAATAAAAATGGGCAATAGATGTAAACATACTTCACTGACTAGGACATCCACATGGCAATTAAGTGTATCAAACTATATTCAACATCATTATTTATTAGGGACATGCAACTCAAACCACCATAGGATATCCCTACAACTCTATCAGAACAGCTAAAGTAAAAACTAGTGATAATACAAATGCTGGTAAGGATGAGGGAAAACAGGATCACTTTAGAAAATAATATTACCATAGTCAAATAATATCGCAGTTTTTTACAAAACTAACGTGTTCTACTACACAATCTAGCAATTGCATTATTGGGCAACATATGTTCCTCCAAAAATATACAAAGATATGTTCAAAGCATCTTTATTCATAACGGTGAGAACTATGGCCTAATGGCCTTCAGAGGGGGGAATAAATAAACAGATAAATAGGTAAACAAATTGTGATACATTTATACTATAGAATGTCCAGCAATTAAAAGGAACAAATTAATATGTATCATCATTAGAGGAATCTCAAGGAAATTGTGCTAAATTGTAAAAGCTAACCTCAAAAGGTTACATTCTTTATGTTTTCACTTATACAACATTTCTGAAATGTCAAAATTGTAGTATATATAACATTTCTGAAATGTCAAAATTGTAGTGATAAAGAACAGATTAGTGGTTCCCAGGGTTTGCTATGGGAGGGGAGGGAGTAAGGGTGGCTGTAAAGAGGGTTCTATAAGGAGTCTTTAATCTGTCTTTGATGCAACTATTCTGCCTCTTGACTGTAGTAGTGATCACATGAATTTACACATATGATACAATTGTGCCGAACTCAATACACACACATATACATATAAACACATGCACATATACAAGTGCATGTGAAACTGATAAAACCTAGATAATGTAGATGAATTACACCAATCTCAATTTCTTGGTTGTGATATTATATCTTTGTAAAATGTTACGATTGGGGAAAACTAGGTGAAAGGTACATAGAGTCTCTCTTACAACTGCATATGAATTTACAATTGTCTCGAGTAAAATGTTTTTGAAATTCAGAGATAATTTTAAAAATATATGGATATATATTATTTTGAGGTTAATCACTATAACTGGTGATCATAAAAACAATGCTCACGTTTGCTGCTTTAGGATGAAAACAATTAGAAACAAGCTTTTTATATACATAATTAACCAGTTTATTAAGTACATTACTTTGCTGGAATTTCATATTGAGAAAATAATAATATTTATAAAGGAGATTAGTTTACATATCAAGATATTGTTTAAACTCATAAGGAGTCAGATGAAAGTGAAGGATAAAATATATGAGCCAAAGTACATCTTTCTGCTCCAAAAGGGAATAGATTTTCAGTTCAGAAGGGTTTATACTTCCAAGGAGATAGTAATCGCTAATGGATACATGGTTTTCTCCTTGACAGGCCTTTGCATACTAGTAGTTTCCTATATCATCATCAGTACTAAAAACATATTGCTCCCTCAAGCTTAGTAAATAAGCAGTTAGAAGTAATTTTAGTAAAATAGAGAATTTCTTAGTGACTAGATTTTCTGCAATAGACCAGCAGATTAGACTTATTTATACATGATAGTAAATATTAATTTGTAATTTAAAGTGTTTAAGTAATTATAAATGTTATTTGCCACTAGTTGTACTTTCTGTCTTTCTATTCATTATCTTATTGAGTGTACATGTGGATCCTAAAATACTGAATATAAAGGAAGACGAATTCAGTTTTAGAAATCTTTTCTCCGTTATTATTATGTACTTATTTCAATAATACCATGAAGATAAGTTTTAAGAAGAAAAGAAAGGTTGTGATTATGAAAAAGTCTATAGCATATATTTAGCTACAGCATGTCAATAGTGCCATTAAAACTTTGTTTTAAATGGTTTTAGCTCCAACCATTTGATTTCAAGCTAGATTTCATTAGTTCATTTTTGTTTCAGGTTTTGGGGTAATTTGGTATATAATCAAAATTGCCCTTGAATCTTCCTCAAAGGACTGTAATTAATAAAATAACCACATACAGCAATGTGAATTATAATACGTTGCTCTCAGAACTACAAAATATATAATTCCATTGAGAAATGATATTCAAAAATTAAATCATTCAAGGGTTTGACTACTTGGAACTTTCAATAGTTCTCTGAATTGGCATTGATTTATCTAGAATTTATTATATGACTTGATTAGGTTTAAAGTCATTAATGACTCTGCTTGCATTGTTAAAGGTGATACTGCTAACTCATTACAAGTAGTGGCAACCCTTGCTTACATTATCATTCATAGCCATTTCTAATCAAGTGCCTATAGAAGGTAAGGCTTTGAGGGACCAGGTAGAATACTTAGTAAAAAAAAAAAATGAGTGTAATAAGCTGATTGGTTGCTTCTAAGTACACTGAAGAACTTGGGGAAAAGAAAGTGATATACTCAGGACTTTAAATCCTCCAATTTAAGTTCAAGTGAGTGACCATAAAGTTCTTTACTGCCTTAAAATTAACACATTTTCTGTAGTCCCATGATGAAGATTTTAGAAAACCAAACTAAAAGCCTAAAGCAGCAGATGGCTGAACTTTCATGCAAAATTTACCACCAGCATCTCTGGTAAAATTAGGGCATTGTTTGGTGTATTAGTCTGTTCTAATGTTGCTATGAATAAATACATGAGATTAGATAATTTATAAAGAAAAGATGTTTAATTGACTCTCCATTCCACATGGCTGGGAAGGCCTAAGGAAACTTAGAATTATAGCAGAAGGCTAAAAGGAACCTTCTTTCACAGGGCGGCAGGAAAAAGAAGTGTGGAGCTAAAAGGGGAAAGCCCCTTATATAACCATCAGATCTCATAAGAACTCAATCACTCTCATGAATATAGTATGGGGGTAACCACCCCAATGATTCAATTACCTCCCATAGCATCCCTCCCATGACATGGGGATTATGGGAACTAAAATTCAGGATGAGATTTGGGTGGGGACAAAGCCAACTCATATCAACTAATAAAGTAATGGAGCCTGAAAATTGAAATAAAGGGCATACTGACGAAGTATTTGATTGGTGCAAAAGTAATTGCAGTTTGGCCATTACATTCAGTAACAAAAATCACAATTACTTTTGCACAAACTAATATCATTAAACTGGGGAACTTATATCCAAGAGGAGTCCAGTGGACACTCTCAAAAACAATGCTATGAGAATTAAATTTATGAGAGGAGTCCGGGCATCCTTAATGAGCTCTTTGGCAGCTATTGTTTGTAGGCCAAGATGGACAATGGGAATGTATCTCCTCAGATATAAATTTGGGCCATCTCTGGAACTACAGGTATACACTGCCACGCCCGCCTAATTGTTTGTATTGTAGTGGAGACAGGGTTCCACCTGTCTCAAACTCCTGAGCTCAGGCAATCCATCCGCCTTGGCCTCCCAAAGTGCTAAAATTACAGGCATGAGCCACTGCACCCTACTCAACCAGAATAACTTCTAAATAATGATAATAATGTATTCATTCTTTTGCCTAATGGGATACATCTGTCACTTACACAATTTAAAACGTGCTAACCTTGTCATTAAAAGAGAATACATTGTTTTTATTATTATACTTTGGGCTCTGGGGTACATGTGCACTCCCTGACTCTCCATCTCTGCCAGACAAGGAGCCATGAAAGGAAAAGAAAATTACGAAATGGGTGTTGTCTTAGTTAGGCTGCTATGACCAAGCACATAAACTGAGTAGCTTATAAACAATAGAAATTTATTTCTCACTGTTTTGGGGGCTGAAAGTCCAAGATGAAGGTGCCAGTATGGTCAAGTTTTGGTGAGAGCCATTGACATGGTTTGGCTGTGTCCCCACCAAATCTTATCGTAAATTGTAAACCCCGTAATTCCCATGTGTTGAGAGAGGGATCCAGAGGGAAGTGATTAGATTATAGGGGCGATTTCTCTTATGCTGTTCTTGTGATAGTGAGTGAATTCTCACGAGATCCGATGGTTTTATAAATGGTACTTTATCCTGTACTCCAAAGGCTGAAGCAGGAGAATCACTTCAACCTGAGAGGCAGAGGTTGCAGTGAGCCGAGATCGTTCCAGCGCCATTGCATTCCAGACTGGGTGACAGAGGAAGACTATCACACACACACACAAATGTTATGCTGGATTAGGCTGGTTAAGCGAGATGAGAATGGATGCTAAACTGATAAAGGATAGAGGGAGGACAGCTTTGTACTGGCACAATTTAAGCTGAAACTACATTTCCCAAAATTATTTCCATATATATTTCACAACATAAATTTGTTTTGTGAGCTTTAGATTTAGCAGCCGTATTTTTATCTTCTGAACGTTGATGCAGGTTCACCAGTTACTGTGTCTACTCACATGCATTATTGTTGCTCTGCTAGCTAACTTTGTTGGTAAGGGGTAGCACCAGACCTGTACCTCCTCTAGAACCTGCTGAATCTACTTCTTCAGCTTTTCTGAGTCTTCCCTTAAGCACATGTGCAGCTCTGTGGGGAAGTGCACTAACTTCTCCATCACACGTTGAAAGTGGTGAGAGACAGATGAAAGTTCTGGTTTGCGCCCATGGGGTTCCATTCATTCTCATAGATTTCAGTTTTGTCACGTTCTTGTTCATATCCAAGTTTCCCTCCTCGCTGCTGGATTGGCTGACTCGTAACACATTTGGCTAAATAACTAACACAGAAACAATTTCTGTGCACAGACTCTTCCACCAACATCACAACTGCCCATGGTCTGATCCTTATACTAACTGAATCATTTATAGTGGCTCTGTTTTTCCTTAATGAACCCTTGATGAGAAAGAGAGAGAGAGAATATAATGATGATGAAAAAACTGTATCAGAAAATGGCATTTTTAACACTGCATTGTTCTGTATTATCTGAAAGAATATAACTTATTCCACAATTTGGGTACAGAAACAAGCAAACAAAAAAATAAAAACGAGAAAGGCAAAAATAAATAAATAATAAAAATAAAAGAGGTCAATTTTTTTTCTAGTGTCCCTTTGTTGAACAATTAAAATACAAAAATGCCCTCAAAGCATCCAGTTTTAAAAGAACAGCAAAAAGCTCCACTATCCGTTATTTAAATGGTATACTGAACAATGTTGGCCTAGAGTTATAAATATCTAAAATGATTTAATCTAAATATTTCTGCCTTAATAAAGTACATAGTAACTTTACTTAAACCAATGGATTAGAAAGCAAATTTAAATAATTACTATATTTCCATACCTTTAATGATGTCCTTTTCAGTACATGCAATAGCAATTATTATTTGTGTAGTGCTTGTCTTGCACCAGGAACTACACTAATTACTTTAGGTTTATTAATTTGTCTTCCTAGTACTTTATAAAATAGGTGCTATTTTTACACCAGTTTACAAATGGAGAAAGTAAAGCCCAAGGAGTTTAATTTGCCTGAGGAAATATACCTAATAAATAAGAGATCAAGAAATTGAACTTAGGTTTTCTGATCTCAGAGTGTATATGCTTACTTCTTTGATAGCTATTTTTGAAATTCTCAATAAAAAATCATTTTAAAAATATCAAAACATGTATCAACTCTAGCAAAATGTTGGAGTCATTATTCTAATCTGTAGAGTTGTCTTATCATTAAGTTACCTAAGGAGATGATGATGAGGAGATGGTAAGAGGGGTAAGATGAGGAGGAAAGGCTATATGTTTACATATATTAGTATAAACAATATATACACACATATCTATACATATGTGTGTTATATGTGTGTATAAAGATATATATATATATATACAGCAAATTGAATAGAATTACATAGTTGATAATAAAACATGAATGTACATTAAAGTATTTTCATTACTTTTAGATCTTCTGCCTGTAACCCTATTCCTAAATGCATAATTATCCTGCTATATCTTGTTGTTCCATTAATAAATATTGTCTATCAATTTCCTACTATGGAAAATGAAGTTTTAGACTATTCATGCTGCATCAAACATTTTCCCTTACCACATTCTTTCAATAAAGTTTAATTAGATGTATTTAGTAAATATTATGGTTTACATTATCACAATCATGTATATATTGGTTATATCTGATTTCTATAATGTTCTGAAATGATGTAATTTAATAGGGATTAAATGCTTATGTTACCTAGAGAGAACAATTAACATTTGGGGGGCATTTTTCCTTTTTAATTTCTATCATTTGTTCTCTGAATTTAATACTGTCTTTAGTATAATGAAGTTTAATGTGTGTATATATGTATATATGTGTGTGTGTATACTATATATATATATACACACACACACACACACATAGTAGGTAATATATATACACTATATATAGTATATATTGAGAGTATGTATATAACCTGTAGTATAGGTAGAGAGAATATGTATATTTATACTATACACACACATACACATACATATATAAACGTATTCAAGTTGGAGGCATCCTTCTGCCACCCTTCCTCTGTCTCCTCCAGTCTCAGTTGCTTTATCACCACGGAAATACTTTCTTCATCATGCTGGGATTTTCTTTCTCTTTTCTCCTCCATGGGATGCCTGTTTCATAGATCCTGTTGTCTCTTTCTTTCTTTAAACCTCTCAATATCTCACCTTGCAGGAGCATGTTCTTCAGCAGCATCATGATAAAGGGTCCATGTGAGATAAAAACTATTGTAGAATTGGTCAAAATTCCCAATTTGTTACAGAATTCTGAATTGAAAATCATTCTAGGAATTTTTAGAACAATCCTTCTACATTTCCACTTTGCTCCTCAGAAAGCTCATAACATTCTCTGTTCATCCTTTTAATTTGACTTTGCTTTATTTATTTATTAATATCTTTGTTCTCTTTCTGGAAGCTTTTCAATTCCTTACCTTTAGATTCTAAAATATCAGGATGAAATACCTTGGTGATATAGGTTTTCATTTATTGTGCTGGACTCTCTCTGGATATTTTCAATCTGAAAATGCAGGTACTTAGTACCAGGGAATTTTCTTGTATTATTTCTTCCATAATTGCCTGTCCTCTATTTTTTTGTTTTGTTTTGTTTTGACTTTTTGGAATTCTCTAATCTCTATGCATTTTCCAGTTCCTAAGTGGCATGTAATATCTCCTAAACTAAGTCTGTTGTTTTCTTTTTTATACTATCCCATCTTCCATCATGTCTTCTCCTCATTGAAATTTCTGCAATTTTCTTATTTATTTTATAATATATGCTGTATATATACGCACATTTATACATAACCCTGTATATTTATAATTTCTTTTGTTTCACATATTTACTCCGTATCTCCTGAGTACTTTTCTCCTGCTGTTTGTTTATTTGGTGTTCTAGCTTTTATGTTAAGGATTCTTCCCTGTGTCTGAATCTGGGATATTATTCATATTTAGTGGTGGAGACATTAGAAAACAGATTGGTATATGTCAACTGGCATGCTTTAGTAGCTGATAGTAAAACAAGTTGGTCTCTGCATTGGAGGTCCCTCAACATTCAGTGAATATTTTCTCTTCAACATGTCACTTACTTTTACTTCATGTTGTTGTTTCTAGGTTGTATTTTTATCTCTGAGCTCAACAGAGCAAAATTGCCAGAATATAAAGATGTTTTTGTCAGAGTTAGGAGTTGGTAGGTATAGGCAGTCACTTAGCACTGCACAGTATTGAAGATCTGTCTCTTACTGGCCCTTCCACAATATGTAACCATATTGGACCATTCTTGTATTACTGTAAAGAAATATCTCAGACCGAGTAATTTATTTTAAACAGAGAGGGTTAATTGGCTCACAGATCTACAGGCTTTACAAAAAGAATGGTGCCAACACCTTCTCAGCTTCTGGAGAGGCTTCAGGAAGCTTCCAATTATGGCAGAAGGCAAAAAGGGAGCAGGCATGTCACCTGGTGAATGCAGGAGCAGGGGGGGAGTGTGAGTGAGGTGTCAAACACTGTTAAATGATTAGATCTCATGAGAAGTCTCTCACTACTGCAAGGACATCACCAAGAGAATGGTGCTAAGATATTCATAAGATTCATAAGATATTCACCCCTAAGATCCATCCTCTACAAGCAGGTCCCACCTCCAACATTGGGGATTACATTTCAACATGAGATTTTAATGGGAACAACATCTAAATTATATCAGTAACACACTCATCTGACTCCACTTCAGGAAAACAACAGTACTTTCAAAAGTACCTAGTGCCTTCAATTCTTGAGCTTCTTCAGAGTTCTATTCTGCAAGTATAACATCAGTTTTCTGTGGCTTATTATATCATTTAGTATTTTTCCATACACTTTCTGTTTTACTTTTCTGCTATGTTCTTTTCTCCTATTGTTCTTTCCTTTTAAGCATTGCTTTTTGAAATTATTTTATTTGTACTATTAAAATAATTCCCTTGAGAGAGAAGACATAGCTATGTGCAATACTTAGTCATAATAATAAGATTTTTTAAATTTTAAACTTAGCAGTCAATTTATGTTGTCTATATAGTTTAATTGATGTGATTTGTTATAATTATAAATTAGAAATCCAAGCCAGAAAATTTCAACAAGAATCTTGGCTTTGATTTGATTTGATTAAATTGTGATATCAATTTATTATCTCTTGTCACCAAATAATTTACTTATCTAAGGTAATCATATTTTACTGAGTATAGTATCTTATTATAAGAAAAATACAACCTAAATGACTAAGATGGGAAACACTATGCAAATTAAATTTGGTGTCCATGATAATACAGAGATTGTTTCTATTTTAAGAAACCACATAAAAGCATGACACAAAGCCCATAATTTTTGTAAATAGTATTAATTAATAATTAAGGTCTATTAATCATTAAGTTTAGAGAAAATATAATAAAGCACTAGGAGCAAACTTCCAGCTTGGGAAATAAATGATTTGGAATCAGTTGAAAGACTGTTACCTAGTATTCTATCTAGTGTTTAGAATTTGTTTTCTGTTTTTGAGGTAGGAGTAAGAACATGGAAGTCTCAGTACATATTTCTGAACTCTTTTCTCTTAATTCCTTGACAGGATAACTCAGCCATAAAAATTACCTTAGCTAATTGCCTACTAAAATAATCCTCCCCCGTATCTTTCCTTTCTCATCAATTCTCCACTGTCCAACAGACTCTGACAGCTTGATCTTCAGAGGTGTTGAGAGTTCTCACACCTACTAATGTGAATGAAAAAAAAAAAGTCCCCAAACTTCACATTTCCTGTGTGACATAGAAAAGACCATTCCAAATACAACTACATTAAGCAAATACAACTTAAGAAAACTTTAAACAAAATAAATGTTTACCCTTGAGGATATGCACTTAATTTCTAAGAGAGTACTGCAGGGGCAATTAGACACCATAGGGGCACCATGGTCATTAGACAAATAGGCAGCTCACTGTCAGGGGTAAATGATGAAGCTGAGGCTAAGAACTCTGTGGGCATGTAAATGACTAAACTATTCCCAAGAGTGGTAGACATTGTGATGGACAAAGAGAAGCAGATTCATTTAGAGTCCTTTAAGTAATTTAGAGTAAGTCTAATGAAACGGAAAGGCCCAAGTCTTCATGAGACTAACCCTATAGGGATAGACACAGCTTCCGATAACACAGGTATAGCTGTAAAACAAATAGAAGAATGAACAGTACTTGTCGAATGATTTTAAATCAGTCATACTATCATGACTCCATAAAAAATGAAATCTAACTAATCTAGCTTGGGTCAATGTTAAACTTCAATATATACTTCCAAATTATCTCTATCAAATGCTAAAATTCCTTAATATTATTTATTATAAAACCAGAAAAAATAAGTATACTTCCAGTACTATATATAATGAAGATCTTATATGAACAATACCTAGTATTGGAATAATGAAAGAGAGTTTCTCAGTAGAATCTTTATGGCATTTAATTAGTATTCTACAATTTTTTTGTGGGACAAAATGAACATGAATTAAAGATTATGAAGGCAAGTGATGAAGAAAATGGAAAACTCTATGAGAGCATGAGTACAATCTCTGAAGATGGACATTACTGCAAATGTTAAGTATGTCAGCTTTTTTAAACTCTCAAAAATAACAGGCCTGCAAAATTCTGATTTGTGAGACATTTGAAAGACTGAAAGCCTATTTTCCCCTGGCTTTGACAATTTATAAACTCCAGAATTACGTGCAATGCCTGTGCATGATCAAAAGGCAGACACTACAAGTAAAGTCGTTAAGTAAGAGAATACTCCAGATAAAGCAAGGAAAAAAATAAGAAATATAAACAATGACAACAAAAGTTATAGAAGCTCTCAGTAAAATAGTAGGCAACATTTTGATGTCTGGCCTAATTAGTCAACGAGAATCAATACTGGAGAATAGCAGTCAGCAGCTCATAAGACAAACATGGTACATAGGCATTATAGCCATAAGTTGATCCCCAATAATATTTCTCTTAGTAACACTGAGTTTACATGTAGTGATGTGACATTTATAAAAGTTGAAAGTTGAAAAAGATAAAGTGGAAAAAATCTGTAGTCATTTTAGTAAAATATTGGTTTTGTTTTGTTTTTTTTTTGTTAGATTAGAATCTTGTATAAAAACAGAAACTCACCCCAGTCCTTAAAAGCCTGGGTTTGAATTCTGACTCTAAAATCACTAGATTCATGGATTTGGGTAATTAACATCTCTGCCTCAGTTACCTCATTTGTAAAATTGGCATGTTGTAAACTTCATTAGGGTGCTCTGAGATATTCATCTCATAAATTAGTTAATATGTATAAATTGATTAGACTAATACCTGACAGCCAGTAGGCACCATGCAAGTGTTTGCTGTTATTATCATCATTATTTTAAGAAATTTTAGGAATCTTACTTTGCACCAAGCCTGTAGAAAACATTCTTAACTCTTCCTAATACCTACCAAAAAAGAGAAATGTTACATATTGCATCTAACTACCCTTGAAATTAAAAACAAATAAATGCTGAAAGCTGTAAAAAATGATAAGTATGTGATGTCACCATGTAATAGCAAAAGCAGCACTGTGGCTAATCTTGTCAGAATTATCTAAAGTCATTGACTTTGGTTCCCTCTCATCTTCTTTACCGTGTTCTTTACTTTCTGCTGGTAGTATTGCTTTCCAGAACATCTGGGCTCTTTTTCTAGAGACAAAAGAAATCATTTGATTAAATTTTTAATTAATGTCAAGTCATTTATTGACTCTGGGTTGGTTTTCTGGCACAATATAATTATGACATGTTCAACTACCAATTATGTTCAATGGCAGTAAAGGATACTAGCCAATGTATCAGGCTGACCATTGTTAGTGCTTTTGGAAGGGAGAAACCTACTTTTTTCTTTTTGTTGATCAATATTCAGTGATTATTGATCAAACTACATTTATGTTTCCTGAAATGTTTTACCTCTCTTTTGACATATGTCAATAATATTGTTATTTGAAAAGATCAGAACTAAGCACATTTAAAGCAATTACAGTTTCTTATTGGAAGAAGTCAAGGTACACAATAAGCAGATTACTAATTTTATTTAATGGAGGCATAGACATCATTGCCTCTAAAATCCTCACAAGGCTTTCCAGCACACACACAGTTGTCTATGCTAAGTTTGACTGAAGGAAGGGCATATCAGACATCCTGGATAATTAACTTCTTTTTCAAGCTCAAGCTTATAAACAAGGTCAGGACACTCCACATTTAGCATTGGCTGGAGACAAGCTATGGACCACCTTACCTGCACCAAGTGTGGCTCATAAGAGACTCAGGCTGGAGCCTTCTTCTCATCCAATATGTTTAGCTCCATAGTCTTTTGTATCTCAAAGAAAATGCATTTCCTAATACAGTTTGTAGAACTAGAACAAAGAGTAGTAATTCAGATGTCCCTGAGAATCATTCTTGTAAGCCATTAGACCAACTAGTATACCTTACTCTGTGCTAGTGAATAAAGGGGAAAAAAATGTGAAGTGACTCTTTTCTGATATTGGAGATTGTCCCAGATAAATTGATAATAATAGTTTTCGTAATGTTACTAAAAGTAGCATCAACTTACTCTTATTGTGTATAGTGTTTTTAAAAATTACCTATATTATTTTCTTTTATTACTACAACACTAACACTGAGTTAGGAGACTGAAGCTTAAAAGGTTAAAGCATGAAATCATCCAAAGGACAAAGCTGTAGTTATACCTGTGTAGTTTAACTTCAAGGACTATCTCTTACCACATCTAAAGATGAATCCTGGCCCTTTTTGAGCATTGTTTCCAGGCACTTCCACATTGCTCCTGACTGTTTTTCAAGGAAATCAGATAAATTATGTTGGTGATCTCACTAGTCCTGTAAGTCAAGAGATTCTGAGGGAAACTAGCAAAATTTATAACCACTTTCACAGGCCAAACTGAGAATTCCTGTTCTATGCTGTATTGCACAGAGAGCAACAGAATTAAAGTGTGTCATGATTTTGACTCATACTCGATGCTTTAGGGAACATGCTAACATCACCTTTCATAATTTCCCTGTCTCAGTGCTGTGTGTAATTTTTTTAAAGTTGAGTTTCATGGAAAAACAGATGATGCCTTTTTTTTTTTTTTTTTTTGAAAAAAGCACTATTAGGACATGGACTTTGAATACATTTACAGTAAATGTAGGAAGTTGATCTTTTTGCAACAAGAAAGGTGAATACAGAACCCAGAATGCTACTTTTCTGACCATTATTTTAAAATCACAGAAATAAACATGGATTCCTGTGGTCTGTTTTCCTGAAACAAAAAAATACCTGAATGCCGCATCACAATACCAGTCCGCTGATATAAAAGGTATATCAATCTGCATTGCTGTTTCTACATCTTCAAAAATTTTATTGAACAGAGTATATCATATTAGATTTTAGCCCCAAATACCTATTCAAAATCAGTCTAGGTCGAGTTGGCTCACACCTGTAATCCCAGCACTTTGGAGGCTGAGGCTGGTGGATCACCTGAGGTCAGAAGCTAGAGACCAGCCTGGTCATCATGGTAAAGCCTCATCTCTACTAAAAAAAAAAAAATACAAAAAATAGCCAGGAGTGGTGGCAGGCACCTATAATCCCAGCTACTCGGGAGGCTGAGGCAGGAAAATCACTTGAACGCGGGAGGCAGAGGTTGCAGTGAGCCAAGATCCTGCCATTGCACTCCAGCCTGGGTGACAGAGCAAGACTCCATCTCAAAAAAAAAAAAAAAAAAAAAAAATCAGTCTATTCATCAATACAGTCTAAAAGATACCGGTTTCACTAATATGCTTCCAAAATATAGTTTTTGAAAAAGCCATTTTGCCAATAACATTTTAAATTAAAATATTAATACAAGAGGAAATATCTCTATGTACACAATAGGATCAAATAAACAAGTATATACCTAGGCTGCTATTTGCACAGAATTAGGCAGTAAAAATACAAATGACAAGATATTTCAATACTTCATTCTCTTTGCAGGAAAGTAGCAACTCTTCTTATCATTTTCCTGATAACAATAATAGATCTCAATATATATCCCATTGCTATTTACTATTAGCAATCATTTAGAACAGCAGCCTCTTCAGTTGAGTAGGTGAGACGCAGCGGGCTTTAGAGAGAGGTAGCCAACAATCAGCAGGTTTATTGGATCTGCCAGCAGGTAGATTACTTTAAAACTTGAACCTGCTGAGATTTTGTTTTTTGAAGAGTCTATTTGTATTTTTGTTGTTGGTTTTGCTATATCTTTGTGGTAGTGAATTTCACGTAAGCACACACACACTATCAAGTAATTCTGAGACCTAGATCAGAGAGAGTAAATTATTTGCCAGTAGCGGTCATTATCAGTGAGCTTCACCTTAACACTGGAGAAATGAGGATTGACAGTTGTAATTATGTGGTTTCAAGAAAACCAATCTTGTGAGTACATTTTCAGTATCTCTACTTATATGCATTTACTTATTGCATCAAAGTTGGTTGGCTTAAGAGGAAACATCTTCAAATACAGCAACGTAATAAATTAAGTTGTTGACACTGGAGAATAATGGAGAAAAAGAACAATTAACTAAATGCTTTTTCTCACTCCTAACCTTCTTAAACAATATTGAACCTGGCTTTAAAATAGGATGTTATTAGTATGATAGCTAATAGCCATAAATTATTGAGGTTTACTCTGTGCTAGGCACTGTGCAAGAAAATAACGTACATTACTTCTAATCCTCATAACAATCTATTTAAAGATAGTTACATTTTTTATCTTTTAGAGCTGGGAAAAAAAATGAGTCGAATTTACATAATTGTCCCATAGAACAGCTAGTTAGCATTCAACAGGTTCGTAAAACCATAGTAGTTTAGAAGGTTAAGAAATGTTAAATGATCTACCACAGAGTCATAGTATTCTGCCTCCTTTTGGTAATAACAATGATTGCAAAAACACTTGTTACAATAATATCAAAAGGTTTTATTCAAAAGAAAAATGAACTGCAAGTGAATTAAAGAATAAGGAATTTGTCATCTCAATAAACCAAGAGGCAGAGATAGACTTAGTAGGTTAATACAATTATCAAAGGCTCAGTTTGTTTTTGTCTCTCCATTGTGCCATCCATAATTGTGTCTTTGTTCAAGGTTGCTGCAGCAAGTATGAGATAGATGCCAGCAGCAACCCAGGTGTACAGCTTCATTATCATATCCAGTGGGGATAAAGGAGGACCTTGCCACAGCCATCAAAGAGAAGTGTTGAGCTTCATACTAACTGGGCCTCTCCAAACAGAAGTGTCAATGCTGTGTACTAATTGTTAGGACATCTCTGTGTATCACTACAACAAACGTGAATAAGACTGATCAGCCTGTGTCTTTGAAAGGACCTGGACCTGAAATGATAAAAGTCTTGGTGTTTTCAAGGAACTCCTAAAATGCCAGTAAGTCTGAACACTGTAAGAAAAAACAAGAATAGCAAATATTGAGGATACAGATATTGACGAGGCCAAATCATATGGGCTTTCATAGGCCAGGTGAAAGAATTTTTTTTTTGTTTAATAGATAAATATTCATGCAATTTAGACAAAAAGGAATATGGTCAAACTTAGGTTTTAAAATGATTAATCTGGCTTTTGTATGGAAATGATTTCTGGGTAATAAAAACAGAAAATTGATTAACTATACCAATAGTCTGTGAAAGAGACAATGGTCACTGGTACCAGAATTATATCAGTGAAAATAGTGATCAGTAAATCGACTTGAGATACACTTTGTAGTCAGAATCAACAGGACATATCGATGCCTTTTTATAAGATACTTTCAGTAAACCGTTTTCTTAATCATGTTTGAATAGATTACCTGGCTAGCTTTTTTGGGACTTTTTTTTTCTGGGGCTGAGGGAATGCTGAAACATTAATGAAAGGAGGATAAAACACAATTCTGGAAAGACAAAACTACATGCCTTTCTAGGATTTGCCTTCCTATTAAATTGATTCATGTAAACTTAAATTTACTTTGAAGAAGATTGACTTGAACTTAGAAGAAGACTTCTACTGCTCAGTAGTTGGTTGAAGTCTTAGCTACAATCTGCAGTAGGATTTTGAGAGTTGTCCATAGGGGTTTTCTATGTCCTTTATCTATGATTATAGTAATGTTCTTTCTGGAATGCTATAGTCCATCACTAAACAAATCAGATATTGCTAGGTGATGCCACTGTAATAAGAGACACTGAGTAACCCAGGTAGTAAACATGTGTGGAATTATAATAATAGAGTCACCTCCAAAACCAAACTATGGTATTTGAGGATAATAGTGACAATGTGTTTCTTTGTTGTTGGTTTTATTTTGAGACACTGTCACCCAGGCTGGAGTGCAGTGGCACAATCTCAGCTCACTGCAACCTCCGCCTCCCAAGTTCAAGTGATTCTCCTGCTTCTGCCTCCAGCATAGCTGGGACTACAAGCCTGTGTCACCACATCCAGCTAATTTTTGTATTTTTAATAGAGACAGGTTTTCACCATGTTGCCAGACTGCTCTCGAACTCCTGACCTCAGATGATCCACCTCAGCCTCCCAAAGTGCTGGGATTACAGGTGTGAGCCACCACATCGGCCAACAGTCACATTTTAAGTTGTGTTAAAATTATTCTGTGAAAAAATAGGGTTGTTAGAACTTAGATAGTGTCTTTGAGATCTTCTGGCAGCAAATTTGCTTTTGGAGAAGTCATCTTTCAAAAGTTCATTATTCAAAGATTTATCGGATGATTAGAATTTTGACGATAAGATAATTCAGATTGATTTTTGGTTATTTTCCTTGGGTGAAAGCAGAGGCATTTTTTCCATAAGGAATTAGTATCCTACCTCAGTGACCTCTAATACTAACAAAATCCAAGTTAACATTCATGGTGTGTCCCAAGTGGTCTTCTTGACTATGAGGAAATCTTCTCACACAGATATTCACAGCTCTTCTTCATATTCTCACACTAAGAGCCAGGAGTCTACATCAAGAAAATATCATTGACATCTAATAAGACCATACAAATATTTTCCTAACAATTTACAGTATGTGCATTCCTCCATGTTACAAAACAAAACCATGCCTGATAACAGTCAAAAGCTCCATCTTGATAGCTCACATGTATAGAAGGCTGATTTTAATTTAATCACTTCAATTTGTCATCTATATTCTGAAATTTATTAATTAAGACTCACTATTATAGAACAGAGTACCTAAACAAGAATGTCATTATCCTTTCTGTAACTGGTTATATGATATTTGAGAGAGATACATACAATCCCCTTGCATTATAAAAATTTAGTTAACAAATGGCCCTATTAATCTCAGTATTGCCATTTTACATTTTAAGGACTTTTTTTTTTTTTTGGTTAGGCCTTTGTCCACCAAATCATACTATGCCCACCAAATCATACTATGCCCTTTAAAAGGGCTCATGAGAAGGAGGTATCTCTGGATTCAGTAAAACAAAGATGAAATTCTGAGGAAATGATTTTAGTTATAGACGCAGTGAATCTTGAATTTACATTTTGCTATTGCTTAGATCTCAAGAACTCAAAGCCATCTTTCTCAATACTATAGTTGCGGGGGGATTTAATAGTATGTTTTGTCACATTATTTCTGGCTTTCATTTAATGTTTATTAATGTGTATACTTAATTGAAAAATTCGAACATAAATTTTTTTTATTTAAGTAATTTATTTATTTTACTTTAGGTGCATACTATATCTGGCATTTCTCCACATGTTATCCCTCCCCCACCCCCCCCCCGCCCCCCATTGTCTCTCCCCTAACCACCCCCAGACTGTCCCCTGTGTGTGATGTTGCTCTCCCTGAGTCCACGTGTTCTCGTTATTCAACACCTACCTATAAGTGAGAACATACAGTGCTTGGCTTTCTGTTCTTGGGTCAGTTTGCTGAGAATGATGGTTTCCAGATTCATCCAAGTCCCTACAAAGGACACGAACTCATAGTTTTTTATGGCTGCGTAGTATTCCATGGTGTATATGTACCACATTTTCTTTGTCCAGTCTATCAGTGATGGGCATTTGGGTTGGTTCCAGGTTTTTGCTATTGTACACAGGGCTGCAATGAACATACGTGTGCATGTGTCTTTATAGTGGAACGATTTATAGTTCTCTGGGTATATACCCAATAGTGGGATTGCTGGGTCAAATGGAATTTCTATTTCTAGATCCTTGAGAAATCGCCACACTGTCTTCCACAATGGTTGAACTAATTTACACTCCCACCAACTGTGTAAGAGTATTCCTATTTCTCTTCACGAGGACCACATCCTCTCCAGCATCTGTTGTCTCCCGATTTTTATTGATCGCCATTCTAACTGGCATGAGACGATATCTCAGTGTGGTTTTGATTTGCATTTCTCTAATGCCCAGTGATGATGAGCATTTTTTCACATGTTTGTTGGCCTCATATATGTCCTCTTTTGAAAAGTGTCTGTTCATATCCTTCGCCCACTTTTGAATGGGGTTATTTGTTTTTTTCTTGTATATCTGTTTTAGTTCTTTGTAGATTCTGGATATTAGCCCTTTGTCAGATGGGTAGATTGCAAAAATTTTTTTGCCAGTCCGTGTCTTTGCATTGGGGCATTTAGGCCATTTACTTTCAATGTTAATATTGTTATGTGTGAATTTGATCCTGCCATTTTGTTACTGGCTGGTTTTCTTTCTTATTAGTTGATTCATTTTCTTCATTGCATTTTTGGTTTTTGCCAACTGGTTTGCTTTTGTAGTGACTAGTACTTGTTCCTTTCCATGCTTAGTGTTTCTTTCAGGAGCTCTTGTAGGGCAGGTCTGGTGGTGACAAAATCTCTCAATAATTGCTTGTTCATAAAGGATTTTATTTCTCCTTCACTTATGAAGCTTAGTTTAGCTGGATATGAGATTCTGAGTTGTAAGTTCTTTTCTTTAAGGATGTTGAATATTGGTGCCCACTCTCTTCTGGCCTGTAGAGTTTCTACCGAGAGATCTGCCGTGAGTCTGATTGGCTTCCCTCTGTGGGTGACCTGACCTTCTCTCTGGCTGCCCTTAGCATTTTTTCCTTCATTTCAACCTTGGTGAATCTGACGATTATGCGCCTTGGGGTTGCTCTTCTTGAGGAATATCTTTGTGGAGTTCTCTGTATTTCTTGAATTTGAAATTTGGACTGCCTTGCTAGGCTTGGGAAGTTCTCCTGGATAATATCCTGGAGTGTTTTTTCCAGCTTGGATCATTCTCCCCGTCATATTCAGGTACACCGATCAAGCATAGATTAGGTTTTTCACATAATCTCATATTTCTTGGAGGCTTTGTTCATTTATTTTCACTCTTTTTTCTCTTACATTGCATTCTCTTTTTATTTCATTGAGTTGATCTGCAATCTCTGATATTCTTTCTTCTCCTTGATCGATTCGGCTATTAAAACTTGTGTTTGCTTCACGTAGTTCTCATGCTGTGTTCTTCAACTCCGTCAAGTCATTTATGTTCTTCTCTAAGGTGATTATTCTAGTTAGTATTTCATCACAAGCCTTCCAATACACCAATAACAAACAGAGAGCCAAATCATGAGCGAACTCCCATTCACAATAGCTACAAAGAGAATAAAATACCCAGGAATACAACTAACAAAGGATGTGAAGGTCCTCTTAAAGGAGAACTACAATCCACTGCTGAAGGAAATAAGAGAAGACAGAAATAGATGGAAAAATATTCCCTGCTCATGGTTAGGAAGAAGCAATATTATAAAAATTACCATACTGCCCAAAGTAAATTATAAATTCAATGCTATCTCCATCAAACTATCATTGACCTTCACAGAACTGGAAAAAACCACCTTAAACTTCATATGGAACCAAGAAAAAGCCCACATAGCCAAGACAATCGTAAGCAAAAAGAACAAAGCTGGAGGCATCATGGTACCTAACTTCAAACTATACTACAAGGCTACACTAATCAAAATAGAATGGTACTGGTGCCAAAACAGGAACATAGACCAATGGAACAGAACAGAGGCCTCAGAAGTAACGCCACACATCTACAACCATCTTTTCTTTGACAAACTGACAAAAACAAGCAATAGGGTAAAGGATTCCCTGTTTAATTAATGGTGTTGGGAAAACTGGCTAGCCATGTGCAGAAAACTGAAACTGGACCCTTTCTTACACCATACACAAAAATTAACTCCAGATAGATTAAAGATTTAAACACCTAACACCATAAAAACCCTAGGAAAAAACATAGGCAATGCCATTCAGGACATAGGCATAGGCAAAGATTTCATGACTAAAACACCAAAAGCAATGGCAACAAAAGCCAAAATAGACAAATGCAATCTAATTAAACTTAAGAGAGTCTGCACAGCAAAAGAAACAATTGTTTGAGTGAACTGGCAACCAACAGAATGCAAAAAAAATTTTGCAAGCTACCCATCTGACAAAGGGCTAATATCCAGAATATACAAAGAACTAAAACAAATATAAAGAAAACAAGAAACAATCCCATCAAAAAGTGGGTGAAGGATATGAATGGACACTTTTCAAAAGAAGCCATTTATGTGGCCAACAAACATATGGAAAAAAGCTCATCATCACTGGTCATTAGAGAAATGCAAATCAAAACCACAATGAGATACCATCCTACTCCACTTAGAATGGCGATCATGAAAAAATCTGAAGACAACAGATGCTGGAGAGGATGTGGAGAAATAGGAACATTTTTACACTGTTGGTGGAAGTATAAATTAGTTCAATCATTGTGGAAGGCAGTGTGGTGATTCCTCAAGGATCTAGAAATAGAAATACCATTTGACCCAACAATCCCATGACTGGGTATATACCCAAAGGATTATAAATCAATCTATTATAAAGACACATGCACTCGTATGTTCATTGTGTCACTGTTTACAATAGCAAAGACTTGGAACCAACAAAAATGCTCACTAAAGATAGGATAAAGCAAATGTGACACATACACCATGGAATACTATCCAACCATAAAAAGGGTGAGTTCATGTCCGTTGCAGGAACATGGATGAAGCTGGAAACCATCATTCTCAGCAAACTGACTCAAGAACAGAAAACCAAACACCTCATGTTCTCACTCATAGGCAGGTGTTGAACAATGAGAACACATGAACACAGGGAGGGGAATATCACACACTGGGGTCTGTTGGGGGCAGGGGGGATATGGGAGGGATAGCGGAGGTGGGGAGATTGGGGAGGGTTAACGTTAGGAGAAATACCTAATGTAGGTGAAGGGGGGATGGAGGCAACAAACCACCATGGCATGTGTATACCTATGTAACAATCCTGCAAAATCTGCTCATGTGCCCCAGAACTTAAAGCAAAATAAAAATAAAAATCTTTTTTGAATAAGTGAATTTAAAAAGCGTTATTTACAATATGGTTTGAAAACAGCATCTGGATTAGGAAGTTAGGAAGGAGAAGGAAATTATTAAGGTTTGAGAAGAGAGGTTAATTGAGTGGAGCCTTAAGAAATGAATTTTAGTTTGTCAAGTGAATCAAACATGAAAAAGTTGTTTCATTCAAAAACGTTTCAGTTTCAGTTGAGTAAGAAGAAAACAGCTAATGCATTGAGAAGAAATACAGAAATGTTAAAATCAATGCTTTAAAAAAATGGAATAATCAATTTAGCCAAGGATTACCAATGGACGCTAAAACCGTTAGGAAAAAGTTAACGCCAAGCAAGATACTCACTTTTTAATGTTAATGTTCCATACACAGATTGCTTGCTAATTGCTAAGGAAAAAATACACCTTCATAGAAGAGAGATCTGGCAATCACCACCCTAACCACACAATCAAATTTTGCATCACACAGTGAAACAACCGATTTACCTCCTCGTGTTACACACTATGAAGGACCCAGCATGATCTAGGGAGTAGTCTTGCCAAAAATAAATCAAGCATTTAGACCTAACTTCCAAAACATAGAGGTGTAAGTGAAGCATCATCAGAAGGAAATAATTAGGCAAATCTTTTTTGTCTGGCTTTTTTCACTTAACATAAGTATCTTGAGTTGTTTTTATCCCTTCTGTATCAGCAATTTGGTTTTTTTTTTCATTACTGAGTTCCATTGTGTCGATATACCACCATTTGTTTATCTATTCACCTGTTGATGGATATTTGAGTTGTTTTCAGTTTGGGCCATTACAAATAAAGCTACTAGGAACATTAAAAAAAAAAGATGAATATTCTTTCTGCTTTATTGGCTTATAATTTAAACAATGGGTGTTTGAAAAATTACCAACAATATTTGCATTAAAAATTGATGTTTTTCTCTTGTTTTATGAGACAGGGTCTCTCTCTGTCACTTAGGCTGGAATGTAGTGGCACAATCACTGCTCACTGCAGCCTCAACTACCGGGGCTCAAGCAATCTCCTGCCTCAGTTTCCATGTAACTGGGACCACAGATGTGCCACCATATCCAGCTAATTTTTCTTTTCTTTTTTTTGTAGAAATGAGGTCTCTGTATGTTGCCCAGACTGGTCTTGAACTCCTCAACTCAAAGGATTCTCCCACTGTGGCCTCTCAAAGTGCTAGGATTACAGGTATGAGCCACCACACCCAGCCAAAAATTGATTTCTGAATTAAAGAAAAAAGTTAACTGATATAATACCATCTATATTTATTTTCTTATTTCATCTCAATGAAATGCTCATTTATAGGCAGTAAAGTTTGTTGCTGAAGTGTTGCTTTATTCATAATGAACAGTAATATGAAAAAAAAGTAAAAAGTATCTCTTCAAGATAATTTTCTTTTTTTTCTTAAAGACCAGCATGGTAGTATAATATAAGTTCTTTTTTTAAAAAATTATTTATTGTATTTTAAGTTCTGGGGTACATTAGCAGAATGTGCAGGTTTCTTACATAGGTATACCCGCACCATGGTGGTTTGCTGCATCCATCACCCTATCATCTACATATCTACATTAGGTATTTGTCCTAATGCTATCCCTCTCCAATTCCCACAGCCCCTGCTATCCCTCCTCTATCCCCCCCACCCTCGACAGGCCCCGGTGTGTGATGTTCCCCTCCCTGTGTCCATGTGTTCTCATTGTTCAACACCCACTTATGAGTGAGAACATGTGGTGTTTGGTTTTCTATTCTTGTGTCAGTTTGCTGAGAATGATGGTTTCCAAACTCAGCCTTTTTATGGCTGCATAGTAGTCCATGGTGTATAAGTGCCACATTTTCTTTATCCAGTCTATCTTTGATGGGCATTTTTGTTGGTTCCAAGTCTTTGCTATTGTAAACAGTGCTGCAATAAACAGGTGTGTATGAGTCTTTATAAAAGAATGATGTATAATCCTTTGAGTATATACCCAGTAATGGGATTGCTGGGTCAAATGGTATTTCTATTTCTAGATCTTTGAGGAATCGCCACACTGTCTTCCACAATTGTTGAACTAAGTTACACTCCTGCCAACAGTGTAAAAGCATTCCTATTTCTCCACATCCTCTCCAATATCTGTTGTCTCCAGATTTTTTAATGATTGCCATTCTAACGGTGTGAGATGATATCTCAATGTGGTTTTGATTTGCATTTCTTTAATGACCCGTGATGATGAGTTGGTTTTTTTTTTTCATATGTTTATTGGCTGAATAAATGTCTTCTTTTGAGGAGTGCTTTTTCCCATTCTGTTGGTTGCCGATTTACTCTAATGATAGTTTATTTGCTGTGCAGAAGCTCTTAAGTTTAATTAGATCCCATTTGTCTATTTTGGCTTTTGCTGCCATTGCTTTTGGTGTTTTAGTCATGAAGTCCTTGCTTATGCCTGTGTCCCGAATAGTATTGCCTATGTTTTGTTCTAGGGTTTTTATGGTGTTATGTGTTTAAATCTTTAATCTATTTGGAGTTAATTATTGTATAAGGTGTAAGGAAGGATCACTTCTTCACCTTTTGGCTAAGATCAAGTGTAGTATCTGTTCTTATCAGGTATAATTTCTTAAACACTGAAATGTCACTTTTCTCCTATGACTGTATTAAACATAACTAGTAAACAAGTTCAAAATAACATAGAAAACGTGACCTCTCTGAAGAGCTCATGTTTTTCTTTTCCATACATTTTATAGTGAAGAATCATTTAACATTTCAGTGTCCTTAATGGACAGTTTTAACTAACAAAAGTATGCCTCATGTTTTGACCATTACAGAATCATAGTTCCCATTTTACTGGCATGTTCTTCATTGCTGTAAATTTATTGAAGTCATGTGTGCTTTAATTCAAAACTAATTATGAGATATTTATATTTAGCATTTGATGGGTTTGAAAAAGTGGCAGATAGAAATACACCAGATAATTTATGTTCAAGAAAATAGATAACTCTATTGAAAATTATCTTTAATGTAGTTTGGTAAAAATATAACTAAGGGCTAAAAAACAGTGCTATAGAACCAAGTGGAAGTAAAGAAAATGAAAAATTTAGTCCTATTGTAACTATAAGTTTGAGGAATAAATTAGAAAAAAGAAAATAGTATATTTTTAGTCTAGTTATAAACAGTAATAGGGACCATGCTTGCTGCAAATTAGTTTTTGTCAAAAACATATTCTATGGATAGAAAAAATGGAAATAAGGCAGATTATCTAATATTTTGACAAGTAATGTAACTTTCAAGTTACTGTTTCATTTGATGGACAGTCTATTTGAAGAAATAGACTTGTTTGCCCAATAATATAAACACAGAGTCCAAAATTACTTTTCACACATTTCAAGCTGACATTTATGGAACACCAACTTTGTGCCAAGGTATATCTAATTCTAGCTCAATAAAAATAATTTATTACAAATAATCACTGAACAAGCTATTCTGTTGGTTTTTTACTTAGACATCCAACAAACATTTATAAAATGCCTATTGTGTGGGTGGGTACTCTGACAATCACTAAGGATTCAATAATAATTAGAAAAAAAAGAAATATCCTCTGCTATATTATTAGTGTCATAAAGTAATATGCTATAAAAAAGAGATGTAGCTTTAAAAGTTAATAGATCATTTGATCAGTAATCAATTAATTAGTAATTAGTACATGGGAAATCACCTCCTTCAAAGTGATAATTTCATGAAAAACAGAAGCCTCAGGCAAATGAATGGAAGAGAGGGTGGAGTTATAACCAGGCAGCAGAAATAGTGGGTGTAAAAGCATATTTTGAGAGAAGGCATGGTGAATATGAGAAACTGAAAGAAATCCAATGTCACTGCAGTTAGGGAGAGTGTGGTATAGATGAGTTTGGAGAATTAGGTGGATACCCAAACATGCAGAGCATTTAAGCAATGTTTAGGTATGTTGTCATCACCCTAATAACAGTGAAAAACCACTGACTGTGCTATGTATCGGGGTAATATGGCCTTATTTTCTCACTTAAAAGACTGCTGTGGATTTTTGAAAAACTGAAATGGGTAAATATCACTGTTTATATACTGGGAAGGAAATGGTGGTAGTGGGACTAGAGAAGACTATGAGATTTATAGTCTTTCATGTAAGTGTTCAAATTCGTGAGATGTTTTAGTAAGCTAAATCACTAGAATTTTCCAGTGATGTGGATATTGGGGTAAATGAGAAACAAATGTCATAGATGATTCTTGGGTTTCCAATTTACATAACCTGATGGAAAATGGTCCATTCATGAAGAAAAACAGTGGTATGGAATTATAGCATAATTTTAATTTCTGTCTTTGTTATGTAAGAGTGCCTTCAAGATATACAAGAATTGATGTTAGCTAAGTAGTTAGATATTAGTATCTGAAGCCAAAAGACCATTCTTGTTAAATAATTTTTTTGAGTAGTCTATATGAAAGTCAGATATATGGAAGTAATTGTTTAGGAGAACAGTATAGCTTGAGACAACTTGAGACCTTGGGATTGAAACTCAAGAAAATCTACCATTTTGTTGGGAATTATAAAGGATGAGAAGTATGAGTAAAATCTGGAGAATTTTTTAAATAAAATAAAGAGAGTGTTCTTTTAATATGGCCATATATTAAAAGAGAAAGTGAGTGTGTTCAGCAATAATATATTTAGTGACATGGAAGTAATCGTTGACCTTGGTAAGAATTTTATCTATAGAGAGAGGGTGAAAGACAGAATGGTGTGGTGAGGGGGAAGATTAAAAATAAAATAGAGTGAGGCAGAACATACAGATAAGACGGTTTAGAATTTTGCACCAGGTAAGAAAGCATACTAACTGTGAGGTGAAAAGTAAGGTTTTGTTGCTTTCTTTTATTTTTTCATTTTGAATGGGATATACTTGTTGATTTAAAAGCCAATATAAATGATGCAACTATGTAAGAAACATGGGAAGTCAGAATTTTATTGTAACAGGAAGAGGAGGAAGAAGCAAATGCCACTAATAATCATAATAATACAAGCTAATTAACATAAGCCAACATTTAGGAGCTGTACATATGAAAGAAATATGAGGCACAAAAAGTTTTACATTGTACAAGGTCATCTTTTTGGAGTAAATGGGAAGAAATTGAAAGCTGAAAACTGGAAGAGAGTTAGAAGCAGGTTGAATAAGAGATTGGGAAGAGAGCCAGAAATGTAGAATTGCAGAATAAGTTGGAGACCCTAATTAAGGTTGGTGGTTAAGAATTTATAGTGGAAAAAATTTTGTCCTATTATGGGTCGGTCTTGGTGAAGGCTATTCAGTTCACAGAAGATAAATTTTTTTAAAATATGGATTTGACAAAAATTTAGAGAGATAATGGAAATTTATATATCTGGATATACTCTTGAAGAAAAGGATCCTAAAATCAATACATGAATAAAGCTGAATAGGAAAAAAAATGAAAGAGATAGCTAATAAACTTGTAAAATGTACCAATTTCAAGTAACTAGAAATCTTGATAAAGTAAAAAACAAAAATGATAAAATTAGTTGAACAAGACTTAAAAAAAAGGACATTGGCCATAAAGTGACATTATGGAATTAGTGATTTTAGAAGATTGATCAGATTTTGGTTATGAAAAGACTCAAAGTCTAACCGTGAAAGTAAGTGACAAGTGAGAAGCCATAGAAGCTCATTAAGAAATTGTAAAAACTGAGGAGCTCTGCAGCTGGGCACGTTGTATTCATGAGTGTTAATGTCAGTCCATATGAAGGTAGGACTTGGGATGAAGAAAAATAGCTAAACCATATCTTAAAATCTTTGAGGAGAAATGGGAACTAGCTGAAAGTCATAGATGACAGTGTTAAGGAGAGGAAGAGATTGGTGTAACTCAATTACTTGATGTTAAAATGATCTGCATTTCTTTCTCTTTTATTTTCTTTTGTTCTTTAAAAACTTTTAAATTCATTTTTATTCAACTCAGAGATGGAGATTGTTTTCTTCTGAAGAAGTAGGCAGTAGTGGTAATCTGGAATTTCTAATGGAGAATAAAAAGAATGCCCATCTTCTGTGTTACCTTTAAAGCACATGGTTTATAGAAACTAAAAATAAATAGTCATCAATTAAGCACTCTTTAGTTGAAGTGGTATTCTCAGAGAGAACCCTGATTTCTGTTAAGGAAAGAAAATTAAAAGAGTGATCTAAAAGGAGAGAAGGAGAAAGTTACACATTATGACAGGCAGAGAATGGTTAAAAAAAAAAAAGTTAATATTGAGAGATAAATAGAAAGATGAGACACTTCAAAATTTAATTTTAGAAATCTTTTGAGAGCCAAAGAGGAATATATCTTGTTTTGTTTGGCCAGGATAATAAAGGCCCAATTGCAGAATCAATACTGAAATATATAGGAGAATATACATATTAAAATACATATAAAATATAATTATATTATCTGTCAAACCACTATATATGATTTGGCACCAAATGTGTGAGAAAGCATGGTGAATAGAATATTGGTTTGTCAAGGGAAGGGGTTGCTGTGGGTTTGTAGGAGACTAAGAAGTCTTAACTTGGCTTTGTATTGGAAGTTATCAAGAATATATTTTGTCTTAAAGGCAATGGAGGAATGTAAAAGAGAGTTTTAAATAAATGTCTGACAATTAGACAATATTGAGTAAACATCATTATGGAAATAAAATAAATGGTGGATAGATTATAAGGTGACATACTGAAGAATTAAATTCCAGTCAAAAGATAGTTGAAATAACCTACTCATTTGCTATCTTTATCTACCTTTAGTTCTGGGCATCCAAACCAGGGATCCAAATCTGAGTAATACATAATTCATTTAATTCAGGAGGTCATGGTTTCTTGTTAGGTTGATGACAGTAGTTGGGGAAGGAAGCTGATAATAAAACAGGGTTTTCGTGCACTCTCTAGGAACTTCTTGGGCTCTTTTAAAACTCTTGTGTAATACATTGAATTATTGCTCTCAATCTTTGTTTACTCCCTGAAATAGTATATTATCCTATGGTTATTTGTTCATTGTCATATGCATCCACATGACTCACAGAAAGTGAGAAATACATTCCAACTTCCACTGATTTGGGGCTTACTCAAATGTCATGCTTGCTCATATGTCAGCTAGGAAGATAGGACAAAGGACCAATTCTGAGCATAGAATTAATTTAAAAGGTGTTATGGGTTTATACATAATCTTCTTGAGAACATGCCCTCATGTTCTCATGTTATATTGGCAAAGTATTTTTAATGTTATAGTTCTGGCTACAACCCAATAGAAGATATCATACAACTCAACTTCAAACTACACTACAAGACCACAGTAAATAAAACTGCATGGTACTGGTACAAAAACAGACACATAGACCAATGGAAAATGTTAGGGAACTCAGAAATAAAGCCACACACCTACAACTATCTAATCTTCAACAAAGTTGACAAAAATAAACAATGGGGAAATTACTCTGTAGTCCATAAATGCGAGAGATAATTGGCTAGCCATATGCAGAAGATTGAAACTGGACCCTTTCCTTTCACCATATACAAAAATAAACTCAAGATGAATTAAAGACTTAAAGGTAAAACCTAAAATTGCATGAACCCTAGAAAAAAACTAGAACATACCACTCTGGACATAGGCCCTGGTAAAGAGTTTATAATGAAGACTCAAAAAGCAATAGCAACCAAAACAAAAATTGATAAGTGGCACCTAAGTGAACTAAAGAGTTTGTACACAGTAAAAGAAATTATTAGCAGAGTAAACATACAACCTACAGAGCATATATTTGCAAATTATGCATCTGACAAATGTCTAATACCCAAGACATTTGCAAAATACAAGAAAATATTTACAAACTATGCATGTGACAAATGTCTAATACCCAGAAGCTATAAGAAACTTAAACAAATCAACAAAAAACAACCCATAAAAATAGGCAAAGAATATGGGTAGACACTTCCAAAAAGAAGACACATATGCAGCTAACAAACATATGAAAAAATGTTTAACTTCACTAATTATTAGGGAAGTGCAAATCAAATCTACAATGAGATACTTTCTTACACCAGGAAAAATGGCTATTATTAAGAAGTTGAAAAAAATAAAAATAAAAACAGATGACAGGTTGCAAAAAAAAAATGGGGGAACACTTATGTTATATTGATGATGAAAATATAAATTATCAGCCACTGTGAAAAACAGTTTGGGGAATCTCAAAATACTTGAAACAGAACTACTATTTGACCCAACAATCCCATTACTGGGTACATACCCAGAGGAATATAAATTATTTGATCAAAAAGACACATGCACACATATATTCATCACAGCACTTTTCACAATAACAAAGATGTGGAATTAATTTAGATGCCCATCAACAGTAGATTTGATAAATCAAATGTGGTACATATACACTACAGAATACTATGCAGGCATAAAAAAAGAATGAAACTTTGTCCTTTACAGCAACATGGATGATGCTGGAGGCCATTATCCTAAAGGAATTAATGCCATAACAGAAAACCAAATGCCATATATTCTCACTTATAGATAGGAGCTATACATTGACTACACATGGATAAAAAGAAAAGAACAAGAGACACCACAGTCTACTTGAGGCTGGAGATGAGAGGAGGGTGAGAATAGAAAAACTACCTATTGGGTACTATGCTCACTACCTGGGTGATAAAATAATTTGCATATTAAACAACCACAAGACCCAGTTTACTCATGTAACAAAATTACACATTTATCCCCTGAACTTAAAGTAAAAGCTGGAAGTAAACTTTAAAATAAATGAATAAATAAAAAGATAAAAACTTAATATTGGTCATCAATATTCCTAGAAAAATATATTTAATATTAATTTAACATTTGTGGAAACATTCTTAAAGACAATCACATTTTATTAATCAAATGCAGGTTATTATTTTAATGCAGAAAAGAGGTATTTTAAAGTTTTATTTATTTTTAATTATTTTTTTATTGACACAAAATTGCACATATTTAGGGGTACAGTGTGATATTTTGATATATGTGTATAAAATGTAATAATCATATCAAATCAGAATAATTAGCAAATCTGTCTCAAACATTTATAATTCTTTTGTGTGGGGAACATTCAAAATCTTCTCTTCAAGCTATTTGGAAATCAACAAAAAAATGTTGTTAATTGTAGTCACCCTACAATGCTAAATAATCTTACAATGTAATCTTCTTATCTATCTATAATTTCATATCCGGTAACCAACCTCTTCTTTTCCCCACCCTCCCTTATTTTCCCGAGCCTTTAAAAACCACGATTCTATTTTGCTTCTTTTTCTTTTGTAAGAAGTCCCTCAAGCTGGGACTTTTAGTCTGCATACTCGTAAGAATTATATTTCTATTCTTTATAAATAATTCAGTTTTAGGTATTCCATTATAAGAACAGAAAATGGAGTAAGAGAGAAAATTGGTACCAGGAGTGGGATGTCACTAATAACAAATAACTGAATATATGGAAATAGCTGTGAAACTGAGTAATGAGCAGAGGAAGCTAGAAGAATTTGAAGGAGCATAATAGAAAAGTTTAGATCGTAGTGAGAAATTTGAAGAGAAGAGCTAGGCAAAGTTTTGAACTCTTTAGAGATGAGTTAAGTGTGCATTACCCAAATGCTGATAGATATATGAATGAAAGACCATTCTGATGAGGCTTCAGATGAAACAGATAAACAACGTATTGGAAACTGAAGTAAAGACCGTCTTTTTCATAAACTGACAAAGAATTTGTCTGCACTTTGAGCTAGACTGGCAACATTCAAATCTCCACAAGTGTTTGTCATAGGAGAATAGGCAGGGCTTTTTATCATTTTGTGCTTCAGTCTTATCTACAAAATGATGATAACATTTTACAAAATTTTTTTCAATTGTTAAATAATTTAAGATATGCAAACTAATTATAACAATAGCTTGTACATTTTTAGTACTTTATAAATGTTAGCTAGCTGGTATTATGATTGGTGTGCTTGAAAAGGGATTGCAAAAATAATATTTCTCAAATATTTTTATTAATCTGTGGCCCTTCTTTTTACTTACAGTATTCTGGTTTCATAAAAAATAAAGACATGTTGCCTTAAAGTATATTCATTGTATTTAGAAAATACTTAATTCATGGAAAGATTGACCTATTCAGCATAGCATTAGATCTCAAAATGTTTAAAATACTTTGCAAAGACAAAACTTGTATTTGATTAATTTTAATAGCATAAAGAATCATTCTAAAACTAGTGGCCACCAGTTTCTCTATACGTTTAAAGAAAGAACAAAATAGTAAATATTTAATATATGGGTAATTATGAAATAATGAGAGAAATAACTTGTTATGTATGAAAGAGAACTTCTTATAATACAGATAATGTAGCTTATAAAAATACTGATTTTTTTTCTCTTTCTGTGTATAGTAATGGATTCTTAATTGATTGCATACGTAGAGGACAAGTCCTTTTATGTTTTCTTCTATTCTTTAAAATCACAACTGCTCATGGCAACCATTTAGTCCCCAAATTTAAAAAGAAAGTTTAATTATTATTCTTGGAAATATTTCAAAAGTATATTTAAGTCTCACTTCCCATTTAAAAATTATATTTGTCACTCATTACCATTTCTTAATAATAAAAGTCAACATGAGACAATTTTTATTTTACACATCCTTGATTTGATATATGCTCCCTAGACATCTCCAAGGCATCCTCCTTTTCTCTTCACAAACCTTAGGCATTTCTTATTTTATAGTATCTTACATAACAGAGCTGTTTCTTCTCATTTTTCAATTTTTAGAGCCATCTCCAGTGAGTGGTAGATAATTGTACATAATAATCATATTATGCATAATTACATTTATGAGTATTATGGTATCAAACTGATAATTACAAAGATAGCTACATATATATGTATGGGAAGATGGGACTATTAGCAAAGTTGAGTGATGGGTGAGTATAGCTCTGTCTTATTTAATGTTGTGTCTTGAAGCAGTGGGAATTAGCCATATTATAAAAAATGGTAGGGTTGAATATAGAATATTCTAGATAAATGCACATGAGAAAACTCCAATTCTGTTAATAAGGTTATATATACATGGAATTTTAAAATACTTAAGTGCTGTGTAAAACCATGAGAAGGAGGCCTAATTTTTGAGGGTATTGAATGATGTGCTAAAGAACTTGCCCAGTGTTGTGAAGAAATGTGTTTGTAGGTCTGATCATAGGACTTAATCAGAAACATCTCTTTAGCGTTTTATCTTTGTCTATTTACAAATTATTCCCAGAAGTTGTTTTTAAAATTTAAAAGCATTCAACTCAGTCCAAATTTTTCCCATAAATATGTTTCAACAGTCAACATAAACACAGAGAGAATGCTTGAAACAGTTTAGACATTTGTTATTACAGGAAAATTTATAGACTTACCAACACAATTTTATTAGCTTATCTTTCAAGTACATTAGTAAAAATTTCTAACACTAACAGTCCTCTAAGTAAAAGATACCTACTGAAATATGGCATCCATGAATGAACAAAGGAATTAAAATTGTAATTATAATTTTGAATAAAACAATACATTTAATACTAACACATTTCTTACTAGGCAAGTGTGTCAGTCTGTTTTTGCATCTCTGTGAATAAATACCTGAAACTGGGTAAGTTATAAAGAAAAGAAATTTAATTAGTTCACTGTTCTGTAGACTGTACAGGAAACATGTTGCCAGCATCTGCTTCTGGCTAGGACCTCAGGAAGTTTACAATCATGGTGGAAGGTAAACTGGGAGCAAACACGTCACATGGAGAGAGTGAGAGCCAGAGAGAGAAAAGGGCGGGGGATCCTAGACTCTTTTAAACAACCAGACCTCACATGAACTAACTGTGTGAAAAAACTCACTTATCACCAAGGGGGTGGTGCTAAACAATTCATGAGGGATCTACCCCCATGATTCAATCACTTCTCACCAGGCCCCACCTCTAAAATTGGGAATCACATTCCACATAAAATTTTGAAGGGACAAACATCCAAGCCATATCAGCAACTTTAAATGAAGTAACTACACAAATGGATTAAAAAGTACTTTGTCATTATAGGCACATTTTATTCTCCATACCATTTTTTAAAAATTATGTTAGAAATTTAAAAATGTTGATATTTCCTATAGAGTTTAGCATACAGGTTAGGCATCAAATTCATAAATATTTGTAAAGAGTAAATGCTCTAGAAATTATTACACTTCTGTACTCACTAAAAATTGCAATTTTGTGCTTCCTCTTTAGCAGGTGTTTGTACCTCATTCTTAAAAAAGTATTATCAGCTAAATTATGTTTCCTCTGACAGGCTCTGAATAGGAATTGGATATATAGAATACGTTGGTACCAAATTATGTGCACTATTTAACTGTCAAAGTTAATTAGTTAAATTTAACTTTTCCTGCAAAAATTCTGGGTAAGAAGCAAACTGACTCAGCTAAAGCAATTAGTATTTTAATAACAGAATCATATATATAACAATTTTTAAAATCCCCTAGAAATCACATTATTTTTAGCTTGAAAGTCATTATAAAAATGTAGGATATAAATTAAGTAGTGTTTTATTATGATCTATAAAAATATGTCAAAAAATTTTAAATTAACAATATTCTCCTTGGAACAAATATATTCTCATTACTCTATAACTTTGCTTAATAATTGAGAGTCTAGATAAACTGATCTTTAAGTCTCATTCCTTCTAAAAAATCACATGATTCTATCTTCTTTTCTGTTTTGTTTTTTCATTATTATTTTAAATATGTCTACACTCCTGCAATGGTCAAAGGGCTTACCATCAAAGGATTTTATATTTTTTGCCATTTTCTGGGTCCCTATATGCTTTTCTACATTCATTTCCCTCTTGCAAGTACCATCAAGTCTGTAAACAGATCTATTCTAAAGAATTCCTTAAGGTCACTAGCAAGGGAGCTAGCTCAGGGCATTCTTAATTTTGTTCCATACAGCATTTTCCCATGCTAATTGTGGTGCCTGGCTTCATATAAATGCATTACAACTTTCCATCTTCCCTCTGTAACTCATAATAGTTATCTAACTCACCATTATTTCATTTAATATTATTTGCTGCTGGGTGGTTTCTTTCTTTTTTTTTATCTAAAGGCAGTTAATAGATCTATGTTCATATTGCCAAGTAGAAGAATCATTTTGTATTAAATTTCTTTTTTCAGATGCTATTAATTCCAGACACAGATGGAAAACTCCCTTCCATTGCAACCACATAAGAGACCATTTTACTCAGTAACAGCTTTACTTTTTTTTTCTTTTTCCTATTCAAACCTGTGCAATTCTTTATTGATACTAAAATATACAAACCTGAGTAGTCACTTTCAGGAAATGTGCCAGAAAGCTGTGGGTGGTGCCTTTTAGATCACAGGCCTGACAGGGAGGTCTGTGATGGGCATGGCTCATCTTCTAATACATGAAACACTCCAGCCATCCCAATTCCTGATGTTGATTTACAACTATTCAGTAGGGCTGGTGGCAAAACCAGGAAGGGACACCACTTTCTCACATCCAGGATCTGGGCCACCAGAGTGAGCGAGCAGCCCATCTTCTGGGCTGAAACTTCTAGTAGTCCCGAGAGCACTCTGCCTCCAGTGGAGACAGACACCAGATGGTGAGGGGACAGATGTTCCCTCTCAGGCTGACTGGAAGGACAGCCTTTAGCTATTCTGAAGGCTGCCCGGCCATATTACAAGATCAAACCTTTCCTACCCTCATCTCCAGCTCCCAAAAGTATTCAATGTGACATGATTGTAAACAGATAAAGATCACTCCAGTGCTGTGTGCCCACCAATTAGGACTCCCATTTCTTCTGCATCCCTACCCACCCTTCCCACTTTATGTACAATACATTCACCACCAACAAAAATTATTTTAAAAGGCAACATGAAAATTCTGTAAACTGGACCCAGCTCCAAAACCATTAATACTACGAGTAGTCCCTTACCCAAATATATACCTGAGTTTAGCTGCTCATCAAAGTTTAAAAGCACCACTCCTTTCTTGAGTATACCCCTGCCCCCCAAGTTTAAAGTGATTTTCCCTGAAAAGTATCTCAGGATTTGGAAAAGTCATCATTAACTCCACATCCATTCGTTCTGCCTGTCTACAGCAGCTGTGCAAGAGATCCCTGGCCAAGGACCCTTGCGAGCTGTGTGTCAGTCATCTAAGGAGTGTCCTTTTAGGACCCATGACTGGCTCCAGCTCAAGGACGGCACAGATGGGTCGCTGTGAAGGGGTGGAGCAGATGATGGGAGCAGAGCTGGAGGGTTAAGACCTGGGCAAAGCTAACAGCTTTTCTTTTTAAAGCTGAAATTCTTTTATATATTTGGCAATGCAAATTCTGTTCTCAAAAGTATTTAGCTTATATTCTTTCATTGTATTGACTTTATTCACTTGGATCTACATTCAAAAGTGTGTTCTTCTTTTTCCAAAGTAAAATAACTTCAACTCTATTTAAATGATCATATTTTGATTTTTGCTTCATAATGAAAAATGAGAAATGAGGCATAGAAGTATCTGAGTAATGAACTGAGTTTAGTCTTTCAATAGTGAAATAATAATACAATTCCTGTGTACTATAGATTATATTTTAAAATGCTTATTACCCATTTTAAAAAATTCAACTAAATGGCTCTTTTATTAAAGAAGTTGTACTGTCCCAGTTTATTAAATTTTATGTCTTGTCACAATTTTTATTTCAGCCCACATTAAACAAAATATATGTTTTAAAATAAATTATGGCTGATTTTAGCTGTAGTATCAATTAGCTTAGCAAAGAGAAGGGAGAAAAGAGTTGAACGGGATAGTTTTTGGTGTAGGAGACAAATTGGCAGCAGGTGTAGTCAAGGCATCAAACATGTTGTAGGGAGCAAAGTTTATGACAAGGGTAAAATATCTGAGACAGTGGCCTAAACCAACAGGATTCTTAAAACTCAGTCACAGGGGCTATTACAATAAATAGCCCTAGGAAATTACCAGGTTCAAGTCAGTAAGTGAAAATGGACTCAGGCAGCCAATCTAGGATGGATATGAGGGAGACAAAAAGAATAATCTATAACTGCTCTTATACTTCTCTACTCTAGGCTTTGGCTTTAGAGAGTCCTAAATTTCAAAAACAGGTTAAAAATAAAAAATAAACATATGAGAGAACCTATGGATGCCTATATTACTCAGGATCTAATGCTCAACACTGGCATAATATCATACATAACCAAAACATCAAGTCTTCTAACACTGTTTTGGCCTGAGAGAAATCTTCTTTCTCATCTGCTGCAATCATGTCAAAATTTAAAGATTTGTGGGTTATTTAATTGCTCTCATAGGAAACAGACATGGTTTAATAAAGAGGAAAAACAAATTATTATAATTAATAATTTTTTCAAATAGCATAAATACAATAAATTCTTACAAAATAAAATGATAAAAAGTTTTAAAAATCTAAATATTTAACTTTGGGTTATTTAATTTTAATAATAAAAATAAAGAAAAAGTTAATAAAAGGTAGTGCATGTGAAATATACAACTAAAATAGAATTCCAATATTTCAAGAAAATTAAAACACAAAAACAAAAATTATTTGCATAACAAAAAAATAATTATAGACAAAAAAAATCAAAATGAATAATCCAGTCATTATTTTCAGATTATTTCTTGGCTACTATCAATTAAGGTAAATTTTCTTTGAAAAAATATGAATAGTAAATTGAGCTATTTTCTGTTTTTCTTTATAATACTGTGGCTTAAAAATAATTAAAAATATTTAAGAAGTACTGAATGCATTTATATATTGCTAATAGATAGTAAAAACTTGAACATAAGTAATGAAGTTGTATATAATAAAAATATTTCAATAGCTTCTGTGATAATATAAATTCATTATGTTTGATTTTATTACAGTCTTATGATATCAATGGTTAATATCTAAATTCATGGTCTGAAAATATCAACACACATAGATTCTCATGAAGTAAAATATATAACACAGAGAATGTCTATGATGATAACTTGAACTGTGGCAATTATTTTCTTCTGGTGAGAAAAATAATACTTTCAACAATTGAAAGTAAGAACTAAAATTTTCAAAGCCATGGCACTAATATCCATCTCTGTCCCCAAATGCAAGTTTAAAATACACACACCAATTTAAACTGAAAATATACTTTTTTTTTTACAACATTTTAAGAGAACATGGTTAAAATAAAACACATACACAATATTTCAAAAGTTTTCAGTTCACTATTACTGAAAACCTAAAATTTTGTTATTGTATCCAGAAATAATTTTTTAAATTCATGTTTCATGTTACAGTCAATGCAACAACCACTAATCCTTTAAAAACTAAAACAAGAACATTTTTTCTCATTCGGGTATTTAATTAGAACTTCAAAAATAGATTAGTTGTAATTGAAAAAGTAATAAAATATAGTTTGGCATTTTTAAGAGGAATCTAAATTAGCATGTTTAATGAAGTTACATTATTTTTTGCTTTGTCAGTAAACTTAGTCTCTTCCTATGTCATAGAGTTGAAAAACAAATAATCTGTGAAGGCAGATGATCTTTTTTCTTTAACCATTTGAACCATTTGAAATGGTAAGGTCTATTAAAGCAGTTTTCATTTCTTTACAATAACTGTATTTTAAAATAATGATTTTAGAGAGCTCTTATATACACTGTTGGTGGGAATGTAAACTCATACATATATGATGAAAAACAGTATGGAGGTTTCCCTAAAAACTAAAATTATAACTACTATATGATCCAGGAATCCAATTATTAAGTATGTACTTAAAGAAAAGGAAATCAGTGTATCAAAGAGATGTTTGAGCCCTATGCTTTCTGCATCTTTATTCACAATAGCAAAAATATGGCATCAATATCAAAAGATGTATGGAGAAAGAAAATGTGGTATGTAGTCACAATGGAATACTGTTCAGCCATAAAAAAAAAAGAAGAAAATCCTTTCATTTATGAAAACATGCATGAGACTGGAGAACATTCATTAAGTTAAGTGAAATAAGTCAGGCACAGAAAGATAAATATCACATGTTCTCACTCATATGTGGTAGCTAAAGGAAAATTGAGCTCATATAAGTAGAGAGCAGAATTGTGGTTATTTGCATCTGGAGAAGTCGTGAAAATACAGGGGATAAAGAGAATTTGGTTAATGGATACAAAGCTATACCTGGATGGAAGGAATCCATTCTAGTGTTCTGTGGCAGTTTAGGATGAATATGGTGAAAAATAATTTAGTGTATATTTACAAAAGCTAAAAGAGAGGATTTTTAATGTTCACAACACAAATGATAAATGTTCAAAGTGATAGATATGTTAACTACCCCTGATTTGATCATTGCACATTGTATACATGTTTCAAAATATTATACTGTATCCCACAAATACATATATGTGCCAACTAAGAATAAAAGGAAAATTGAAAAGAAAATTAAAACCTTTGGTATCTTTTATATTTTTATTTCTTTTCCTTTGCTCCCAGAGATATTTTATTTTATGTAACATCAGTTTTTCCAACATTTTTTTGTCTGGGTAAAACCACTAGAGAAAATCTTAAATTAGCATAACTGTTTGAATGGCTAGATAAATACTAAAATTAACTTGAATGATTTTATATATATATACATATCTATATATACACACAGACACACACACATATATATATATACACACACACACACATATATATACATGTATACGTGTGTGTGTGTGTGTGTGTGTGTATATATATATATATATATATATATATATATATATATATATACAGAAACATGGCCTAAATAACTTCTTGTTTAAAATAACCTCTGGCCAAAGCTGCTAATGCAGCTGTTCCTAAATCTCATTCATCTAAAAAATATTTTAGTTATTTACTAAGTCTTCCTCTAAGTACAGTACATATCAAGACTAACTTTATTGTTGAATACAGGGACATACATTTTATTTAAGAAGAAGATGGAAAGACCATATATAAGAAAAACAAAATCACACAAAACAAGATAGTATCAGTTAGTGATATACATATACACTATGATAAAAATAGTAGAGAGCATTGTGATACTGAGTGTGGAGAATACCTTTAAATTGATTGGCTGAGAAGGATCTTTCAAGGGCATGGTTCAGACAAGGCATACATATAAATATTGAGAGGACATGGAAGAGTATTATAGGCAAAAGGAACAGCAAACACAAATTCTGTGAGCTATCTGAAAGAGAGACAATATGACTAGATTGCTAACAAGTGCAGAAATATTTCGGGGATTTCTGAGAAAGGAGCAGAAACCACATACTTTTATGTTATTGCATTAATTTTTGATACTATTATAATTGTAAATAAAAAGTTACTAAAAAGTTTTAGATTCTTGCATGATGAGTGATTCAGATATTTAGTGTGACTGATTCTTGGGGAATAGCATAAGAAGGAAGCTTACATAAAGACCAGTGAAGGCTATTAATATAGTCTCATCTAGTTATATCCATGATCCACTCAAGTGTGTTAGTGAAGCAGTGGAGGAGAAATGAAAGAATCTGTGATATATTTTGGAGGTGAGATAAAAATCTTTGCTAAAGGAAAGGTTAAAAACATGAAAATCAAAGATAATTTTTTGGTTTAAGCAACATTAGTGCTGGTCATTTACTAAGAAAGGGAAGCATAGGGAAATGACATGTGGAATAGAAAATTATGAGTTCCTTCAGGGTATCTTGAGTTGGACAGACCTAATAGTTATCTAAGTGGAGATGTCAAGTAACCTGCTGCAGAAATGAGCCTACACTTCAGATGAAAAGTTAAGGCTGGAGACAGACATTTGAGAGTCTCAGCACATGAATGTTATTTGTAGTCATGGAACTGCATGAGGTTGCCTGAGAAAGATGATACATTCAGAAAAGAGAAGTAGGCTTGATGATCAAGCAATGATCTAAGCTCAAATGATATAAAAGGAGCATCAAGCACCAGAAACTGGGATGGAGAGAGCAATAAGCTAGAAGAAAATAGAGGGTGATAGGGAAAACAGAACCCAAAGGAATAAAGTGATTTAAGACTAAGAAGTGGTATTTTGCATTAAATGTTGCTGATACATCAATTAAGCAGTTTATTGCAGTAGCAGAGATTAAGTGAGGACGAAAGGAGAAATGAGAAAGTACAGGCAGTAAGGATAGACTCTTCTTTCAAAATTCATTCATATATTTATGTTTGTGAAAGGGAATAGTGGAATGAGACTGTATTTGGAAAAGAATGTTTAGATAGATGATAGATGATAATAGATTAGACAGATAATACAGAATATATAGATGACAGATAGATCCTAAATGATAGATTAGACAGATATTTTAGGCAGGTGAAAATAGAACAAGTTTGTATGTTGATTAAAAAATAGGGAATATTCATGATGGTGACAGAAAAAAATGCAAGAACAAAATAGTTTAGAAAATTATAGAGCAGAGGTGTATGCATGTGGTTGTTTAAAATATTTAGAAGCGAGACTGAGAATTTAGGAGAGTCTTGATGTAATGTTTGTTTCTTACATCTCAGTGAAAGATTTTGGGATGCTGAAGAAGGGTGCAGTAAGGAGATAGATTAATCAATTCACTGACTCATATATATATGATTATATATTTACATTTTATATGTATATACAGTATACACACCCCCATATATATATATACACACACATACATATACACTTTAAGTCTTTAAGTTCTGGGGTACATGCACAGAATGTGCAGGTTTGGTCCTTAGGTATACCTGTGGCATGGTGGTTTGCTGCACCCATCAATCCATCATCTACATTACATCTACATATTTTTTTTAATGCTGTCCCTCCCCTAGTTCTCCACCCCCTAATGGGCCCCAGTGTATGAGATTTCCCTCCCTCTGTCCATGTGTTATCATTGTTCAGCTCCCACTTATGAGTGAGAACATACTGTGTTTGATTTTCTGTTCCTGTGTTAATTTGCTGAGAATGATGGTTTTCAGCTTCATCCATGTCCCTGCAAAGGACATGAACCCAGCCTTTTTATGACTGCATAGTATTCCATGGCATATATGTTCCACATTTTCTTTATCCAGTCTATCATTGATGGGCGTTTGGGTTGATTCCAAGTCTTTGTTATTGTGAACAGTGCTGCAATAAACATATGTGTGTATGTGTCTTTATAGCAAAATGATTTATAATACTTTGAGTATATACCCAGTAATGGGATTGCAAGGTCAAATGGTATTTCTGGTTCTAGATCCTCGGGGGAATTGCCACACTGTCTTCCACAATGATCAAACTAATTTACACTCCCACCAACAGTATAAAAGCATTCCTGTTTCTCCACATCCTCTCCAACATTGGTCGGTTCCTGACTTTTTAATGATCACTTTTCTAACTGGTATAAGATGGTATCTCATGTGGTTTTGATTTGCATTTCTCTAATGACCAGTGAAGATGAGTTTTTTTATCATGTTTGTTGGCTGCATAAATGTCTTATTTTGGGAAGTGTCTGCTAATATCCTTTGCCCACTTTTTAATGGGGTTGTTTTGTTTCTTGTAAATATTTTAAGTCCTTTGTAGATTCTGGATATTAGCCTTTTGTCAGATGGGTAGCTTGCAAAATGTTTTCCCATTCTGTTGGTTGCCAGTTCACTCTAATGATAGTTTCTTTTGCTGTACAGAAGCTCTGGAGTTTAATTTAGATGCCTTTTGTCTATTTTGGCTTTTGTTGCCATTGCTTTTGGTGTTTTAGTCATGAAGTCCTTGCCTATGCCTATGTCCTGAAGAGTATTGCCTAGGTTTTCTTCTAGGGTTTTTATGGTTTTAGGTCTTATGTTTAAATCTTTAATCCATCTGGAGTTAATTTTTGTGTAAGGTGTAAGAAAGGGGTCTAGTTTCAGTTTTCTGCACGTGGCTACCCAGTTTTCCCAATACTATTTATTAAACAGTGAATCCTTTCCCCATTGCTTGTTTTTGTCATGTTTGTCAAAATGCTGTGGCTCACTGAAATCTCTGCCTCCTGGGTTTAAACCATTCCCCTGCCTCAGCCTCTAAGGAGCTGGGACTATAGGCATGGACCACCATGCCCAGCTAATTTTTTGTGTTTTAGTAGAGATGGGGTTTCACCATGTTGGACAGGATTGTCTGGGTGTCCAGACCTTGTGATCTGCCTACCTCAGCCTTCCAAAGTGTTGGGATTACAGGCATGAGCCACTGTGCCTGGCCAATTTTTGTGTTTTTAGTAGAGATGACGTTTCATCGTGTTGGTCAGGCTGGTGTTGAACTCCTGACATCAGGTAATCCACCCACCTTGGCCTCCCAAAGTTCTGGGATTATAGGCATGAGTCACCACCTGACCATACAGACCAGTTTTGAGAGCAAAAGCTGGATGATGGAAAAAATGATAGATGACCTGGGAAGACTGGACATGGGCAGCAACTCAGGAACATGAAGCATAATGGAAGTAGTACTGAATATTTCTTGGACATGACTTCTCAAACTATCTGTGGTGAAAGATTATATTCCCTGTCTGCATCATAGAAGGATACTTGTGCAAAAAAATGAAAATCCTCATGTAATTGTATGTTACAGCAGTGGCAGTTTCTATAAATGTTTATAAATACTCCAATTTCTGTAGTAATTTTCTGTGGGTCAGTAACAAAAATTTTCCAATGTACATCAGTTTGAGAAACACTTTCAGTAAGATAGTCTTAAACAAGTGTAATTAAGAAAAGTATTCTATTTATTTTTTAGTGTGACTCCTATAATTTAGACAAAGTACAGCACAGTTATTCAGTTAGAAATTTTATATCTTTTTGTAAATAATGTACATACTCAGGGCTAGTATATTATATAATAATAACATTTAAACAAAAAATGATGAGGCACTCACTTTAAATACACCTGTGACATCACTGAAGAAAAAATGAGAACTCTTAGTGAAAGCTAAGGCTATCAAAAAATGTAATGCAAAAAGTAATTGGCACTGATGATAAGGCAGATAAATCTGGGTTTTTAAAAAATTGCTTAGGCTTTATGTCATTCTGATTGTGTTAATGCTATCCTGCATAATGCTTGTAAGATACAACACCTGTCTCAGTACATGTGTAGTACAAAACAATAATATTATTCAGTCATGAATTCTATTATACTTGCCATAGCTCTACATTTAGACAAAGGTTTCATTTGTGGAGAATAATTTGTTTTGGGATGGTAGGGGTCTGAAGAGAAGCCAGTAGTATTTAGGAGGAGTTGTGGGGTGCTGATGAGAATTTATGCTTGATAGAACTAGTACCTTGACTAAAACTAGTAGGGTATGAAATATTAAAAAACCTAACAGGAACGAATCCTACTGAGCATTTAATGCATTTTCCTTTGTGGACTATACTGTATTTGTTCAGAATTACATACAGCAAAGCAAGTGAGAGAAAAATAAGATTGCATTTCAGTAAGGAAAACGTTCAAAAGCCTAAAATCTATTAAAGATTAGAAATTGGCTTGGAGCTTTACATGTCACTGTGTCCTCCATCTATAAAAGTAGGAACGTGACTTCCCATTTCTTTAAAAGTAACAGTCATTAATGTTTGCTAGTATGTGCCCATAAAATAGCAAAAAAGACAAACTCTCTCTCCTTCTACTGTATATTTTCAAGTCTAAGTCATGCTGAAGTTGAATAAGAAAAAAATTCTAAATTGTGTGGGTTGATCTTTTGATAGTAGCTTAGGCAAGACTTTATTGATTTATTATTTAATACTTAAGGACTCAAATATTTGCTAAGATATGCAAATGAGTAGAAAAACTATGGGCTAGATTTGAGATTTTTATGCTTGTATGAGAAAGAATGATGTTACTAAGTAGGTTTAAAGGGCAGTGTTGCTAATTAATATTTATTTCTAAAGACACACTATGGAATCTACTTTATTTTGGCTTGTATATTGGCAGACCATACATTGCCTTGTTTGAGAATTTCTGAGACAGCTAACTATTAACCAAATCCATTTTCTTCTTCTCTGACATACAAATGGCCTCCTTTCTCAGGGTCGTTCAGAGTTAGACATAGCTGTGAAACTGAGTTCCCACCAATGGCACATGAATCATAATGACATGAGCCGTTATGGTCCAGTACTGGTTCATTAAAACTACTTATGCAGTCTATTTTTTGTTCTTTCTCCTTATGACAAGTGCATACAGAAAATAAGAAATATCTATACATTGGTATAGATATAAAAAATTAGAGACTGAGTCACTGAATGAATTTATGAATAAATGATAATCTCCCTTCTGTACAATTACTAGCTATTGTTTTGGGAGCAAAAAATATAAAAGCTTCTATTGTGTTAAGCCATTTGTTTGGTCCTATTTCTATTTCACCTAGTCTATACTAAGCAATATGTATTTACAGTAATAGACATAATAAGAACAAAAAGATAACATGGAACAATTTTTCTATATTATACATTACAAGTAAATGTATTACTGTATGGAAGACACACAAGAAGCACATACTTCTGAAATTATATAATGCAAGAACCAAAATAACAAATTTAGAATGCTGTTCACATCCTTAATGAATTTCAAGGCATTTGCTTTTATAAATGAGAAAACCAAAACTAAGGAATACATTAGAAGAGATTAAAGGGTAATAACATAAGTCCAGAATGAGAATTAAAAAAAAAAAAAAAAAAAGACTGCATTGCTGGGATGAAGAATAAAATTTGATGCTACAGCAAATTGAATCAGTAATCTGAGAAATGAATGTAAGAATTTCTCCTAGAATGCAGAGAATAAAGAGTAATGAATTTGAAATGTTGAAAAAAAAAAGAGTGACAAGTGTCAAGGTTAGATAATGTAGTGAAAGGTACCAATAATTACTTTACCAAAAGCCAATGACTAAATAGCTGAAGATTTCAAGTGACAGAAAGCTGATAATGATTTCACAGTTTGCTCATGAATATTAATAAAAATGATTTATTATGATAAAATACTGAACTAAAAAGATAAGAAAAGCATTATTTAAGCCATCAGAAATGGAAAATCAGAAAGACAAATAAACAAACTAATGGGTACTACTGAAGAAACGTCAGTGATTGTCATGATATTGCTGCACAAACAAAATGCCAGAATTTACAATGCACAGTTTTCAGAATATTGAGTGAAAAAATAATCGTGACCACCAAATGTCAAGCCTTGCTAAGTAGTCACTTGTTCGAACTCAACAAAAAATAAAAATCTTCTCATGCCCATAATGTGAAGAAGTCTTTCTCATTCCTTTCTTTCTAAAATTTAAGGTATGAATCTAATGAAAGGAGATTAAAAATAGAGAAAACAAAGATTTAAAGAAAAATTACAATGTAAGTGAATAAAGTTAAGTTCTAAAAAAAAGGCAAATGGCAAAAAAATGCAGTCATTTTTGTTAATTATCAAAAAAGATGGCATATGGTAAAAACAGCATCAAATAAAGAAAAAAATTTTCTGTATGAAAAATGACAGAGCATTAAGAAAGATCTTCAACCAGATTGAATAGAGCAAAACAAAAGTGAGCTAATTTATTTTTTGTTGTTATAGGTAAGCCAAAAATAGTATTTTTCTTTATTTTATCAACCAGAAAAATACAAATTAAAAACAAGCTATTAAAAATCACATTGGAAAAGATTCAAGAAAATAAGAACAAAACCAAAAATATTTAAAAAGAGAGGCATAAAACAAGCTGACAAATAAATGAAACACGACTTATATCAATTAGAACATTAAATTTAAACGAGTTGTACTTATTAAAATAAAACAATGTGACAAAAGTAGAATATAACTACATGATGTTTAAAATAGTCATACCTGGAATTAAGTGACATTAAAAAGTTAAAAATAGGTACATATATGGCAAACAAAGCAAATGGATGACCATTTTATAGTATAATATACATTTTTCCTTGAAGGGCTTCCTATATGGTATTAGTAATAGCTGCATTTAGTGAGTTTTTATACTGTAGCAGAGACTATTATATAACTTTATTAACTCATATATAGTCCTAAATTACTCTTGGTACAATATAATCTCCATTTCCAAGATAAATAAATAAAGCAAGGTAATTTTTTCCAAGATCATGTAATTTGAAAACAATGGAGTTCAGACTGAAATTCAGGCCAGCTGAATTCAGAGCACAAGATTTTTAGTTCCATATTTTTCTAAGAATATAAAATTGTCATGAAATTCATGTGCCTTAATCATACTGCATTGGTTATAAATATGCAAGTAAGTTACAAAATCAGTTGGAAAAAATAAACATACCTCTTTCAGACTTTGATATGTGTGTTTCTAAGATGTAAATGATCATAAAGGGTAATTATTAAATCACTGTCAATAGCAATTATAATTTAATAATTTAATTAAAATGCTTTTTTCTATGCAATGTACTTATACTTTATAAATTTCATTTAGCCATCACAGTAATTTTTGATAAATGAAAAATAAAGCTAAAATAATTTAAATAGGATTTACCCTGAAGTAGAAAGTGAGTAATTTAAGGTCACATAACTATTAAATGAGGCCAGCATTTGTACCCAGAACTATTCTATGCCAAACACATACTTAACATTATATTTTGTTCTAATAAAATAATAAGGTGAGGGAGTGTATTAAACTTTATACCATACAATAGGTACTTTTTTAAAGTTACCATTAATGTTTCAAAAGTCAGAAATTGCTTACTGGAGATCAGTATGCTCGAAAACATTGAAACTGTTCAAGTCTTATTTTTCAACCCCAATGCAAACATCTTGAAGTCATCAGAAATATTTTTAATCTACGCTCTTAAAACTCTTAGATAGAGAAAATAATTAAACAATAGTTTTAGACTAATTACGCATTAACAACCATATAATAAGTATCAATACTAGTATAATGCATAAAATATTTTTAAAAAATCAGTAAAATGTTATTTAATTATGAACTAAGAGAAAATTAAAATAAATATAATGAGAATTCAATTTAAGAAGCTAAAAAAGCCATAACTTAAAATGATGTGTCTGAAATTGTGTTAAAGCAAAAAATTAGATAAATTGAAAATAAAATATACAATTGATAAATGCATTCTATAATGATTTATCTGACTAATCAACAAAATGAAGAAACTGTGATAAAATAAACAAGAAAACAAAAAGACATAAAGAAAGGAGAATTAGAATAGGAAATTAACCTCAGAATGAATAATTTGAAAAGAAAAAAAGCAGTAGAAGATAATATTACAGTAATGCTAGCTAGGAAAATAAAAATCTTAATGCAGTGGTTGGTTTTTTTAGAAAAATAACATTAGCCACTTTATTTTAAAATAAAAATTTTTTTTTAATTTTATTTTATTTAAAATAAGGTAGATGAGAATGAAAACAAAGAATAGATATATTCTCTGCATATATATGTAAATATACATATATGTATTTTTGCTTATACATATGCATAAATATGTATGCATGTGTATTTATGTATATGTGTAAATTTACATATATATACCTATATATGTAAATATACATACATATATATGTATACCTATATATGTATGTATAAGGAAAAATAGCAATATATATATTGCTATTATATATATCTATATATGTAAATATACACATATAGGTGTATATATATACCTAAATATGTATGTATAAGGAAAAATAGCAAAAGACTCTTGACTTAGTTTGTAGTGGAGCCAGAGCTTATCACAGAGAATAAAATTTCTTTGTTTCTGAAAAAGAAAACATGAGAAGTTTTTTGATTCATTTCATGAAGTAGGTAACAACCTGACACTTAATTCTGATAAAGAGAGCACTAACATGCTGTAAAACATAACACTCCCACCACAATTAAGTTTGCATATTTGACGGTATTGAGCTATAACTTTTATTTTGCAATTAGAAGAGAATTATTGGCTTACATCTTAAAATTAAATAATGGTTCTTATTGGTATATGATATAATTTATAACTGGTTCACTGAAACACCCAAACAGAGGCCTTTGATGGTTGTTTCAGCTTTATTTTTCTGGTAAAATATTTTTTTTGGTAAAGTTCAGAAACACAGAACAATAAAACACCCCCTTAATTGGCATTTACTGTGAAATATGAGATGATCTGCAAGTCAGATTCTTGAAATAATAGATTTAAATATTAGATCTAAAAGTCAATATCTATGATTAAAAATAAATCCTTGACTTTCCCCTTTATGATACACAAACAAACAAAAAACAAATCATGATCATTTTTGAAGATCTTCATAAATGATTACTAGTATGCAGGGACAAGATATATTTTACAAATAGAAGAATGATTTGACCATTCTTTGTAAGACTATTCAGTAAAAAGAGAAGGCAACAGTTACTTAATAATAATTTCAAAAGCTCTGTGCTAGGTATTTTTCTTGGTACTTTGCATGTATTACCTTGTCTAATTCTGATAACAACTGAATTGGTAGCATTTCCCAGATGTGGAAACTGAAGCCCAAAAACGTTTAGTAATTTGCCTGAGAACATATCTAATAAGTGCTTGGCCACACACATGCAGTTTTGCTTTGTTTGGGTTTGTGCTTGTAAGCATACATCATAAAATATTAATATCAACAGGAGAAAGTTTAAAGCAGAAATTGCCATTATTGGTGGGATTTCAACCTGGAAAGCCATTCAAAGGTGTAAATTCTGTATGTAGTACTGCTTCTTCTCTGGCCCTAATTCATCCTATTCCAATTCTTAACAAATACACAAAGCTCTGTTTTTCCCATCACTATTTCCTTTAATGGGGCCACTGCCAAACAAGATTTACAGAGTTCTGTAGAGCAACTGATGTTCTTGACAAGACTGCCCCTCCCTTGGCCTGTATGCGGCTTGCTGACAAACTGTTAAACAGATTAATCCTAAAAAGGAAGCTATAATTAGAATTGATTACCCAATTATCCCTAAGAAACCATCAGTACTAATCTAATCATTTTATAGCCCTGTTTATTTTGGAAACAACTAAAATCCCCAAACTTCCACAATCACCCATATGTCTCTATACATCCCCTAATTGGACCCAATGTCCTATTATTCCCTGATTCCCAAACATAGTCACTGTACCTACCCTCTGTCAACAGCAAATCTCTTATATCTTTACTAAGTTTTCTCTTGGTGTCTGAATCTGACTCTTACTCAAGTAGTGTGCATCTCCTTAGTACATACCTAGACCATTTCTCCTCTCTTAAAAACCTCAATTCTTTTTGATTGATTTATACTTCCCACCACCTGTATTTCATACAAAGTCTGTGCACATTTCTACTTCATTTCCTTCATTATTTCACACTGGAAATTGCAATATCCATATCGGTAAACTTTCAAATGCCTTGGCTTGTCACTTCAATGACTTGCATTTCCAATAACATTTCTTCTAAACTATTTTAGTTTCCCATTCTTATTGGTAGTTAGTACCATTGAAAATTGCTGCCATTTAAAACATGCATAAAAGTGCTCATTCTTTGCCATCTACTTCAGCTTTTCCATCTCAGTCTGCTATCCCTTTGTCAACTAAGCTTTGGGCAGTTTAAGACCTCATTTCATTGGAACTTCTTATTATTCATGACCCAACACCTTCCTTTTTTCTTATTTAACTTGTTTTATAACTCAGATTCCATGAAACATTATTAGAATAACTCTTTCAAATATACCATCCATTGAACTGACTTAATTTTCCTCCATCATGCTCATTTGATATACAAGATACTAGTGATCCTCACCAATATTTCTGGTCTTCTTGCATCCTGAACCTATGGGAATATTACACTGCTTTGTACTGACCAGCTTTGACCAATAGGACATAAATATGTCACATGCCACATTTTAGTACAAATATTATAGAACCAGTGTGTGATTCCATGTCTTTCTTCTTTTAGCTGAGCAATCACAAAAACATGTGTTGGTTAAAGGTGCCAAAAATATCAAAGAAATTCCAAGTACTTAGCTCACACAGGGAGGAATGTTTCCCTGGAGAGGATCTGGATTCACATCAGGCTTTGTGCAAATTATATATTTTTTATAGTAAGTTCCTGTACTACTCCATTCTCACACTGCTATAAAGATATTACCCTATACTGGGTAGTTTATAAACAAAGGGGGTTTAATTGACTCACAGTTCTACACAACTGGGGAGGCCTCAGGAAACTTACAATCATAGTGGATGTTTGAACAGGTACCTTCGAAGAAGGTGAAGAGGAAGAAGAACAGGCAACTTCTTCATGAGGAGGCAGGAGAGAGAAGTGTGTGGAGCAAAGGGAGAAGAACGCCTTATTAAACTATCACATCTCATGAGAACTTACTATCATGAGAACAGCATGGGGGAAGTACACCCATGATACAAACACCTTTCACCAGGTCTCTCCTTAGACATGTGGGAATTATGGAGCTTACAAGTGACGATGAGATTTGGGTGGGGACACAGCCAAACCATATCATTTCATCCCTGGCCCCTCCCAAATCTCATATCCTCACATATCAAAACACAATCAGGCCTTTCCAACATTGCCCAAATTCTTAATTCATTCCAGCATTAACCCAAAAATCCAAGTCCAAAGTCTCATCTGAGACAAGGCAAGTTTCTTCTGCCTATGAGCCTGTAAAATCAAAAGTTAGTTACTTCCAAGATACAAAGAGGTAGAGGCATTGGATAAATGCTCTCATTCCAAATAGCAGAAATTGGCCAAAACAAAGGGGCCAAGACTCTATGCAAGTCTGAAATCCAGCAGAGCAATCAGTAAATATTAAAGCTCCTAAATAATCTCCTTTGACTACATGTCTGACATAAAGATCATATTGATGCAAGGAGTGGGCTCCCATGGTCTTGGGTCTCTCTGCCCCTATGGCTTTGTGTAGGGTATAACCCCTATCCTAGATACTTTCATGGACTGGCGTTGAGTGTCTGCAACTTTTCCAGGTGCACAGTGCAAGCTGTTGGTGAATCTACCATTCTGGAGTCTCGAGGATGGTGGTTTTCTTCTCACAACTCCACTAGGCAGTGCCCCAGTAGGGACCCCAGTAGGAAAATGGGGGGCTCTGACCCCACATTTCCCTTCCACACTACCCTAGCAAAGATTCTCCATGAGAACCTTGGAGCACATTTTTGGCTGGACATCCAGGTATTTCTATACATCCTCTGGAATCTAGGTGGAGATTCTCAAGTTTCAATTATTGACTTCTGTGAACCTGCAGGGCCAACACCACATGGAAACTACCAAGGCTGGAGCCTTGCACCCTCTGCTGAGCTGGACACTGGGCTGTTTTAGCCATGGCTTGAATAAAGGACACCAAGTCTCAAGATGACACAAAACAGCAAGTCCCTGGGCCCCACCCACGAAACCAGTTTTTTATTTCTCCTAGGCCTCTGGGCCTGTGATGAGAGGGATTGCTGTGAACACCACTGACATGCTCTGGAGACGTTTTCCCCATTGTCTTGGTGATTAACGTTTGGGTCCTTGTTACTTTTGCAAAGTTCTGAAGCTGGTTTGAATTTTTCTGCAGAAAATGGGTTTGTCTTTTCTATCACATTGTCAGGCTGCAAATTTTGCAAACTTTTATGCTCTGCTTTCCTTTTAAACATAAGTTCCAATTTCAAACCATCTTTGTGAATGCATATAACTTAATGCTTTTAAGAGCACTGTATTAGGGTTCTCTCTAAAGAGACAGAACTAATAGGATATCTATCTATCTATCTATCTATCTATCTATCTATCTATCTATCTCCATCTGTCTGTCTGTCTATATATGGATATATAGATACATAGATATATGTATCTCTACTGACTCAAATGTTAACCCTTGGCAACACCCTCACAGACATACCCAGGATCAATGCTTTGTATCCTTCAATTCAATCAAGTTGACATTTAGTATTAACCATCGCAAGTCCATCCCATGTAAACTTGAACCCATAAACATCTCCTGAGATTATACATAATCTTCAAATAAAGAAAATAAAAAGATCATAATCACACCGAACATAATACAACTCTCCTTCATACAACCAGAAATGGACCAATCCCCAACCCAAATACTATTATATAAAGTTAAAAATACTTAAATGATGATATGAAGTCCATAAATCTTATGTCACATGATAAAGGAAAAGAAACAAAATGAATATTTTTTTTAGTACAAGTGTATACATGCACAAACATGTTTTTAAAAAGAAGGAAATACTGTGAAAATCGCAGTCTCTGTTTCTACAGCTGGTCACATGGTGATAGCTGGTATTTGTAACTACCTTCTTGTATCCATTCTGTATTCCCTTTGTCTTTAGCAAGCACCTCAGAAGGTTGTGTTTTTTCCTGATGGAGTGACCCAAGCCTTCATTTCTAAAGGGTCTGGGTATTTGTAGTCCTGCCTGGATTGGGCTGTTGCTGTTTTCCATTGACCTTAATCACAGGGCATGGTAATACCAAGAGATGTCCTAATGGATCTCTTGTACTCCACATATACTCTTCCTTATTTCTGTTATGGAGTAGTACACTGATTTCATCTGCGTCAGTCACCCCAGCCAACACTGTAACACCCTTCTTAGCCTGTTGACTTAAAGGTTGGAGGATCCCAATGTGTCCAGGTGGCAATCTTAACTTTGGGTTTAATGGCATCATTGTTGTGTCTCCTGATGGCAGCATTCCTCCCTCTGGAACTAAGATTTCTAGGCCAGCAGAATGTAATGTCATGGGAACAGGAAGCAAACATTTTGCTAGTGGATCACCAGGGGTGAAGGTGGGTGGTGCCACTTCCACTTCCACTCCTTGATTCCTGGACCCAAGTCCTGGCTATGGGAGAAATGGTACCATATATTGGACACTGATTCAGAACATACAAGGCCTTCTGGAGAACTTTGCCCCAGCTCTGCAAAGTATTGTCACCTAGTTGGTATTGTAATTGTGACTTCAAAAGGCCATTCCACCATTCTATCAATCCAGCTGCTTCAGGGTGATGGGGAACATGGTAAGACCAGTAAATTTATAAGAATGAGCCTACTGCCACACTTCTTTAGCTGTAAAGTAAGTGCCTTTGTCAGAGTCAATGTTGTGTGGAATACCATGATGCTGAATAAGGTATTCTGTGAGTCCATTGATGATACTTTTGGGAGACATGTTGCATGCAGGATAGGCTAACTCATATCTGGAGTAAGTGTCTTTTCCAGTGAGGACAAACCTCTGCCCTTTCCATCAAGGAAGAGGTCCAATATAATCAACTGTCACCAGGTAGCTGGCTGATCACCTCAAGGAATAGTGCCATATGGGGAGATCAGCGTTAGTCTCTCCTGCTGGCAAATTGCTCACTCAACAGTGGTGACAGCAAGGTCATCCTTGATGAGTAGAAGTCCATGTTGCTGAGGCCATGCATAACCTCCATCCCTGCCACCATGGCTACTTTGTTCATGGGCCAATTGTGCGATGATAAGGGTGGCTGGGGAAAGAGGCTGAATGGTGTCCACAGAACTGGTTATCCTATCCACTTAATTATTAAAATCGTCCTCTACTGAGATCACCCTTTGGGGAGTACTCACATGGGATACAAATATCTTTATAGTTTCTGACCACTCAGAGAGGTCTTTCCACAAACCTCTTCCCCAATTTTCTTTGTCACCAATTTTTCAATCATGCTTCTTTCAAGTCCCTGATCATCCAGGAAACCATTGGTTACAGCCCATGAATCAGCATATAATTGCACATTGGCTATTTCTCCTTCCATGCAAAGTGTGCAACCAGGTGCACTGCTTGAAGTTCTGCCCACTGGGAAGTTTTCCCTTCACCCCATCCTTCAGGGATGTCATAGAATGGGGCTGTAGTTCTTAACTTTCCACTTTCGGGTGGTGCCTGCATACTGTGCAGAACCATTTGTGAACCAGGCCCCAGTCTTCTATTCCTCTCTCAACTGATAATAGGGAACTTCCCATGAGGCCATTGGTACAGGCTGGGGGATAGAAGGCAGGGTGGCATGAGTGGAGACCATGGACATTTGAGCCACTTCCTCATGTAACTAACTTGTGCCTTCAGGACCTGCTTGCCCCTGATCATGTATATACCACTTTCATTTGATGATGGAATGCTGCAATGTACTACACACTTTATGGCTAGGTGGGTCAGAAAGTACCCATGTAATGATAGGCAGTTCAGGTTGCATGGTGACTTGATGACCCACAGTCAAATGTTCAGTTTCCACCAAAGCCCAGTAATAGGCCAAGCGCTTTCTCTCAAAAGGAGAGTAGTTATCTGCAGAAGATGGCCAGGCTTTAGTCCGAAATCCAAAAGGCCTCCACTGTGATTCACCTATGGGGGCTGCCAAAGGCTCCAAACAGCATCTCTATCTGCCACTGACACCTCAAGTGCCATTGGATCTGCTGGGTCATATGGCTCAAGTGGCAGAGAAGCTTGCACAGCAGGCTGGACCTGTTGTAGAGCCTTCTCTTTTTCTGGACCCCACTCAAAACTGGTATACTTATGAGTCACTCGATAAATGGGTCAGAATAACATACCCAAATGAAAAATGTATTGCTGCTAAAATCCAAATAGGCCCACTAGGTGTTGTGCCTCTTTCTTGGTTATAGGAAGGGCCAAATGCAGCAACTTATCCTTCACCTTAGAAAGAATATCTCGACCAGACCCACATCACTGGACCCTAGAAATTTTACTAAGGTAGAAGGTCTCTGAATTTTAGTAGAATTTATTTCCCATCTTCTGGCATGCAAATGTCTCACCAATAAGACCCATGTGTTTGCTACTTCTTGCTCACTGGATCTAATCAGCATAATATCATCAAGTAATGGACCAGTGTAATATCTTATGGAACCAAAAATCAATCAAGGTCTCTCCAAATAAGATTATGACACAAAGCTGGAGAGTTGATATGCCCCTGAGATAGGACAGTAAAGGTGTATTGCTGGCCTTGTCTGCTGAAAGTAAATTGCTTCTGGTTGGTTTATAAACAGGAATGGAGAAAAAGGCATTTACCAAGTAAATGGCTGCATTCCAGGTACAAGGAGATGTATTAATTTGCTCAAGCCGTGAAACCACATCTGGTACAGCAGCTGCAATTGGAGTTACCACTTGGTTAAGGTTGCAATAATCCACTGTCATTCTCCAAGGTCCATCTGTCTTCTGCACAGGCCAAATGGAAGTGTTGAACAGTGATGTGGTGGGTATCATCACTCCTGCATCATTCAAGTCTTTGATGGTGGCCCTAATATTTGCAATCCCTCCAGGGATTTATATATATATATATATAATTGGATTTACTAACTTTCTAGGTAGAGGCAGCTCTAATGGCTTCCATTTAGCATTTCCCACCATAATGACCCTCACCCTACTAGTCAGGGAGCCAGTGTGGGAGTTCTGCCAGCTGCTAAGTATGTCTATGCCAATTATGTATCCTGGCATTGAGGAAATGACCACAGGATGAGTTGGGGAACCCGCTAGACCCACTGTAAGTCAGACCTGAGCTAAAACTTTATTAATTACCTGACCCCCCAGTAACCTCTATTTTAATTGGAGGACCACAATGACATTTTGGGTCCCCTGGAATCCATGTCAGCCCAGAGCCACTATCCAGTATTCCCTGAAATGTCTAATCATTTTTCTTTCCCCAATACACAGTTACCTTGGTAAAAGGCCAGAGGTCTCCTTGAGGAAGGATAGGAAAACGATTCAATGCATAAATTGTGCATAATGTAGTGGGGTCCTTCATCAGGAATCTGGCTCCACTTCATTCAAGGGGTTTGGTGTCTATAAACTGGCTCAATTCTGGAAATTGATTGAGGGGCCATGATTCTCTGTTTTTATAATTCAAATTAGTCTTTGGTCCATTGAGCCTAGAAAGTTTCTGCTTGTATAAATTAAGTAGGAATGCTGTAGGCTTCCTATCAATTTAATTTCTAGGAATACTGCAATTGATTAGTCAATGCCAGAGCTCCACACAAGTCAAACTATTCTGGTTGCTGCTTTGCCTCTGCTGTTCATTATGGTAGCTATACCTACCTTGCTTTTGACAATTGAGTGCCACCAATTGGCCCCTGCCATCTTTGGATCCAATTATTCCCATTGTATTTAAATTTTGTGGTCGAGTAACTGTGGTACTCACTGTTAGATCTGACATACAGAGAAAAGCAATTACGGAACTCTTCAAAATGGCAGGTTCTGCCCTCACAAATCTATTTCACAAGGCATTGGTCAAGGATATATCTTCTGGACACTCCCAGCTGGGATGAATAGGTCTAAAGTGACAAATTCATTCCACTATCCCAATCTCCCTAAGCCTTTTTATCCCTTCCTTTACATTAAACCAAGAGATATCAGGTATTTCCAGCTTGTTCATTTTGGGTCCTCTTTTAATTCATATTTCAACTAACCAAGCAAATAAACTATTAGAACCTATTTAAACTTCCCGAGCTACAACATTAAAAGCAGAGTTCCTAGTTAGTGGGCCCAAATCAATAAATTCAACCTGATCCAACTCTATGTTTCTCCCATCATTATCGCATACCCGTAATATTCATTCCCATGCCTGTAGTCCAGATTTGTTTAAATTGAGAACTCAAATAGTTGTTTTTGACTGTAACACACCTCCTCATAGGTCACACTCTCAACCTGACCTCTAGGATCCTGCTGGGACTTTAGGTCTAGAAGTGAAGTTATAGGTCTAGAAGCAAACAGGGGTATTGGGCATGGCTCCTGAAAAGAATCAACATTATTTTGCCTGTCAACTACCTCAGGGGAGACTATCACTGTTGTCTCAAGAAGCACAGGGTTTATCTCCTCAGACAAATGTAGAAAGGCTGATGGCAGCATGTGTCTGGGAGGGATTGTTTCTACCTACTGGGGATGAGAAAGCTGTTTCTTCTGGCAAAAAGTTTCATCAGAATTTACAAGCTCAGTGATCCCAACTTCATCAGGGTCCTCCCACACATCCTATTCCAAGTTACAGGGTCCCATTCTTTTCTAATCACTGCCTTCACTTTAACAGTAGACATCTGGTGAGGCTGTGCATGCCCTTTTGTTGCAGGTCAGCCACTCACATAATAAGAGCTTGTGTCTGTTTTTCCACACTTTCAGCTCTTTCTCTACAGGAGATAAGACTCTCACTCAGAGCAGTCTTAGCAGATTTGAGGCTCAGTATCTGTTTCTGAAACTGGGAGTTCAGAATCCCTGAGTTCAGTATTTTCCTTCATCTCTTTGTCCACTGAACTTAGCAGCAACCAAACAACTTCATTATGTTCCTTGGTTCTTCACATATGGTCAAAGGTATTATGTGTAGACACACTAAACTCCTTGCCTCTTGTAAGTGCTAAATCAGGAGTGTCAAATTTATTTATTTTGCAGAGTTCCTAGACAGTTTATGCCAATGACTATCAGTGTTCTCCATACTATTAGAAGTAAAATCCTTAGCATTTTGGGGTCTAATGATATCAAGCAGTCAAATCCAGAAACTCCCAAATCAAAAAAGAACTCCATTCTTAACATTCTGTTCCTCTGGAACCACTTCTGGTACCAAAATCTGTATTAGTCAGGGTTCCCTAGAGAAACAAAACTCATATCTTCTTTAAAAAAACACTTTATTTCTAGAATTATCTTCTCTGCTTGCATTAATGCATTTTTCTTTTTCTTGGATCACTTTCAAGACCATATAGGCATATATTACATATTTTTTAATTTTAATATAATTATATATATTAATATATATATATATATATATATAAAGGGAAGTTAATTATATATTAACTTACATGATCACAGGGTCTCACAATAGGTTTTCTGCAACCTTGAGGAGCAAGGAGACCGAGTCTGAGTCTCAAAACTGAGCTTGGAGTGCAATGTGCAACGGCAGACAGTGTCCAGCACAGGAGAAAGATGTAGGCTGGGAGGCTAGGCCAGTCTCTCCTTTTCATGTTTTTCTGTCTGCTTTATATTCACTGGCAGCTGATTAAATGGTGCCCGCCCAATTAAGGGTGCGTTGGCCTTTTCTAGTCTACTGACTCAAATGTTAATCTCCTTTAGCAACACCCTCACAGACATACCCAAGATCAATACTTTGTATCTCTTAATCCAATCAAGTTGACACCCAGTATTAACTATCACAAACACACATGTAACTTCTTAAATGTCTTGCTGCTTAGAAATTTATTATGTCAGATAACCTAAATCACTTCTCTGAAGTTCAAAGCTACCCAGATATCTAGGGAAGGGGCAATATGCCACCAGGGTCTTTGCTAAAGCATAATGAGAGTGACTTTTGCCCCAATTTCCAATGAGTTTCTCACCTTCATTGCAAACCACCTCAGCCAAGACTTCATTGTCCATATCACTATCAGCATCATGGTCAAAACCATTCAACAAATATCTAGGAAGTTTCAAACTTTCCCACATAGTCCTGTCTTGTTCTGGTTCCTCCAATCTGTTTCAACCTCTGCATGTTACCCAGTTCCAATGTCACTTCCACATTTTTGGATATCTTTATAGCAGTACCAGACTTTACGGGCACCAATTTACTGCATTAGCCCATTCTCACACTGCTGTAAAAATACTACCCAAGACTGGAGAAAGAGGGAAAGATGCCCTTATAAAACCATAAGATCTTGTGAGAATTCACTATCATGAGAACAACATGGGGGAAACCACTCCCATGATGGAATCCCCTCCCAGCAGGTCTCTTCCTAGACACGTGGGGATTATAGGAATTACAAATCACAGTGAGATTTGGGTGGTGACCCAGCAAAACCATATTAGCAACTATTATATTGAAATCAACCATACTAATATCTAGAAAATCTCTAATCCTGGTTAATTTTGACTGTCAGTTTGTTTGTCCTTCTAGTTGAGCTAGAACATGACAGGAGAAATCTTATAGCCTTGTTGACTGGTTTCACATTAAATTTGTGACCATAAATCTCAACGGCTTTTTCTACATTTTTACTACTTTATTGCTACAATGCTTCAGGATGACCATTTCACAATTCTGGTTCTCCCTCCAGTCATCCAGTTTTACCCTATTAACAGCTTGCATCCTGTTTTATTTTATTTTATTTTATTTTATTATTTTACTGAAGATTTAGAAGTCATGATGAAGTAAATGCCAAATCTCCCACTCTCAATATACCAAGTCTACCAATCAATCTAAATTTATACTCACATATTCTGGTTTTATTTTTATTAAAGTGAAATAGCTATTCTTGTTCCTCTCCAAGAAAATCACCAAATTTTAACTGTGTAACAGAACCTCATCTCTTCTAATAAAAAAAGAAACCTTGTTTCTAGAATTACTTTCTCTGTTTGCATTAATGCATTTTTCTTTTCTTGGATCACTTTCAAGAATATACAGACATGTATTACATTTTTTTTATTTTAAAAAACAATTTGACCTCCTTTTTATCACCTTCTCTGCTCGTCTTTTCAGTAATATTTCTAAAAATAATTGACACCTTCAACCCACTAAAACAGCTCTAGTCAATATCACTAAGAAATTTAATTTTACCAAAACAAATAATTAATTCAGTCATCAACTCACCTAACCAGCTAAGTTCTTAATTTGATTTTGCATATGTGCTTGCTTTTTCCTTTTCTCCTGAAACATTTTTTGAAAGTTTAACTGCAGGCACATCATGATGTTAGCCTTACTATTAAATTGCCATCCTTCCTTAGCTTCTTTCATTGGCTACTCTTTCTTTGCTTAAATTCTAAATGTTAAGAGTACCAAAGGGCTTAGTCAAAGATCTTGTTTTCTCTTCACTCGCACTCACTCCCTAGATGATCTAATCAAGTTCTGTCCTTTTAATACCTGTATAAATAGATGAGTGCCAAAGTTACATTTTTATTCTAAATATTTCCAAGGAGCTTGCAAGCCAGATGTGTAAATTCTGTTTGATGTCTTCACTCAGATGCCTGATGGCATCTGAAATTTAATGTGCCCAAACACTTTCTTATTAAAAGCAAATATTTCTGAATGTTACCCATTTCTACAAAGAAACCACTGGCTAGCCCGTTGCTTAGACAAGAACCCAGAAGTTATTTTTAATTATCTAACTTTCCTTAGGCCAGCAGGCAAGTTATAGTATGGTCTCCTATGATGATAACAGTGGCAGAAAAGAAAAAGTAAAAATATGTGATGCTTCTGAAAAGCCAGGCTTGAAATGAGCACTCTGTTACTTCTGCCAACATACCACTAACCAAAAGCAGTTTAAATGACAAGACTAAAGTCAAGGAGTAAAACTTTGGGCCAACAATTTTATCTATTACACAATCTATCACTGTTAAAATTGTATCTAAGCTATTATTGGAGTTCTAAGCAATAACAAATGATGCTTGTTTAGTAGATGTTTTTAAGTATGTAAAACATTTTCACATGCACTGTATAGTCATTAATAAAATTTGGATGTGTGTACCTGCCAAATCTCATAAAGAAATGTAATCCTCCATGTTGAAGATCGGGAGAGTTGGGAGGTGATTGAATCATGGGTGTGTTTTTCTCATTAATGGTTTGGCCTTATCCCCTTTGGTACTGTTCTTGCAAAAGTGAGTGAGTTCTCAGGTCACTTAAAAGTGTGTGTTTCCTTTCCCTTAACTCTTTTGTTTTTTCTTTCACTATGTGCTATGCCTGCTCCTCCTTTAACTTCTGTGATAATTGTAAATTTCCTAAGGTCTCTCCCGAAGTGGAACAGATGCCAGCATCATGCTTCCTGTATAGCTTGCAGAACAGTGAGCCAATTAACCCTTTTTTTAAGTTAACCAATCTCAGCTCTTTTTTTATAGCAATGCAAAAACACCTAATATGGTTTGGCTCTGTGTCCTCACCCAAATCTCATCTTGAACTGTAATCTCCATGAATTGAGGGAGGGACCTGGTGAGAAGTGATTGGATCATGGGAGATGTTTCCCACATGCTGTTCTCATGAGAAGTAGGAGTTCTTATGAGATCTGATGGTTTAAAAGTGGCATCACTCCCTGCCTCTCTCTCTCTCTCTCCTGCCACCATGTAAGATGTGCCTTGTTTATCCGTCACCTTTTACCATGATTGTAAGTTTCTTGAGGCCTCCTCAATCATTCAGAACTGTGAGTAAATCAAACCTATGTTTTTATAGATTACCCAGTCTCAGGTAGCATCTTTATAGCAATGTAAAAACAAACTAATACATAGAACTGGTACCAGTAGGGTGGGGGTACTGCTATAAAAATAACCTACAAATGTGGAAGGAACTTTGGAACTGGGTGACAGGCAGAGGCTGGAACAGTTTGGAGGGCTCAGAAGATAGGAATATGTGGGAAAGTTTGAAATTTCCTAAAGACTTGTTGAATGGGTTTGGTCAAAATGCTGATAGTGATATGGACAATGAAGTCCAGGTTGAGGTGGCCTCAAATGAAGATGAGGAACTTATTGGGAACAGGAGCAAAAGGCCATTCTTGCTATGCTTTAGCACAGAGACTGGCAGCATTTTCCCCTGCCCTAGAGATCAGTGGAACTTTGAATTTCAGAGAGATGATTTAGGTTATCTGGTGGAAGAAATTTCTAAGCAGCAAAGTACTCAAGAGGTGACCTGGCTTTTCCTGAAAGTATACAGTTACATGTGTTCACAAAGAGATAATTTGAAATTAGAACTTACGTTTAAAAGGGAAGCAGAACATAAAATTTATAGCCTGACAATGCAGTAGAAAAGAAAAACATATTTTCTGGGGAAAAAATTCTAAGCCTGCTGCAGAAATTTACATACGTAATGAGGAGCTGAATGTTAACTGCCAAGGCAATGGAAAAAAATGTCTCCAGGACATGTCAGAGATCTTTGTGGCAGCCTGTCCTATAATAGGCCTTGAGGGAAAAACAGCTTCACGGGCCAAGGTATAGCTCAGGCTATGACTTCAGAGGATGCAACCCCCAAGCCTTGTCAGCTTCCTTCCACATGGTACTGAGCCTGTAGGTGTGCAGAAAACAAAAGTTGAGCTTTAGGAGCCTCCACCTAGATTTCAGAGGATGTATGAAAATGCCTGGATGTTCAAGCAGAAGTTGGTTATAGGCATAGAGCCTTCATTGAGAATCTCTACTAGGGCTAGAGAGGAAATGTGGGGTTAAAGCCCCAACACAGAGTCCCCCTGAGGCACTGTTTAGTAGAGCTGTAAGAAGAGGGCCACCCTCCTCCACACCCCAGAATGGTAGATCCACCAACAGTTTGCACCGTATACCTAGGAAAGTTGCAGACAGCTCATAAACGCAGCTGTGTGGACTGTACCCTGCAGAACCACAGGGGCAGAGCTGCTTAAGGTCTTGGGGGCCCATCCCTTGCATCAGTGTGCCCTGGATGTTAGACATACAGTCAAGGGCTATCATTTTAGGGCTTGTTGATTCAATTACTGCTCTGCTGAATTTCAGAACTGCATGGGGGCCTGTGGCCCCTATATTTTGGCCATCTTTTCTCATTTGGATCAGGAACATTTACCCAGTGCATGTATCCCCGTTGTATTTTTGAAGCAACTAATTTGTTTTCTATTTCATGGGCTCTTAGGTGGAAGGGACTTGCCTCATCTCAGATGAGACTTTGGACTTGGATTTTAAATAAATTCTGGAATGACTTAAGACTTTGGGGGGATTGTTGGTGAAAGTATGACTGTGATTTGAAATGTGAGAATGTGTGATTTAGGAGGGACCAGAGACTGGATGACACGGTTTGGCACCGTGTTCCCATCCAAATTTCATGTCAAATTGTGATCCTCACACATTGAAGGAGGGGCCTGGTGGGAGGTAACTGAATCACGGGGGCAGTTTCCCCTTGCTGTTTTTGAGATAGTGAGTGAGTTCTGATGAGATCTGATGGTTTAAAAGTGGACTTTCCTCTGTGCTTTCTCTCTCCTGCCACCATGTAAGATGTACTTTGTTTCCCCTTCACCTTTCACCATGATTGTAAGTTTTTTTGAAGCCTCCCAGCCATGTGGAACTGTAAGTCAGTTAATCCTCTTTTGTTTATAAATTACCCAGTCACAGGTAGTATCTTTATAGAAGTGTGAAAATGGGCTAATACAACAGCTCAATACAGTTATCTGTATTATCCACTTATTTTTATTATTTTACAAATCAAGAGTTATAATGTGCTTATTTTTATTATTTTACAAATCAAGAGTTAATGGATCAAAATGTAAAATATCTTTTCCAAAATTACTCAAGTATATTTGAAAAGTTGCTGGAATTCACTATTCTTCTTTACATTCTAACCACGTCCTTCCTTTTGCTTTCTTTACTGTATCATATTGTCTTCATAACTGATTAAAACAAAACAAAATAAACTTTGGAATATAATATCTTATGAATTGCCTATGTATGAACTAACAGTTTTATACTTAGGGACAAATATGTATCTATGTTACAAATAAAACTTCACTTCATAAATGTTAGGGTGATTCTTATAGTCAGCTGTGATAGATGCTGCTGCTACGATTGCATCCAAATCATTTAATGAGATCACTGCCAAATCAAGGCTCTTTGCAGTGTATCATGTAAGAAGTCTGAAACAGATTACAAAATACGGTACCCATACTTTTATAGTGTCATCATTATGATACTTGTGTCTAGAAATTAGGTAGTATAATGGGATTTTAAAATATTTGTAGTCAAAATAGTGGATAAAAAGATTAGGCTTTTGGTTGAAAAACCAAGTTCTGTCCTTGTTCTGTTTCTTATATTAGCTATTGATGAACCAAATGTACTGGGCTTCTCTTAGTATATGAATTTTGGCTGTCTGAGAAAGCTATAGAACTTTTAAATAAAGAACATTATTTTTAATTGTAGTAAAAAATGAGATTTGTTATTTTAAATCACAAAGAAATAGTTGTATTCATCCTTAAATCTGTAGCATTATGAAGAGAGGAGATATACACACACTAAGTGCCCCAATTATTATTATTATTTTCTTTCCTGCTCTTCACTTGAGCTTTTAATCTCAGTCCAGCTACAAAGGCTACTAAAAGGGTCAACCAGGACCTAAGAGTAGCTAGCTACTGTGGCTAGAGACACAATAATCAGAGGTTTAAAATGTTTCCCTCCCTAGTGTTGGAGGCAAAATTCAAGTCACCATGTCACAGCCATAGCTGTGTTCCAGGGTGCAATTAATAAACAAAAGTCACTTGAACACTCTAACTTTAGGGAAATCCATCATTTGAGGATCAGTCATGTTGTTTTTTTACATTATTTTCATAATACCTAGCAAGTGTTTGACACCTGGTAAGCAATCACAAATATTTAATGAATTAAATCAATTAACTTATGTGATGTTTCCACAAGGAATAAGGAATGAATAAAAATTTGGTGGAAATTATCAATTATACATTTTGTTAAAGAAAAAATCAAAAGGAAAATAATACTTTAAGTTAATATAAGGTTTCAAACTTTTTGTAAGTTATCTTACTGTATCTGGGCTGCCGTAAAAATACACCATAAACTCGGTTGCATTTAAGCAACAGAAACGTATTTCTCATCCTTCTGGAGGCTGAGAAGTTCAAAATTAAGGCACTAGAAAATTTGTTGTTTAATGAGAGATAGTGTCCTGGTTCATAGATGCCACTATCTAACTGTGTCCTCACATCCTGGGCTGAGCAATTACTCTCTCTCAGGCCTCTTTTATGAGGGCACTAATCCTATTCACCAGGACTCTGTCTTCATGACTAAATCAACTTTCAAAGGCCCCACCTCATTAAGTCACATTGTCACCTCAGAGGCAAGGATTTTAACATATGAATTTAGGGAAAACACAGATATTCAGACCTTAGCAGTTATCATGGATTACTTAAAAGAGAGAGAAAGTGAAAAGAAAAATAGAATTCTTAAATAAATAAAAGAAAAAAAATGGTTTCCATGTAAGGGAAAACATGATTACTTGTGGAACTTAGAAAAAGATATAAAGCTCAGATAGCAGGGTTGTATAAAATGACTCTAGCTGGAAAACAAGAAAACCTAGAAGAAAAATAAATCTGTCTCATAACAAAATCAGTAATAAAAAAAGTCTGCAAAGCAAACAATTTTGAGAGTTGAGTCAATCCATAAAAAAATGGAAAGAAGTTGAAAGAAGCATCAGCTTTCCACAGGAAGATATATTTGAAGAATGAAGATGAGAGCTATTTAAATAAGTGGTACTGAATCATGAAATTGGAATCAAATTCCAATTCCAATTCATTGTCGGTGGTTTCCAATCATACTTGCAATACAATCTAAGCTCCTTATCTAACTTACAGATACTTATAATATCAAATCACAATCTTCTCTATTTTTCAGTTTATAATGTTTTTCCTCTTACTATCATCTAGCAAAAATAGTCTTATCCACGGATCCAAATTTTGCCAATTTCATTCCTGCCTGCAATTTCTTCTATCTTTGCACAGTTAATTCCTGGTCATTTAGATTTGATTTCTTCACTAAGCACCTGATCTCAAGTAGCATCTATGGAGTCTATAAAATCCTATTACTTTAATCCTTTGTAGAATACTCATCACCATCTTATAATTCCCTGGGTCTTCATTTCTTTCTTATGTGATGTTAACCTCACTTTAGAGATAATCTCCATGAGTGCAAGAAACTTGCTTTGTTGTTGATCACTATTCTTAGCACCTACAACAGTGTCTGGCAAAGAGCTGGATTTCAACATACGCTTGATAAATAACCATAGAAAACTTCCAATGTGAACACACTTTTTTTGGTGTTGGAAAATAGAGTTTCAGACAGGTACGTTATCTTACAGAACAATACACAACCAGTGTACTGGGTCTGAGTCCCATTGGTTCTCTACGTTTCCATGCTAAGTAGTACTACTTTATCTTCCTTATTAATTTCATGACCACAATTAACAATTCTACATTCAAGCTTGCTGCAAGTAGCATAAATCTATTTCTATAAAGTTGAGAAATATTTCCAAAGTTCTAGAACAAGAGCAGGCATCCTGCTGACCAAATAAAAGGAAATGTTGGCAAGTTGATGAGGATCAATCGTTCCCTCAAGAAACAGAAGCAAAAAAAAAAAAAAAAAAAGTACATATATAAAAGAAATATTTTTAGTCAGAAGAATCATAAAGGTACCTAAAACACCAGATGTGGAAGTGACATTAGAAGGAGTTAGATCAAATGGCTTATTGATTTTTATGATTCCAAAGTGTTGTTTATAGTAGTTTCAACACAGGCATGAAAACGTGAACCAAGAATGGTCACAGTTTCTGATGGATATTGAAAGGCAAGATATTGACTAAAAAGATTAAAAAGAATAGTTATTTCTCATGTGAGAAAGAACCAAAAATATTACTTAATCCACTCACTTTGATTATGAGGAGATAAAAAAGTAAGGTTTCTAATTGTAAAAACATATTAGGTGAAATCTGATGAGAGTATCTAAAATTTTCGTAATATTTAATAGTTTATAAAACCAATTAATACTCATTCTCAAAATTAATAATCAATTTTTTGTAGCATGTATTTTTAATTCATTTTTTTTTAAAGATTAGGGTACTGGTTTCAGATCTAACATATAAAGAGTTTGGAAGTCACTACTCCTGTCCTTATAACAGAAAAGCTGGACAAATAAAATATTAATAACTTTTTGTGAACCTATCAGAGAACTGAGGTCACAAAGAAAATGGCTGCCATAAAATCTGGAGAGACAGAGACATCCAGAGAGATAAAAGATCCAAGATTTGCTTACCTGAAGTAGAAGCTGCTGAATACCATAAGATGGCAGGAACAGTAAGGTATTACTTGATTAGTAACTTTAGCTGGTTCTTGGAGGCTGAGTGTGGACTAGCATGGGTTTAAGCAAATACTGTGGCAGTACTCATAGTGGGGCCCCATATTCTTATTAACTTTTCCTCCAGGAACTTCGCTAGGTTTTCATGTCCATGATTCAAAAATAATCCTCCTTGTAGCTGTAACAGTGGGAGGAAAAGACTAATCACTATAAAACCCTCATAGATCCTTCTCCCTGATAAAAGCCTAGTCTCTAGGGGAAAAAGATGTCACTGGGGTAGTACTGAAACCTTATCCCAGTTAGAGTAAGGAAACTTTATCTCACTCTAGTGTGCCATGGTCTTCCTATCTCACCAAAGGAGGAAAATAAAAATTTGTAGTCAACATGAAAGAGTGATTTAAATAACTAGATTGGGAATCCTGCAACTAAGGAGGAAAAGAGTGGGAAAGAAAAAGTGAGCCCTTTAGAAAAAGCAGAAATACTTGCAAAAGTCACACTTGAGACACAGGCCTATAAGAAACTTAAGGTAATCAGAAGATTAAAGAACACTCCTTCCCATACTTTAGCACCATGCTGAGACAGAATAGAGATGTACTCATGCCTCTCACACTTTTTTCATGCATTTCCACTGATCACAAAACCCACTCCACTCCACTCCCTCACTGTTGATAGTCCTTTTACTTAAAGAATTCCAGGAACTGGAATTCAGGAGATAACCAAGGTTGTGGAGTCTCCCACCTCAGGAAAGAATGCTGCACAATTCATTAACAGCCTTGTTGCCTCCCGCCAGACCACCAGGTGGCCCATGACTCAAGCATTGAAACCAGATAATGAAGATCTGCATACCCTACCCTCATAGCCCAGCCAGGCTGCCCAGCCCAGCTTGCATACCCTACTCTTGATGTCAATTCCTATATTTTGTCTAATGAAAAAGCTCTACCAGTTCTTTTTGGAGAGTCAGTCAAGGGGTTATCCTCTTTCATGTGCTTCCTCCCTTATGCCTGGGCATAAACTCCAGTGAAAACTGTTTCGGCCTCATACCAATTTCTACTGCATTGAGAACTGAGGAACCTGTGGTAGGTAACAGTAGATGTGTGATAGCAGTAGATGACAGGTGAAATGGCTGCAAGACACAGACACTCTCAGAGAAACAGTACAAAGCAAAGCCCCAAAGCCAAGAAGGGAGACAAATATAAGGACACTAGAGGAACTTGAAATCTCTGGTACATATAAGTATAATAAACACTGGACACATCCCCCAACTCCCAGCCGGATTAACATAAACCCTTACACTATAGATCTATTACCCAGTTCCTATTACCCAATACATGCCCAACGTTTACCCCCCCTAAAAAAATTGTAAAAGATGTAAAAAGGCAAGAAAAAATACAGTCTGAGGAGACATAGAAATCATCAGAACCAGATTTAGAGATGACACATATGCTGTAATGATCAGACATGGAATTTAAAACAATTATGGTTTATATATTAATGCTCTAATGAAAAAGTAGACAGAATACAAGATCATTAAGATAATATAAGCAGAGAGATGGAAATTAAAATAACTAAAGGGAAATTCTGTAAATCGGAAACAGCAATGGAAAAGAAAAAATGCTTTTGACAGGTTCATCAGTAAACTTAACACAGTTGAGAAGGAATCAGAAAGTTTGAAGATAGGTCAATAGAAACTTTACAAACTAAGCCAGGTGTGGTAGGTCATGCCTATAAAAGCCTGTAATTCCAGTACTTTGGGAGGCCAAGGCAGGAGGATGGCTTGAGCCAGGAGTTTGAGACCAGTCTGAGTAACAGAGCGAAACCCTGACTCCACAAAATATATAAAAAACAGTGGGACATGGAGGCATGCAACAGCAGTCTCAGCTACTCTTGAGAGTAAAGCAGGAGGATCACCTGAGCCTGAAGAGGTCGAGGCTGCAGTAAGCCATGATCGTGCCACTGCACTCCAGCCTGCATGACAGAGTGAGACCCTGTCTCAAAAATTAAGAAAGGAAGAAGCTTTTCTAATTGAAACACAAAAGAACGAAATTTATAAGGAAGTCAAATAACCTTAAGATTTTCATCTGGCTAGGTGCAGTGGCTCCTGCCTGTAACTCTAACGTTTTGTGAGGCCAGGGTGAGGGAATCACTTAAGCCCATGAATCTGAGACTAGCCTGGACCGCATAGTGGGATCCCACTACTCTAAAAAAAAAAAAAAAAAAAAAAAAAAACAGAATAGCTAGTATTTAAACCCAGTATCTCAGCATTCAAATTTTACCAACTACTTATACCTTCAATTATCTTCTTCTATTGTGGCAGGGCTATCATTATCTATTGAAAATAAACATAACAAAATGTGAGTTTTTAAAATAATTTTTCTGAAAATGTAGTAATAATCCGTAATGTAAAAATAAAGCTATTTAGAAAAGGAGGAGAAAGGAGAGAAAGTAAATACATACCATTAAATATATAACAAGCAAAAAAAATATAGCAGCTAAAATTGTCATTTCTGTAACATGTCACAAGGTCATAGTTTATATTTTCCTTTTCCTTCTTCTATTATCCATGCCCTCAGTCTGAACTTCAGCTGGTCTGCATCTTAATGGAGTGTTCTATACCTTCATTTTTATTATGTTGAATACTGATGATCTTAAGTTTTCATGCCACTCTTAATACTTGATATAGAAGCAGTAAGAGGTGCCTAAGAAAATATTGTGAATTTTAAACCTTGTTTATCTCTCTCCCACTTTGTGGCAGCAAGCCCAATATTATTTTGATAATTAGAAGCAGTTACTCAGCCAGTAGCCTAACCTCCCTCTATGTTCGTTCAATGTCATGGGGCATCTACAATGGCCAGGAGGCAGTTTAAACTTCCAATTAAATATAATCATTGTACATCCCCAGGCAAAATCATATTCCCTTTGAAAACAAAAATCTTCAGACCCACAGTGCTTAAAATTGTTTGAATGTTAAGGAAGAATTGTTTGAGTGGATTATAGCTTTAGAGTAACAAGAATATTCCCATTAGCATGCCTTGATTTCCAGAGTTGATAGTCTCACTATGGAATAAATATCCCTATATATTGAACACTGATTAAAAATATACTCTTTCTTGAAGAATAGGATTCCATCCAATCTGAATGTTGTCTCCTACATGGAAACATAGCTGATTCTTCAGAATACTATTCCAAAATTCTTCAAGATGAGCTGCTCTGTAAGAAATATTATATTATCAGTGAATTTCGTGGAATGAGCCAATTGTTTCATTTATATTGCTAAGAAATGAATTATTTAACCAGAAACAATGTTACAAAGAATACCATAATGCTAAATAAAGCATTTTAATTCCACAGATGGTAGTTGTGGAAGGAGTAATATGATCTGTAAAGTAAAATCCATATTCAAACTATTTATTCCAATGAGAACAAATTATTGCTTCTTCCATCGTGGAAGGAGTCCAATGTAATCAGTGTGCCAGTGAGTGTGATCCTAGTTCCTTCAGAGAATGAAGCCGTATCAGGAGCTCAGCATAAGAGTAGAAAGCCTTTTTAAAAAGAAACCTATGATCTTGAGCCCATGCGTAGGTTCAATCTGTGTCATTATTAACATTTTGTACATAAGACAACAGAGCAAGCACTAAGAGGTCCAGGAGTAAGATGATTAACCGATCTACATAGAATGTATCATATCATCTATCAATCATTGAGAGTCTGCTCTGCAATTAATGGCTTTGGGTGGGCATTCTGGATCCACAATGTAAATATCTTTCCCCCAAGTTTCTATTCTGAGAGATTCTTCCACATATCTCTCCCATGACCATTTGGACACTAAATTTCCAATTTTGCTGCTTTCAAAACTCTAGCTATGTAGGAAACTAAGCTGTTGTTCATAAATCAATGTATATTCACATTTCTAGTCATCTCTTAAGTAACAAATTGGGCAATAAAATGTACTGTTTGAAGTTATGTTTATGAAGAAGAATCCTTTCTTTCTTTCAAAGATACTTCTTAATCGGATTGTACTGCTGCAGAAGTCCACTTCTGGTTGGTATCACGTGGCTCCATCTGAAAACTAGCAGTCATATATGAATTCCCTATGAGACTGCAAGTATAAATTGAGGGAGGTAAAGAAATGCAATAATAGCAGATGAAAAAGGAACATAATCTAGTTACATAACTTATTTGTGTTCCGACCAGCTTCAGCCCAGTCTCTTAATGACGGTGTACACTTGAAAAAATATAGATCCTACAAATCCCTAACATTGTGGTTTGAAGGGAGAAGGACACCCAGTTCATGAGGGGGCAACACATGTGGCATAGTCATTGGAGGCCCCATGGCATTCTGTCTCTACCATGGTCTCTAAGTAGCCAGAAACTATTTTCCAAAAGTGGAATAACTATCTCCAGAGGAATGCATGGATTCATACTAGAATCTTAGATGTCTGAACTGTGATTCCTCTATGGAAGCTCTCCAGAGGCTTCATGAACATCTTTATCAATGAGCACAACTCAAACTGCTGTTTGTACCAAACTATAAATCAGTTTGCCACTTAATTGAGAAATTCATATTAAACAATGCTCTTAGTGATATAGTTATTTACCTAATGTTGTATGTTCCTATCTTACTATTCAGACTGTGAGAGGTTGTGAAAAATACTTGATGTGGTACCATCACAGAGAATTTTGATATCAAATCTGCTGGCTTGTAAAAGCCCAAGCAGTAGAATCAGACTGTAGTCTGAGCCAGAGGTTCCCTTGATCTTCATCTTGTACCCACATAAAACCAACAGCTTTATGGTTTTCCTCAGTGAGTGAGTTGGCATAGCACATTCATGTGTCATATATGTTGTCATTACAATCCCCCAAATCCTAGGAATTTTGTGTCTCTCTTTTAGTGGTGGACAGTAAAAAGTAATTTTTTTAAAATTTACTTTAAGTTCTGTGATACATGTGCTGAATGTGCAGGATTTTTACATAGGTATACATGTGCCATAGTGGTTTGTTTCACCTATCAACCCATCATCTAGGTTTCAAGCCCTGCATGCATTAGGTATTTGTCTTAATCCTATCTCAACGTTAAAGTAGCTTCTTCTTTACCTTGTAGAGAATGTACAGACATGCTTACATCATTGATGTATATTTCTCTCCCTTTCAATATAGCAGGCTCCTGAGATTCTATGGGCATTTTATCCAAACTCAGCTCACCCAAGTCTTACAAAGTCAACTTAAGTACTTGTTATTTCTTGTCATCAGATTCAATTAACTTAATGACATTCATGTAGTGCTCAGTGTGAGTTCTGTTATATGAAAACAATAGGGTACTTCAGGAATATATTAGGGAAGAAAGAAAGATTGTTGCTATATCCCTAAGACAAAGGTATGAATGTGTAGTTTTAGTCCTACTAGGCAAAAACAAAGAAGTTCTCATTGCCCTTAAAAATTGGTATAAAGAAGATAGAGTTGTCAAGTCAATAGTTGCATAGCAGGTCCCAAGAACTATATTGAATGTTCCAGGAAAGATACCAAACTTAGTGCCCACCTTGCTGGAGTCTCTCTCCCTTGCTAGCTTTGAGGCAACAAGAGATCGAGTTGAGGATAACCAAATAGCAAGGGACTCTGGGTAGCCTCCTAGGAGCTGAGGTGGTTTCCAATTAACAGGCAGTCACAAACCAGAGACCTCAGTCTTAAAGCCACAAGGAACTGAATTTTGTTAGGAACCTAAGTGGACTCATAAATGAGTTGACTCTCCCTATGCCAAAAGCAATTCAAAATGGATCAAAGACTTAAGTGTAAGACGTACAAATATAAAACTAGAAGCAAAGAGAGCAAATGTTCAGGACATTGGTTTGGAAACATATTTTCTAAATAAGACCTCAAAAGCAGTGGCAAAAAAGCAAAAATGAGCAAATGGAATTATATGAAACTGCAAAGCTTCTGCACAGGAAAGATAACAGTCAATTGAGTGCAGAGACAACCTACAGAATGAGAGAAAATATTTTCAAACTATTCATCTGACGGGGAATTAATATCCAAAATGTACAAGGAACTCAAACATCTCAACAACAAAAAACAACTCAATTAAAAATTGGGCAAATGAATGATCTGAACAGATCTTTCTCAAAAGAAGATACACAAATAACCAACAACTATATAAAAGAATGCCGACCATCACTAATCTTTGGGAAGATTCAAATCAAAACCACAATCATGTATCATCTCTCTCAAATTAGGATGGCTACTATAAAAAAGACAAAAAAATACAAATGCTGGTAAAGATGCAGTGAACAGGGAGCACTTATACATTGTTGGAGGGAATGTAAACTATGGTAGCACTATGGTGACTAGCATAGAGGTTCCTCAAAAACTACAAATAGAACTACCATGTGATTCAGCAATTCCACTACTGGGTATATATCCCCAAGAAAAGGAAATATTATATTGATGAGACATCTGTACCTGCATGTTTATCGCAGCACCATTTACAATAGCCATTATTATGGAATGAACCTAGGTGTGCAACAACCTGATTAATATATAAAGAGAACGTGATGTCTATATGCATACACAGGTGCACACACACACACACACACACACATACACACATGTAATACTATTCAACGATAAGGAATAATAAAATTCTGTCATTTGCGGCAATACAGATGGAACTGAAGAACATTATGTTACATGAAATAAGGCATAAACAGAAGTTAAACACCTTCTCACGCATATGTGAAAGCTGAAAAATATGAATCTCATAGAAGTAGAAAGTAGACAGAGGTTACTAGAGGCTGAGAAGGGTCAGGGGAAGGGCAGGATAGGGAGATACCTGTTAAAGGATATAAAATTACAGCTAGATAGGAGAAATGAGTTCTAGTGTTCAGTAACACTGTAGGATGAGTTTTGTGATCATAAACAGTTAGAAAAGAAGATACTGAATATGCCTAACACAAAGAAATAATAAAATGTTTGATATGATGATATGCTAATTACCCTGATCTGATCACTCTGCATTATATATCACTATACATTATGTATGTATATTGAATTATTACTATTTATATGATAAATCATACAATTATGTGTCTTTTTTAACTTTTAAAGTTAAAAAAGAGTTTACTAAAAAAAAATATAAAAATTGTGTTCTTATTGTCTCTGCTTAGGTATTACTATGTTCTCATGCTGCTGTGAATAATACCCAAGACAGGGTAATTTATAAAGAAAAGTTTAGTTGACTCACTTCCACATAGCAGGGGAGGCTTCAGGAAACTTACAATTATGGTGGAAGGCAACTCTTCACAGGGTTGCAGGAGAGAGAATGAATGCTAAGCAAAGGGAGAAGTCCCTTATAAACCCATCAGATCTCATGAGAACTCACTCAATATCATGTGAACAGCATGGGGGAAACTGCCTCTGAATATCTCCACCTGGTTCCACCTTTGACACCAGGAATTATTACTATTCAAGGCAATATTTGGGTGGGGATACAGAGCCAAACCATCTCATTTCATCCCTGGACCCTCCCACATCTCTTGTACTCAAATTTCAAAACACAATTATGCCCTTTTAACAATCCCCCAAAATCTCATTACAGCATTAATCCAAAATCCAAGTCCAAAGTTTCATCTGAGACAGGACAGGTCTCTTCCACCTATAAGCCTGTAAAACCAAAAGCAAGTTCGTTACTTCCTAGATACAATGTGAGTACAGGCATTGGAAAAATACACCCATTACAAATGAGAGATTGGACAGAATGAAGGGGCTACAGGCTCCATGCTAGTCTGAAATCCAATAAGGTAGTCATTAAAACTTAAAGTTCCAAAATAATCTCTTTTGACTCCATGTCTCACATCCAGGTCACGCTGATGCAAGAAGTGTCCTCCCACAGCCTTGGGCAGCTCCACTCTTGTGGTTTTGCAGGGTACAGGCCCCCTCTTGGCTGCTTTCATGGACTGATGTTCAGTGCCTGTGGCTTTTCCAGGCTCATAATGCAAGCTGTTGGTAAAATACTATTTTGGGCTCTAGGAGATGGTGGCCCTCTTTTACAAGTCCACTAGGCAGTGTCCCAGTGGGGACTCTGTGGGGGCCCCATATCCACATTCCCCTTCTGTACTACCTTAGCAGAGGTTCTCCAAGAGGGCTTTGCCCCTGCAGCAAACTCTTCCTGGATATCCAGGCATTACCATACATCCCCTGAAATCTAGGGTTAGGTTCCCAAACTTCAATTCTTAACCTCTCTGCACCTGAAGGCCAAACACCACATGGAAGCCACCTAGGCTTAGGACTTAAATTATCTGAAGCAATGGCCAGAGCTGTACTTTGGTCCCTTTAGCCACAGCTAGAGATGAAGCAGCTGGGATGCAGGGCACCATGTCCTGAGGCTGCATAGAACAGGCAGACACTGGACTTATCCCCAAAGTCATTTTTTTCTTCCTAAGCCTCCGGGCCTATGATAGGAGGGTCTGTCGTGAAGGTCTCTGACATGTACTTGAGACATTTTATCCATTGTCTTGGTAATTAACATTCAGCTCCTTGTAACTCACTCAAATGTCTGCAGTGGGCTTGAATTTCTCTCTAGAAAATGGGCTGCTCCCTTCTCTTGTAACATTAGTCTGCAAATTTTCCAAACTTTCATGTTCTATTCCTCTTGAATGCTTTGCCGCTTAAAAATTTCTTCCATCAGTATACTCTAAATTATCTTTCTCAGTTTCAAAGTTCCACAGATCTCTAAGGCAGGGGCAAAATGCCATCAGCCCCTTTGCATAGCAAGAATGACCTTTACTCCAGTTCCCAATAAATAACTACCTGCATCTGAGACCACCTCAGCCTGGACTTCATTGTCCATATCACTATCCACATTTTTGTTAAAGCCAATTGACAAGTCTCTAGAAAGTCCAAACTTTCTCACATCTTTCTGTCTTCTTCTGAGCCATCCAAACTGTTCCAACCTCTGCCTGTTACCCATTTCCAAAGTTGCTTCCACATTTTTGGGCATCTTTATGGCAGCATCCCATTTTCTGCAGTACCAATATACTGCATTAGTCTGTTCTCATGCTGCTATGAAGAAATATCTGAGACTAGGTAATTTATAAAGAAAAGAAGTTTAATTGGCTCACCATTCTGCGTGGCTGGGGAGGCCTCAGGAAACTTAGAATTGTGGTGGAAGGTACCTCTTCACAGGGTGGCAGAAGACAGAGGAGAGAGAATGAGTGCTGAGTGAAGGGGAATGACCCTTATAAAACTATCAGATCTTGTAAGAACTTATTATCATGAGAACAGCAGCATGAGGGAAACTGCCCCCTTGATTCAACTACCTCCACCTGGTCCCGCTGTTGACATGTGGGTACTATTACAATTCAAGCCAAGATTTGGGTGGGGACACAGCCAAAGCATATCAAAAAATGTGTCCTTTTTGTCTTTACTTGAGTTTTCACAATTATTTTGCATAAAAATTATATCCAGTGGTATCTCCTTAGGTTCATAATGAAGAAAACATTCAGACATCTCTAAATATTTTGATATTTTAAAATGCAAATTAATAAGTCTATAGAAAGGAAGAATTCACATATTCTTTATGAAGCATTCTAAAGATTAAAATTTGTGGTTGATTATCCTAAGAATAAAGAAGTGTGAATCTAGCTAAGAAAGCATATCACATGCTTGCTGTTTATTCTTTCTTAAGTAACCTGACTGAAGACTCTCTTAATACATTTACTGTAGTTAGTGGAAGAAAAAGTACACATTGCTGATGTATCTAGAAAGCCACTTCTTTTGTTTTTCTCTAGGGAACTTATTAGATAAAACTGTGAATTTGTGCTCATGATGTATCTACAGCAATATCACTTCCATGCCTGCTTAGTTATGTGTTTTCTTTAATCTCCAGGTATAAATATTTATCTGTCTGCTTGTTGAATTTTCCACAAACATTCGATAAGGTGACATTTTTATACAAATGTCAATTTTGTTCATAATTTTGAGCAATAGTGATTTTTACTTTTTACCAAACATTTCTAGTCTCCTTCTAGGCCAATGATAGGGTTGTATCTTCCTCTCCTCCTATAATTATGGGCAAACAGTAAAGCACAAGTGACTTAAGTCACTTCTGAGTAAGGGCTTTAAGAATTAGTGCATAAGTACACGATGTACTTCCTTTTCCTAGATGCAGCATTTTTTACTTAGGGCCTTTGGTATGCATAGAGAATAGAACTTCCTGCCAACCTGTTTTGGGAACTTAACATTAACAGAGAATAAATTTTCGTTGTGTTTAGCCATGGAAACTTGGATGCTATTTTTTTTAATGCATAAACTATAACATAATCTGTCCTAATAGACACATGTAAATATCTACTTTTGTTTTATTTGCAAAATGTTGATGTAAAATATGTACTTACCATTTCTGCATTATGTATTCTCAGCTGTGTTGAAAGAATAAGTGCTTTTTGTTATAAATACATTTGGTTATAAATAAATGAAATAAATATATATGTGAATAAATACAATTAGAAATTAGAGTGGGATGAGGGAAGAGTGAAATAGTGGAGACAAAGTAGAAGTGCTATATTGTTTAACATATACATTAAGGTTAGTAAGATCTTATTGGATCTACAGTAATTTTGAGGACTGAAAAAATCTAATGTAATATTCAACCAGCAAATCTCGCCTCCCTTCAGCCAACAATGCTTTATTCTTATACAACTTTGCCAGGGGTGGGGATGATTTTTGAACATTTTGTAAATCTTTTCATTTTAATCACAGTGATAAAATAGATTCAGAAACATCTTATTTTGTAATGTACGTCTCAGGCCCCCAAACTAAATACAATGTTTGTAAGGTTACTAGACATAGAGAATGCAATGTCTTCTAGGAGAAATGACTCATGTTTATTTTGGTTGCTTACACCAGCTTTCATTCTCCTTCAGGAAGAGAGAAAGACTATTTGCCAGATTATAACACATATTAAAGCAATTCCCAATGGGATAATAAAATTCAAGTTGAAAAGAGACCACTTTGGAAACTGAATTCAGCATAGATTTGTTGGACTTAAGAAACAAGAGTTAGCAATAAAATAATGCAAGGATTACAGAGTATTTTTCATAGTGTATGTTACACTTTACCACAACAATCAGCAGCATCCTTCATCTTCTACTCCATTAGATTTCTGTATCTGGTCTACCACTGCTAGAATACCACAGCAATGCTGTTCTTAAATGGCCTTCCTGCCTCCCAAATTTAATCATTGCTGTTTGTCCCTGTGTGTCTTGCAAGTGTATCTAGTTTCATTTCTTTTCTGTTAATATACTCTTTTAGTTTTCTAACATATTGGGTAAATGCTGTTATCAAAGTAAATATAAAAGAATTATTTTTATGCTGAAAGGCAATAAATTTATGTTACCACCAAAATAGCTACCTCTTTTAACTGCATTAAAATTGTATTTGAACACTTGCCTTCACTTTAAAAATCTACACTATGAACAATGACAAACACTTTTTAAGTTGCAGTTAAATAATCTTTAGGATGACAATGAAAATGATAATGATATTAATAGTATTTCCCTCATTTCTGTCAGTAGCAAATAAGATAATACATATATAATTAAATTGCCAGGTAAAATGTAGTTAATTCCTATTAAATTTGATTTTCAAATAAATAAACATTTTAGTATAAGTACATTCCAAGTATTTGAATAAACCATACTAAAAAACTGGAGCATATAAACACAAAAATATTATTTTTGTTTACCTAAAATTCAAATTTAATGAGCTATTCTTTGTTTTTATTTGCTAAATTTGAGAATTATATACATAACACTCAACACAGTATGTAGTTCAAGATGCATTAGCTACGTGATAGCCACTATTATTACTATTAATATTTCTTGGGATGTTCCCAGAATTTCATTTTTTGACATAAGTATAATTCAACATTATTAGAAACATAATCCACTATACTCTTCTAAAGCATATGTGTAAATTATTTCTTCTCACCTTTTTCTCTACTTACCTGTCTGCTGCATGCACTTCATATAGATATTATCCTCTTCATTGAATACTACCTATGGTGGACTGACTTTTAAGTTTTCCCCCATGTCCCTGCTTCTTGATATTCATGATCTTGTATAGTTTTCTAGAATGTTTGTAATCTATGGATTACTTCTAATAAATAGAATATAGCAAATATGACAGTTTGTAATGTTCACCTGTGTATGTGACTGGGTGATTACATTACATAATAGTATAGTACCCACCTTACTGGAGTCTCTCTCTCCTTTGCTGGCTTTGAAGAAGCAAAAGATCAACTTCAGGATATGCAAATAGCAAGGGACTCTGGGTAGCTTCTGGGAGCTGGGGTGGTTTCTAATTAACAGACAGTCACAAACTAGAGACCTCAGTCTTAAAGATACAAGGAACTGAATTCTGTCAGAAACCTCATAATTGTATTCTTCCCTGATTTTTCGTTATTTGAGCATTAGATAAACTGCAGCCCTGGCCAACATATTGATTGTAGCTTTGTAAATCCTAAGTAGAAGATGCAGCTAAGCCATGGACAGATTTCTGATTCACAGAAACTGTGAGATAGTAAATGTATTTTTAAATTACCAAGTTTGTGATAATTATTACTCAGCAGCAATAGATAATATATCTTCCACTTAGCTTATTCCTTACCTCATCTGAAAGACTGACTTAAATTTCATTAGTTGAAAGTCTTGGTAATTCTTTGTGTTAAACAGTGAATTAACTCTTGTTCTGTCCTCAGATAACATTTGGAATATATTTCTCTAGGATTTATTCAATTGATTTATATTTATTTTCACACATTTTAATCTCATGTGAAAAACTAGGATGCTAGTGGCTATTTTGTTAAGTCTTGTTAAATGTGGCTAGAGACATTGCCTAGTAATCAAAAAATAATAATGTCTTTCTGTCCATGAGTTTGATTTCCTTGGGCATGTAGACTTCTGATATATTTGTCTTTATAGCCTCAGCTCATGGCATGTATTAGGTACTGGAAAGTATACTTCTTTAATAGCAATTAGATCTCATTGGTTAATAATCTACTTAGTAAGTTTTAAAAAATATGGTTAGATCTTTTCCAAAAGATTTTCACAATTGTCCTAGGTGAAAATCTCCTACCCATGTATTGGTGAGAAATATGAATTTTTATGGGGGGAGGGAGAATGTGAAACATATTGCAAACTTCAGATCTTTGGCTGTTCTATAAATGTAGTTTACTGATATTTATATAAAATAGCACAGAACTATGTCTGATCTTTTATATTATGGCAAGAAAATGCTCCTTATTATTCATATAAATAAATATTAAAATACATAAGCATCTTTTGATTTTTCACTGAACATTATTTTAGTTGCAAGCTTGATTACAAAGCTCAAAATACAATAGTATAAATGAAATGGTTTTAAAGTAGCATTCTTACCAGACTCTTTTTCTTTCTTGACTTAATTTTTTCATCTATCGAATTCCTTAGTAACTGATTATAAATAAGTATTAGTTTTTCATTGGAGGCTAATTGGCAATTAGGATTTGTAGGCATGGGGAAAAAGGAAAAAAAATTTTTAGTATAAAATGAAGTGGCTTCTAATATTTAAAGAGCAAGTATTACAACATATAAAACAAGTTGCAAAGCCTCCAAGTTTCAAGTCATAAAATAAAATTCAATGTGACATAAATCACCATTATTAAGTGTATTATTAGTAACATAACTTAAGATCATGTTTTTAGGTCTCCAGTCAAAAATCAAGTTCCTGGTGCCTAGAAATGTTATCAACTTTAATATGCAGGTCTTTGACTATGATAAATGCAGTGATGACAGCATATTTTAACAGGTAGTTTTGGATATTAATCCTTGAGTTGGAGAAGTAGTTTACTACTCTTTTTCTTATCATTTGTTCTTTTTCAAAATGAGCTAGTGTATTCATAGCCATTCTGATTAGCCTCTTTTTTTCCTTCAATGCAATCAGCAAATAGATTATGTGTACTGCCATTCCAATTTTATTAGGTTCATTTTGTATGACTCTGGATTTTGGTTTAAATTCTTCTATTGAAATCAGCAGCCTTATCATTTTATTTCATTCAAGAATAGAAAGACCATCATTTTACAGAGTTGGCAGCTTTTCTGCTTCAGAGATTCTGTTATTTAGTTGGCTACTCTAATAGGGTTATATTTCATGTATGCTGAATATACCCTTTATGCTGGTGTTACTCCTTAGAACTCTCAGACAAAATAAAGTAGTTTATTGCATAAGAGATAGCAATTGCATTGACCATTAACCTCAATAACTTGCAAAGGCTATAGAGAAGCTTATAAAACACTTTGTAGTCAAGTTTAAAGTGGTACAAGATGTTTGTTCAAGCTGAACACTGACATATAAAAAAAGTCTTTTTTTCTTTCTTCTAGTGAGCAGACCTATCATTTCAAACTCAAGTGTATTTTGTATGTCTGTATAAGAAAGGGAAAAACTTTGCCTAGGGTAACCTTAGGGATTTTGGCTTGTGCATTTAGCTGTTGTATATGTGGAAAATATTTATTCATATACTACAATATTGTTTCCAGATTTTCAGAGTTCTAATTAAGATGTGAATAAATTTTATACAAAATAGTAAATAGCCTCTGTTAAGTTTTAATGCAATGACCATATTAAAAATGCACAGATAGATGCATTCTTTATGTAACTGAATAATCAGGTAATTATTACCAAATAAATATATTTATACTTGTTCAGCATAAATAGAGTAAGAAATCACTTAAAGTGTAATTTTCTTTGGATCACTAATGTTCATTTAATTTCTGCTTTGCAAGCAAAAGCACGTATTTTCCAATTGCTTTAGAATAACAATTAATTGAATTTATTATTTCTAAAAATTATACTATTTTTCTGGGTACAGTATATGTGAATATTAAATTAGTATTTAACTTGAGAGCTGCATTAAAATAGCTTCAAAACAAAACAAATACAACTTTAAACATTGATTAATAAAGTAAACCATTAGCAAAGATAGGTTTAATAAGAAATAAGTAGTTTGCAAATAAAAACTATTCACAAAAAAGGAAACAAGATATTATGTACTTTCAAATGCACATTATATAGCATCACTATTTTTGAAGTTATAAGTCAGGTTATATTCAATGAAATAGATACTGGGTAAACTGATAGCTTTTTCACCAGCATTCTAAATTATTTTATGTTTGGAAAGCAGCAAATTACTTATATAATAGAAACATCATACTAGTCTTTAGAAGAGAAGTTAGAATTTGGTAACAAGTATATAAAGGTATAGAAAGGGGACAGAAATAAATAAATCTTAAATATTCCTCTAGTATATCTAATCTAAACTTCTTTAAAAATCTGGACAAAATGACATATATAACAAAGAGGGAGCTGGAAATCAAAATCTAAAAGTAATGTTATATCTGCTTTTTAGACATTTACTAATCTTTGTAACCAAAAACCTTGATTTTTAAAGGCTTCTTTGTGAGCAAAGGACAAGGCTTTGAAACCAAGAAAAGTTTCAAATTGTAATTTGGAATCTGGCATAAAGTCAATTCATTCAAAGTTTTCTACCCTAGGTGAATGAGTAGGCTATAAGATCCACTCAATTCTCAAAAAGGAGATGAAAATTTACCTTATTTCTTTTGTATCTATTGTAAATAAAATTGTTTTCATAATTTTATCAGATAGTTTACTATTTGTGTATAGAAACAATATTGATTTTTGCATGTTGACTTTTTATCCTACAACTTTACTGAATTTGTTTATTAGTTCTAAGTTTTTAGTGATGACTTTAGGGGTTTCTATGGATATAAGATAAGGTTACCTACAAATGGGACAGTTTAACTTTCTTCTTTACTATTTGGATACCTTTTATAACTTTATTTTTGTGAATTACTGTGGCTAGGACTTCCAATATTATGTTGAACAGAAGTGGATAAAGTAGGTCCCATTTACAAGAGCTACAAATAATAAAATACTTAGGAAAAATTCAACCAAGCTTGTTGTGTTTGTCTGATCTCATGCTGCTGATAAAGACAAACCTGAGATTTGGTAATTTAAAAGGAAAAGAGGTTTAATGAGCTCACAGTTCCATGTGGAGGGGGAGGCCTCACAATCATGGTGGAAGGAGAAGGCACGTCTTACATGGCAGCAGACGAAAAAAAGAATGAGGACCAAGTGAAAAGGGTTCCCCCTTATGTAACCACCAGATCTCATAAGACCTATTCACTACCATGAGAATAGTATTGGGAAAACTGCCCCCCAAGATTCAATTATCTCCCCACCAGGTCCCTACCACAACATGTGGGAATTACGGAAGCTACAGCTCATGGTGAGAATTAGGTGAGGACACATCCAAATCATATCACATGTAAACACTGAAAACTATAAAACATAAATGAAATAAATTGAAGAGGACACAAATTAATGAAAAGTCATCCCATATGCATGGATTAGAAGAGATAATACGTTAAAATGTCAATTCTAACCAAAACCATTTACAGATTACTGTAGCTTTGTAATATATTTTGAAGTCAGCTAGTGTAATGCCTCCAACTTTATTCCTTTTACTCAGCATTGCTTTGCCAATTTGGGATCTTGTGTGGTTTCATATACAATTTAGGGACTCTTTTTTTTCTATTTCTGTAAATAGTGACATTGGTGTTTTGATCCTATCAAGTCTACAAAGCTATAGTAATCAAAACAGCATGGCATTGGCATAAAAGCAGAAACATATATCAATATAATAAATCAGATAACCCAGAAATAAATGTACATATTTACAGCCAAGTGATTTTTAACAAAGACACCAAGAGCATACATGGGGAAAGGATGGTCTTTGCAATGAATGATCCTGGGGAAATTGGATATCTACATGCAGAAGAATGATAGACCCAATTTCTCATCATATGGAAAAATCAATTAAAAATAGATTAAAGACTTAAATATAAGACCCCAAACTGTGTATCACCAGAAGAAAGGAGGAGAAATCTTTCAAGACAGTAGTCTGGGTAAGAATGTTATTGATAAGAAAACTCAAAGAACAAAACAAGCAACAAAACAAAAAAAGACAAATGGAATTACATCAAACTAAAAAACTTGTGCATAGCAAACTAAAAAGAAAATCAACAGAGTGAAGAGAGAGCCTACAGAACAGGAGAAAATACTTGCAAACTATACATCTAACAACAGTTTAATATTCAGAGTATGTAAGGAACTAAAATAAATAGCAGAAAAACAAGTAATCCAATTTAAAATTGGACAAAGATCTCACATATTTTTTTAAAAAAAGACATGCAAATGGGCAACAGGTATATGAAAAAAATCTTCAACATCACTAATCATTGGGGAAATGGAAATGAAAATCACAATAAGATATCACTTCTCCCCAGTTAGAATGGCTATTATCAAAAAAACAACAAAGATAACGAGTGTTAGTGAGAATGTGGAGGAAGGAGAACCCTTACACAATGTTGATAGGAATGTAAATAAGTACAGCCACTAGAAAATATAATATGGTAGTTCCTCAAAAAAAATTAACAATAGAACTATGTGGGCCAGGCATGGTGAGTAATACCTATAATCCTGGTACTTTGGGAGCCCGAGGTGGGTGGATGACTTGAGTTCAGGAGTTCGAGATAAGCCTTGCTAACATAGTAAAACCCCATCTCTACTAAAAATACAAAAATTAGCCAGGCATGGTGACACATGCCGATAGTCCCAACTCCATGGGAGACTGAAGCAGGAGAATTGCTTAAACTTGGGAGGCAGAGGTTGCAGTGAGCCGAGATCACACCCCTACAGTGTGGATGACACAGCGAGACTCCTCTTACCAAAAGAAAGAAAAAGCTACTATGTGATCTAACAATCCCACTACTGGATACATATCTAAAGAAAAGGAAATTAGTACATATCTATAGAAAAGGAAACTAGTATGTGATCTAACAATCCTACTACTGGGTACATATCTAAAGAAAAGGAAATTGAAGAGATATCTGCACTCCTATGTTTGTTGCAACATTATTCACAATAGCTCAGACATGGAATCAACGTAAGTGTTCATCAGTGGATGAATGGATTAAAAATGTGATCTATATACACAGCAGAATACTATTTGGCCTTAAAAAGAAAGAAATCCTGTCATTTACAACAATATGAATGAACCTGGAACACATTACATAAGTCAGACAAAGAAAGATAAATACCACATGATCTCACTTATATGTGGAATCTAAAAAAGTTGATCTAATAAATCTCATAAAAGTAGAAAGCAGAGAAGTATTTACCAGAGGCTTGGGAGAGGCGAAGGGAAGGGTAATGAGGAGAGGGTGATCAATGAGTACACAGTTACAATTAGCAAGAATAAATGCCAGTGTTCTATAGCACCGTAGGGTGAATATGGTTAAAAATAACATATATTTTAAAATAGCTAGAATATAAAATTCTGAATGCTTTCATAAGAAAGAAATGATAAATATTTGAGGTGATGGATTTGCTAATTACCCTGATTTGATCATTGCCAACATTTACATGTATAAAACATCAGTTTGTATTCCATAAATATATGCAGATATTATGTATCAATTAAAGAGAAAGTAAAGCATAGAAACATAGATGATGAGAAAAAAAAACCTATCTGCTTTAACCTCATAAAAAAAACTAAGTCCAGTTCCTATGAGATATTCTCTATCATTAAATCTCTAAGAAGTGATGTAATGTATACTATTACAGAAAGAGAAATTCCTTATAGAAGAAGTAATTCAATGTACCTTAATATTCATTGAAGAATAAACTTTATGATGGTAAGATTTTTTATGTTGTTAAATTTAGTTTTGCTGGGAAGGTAGAGACTAGAAAACTGAATGTGCTTTGAAGAACACGATTTCAACAAAACCTATTGTGATTATCATGGATAATGCATTAACGAATCTAAGTTTAAATCCAAAATTTTTTTAATTTGATAATCTTTTAGTCTTCAGGATTACATTCAAAAAAGTCATATGGTAGAATTATTAGACATAGATAATAAAATAAAGATGGCTAAAATGTTTAAAGTTATGAGAAAGAATTAAAATGAAAGAAATAAAATCTAAGCAAAATTAAATTAAAAACAGCCTCTAGAAACTAAAAAATGCAATCATTTCAATTAAAATTGAAACAAAAACTCATGTGACGGTAACGTGGCACAGTATTATTGCAGACCACAAGGAGGCTAGCTTGACAAAGACTTTTACAATTTAACAGAAGAAAGATACTGTAAATCTCACAAATTAGTGAAAATTAAAGGCAACTTCAATTTAAGATTGGACATGTAAAGGTCTTGGAAGTCATCTCTTTCACTCAAAAGATAAAGCTGATATATTGAAAATTTGTAACTTTTTTGAGATTTGTCATACAAGTCACAGGCAAATCACCACCCTACAACCTCTAAAAGGCAAATCAAGAGTCATAGCAGAACCTACTTTAGCAGAAGCCACCTGAGCCATAAGCTGATAGAACAATTACATGGTTTGACAAATTGCTGGATACTAAGTATGCACTAGCTTGAGATTATTGAAAACTCCTGGGACCCTCTATTTTAGTAGGAGTGGGGGACATTGCAAGATTTTCTGAGCCTTACCTTCAAGAACCCTACCAAGTTCTCATAGTGAGCAGAAGACAAGCATCCTATTTTGGTCTTGGCAGGAAAAAAGGAAATGTAACTGTTGTGGATAATGCTCAGGGATTTTTCATAAGAAAGGGCTATTAATTAGGGTAAAACATTTTCATGGAGTCTTTTTCCTTCTGGGAAAAGAGAATTTTTCTTACTCCTACTTCCCTCTGTACTTTTTGTCTAACCTAAGAATTAGGTAAGAGGAAATGCTAGAAAACACTTCTGGATTTCACAGCCCAGTGACACAAGTCCACTAAAAGAATATTTACTCAGAAGATTCAATGCTTCCTTTTCCTCACAGTGTAACTCTAACAGGGCTCTAGTAATAGTGAGGGATTACAGCTGAAAGATTTGCAAGACAAAGACTCTCTGAGGGGGAAAGAATTTGGAAGGCCAAAGTCAACAGATGAGACTTGAAAACAATGACCATAAAAAATTTTAAACCTATAGGTCCTACGGCTACAGCAAACATTAAACACAGCCCCACTCCTAGTCAAATTAACAAAACTCTTTACATTTAAGGCCCACTTACCTCAGTTCCTATTAGTAAATACGTAGCTTTGAACAATTCAAAACAAAAGTACATGAAATTCTGGAAGGCAAGGGGAAAAAAAAGGACAGCCTGAAGAAACAAAGTAAGCTTCAAAATCAGATGCAGATGTGAGACAGATGTTAGAAACATTTGATAGAAAATTTAAAATAATCGGCTAATATGTTAAGAGCTTTCATGAAAAAAGTAGACAACATGCGAGAACAGATAAAGACTCACATGTGTTAAAAGTAAAGGACTTGAGAAATATATACCATTATAACAGCAATACATCAATCAAAAGAAAGTTAGAATAACTATATTCATTTTAAACAATTCAAACGTTAAACTGGGAAAATTATGCCTAAGTGGAGCATTTTGTAATGATAAAGGGCTCTATTCAACAACAAACATAAAAATCCTAAATATGTCTGCTGTCTCCATCTACCAAAAGAAATTCAAAATATGTACTTACAAATTGATAAAACTGCAAAGAGAGATACAAATCTTCTCTTATAATTGGAGACTTCAACACACCTCTCTTAGGAATTGACAGATCCAACAAGCAGAATATCAGTAAGAACATATTGAGTTAACCAACTCTATTGATCAACTTGACCTAGTTGACATTTATAGAACTCCATCCAGCAACAGCAGAAAGTACATTTTCCTCAAGCTCACATGAAACATTCACCAAGATAGACCTTATTCTAAGTCATAAAATACAACTAATCAAATGTAAAGGAACAGATAATATGATGAATTCGCAGACCACAATGGAATTAAACTAATATTTTTAAAGATAGATAATTAGATAATCATAATATTTGGAGACCACAAACTTTTACACAATACATTTCTAAATAGTACATGAATCAAGTCTTAAGGAAAAATTTTAAAATACTTTCTTCTAAGTAAAAATAAGAATACAATATCAAAACTTGTAAAAGGAAAATTTAGACCATTAATTGATTATGTTAGGAAAAAAAGTCTAAAATCAGTTATCTAGGTTTACACTTTAGGAAACTAGAGAAAGATATTATAAGCCAAAAGAAAGAATTAAAAAAGAAAATGAAAATAGAGCAGATATCAATGAAACTATAAACAGGGAAACAACAGAAAAATAATCAATGAAATCAAAAGTAGTTTTATTTAAAAACAACAACAGAAAACCATAACCTTCTGGGCAGGAAAACCAAAGAAACAGAAGACACAAACAACCAACATCTGATATAAAAGAGGGGGTGTCTACTACTAATACTGTAACCATGGGAATGTCAACATCCCCCGCTACCTCCCGGTTCTGAAGAGGTCCTTAGCTTTACTAACCCGGAAGAATGGGGAAAGGGGCCTGGAGGCTCAGGGACTTTGACATTTGAATAAATATCGTGGACCCAAAGAGTTTTGCAGAAAAGTGATTTATTAGACTGGGAGAGAGAGAAGACAGCTCCCATACTGTCGTGGGAGGGGACCCAGAGAAGGAAACCATTCAGGTAAGGAGCAGGGAATAACTATCCACATTACCTATCCACATTACCACTAAAATTCAGCTGAATTTTAACCCTTGAGTTATTCCCTTCCTATTCCTGTTATCCTTCATGAGAGGAGTTCTTTCAGACTTGTCCTGGAGTGACTGATCTTTGACTCTGATACTTGGTGCACAACTATGAATTACAGAACCACCTCCACCCAGAGCTTTCTGCGGGGTATTTTGAGACAAAGGAGCTTCATGTGAATTTCTCTACCTAGCCCGTGCAAGGGAAAGCCAGTCAAAGAACTTTACATTCCTGGATGGAGGTATGGAGCCGGAAAACTCCTGCCTTTGAAACCATGCCCTCACAGACCCAGGAAGAGAAGTCCTCAATACCACAGACATTAAAAAGATTATAAAGGAATACTATGAAAAATTATAGCTCACACACTTGAAAAGTTCAACTGAATAGATCAATTTCTCAAAAGATACAAACTACCAAATTTCACATAAAGAAAAATAGGTAATGTGGATAGGCCTATATCTATTCAAGTAATTGATTTTGTAGTTATAAGCTTCCAAAATAAAGAGAAAGAATCAGCTCAGATGATTTCAGTAGTGAAATACACCAAATGTTAAAGAAAAAATTTCTCTTCACAATTTTTTTTTTTAGAAAATAGTAGTACAGAAAACACATTTGCACTCAGTCTGGGAGGTCAGCATTGCTCTAAAAAAAAAAAATTAAAGGAAATACAGATCCTGTCTTTCATAATTATTTAGGCAAACATTCTTAAGAAATAATAGTATATCAAGCCCTATAATGTATGATGTATGTGTGTATGTATATATATGTGTGTGTGTGTCTGTGTGCATATATGTATCACATATATTAGCAGCTATAAATATATATATCTAGATATACCATGAAAAAGTGGAGATTTTTTCAGGTAGGCAAAAATGAATAAAAATTCAAAAAACAATATAATCTGTCACATTAGTAGAAAAAGAGTGAAAGCCATATAGTAATATCAATTGATGCATAAAGTGCTTCTGTCAAAAAGCATTTTATACCCTTTCACGACAAAAACTGTCAGTCAGCTGGAAATAGGAGAAATTTCCAACTTCATAAAAAAGCACCTACAAACAAATCTACAGGTAATATCAGATTTAAAGTGAGAGAATAAATACTTTGCTCCCGAGACCAGAAATAAAGCAAGAATGTTTTCTCTCATCATTTCTATTCAACTCCTTACTGGGAGTCTTAGGGCAAAAAAAAAGATAAAAAGGAAAAGAAAAGAAAAAATATATATACTTGGAAGAAAAATTGGTATTTGTTCAGAGATTATATGATTGTCTATTTTGAAAATCCCCAGGAATCAACAAAATAACTTGGTGGTACCTGCAAACTACCAAGAATTACTGGTATGAATGTAAATTAAGCTAGTTTCCTGCAAGCTTGATACACATTTCAAGCAGTAAGTGTTGGTAAATTTTGGTAACGACCGAGTAAATGTAGATCAAGCTTGCAGGACAGAAGACTAATATACAAAGTCAATTGTTTTGCTATATACCAGCAATGAGCAATTGAAATTTGAAAATTAAAAAAGAATAATAGCATCAAAAAGTAAAGCAGGTATACATCTATCAAAATATACACAGTATATAAAAACTAAAAAGTCTAATGAAAGAAATCAAAGATCTTAATATAAAATACCAGTAAACTTTAATTTTATTGTGTTTCACTTTATTATACTTTACAGAGATTGCCTTTGTTGGCTTATTTATTTATTTATTTTACAAATTGAAAGTTTATGGTAACACTGTGTCCAGCGAGTCTGTAGGTATCATTTTTCTTAGCTGTACCTGTTCACTTCATGATTCTGTGTCACATTTTTATAATTCTTACAATCTTTCATTTTCATTATTATTATATCTGTTACACGGTTCTGTAATCAGTGTTACTCTTAGTAATTAGTGTTACTATTGTAATTGTTTGGGACACTACAAACCATGCCTGTAGAAGACAGCAAACTTAATTGATAAATGTTGTGTGTGTTCTGACTACACAGCTGACCAACTATGCCCCTCCACTTCCTCTTCTCAGCTCCTGTAGTCCCTAAGACACAAAAATATTGAAATTAGAACCCCAACTGTTCCAGCAAAAGGAACAATTACATATCTCTCACCTTAAATAAAAAAGTAAAAATTAGTAGGAAGGTTGAAAGCCGAGAGGCCAAAAGTTAAGTTTCCTTCACCAATTAGCCAAGTTGTGAATGCAAAACAAAACAAAAATGTTCTTGGAAGAAATTGAAAGTGCTACTCCAGTGAACACATGAATTGCAAGAAAGTGATCCAGCTTTATTACTGATGTGGAGAAAAGGAAAATATGCTCTTAAGCCAAAGCCTAAACCAAAACGATACCCTAACTCTCCTCAATTCTATGAAGGCTGACAGAGGTGAGGAAGCTGCAGAATAAAAGTTAGAAGTTAGCTAAAGTTGGTTCATGAAGTTGAAAGAAAGAAGCTGTTTTTGTAACATAAAAGTGCAAGGTAAAGCAGCAAGTGCTGATGTGGAAGCTACACCAATTTATTCAGAAGATCTAAGATAATTGATGCAGGTGACTACACTAAACAACAAATTTTCAATGTAGTTGAAGCACCCTTCTATTGAAAGAAGATGCCATCTAGAACTTTTACAACTAGAGAGGAGAAGTCAATACCCGAGTTCAAAGATTCAAAGGACATGATGACTTTCTTGTTATAGGCTAATGTACATGATGACTTTAAATTGAAGCCAATGCTCATTAACCAATTTTTAAATTCTAGGGACCTTAAGAATTATGCAAAATATACTCTGCTTGCACTCTGTGAATGGAACAAGGAAGCCTGGATGACAGCACATGCAATTATTGTAAGGTTTCCCGAATACAGTAGGCCTACCATTGAGACCTACTGCTCAGAAATAAAATATTTATTTCAAAATATTACTGTTCATTGACAATGTACCTGGTCACACAAGAGCACTAATGGAGGGGGCCCAAGGAGATAAATATTGTTTTAATGCCTGCTAACATAATGTCCATTGTGTAGTACGTGGATAAAGAAGCAATTTTGACTTTCAAGTTTTATTAAGAAATACATTTTGTAAGCTTATATTGCCACAGATAGTGATTCTTTTGATAGATCTGGGTTAAGTAAATTAAAAACCATCTAGAAAAGATGTACCATTCTATTTGCCATTACAAACCTTCATGATACATGGGAGGAGGTGAAAATATCAACATTAACAGAAGTTCAAAGGAAGTTGGTTCCAACATTCATGGAGAATTGAAGCATCATTCATTGCTGGTGGGAATGCAAAGAGAATCCAACCTTCATGGATGGCTCTGAAGAGTTCAAGACACCAGTAGAGGAAGTAAATTGAGATACAGTGAAATTTCAAGAGAAGTAAAATGAGTGTGGTTGCCTGAAGATATGACTGAATTGTTACAATGTCGTGATAAAACATTAACAGATGAGGAATTGAGTCTTGTAGATGAACTAAGAAAGTGGTTTTATAAAATGGAATCAACTCTGGTATGAAGAAATTGTGAACATTATTAGGATGATAACAAGGAATTTAAAATATTAAATAAACTTAGTGATAAAACAGTAGCAGAGTTTGAGTGAATTGACTCAAATTTTGAAAGAAGTTTTACTGTAGGTAAAATGCTACCAAACAACATCACATGCTACATAGAAATCTTCATGAAAAGAAGAGTTAACTAATGCAGCAAACTTTGATGTTCTCTTATTACAAGAAATTTCCACAACCACTCCAACCTTCAGCCACTACCACCCTGATTAGGCAGCAGCCAGCAACACTGAGGCAAGGCTCTCTCCACCAGCGAAGAGATTACAACCTGCTGAAGGCTCGGATGATTGTTAGCATGTTTGAGCAATAAAGTATTTTTAATTGAGGTATATACATTGCATTTTTTGGACATAATGCTATTGCAAACTTAAGAAACAATAGTTTAATCATAACTTTCATCTGAACTGTGAAATGCAAACATTTGTGTGACTCATTTTATTGTCATATTAACTTTACTGAGCTGGTCTAAGACCCTACTCTCCAATATTTCCGAGTTATGTCTATAATTGGAGAGAGAGTATAATTTACTAAGAAGTCATTTCTTTGACTTCTTTATATAGATCAATCCCATTCAGAAGCCCAGAAGCTATCTTGTAGATATGAACAAACTGATTGTAAAGTGTATATGCAAAGACAAAATACCTAGAATAGCCAACACAACATTAAAAAAAAAAAGCTACGTTTAAAGAATCAGTTATTGATTTCAAGACATACTATAAAGCTACAGTAAACAAGAAATCATAGTCTTGATGAAAGAGAACTCATTAAGCACAATAAATTTTCCAAATATAGGCACATATTTTCTGGCAAACTCATCTTTAACAAAAGAGCAAATGCAACACAATGGAGAAAGCATACTCTTTTATTTGCTGTCATGTAAATATGGACCTCCACACATAATTTACACTTCCTACAAAAATTTTCTCAAGTTGTTTTGAAGATCTAAATGTAAAAATCAAAACTATACATATATAGATTTAAAAATGTGAAATAATCTAGATAACCGTCTATTTAGTGAGGAGATGTTAGATACAACACCGAAAGTACAACCATGAGAAGAAAAATTGATAGAGAAGAAAAATTGTTAGAAAAATTGATATGTCTTTATTCAAATTAAAAATGTCTGATACAGAGAAGACACTAAGATAAGCAAAGGCATGACTGAAAGAAAACATTTGCAAATCATATAAAGGACTTTTGCCAAAAATCTTCAAAGAATTTTTAAACTCAAAATTTAAAAATAATTAGCTTTACAATAAATGGCACAAAATTAAAACAGATACCTCACTAAAGAATGTATATAGATGAAAAATAAGCATATGAAAGAATGCTTATTTTTTTTTCAGAAAATTGCAAGTTAAACCAAAACTAGATACTATTATAAACCCGTAAGAGTGGCTCACTTCCAGAAAATTGACAACACCAGTTGCCAGCAAAGATGCAGAGCGGCAGAAACCCTTATTCTTTGCTGGTGGAAATGTAAAAATAGTACTAGCACTTTGGAAAGCAGTTTGACCGTTTCTTACAAAATGCAGCATAATATTATTATATGATGAAGTAATCACATGTATTTATATTTTACCCAATTCATTTGGAAAACATGCACTCATGTTTATAGAGTTCTTACTCATAATCACCAAAACCTGGAAACATAAAAAATGTCCTCAATAGCTGAATGGATAAACAAACTTCAGTACATCCAGAAAGTCGAATGTGCTGTTTGGAAATAAATGCTTATTGGTGGGAGAAAATGAGTAGTACATTGTTAATATTTTTCTTATAAATTTTTACCATGCTATAATCTTTTATTTTTCCAATAATTTTTGTTTATTTTCATATATATTTTAGGAAGACAATTACAGCATCTGAAAATAATACAAAGTTTGTCTTTTCTAACATTTTTAGAGGTTTTTAGAAAACTTACTAAATTGGTTTCTGTCCAATATTAAATAGCAGTGATATTGAGTACAATTGTCTTCTTCCTGACTTCAATGGAATAGTCTCTGGTGTTTCACTGTTAATCTAACATTGCTCTGGATTCCTATTATATCATTTTTATCATAATTCTCCCTTATATCCCTTATTTAATTAGAAATACCTGTTAAATTATATTACTATCCTTTTGGCATCCTTGGAAATGATTTCATTGTTTTTTTCTCTTGTAATTTATGAATATAATAAATTTCTTTATAAAAAATAAAATTACAAAATTAAAAGACATTTACTTAATAAAATATATCACAGTTAATTACTTCAAGAGATACTTATAGAAAACAAACCTTTACCTTAGTTTCTGAATTAACATTTAGCATTACTCTGCTAATTTGATACTATTTAAAGCAGTGTTTTGTTTTTTTTTTTTGAGACGAAGTTTCACTCTTGTTGCCCAGGCTGGAGGGTACAGGTGTGATCTTGGCTCACTGTAACCTCAGCTTCTCAGGTTCAAGCAATTCTCCTGCCTCAGCCTCCTGAGTAGCTGGGATTATAGGTGTGAGCCACCATGCCCAGCTAATGTTTCTACTTTTAATAGAGACGGGGTTTCATCATGTTGTCCAGGCTGGTCTTGAACTCCTAACCTCAAGTGATCCATCTGTCCCAGCCTCCCAAAGTGCTAGGATTACTGGCATGAGCCACTGCACCCTGCCGATATAGCAATTATTAATATATCCACCCACCGGGCCCAGCCTAAAGTAGTTTCTAAAATCAATTTCTTATATACTTATTTTTAACCAAAATGTTCTGACAAAATCAATTCCATCAACAAGCATTAAATATTTATTTTATTAGGAAAATATGATTAATTTACATGCTCAAATACTCAAAATAATTTAAATAACTTGGTCAAATAAAAAATGAAAGGCATTGTTTTTGAAATTTTTAATGCAAAACCTATTTTTAAGTAAAAATCTATTAAATTATTTTGAACATAGATTTCTGGTTCTGTTTTCCTAATTGGAAGATTAATGTTCAATACAAGTATGCATAATTTAAAAATATTGTAATATATACAAGAAAGCCAATACTAAATGTTTGTGTTTTTAAATATAGCAAAGATTATAGGAAAAAAATAATGACTATCAGACTACCATAGCAAGATGATGGTAGGATTCAAATCAATATCATATAAATTTTATAGCATAGGATTCAAATTAATCTATCTTCTAAAATTAATGTTTTGAAGTATCTAAGTTATCTGAAGTTTAAAATCAATTTTTAAAAATACATCAAATTTTAAATCAATATAAATTAAGTACAATAATAGGCTCAAAACTTAATGTCTTTTATTTATTGAGTAGTAACTCAGTGCTGATGACAGCTTTCTTTTTGCGATTCTATACATAATAAATCACCTTGAGGCTATTAGTGTGGTCTTAGGCACACTGCTGGAGATGCATTGCACATCGGCGCTTCTACAATTGGCATGTCTCAAGATACTAAATGAGAAGTCTTTCTAAACAAGTCCTTAGAGAATATTTGCTTCTTCTATGAGGTAGTTTTCTTTGAAATCACAGAAATTGAACTATTCTTGGTAATTGAGTTTAAAATGGCTTAAATTGAAAGCTAATTTGCATTCACCTAACAAAGAGAACAGTCTCCATGAGTTATATTACTCAGATTAACACAATGTAAAATGGTATGTTCTCAATAAATGTATGCCCATCTATTGAATATGTAGGTTCAAATGAGATATGACTGGGTAATTGCTTTGAACACTGTAAAACCCAAGTATGAGGCAATTTTCTTCTTACCTGCTTCCAAAATGTGCATTGATTTTCACACAGTACATTGCCATTTTATTCTTTTGCCATATAGATATAAAGGAGCTCTTTCCATCTCTTGAATGTGTCTATTACTTTCTACCTTAGTCTGAATGCATTTTCCTTATTTTTCCCTTGGTTCATGCCTGCTAATTATTCAAGTCATACATAGTTACAGCTTTTTTTGGAAAGCTTTCTTTCAGTCTTACAGTCAAGTTAACATGCTCATTGTACACTCTCAGGTACCATCTATGACACTAGCCATAACTTTGGAAATATTAGTATCTGTTTATTTCACTGGATAATTACACATTCTGTACAAAGCACCTAGTTCATTTCTTGGCACATAAAGACTGCATGATAAAGAGCTAAGAGATAAATTAATAAAAAGATTCCTCAAAAGTACAATGGAGCAGGGATGTATAATAAGTAACTGCAATTACTGGAGAGAAATGAAAGAAAACCTGCATTTTTTTTCCGTCCTAGTCCATCAAGTACAAGCTGTTTTTAAATATTTTTCTCTTATTTATTTATTTATTTATGAATTCCGGGGAGCATGTGCATGAAGTGCAAGTTTGTTACATAGGTAAACATGTGCCATGCTAGATATGAAGCCCAGCATGCATAAACTACTTAGGTTTTGGTTGTTCAGTTTGCCTTAATGCATTTAAATTGTAGACTAAAGAAAGTGTTGAATTATGAATAGTAACTAGGAACACTGAGGAAATAAAATTCAATGAAGGCCACAAAAGTTCTCTATATAAAGCTGGTGGATAAATATTTTATGATATAAAAAGTGTATGTTCATAATATTTATTCTAAGTTATCAGAATTGTGTAATACTGTGTGTGTATTGTCTTAAAACAGTGACCTGAGTAATGTATTTTTAGACATTATTTATCAAAATTGTTTAAAAAAAATTTTTTTTAAAGACCTTTGTAAAAATAGCCTTTATGTGTTATAGAATTGTTCTGTATTTTAGCTGTGATGATAGTGGTCATATGAATCTACATATGTTCCAAAATTGCACAGAAGTAAATACACACACACATCCCTCATTGCATGTAAAACTAGTGAAATCTTAGGGAAAGTGAATTTCCCGATTTGTTATTGTACTATAGTTATACAAGACATTACAATTGAATGAAAGTATATGAAACCTCTGTATTATTTCTTGCAACTGCAAGTGAATTTATAATTATCTCAAAATTTAAAAATTTCTTTTAAAATCCCACATGCACACTATAAATTCATTGAGGACATGGACTCAGTCTTATTCGCCATTATATCCTAATATCTAACAAAGTGCCTTTTACATTATAGCAAACAAATACATATATTTATTTATTTAACTATTTTTGTATATATGCATATGATGCAGAGAAAATGAAAACTGATAACTCCTTATAATCACATATTGGAATTCCAGTAATGTAAATTGTATTTTTAATATATTAAAAGTTCAAAAAATTAATAAAATCAGAATGCTTTTATTAGAGCAGACATTTCAATTATAAAGTCAATTAAAAATATTATAATTGGAAATATTATTGGCACATGATGGATAATTTTAGTAATAATTATATATTTAATTAAAGTAAGAATATTGATATTTTCTTCAACTGCCTAGCAGTGTTACACATAGATTTATACAAACAAATTTAAGTTGCCACCTATTGAGAATGATCACTGAAAGTATTTAAATAAGGTTAGGTCTGCATCACTTTGCCTACTAATCAACACCCTTATTGGAAATGGAGGACTAATAAAGATTAATATTTGATTATTCCTGGTGACTTAGAAGAAGACAAATTGTGCTTAGATTTGGTAACAATACATGCTTTGGTTATCATGAAAACTTTAAAATATTACTTAAAGAAAACCAAAGTGACAAAACAATTTATTTGACTAGGTCAACAGCTGTACCACTTTGATAAACTCTAAAAAAGGGAAATTACAACACAGACATCTTGCTGTTTTTGCCTTGATATTCCAAATGGAGAAATTCATTCTATGCCAGTAGGCACTGTTGAAACCTTACTCAGTTTCTCTGCCAATATGATAATTTGCATAACGTTACCCACAATGCCTCACTTTGTGATTTTGCTTTGAAACAGATTTAATTGAACCTTGCTGAGCTGCATTAATGTGTCTGTTTAAATTGAGCAAACCTAATTATCTCACATGAAAGTTATGCCACCTCTGGTGCAACAAAGCTAATGCAATTAAAGTCTGCCAGATGTATTAATTGAGTATTGTAAACATGCATTCTATCTGGTAGAGAACAGTTGATTATACATCAGGGACTGGACGGTTTATAACCAACTACAATACAGCTTTCTATATCAAAATTATCTTTGGTGCAAAGATCTATAAAACCCAGAATCAATGGGTCACCATATATGTCTTAGGGGTTAATATCTGTGTGGATTTAACATGTTATATCTTTAACATTTTGGCTCTATACCTTGAAAAACCAATTTTACTTTAGCTCTTCATAGTCTTCTAAAAAGCATTAGAATCAAAAGGGGCCATCACAAATCTTTACTGTTCTACTTTTACACAATTTTACCTTTACGTTTTAAAGATGGGATTGGAGACAGTTTTCTTTAAAAAATAGTAGTTTAAAAATAACAAGGCAAAGTATAAAGTGGAAAAAAATCTTACTTATAAAATAAAATAACAGGTCAAGTAATCTTTGAGATGACTGGCAGTTCACGATTTTAAATTCAATTTTATTTGCTATCAAATCAGTCACTTTTATTGTGAAATGTTGAACAAACACATCAAAACATCGATCTTATAGAACTCTGCAAATACAAATTTAATGTAGCCTAGAAATGGGAAGAAAGATGACAGCAAATATGTGAGGGTTACCTTTATGTATTTCCTTTTCTTAAATTTTCAATTAAACTATATTTTATATAAATAGAATGGTGTTTTCCTTAAATTGTCAGAAGTCTTCTCTAACAGAAATTTATATATTTTTTAAAGGCCAGGATAAACATATATTAAGTATTTTTATATTATAACAAGCTGGCCATTTTTATTGTTAATGGTTCCAGAAATTAAAGAAACATAAAGAACACAAAGGTTAAGGTTTCATTTTGGTATTTGTTTTGGGCTTTAGTGTCTCATTTTCATTCATTTAAATTAATTATAAAGATTAGAATTACAGACTGAATGAAAATTCTTCTTCTTTAATTAGACATGTTAAAATTTATTAATCTAAAGACCAAAGCAGTGGGACATGTAATTACTTTATAAGCATAAAATTTTAAGTAGCAATAAACACATTGGAATAATTTTGCTATAGTCACTTACATTGTGTCTCAGAGATACAGGCATTAAAGTATCTTTATTATAAATTTAGTAGAAGGTAGAAACATACAAAAATAGGATATCTTTCAAAAGCCATTCACAAAAGTATAGTCAGTTTTGTATCTCCAAATAAATATGCCATGAATTCCAGAAAACATGAAGACACAATTCATGGCATATTTATTTATTCAGAGTATGATGTTTAACATAACTGCTTAGGGTCATAAAACATATGACCAGTGACAGTATTAAAATAAAATACTTGTTCATCATACCCATTAAATACCCAAATTGTGTGACCAAGTATAAAGACTCAATGAGAACAAAGTAGGAATATTTAAAATAAACTTAGTACAAAGAATGTATAAAATCTTTGCTGTAAGTTTTGTATCATTAGAGTATACACAGATCTCTTAAAATAGGTCTCATAATATTACCTATCTACTGGCCAATTTTTCTTTTTAGTATTCATTCTCTTTTTACATTATCCAACTTAACCAATTGTCTTTCTCTTAATAGAACTTTCATTTCTTCCATCTACAAATTGCATTCGCTCCCTCTGCACCTAAGTACTATGAACCGTTCAAGTCACAACTTAGTAGTTACATTTTATGTGTAGTTCCCTGGATTAACCCAAACTAACATAGTGCTATAGACTGAACTGGATGTTTTCCTTTGTGTTGTCAGAGCACCCTGTGTGTTTTTATTTATTACAGCACTGAACATATATATGTAATATATATGGCATATTTTATAATACCTCTACTGTACATGTTATGGTTAACATTGAGCATCATGATGGCAGAAGCCACGTTCGTCATCTCTATTTCAAGTTTGTATAATAAATTTCAGCAAATATTTTGCTTTTACTAATTTCCTGTAAAATACAGGAGTTACAGAAGCTCAGTCCTCCCTTTTCAATGGACAGGTATTCTATAACATACAAGAAAAACTTTGCGAAATTTGGTGTTAATGTTTCACAAGCATGTAATTACTCCTTAGTGACCCTTTATTATGAAAAATCCCTGTCACAGGAATAGTCCTCGGTTACCATGTAGACAACAATAACAACAACAAACTCCTTAAAATATTTAAAGAGGTTTATTCTGAGCCACTGTGAGTGACCATGGCCTGGGAAATATCTCAAGAGGTCCTGAGAAAGTGTACCAGAGGCAGTCCAGTTACAGATTAGTTTTACATATTTTAGAGAGATGAGAATTGTAGGTAAAATTATAAATTTATACATGAAAGGTATACATTGGTTTGGCCCAAAGAAGTGAGATATCTTGAAGAGGAAGGGTTTACAGGTCACAGATGCATTCAAAAATTTTCTGATTGCCAACTGTTTGAAAGAGTTGGAAAGCTTTCTCTAAAGACTTGAAGTCAGTAGAAAGAAATGCTTGAAATTGTTGTAGAGACCATTGTTCTTGTTACTTAAATGAAGCCTCCAGGTAACAGGCTACAGATAGAATAGATATTAAATGGCCCCTTTTGAAAGGTATCAGACTCTTAGTTAATCTCTCCTAGATCCAGGGAAAGTCCTGACTGTATTAATGGAGATTCTTTGCAGATGAAAATTTCTCCCACAAAAGATGGCTTTGCAGAGCCATTCAAATTATGTCAAAGAAGTATATTTTGGGGTGAAATATTTTGACTTCCTTCAGGGTCAGCTATCTGGTATGTGATGCTATACTGAAGTCAGGTTTGAATTTGTATTATATTTCAAGAGAGAGTCGTTCTGTCAGTCTTATAATATCTCTTTTAATGTTAATGCTAGCCATTTGTGCTTAAACTCCAAAAGGGAAGGTGTATAGCAAGGTGTGTTCGACCTCCCTTCTATCATGGCTGGGCATTCAGTTTTTCAGTTTTTCTTTGATTCCTTTGGTCCAGAGATCTATTCAGTCAGTTAGGAGGCTTAGGATTTTATTTTGGCTTACAAATTCATCTCTACACACTCCATCTCTGCATCCCATCTCATAAAACTTCCCAAGTGTGGGTCCAGAAATCTTTATAAATGTCAGCATTCTTAGCTCCAGGTGCACTAATCCTCTATATCAAGTCTCTAATTCCACAGCTAAAATAAAATGTGGATCTTCTTATTTGACTTTCTCTTCCAACTTGAATTTTATCACCAATGGAAGATGACAGCCTGCGCTTTCACTTAACAAGGTTGTTTTTAGAGACAGTACAAGTGTCAATCAGTATAAAGAAAAGCCTTTTGGATTATAGAGGCATATTTCCTTCTCTTTAACTAATGACTTCTCCTTTCTGTGCTAAGGCCATCCCTTTCTCTACCAAGGGGACTATGCTTGTTAAGAATCACTATCAGTTACTTCTTTATGTCTCCAGGTGAATGAGAGCCAATCTGTTAAATGTACTGTTTTAGTCATCCTGTGACAGAAGGAAAAGTAGGAGAACATAGAATATGTTGAAATTTCTTTCATCAGACTTGCTTATTTCTCCTTTTAAAAGAAAAACCTCAGACAAGTTAAATTTAGCAGAGTTTAATTGAACAAAGAACAGTTCATAAATTAGGTAGCCTCTTGAGCCAGAGCAGGCTCAGAGTCCAGTGCAGTCATGTGGGAGATTTATGGACATTTAAAAAAAGTGATGTATGGAAAGTGGAAGTGAGGTGCAGAAACAGCCAGAGTGATTATAGTTTGGCCTTATTTGAACATGGCTTGAAAAGTTTGTTACCCTCAATTGGCTTAAATGTTGTAATAAACACAAGAGTAGGTTACAGTTGGTTTATGTCTCCAATTAGGTAGCAGTTTACTATGTACAAAAAAACCTTTAGGCTGAATTTAAATATGTAAATATGCATATTTTAATTTTACAGTTTCCCTTTTGGTCATCTTCTCAATTTTAAGAGATAGACAAAAACTTTTGGTATTGATGTCACTCCATTATCATCATAAATGTACTTATTTGGTCTTAAATCCCACTGGGAAATAACAGGACAATGGGTTTTGTACTGTGGGAAAAATAACTTTGATATGGTTTGGCTCTGTGTCCCCACCCAAATCTCATCTTGTAGCACCCACAATTCCCATGTATAATGGGAGGGACCTGGTGAGAGATGATTGAATCATGGGGGCAGGTCTTTCCCATGCTGTTTTCATGATAGTGAATGGTTCTCACAAGATATGATCATTTTAAAAACGAGAATTTTCCTGCAAAGGTCTCTTTTTGCCTGCTGCCATCCATGTAAGGCAGCACTTACTCCTCCTTGCCTTCCACTGTGATTATGAGGCTTCTTCATCCACGTGGAACTGTAGGTTCATTAAATCTCTTTCTTTTGTAAATTGCCCAGTCTTGGGTATGTCTTAATCAGCAGCATTAAAACAGACTAATACAGACTTCAAGTTATTTTTTGTAGGTTTTAGAGTAGATGGGTTCTTCTTGTGCTGGAATCTCCTGTTTTTTTGGAGAAAAACAAAAGCCAGTTTGTCTTAGGATCTATCTGTTGCCTAAAAGTTTCAGTTTAATTATGTCACATTTAGCATGGATGACAGTTTAATTATGTCACATTTAGCATGTTGGTTTGGTCTTGTCTGTTTGGGCTAAGCACATAAGCTCAGTTCAAAACAATGGCCTCCCATATTTTTATTTAAAAATTCCCACCTTTTGATCAGATTGTCTCTTAGGTGACAGTGTGGTAAAAACTTAGGGCCATAGTCCCACTCTCAGTTACCATTATTTTGGGTTTCCAGTCTCAGTATGTCATTCAGAAATTACTGTGTCCTCATGGTCACACATTTATTTGAGTTTTTGTCATTCTGTTACCGGTGGAATACCCAGCTTATAGGTTCTTGGCCTCTCTAACCCCGAAGAATGGGGAAAGGAGCCCCAGAGGTGCAGTGAGTTTACTATTTGAATAAAATCATGGACCCATAGAGTTTTGCAGAAGAGCAATTTATTAGACAGAGTTAGACAGAGAGAGAGACAGAAGACAGCTCCCAAGCTGTTGTGGGAGGGGAACCCAGAGAGGGAAATCTGTTCAGGTAGGACCAGCTGAAGTTTTAACCCTTGAGTTATTCCCTCCTCATTCATGTTCTCGTCTAAGGAGAGGAGTTCTTTCAGACTTCCTCTGGAGTGATTGATCTTTGACTCTGAAACCGGATTGGCTACTTGTTCTACAACTCTGAGTTACAGAGGCCTCTTCTCCCAGAGCTTTTGGCAGGAAATTGAGGCAAAAGAGCCCCCACCTGGCTTTCCCACATGCAGGAAGATCAAAGAATATTACCTGGTCCACGTCGGGAGCCTAAGCCACCTGAGGCGGGGGAGCTGGGAAATTCCCGCACTTGAAACCCCTCCCCTAGCGGACCCCAGAAGAGAAGTTTCTTTAACACGGTCCCTCAATTCCAGTCAAAGACAGACCATTTGACATCCTAGAGATGGCTGGATGCAAATATTTAAAACTTTTGCAAGAATATAGCACACCAGGGAGACTACTATTATGATTATCTAGAGGATAATACCAAGAGTTTGGAGTATGCTCCTTAGCCAAAGTCCCCGTAAATAAAACCAACTAAAATCAAACGGATCAAAGAAAGACCTAAAGAATTAACTCATTTTAAACAATCAGCTTGTTCATTACCTACTTACAACTGAATCTCTATCATACCTGATGTATTCCTCTATGTGCAACTAGAAGCGTCAGTAACTACACAGCTTCTTCTGTTTAGGCAGCAAGTAATCTACAGGAATTCTATTATATAGCACAACTTTAGCAAGAGAATTTAAAATATGTTGTGCTACCACAGGCTTTTCAGTAGAATATCCTATAGAGCCAATTATGAGGGATAAACTTCTAATCACTGCCACAATTACTCCAAACCATAGAGAAAGAGACCTAACAAATGATGCCCATGCAGAAGAATGAAGGCCTCTTGGCAATGTTCTTTTAACTTATGATGTAGGTTATGTAGGTTAGTAAGAGTGGATCAATGTTCTTTTTTCTGACAGATTATAAAGCAGCAAAGGTACTATCCAAATTTCTTGCCCACATTGGCTTTTCCTCTTCCATCTGTCAAGGTGTAAGTTTGTCCATGTATAAAATTGGTTATGATATCCTCCAAAAATAAAAGTATACCCCCTGAGTGAACACAAGAAACCCGTTTTTCAGTTCTGTGTTCATAGGAGCATAGGCAATGGAAAAATTGAAAGATAAGAATCTCACGAAAGCAGAGAAGTTTGACTTCTGATCTTAGGAAAAGGCTGTCAATGTCTGGGATGTTCTCTACTTCTGGGGGAGAAAATTTTCTGACTAGCTTTACCTTAAGGTCTCCAATAGGGATAACAGTTCCAAGAGTCTGGAGGGGCTCTTCTGAGTTGTGAGATTTTAAGTTGTGAGATTATAAATGCAGGATATTTTGCTGCAGTGTGGATGGCAAGGGTAGTCTTTTTCTGATGTCATTGTCAGAAGACCCAGTCTCCAGGTTCTAGATTGTGAAAAGTTTGATTGTCTTCAGTTAGTGGGCCACAAAAGGCTTTCTTTCCCTGTTTAAAATACACTTCGGCATGACGCATTAAAGCCTTTAGCTATATTAGAGTTTAATAGTGGAAGATATGCAAATTTCTATATTAGACGCATAGGCCTTCCAGTGACTATTTCAATTGAGATCAACTTGTGTCTTCTACTGGAAGTGGATCTGATTACCATTAATCTACAATACTTTTGACCAAGGCAATACGGTCAATGCAGTTAGCTTTGCCTAGTGCCATTGTATTTATAACAGCTTATTTAACGGTTGTACAACTTGTCTGGTGAAACAAGTACTTTTATCTTTGTAGAATTCTGCAGGAATGTCCCATGAGGAACACACATTTCCTAATAACCTTGTAGCTACTGTTATAACATCAGCCCTGTTGCATTGGAAAACTTTTATACAAACAGAAATATGCATTGAAATGACAACTGAATAAAATTTCTTTGTAAATATTTACATGACCTATCAGGTAGCAAAAATATACCTAAAGTTTTGATCATTGTGCCAGTATTATGGGATTGTAAAACTAAACATTAATCATAAATTATTTTAGCATTTTAAAATAGTCACGACAACTATATATTTACATATATTTTGGACTATCTTATCTTTTCCATGATGAGTCATGGAATTCAGAGCTTTTAGTAATGGAAGATTTAATGACTCAGGAAAGACCAGGTGGCCATCCAGCTCTCCAAGAATCCGTGCTTAACCCTGGGCAAAAATCCTAAATATCAATTTTGTTTTTCCAATTTAGGTACATAGCACTGATTTTTGTTTGTTTGTTTGGATGAGTTATCATAGATAATTTGGCTTGGAACATTGAATTCACTCAAATTGCCCACTTTAAAAATTTTGATACTGGCTGAGTTAACATGAAAATGTCACAAAGTGTTTTCTTGGCATTCAATTAATTCTTATCCTATTTGAGTTACCAGTTTTATAAACCAGTCTGTCTATTTATTGGCGTTCTGGGAATCTTTACCCAATTTAAATGATATGATCCTAAAGTTATCAGAAACTTGTACCTAAGAGTGCTTCCCAGAATCATTAACCTCCTTAAAGATACAATACTCTAGGATTTTGCTTGCTTGTGAAGTTTTCAGAAATGGCATTAGAATTAAACAATTTACTGTGGAAATGACTTAAAATGGGCATAAAGATACAATTGATAATAAAATTTAGTTATTTCTGTGGCCTACCATAATTTAATATAATAACCACAATTGTGACTGATTGTACATACCTAAACATATCAATATTTTTTAAATTCCATATAAATTTTGAACATATATGAATAATGTATTTAACAAAATATAACTCAAAGAAGGTTAAAGATTATTTATTATTTGGCATTGCATTTCATATAATTTAACATGTCAAGTAATACTTTTTCTCTCTCTTTTGGGTGCTTGAGGAGCCCTCTGCATCATTCCAAAGTTAGAGTTGGAAAAAAGACCTACATTTGAGTTTGAAATTTGATTTTGGGAAGCCTCTCAAATATGTCAAAATGAGAGCAGCAGGAGGCAGCCAAATGCCGAATGAGATAGAGATGGGTCCCTGGTGAGACCCCACCTCCAAGCCAAAGAGAGTTTAAAGCCTGAAAGCCAAGCTACAAGTTAAACCCTCAGACTGAATTGAGAACTTGTCTTACCATTTGATGCACTTTTCTCTGATTAATTACCATCCTTCACCTATTTTAAACATACCTACCCTTTCCTAATTGGTTTTCTACACTGTTGTACCCACCTTTGAGTGGTGTTTTTGCTTTAACCTTTTTTTGCATATTCCCAAACCAATCAGCACACACTCCCCATTCTGAGTACAAAAAGGGCCCCTAACCCAGCCATTTGAGAGACTTTCTCACCTTTGTGTAGGGGGAGCCACACCTCACAGTCCCTCTTTGCTGAGAACTTTACTCTTGCTTAATAATTTTTACTCCACTCAGTCTCCAGTGTCTGCACACCTACATCTTCCTGATTGTGAGACAAGAACTCAGACCTAGCTGAGCTAAGGAGCAGAAAGACTGAGACAAAAGGTTTAAACACTTAATCAAAGTTGAATCACAGGTCTCTATAAAATAATAGTAATTCATTTTGCCAAAGTGTTAAAAGATTTTTAAAAATGAAAATCTTTATTCTTTAATAGAGAGGTGACTTTGTTCTCTAAACAATCTAAAAAACTGAGAGAGACGACATAAGATAGAATCTGCCTCTTTTTTCTCTTTGCTCTTTTATATTGGTTGCAATTTAGCCAAAAGGTGAACAAAAGTATTTTACTGACACTAATTAATACTACATGAAATTTTTGTTCAACAGAGAAAAATACATTTTACTTTTATATTTGTATGTAACCAATAAAATCAATTTTAGTAAAACTGTATAAAAATTAATTAAATCTCTGTTAATTTTGACCACACCAGATTATCATAAACCTTTTGTAATCTTTTATAATTTAATGTTTTTCAACTTTTTAGATTTTAATTTAAATACTATATATTCTTTCTATCTGAAACAACCTTTAAGTAACTTCAAACTAGATAAAAATGTTTAACAAACACACGTTTTTAGACTTTTACAACTTTCCTAATCAAAAATGTATCTTGCTTTTGTTTGCATACTCTGTAAAGAATTATGTTTCTTATATTTAAGTTTTAATTATATATTACCTACATTAACCTTAATTTTTAAAGAAATCCCTAAGAAGTAATTTTGAATGGTTTTATATCAGGATTTGTAGACACAAACCATTTTGTAATTTTATAGAAAAATGTTTCATAAAATTTTGTTTCTTAACAGATCTAAATATAATTAGTTTTTCTATACCATATAAAAATAAGATGCCAAGGTATATAAACTTTAACCTATCTTTAATAATTAATGATTTTGTATTTTCACTTACAAATGACTCATATTTTCATCATTTAATTTATCATAACATGACTTTAAGGTTTCGAATTACTAAAAATAATTTTGAAACTATGACACAAAGTGTTTTTCCCAATGTCATTTTCAGTCATTCTGGATCTCAGATGGCCATGTGGCATCTCAGATACCAATGAAGGTCAGAGCCTGTCTGAGTTCTGAAATTACATAGCAGTTGTAGAGCTCAGGGACTTAAGGCAGAGCTGTGAAGACTATATCTGGAGGATTCAACCCTCCTAAAATAGCCAGGAGGCAATACTGAGGCAGGGAAGAAGGGGCCATACTTGACTTGATTCTGCATTGCAACTGCTGGTCTAGGCACTAAGGACATTGTAATTGCCCAAGTGGTTCACCTTGCCCACTGTCAAGACAAATCTGATTCATCGAGACAGGGAAATTGCAACAGAGAAAGAGTAATTCATGCAGAGCCAGCTGTGCGGGAGATGAGAGCTTAATTATTACTCAAAACAATCTTCTCAAGCATTCAGGGAGCAGAGTTTTTAAGAATAAACTGGTGGGTAGGGGGAAGCCAGTGAGCCAGGAGTGCTGATTGCTCAGGATGAAATCACAGGGAGTCAAAGCTATCTTCTTGGACTGAGTCAGTGGGGTGGGGGCCGCATGATCAGATGAGCCAGTTTATTGATCTGAGTAGTGCCAGCTGATCTATCAAGAACAGGATATGCAACATATCTCAAGAACCAATCTTAGGAGCAGTTTAGGAAGGGCCAGAATCTTGCAGCCTCCAGCTACATGACTCCTAAATCATAATTTCTAATCTTGTGGCTACTGTTAGTCCTACAAAGGCAATCTTATCCCCAGGGAAGAAGGAGGTCTGCTTTGGGAAAGGGCTGTTACTGTTTTTGTTTAAAATATAAACTATCAACTACGTTTCTCCCAAAGTTATTTCAGCTTTCACCCAGGAATGAACAAGAACAGCTTGGAGATTAGAAGCAAGATGGAGTTGACTAAGTTAGATCTCTTTCACTGTCTTAGTCATAATTTTGCAAATGTAGTTTGATGTCTTACCATGGCCACCTACCCAGATCCCAAAATCCAAAGGCTCAAAACCAAAAATATAAGCTTACAGCTAAATAAAATAAGTATCTCATATTTAACTCATAATTTTAAAGCCATTTCTATTTCACCAACAATTTTAAAACTAGCTGCATTTATTAAATAATATTTATGTCACACACACATAAATATATAGACATAACAGACACACAGAAGCAGATCTTATAGATTTATAAGATTCTTCATTTTCCAGTTTCCGAAGTTTCTCCCCACTGCCAATTTCTTGATTACTTGTTTCATGCCCTAAACAATTGTTAGAGGCAACTCAAAATTTGCATCTACAAAGAAGGAACTCAGGTGAAACAGTATAGAAAATTTACACCTCAAAGTCACAAAATTTAGATTTAAATAAAGGGAAGGTTTGTTATCTAAACTTTAAGCCATTGCCTTCCCCATAAAGTTCCTCGAAGTTTAAGTGTATAGAGATACCCATACAAGGCAGATTTCCTTTAAAATTGTACATTTCTGTTGCAAAAGTTTTTCAAGATAGCCAATTAAATACCAGAAGGATGTATTTTAATTTTTTAGGTCTTTTTAACTTAGCTGAAATTACTGAGTTTAGGGTGGAGTCAATTTTAAAGAACAGGGCAAAGAAACCATTCTCCATACCTAAAATCAGCATGAATAGATTAGAAAAGGAAGCAAGCCTACTTTACTTGAGGGCCTATCTTCTATAAACACTTTAGGGTAGCATTCTTCCATATTCAGGGCTAGATCCTAACTAACTGATAGGTTAGCAGATTTAATTTTTCTTATCAATTCGTCATGTAAGGTTTTTATTTTTATAAAGAGTCATTTTTAAAAAGCAATAAAATTATTAAAATCCTTTTAGAAACTTCTGCATATCTGCACTCATTGTAGGATGAGTCTAATTTGAGAGTTCTCATTTTCAACTGTACTTCTTAAAGTGCAGTGTTATTCATTTGGAATATTTCACTGTAATTTTAAATTATCTTCAGTAAGATTTTGCTATTTCTATAAGTGTGTACCACTTCCTGAGCCTAACGTTTATATATATAAATGTAGGCATAGCTAGAAAGCAGATTACTCAGTTCTTTAGAAATTAAGAATTCCATTTTCTCCTTGAATCTTGGCTTTGACATTCAGATCTCCTTGATCAACCTAGGAAATGACCTTTCCCTAGCTAACCATACAAGAAAAAGAAACAAAGAGAGTAAAACACAAAAATCCCTGCAAATTTTCAAAAGTTGAAGTTTACAGCTCCTGTAATATTGCTGCCATTTGTTACCAGTTTCTCTCTGACCCAGTCAGACATAAGAGGACTCCAATTGAATTTAAGCCAGTTAATTACCAGAACCAATACAATTCTGGAAACAATCCAGTCTCTGTCATTACTTCCAAACCCAGATTAGATCAGTAATTTGCTCAAACATGGAGAGCTCAAAACACAAATCTGCAGAGCTTCAGAATCCACTAGAGAACTTACCATAATGCTCAGTTGATGCAAGAGAGACAAGGATACAATGGGCTTATGAGTATCTTGCTTGGTCACCTGGCACCTATAAAGCCAGAGTAGGCTCAGAGAGACTCCAGTGGAGCTGAGGCAGGAGAATAGGGTCTGAAGACAGGGAACATAAGGCCAATTCATGCTGACTTCCTCAAAATGAATCAGAAGGAAAACCCCACCTCTCTACACGCAAGTAACAAAAATATCATAAGTCCTCTCTTTGCAGCCCCCATGCCTTTCCACTGCTTTGCAGAAGAAAAATTGAATGGACCTCTGATTGGTCCCCTCTTAGGACCAGTCTTTATGTGCATAGAGTATAACTTTGTAACTTCACTTCTGCCTCTGATTGGTCACCACCTGCAACCAATCAGACTGGTCATGGGCCACTCCTTCATTACAAGTAACCAATGGGAAACTTCTAGAAGGTATTTAAACCCCAGAAAATTCTGCAACCAGTGCTCTTAAGAAGCTTGCTCAAGCCCACTCCCACTCTGTGGAGTATACTTTTATTTCAATAAATCTGTACTTTTGTTGCTTCCTCTTTTGTTGGTTTGTTTGTGCATTTTGTCCAATTCTTCATTTAAAACACTGAGAACCGAAACGACTCATAGTCAGGACCCTCCACTGGTAACAGAGCTGTGTGGTAGAAGAAGATTTGCGAACAGAAAAAAGAAAGTGACATACAGAAAATGGAAGGGAGGTACAGAAACAGCCAGATACAGTTGGTATTTGCCTTATTCGAATGTAGTTTGAATAGTTGGCCACCCTTAGTTGGCTGAAACTCAGTGATTGATAGGAGAGTAGGTTATAGTCTGTTTATATATCCAGTTAGCTTGTAGTTTGTTATGTACAGAGAAACCTTTAGGCTGAAACTAAATATGGAAGGAGTCAACTTTAGGCTAAAGTGAACATAACACCCTAGTGAAGCATCACTAAAGATATCTCTATTTCATGTGTGTCCCCCCTTTCAGTACCTAATACATGTCATGCCCATAATAAAAATTCAAAAGGTTATTTGTTGAATAATAAACAGAAAACGTGATTATTTATTTTTTATAAAGTCATATGACATTTATAAGCTGACATTTAATGAAGTTATCTGATTGGGAATTCAAGTTTAATCTTTAAAAGTCAGAAGAATTTTTATATAAGAATAGTAATTAGAAAATGAAGTAAAGTAAGAAAACAGCAAACAATCTTTGGGTGCTTAGGAGTAAAGTAAACATAGTAACAAATGTATACACATCCTTTTTTGACCAAAACATAAATTGTTATTGAAAGACATTAATGAAGATATGACATAATAAGTGATATCCTGTTAATGTAGGTAAAACATCAATATTACAAACATGTTAAAGTCTCTCAAATTTATGACTAACTTCAGGCAATCTATAAAATAACTATAATATTAATTGAACTTAAATAATGGATTATTATATAAAATTCCCATGTAAGTATAGAGGCACAATAATGGTATTTGTTTCCAAAAAATAAAATAAAACCTGTAGTTAAGGGGATTATATTTATTAGTTATTAAGACATATTTGAATGTATGTTAATTGTAACTCTTTGTTCTTTGTAAGGTATTAGGCAACTATAGTGAGAAAACAAAATATTGTGGAAAATCATTGCTTAGTTTATTTTAACATATAATTGTATTGTTTAAGATGTATAATTGGAATACCAAAATTTACATATATATATGTGCACCCCACAGAACGACCCCAGAGAAGCACCCCTTCTGATGTTTCTTCCCAGTTGTTAGATCGCAGTAACACTCAAAGAGCCAGAAACCGAGTCCAGGTTTATTGGAATCTGCGGGCAACTAGGCTAGCGGAAGGGAGAGCTGTGGCGGCGGCAAGGGCGGGGCGGTGAAGGGAGAGTTGCAACGGTGGCAAGGGGTAAGGCGTTTTATAGGGCTCGGTGGGCTAGCAACTGAGGTGTTAGCAGGTGATTGGTTATGGGTGGTAACTAGGCCAACAGTGGTTGGATATTGGTTTCCCGGGCACGGGGAACCAATATAGCAGTCCTATTGGGTAGGAGAGGTGCCGTGTCGTTGGGGGGGGTTGGTTCAGCCTTGGCGGGCCGGGGGAGAGAGGTGATTGGCTGCTCCTTGTTGTCAGGCAGGCTACAGACGACTTGGATGGGGGGGGGAAGGAGAGGTGGAGGATGTCTACCAAACAATATACATATATATATATATATATATATATATATATATATATAGTGTATATGTGTGTGTGTGTGTGTGTGTGTGTATCTTTTCTTTTTTTTGAGACAGAGTCTCACTCTGTCTCCTAAGCTGGAGTGTAGTGTTGTGCTCTCAACTCACTGCAACCTCCCCCATTCCAGGCTCAAGGAATTCTCCAGTTTAGCCTCCCACATAGCTGGGATTACAGGTGCATGCCACCACAGTGAACTACTTTGTGTATTTTTAGTAGAGATGGGGGTTTCAACACGTTGGCCAGGCTTGTCTCAAACTCCTGACCTCAAGTGGTCCACTGGCCTCGGCCTACCAAAGTGCTGGGATTACAGGAATGGGTCACTGGCACTGGCCCCAAAAACATATTTTTGAAAATATATAGGGGCCTCACATGTAAGTCATTTGGAAATTGTCACTCTATCCTAACAAGTAGAGAGCTAAATAAACTGAAAAAAAATCCATAATTTTTCTCACATCCATAAGAGAAGTGTGGTCATAGGACAAACTGCTGCTCTCAAAACTGGAGAAAACAATAGGTAAATACAGAGATTCACAACTTATTAGGGCAGAAACCCACTAGCAGAAACTTCTTCTGAAAACCTGCTCAGAGTGTGGGCAGGAAAACCCGAACCATACTTGGCAAATTGTTGGAGGTTCTATAAAACAGCCAGGAAACAATAGGAAGCAGCCAGGATAGACAAAATCATGATTTTAAGTTCTTACCTATAAAAAATTACTTTCAATAGTGAAATGTTGACTTAAGCAATTTAATCAAAATATTAGATTTTGTAGAACTTTATAAATATAAATTTAATATAGACTTTGAAAATGGGAAGAAGATGATAAGAAATATGTGAGTAGGTTTACTTTTATGTATTTTCTGTCACTTTGGATTAAATAATATTTTATATAAACACAATGGTGTTTTCTTAAATTGCCAGGAGGCTTCTACTTTTAACAGGTATTTTTATTTTAAAAATGTAGAAGGGCTGAATATACAAAAATAATAAGCCCTAACTATGTATTACCTATAAAAGACTCATTTTAGCTTTAAGGAAACACATAGGCTGAAAGTGAAGGAATAATGGAAATATGTTTCATGCAAATGGAAACCAAAAGATAGCAGGGTAACTATATTTATTTTAGAAAAAATAGACCTTACGTAAAAGAACTGTAACAGAAAATAGTGATCATCAGGAGGGACAATCTTTTCCTGTTCTCCCTTTCGGAGGATAGATTTAAACACGATTATTGGAGATCCATGAAACATTATCAACATTTATGCAGAATTAGGACTTAAAACATCCTGATTACTCCTATCTAATTATTTCTGATGATTTTGATATAATAAAAAGAAGACAATGAACATCACTATATAATGATAAAGTGGTCAATTCCTCAAGTGGATATAACAATTGTAAATATATATGCATCCAACATTAGCACAAATAAATATTTGAAGACCTGAAGGAAGAAATAGACAACAGTATAATAACAGTAGGGGGACTTCAGTACCCTACTTTCAATAACAGATAAATCATCAAGGCAGAAAATCAATAAGAAAACATTGGACTTGACTAAATTTTACACCAAAAATATCTAACAAATATGTAGAGAATATTCCATTCAACAGCAGCAGAATGTACCTTCTTCTCAAATATTCATGAAACATTTTCCAAGATAGATATGTTAGGCCATAAAACAAATCTTAACACATACATCAAGACTGAAATTTTGTCAAGCATCTTTTCTGTCCATAATGGCATGAAACTACAACAGTAGAAGAAATACTGGAAAATTTAAAAATATGTGGAAATTACAAAGCTGTTCCTCAACAACCAATGGGTCAAAGAAGAAATCAAAAGAAAATTTTAAAAAATAGCTTGAGACAAATGAAATTGAAAACACAAAATACTTAAACTTATGGGGCTATTAACACACAAAACAGGAATACAAAGGATCATTAGCAACTACTATAAACAATGATATGCCAACATTTCAGATAACCTAAAGGAAATAAATGAATTCCTGAAGACATACAACTTACCAAGACTGAATCATGAAGAAATATAAAATCTGAGCAGACCAATAATGAATAAAGAGATGAACTGGTGATTAATAATGTCTCACCAAATAAAAATGTTCAGGACCTGATGGCTTGCTTCAATGATGTACTATACAAAATATTTAATAATTAATATGAATTCTTCTGAAACACTTGCAAAAATACAACTAATCTAAAGTCTATATGGAGACGCAAAAGACCCAAAAGCCAGCACAATATTGAAGAAGAACAAAATTGGAGGACTTATGCTATGTAACTTTAAGACTTATTAGACAGCTATAGTAATCAAGACATTGTGGTGTTGGTAACAGAATAAAAAAAGAGATCAGTGAAACAGAATAGAGCCAAAGAAATAGACACACAAATATAGCTAACTGGTCTTTGACAATGAATAAAGGGAATACAATGGAAAAAAAGATAGTCTTTTTCAACAAACGTAGCTGGAACAACTGGACATACACGTACCTAAAACAAACAAAACAAAACAAAAAAGCCACAGACTTTATACCCTTCACAAAAATTAACTCATAATGTATTACAAACCTAGATGTAAAGTGCAAATTATAAAACTCCTCCAAGATAACATAAGAAAATCTAGATGTACTTGAATTTGGCAACGACGTTTTAAATAATGACACCAAAGGAAAAATCCAGGATAGAAATATGATAAATTGGACTTCATCAAAATTAAAATTTTCTGTTCTACAAAAAAGAAACTGTAAGGAAGTTGAGAAGACAAGCCACAATGGAGGAAACACAATGCAAACACATATATAATAAAGGGCTATGTTCAAAAGAACACTTAAACTCAACATAAGAAAATATGCCACCTAATTTATAAAAATGGGCCAAAGACTTTAATGGAGACTTCAACAAGAAACCTACAAATGATAAACAGACATATGAAAATATGCATAGTATTGTGTCACTAAGGAAATGTAAATTAAAACAACAGTGAGATAATACTACACATCTGTTAGAAGGACAAAAATTGAGAACAGTGACAAAAACAATGCTGGCAAGGATGTGAAGAAAAACTCCCATTTATTGTAGGAGTGTAAAATGGTACAGCCATTTTGGAAGAAAATTTTACAATTTCTTGAAAAACTCTTACCATACTATCCAGAAACTATATTCATTTGTATTTACCCAAAGGAGTTTAAAACTCATAAGCACACAACAATGTATGTGCAAAAATGAATATATATCACCTAGAGTGAACCCTAATGTAAACAGGTAAACTGTGGACTTTGAATGGTAATGATGTTTTAAAGTAGATTCATCACTTGTAATAAATATGCCACTCTGTTAGGGGTTGTTAATAATAGGAGAGGCTAACAAGGATACCCGGGACTTGAACTTAGACCTCGAACAAGTAAACTTAATAAACATTTACAGAACTCTCTACTCCAAATCCACAAAGCTTACATTTTTTTTCAGTAATACATCACATTTATTCTAAAAGTGACCACATGGTTGGGAGTAAATCACTCCCCAGCAATTGCATAGCATTTCATAAGTTTGAATGAAATATTGGTTGGCTGTTTGTTTGTTATTTTCCTCCCTTATTCCTTCCTGTCTCCATTGTATAATGCAATTATTAGTATAAAAGAGCTTTTTAATATCAATTTCTAGACTGCATTCTAGCCTGGGCAATAGAGCAAGATTCCCGTTCTCTCTCCCTCTTTTTCTTCATCTTTTTCTCTTTATTTCATTCTCTTTTTCTTCCTTCTTTTTCTCTTTCTCTTTTTTCTTTTCTTTCTTAAAAGAAAAAAAAAAATAGGAGAGGCTATGTTATGTTAGGAGCGAGGGCATATGTGGAAAATCTCTGTGCCATCTGCTCATTTTTGCTGTGAGCTTAAAACCGCTCTAATAATTTTTAGTTTCCTTTTTTTTGAAAAAAAGTTAAAAATATGTAAAAAGTATTCTCAACTTGTAGGTCTGACTTTCTTAAACGATGGAAGTATCAAGCCTTAGATAAATTTGATTGCTAGAAAATGAGAAATACATTGTATCAGAAAGTTATTACCAACGAAACTAACATTTTGGTGATAGTCTAGCATAAGGGTGCCCAATATGTATAGCTATAAGAAGTAAGCAAAAAATTAAATATTCAAATCAATAAGACAGATAAAGAATAATAGGTAAAGAAACAACATATTCACAGTAAAATATAAACATTACAGGCCAGGCACAGTGGCTTATGACTGTAATCCCAGTGCTTTTTGAGGCCAAGGTGGGAAGATTGCTTTAGGTTAAAAGTTCTAGACAAGCCAGGTAACTCAGCAATAACTCCTTTCTACAAAAAATAAAAGTAAAAATAAAATAGTTGGGCATTGTGATACATGTCTGCAGTACCAGCTACTAGGTTGGAGGCTGAGGCAGGAGGAGAGTTTGAGCCCTGGAGTTTGAGGCTGCAGTGCGCAGCTATGAGTGTGCCATTGCATTCTATCCTGGGCAACAGAATGAGACCCTGGTAGACCCTGATGAAGAAAACTGTGTGTTTTCTTCACCCATTACCTGCTATTAGATGTAATATGTCCAACAGTAGCAAATGTTTGCATGTAGCAGGAAAATGATTAGAAACTCTATTATTTAAATAGTGCTTGAGTAAAACACATGATGTTATATTTTATTATAGTTCAGAAATATGTGACTTGAATAAAAATTTGTCTGCCTTATCATCCAGCATCTTAATTTCTCAGAAAGTACAAAAAATCCTTTGGATCAAGAATTTGAACAACCATGTTAATTAAGCATTGTTTTAAACTAGAAAGGTTAGTAATAACTCAAAATTTCCATTCATAAAGGAATAGTACACATGTACCATTGAAGATTAAATAAATATATTAACATGGCTATATCTCTAAAAAATAAAATAGCATTAAAAAACAAACTGAAGAGTGTTTCCCTATGCCAATAAGAAACCATATTAGATATTAAGTATTAATGTAAATTAATAGGTGTGAGGCAGTGTATTAATTGGGTTTGAAGAATTCAGCACAAACTCATGAATGTGGTGGCTTGTATGAAACACACCAGAGTGGGTGTGTTGAGAAATCTGACTGTGTATGTTTATGAATAAGTTTTCAAACAAGACTTTGTTTTCATGCATAAGAAAGATAGCATGCATGGCCTCATTTTTACAATAGACTATTCATAAGAATGACTAGAAGAATGGACAGCAGCTATTGAAAATAATAATTGTAGTGAAAATTTGTGATTATAACTTATTTTTTATTGTAAAATATTAAATTGTATATACTTTTAGAAATAAATGTATCTAAATCACTTCTAAAAAGTCCAAAACATCACATTTTTAATACTTTAAAAAACAAAGATTAATCAATATCAAAAAAAATTTAATGTAACAAACTTAGATATTTTGAAAGGAAATTAGAGTGTGGAGTAAACGGAAGTTTCCTTCTTTATTACATATACCTCTCTATTCTCTTTACAATGCAAATAGACTTTTATGTAACATGTATAATTAAAAATGCAAAGTATAATTAAAAAACCCCAAAGCATGTCCCAAAAGTACAGCAAAGAAAGAAATAAGTGGCTTCAGAAATGAAGACAGTATTGCATGACATAATTTTATACCTATTTGCTACTGAGAAGCCCCATTTCTGGATATGTGAACTTTAAAAATATAAAGAGATCAACCACATGACTAAATATAACCAATATGCTAAAATTAAATGCAATTGCTTATAAAACCATATTTTTGTTTTTCCAAAAAAAGTGAGATGAAAATTATCTTGTAGTTATTCTCATAAAGAGGACTATGCATTTTGTACTCAACCTAAAAGTTTGCATTTAACAAACATCTCATTTCACACTTTTACATATTGAAGTTATATATAAAATTGCACTTTAGGTTCTGGGGTACATGTGCAAAACATGCAGGATCGTTGCATAGGTACATACATGGCAATGTGGTTCGCTGCCACCATCCCCTGTCACATGTATCTGGTATTTCTACTCATGTTATCCTTCTCCCAAGCTCCCTAACCCCTGCTGTCCCTCCCCTGTTCCCCTCAACAGATCCCAGTGTGTGATGCTCCCCTCCCTGTGTCCATGTGTTCTCATTGTTCAGCACCCGCCTATGAGTGAGAATATGCGGTGTCTGTTTTTCTGTTCTTGTTTCAGTTTGCTGAGAATGATGGTTTCCAGATTCATCCATGTCCCTACAAAGGACACAAACTCATCCTTTTTTATAGCTGCGTAGTATTCCGTGGTGTATATGTGCCACAATTTCCTTGTCAAGTCTATCGTCGCTGGGCATTTGGGTTGGTTCCAGGACTTTGCTATTGTAAACAGTGCTGCAATGAACATAAATGTGCATGTGTCTTTGTAATAGAATGATTTATAATCCTTTGGATATATATCCAGTAATGGGATTGCTGGGTCAAATGTAGTTTCTATTTCTAGGTCCTTGAGGAATTGCCACACTGTCTTCCACAATAGTTGAACTAATTTACACTCCCACCAACACTGCAAAAATGTTTCTATTTCTCCACATCCTCTCCAACATCTGTTGTCTCCAGATTTTTTAACGATCACCATTCTAACTGGTATGAGATAGTATCTCGATGTGGTTTTGATTTGCATTTCTCTAATGACCAGTGAGATGAGCAATTTTTCATAGATTTGTTGGCCTTATATATGTCTTCTTTTGAAAAGTGTCCGTTCATGTCCTTCACCCACTTTTGAATGGGTTAGTTTATTTCTTGTAAATTTCTTTGAGTTCTTTGTAGATTCTGGTTATTAGCCCTTTGCCAGGTGGGTAGATTGCAAAATTTTTTTCCCATTCTGTTGGTTGCCGGTTCACTCTGATGATTGTTTTTTTGCTGTACAGAAACTCTGGAGTTTAATTAGATCCCATTTGTCTATTTTGGCTTTTGCTGCCAATGCTTTGTTTTAGTCATGAAGTCCTTGCCTATGCCTATGTCCTGCATGGTTTTGCCTAGGTTTTCTTCTCGGGTTTTATGGTATTAGGTCTTGTGTTTAAGTCTTTAATCCATCTGGAGTTGATTTCAGTGTCAGGTGTCAGAAAGGGGTCCAGTTTCTGCTTTCTGCACATGGCTAGCCAGTTTTCCTAACACCATTTATTAAACAGGGAATCCTTTCCCCACTGCTTGTTTTTGTCATGTTTGTAAAGATCAGATGGTTGTAGATGTGTGGCATTGTCATCAAGGCCTCTCTTCTGTTCCGTTGATCTATATCTCTGTTTTGGTACCAGTACCATGCTGTTTTGATTACTGTAGGCTTGTAGTATAGTTTGAAGTCAGGTAGAGTGATGCCTACAGCATTGTTGTTTTTGTTTAGAATTGTCACGGCTATGTGGGCATACTCTTTGTTTCCATATGAAGTTTAAGGTGGTTTTTTCCAGTTCTGTAAAGAGGGTCATAGGTAGCTTGATGGGGATAGCGTTGAATCTATAAATTACTTTGGGCAGTATGGCCATTTCACAATACTGATTCTTCCTAACCAGGAGCATGGAATGTTTTTCCATCTGTTTGTGTCCTGTCTTATTTCCTCGTGCAGGGGTTTGTAGTTCTTCTTGAAGAGGTCCTTTACGTCCTTTGTTAGTTGTATTCCTATGTATTTTATTCTCTTTGTAGCAATTGTGAATGGCAGTTTGTTCTTGATTTGTTGGCTCTCTTTGAGTCTGTTATTGGTGTATAGGAATGCTTGTGATTTCTGCACATTGATTTTGTATCCTGAGACTGCTGAAGTTGCTCATCGGTTTAAGGAGATTTTGGGCTGAGATGATGGGGTCTTCTAAATACACAATCATATAGTCTGCAAATAGAGACAATTTGACTTCCATTTTTCCTAATTGAATAACCTTTATTTTTTTTTTCTTGCCTGATCGCTCTGGCTAGAACTTTCAATATTATACTGAATACAAGTGGTGAGAGAGGGTATCCTAGTCTAGTGCCAGATTTCAAAGGGAATGCTTCCAGTTTTTGCCCATTCAGTATGATATTGGCTGTGGGTTTGTTGTAAATAGCCTTTATTATTTTGAGATACATTCTGTCGATACCTAGTTTATTGAGAGTTTTTAGCATAAAGGCTGTTGAATTTTGTCAAAAGCCTTCTCTGCATCTATTGAGATAATTATGTGGTTTTTGTCTTTGGTTCTGTTTATGTAGGTGAATTACTTTTATAGACTTAGGTATGTTGAACCAGTCTTGCATCCCTGGGATGAAGCCCACTTGATCATGATGGATAAGCTTTTTGATGTGCTGTTGCATTCGGTTTGCCAGTATTTTATTGAAGATTTTTACATCTATGTTCATCATGGATATTGGCCAGAAGTTTCATTTTTTTGTTGAGTTTCTGCTGGGTTTTGGTATCAGGATGATGTTGGTCTCATAAAATGATTTGGGAAGGATTCCCTCTTTTGTATTGTTTGGAAGGGGAGGATCGTACCAGCTCCTCTTTGTATGTCTGGTAGAATTCAGCTGTGATCCCATCTGGACCTTGACTTTTTTTGGTTGGTAGGCTATTAATTGCTGCCTCAACTTCAGCCCTTGTTATTGGTCTGTACAAGGTTTCAACTTCTTCCTGGTTTAGGCTTAGGAGGGCGTAAATGTCCAGGAATTTATCCATTTCTTCCAGGTTTATTGGTTTATGTGCATAGAGTTGTTTGTAGTAATCTGTGATTGTAATTTGTATTTCTGTGGAGTCAGTGGTGATATCCCCTTTATCATTTTTTATTGCATCTATTTGATTTTTCTCCCTTTTCTTTATTAATCTGGCTAGAGGTCTGTCTGTTTTGTCAATCTTGTCAAAAAACCAGCTCCTGGATTTATTGATTTTTTGAAAGGCTTTTTGTGTCTCAATCTCCTTCAGTTTTTCTTCTGATCTTAGTTATTTCTTGTCTTCTGCTAGCTTTTGAGTTTTTGTGATCTTGCTCCTCTAGCTCTTTCAATTTTGACAATAGGGTGTTGATTTTAGATCTTTCCTTGCTTCTCATGTGGGCATTTATTGCTATAAGTTTCCCTCTAGACACTGCTTTAAATGTGTCCCAGAGATTCTGGTACATTGTGTCTTTGTTCTCGTTGGTTTCAAAGAACATCTTTATTTCTGCCTTCATTTCATTGTTTATCCAGTCGACATTCAGAGTCAGTTGTTCAGTTTCCATGAAGTTGTGTAGTTCTGAGTTAGTTTCTTAATTGAGTTCTAATTTGATTGCACTGTGGTCTGAGAGACTGTTATGATTTCCATTCTTTTGCCTTTGCTGAGGAGTGATTTACCTCCAGTTATGTTGTCAATTTTAGAGTAGGTGCCATGCAGTTCTGAGAAAAATGTATATTCTGTGGATTTGGGGTGAGGATTTCTGTATATGTCTATTAGGTCTGCTTGGTCCTGATCTCAGTTCAAATCCTGGATATCCTTGTTAATTTTTGTCTCATTGATCTAATATTGACAGTGGAGTGTTCAAGTCTCCCACTAGTATTGTGTGGGAGTCTAAGTCTCTTTGTAGGTTGTTAAGAACTTGCTTTATGTACCTGAGTGCTCCTGTATTAGGTGTGTATATATTTAGGATTGTTAGTTCTTCTTGATGCATTGATCCTTTTACCATTATATAATGCCCTTCTTTGTCTCTTTTTGATCTTTGTTGGTTTAAAGTTCATTTTGTCAGAGACTAGGATTGCAATTCCTGCTTTGTTTTGCTCTCCATCTGCTTGATAAATCTTCCTCCATCCCTTTATTTTTAGCCTATGGTGTCCTGCTTGTGAAGTGGGTTTCCTGAATACAGCACTTTGATCGGTTTTGACTTTTTATCCAATTTGCCAGTCTGTGTCTTTTGATTGTGGCATTTAGCCTATTTACATTGAAGGTTAATATTGTTATGTGTGAATTTGATCCTGCCATTTTGATACTAGCTGGATGTTTTGCCCATTAGTTGACACATTTTCTTCATTGTGTTGATGATCTTTGCCATTTGGTACGTTTTTGGAGTGGCTGGTACTGGTTGTTCCTTTCCTTTTTCAGTGCTTCTCTCAGGAGCTCTTGTAAGGCAGGCCTGGTGGTGATGAAATCTCTCAGCAATTGCTTGCACATAAAGGATTTTATTTCTGCTTTGCTTATGAAGCTTAGTTTGGCTGAATATGAAGTTCTAGATTGAATGTTCTTTTCTTTAAGGATGTTGAATATTGGCCCCCACTCTCTTCTGGCTTGTAGGGATTCTGCCAAGAGATCCACTGTGAGTCTGATGGGCTTCCCTTTGTGGGTAACTCGACCTTCTCTCTGGCTATGCTTAACATTTTTTCCTTCATTTCAACCCAGTTGAATCTGATGATTATGTGCCTTGGGTTTGCTCTTTGAGGAATATCTTTGTGGTGTTCTCTGTATTTCCTGGACTTGAATATTGGCCTTCCTTGCTAGGTTGGGGAAGTTCTCCTGGATAATATCCTGAAGAGTATTTTCCAGCTTGGATTCATTCTCTCTGTCACATTCAGGTACACCTATCAAATGTAGATTAGGTCTTTTCACATAATCCCATATTTTTTGGAGGTTTTGTTCATTTCTTTTCACTCTTTTTTCTCTATTCTTGCCTTCTCATTTTATTTCATTGAGTTGATCTTCAATTTCTGATATCCTTTCTTCTGCTTGGTCAATTCAGCTATTGAAACTTGTGTATTCTTCACGACGTTCTTGTGCTCTGTTTTCCAGCTCCATCAAGGCATTTATATTCTCTAAGCTGTTTATTCTAGTTAGCATTTCATCTAACCTTTTTTGTAGGTTCTTAGTTTCTTTGCATTGGATTAGCACATGTTCTTTTAGCTCAGAGAAGTTTGTTATTACCCACCTTCTGAGGTTGGTTTCTGTCAATTTATCTTATTCATTCTCCATCCATCCTTGATTCCTAGCTGGTGAGGAGTTATGATCCCTTGGAGGAGGAGAGGCATTCTGGTTTTGATGTTTTTCTCCTTTTTGCACTTGTTTCTTCCCATCTTAGTGTTTTTATCTACCTGTGGTCTTTGTAGTTGGTGACTTTCAGTTGGGGTCTCTGAGTGGACATCCTTTTTGTTGATGTTGATGCTATTTCTTTCTGCTTCTTAGTTTTCCTTCTAATAGTCAGGCCTCTCTGCTGCAGGACCACTAGAGGTCCACTCCAGACCCCGCTCACTGGGGATCATCTGCAGGTGCTGCAGAACAGAAAAGGTTGCCTCTGGTTTCTTCTGCTATCCTCTACCCAGAAGGGTACCTACTAGATGTCTGCCTGAGCTCTCCTTTATGAAGTGTCACTTTGGGTATATGGGAGTTGGGTAGTTGCTTGAGGAGACTTTCTGTCCCTTAAAGGAGTTCAAGTGCTGTGCTGGGAGCTCTGCTGTTTCCTGAAGAGCTGCTGGGCAGGTGACTTTAAGTCTACTGCAGCTGAACTCATAACCACCTCTTTTCCCAGGTGCTCTGTCCTAGGAAGTTTGGCTTTATTTATAAGTTCCAGTGATGCTGCTGCGTTTTTTCAGATGCCTTGCCCTGCATGGATTTGTCTAGTCACAGTCTGCCAGTAGAGGCATTGCTGAGCTGCTGCAGGCTCTGCCCAGCTGCTGTGTGAACTGCCTCTGTAGTGGCAGACTGCCTAGATAGTGGGAAATGCTCTTCCCCACACTGAGCTGGAAGGTCCTGGGTATAGCTGCACTTGCTGTGAAACTCTCAATCCAGAGCATTTCAGATTGCTTGTTTTGTGGGGGTGGTACCCACTGAGCCAGATTGCCTGGCTCCTTGTCTCAGCCCCCTCTCTTTCAGTTGAATGGGTGGTTCTGTCTCCCAGGCATCCCAGGAAACAGTCTAAACAGCCGCCCAGACTTGTGTGAGTTTCTGTGTGCCAACGCGGTACTGGCTAAAACTGCTGAGGTGAAAACTCGTGGTGCTTTCTGGCCTGGGAATCTCCTGGTCTGTGGGCAGTGAAAACTTATTTGGAAATGAGGTAAGCACTCACCCTCTCTGCTGTTCTTGCTGGGAACTGCACTCTGGATCTGTTCCTATTTGGCAATCTTGGATCTTCCTGCTTTACATTTTCTAAAGCACTATTTTATACTTTTGCAAACCTCTTTATTGTTTGGGTTAACAGAAGACATAGACTTTTTATATCTGATCTTGTATTAATCTCTTGTGATATGTTATGTGGCATCTTGAAATATGCACTATACTCTTGTTAAGAGATAAAAAATAGTCAAATGACAATATTAACTTTATTGAGATACAATTTACATACTATATTTACCCGTTTAAAGTATGAAATGCAATGTTTTTAGTATATTTTCTAAATTATACAATAATCATCATAATCGAATTTCAGAACATTCTCATCGGTGTAAATAGAAGCTCTATACCCATTATCTGTCATTCCCCATTTTCCTTCCACAGCAACTTGGAACAATTAACTTTCTTTCTGTCTGTAGATTTGTCTATTCTGGACATTTTATATAAATAGTATCATAGGACATGTGGCCTTTTGAGACCTGCTTCTTTTATTTTTCATACTGTTTTAGAGGTTCATCCATGTTGTAGCATGTGCCAGTACATTTGCCTAATATTTTATTATATTGATAGATGACATCTACTGATGGGCTTTTCTACTTTTGTCTATTGTGAATAACTCTGCCATGAATATTAGTGTATAAAACATCATTTGTACACAATGTTTTCATTTATCTAAGATATCTAGGAGTGGAATTATCAGGTCATTGGTAACTCTAATGTTTTCAGGAATTGTCAAACTGTTTTCCACAGCAGGTTTACCATTTTATATTCCTACCAGCAATGTATAAAGCTTCCAATTTATCCATGTTTTCACCAACACTTGTTATTGTTTGTCTTTTTTATTTTAGGCAGAGTATGAAGTCGTATCTCACAATTTTGATTTGTGTTTCCATAATTCCTAATGATGTTAAGCATTATTTCATGTACTTATTATCTATTCATATATCTTGTTTAGAGAAATATCTATTCAAACCCTGTGTTCTTTTTTAAACTAGGCAATTTAACTTTTTATTTCGAGTTGTAAGGATTATTACCTTACATGTACACTCCATGTACATGTAATGATTGTTAATTTTATGTGTCAACTTGGCTGGACCAACATTTTTTCTCTCTGTCTCTTTGTAGTCTTTTTTACTTTTATAATGATGTCCTTTGAAGTATAACTTTTACAAATTTTGAGTTCAACTTAAAGGTCTTCTCTATTATTATTTGTACTTTTGGTTTATATCTAAGATATCATGCTCTAACCCACATTTATTCAGATTGACTGCTTTGTTTTCTTCTAAGAATTTTAGAGTTTGGCTCTTGCATTTAGGACTGTGCTCTACTTGGAATTGATCTTAGAGTATGGTATGAGGTAAATGTCCAAATTTATATTTTTGCATGTAAGCATCCAGCTGACATCAATATTTGTTGTACCTACTATTATTTTGAAAATATCTTTTACCCCAAACTCTTCTAGAATCTGCCCATGAATGCCCTTTGAGAACTACTGTTCTACTGCCAAGCGTTATAACACTGTGACAGTCACTTCAATTAAACACAGCTTTTCTAATCTACTTTAGTACGTTGTGTTCATACCTCAGACCGTGTATATATATATATATATATATATATATATTAATATCTCCTAGGAAATATGAGATATATATATATCTTGTATTACCTTGGATCAAGTGAATTTAGAATAATGGCCATGTGTAATGTCATTGGAAAAAAAAAATCTTTAACCCTTAATTTCCCATGTATAAAGTACAATCATTTCAATCTTTTCTCAGGATTTCAGTCCTGAAACTAGAAATATAATCAACTGACTTTTGTTTTTATGGAATAGTATTACTTGCAAGGAATTCCTTCCATAATGAACCTCCAGTTTTGTTGCCCTAGAATATACTAACATTGTAGCTTACTGCCTGTTGTACTTTATCTCCTACAAAATTGTGTGCGTAAAAAAGATTTCCTTGGAGATTTTCTTATGGCCACATGAATTGGAATCTCATTTCAGGTTTATCAACAAACAAACAAACAAATGACATTAATAAAAGCCACCAATTATGAGTACTTAACTGATACACCAGTAACTCAGATAAGTACTAAAATATACATTGTTTTAATTAAAATGCCCTCTGCAGTCAGTATTATCTTTCTTTTAAAAAGAACAAAAGTACGGCTTTAAGCACTCTTTTCTCAAACAGCTATTGAACAAAGACTAAAATATTGACCAGAAGATAGCTATCTAAAGACAACCCAAAATTGCAAGAACAAAACTGAGAAAAAAATTTGAAGAGTGAGAAAGATAAGACCCATTAATATTCTATGTTTTAAATGACATAAGGCTACAATTCTGTTAAATGAACTAAACTTTCTCATTGGAAACATTTCTCATCAGAAAACATTTTTTGAGGTACTGGCTTAGGGAAAGTTGAAACAGTTATAATCCTAAGTGCTTTAGACTCTCATACATTTTCTTTCCTATCACTGCTGATTACAAAGATATTTGCATGTAAATAGAAATGTTCTTCTGTGTAATCAGCAGGCTGTTCTTTCAGTTTGATATGCATGCTCTCACCGTAGATTTTTTTCCTCAGTAATCAATTCAGAAATCAGACTCTGGGCTATTACATCATCAAATAATCTCAGATTAGGGACAGCCAAGAGATCAAAAAGGGAAAAACACTTTTTTTTTTTTTTTTTGTAAAAATATCTTAACGCTCTGCAGTAACGGTCATTCTGAAGTATATATTTTGACAATTTTATGAGGCTTAATTAGCCACACAATGTGCAATTAGTATACTGATATTAACATTAATATGTAGACCTGATGCCTTGCCAAGCTAAATACCTGCCAATGAATGTTGGTTTATCAAAATGTAGCCTTTCTCTACAGACCCATTATAGAACTTAACTATTGTCTCCATCAAATTTATTTCTTGTGGGGCTATACACACACACACACACACACAGACACACACACACAGACACACGCATTTCAGTATATTTAAACATATATGAAATATGTGTGTGTGTGTATATATATATATGTATATATATGTTAGTCTTTCTAATAGACTAGGGAGAGGGAGATAACTAGTATAATTTAGTAGTATTTTTTTTTAATTCCCCAAAGCACCTGAATGTCTAGTCCGTAACAAGTGGTAAACATCACTTGCAAATTAACAGAAGTATGTAATCTCAAATTGCTCAGTGACTCAGTACAATTTAATCTGATATCTTTTTTGTCACAAGAAACAATGTGTAAACCACTGAAAGCTAATTATTCCACAAACATAAAATGTGTATTCAGGAACCAAGAGAAAAAAATAACTTGAGGACTAAACTCTGACATTTTATTTTTCTTGCCTAAATTCCTAAAGGGCCTGGGGGAGTCACGCTCTACAAACCATAAAATCTCATCAGATGGGTTTTATTTAACCCCTGTATAATGTGGCTTACTTTTCAACGTGACTCTGGCATAACATCACATGACAGATAAAAAAGGAATCAGAATATTCTACCCGAAAATATGTTTCTTTGACATATTTTGAAATGATTCTGCAAAGTCATCTTTTGTGGGGGAAATTCGTGTCTATAAAAATTATCTATTAACTCAACTAGATCTTTCCCCTTCTAGGCTCTCCAAATCCTAAAGAGATAACTGAGAGTCTAGCAACTGTTAAAGTTCTAAATAAGAAACACTTGACGTCTATTATCTCTAAGGGAAGCCGCCTATGAGACTTCATCTCTGTAATAAGAAACTTGCTCTCCACAACTCCTCATCTTAATCCAGACACTCCTTTCTACTGATTCTAGGTTATTACATAATAACTTAACCAATTACCAATCAGAAAATCTTAGAATTCACCCATGACCTGTAAGCTCCTAATTCAAGTTTCCCTGTCTTTCCAGACTGAACCAATATATATCTCACATGTATTGATGTCTTACATCTCCCTAAAATGTACAAAACCAAGCTGTAATCTGGATTTCTTAAGTGTGTGCCTAAGGCCATGGGATCACTTACATTTGGCTTATAATATCTCTCTTTAAATATTTTACAAAGTTTGTCCTTTTAGTCAATGAATTTCTTCTGGCAAAATCAGCTACATGTGACTGTCTTGAATATATACACACTCCTTTTTGTCAGTATCTAAACTAGAATTTTTCAGAAAATCCAGAATGAGAGAATTTGCATTCAAAATAATCATTTTTTTTCTAATTTTTAGAATTATAAAATAAGAATGGTAAGGTGAAAATGCTACCAAAAAATAACTGAATAAACAATAGTCTTCATTTATTTATTTATTTGAGACTGCATCTCACTCTGTCCTATAGGCTAGGGTGCAGTAGCATGGCCATACCTCACTGTAACCTGAAATTCCTGGGCCAAGGAAGTCTCCCTCCTCAGTCTCCCAAAGTGCTGGTATTACAGGCATGAGCCACTGTGCCCATCCCTCTGTTTTTCTTGAGAAACCAAATTCTGAAATTTGAACAACTTCATATACAAAATATTGTTTCAAATCAGTTTTCAACAATTTTAAGTGGCAAATCTTGATTCTTTTACCTTTAAGTGTTAACTCATAAATCTAACCACTTACTTGACATATGAACTAGAATGTATAATAGACAACTCAAATATAAGATACCCTATTTCGGCCAGGCATGGTGGCTCACGCCTGTAATCCCAGCACTTTGGGAGGCTGATATGGGCAGGTCCCTGAGCTCAGAAGTTGGAGACCAGCCTGACCAACATGGAGAAACCACTTCTCTACTAAAAGTTTAAAATTAGCCTGGTGTAGTGATGCATGCCTCTAATTGCAGCTACTCAGGAGGCTAAGACAGGAGAATCGCTTGAACCCCAGAGGTGGGTGTTGTGGTGAGCCGAGATGGTGCTATTGCACTCCAGTCTGGGAAACAACAGCAAAACTCTGTCTCAAAAAAAAAAAAAAAAAAAAGAAAGAAAGAAAAAAAGAAAAAAAGATACTCTATTCCAAAAAGACAGAACTTTGGATATGCCCTCAAATCTGTTCCTCTTTCTAAAACGGAACACCCATTGTAAACTCAGGGTTACTGTTATGAATAAATGTTTATGTTCCCCCAAATTCCTAAATTTAAGCCCTAATTCCTAATGCAATGATATTTGTACATAGGGCCTTTGGAAGATAATTTGGTTTAGATGAAATCATGAGAGAAGGTCCCCCATAATAGGATTAGTGTCTTTGTAAGAAAAGACCAGAGTACACTTGAGGACATAGTGATAAGGCAACAGTCTGCAAGCCAGGAAGAGGGCCTCACCAGGGACTGAGTATCCCAGCACCTTCAACTTAGTCATTTTAACTTCCAAAACTATGAAAAGTAAATGACTATTGTTGAAGTCACCCCAGTCTATGGTATTTTATTATCAAAGATTAAAACATCCATTCTTGATTTGTGTCCTACCATTCACTTGTAATTCATCATAATATGCTAGCAGTATATAAAAAATATAAATTTGCATACAACAGCATTCTATTTTTCTATGGCTCTATTGCCAGCACATTAGTCACTGCAACAGAATCTTGACTAAGTGTTCTCTCTGTTGAACTACTTAGACTGGCTTAGTTTTCCTTTTGTTCATTTGTATGTTGTAAATTTTATAAAATAATTGTGTGCCTTTTCATTGAAAATTTGTATTAAAATAAATATTAAAAAGCACATGAATGGCATAACAAGAAAAGAGAGAGTTTGCAAGTCCATTTGTGAGTAGGTAATTGTGTTTGCCCTAGCATGTATTGTAACTGGGGAGTGGGGCGTACTCAGCTACCTCCTCAACTGATGAGGTTCTGGGTCTCTCTTACCCAGAAGAATGGGGAAAGGGGCCGGGGAGGCGTGGTGAGTTTGCCATTGGAATAAATATCATGGACCTGAAGAGTTTTGCGGAGAAGTGATTTATTATGCAGAGAGAGAGAGAGAGAGAAAAGAGATAGCTACCACCCTGCCATTGGGAGGGGATCCAGAGAAGGAATCAGTATAGGGAGGGAGCAGTAGGATTTTAACCCTTAAGTTATTCCCTCCCCCATTCATGTTTCTGTCCGATGAGAGGAGTTCTTTCAAACTTTCTCTGGAGTGATTGATCTTTGACTTTGATAGGGATTGGCTACTTGATCCACAACAGAGCCCCCTCCTCCCAGAGCTTTCAGCGGGCTTTTTGGACAAAGGAGCCCACCTGGATTTCTCTACTTAGCCCGTGCATGGGAAACCCAGAGAAAGAACTTTAAGTTCCTCGATGGGGGCGTGGATGGAGGCCTGGTGCTGGGAAAGGCCTGCCTTTGAAACCACACCCCTCATGGACCCAGGAAGAGAAGTTTTTTTTCCTTAACACAATCCTTTAGTATCACTGGCTAAAGAGAAGTATTCCTAACTTTAAAATCAAACACTTTGGATGGTATACATGTATCGAGGGATATGGGAGGAACAGCTTTGGATTTTTAAAGCATCTTCTTTATACACATTTTGTTAAACCTATTTATGCTGATTGTTGTGCAATTTACATGGAAAAAGGAAATGATAGTTTTCAAGAGTGCTCACATTTATATTTGTTTTTGTTGTGTGTGTGTGTTTGTCTTAATTTTGTCAGAACTGGGGTTTCTCTGAAGCTGGTTCTTGGTCCTGTGATGGGAGACACTGTAACCTAAAAAATGATGACTTTGGAATCAGACAAATATGGGGATAAATCTGATTATTGTTGGGTAATCTCTCTCCCTCTCCTTTTTGGGCTCTCCCATTTCTTCTTTCACCCCTTCTTTCTTTCTTTTATTCTAATAAGTATTACCAAGTACCCCGTTGTATAAAAAGTTCTAAACCATGCAAGAAGGATAAAGAGACAAATAAGATCATTGTCCATAACCTCAAGAATTTCCAGTTTAGTAGGAAAGTCAGTTAGAGATAAATTCAGTATGCCAAGAGATAAGTTTAACTTTGGCTATAAAATGTCAGGGAAAGTTTCAAGAGAACAGGAAGAATTTGAGCTCAATTGTGACCCATTAAAGAAGGTTATCTCCCTGAGACACATGACAAGATTTCATGAATATTCTCTTCTCAATTATTACTTTTCCTCTGCAAGTAACTTATTATCTTGGGAGATTTTTCAATATTTCTTTTATGATAATCAGGTTTCAAATTAAATCAAATAAATTCATGTTGCAGCAATTTAATTTCACATATATTTCTGTGTCTACTGTTTTAGCTAATGAGGATGATATAAAGACTAATAACATAGATGCCCTGCAATCTAAAAACTTACGTTCTCTACTGTAAAAGCTTGAGGAAGCACACAGATTGCTCTGTTAGTTGGCAGACTATAATAAATTATATTACAAGATTGCAAACAATGCTATTAAACATAGGAAAAAAAGGCAAATTCCAACTGCAGGATCATAGAATATTTTCCAAAATTGATGGTGAAATCAGTTTTTGATGTACTGGCTGTACTTTGGTGAGTGAATTTGTAAAAAATATATTGGCCAGCCTTGAGTTCCTGTTGAATAAAGACAAGGTATTAAGGATAAACTGATACATTTTTAGATACTTAAGATTAGGGTGAAAAGCAAGAGTAAAGATGAATCCAGTTTTGTGGAATTTGGAGCTTATAAACTGGATTAGTGATCCTTGACAAAAAACAAAATTAAACTTGCAAATACATATTAGATATAGAGGTGAATTTTTATTTAGAAAGAGAAGAAAAAGTCAAGAAATTAAACATTATTGGAAAACTAATAAACACCACTGTTAAAGAAAAATTACACTGGATGTGTTAAAAGTGGAACAAAAGACTTTACTCAAGGTTATTGCACTAGGAGCCAAGAATATTGCAATAAGGAATAGAGACTGAACTCAACTCTGCTGAAATGAAAGGCAGGAGGACTTTTAAATGCTGAGCTGAGCTAGTGGAAAAGTACTGTGGAACATCGGTGGAGGCTAGTCAATCTGACTGGCCATCTGTTTTTGTGTATTAGTCTGTGCTCATAGTGCTAATAATGGCTTACCTGAGACTAGGTAATTTATAAAGGGAAGAGGTTTAATGGGCTTGAAGTTCCACCTGACTGAGGAGGCCTCACAATCATGGTGAAAGATGAAGGAAGAGCAAAAGGATGTCTTACATGGAGCAGGCAACTGGGCATCTTCAGGGGAACTCCTATTTTTAAAACTATCAGATCTCGTGAGACTTATTCACTACCATGAGAACAGTATGAGGGAAGCTGCCCCATGATCCAGTTATCTTCACCTGGCCTCACCCTTGACACATGGGAATTATTATAATTCAAGGTGAGATTTGTGTAGGGACACAGCCCAACCATATCAGTTTTTAATTGTTTCTTAATGAAGTTAAGCTCTTACCCTCCCATGGAGACTGGAAGAGAGAGCCCTATTTTTTTTTTTTTTAATAATTGCCTGTCAAAGAAATTATACCTAGATCTCTGAGAAAGGTACTCTTACGTGTAAGTTTGCATTCAAAGGGGCAGAGAAAGAATTTACAACTCCAAGTTTTATAAAGTAAATGTTCTAAGTAAATAGAGATCAGAGGCCTAGAGTAAAGAAGTCTGGTTTAAGCTTTGTCAAGCTTAGAGTAATGTTAAAGCCATCTTAGTCACCACGATCATAAAATGCAGAACAAAAATTTAGCATTTATTTTAGTTAAAGGATTTAAACACTTTTATAATTATTTTCTATAATCATTAGCTGCTTTATCTTTGATTATATCTCTATCTGACAACAATTTTGTGGTGTTCAGTTTTTACAAAAAAGAATTCAGCTTTTCCTACAGCAAATTTGGCTAAGAGAAATTATTACTAGTTTAGGAAAATTTATCTCAGCTTTATTACTCATTACATTATTGGTAATGTCAAGGAAATCTTAGGTTTTTCCTTAGGAAAACTTAAATAAACTGTCATCAAATTTCTTTTATATATGAGCTGTAAAATTTCATAGAATTTCACATTTTCTTGTACAATGATGAATCTTAATTATTTTTTGAACTGATAATATTATCTTAACTGATTTGTCAATAATGTTTGTCCACCTAAAGAGAGAAACTGAGACAAAATTGGCATAAAATGTTAATTTGATTTGAGGGCTGTAGCTTCCCATGTTTCTGTTGTACTTACGTACTCTTAGTTTTAAGTTACTTTTGTCAATATCCCTATTTCAATTCAATAAACAAGAAATTAATGAGTCTATTTAGTGCGATTAGGGAAGGCCAGCATGGGCCAGGAGATGCACATGAGCAATGCCTAGTTTGGTAAGGACTCCATTTTGGCTATTGTGTCATGTATAGCCTGAGCACCAATTTGCAAGACACTGGTGAAGTGTAATGAAAACTGGATCTCATTATAGTTTATGATACAAATGCTTGAACTATATTCACATAACAAAACTGACAAATTTTCCCTACTTTTGAAGTATTAAGCTGGGAAGCTGGAAATCAATCAGTTATTTATGTAGCAGCAGTGATCTCTTATATATTTTTATTTTTTTCCTAAACAGAATAAAAATAAATTGTCAAATTGAAATATTAATAACAACTCTGGTGAATCTTCTAAAATGTAAAACAATTATTTTTGGTACTAAAATATAGTAAAATATATATCTCTTTCATATACAAATATATGCAGGGCAGATTATATTCTTGTCTGGACCAGCAAATAACACAAAACAAAAAGTTAATTGAAAACTGATATAGGAGTTGGTTGGAATAGACATCCATTAATACCTCTATAGCTGTGCCTTTGCATACGTATAAGAAAAGATTCTCAAGAACAGTAGAAAACAAAATGTGCATACATGCTATGCATATCAAGTTCCATCTCAGTGCTTGAATGAATAAAATGCTGCAAATAAAACACAGCTGGAAAAAAACTAGAGAAGAATTTGAAATAATATTCGAAAGGGCTTTTTCTGTCACTGAGGTAATTAATTTTCTCATGAAATAAGTGCCATACTTTACTAGTTTAAGGAGGGGATGACATGGTTTTTCTTGTTTATGGTTGAAACATGATTTATCACAGTTCATTTACGAGAGCCTCATATTTTCTTGTCATATTTTGACTGTGATTTATTCAGAAAAATATACTTTTCAAATTAAAAGTGGTATACAACTAGTCTGTAAATATATTTAAATTCACAATAGATGTGGAAATAATTAGAGATCAACTTGCTTCTCTTTCTCAACCAAATTACACAAAGGGAAAATGAAAGGCTAAGAATGAAATGCATGCACGTTGTCTGGGAAAAGTCATTCAAGTTTTGAAAAAACAAAGAAAACCCAATGTTTTAACCATGTCAAAATTTATTATGATTAGATGTGTTATATCTGAACAGCCAATGACACAGTTTCAGTATAATGTGAAACATTAAAATTATTCCCTAAAAAACTATGTTTATTTGTGCAAGAATTTGCATTTCCAATGACACAGAGGATTAGTACTCCAAATATGTAAAATAAAACTAGCTTGGGTCTGCATGAACCCTTTGAAATCGCTAGTCTTCAGGTACATTCTCTAGTAGTTAGAGAATTCTGCTTTCGATATAGTATTTAAGTTTTTTCAGGAATATTTTAGGTATATATCTATCACTTCTGTTTTGCAGTTTGAAGATCATTTTCTTTCCAAGTGCACAGAGTCTAGAATGTTAATAATCCAGGAAATTAAGGAAATTTACAGGGCTGGGCACAGTGGCTCACGTCTGTAATTCCAGCACTTTGGGAGGCCAAGGTGGGTGGATCACGAAGTTAGGAGTTCAAGACCAGCCTGGCAAACATGGTGAAACCCTGTCTCTACTACAAATACAAAAAATTAGCCAGGCATGGTGGTGCACAACTGTAATACCAGCTACTCGGGAGGCTGAGGCAGGAGAATTGCTTGAACCAAGGAGGCAGAGGTTGTGATGAGCCGAGATTAAGCCATTATACTCTAGCCTGGGAGACAGAGCAAGACTCCATCTCAAAAAAAAAAAAAAAAAAAAAAAGAATAAAGAAAATTTGTAGTATCAAATAAATTAAAATCAAATGTTACATAAAACAGATCAATTTTAAAATTAGATTTGGCCAACTTTTTTTCAGCAGGAAGTACCAGCAGTATTAATGGTACCAATGGGTCTATAAATTGATATAATATTCCTGAAGGGCAATTTGGCTCCATACATTGATAATTAAAATGTATATACTTTGCATCCCAGCAATCTCATTTCTACAAATTTGTCATAAGGCAATAACTGAACACACCTGCAAAATATGTGAACAAGACTCTTCATTCCAACATTTTTTAAGGTATCCAAATATTAGAAAAACTAAAACTTTATACAAGGATGAATTGCTGGATATTTTGTCTAGCTAAATCTGACTATATTTATAAAATAGGCTCCTGGGAGGTATGTTCATAAGCATGTATAATGCGTCTGTCTGTAGGAAGGGGAGGTAAGAAGGCTAAATTCTTATTTTCTGTTGTAGATGTCTAAAAATAATGTCCAACACCAAAAAGAAAAGTGATTGCATAAAAAATATGTGATTTAGAAATAAGGGGTGAAATATAGTGGGGATGGGGCAACTTTAGGATATGCACGTGCTTGCCTCTGTTCAATGAACATATGAGTGAGGTAAGGAGGCTACTATTCATTCATTCTAAGACTTGAAGATTTAGATGGTATTTAGAATTGAGAATTTTTAACTTCAATAAGAATTTTAAAAATTAAGACCTTGATATCTCAATTAGTTTTGATTTGGAAGACGGTGTGGTGATTCCTCAAGGACCTAGAAATAGAAATTCCATTTGATCCAGCAATCCCATTACTGGGTATATATCCAAAAGACTATAAATCGTTCTATAAGGACACATGCACACGAATGTTCATTGCAGCACAGTTTACAATAGCAAAGACCTGGAACCAACCCAAATGCCCATCGATGATAGACTGGACAGGGAAAATGTGGCACATATACACCATGGAATATTATGCAGCCATCAAAAACGATGAGTTCGTGTCCTTTGTAGGGACATGGATAACCTGGAAACCATCATTCTCAGCAAACTGACACAAGAACAGAAAATCAAACACCGCATGTTCTCACTCATAGGCGGGTGTTGAACAATGAGAACACATGGACACAGGGAGGGGAGTATCACACACTGGGGTCTGTCGGGGAAAAAGGGGAGGGATAGTGGGGGGGTGGGGAGTTGGGGGAGGGATAGCATGGGGAGAAATGCCAGATATAGGTGATGGGGAGGAAGGCAGCAAATCACACTGCCATGTGTGTACCTATGCAACAATCTTCCATGTTCTTCACATGTACCCCCAAACCTAAAATGCAATTAAAAAAAAATTAAGACCTTGAGTAATAAATGTTTAATAAACTTTGCCATTACTGTCATGTCCAGATAATTGCAAAACCACTTAACTGTTATGCAGCTTTTGCTCTTGTTCACTTTGAATTTATTCTCAAAACGGAGCCAGAGTGATTCTATAAATGTATGTCAGCTCACAACTTGCCAATGGCTGCTCCCCCAGATATTCAGTCAAGTCAAGGAGCCAAGAATGGGTTATCAGAATCCAGCCAGCTGTTGTTACATCTCTGACCACATATCCACCACTTTCTCTCTGGCTCCTTCTCCTCCAGTTAGTCTGTCTATTCTGTTAAGTGTTTAGTAGACTTGTTATCACTTGGCACTTGTTTTGTCCTGGATAGCCACAGCCCTTGCTCCCTCACACTCTCAGTTTATCGGGGGATCCTATCACCTTCTCGGCGAGGTCTTATCTCACTCCTACAGCAACTTGCAGCCCTTCCACCTCTCAGGCACTCCTGGTGTTCTTTCCTTGATTTACTTTTCTTCATAGCACTCAGCATTCAACAAACAATGCATTTTCTCTGTTCATTAATTGTTTGAGACCTCCTCCAAATAGAATACACCTTTGTGGGAAGAACAGTGCCTGATATATACAATTCAATAAACATTTAAAGAATAAGTAAACTCAAGATGTAATTAGAGCTGAAGATGTAAGAATAAAGAGTTATTCAGTAATGTGTAAAAAGTAGTTATTTCTGTTTATTTCTGTTATACAATTATATACATTTTTCTGATTTTCTAATTTATTCACAACTAGCCTAAATATACTGTAATGAAAATTTGTATAAAGTTAACATTAAAAATAAATCTACATCAGCAGATTCAGAAGTGCTAAAGGTAAAAGGTGAAAAACAAATATAGAATAAATGAAAATATCTTTTCTGAAATGTACATCAAGGCTGTCATACATAGGGGTCATTATCCAAAGACTAAAGTAAAACAGTTCTTGGAATAAAAATAATCACTTTTCTTTGCATAGTTGAGAATAGGCCTGGGAAAACTTCACAGTGATTCAAAGAGACTTTCCTTTGCATCTTTTATGAAATGGATATTTTGGATTCTGTTTAATTCATAGGGGGAAAAAAGAGATGTTTTGAACACAGCATGAGATAGTTTGTTCATTTTTAAAAATAATTTTTGTATGCAGAAACAACACCTCACTGCAGTTGTAAAACTTTTTTGTACAATTTTTTTATTTGCATTTTTTCCCTATATTTGGGAACCAACTTAGCATTAGGGAAGGGTCCATGCTTCCAGATTAAACTTGCTTTACTCTAACATAAATTATTTATGAAAAAAACTTTTCCTGCTAATGCATTGCATTAGAAACAATATTCCCTTTACAGATTGGTTGTGAGGTTGAAATCATAATAGAAATTAAATTACTTTTTGTTGGAAGTATTTTATACCACCATCACTGAGTAAATATGTCAGATTTGTTTCCACAAAATTCCATAAAAGTTATGCAAAATGTTGAAAACCCACAAAGACATTTAATGAATTAAATAACTTATTGCATTAGTAGCTCTAGAAGCCAGTAAAACTAGCTAGCTAAAAAAATTCCTTTGGGTCTGGTGTCACATAAATTATCTTCAATGCTTGTTATTTTACTCTTGATTTTCCACAAGATGACGAGCCTCTTGGAGATACCTTCTTGCATCTACTTTTCAGGTTATTAGATACATTATTTTCCCAGATAGGTAATAGTTTCCGAGATACATATACAGCTTTCCCAGATATATTATTTTTCCACGATATAGCAAAATTTTACATCCATGGGTTAGAAATTAAATGTCACAAAACACCTAACTAAGAAAGTCTTAACTGTTCTAAATCTTAAATGAATAAAGGCCTGGCAAGTGTTTGTGTTGTGTATGTGTGTGTTTGTGTCTCTGTGTGTGTGCATGTGTGCATGTGCGTGCACGCACACACATGCACACGCAAGCATAGGTATCAGTTCTAAAAGTATATATTGGGGTCTAAGTTAGGCCCATATTCTCAAAAATTGGATGCAACATGCTTAATTACTTCTTTCAACATGAGAGTTAAAAATTAGGTTATAGTGTTATTTTGGAAAAGAAAAGCTTTTCAGTAGTAACCTAACATTTTGCATTGTATATGCTGCCTTCTGCTTCTTTTTTTTATCCATATATACAAACGTGCATAATGATAATGGTATCATTATTGTTGTTTTTGTTAACCCTGATGGATCACTCTGTTTGCCAGGTTCTCTGCTAATTACCATACATGTGTTCTATCACTTACTGTCCATACATGAGGTAGGCACTATTAATTTAAACATTTTTTAGATAAAATGTTTGGATATTAAAAAGCTGAAAGAGGTTGCTTCCAAAAAATATTTTATTAATTCTAACTACAGTATCAAAAATTTTTTTTGCTCTTAATTCCACTTATCTATGTAATATACGTTTCAAACATAACATGTCTAGGTACAAAGTCCTTTCTTTCCCCAAGTTTCTCCCTGCCCACTTTCTCTTCTCCATAAAATGTGCATTATTTTATTGCATTGAATAATTTATGCTAAAATTAGAAAAATAATTGTAATATGCTGATGATAATACAGGCATTTGCTTGACAATTTTTTGAGTGTTCTACATGTTATTTTATTATTTATGTAATGGATTAATGGATGGCATCATTACCCAGTTTTACAGAAGAGGAACCCAAGTCACAGAAAGGTGAAGTAACCTAAGAAAGTATCATAGCTTCTCCACTACAGTAAATATCACATGCTCAATGAAGCATTGACTCCTGAGAGCACACTTTTGAATTGCCTGTTTTGCTGCTTTTAAAAGTGCAGACTATTTAAAATGTAGCTTTAGAACTTCTGATTTAAAATTGAGTTTTGGAAAATATCCTGACACAATCTATTTTATCTTTCATTTAAATAACTAGTAAGATAAAATAAATGAAAGGAAAAAGTAAAAAAGCTAGAAATAATAAAGAATCTGGGAAAACAATGGATAACTCTAAAATCATCCAACCTCTATTAAGAATAAAGTATTATTCATATATATTTTTTTGACATTACTGGGGTTCATTTCCTAAAATGGATGCCCCTCAAACAAAATTAAGAAACAAACACTGTATATATCCCAAACTAAAAAACTCATGGTTTAAAAACGGCAGGAAAATTAGATAGATATTCACTACTGTGTGGCTGCAACATTTTAATCCATCTAAAGTCTTTTGTATTCCATTACATATGTTTCCGCTCCCATTTAACTTTATAACTGACAGAGAACATTGATACGAAATGGAAGTAGATAGCATGACTGGCATTAACATGTTACATCCTGGGAACTTTTCCAAGTAGATATACATTACAGGAGGGCAGACTTTTTGTCTGCTTTATTGGCTAATAAATCCACATCACTTAGCACATGGAAGGCATTAACTAAGAGTTTGAATAAAATATGTAGTGTTACAGGCAGTGTTTGAGACATGGAACTCCCTGCCAAATATGGAGAGTAGGGCTTTTAATACTTCTGTGTATTACACTGGGATATTACAGCAGCTACAGAAGAAAGCTGCACTCTGGAAGAAGCAAAGAAGAAAATAATCTGAGAATTCTATGTCTAATGACTCTCTACATTTAGATCTGAGAAGTAATTTTAGGCTCCCTTCACCTGAGCCAATCCTCATATCAACAATGCTTGATTAATACATTGGTCAAAGGCACATAAAGGAGGAAAAGCAGCTATATGTGGTAAACAAACAAACTAAAAAAATAATGAAAAGAGAGAACTACGCTAAAGATTCAGGAATATTCATCTTGATTTCTATGAATTTAAAGAAACTTTTTCATATTTTCAAAACAATATGACAATTTGTCCTCTAGGAAAAGAAGCAGAAATTATAAGAAAAACAATAAAAATCACAGGGAAAATAATAGAAAACTAAAAATGCAATTGCAGAATTGTAAGCTCTGTAGAAGCAGTAAAGCACAGAATTGACAAATGGCATCTTGATTTAGTGATAAAGAGAAATTTTTTAAAATATAAGAAAACTTCAGAAAAGAGAACAAAAAATAAATAGATTAGGAGATGATTGATATTGAGGATATTCACTGGCATTATTATATAGGTGCTTTCCAGTTTGTGGACCTAATTTTCCGGCATATTGAATTTGGTAACTCATATTTTTGTTCATTTCCTTATATGGTTCATAGATTTTGATTGTAATCTTTAGTATGGGTGATTACATGCTCATACATGTAGGTATGTATTTTTTGTGAGAGTTCCCAGCTGCAAATAGAAGTTTTAATTTACTTATCCATAGGCCTGAAGACTTTGTACTCATTCTAGTCAACTTTTAAATTAATTTCTTGGCTTGCTGAGAATAAGCCATGTAGAAAGATAGTGTAAATTCTGACTTCATCTGATACCTTTTCATAGCACAGACCAGGGCTAATTTATGGCATTAATCTAATTCTTATTACACAGTGACTTCTCAATTTTATATATCAACATATATTTTATTTATAATCAGAATATATTACTAAGAAATGTTACTTTTAAATAGCTAGATTGAGACTTCGAATTTTTTTTTTTTTTTTTTTTTTTGAGATGGAGTCTCACTCTTGTCACCCAGGCTGGAGTACAATGGTGAGATCTCAGCTCACTGCAACCTTCACCTCCCGGGTTCAAGCCATTCTCCTGCCTCAACTTCCCTAGTAGCTGGGCTTACAAGTGTCCGCTACCATGCCCAGCTAATTTTTGTATTTTTAGTAGAGACAGGGTTTCACCATGTTGGCCAGGCTGGTCTCAAATTCCTGACCTCAGGTAATCCACCAGCCTCAGCCTCCCAAAGTGCTGGGATTACAGGCATGAGCCACTGCACCCAAATTAAATTTGGTATTTAATTTTATAAATACCAAAGAAATAATATAAAAGTAGTCATTTCTCATGATATAACTTCAATATGTTTAGTGATTTTACTTTTCTCTTTTTCATAATTTCAAACAAAGAAAATTTAATAAATAGAAAAACTAGTATCTTAAATATATAGTGCATTGGTCAGGATTTTCCAGAAAAACAGAACCAATAGGGGGTGTGTGTGTGTGTGTGTGTGTGTGTGTGTGTGTGTGTGTACGTACACAAAAAGGGAAAGAGACAGATGGAGACAGAGACAGAGATTTATTATAAGAAATTGGTTCATGCAATTATGGAAACTTGGAAGTTCTGTGGTCTGCCATCTGCAAGTTGGACATCCAGAAAAGCCAGTGGTGAAGGTCCAGTCTGAGTTTCAAGACTCGATATCTGGGCACCTCATGACCCAGTCAGGTTGATACGTAAAATTAGCCATCACATATAATTATATATTTTATCAACAATTCCAAATCTATACGTACACTTCAATGAAATATTTAACAATTGTGTCAAGAGTTTGTTTATTCAAGAAGTACTTTTTGAAGTTTACTGAGTGGCGATCACTGCAATAGTAGCTGGCATAGACAGGTAAAGAAGAGATTACAATTCTGAGATTCCAAAATGAAGCATAAAGAAACTAAACCAACATGCAAATAAATATGGAATATTATTTCTAAAATAGAAATATATTTAAAAATTTAAGAACATAAAATAGTCTTATCTAATTTAGTTCAGAGTTCAGCTATACTTCCTTTAAGAAGATGTTATTTAAGCTGATCCCTGAAGGATGAATAGGAGTTTCCTTAAAAATGTCAAGTGGTCTTGTTCTATTCCAAACAGTCATTTGATTATTGAGTAAGTTGTCTATCGTCTCTAAATGTCTGTATTCTAATCTGAAATAATACCATTATATTTGACTCATTATACAGGGTTGTTGTATTAAATTGATATTTTAGTCTCTTTAGGTACTATAACACTATACCGTACACTTCAGTTAAACAACAGAAATTTATTTCCCACAGTTCTGGAGGCTGGTAAGTCCAAGATCAAGGTTCTGGCAGGGTTTTGGTTTTGGTGAGGGCTTTTCACCTGATTTGCAGACAGTGCATTATCATTGTGTTCTCATATGAGAGAGCTCTAGTGTATCTTGATCTTTACTTAAGAGTGCCAGCCCTATAGGAGTAGAGCTATGCTTTTGTGACCTCACTTAACCAAAATTACCTCTTTAAAGTAACCTAACTCTAATATAGCTACATGGGGAGTTAGGGATTCAACTATGAATTTTAAGGCAGTTCTTTCCCCAGTATTCTTTTCCTGCCTTCTTGCCCGCTCAGTTCATGTTTTTATTACATGCAAAATTCATTTCTTCCATTTCAGCAGCCTCAAAAGTCTTGTCATTACAGCATCAACTCTAAGGTCTGAAGTCCAGACTTTCATCTAAATATTATCTAAATCAATTATGGGTAAAATTTAAGTTACAATTCACCCTGAGGCAAATTTTTTCTTCAGCTTCTGTAACTCTGAAGCTGTGATACCAGGCAAGTTACTCATTTCCAAACTACGATGGTAGAACAGACACAGGATAGACATTTCCATGTCAAAAGCAAGAAACACAAAAGAAAGAGGGCAAAGGGTCCTAAGCAAGGCAAATGTTGTTACAACTTAAGACTTGAGAATAATCCTCTTTGGCTTGCTCCCCTGTCATCTGGACCAACTAGGGTGACAATCTGCCCCTATGGCTTTGCTGAGCAGTGGTCATGTTGCCAACACTGCTAGGAGGGGAGAGGATCCCACACTCAAGGCTTTAGGCAACCCCACACTCACAACTCGGGTTGGAGAACTGTTTGGCTTGTTAAAACAGAAGCACTAGATCCATTCTTTGGATGATCTCTGAATTACCTTGAAGGTCATTCTTTCTTTTTTTTAAGAATAGTTCATTTGCAGTAGAATAGTTCTATGATTGAGTCATGTAGGATCTAAAAATTTAACACCTTTCTTTCATTTTGTCTCTTTATTTTCTGTCCCTTTTAGTCCCAGTTGTCAGTGTTCCTGCTAGTGTAATTCTATCTCATTCCTGGCTTCTGCTTAAATGGCTAATTAAGTCCATGAATCATACCTATGATCTCTTTATCAAATGGCTATTCAGCCACATTCTGAGTGTTCTCTATAGAACAAACTTTCTCATTTTTGTATCATAAACTGAGAATTTTTCAAATCTTTGAGTTCTGGTTCCTTTTTAATCTACCAATTCCATCTTCAATTCATCTATTTCCTCTCATATTTTACTATAATCAGAAAAGGAACCTAAGTTGCATCTTTAATGCTTTGCTTAGAAATCTCTTCTGCTAAACATTTTATTGCTTACAATTTATACCTACCAGAAAAATACTAAAACTCAACTTAGCTAAGTTATTTGCCACATTATAACAAAGTTCAGCTTAGCTTCCCTCCAGTTTCCAGTAACCAATCTTTCTTTCTTTCTTTTCTTTTCCTTTTCTTCCCCTCCCTCCCTCCCTCCCTTCTTTCTGTCTTTTCTTTCTCTTTCTCTTTCTCTCTCTCTTTTCTTTTCTTTTCTCTTTTCTCTTTTCTTTTTTTCTTTTCTTTTCTTTTTGCTTTCTTTTTGATGGAATTTTACAATTGTCACCCAGGCTGGAGTGCAATGGGCGATATTGGCTCACTGCAACCTCCACCTCCCAGGTTCAAGCAATTCTCCTGCCTCAGCCTCCCAAGTAGCTAGGGTTACAGGTGTCCACTACCAAGCCTGGCTAATTTTTGTATTTTTAGTAGAGAGAGGGTTTCACCATGTTGACCAGGCTGATCTCGAACTCCTGACCTCACATGATACATTCACCTCGGCCCCCCAAGGTGCTGGGATTACAGGCCTGAGCCACTGAGCCCGACCTCCAGTAACCTGTTTCTTATTTCTATCTGAGACAACCCCCAAATTTCCCATAATATCTATATACATTTCCAGCATGTACTTCATAACTCTTCTGGCCTGTAGCTAATATCCAGTTCCAAAGCTACTGCCATATTTTTAGGTATTTTTTACACAAGAACTCTACTCCTTGGTACCAAAATCTGTCTTAGTCATCTTGGGCTGCTGTAACAAAATATCATAAGCTGCATGGCTTAAACAACAGAAATTTCTTTCTTATGGTTCTGGAGGTTAGATAGTTCAAGATCAAGGTTCTTGTAAGGTTTTGTTTCTGGTGAAGGTTTCTCTTCCTGCTTGAAGACAGTCATCTTCTTGCTGTGTTCTCCCATGGTAGAGAAAGAGAGAGCTCTAGTGTCCTCCCCCGCTCCCTCATCCCTTTCCCTTCCCCCCTCCTTCCTCCTCCTCCTTCTTCCCCCTCCTTCCTCCTCCTCCTTCTTCCCCCCTCCTTCCCCTTCTCCTCCTTCCCCCCTCCTTCCCCCTTCTCCTCCCCCTCCTCCTTCTACCTCTTCTTCTTCTTCTTCCTCCTCCTTCTCTGTGAGAATCAGCCTTATCAGATTAGAACTCCACCCTCATGACTTCAGTTAGCCTCAGTCACCTCTTCCAAGACTTTCTCCAATACAGTCACATGAGGAGTGAGGGATTTAGCACATGGATTTGGGGTATTCTTTTCACACTACAGCAATTAGATATTTTTCAATATTGCGCAAGATTTTTAAGAGTGGTAGCTACTATTCTGGCTGTTATTAGCCAAGATAATACCCGTATAGGATTATTGGCAGAGAGAAAGATGCATATGTTATTCCTGGTGTGGGAGGGAGGTTGACCAATGCAGTTGGAACTGCATTGTGAGAATGGGTAGGTTTGCTAGGAGGATGACGAAACCATGAGTCGGGGGGCAAATTTATTCAGTGCCTTGTATAATCTGAAAAAATCTTAATTTATACTGTGAGAAAAACTGGCAGCAATTTAGGGAAGTAACATTATCAAAAATGAATGTAAAAAGCATTCTGATCATTTTTATGAAATGCATTGAAGGGGAGAAAACTGGACAGATGCTAGATGACCAGATATGGTAGAGAAAAAAATGGGGATTTACTATATCAGATATTTCTATGCTGAAAGAACAATTTAAGGTTCAGCCACTGAGGAATGGCTGTATCAGCCTTGCTGTGTCAAGTTTTAGTATTTTTGTATACTCAAAAAATAATTCTTTATAATATTTTTTAAAAATTATACAGAAACATTTTGACAATGTCATACTATGTAAGGGAGACCATATTTAAACCAATGTTTCTGGCCTGGTGTGGTAGCTCACAGCTGTAATTCCAGCACTTTGGGAGGCCGAGGTAGACAGATTAACTGCGGTCAGGAGTTCAAGACCAGCCTAACCAACATGGTAAAACCCCATCTCTACTAAAAATACAAAAATTAGCTAGACATGGTGGTGTGCACCTGTAGTTCCAGCTACTCAGGAGGCTGAGGCAAAATAATCACTTGAACCCAGGTAGTGGAGGCTGCAGTGAGCCAAAATCACCCCACTGCATTCCAGCCTCAGCAACACAGTGAGATTTGATCTCAAAAAAAAAAAAATGTTTCTAATTATGTAAATATCTTTATCCATACATGGCTGCACAGGCACTGCAAAATATTATAAATATGTATAAATATAAACGCACAAAAAGTAAATGCAATAAAATATGAATGTGAAATGTTATCTCTATGATATTAATTTTAAGTATAAAATAACATTTAAAATAATCATTGGTATTTCTAGAGAGACAAATTAAATTTTATTTTTTCAATCTGCTTTTCTTACAACTAAATGTTTGTAATGTATAATTTGCTTAAATTTTTAAATTTTGTGATGTTTAGGCATCATATATCTAAAGAAAAATGATTACAACTGGTATATAAAGTTAGAAACTTTAGATTGAAAGATAAAATACTCTTTTTGGTATCTAAGCATGGTATACTCATAATGTATTATATTACCAGGTGTTTTATGTGTTGTTGATGTGTCTTAATGTTATGGTTGAGATGAGACTAACGAAGTTGAGAAGTGGAGCAAAATCGATATTTTAGAACAAGAATTTAAAAGATTCTGATTTTCACATTTTCTACTTTCATTTTATTAGTGCAATCCTAAATTATAAATACCTCACCAAGGTGAAGATAAAACAAAAATATGACTTTAGAACTTTAGAAGTTAGAAATTATTTATACAATGTGTTGGGAAAAAGCCTATGGTTTTAAATTAAAAGGGCTGTGTGGTTAGTTCTAAATGTTCTACTTTGTAGCCACAAGATTTTGACCAGGTTGACTAAGTCTCATTTTCACTATCAGTAAATAAATTAGAAAATAAGCTCTACTCTACCTTCTGTACATGGATGTTGTAAGGGAGAGGTAAACCAATGTGTACACATTATTTAGAAATTATATGTTATGCAAACCTAAAATTCTTGTTTTAGCCATGAAATTAATGATCACAGGGAAGTAAATAAAGCAATAAGTAGATTGCATTGAAATTTACAACAAATAATTAAGGAGCATATGAAGAAAGCTAAATACTAAATAAACCAATTTTGTTTTCCTTGGGCTTAACTAATATCTCGTATTTATGTCCTCCTAACAATCACTAATAAATTAGTTAACCTCCTAACAGCTTGAAGAACAAAGGCCTTTGATCAAAGACCTAATGGGTATATTTGAAATTATTTTTGTTGTAGCATAGTGTGTTTTAAACTCATTATTACTAGTCTGGAAATAAACTAGATCTACTCTGTTTAGATATAATCTGAATATCGCCCATATTTATTCATAACTAATACATTTTATTAAATTAATATAAGTATATCTGAATATAATGTGGACACAAGGTAATTACAGTAAATATAACTGATGAATGGTAAAATTAAAAAGATTTATAACAATTAAAAGGTAGTTAAATGTTTATCTCTGAGTTTCTTGGTAGTCAAGGGCAGTATTAAAAAACTAGTTAGCATCATGAATATTCTTTTTTTAATAAAAAATCACATATAGTTTTAAATTGATCTCCTTAGTCTCTTATAGTCAGGAAACATTCTGCTAGACTCTTAAAAGCATACATGTAAACTCTTGGATTTATCTTTCTGTTGAAGAACTGGTCAAGAAAAACAGTACACCCCTTTGCAAAAACACACAGACCAGTGAGTATGGAGGAAAATGCTTCCTTACATCCTTTTTTTATATTATTACTTATTTTTATTTTTAATTTTCATGAGAACATAGTAACTATATATATTTTAGGGGTACGTGAGATATTTTGATCCAGGTGTACAAGGTATAGTAACAATTACATTATAGAAAATGGAGTATGTGTCACATCAAGCATTTATTCGTTTTGTGTGTGTTACCAGCATTCGATTTATACTCTTTTAGTTATTTTTAAATGTTCAATAAAGTATTGTTGACTGTAGTCATTCTGTTATACTATCAAATACCAGATCTTATTCATTCTATTGAGCTACACTTTTGTACTCGTTAACCATCCCAATTTCTCCCCCTTCTCACCACTATAAATCCTTCTGTTCTTTTGAACCTGATGCTGCCTTCTGTTGTATTTGATCTTAGCTTTTTGGTTGACCTTTCTCAACCCAACCCAACCCAAATCTTTCCTCAGAGGCCCTGAAATGACTTTGGCAGAGGATCATTTATTTTCTGTATCCTATTTCAGACTTAATAGCCCTAACAATTTGAGGGACCTGAAGTAGTTTCTTTAATTTGTTCATGGTCAATCAGGCCCAAATCTATGCATGGCTCATTTTCTGCAAAATGAGCAGGGTGAGATTAAGATATCTAGATTCTCTAAGCATGAAAAAAAATAGTTTCTTGTTTTGTATAACATTACAAAATAAACACTAACCCCAAAAATGAATTTGAAGAAAAATCACATAATTTCTTCTATGTATTTTTTGAAATGTTTTAAAATATACGCTATAACATTTAAAAAATGATTTTCTAGTTTTATGCTAATTCTTTATTTGTACACAATAAATGTTTATTATATCTGGTAAAAAATGCAACAGGAACTTTACTGGATTCATTTTATTTGAATCTCTATTAGTTCCACCATGTGTTTCTTACACATCAACCTCAGCATTCAAACAATGTATCCCTATGCAGTGATAGCAACTTTCATTAATAAGAAAAAAAGCTTTCAGTGAAATACTGAAAATCTATTTGCCGTAAATTAATGCTTTTTGTCACACAAACGAATTTTTCAAGACATATGATTTGACTGATTTATATGAAATATCTTTATCAAAGTATCTGTGTCATTTTTGCACAGTACTAAATCACACAATCAGTACTTTTAATGTAGTGACAGCAAAATTTCTGAATTTGATTTATTAACTTTTTTCGAGTTGTAGCCAAGTCTATTTCTTCTGTCAGACGTTTTATTCTGGAAATGAAAAAGTAAGAACATGTCCTCTAAACTTCACTTATCTGTTCATTTCTAACTTATGATATTCCCCTTGCTTTCCAGAGCCACATTATGGTAAAAGATACAATAGATTATCACTCATATTACTATCTTTTAGCTAGAGAGCCCATAAGTCATTTAATAATACCAGAGTTAAGATTAGCTGCTTTCAAAGCTTTAATTTTCCAGCAGATTAGATTTTAGCTAATTAGAAAAATGTATCTAGTTGGAATTTTTTTTAAATCTTCTTTTTTCTGAGTACTACCTTCTATAGGATTTATCTGAGACAAATATTCTGATACATTTGAATATTATGGAGTTATTACATACTTAGTGTACTGAGTCAATTAAATAGGTACTGAGAAATATGTACTATTACTTTCAATATGTTTACTTCTCGACCACAGGGAACAATTACCTGCAAAGTACTTCCTGCATGTCCTATGATTAATAAATTGAGAATAAACTTAGACAGAGTCAAACCTTATATTTTCCTAATTATATATTAGCTATTTAGTATGATTTCAAATATTAAATACAAAATACTTATATTTAGCCATTGGGAACCATAATGTTGAAATATTGTTTTAAATATACAAATGATATTCCTTTTTGGAAATAACAGAAAAAATATCAGCCAAAATTAATTTTCAATGATTGTCACTGATTTTATAATTATATCTTGTTTGTCATAATGGTATGTGCTTTATCTGTGAACATTTTGCCTGATATTCATAACAGTCTGATAACATTGTTACTAGGTAGAATTATCATCCTCATTTTACAGATGAATTGACTGAGACCTATATTGTTGAAATAGTTTGTCTAAGATCATTCAGGTCAGAAGTAGAATAGGTGACTCTTGTATAAGAGCCATTGTTAAATTCTCCTAAATACAACTACCTCATTCTTAACATTTTAACATAATTCCCTGTGAATTGGAAATAGGCATATAAAACTGGCATGTTATTATAAAAGTTTCTAAGATGATTAATTGAGCTCTTCAGTTTGTTAGCTGCTAGCCACATATATCTGTTAAACACTTGAAATGTGACTAGGCCATGGTAGCTCACACCTGTAATTCCAGCAGTTTGAGAGGCCGAGGCAGTTGGATCACCTGAGGTCAGGAGTTCAAGACCAGTTTGGCCAATGTGATGAAAGCCTGTCTCTACTAAAAATACAAAAATTAGCTGGGTGTGGTGGTGGGTACCTGTAATTCCAGCTACTTGGGAGGCTGAGGCAGGGGAATTGCTTGAACCCAGAAGGTGGAGGTTGCAGTGAGCTGAGATTGCGCCATTGCACTCCAGCCTAGGTGACAAGAACAAAACTCCATTTCAAGAAAAAAAAAAAAAGAAACATCGTTAGCCCAAATTGGGAAGTATTTTAAGTGTAAATACACACTGGATTTCAAAGACTCAGTATGAAAAATTATGGAAAATATATCAGCAATATTCTTCAAATTTAATTACATGTTAAAGTAAAAACATCTTGGTTATATTGCATTAAATAAAATGTACTAGTAAAATCAGTATACTATACTGGATATTTTGGTGGTTACTTTTCATTATTAAATTGGTTCATATATGTTTTGTCTCTGCTTATACTTTTATATTCTTATGTGCATTTTGGTTGGTTTCAAAAATCTTAAATTCATAAAGAACAGAGAAAATGCCTTCTATTTAATTTTCAACAATTCATCCTCTGGCTTAAAATGCAGCAGCTGTGCTGGTTCATAGTTTTGTTATAAGTTGATTTATGATCACCAGTAGCTTCTTCCTTGGTAATGACAATATCAGGATTATGTTTGGGTAATCTTGCTTTTCTAAACAGCCGTCTATAATCAATTATAACAATGCCATTTTCCTTAGCAAAATTTGTTTATAAATGGGACAGTGATGCAACAACATTAAGACACGTTTTTGAGAGAGAGCTTGCTGAGAGGATTCTGGGAAATGTTTTCTGTGATAAAAAGAGATTATAGGGAAGGAAAGAAGATAATCTTTTCATTGATTGGACATTTTGCCTGGATATGATGTCTGACAAACCTTCAGTATCACAATGAGGCTAACTAAGCTGACACACTAAAGATGAACGAAACCCAAGTTCCTAATGTCATTAGTTATTTAACAGTTTTGGCAGCTACCTCACATTTGGACTTATTGTTGTATGAGATAATACATTTACTTATTTAAAAAATTTTAAGTGTGCTTATTTTTTTAGAAAATAGGCATTCCAAAAATGTTGTAAATGGTATAACTAACTTTTCAAAGATAGAGCAATTGTATGCCAATAAGAACATCATTATATGCTCTCAGGATCATATTTGACAGATGAAATACAAAAAGTCTTTATTTACTTGCAAGTTGAATAATAAAGATAAGAGGTCTACTTGTACACAATAACACCTCGTAGAGTCAATGACCTGTCAATGCCTTGAGCTATATTCACAAAACAGACAGAAAACAGATGTGAGGTCTCAGAACAAAAAATATAGGTAGGCAAGTGCTATCATTTAATATTCTCAGTACTTTATTTGCTGTTTCATTTCTAGTCTAGGAATTTCTAGTAGCAGGTTTCATAAATCTATTAATAATGCCAAACAGCTGTTCTCTAGCAAATTCATAATCAGAGTAATAGAAATATCATAATTTAAGAAATGTCCAAAACAAGTAATATTTGGAAAATACTGTTTTGAGCACCAGTACCTAGCCTTTTGTGAGATATTTAACACTCAGAACAACCACCGCACTTATATGTTCCATAACTTTTATTAATATATTAGGTGACTTTAATTTCTGCCTATATAGTCAAATTAGAAAACCAAAAAGGCAAAGTAGGCTCATATTTCACTATGACCAACTAAAATATATGTTTCTTAAAATTAAAAAGGTATGTTCTTTATTCTTTACAAATCCATACATTATCATGTATCTCCAAAATGAAGATGAACATTGAGCAGCAATATATGGTGATTTTCCCAATTCAAAATTGACAGGGTATGGCTTTACTGGAAGATGTTATTTAAAAAAAAATAAATACGTAATATCTCATTCAGAGATTTTTTTTTTGTTATTCTCATAGGCTTTCTAATCAGATATTTTGTAGTTTTATCCTAAATTCACTGCAAATCTTGACAATTTATAGATACGATTACATCTAAGATTACACCTTTATATATTTCATTGAGTATATTTTTCTCATAATTATATACTTGCATTTTTATTGTATGTCCTTGTCATTTAACTTTTTTCCTTTATGTAGATGTGCTTTTTATATCTATGTTTTGAGTATACCTAAATATTTACATGAATAAAATATATGCCCAAATATTTAAATACATATATTGCTCCTAAACTATAATACAGAATCATGTAATTCTAGGATTGAAAGAACTGAAGGTAATATTTACTAAAAATTCCTTTTATAATGAGAAAATTGTCATACAGAACACTGTAGAGCTGGTATTAGCCACATTGGGTTAAGAAACTAACTTCTGATATTTCCTGCTTGAATATTTCCCAAAAATACTGACCTAAGTTTAACTTTTCTTCTGCTTTAGATTTCCCAGACTGTCACAGCTTCTAATATTATGCCCTAAATTTAAGAATTCTGGATCTAAATGTGAACAAATTGCCTCAATTCTATCCAATCAAACCTCTTTGGAACTCTTGACATAATCATTCATCTGTCTGCTTCACAGAGATTAATTTCATAACATTTCTCTTTCTTACCTGCACTTTCCTCTCTCCTTCATAGCCAGACCTCCTGGTATGCTGAGGCTGGGTCCTTGATGTTGTATTCATCAGCATAATTCCTGAGCCAGGCTTTCCTGTTCACCTCAGCAAAGGTGAACTGATATATGGTAAATAGGAAAGATACTGAATCTACCTGTGATTGTAATTAATAAGTGATGAAAAGAAAATGAAATAACTTTTACTCTCAACAGATGTGGGTTGTTAACCTAAGAAAAGTTTGTATTATAAATGGCAATGGGCAATGATATACAGTTGGCAGCCCTCAGTATTCTTGGATGAGGGGGGCAGGGTGGGGGAGCTTTGGTTCCAGGACACCCCTCAAATACCAAAATTCATGGATGCTCAAGCCCCTTATGTAAAATGGTGTAATACTTTGCATATAAGCTATGCACATCCTCTCATATACTTTGTCATCTATAGATTACTTATAACACCTAATACAATGTAAATGTTATGTACATAATGTTATACTTCATCATTTATAGAATAATAAGGTAAAAATCTGTAAATGTTTAGTACAGACTCAAGCATCCTTGTTTTGTGTGTGAATAGTTTATGTCCCAGATGATTAAATCCAAGAATGCAGAGCCCATAGCTGTGGAAGGCCAACTGAAAAGCTTTTCACTAATCAGCGTCTCTCTTTTCTATTTAAAAGTTGAATTATATGTTCCATTTCAGAGGTTTTGATACCTATCCTCCAACTCCAAATCATCCTCAATCTGTGATGAGATTTTTGCTTTGGCAGAGAATGTTTCTTTAACTTGTTATTAATAAAAATAATATTTTACCCTCACAAAGTAAGCTTACGAATGTACAGTATACATACTCAAAAAGCTTGAAATAAACAGTAAGTCTTCACTTAACATTTTCTGGAGCATGTTAAGCAAAATGACATGTGAGACTAATTTTATCAGAGCCTAACAGACCTAAAGAAGAGTTAAGTTTATAAGGCATATTTCTGGTCAAAAAAGTTGCAAAACTTCTATAAAGACCAAAACACTGTTTTTCAAATTTTTTAAATGTTCCCCTTTAAAGTCATAAAACACTATTAATATTAAATACTGAAGTACATTTTAACTATGCAGATATTTAAGAAAAAATAATTAAAAAGTAAGATAAATATTTTTCCAGTTACTCCAGTTCAAAGTTATATGTAGATGGTTGGAGCCTATTGCAGAAACAGGGCACAAGGCAGGAAGCCACTGTGGACAGGGCACCATTCCATTGCAGGGGACACTCACATATACCCACATTCACTCAGACTGAAACCATTTAGACATGCTAATTCACCTAACGTGCACAGCTTTGGAATATGGGAGAAAATTGAAGTACCCAGAGAAGCCCCTTGCAGACATAGGGAGAATATGCAAAATCCACACAGCCAGTGTTCCTGGCTAAAACTGGAGGAATTTTTTTCTCCATTAGAGTTATAACAAAATGAAATTGAACATAACGATATTATTCAAGCACCTTCCACACAGTAGTTGAGAAAGAAGGAATCTTCTTCATTGCTCTGCTTTCATCAGAATTACTTACATGGATTACCACATGGATTTAGGAAATCAGACATATCTTAACAATCACAACTCTTGAGGCATTTACTGTAGACTCACCTCAGAGGAACCTTCAGCCTGAAGGCATACCATAAAACATAAAGCAGGGTCTAAAATGATCTCATTTCCTCTATTCTGTAATATCTAGTCATCTCTTTATACTTGAAAGTTAGGTTTCTAATAACTCAAGTTTTATCCTATTATTTTTTGTGTATAAGATAGTTCACTTTTTATACTAATTTCATAATAAAACCCAAAATCTATATAATTATGTCCAAGGATTTTTAAAAATCTGAATAAATCTAGCATCATTTTTCAATAATTGCCTTCCTGAACTTTGATACCTCTGCCAGATTCAATGACTTTTAGTTTTCTGACACCCCATAGCCTCTTACTTGGGAACTTTGTGTATGACATTTACATCAGTTTTCTAATCCTCGTTCTTCATGGCTTTGCCCTGTTTGTTTTTTCAGATTCAAGTGTGACATTAGTTCTCACAAATCCTTTCCTGAACCCGTATGTCCAGAATAGTGGTTCCTTCTTTTTATACTCGATGAAACCCCTGCTACCAATATACATGCACTGTAATTGTGTTGATGAAAACTGTTTATAAAATAGCAATTCATTAATTTTTATGTTTTTAAAAAGATATGTTGGTATTTAAACATTTTTATAATATTACCATTTTTACTAATGAAGTTATCTTAGAATTTCTTAAATGATAGCTTGTAGTTATGCATATGTTAGACATGCAGTCTAGACTGATAAGCATTCGAGCTAGGTTTGTATCAGATTCCATTCTGATGAGGTGAATACCTGTCCCAAGAGAGTTGTTACAAATTTTGATTATCACAATTGTGAGTATCCACAATTCTATAGAAAGAGTATAATGGGATATTTGTTGAATGATATAAACATGCCCTTTTCTTTTCCTCATTTTAGAGAACTTTAAGATTACTGGGATGGGATAGTCCGATATGAAGTAAAGTTTAAGGAATCCCCTGGGTAGAAATGTTTCAAGGCTCTACCTTTCCTCTTTTGGGATCCAATTTTACTAGAATATTTCTGGTGGATTGAAATGATCTGGAGAAGTAAGCATGACAAGAACCACATTAAAGAGGAAGAAGTCTGGAATGGTGTCATAAAGGACAACTAAGACCAGCCACTCTGACGCTGTATGCCAAGAGGAACATGACTGAGCATATCAACGTGCAAAACTTAGAGAATTGTGTGACTAAATTAAGATACCATGGAAGCTCAGGTCAATTTGGGCAAAGCACAAACAGGAGCTAGTGGCTTTTACAGAATCCTTGAAACATAAATTCCCACATATCAATATTTAATATTTTGTTAAGTGAAATGAGAGGAATCAGAATTGATTCCTTATACATGCCAGATAGAAATAATCAGTCAGATATGACGGACTACCTGTTTTCAGTCTCTGCTTTGGGTGATAGCAACTTCAGCTGCATACCTCTTTTAGGGTCATCAAAGGAGCAATCTCAGCTTTGGTTCTAGCAACATGGTAGAACAAACTAGCTGGTGTGCTCCAGCCCCTAAATTCTAGGCCTTTCCATTGGGAAAATAAGTCTGATGTCATCTTCCCTTAACAGAAGCCTGGAATACATTTTTTAATAAATAATTTAAAAATTTTTGCTAGGTTTACTTTTCTCTGCCTAAGGCAACCAGGGACCATCTTTGTTGTATTAGTTTTTACATCTTTGGTACCTAGGCAGAGTCTGGCCCAGAGCAGACACTGACTATATATCTGTGGAGATAATGAAAGAATAAAACAACATATATTCTAGAATTTAAGATGGGCTCGAATTGTTTTAAGATGACTATAATTAAATTGTAACTTTGAAGAAAACAAAAATTCATTACTACCACATGAAACATATTTATAAATTATAAAAAATACAGTCATTTAGAAAAATAAAAAATATGTACATTGATAGTTAAGAAATATGCTGTTATCTGGCTACAATAAAATTTCCTAACATGTAGAATAAATGGAACTAAAATGCAAATCTTATAACTTCAGTTCCAGATCTGAAATATGATCCCTGAATTATTAAATTTTGTAAATGCTGCAAATCTCATTTGCATCATTTCATTTTGATTTTATAAAGTAGAAAAAAAGTGGGGCTCAGGGGCCTATTTTATGAAGCTTGTATAATTCTCTAGATAGATAGAAGTGCAACTATCGTCATTTTTGGTTAAGTAGTTTCTGAATTCCCCTACTGTTTTGTTGAACAGACAGATTCATTATTACAAAAATTTTAACTTCAATACAAAAATTAGCCAGGTGTGGTGGCACATGCCTGTAGTCCCAGCTACTTGGGAGGCTGAGGTGGGAGAATTGCTTGAACCCGGGAGGTGAAGGTCGCAGTGAGCTGAGAACACATTTCTACTATAAAATTCCAAAAATATTTACCAAAAGATTTCCCTAATATGTATTTTTACTTGTCAGTAACAAATATTCAAATCATCTATGTCTTATTTTGTTATATATTGAAAGGTAGAGACATTACTTTTATTTTAGCTAATGTTGATGAAGCTATTTATAAACTAAAGAATTTCTTCTGTATTTGGTATACTGTGTCCATGCTATTCTACATATTTACCATTATTCATAAAAGTTGTCTGAATTGTTACTTGTTTAAAGTCATTCTTTTTTCTTACAGAGACCATGTTACTTAAATTATTGTAACTTTGTCATCTGTTATAGTATTCATAGGGCAGAGTCCATTACTGACCATGTTTTACAAAATAATCTACAAAGTAAGGCAACTGCAATTTCTCAGTGTGATTTATACATGGGAATTTTAATTTATAACATATTCTGAAAGTCACTTGACAATTTTTTTAAAGAAGAGTTATTTAGAAACTAGCTAATGCAACCATTCTTAATTGATACAAAAACTTGTATTGATTGCTCACTGCTCTAATATTTTCATTTTATACATTACAACTTCCATGTTAAGTAGTCTGTAGATAAACTCTGAGGCCTCTGATCCATCATCTAAATCTGCTCTTTCCAGAGATAAATTGCTACCTTTGAACATGCCCTGGCAAACTGGCCTATACATACCCCTCACTGCTCACTCCTAATTTTACAAACCTTGCAGGACTTTGAACTTCTCATTTTGCATAGTCAGTCGCTATATTTAAGTTTTACTTTTGTATGTCTTCAAATTTGTTTACCCATTCCAAATTTATAGAGCTTTAAATTTTGCTCACCACATGATAGAAACTGGAATTAATTCAAATATTTATCTCATCACAAATCCCATATGAACTCATTATGTTGGACTGTTTTAACTTGAAGGCAGAATTTAGATTTTACAGCTAACTGCAGTTCCTAGCCAATCACAAAAAATTTATTCAATAAATGCTTTGCTTAAATCAGATTTGATTCTGCTTCATATTTAAATTGCTTATTAATAAACAAACATCAGGTTTTAAATATAGTTACAAATGTTATAATTTCTTTTGTTTTCTTTCTTCAGGATCTTTCAAAACCTAGATATTGCCTGAATTCAGTATATGGTGACTTAGTACAACATATCCGCATTCTCTCTCTCTCTCTCACACACACTCACATTTCCATTACATTTCAGCTTTTATAAATCCTGATATTGAGAATCTACATAGCCACAGATAAACCAATATAGTTATAGCCATTACTGATGCCACACTCAACAGGATGAGGTTCATCAAATGGCATATTCATTAAAAGATAAGCATCATCTATTACTGTGCTAGTCATTCCAGGGAAAACACAGTTAATAATGAATGGTTCCTGTACTCAAATTATTTAAAATGTAGTTAGACAAAGAGAGTACATACTGTATATTGCTACAATTATACCTATTGAAAAATGATGGGGCTGGCTGGGCTGTTGATATAGTATGGCCATTGGTCTAAACCCTTTCTCTTTAGGGACAGGGGGAAATGTGCTATGTTGTTAGGGGTTGTCATAGAAACATGAAAGGGGGTATACTGAAGACAGAAATGGAGATGCTATATAACTGTCGGTGTGTGATAGCATTCTGGACAGCAAAATATTGACTGATCCAAATGCCAATATATTCTCAGGGAGAAATAATATAGACTAGACCACATTTTAAACAATTTATTTATAGTATTTTTTGCCATTTAGAATATATACATGAATTACATATAACATACTAAGGTGTTTTTCCGTCAAAATAAAACTTATGAAAATTGGCTTGAGAAATTTTATTTCAGGGAAAAATAATTTACAAAATAAATATCCTTTATATGTCTCAAAATAAAAAGAGACAACAAAGACTACCGGATGTTACCGCTCTTTTGAGAAGGACAAAGGAGAACAAGATGGGGAAATATCATCCCTATTAAATTTTTCAATTGTCTTCAGTGAATTTCACTTGCCTTTTTTTATACATGCTGATTGAATCCTCTTATCACCTTTAGCTATCTCTGGAGTATATACCTCAATGTCTTTACTTCAAGTAGAAAACCAGGTAAGCATCTAATGAAATTGAGCCTGGTTTTTCAGATGGGCCACTGCCTCAGAGTTTGATTTATGTGTGTGTGGTTTGATCATTGTTTTTGGTGGTGAAGAGTTGAACTTATCTGACCCTTAAAGTATAATATATCATTATTCCTGATTCGCTGCTGCAAATGGACATATAGATAGCGCTCAGGTTGATAGAAACGGCCAGATATGCAAAAGAAACTATGTATGCTACCTAAATGAATAAATTTAGGCCTTCATTTTAAATATAACTGAGCAATAATTACCAGATTTTTAGAAAAATCAGTAGGAAAAGAAAAACATTTTACCTAGAAAGAATAAGCCAACCCTAAAGGAAGCATAGATAATTTAGAAAAACGTTTATAACTTTAAAAAAAAATTTAAAAAGTAGCAAACAAAAAAATTTAATTAGTAAATTTAGGGATATTAAGAGATAATATATGTACCCAACTTTGACCAACATTTATGAGGAGAGAACAATTACTAGAACAATAAAACATTCATGATAATTAAAAACATAATTGTTCTTATCAGAAAAAACATACGGAGGCTATCTCTGAGATTTAACAGCAAAATATAAGCAAATATGTAAGAGATATTTCCAATCAGAGGAGATACAAAAGACTGATAGATACTCTAGAATAAGACAACAAACAAGGCAGAAAGATATAATCAATGAAATAGTAGGAGACATTTTCTCAAAGTTGAAGTAAACCTTGAGTTTGTCTTTAGCTTTGGTTTTAGAAAAAAATAACTTTTAGCTCAGCATGGTGGCTCATGCCTGTAATCCCAGCACTTTGAGAGGCTGAGATGGGTAGATTGCTTGAGACCAGGAGTTCAAGACCAGCCTGGATAACATGGTGAAAAACTGTCTCTACAAAAAATACAAAAGTTAACCAGGCACGGTGGCATGCGCCTGTAGTCCCAGCTACCTAGGAAACTGAGGTGGGAGGAGCATCTGAGCCCAGGAAATCAAGTCTGTGGTGAGCCATGAGCATGAGCATGCCATTGCACTCAGACTAGGCATCAGAGAGAGACCCTGTCTCAAAAATAATAATCTTCCAGTAAGCCACAGAAAAATAAAAAATGTATCAATAATCAAAGAAGAAATCTACAAAGAATTTCATAGGATTCACAAAAATAATATTCATCTATTTAACTAAAATTAAAATAAATGTGAGGCTTAGAAGTTAGAGCATATAAAATTCAATAAGTTGTATAACCCCAAACTGAAAAGTTTTAATGGTACAGTAACTATGGCACATGTTTTATCTGTCAAAATAAAATAAATTTTTTAAATGGAAAAGTAATGAATTATTCAAATATGAAGTCAATTAAGACATGAAATAATTTTTGCATGTTAAGCAAGCCCCCATGTAAATGTGGCATGTGTTTTATTCTTTGCTGGGTACCTGTAACATGTTAAGTACTCAATAAGTATTTGGTAGAACATTTAAGTAATTAATGGAATGGAAAGAGCAACAATTCATTTCACTTTGGTGCAAGTAATGTATGGATTAAATGTGAAGTATAAATACAATCGAACATATTTTATAGAGGAACATATTCTATAGATGGAACTACTCTAGTATTCAATGGTTTTACCGTGATCATATTTGCATTATTAAATACTATAGATAATGTGTATTCTTAGACTTTTAGTTTTTACAGAATAATCTATAGACAAAACAACATTTGATTATAATTGTAGAGTTGATTGTAAATGTTTTAAATCTCTTGATTATGTAAATGTAAAGGTATTAAAATTGAAAATAGTATTAGTGAATCCATAGCTGCTCTTTACTCTAATGTAAACTTAGTGTATACTAGCCTGATGTTCAAAAGTAGAGAATAGAGGAGGAAGAATGTAAAGAGACAATGGTTTTCTTTCTCATATATTGGAGTGTCAAGCAATATAGTACATAGTAAATAGGTCACGAAATAACGGTATGCACACATTATAAGATGTACATTTTATAATAGGTGCATACCTTTATGCACATATGTGCACATATTATAAGATGTACAAAGTTATGTACATGTTTTCTATTGCTGCCGTAACAAATGAATACAAATTTAGCAGCTTAACACAAATTTGTTAATTTATGGTTCTGTAAGGTTGAAGTCCATTACAGGTTTCACGAGCCTAACATCAGGGTTGGCAGGGTTACATTCCCTTCTGCAGCCTCCAGGGAAGAATTGATTTTCTTGCTCATGCAGATGATGGCAGAACTTGTTCCTTATTGTTGTGTGGTGGAGGTCACTATTTTCTTGGTTCTAAAAGCTGCTGTGTGCCTTGGGTCTTGAGTTCCTTTCATTTTCAAACCCAGTAATGGTGGGTTGAGTTCCTCTCATGCTTCAAATTTCCCTTGCCTCTTGTCCAGTTTTACAACTCTGACTGAAATTTTGTGCCTTTTCAAAAGCTAGGTGATCACCTTGAAGCCTCACACGTTATCCAGGAAAATCCTTTATTTTATGGTTGAAAATCTTTTTTTCTTTTCTTTCTTTTTTTTTTTTTTTTTGAGGCAGAGTACTCTTGCTCTCTTTTCCAGGTTAGAGTGTAGTGGTACGATCTCAACTCACTGCAACCTCCGCCTCCCGGGATAAGCGATTCTCCTGCCTTAGCCTTCCGAATAGCTGATACCACAGGTGCACCATCACGCCCAGATGATTTTTACATTTTTCAGTAGAGACAGGGTTTTGCCATGTTGGCCAGGCTGGTCTCGAACTCTTGACCTAAGGTGATCCAACTGCCTTAGCCCGCAAAGTTTTGGGATTATAGGGATAAGCCATGGTGCCGGACCAGTCCAAAATCTTAATTCCATCTGTGAAGTCCTCTTTATCACGTATTTTTACATACAGAAGCAAAATACCAGGGGTTAATACAAAACATATTTGGTGGTCTCACATGAGACTTCAATTCAGGAAAAAGTAGCATAATTAAGCAGATGCTACAAATAATTGATTTTTTAAATTAGGAAATTGGCATAGTTCTCTTCCTTATTAGAGAAAGCATTAATGATGTTTCCAGCATCAGTGCCTAGCATCCAGTGCAAATGCCAAAGTACAATACACAGGTATCTTTGGCTAGAATAGGACAGGTTTCTGCCTTGAGCATAGACCCTCTCAATAGCATAGCCTCTTAATTACTCAACCATTGCTATGTAGATGATTTGTCTTAACAAACAGATCCCTAGATCTCATTTATTGTTTTCTTATGGGTTTTTGCATTTGTTGTGGTATGTCTACTTTAGGAAGGGTGGTCAATCTTAAATCTTAAGTCTCAACGTATTTCTCCTTTAAATATCCAGAGTCAAGAAACAGTAGTAGTCTGGGCGTGGTCTTCGCATGATAACTGGCAGAAATATAAACAGGCTGACAGAAACGTGACTTGCCTCTTAAAGTCCTCAGGAGGTTCTTCTGCTCCTATACTATTGGTCATGTATGGTTGTCACATAGCATTCTTTAATAAAACTCTTTTCTGTGAGTTTATGAATTTGTTTTGTTTTTTTGTTTAATTTTTGTTTAACTGAGAATCTTAAGTGATACAAAGAACACCACCTTTTGTGGCTGAAAGAATTTCCACTGGATGATTTTGGAACAAACTGTAGCTGCTTCTTATTGACTATTCCACGAAAACAAAAGTAAACCACAGAAGACACTGCTCAGATAGTAAGAAAGTGGCAGCCCAAAGCTATGGCTTTAAAGTATGATTTTAGCATCTCCTGTCTCAGAATGTCATGCGGTATTTATTTTAGAAAAGTACACCACTTTGCTCTACTAGATATCTACCCAATAAGAAAATAGGGTTACTATGGGTGAGGATCTAATTTTAAATTAATTTCCTAATAATGATTCTCGTGTACCTTTTAAGCCATCTTACTATTCTACAACTAATTTGTATTTTGATTCAATTGCAATCATTACTTTCTATTAAAGGCAATTGATTTCTGATTTATTAATGAAAACTCTGTTAAACCTAACCTGTGCTTCCTTCTTTAGTCATAGTATTCTGTTTTATATCATTTTAAAGCTTTATAGATATATTTATATATTTTATCTTATTTTTTCTTCTCATGGCACATTCCTCTGTATTAGGCAGAAAAAATAATAGTGAATGTAAATCTTCCCACTCTTAATATCTCAAGACCGGATATTAAGGCTCAAGCACTTTCTAAAAGATGGTAAATTCCTAAAGCATGCTTCAAAACAGAGCAGTGAATACTCGATTTTAAAACTATCTTATAATTTTTGTTTTGACAATTGTTATTGTCATAGAGGTTACACACATTTAATTTATTTTAGCTTGCAGAATGTTACATATAATGGAAAAATGATTACCTCTTTTTTAAGATTATCTTCAAAACACTGTGATGGTTCAGTGGTTAGGAAAATAGTCAAGAATGAAAGACCCAGTTACTTCACTTGTTAGCTGTATTGTTAGGAGGATTTTACTTAATTTTTAAGGTTGATTTTTCTTAATTAAAGGTGGTTAAAATAACTGCTATATAATCATTTAAAAATGTGTGAGATTGTCATGTAAAGCTTTTAGCATGTATCCCAACCCATCAGCTATTATTCTTGTCTATCCAGTATTTTTGTTGTTGTTGTTAATGGTATAATACAGCCAATTAGCTTAAAACAACTTTTGAAATTAAAAAAAAATTAGTTAAAATCTAAGTTTCTGAGTTCAGGTCTGTGCTTCAGTCTAGATTTCAAAAGTAGTGTAGCATATTGATTAATATTGTAGATCCTAAAGTCATGTTCAATTCATGATTTTTTCATTTACAAGATGACTGAGTAGGAGGTTACTTAATCTCTCCATGCCTCAGCTTCAGCATCTGTAAAACTAGGTTGATTATAACAAAAATTAATTCATAAAGTTGTGAGATTTCAACAAATTAATTCATATAAAATGCTTAAGAACGTATTTGAATTAGGTTGTCATTCACGTAAAGGTAGCTCATGTTATAGATGTCCCCAAACAAGGCCATACAATATTTCCAGAGGAAATAAGCCATCACCACTACTGCTGCTTCTTTCTTCTTCTTTCTTCTTTTTCTTCTCTTCCTCCTCCTCCTCCTCCTTCTTCTTCTTCCTCCTCCTCCTCCTCTTCCTCTTCCCCCTCCTCTTCTTCTTCCTCCTCTTTCTTCTTCCTCTTCTTCTTCCTCCTCTTTCTTCTTCTCCTTCCTTCTTTCTTCTCCTCCTCCTCCCCCCTCCTCTTCCCCCTCTTCTTTGACATGTAGCAATTTTTCCATTTATTTTCTGGAAATTAGGGAGTTCTGACTTTACCAGTGAATGTTATTAAAAGATCTTTCTCTTTCTATCCCTAAACTTTGCATGTACCTTGGAAATAATTAGCACAATGTATTCAATTACAGAATCTTCAGATTGTAGACTATTTTTAGATTATGCAATGACTTAGTTTACAATTTAGGAAGAATTAGTTTCAAAGATGCAATATGAAAACATATATTTATGACTTTTCTTTCCTCCTTTACCTCCTCCAGTCACAAATAATAGCTAACACTCTAGTAATTACTATGTGTGAAGTTCTTTTTTTATTATTATACTTTTAGTTCTGGGGTACATGTGCAGATCATGTAGGATTGTTACAGAGGTATACACATACCATGGTGGTTTGCTGCATCCATCCCCCCCATCAGCTACATTAGGTCTTTTTTCTTCTCCCTCCTCCCTCCTCTCTCCTCCCTCCTTCCATCCCCCCACCTCTTCCTCCTCCTCCTTTTTCTTCTTCTTTCTTCTTTTCTTCTTACTCTTTTTTTTTTCTTAAAGGGTGGAACATTTATGCTCATACCAGAAAATTACTTTTGCTATAAAAACACATGGGCCATATGGCCCATTTGGCTATGGCAGAAAACATCACATTTATGTAAGCCACTTGTTTTATAGATATACAATGCAAGTCTTATTCTTTGTGTCATGGATGACATATTCAGCTTGTCATTTTTAAGGAAAATATATATGTAAATGTGTAGATGTCAATGAATGCTCCATGTTCAGATAAAAACTATATCATAGTATTTAAAACAATTCAAAGACATAACAACTAGTCACATTTATTGTTGGCTTCACATTTAAAATGAAACTGTTCTCTGAAGTAATCACATGTTATGTATATGTATGTACCTTTCCTCTGAATATATAAAAATTATATATAAAATAAATATATATATATATTTATATATATTTTTCCCTCCAGAAGAGGTCAAACTATAACCAACATATAGTGAACTTAATCAAACATCTCATTTATTTTGTCTGATTGGATTTTAATGGAGCTGATAATCTAGTTTGACAACTTCCTGAATTATTGTCAGATATACTGAACAATTTCTTTTCATTATGTATGACAGCTAGTTAAGTGCTGTAAATTATGGAGCACCGCAGGACTTGAGTACGTTATAAAAGCCAAGAGACAAGCATTAGAGGAGAGGGAGTAACTGTGTTCTTAAATGACCTCTTTATAATCATTGACAAAGAGCATTCAAGCAATTCTAGACAGGCTCTTTTATTCTAGTTCAAAGAACAACTATTCACTTGAATAAGAAACAATTGAAGGTCAGGCATGGTGGCTCATGCCTGTAATCCCAACAATTTGGGAGGCCAAAGTCAAGACCAGCCTGAGCAATATAGCAAGAACTTGTCTATTTTTTTCGTAAGAAACAATTGTGTACGCATATGTATGTGTATGTATGTATTTATATTTATTTATAATACATTTTCCCTCAATTTTATTACTCAAATATTTTCCAACTTAAAGATCTAGTTTATAACAACCTTACTCAACAATTCTACACCTGAATTTATTAATACCATAAATTTTTGTTGATTAATGGCCTGGAAAATTATAGTACTTAATATATGATAGTATTATATTTTTACTTTATATTTTTGAAAAGTCAACTGATTAAGTATTACCCTAAAGTAGTTTATATAAGCTCAAGTATTTAATTGTGATAATCACATAAATATATTTTAAAAAATTGGTTAAAATACACATAATGATTATTATTTGTAATGTGTGGCAATAAAGTAATAAATACATATTAAAGGATAATTCGGGACAAAAACAATGTAACACTTTCTTCAATAATATCACTAACCAGAAATTATGGCTCTTTTGGTATTTTTCAAACATTCCATAACAGTTGTCTTACATGAATAAGATCATGCTTTATACTTTCTTGTTCCATTATATCTTATAACTTAATATTGTATTGTTGAGTTTTTTGTGTCATTAAACAATTACTCATTACCATGTTGTGCAATTAAGTAATGTTGTCTTCCAGTCTTATATCTGGCATATAAAGAACTTAGATGTTATCAATTCTGTCCTTACAAAGAGAAAAGTGAAAATCAATTATTTTTCATTGACTTGTTAAAAACTGAGGTTGCAGGGCAAACTGCCATCTTGAAATCTGTAATGACAGATTTATCCAGAGAGGCACAGTCAGGTGCGCTTACCTGGAACATGAGCCTCTGAAGCCATAAACTGATAGGAACATATACTGATAATTTGGACTAATTCCTGTAGGCTGAAGGTAGGCGAGTATATGAGTGAGAAATTCTTGGTTGTATTCACAATTTCATGCTTACCATCTAGTAACTAACTATGCCTAGTTCTCATAATGAAGATGACCCAAATGTCCCCTTTGATCCTGACAGTGGAAGGGAAGGGTAATTATTTTGAAATAGATCTGAAGACTTCTCTGTAGCAAATACAAATGTTCCAGGGACAGATTTGTCAGAGCATTAACCTAGTTAGGGGAAAAAACATTCCTTCAAGTTGAACCCCATTTTCTTCTAACCTTTCCACCTCACCAAAGTGAAAGAAAAACTCATGTGCAACTTTGGTCAGGGCTTCAAGGAAAAGGACTGAGAATGATGCAGTAGGGAAAAATGGGAAGAGGAAGGTGGTGGAGAAAAGCAAAACCACTGGATAAATCCATGCAAATGTAAAAGCCTGAGACACATGCTCACTAAAACATTGAAATTAGATGGAAAGATTTATTAAACTCCCCCCACCGCTTACTCTACACTTTAGTATCACAACAACAGGACTCCAGTATAAAAAGTTGATTTTAACTGAAAAAGCTGCAAGACAAACTCTCTCTGGGGAAGATTAGTTAGGGAAGCCCAAACTCAAGAAGGTAAACAGAAAAAGGCCATTAGAGGAAATTGAAGACTCCGGTACCCATAGATAAGGCCAATATTAAACATCACCTAACTCCTAACATAAATCCTCAGAAAAAATGCTTTTTCACTTCAGTTCCTATTACCCAATACAGCATATCCATCTCTTATAAAACAATTATATCATTCCAGAAGATAAGGCAACACCAGTGTGAAAAGACAAAGCAAGCGTCACATCCTGATGGAGATATGATCAGTATATTGGAAGTATCAAGTAGGAAATATTAAGTAACTATGACCAATGTGTTAAAGGGTCTAATATAAAAGTATACAATATGCAAGAACAAGTGGGTAATGTAAGCAGAGAGAATGGAAACTATTGAAAAAAATCCAAAGGAAATATTAGAAATCAAAAAGATTATAGGCTGGCACGGTGGTTCGTGCCTGTAATCCCAGTACTTTGGGAGGCTGAGGTGGGAGGTCTGGAGTTGTGAACTGTGTGGGAAGCATCCTAATGAAGATGATCATTAATAAACCATGTCACTAAGTGAGCCTATGAAATGATTCCAGTTGATTTGGCAGTATGCTGCCTGGCATGATCTTGTTTGGTCCCAATCACCCAGTTTCCTTAGCAAGAAAGCCATTCTGCCTTGATAAAAAGTGTGTGCAGAAGTGAAACTGATTTGATGAAACAAGTGTTTAGAGTAAAAAAAATAAAAACCATATGTTGTTGGAGAGCAGTGGGTTTCACACCTCTTGATGTCTGACGCCAAGCTCTGCCATCACCAACAGTGGGAAACCAGCCACACTCTGAATTTCCAAACTGAACACAATTAGAAACAGAAAATAATCCGACGAGCCATAACTTGAGGTCTGGAGTTTTAGACCAGCCTGGCCCACATGGTGACACCCCATCTCTACCAAAAAATATAAAAAATAACCGGGTGTTTTGGCATGCGCCTGTAGTCCCAGCTACTCAGGAGGCTGAAATGGGAGAATCGCTTGAACCCAGGCAGTGGAGACTGCAGTGAGTCGAGATTGCACCACTACACACCAGCCTGGGCAATAGAGTGAGACCCTGTCTCAACACAATAAAAATAAATAAATAAAAATAGTGTAATAGAAAATAAGAATTATTTTATGAGCTCATCAGTAGACTTGAAAAGACTGAGAAATGAGTCATTGAGCTTGATCACTGGTCAATAAAAATTTTCTGAACTGAAATGAATGAAAAATAAAAACATATATATATCCAAGAACTGTAGGATGATTTTTGTTTAACAAGAATACAGAATGAGAAAAAAGAAGAAAAGATAAAAAGGTCAATATGATGTGTTTTCAGTAATACTGGGAAAGAAATTTTCAAAATTAATGACCCCAAACTATTTCAGAGCCATCAAGCTTAGAGAACATCAAAAAGATAAATGCCAACAAAACAAAGTAAAACATAAACAAACACCCTAAGCATATAATGCCAAATTGCAGGACACCAAAGGCAAAAAAAAAAAAAAAAAAAAAAAAAAAATTCCTAATAAAAAGCTAGAGCCAAAAATTACCTATGACAAATGACAAAACAAAAGATAAACTATTAATGGACTTATTTTCATAAATCATTCAATCAGAGAGCAATGTATTATATTTAAAATGTTGAAGAAAAAGAACTCTCAAACCTAGAATTATATAGCCAACAAATCATTCTTCAAAAGTAAATGAGAAATAATAAGGTTCTCAGACAAAACGCAAATAAAACTGAGGGACATTGTTAAACCAGCAAAAGAAATGTTAAAAGTTCTTTGGATAAAGGAAAGAAGCTTGGATCTACATAAAGAAAATTAGAATGTCAGAGAAGGACTAAATGATAGTAAAATGGGGTATTTTTATTAAGCTAACTCTTAAATGATCTAAAAAATATCATTTTAAAGATAGTAAAAATTCATTGGTTGATGATAAAATGTACATAAGCAAAATCAATAACAATGTCATAAGGGACAGAAATTAGAATTTGGAAATAATATTAAATGTCCTACTTGAAATGGTATAGTGCTATTTGAAGATTCTCTCTCTCTCTCTCTTCTCTCTCTCTATCTATCTCTCTATCTAATCTGTCTTAAATTAAGGCAGTGACTGATAGAATGACTTTAAGATGTCTCCAGAGAAATTGAAAATATTTTGAACTAAAAAAAAGAAAGTGCATTAGAATTTGTACACAGCTAAAGTAGTGCTCTAGAGAGAAAATGTGTAGCATCAGATTCATATATTAGAAAAGAAGAAAGTGCTAAAAATCAATAACTTAAGCTTCCTTTTTAAGAAACAAGAGAGACATAATTTAAACCTAAAGCAAACAGAAATCAATAAAACCAAATTCAATGAAAACAATGTAGACAATCAATGAAATCAACACAATTGGTCTCTGAAAAGATCAGTAATATTGACAAAATTCTATACATGCTTACCAAGTAAAATAATGAAAATAAAAAGAACCTTCTCTTATTCCATACCATAAAGATAAAATAAGTTAACATACTACACAGTTATCTTTCTCTTTATGTAATTCCTTTTGACAAGTGAAAAAAGTGACTGCTATAAAAATATGCTATCAGTCACCTTATCAAATGTTTTGAAATATAAGTCCAGAACACTCAGGAAAACTCAATTATATATTTTGTTCAATTGGGATTTTTTTCTGATATTTTCTTGTAATTCAGCTGGAATTACAGATTTTTGGAGGAAGATAACAGAGATAAAGTGCCATTTTAATCTTATCATATCAAAGGTACATAATATCAACATGAGTTTTAACTGTTGAGATTAGCCTTGATCAGCAGGTTGAGGCAGTGTTTTTTAGGTTTCTCCATTGTAAGATTAATTTTCCTTCCCTGCATTTTCATACTGTACGTTTTTAAAAGTCACGATGTCCAATCCTGAGAAATGGGAAGTTATGCTAAACCTTTCTGATGGTGAAGTGTCTATTGTTGGTTGTCTGTTCATATCCTTTACCCACTTTTTGATAGGATTGTTTATTTTTTTTCTTGTAAATTTGTTTAAGTTCCTTGTAGGTTCTGGATATTAGACCTTTGTCAGACTGGTAGATTGCAACATTTTTTTCACATTCTGTAGGTTGCCTGTTCACTCTGATGCTAGTTTCTTTTGCTTTGCAGAAGTTCTTTAGTTTAATTCGATTCCATTTGTCAATTTTGGCTTTTGTTGCAGTTGCTTTTGGTGTTGCCCATTACTAAGTCCTCAATGGTATTTACTAGGTTTTCTTCTAGGGTTTTTGTGGTTGGGTTTTACATTTAAGTCTTTAATTCATCTTGAGTTAATTTTTGTATAAGGTGTAAGGAAGGGGTTCAGTTTCAGTTTTCTGCATACAGCTAACCAGTTTTCTAAGCATTATTTGTTAAATATGGAATCCTTTGCCCATTGCTTGTTTTTTGTCAGGTTTGTTGAAGATCAGATGGTTTTAAATGTGTTATGTTATTTCTGAGGTCTCTGTTTGTTCCATTGGTCTATATGTCTGTTTTGGTACCAGTACCATGATGTTTGGGTTACTGTAGCCTTGTAGTATAGTTTGAAGTCAGGTAGTGCAATAACTCTAGCTTTCTTATTTTTGCTTAATATTTCCTTGGCTATACAGGCTTTATTTTTTGGTTACATATGAAATTTAAAGTAGTTTTATTTTTTTCTGTAAGGAAAATCAATGGTAGCTTGATTGGACTAGAATTTATAAATTACTTTGGGTAATATGGTCATTTTCATAATATTGGTTCTTCCTATCTATGAGCATGGATTTTTTCTTCATTTGTTTCCTCTTTTATTTTCTTGAGCAGTGGTTTGTAGTTTTCCTTGAAGAGGTCCTTCATATCCCTTGTAAGTTGTATTCCTAGATATTTTATTCTCATTATAACAATTGTGAATGAGATTTCCCTCATGATTTGGCTCTCTACTTGTCTATTGTTGGTATATAGGAATGCTTGTGATTTTTGCATATTAATTTTGTATTCTGAGAGTTTGCTGAAGTTGCTCATCAGGCTTAAGGAGTTTTGGGGCTAAGACGATGGGGTTTTCTAAATATATAATTATGTCATTTGCAAACAGAGACAATTTGACTTCCTCTCTTCCTATTCAATTACGCTTTATTTCTTTCTCTTGCCTGAATGCCCTGGCCAGAACTTCTAATACTATGTTGAACAGGAGTGATGAGAGAGGACATCCTTGTCTTGTGTTAGTTTTCAAAGAGAGTGCTTCCAGATTTTGCCCATTCAATATGAGATTGGCTTTGAGTTTGTCATAAATAGCTCTTATTATTTTGAGATACATTCCATCAATACCTCATTTATTGAGAGTTTTTAGTATGAAGGCTGTTGAATTTTATCGAAGGCCTTTTCTGCCTCTATTGAGATAATCATGTGGTTTTTGTCACTGGTTCTGTTTATGTGATGGATTATGTTTATTGATTTGTTTATGTTGAACCAGCCTTGCATCCCAGAGATGAAGCCAATTTGATAGTGGTGGATAAACTTTTTGATGTGCTACTAAATTTGATTTGCTAGTATTTTACTGAGGATTTTTGCATCATTGTTCATCAGGAGTATTGGCCTGAAATTTTCTTTTTTTGTGTGTTTCTGCCAGGTTCTGGTATCAGAAAGATGTTGGCCTCATAAAATGAGTTAGGGAGGAATCACTCTTTTTCTGTTGTTTGTAATAGTGTCAGAAGGAATGATACCAGCTCTTCTTTGTACCTCTGGTAGAATTCTGCTGTGAAACCATCTAGTCCTGGACTTGTTTTAGCTGGTAGTCTATTAGTTGCTACCTCAACTTCATAACTTGTTATTGGTCTATTCAGGGATTAAATTTATTCTTGGTTCTCCTTGGGAGGGTGTATGTGTTCAGAAATTTACCCATTTCTTCTAGATTTTCCAGTTTATTTGTGCAGAGGTGTTTATAGTATTCTCCAAGGGTAATTTGTATTTTTCAGGGATCAGTGGTGATATCTCCCTTATCATTTTTTTATTGTGTCTATTTGATTTTTCTCTCTTTTCTTCTTTATTTGTCTAACTAGAAGTCTATCTGTTTTGTCAATCTTAAAAAAAAACCAGCTCCTGGATTCATTTTTTTTTTTTTTGAAGGGTTTTTCATATCTTTATCTCCTTCAGTTCTGCTCTGATTTTAGTTATTTCTCATCTTCTGCTGGCTTTTGAATTTGTTTGCTCTTTCTTTTCTAGTTATTTTAATTGTGTTGTTAGGTTGATCTTTTCAGCTTTCTAGTGGGTCATTTTTTGCTGTAAATTTCCCTCTTAACACTGCTTTAGCTGTGTCCCAGAGATTCTGTATGTTGTCTCTTTTTTTCTCATTAGTTTCAAAGAACTTTATTTCTGCCTCATTTTCATTAGCTACCCAGTAATCATTCAGGAGCAGATTGTTCAATTTCTATGTAATTGTGTGGTTTTGAGTGAATTCTTTAATCCTGAGTTCTAACTTGATTGCACTGTGGTCTGAGAGCTGGTTTTTATTATTTCCATTCTTTGGCAATTGCTGAGAAGTGTTTTACTTCCAATTATGTGGTCAATTTTAGAATAACTGCTGGCACTGAGAAGAATGTATATCCTGTTGATTCAGGTTGGAGAGTTCTGTAGATTTCTATTAGGTCCCCTTGGTCCAGAGCTGATCCTACATCCTTGTTAGGTCCTAAATATCCTTGTTAATTTTCTGTCTCATTGATCTGTCTAATATTGAGAGTGAGGTGTTAAAGTCTTCCACTATTATTGTGTGGGAGTCCACATCTCTTTGTAGGTTTCTAAGAACTTGTTTTATGAATCTGGGTGCTCCTGTATTGGGTGCACATTTATTTGGAATAGTTAGCTCTTCTTGTTGCATTGATCCATTTACCGTTATGTAATGCCTTTCTTTGTCTGTTTTGATCTTGTTGGTTTGAAGTCTGTTTTATCAAGAGACCAGGATTGCAACCCCTGTTGTTGTTGTTGTTTTTGTTTTTTGTTTTCCATTTGGTTGGTAAATATTCCTTCATCCCTTTATTTTGAGCCTATGTGTGCCTTTGCAAGTGAGATGGGTCTCCTGAATACAGTGCACCAACCTGTCTTTACTCTTTTTCCAATTTGCTAGTCTGTGTCTTTTAATTGGGACATTTAGCCCATTTACATTTAAGGTTAATATTGCTATGTGTAAATTTGATTCTGTCCTTATGATACTAGCTGGTTATTTTGCACATTAGTTATGCAGTCTCTTCATAGTGTCATTGGTCTTTATATTTTGGTATGTGTTTGCAGTGGCTGGTACTATTTTTTTCTTTCCATATTTAGTGCTTCCTTCAGGAGCTCTTGTAACACAGGCCTGGTGCTGAAAAAATCCCTCAGCACTTGCTTATCTGGAAATGATTTTATTTCTCCTTCCCTTATGAAGCTTAGTTTGTCTGGCTATGTAATTCTGGGTTTAAATTCTTTATTTTAAGAATGTTGAATATTGTCCCCACTCTCTTCTGGCTTGTAGGATTTCTGCCAAGAGATCCACTGTGGGTTTGATTGACTTACCTTTGTAGGTAACCTGACCTTTCTCTCTGGCTGTCCTTAACATTTTTCCTTCATTTCCACCTTGGAGAATCTGAGAATTTTGTGTCTTGGGGTTGCCCTTCTCGAGGAGTATCTTAGTGGTGTTCTCTCTATTTTCTGAATTTGAATGCTGGCCTGTCTTGCTAAGTTGGGGGAAGTTCTTCTAGGTAATATTCTGAAGTGTGTTTTCCAACTTGGTCCATTCTCCTCATCACTTTCAGGTACATCAATCAATTGTAGGTTTGGTCTTTTCACATAATCCCATAATTCTTGGAGGCTTTGTTTATTCCTTTTCATTCTTTTTTTCTCTAATCTTGTCTTCATTCTTATTTCAGTAAGTTGATCTTCAATCTCTGATACCTTTTCTTATGCTTGATCAATTCAGCTACTGATACTTGTGTATGCTTCACAAAGTTCTCATGCTGTGCTTTCAGCTCCATCAAGTCATTTTTGTTCCTCTCTAAATTAGTTATTCTAGTTAGCAGTTTCTGTGATCTTTTACCAAGAATCTAGCTTCTTTGCATTGGGTTAGAACTTAACTTTTTAGCTCAGAGGAGTTTGTTATTATCCACCTCTGAAGCCTACTTCTGTCAATTCATCAATCTCATTCTCCATCCAGTTTTATGCCCTTGCTGGAGAGGAATTGTGATCATTTGGAGGAGAAGAGGCATTCTGGTTTTGGAATTTTCAGTGTTTTTGCTCAGGTTTTTCCTCATCTTTGCAGATTTATCTACCTTTGATTTTTGAGACTGATAACCTTTGGATGGGGTTTTTGTGTGTGGGTCCTTTGTGTTGATGTTGATGTTCTTGCTTTCTGTTTGTTAGTTTTTTTGAACAGTCAGACACCCCTTCTGCAGATCTGCTGCAGTTTGCTGGAGGTCCACTCCAGACCCTGTTAACCTGGGTGTCACAAGTGGAGGCTGCAGAACAGCAAAGATTGCTGCCTGCTCCTTCCTCTGGAAGCTTCATCCCAGAGGGGCACTGGCTTGATGTCAGTTGGAGCTCTTCTGTATGAAGTGTCTGTTGATCCCTGTTGGGAGGTCTCTCCCAGTTAGGAGGCGTGGGGGTCAGGGACCCACTTGAGGAGGCAGTTTGTCTCTTTGCAGAGCTGGTGCACTGTGTTGGGAGAATCCCTCTTGGTAGGATCAACTGTTCTCTTCAGAGCCAGCAGGCAGGAATGATTAAATCCTCTGAAGCTGCGCCTAGAGCCACTCCTTCCCCTGGTTGCTCTGTCCCAGGGAGATGGGGGTTTGTCCATAAGCCCCTGACTGGGGCTGTTACCCTTACTTCAGAGATATCCTGCCTAATGAGGGGCAATCTAGAAAAGCAGTCTGACCACAGCTGTTTTGCCACACTGTGGTGAGTTCTGCCCAGTCTAGACCTCTCATCCTCCTTAGCACTTTCAGGGAAAAACCACCTACTGAAGCCTCAGTAATGGCAGGCAACCCTATCCCCATTAAGCTCGATTGTCCCAGGTTGACTTCAGACTGCTGTGCTGGCAGCAAGTATTTCAAGCTAGTAGTTTTTAGCTTGCTGAGCATCATGGGAGTGGGACCCACTGAGTGAGACCACTTGGCTCTCTGGCTTCAGCCTCCTTTCCAGAGGAGTGAACAGTTTCATCTCACTTGGGTTCCAGGCACTACTGGGGTATGACAAAAACTCCTGTAGCTAGCTCTGTGTCTGCCCAAACAGCTTTCCAGTTTTCTGCTTGAAACACAGGGCCTTGGTGGTGTAGGCCCGCAAGGGAGTCTCCTGATCTGAAGACAACAAAAACCACAGGAAAAGCATAGTGAACTAGTCAGTTAGCATAGTCCCTCACAGCTTCCCCTGGCTGGGAGAGGGAGGTCCCCCAGCTCCTTGCACTTTCTGGGTGAAGCGACACTCCACCCTGCTTCTGCCTTCCTTCCATGGGTTGTACCATCTGCCTAACCATTCCAGGTTAGGCAGATGAACTGGGTACTCTAGTTGGAAATGCAGAAATCAGCTGTCTTCTGCATTGGTCTCATTGGGAGCTGCAGACTGGAGCTCTTCCTATTCAGTCTTCTTCACCCCTCCCCTCCAAGAGAAGGTTCTTTAAAGCAACATTTGTCTCATAATTATTTAATATTTATAATAAATATTTTAGAGAAGTTCAACATAAAATTTTCCACACAGCCTGGCTTATCAGGAATTGTCAGAAAAAAAATGGTTTATTCTAGAATGAACATGATGAAAATGCCAATGTTTTCAGTTCTGATTGTATGTCCTCATAACAAAGAACAAAGTCTTAGGGTTTCAAAACAAACATAAAATGTAGACAACATTTCTGTTTCCCAGAAAATTCTCCATAATTCTTGAAAATTATAACTTTTATTTTGGGGGGGGGGGAAGAAAAATGTTATAAAACAATAAAAATATGCGTATAAGAAACATATCAGGCAAAAAGGAAAGTAGAGCTTTATACTCAGCAGCAGACAGTAAGTGTTTCTACATCATTCTCTGTCCATTATACGTAAATCATAATTCAAATGATATTCATATATGTAGTTTTGTACCATATTTTGCAAAAATTGATTCATATGGCCAGGACACACTTGTGAGGATGGGAAGAGTACTGAAGGCCAGAAGTTGGAGATTGGTCTGGACTGCATAACAAGTATCTGTCAAATAAAATCAAAAAAGAATTAGCTAGGCATGGTGGCATTCTCCTGTAATCCTAACTATGGGAAGATTGTTTGAGCCCCAGAGTTTGAGGCTTTAGTGAACTATAATCACACCACTACATTCCAGCCTGTGTGACAGAGTGGGGCCCTGCTTCAAAAAAAAAAAAAAATTATCTCATACAATGCTTTTGTTACATACCTTGCTTTCCTTCATTTTACCTACATGATGGTGTTTTCTCATGATGGGCTTCCTGTTATCATGAAAGTTTTTGTCTTGTGCACTTTTATTTGGAACCCTATTGCTTCTTGCCTTTAAAGTGCTTAGGTTTGCCTGAGCTACAAATATTTATATCACTTTACCTGTCACATGTGTTATTTTTAAATTAACATTTAATTGTCTTTTGCCGTATATTAATCCTTAATTTTGAATGTTATAAAATATGTCCTTCCATGGTCTCCATTTCTTCACTTTTATCTCTTTTGTATTATTTGGTTTCAGTGTACTATTTTAAATTTCTGTGTTTTGATGACACATTTTTCAATTCAAATTGAAAATACATTATATATTATATATAGTAGGTCTCCAGAACTTATTCATTTTATAACAAAGTTTATATAATTTGACCAGTATCTCCCCTTTTTTTCCACCCCCAAGGCCCTGGTAACCAACATTCTACTTTCTATTACTACTATGAATGCAACATTCTTTTTTCAAAGATTTCACATATAAGTTATAAATTAGATCATATGATATTTGTCTGTTTCTGGTTTATTTCACTGAGCATAATGTCCATATTCATTCATGTTGTTGAAAATGGCAGAATTCCCTTCTTTTTCAGGGTTTCAGATAATGCTTTATTATAATTGTCTTTATAATAAATGCTAAAAATGTTAGTTTTAATTTGGAATTTAAAAATTTAAATTTTAATATTATGACTATTTTTTTATTGTCATTTCAAACTGCTTAAATGACATGTATAATTACATAAAGTGTTTTCTTCTTCATTATATGGTATCATTCCATTATGTATCACAAAATTCTTTCATAAGGAAATTAATAATAATGAATTGAGTTTCATCTAATGAAATCTAACAAGAGGGATAAAATTCTGTTTCTTTAAATTATGTTTGATAGATATAAATATCATTACATGGTAATTAATTATAAAGTGTATAACAAAATACATTAAATAAAATTAATCAATTTAAATTATTGACTATAATAAAATTAGTGCTATCTACTAGCTACTTGAAGAAGGCCCTTTCACATTTAAATTGCTGCAAGCTAAATACTAATATATCATAGATTTCAGCAATATAGATAGAAATGTTCATTTACATAGAGTGTATAAATATCTCTCTTCAAATATATGCATTATTTTTATTAATAAATTATTTCTTTGAAATTTCAAAATTTGTGTAGGATAGAAGGAAAAGAGTTCTTTCATTATGCTAAATCACCTAAGGTTTTGAACAAATAAACATAGGAATTCATTCTCTCTACTCACCACTGCCATCACCACCCACACACACACACTCCATCCCAGAACTCAGAAAATCTAAGGAACAAATTCACTAAAATTTTGAAAGCCTTATTTAATCTAGTTATAAAATAGTATCTATACTGAGATAAAATTAATGATACTGAAAATCTGTATGAACTTTCCATAACTGGTAATGGCACAGAATCCCACTTGGCTTCTGAACCAAGTGACATTCTCAGTGAGGCACAGCTAAGCCATGAAATGTGCAGGTTAGGATTATTCTATCTAAATGTGCCCTCTAAGAAATGAGCCTCTTTCTAAATGTATTCTCAACCATACAACTAGTGTTACAATCATCAAATCATGTTTCCTGTAGGAGAGCACTTATACTCTAGAGTTAAGACTTGATAAACTCTATTCACTTCATCATATTTAACTGGACTGTTACCAAAACACTGATAAGATCCACTCAGAGTTAGAAGTTAAATTAAATTTGTTCTTTGCTTTTTCACAATAAGTCTTTGAGTGACAAAAGGCAATTTTCAAAAAGTGTGGAAAATTCATTCAAAAAATTTATAGTGAAGTTTTATATGCTCCAGCATTCAATTAAGTGTGGAAATGCTTACAATTCCTGTGGGTACCTACTCTAGTTTTATTTTCTTACAAGGAGACAAAAGGAGAGATTTTGTAACTGAGGAAATAGGAACAAATGATAAACACTAATGAATTTTGTTCTAAATTATTCTATTGATACAAGTGAGCAGAATTTGTCAAAACACATTATCTTTCTTGGAAATACTGTAGTTGTTCTAGTCTTCAATTTGACTGTTTTGAATTCTGACAGCAGAACTCCATTACCGAGATGCAAGCTGGACAGGGAGTGTGACCGACTATCTTAGGAAATGAATGATCCAAATGCTGAAGCATCCTGAGATAAGACCTAATAATTTATAGGTGCATATTATAGTTTCCTGTTCAACTACAGTAATCCCATGCTTATTCTAAACAGATAAAATGTTTAGCTAGGTTAAATTTGCAAAATGTATTGCTAGTTTTTTGTTTTGTTTTGTTTTGTTTTGTTTTTGAGTGAGAGTCTCGCTCTGTCACTGGACTGGAGTGCAGTGGCGTGATCTCAGCTCATTGCAACCTCTGCCTCCCAGGTTCAAGCGATTCTCCTGCCTCAGCCTCCTGAGAAGCTGGGACTACAAATGCGTGCCACCACACCAGGCTAATTTTTTGTATATTTTAGTAGAGATGGGGTTTCTACTAACAGGGGGTTTCTACTAAACCCTGTTAGTAGAAACGGGGGTTTCTAACATCCTGTTAGCCATGATGGTCTTGATCTCCTGACCTCGTGATCCATCCACCTCACCCTCCCAAAGTGCTTGGATTACTGGAGTGAGCCACTGTGCCTGGTCTTAAAGACACAATGTATTCATTAGAGCCTCAAAACAACAACAAGAAGAACAACAACAAAGCCCTCAATGTGGTGCTATTATGTCTTTCTGATACCTTACTAGTGTATGGTGTGATCAATAAGCTCATCTCAAACACAATATCCATTATTTTTTGACATATACATATAGTATGTGTATCTATGCATATATTTACCTAAAGAAAAAAACAAAGTTTATAGCATTTTGAATAAATCTTTCTGTTTAAAATATGATAGTATTATACTGTGCAGTAGATAAATAAAATGGAAGAAAAATTATTGTTAAGCCTACAAAATGTAGAACAATTTTTGGGATAATAGGCAAAATTATTTCTTTATGCTGATTGCCATTTATTGCACTTAAAATGTTTATTTCTGGAGGATATAGGACTTTCTATATTTCTATTTCCATAAATATATCCTAAGTTACTTTCTGTAGGGCCTGTTTCAATGACTGCAAATTCTTCTCTTTCTTTTTTCTCTTTTTGTCCCTTTTTCTTCTCTCCTTTGTCATCAATAAATACTCTTGTAAACAAGAGGCCCGGTCAAAATTTTGTTCAAACTCCCTTTAGTAACTGAATGCCAGGCATTGGCTTCAAATTAATATTATGTAATTAATATTATAACAAGTCAAAAATTCCTGTATCATTTTTTCAAAGTATCAACTTATCCATAAATTAATTATAGATTATTGTTTATTCTGAATATCACTCAGATACAAGTTTAGTGAATAAATTAGCATTGCCAGATTTTTTAAAAGTAGAGTAAATTTTTTTTTAAATAGAAAAAGTTTGAATGATGAAGCTGCCAAGATATCAGATCTTCCATATTCTTTTTTTTTTTGACGAAGTTTTACTCTTGTTGCCCAAGCTGTAGTGCAATGACACAATCTCGGCTCATCACAAGCTCTACCTCCAGGGTTCAAGCAATTCTCCTGTCTCAGCCTCCCGAGTAGTTGGGATTGCAGGCATGTACCACTATGCCCGGCTAATTTTGTATTTTTAGTAGAGATGGGGTTTCTTCATGTTAGTCAGGCTGCTCTGCAACTCCTTACCTCAGGTGATCTGCCTGCCTCAGCCTCCCAAAATGCTGGAATTACAGGTGTGAGCCACCACACCCAACCTTCTCTATTGCAGATTCTTATTATGACATTTATCATATGACATCATTACATAGTTACTGTCTTCAACATTCTTTCTGGGCACGTCTCTTGAAGGCAATAATTGTATCTCATTCATTGATAAACACAAACTAAGAAATCAATATATGTTGAGTGAATTAACTAATATGTAACTAAATCAATCATGACCCTGTCTAATGATAAATGTATCCTATGTTAGATTGCATTATTATTTTCAAAGAATGTTTAGTTTGCTTCCTCATCCGCCTAATTTTATAAGAGAATTACAAAAACATGACCAATTGCCTTATAATGTCAGTGTATCATTTGGTGAATATATTGATGTTTGATCCCACAAATCTTGGAGTTGGCCATGTAATAAAATTTAGCCAATGGAGTGTGAATGGATACAGTGTGCAGTAAACCTATTCAGAAGTTCTAAGAGGCATTGCAATTTCTGTCATCTCCTTTTCTTTTATGTCTGACCCAAACAGAAGCTGATCCTTCTGCCTGTGTTCCAGAATGAGAAGACACTGAAGCAGAACTCAACTTTTGGCAGGCAAAAATTATATTCTCATGTGAATTCCTGCAGTTTTGCAGATTTTTGCTAAAACATCAAAGCTAGTTAATTACACACATTCTTAGATAATCACACTGAGAAGCATACTTACATGTGCCTGTTTTCCAGTTGTAATTTTCACTGAAGAACAATTATGCCTCTAATTCCTTTCTCGGAGTAATGCAGTAACGTTTACACAACATTTATGTATACTAATGTTTTATTGACACATGGCCCATTCCCATTCTGCAGAAGTTTACTATAATATTTTTCTTTCCTTTTCTTTTTTATAAAGATTTTGTGAGTACATAGTAGGTAAATATTTATGGAGTACATAAAATGTGAAATAAGTACATCATGTAGAATGGGGTATCTGTCCCCTCAGGCATTTATCTTTTGAGTTACAAACAATCCTGTTTATTCTTACAAATATACAATATAAAATGTACAATTAAGTTATTATTGATTATAGCCAATCTGCTGTGCTATCAAGTAGTAGGTCTTATTTATTATTTCTAATTATATTTTTGTAACCACTAACCAACTCCAATTCTTCCCTACTCCCACCCCCCAACTACCCTTGCCAGCCACTGGTAATGATTCTTCTACTCTATATCCATGAGGTCAATTGTTTTGATTTTTAGATCCCACAAGTAAGCGAGAACGTGCAAAGTCTGTCTCTTTGTTCCTCATTTATTTCACTTAACATAATGATTTCCAGTTCATCCATACTGTTGCAGATGAGTGGATGTCATTCTTTTTTATGGCTTAATAGTACTTCATTGTGTATAAGTAGCTCATTTTCTTTATCCATTCATCTGTTGATGGACACTTAGGTTGCTTCTATATCTTAGCTATTGTAAACAGTGTGGCAATAAACATAAACGTGCAGATATCTCTTCTACATACTGATCTCCTTTCTTCTGGGTACATACCTGGTAGCGGGAGTGCTGGATAATATGGTAGGTAAATTTTTAGTTTTTTGTAGAACCTCTAAACTGTTCTCCATAGTGATTGTACTAATGTACTTCAATGTCCAACTTTCATTTTCAGTTCAGATGTAGATGTGTACATTTGTTGCACGGGTAAACATGTGCCATAGTGGTTTACTGCACAGAGTATCCCATCACCCAGGTATTAAGCCCAGCATCCATTAGCTATTCTTAAAGATTCTCTTTGTCCTTCCAACACTCACCCCATAACAGGCCCCACTGTGTGTTGTTCCCCAGCATGTGACCATGTGTTCTTATCCTTTAGTTCCCACTTATAAGTGAGAATATGCAATATTTGGTTTTCTGTTCCTGAATTATTTTGCTAAGGATAATGGCCTCCAGCTGCATTCATATCCCTGCAAAGGACATGATCTCCTTTTTATGGCTGCATAGTATTCCATGGTGTATATGTACCACATTTTCTTTATCCAGTCTATCATTGATGGGGATTTGGGTTGATTCCATGTCTTCCTTATTGTGAATAGTTCTGCAATAAACATAAGAGAACATATGACTTTATAAATATAATTTATATTCCTTTGGGTATATACCTACTACTGGGATTGTTGAGTATATACCTACTACTGGGATTGTTCTGCCTGTAGATCTTTGAGCAACTACTACTCTGTCTTCCACAATGGTTGAACCAATTTACACTTCAACCAACAGTGTACAAGCATTCCTTTTTTTTTTTTTCTTAAATAACTTCATTGACATTTGTTGTTTTGTTTTAATGATAGCCATTCTGACTGGTGTGAGATGGTATCTCATTGTGATTTTGATTTGCATTTCTCTGATGATCAGTGATGTTGAGCTTTTATGTTTGTTGGTCTCACGTATGTCATCTTTTGAAACATGTCTGTTCATGTCCCTTGCTCACTTATTAATGGGTTTATTGTTTTTTCTGTAAATTTTAAGTCCCTTATAGATGCTAGATATTAGACCTTTGTCAGATGGATAGATCTCAAAAATGTTCTCCCATTCTGTAGATTGTCTGTTTACTCTGTTGATATTTTCTCTTGCCATGCAGAAGCTCTTTATTTTAAGTAGGTCCCATTTGTCAGTCTTTGTTTTGGTTGCAATTGCTTTTGGCATTTTTGTCATAAAATCTTTGCCCATGCCTATGCCCTGAATGGTGTTGTCTAGGTTTTCTTCCAGGGCTTTTGTAGTTTTGGGTTTTACATTTAAGTCTTTAATCCACCTTGAGTCAATTTTTGTAAGGAAGAGGTCCAGTTTCAATTTTTTGCATATGGCTAGTGAGGTCTCCCAGCACCATTTATTAAATAGAAAGTTCTTTCCCCACTGCTTGTTTTGGTCAGGTTTGTCAAGATCAGATGGTTGCTCGTGTGTAGTCTTATTTCTTGGTTCTCTATTCTGTTCAATTGGTCTATCTGTCTGTTGTGTACTGGTACCACAGCATTTGTTGTTGCCTGCCATTTGGACATAAGCCATTTTAACTAAGGTGAGATTATATCTCATTGTAGTTTTGATTTGAAATTCTCTGATGATCATTGATAATGAGCATCTTTCCATATGCCTGTTTGCCATTTGTATATCTTTTTTTGACAAATGTCTCTTTTAATCTTTTGTCCATTTTTGATTGAATTATTAAATTTTTTCCCTTTGCAGTTGTTTGAGCTCCTTGTATATTCTGATTATTAATCTCTCAGATGGGCAATTTATAAATATTTTCTCCTATTCTGTGGGCTCTCTCTTTAATTGTTGATTGCCTCCTTTTCTGTGAAAAAGTTTTTAAGTTGATGTGATATTTGTTCAGTTTTGCTTTGGCTACCTGTGCTTCTTGAGTTGTATCTCAAGAAATTTTTGTCCAGACCAACATTTTGGAAATGTTTCCCAATATTTTCTTGTAGTAGTTTCATATTTTTGAGGTCTTATCTTTAGGTAGTTAATTCATTTTGATTTGATTTTTGTATATGGCAAGAATTAAATGTCTAGTTTCATTTTTTTGTGTATAAATATCCAGTTTTTCCAGCACCATTTATCGAAGAGACTGTTTTTTCCTCAGTGCACGTTCTTGGCACCTTTGTTAAAAATGAGTTCACTATGGATGTATGGATTTGATCCTTGTTTCTCTATTCTGTTCCACTGGTTTTTGTGTCTGTTTTTATGCAGTACTATGTTGTTTTGGTTACTATAGCTCTTTAGTATAATGTGAAGTCAGGTATGTGATTCCTCCAGTTTTGTTCTTTTTACTTAACATAGTTTTGCCTATTCTGGGTCCTTTGTGGTTTTATATAAAATTTAGATTTCTTTTCCTATCCCTATGAAGAATATCATTGGTATTTTGATAGACAGTGCATTGAATCTGTAGATTGCTTTGGATAATATGGACATTTTAACAATATTGATTCTTCCAATCCATGAAAATAGAATATTTTTCCAATTTTTTGGTGTCCTCTTAAAGTTTTCATTATGGAGATCTTTCACTTTTTTGGTTAATTCCTAGGCATTTAATTTTATGTGTGGCTATTGTAAATGAGATTAGTTTTTCATTTTTTTTTCCAGTTGTTCAGCATTGGTATATAGAAATGCTACTCATTTTTGCATGTTGATTTTGTATCCTGCAACTTTACTGAATTTGTTTATCAGTTCTAACAGTTTTCTTGTGGAGTCTTTAGGTTTTTCCAAATATGAGATTACATCATCTTCAGACAAAAATAATTTGACTTCTTCCTTTCCAATTTGGATGCCTTTCATATCTTTCTCTTGTCTGATTGTTCTAGCCAGAACTTTCAGTACTATATTGAATAACATAGTAGCTGTGAGTCTGTCATATATGGCTTTTATTATGTCTAGATATGTTCCTTCTATCATTAGTTTTGGGGGAGTTTTTATTGTGAAGGAATGCTGAATTTTGGCAAATGCTTTTTCAGCATCAGTTGAAATGTTTACATGGGTTTTATGCTTCATTCTGTTGACATGATGGATGACATTGATTCATTTACATATTTAATCATCCTTACATAACAGGAATATCATAGTTATGATGAATGGTCTTTCTGATGTATTGTTGAATTCAGTTTGCTAGTATTTCATTGACGATATTTACATCAATATTAATCGAGATATTTACCTGTATTTTCCTTTTTTAATGCGCCTTTGTCTGGTTTTGGTATCAGGGTAATACCGGCCTCATAGAATGAATTGGAAAGTATTCCCTCATCCTTATTATTCAGAATGGTTTGAGTAGGGTTGGTGTTAGTTCTTCTCTAAATGTTTGGTAGAATTCAGTAGTGAAGACATCAGGTCCTATGCTTTTCTTTAGTGAGAGAGTTTTTATTACAAATTTGATCTCATTACTTGCTATTGATCTGTTCAGATTTTGAATTTCTCTCTGGTTCAATCATGGTCAATCATATGTGTGTAAGAATTTGTCCATTATTTCCAGATTTTCAATTTACTGGCATATAGTTGCTCATAGTAACCATTAATTATCCTTTGCATTTCTGCAGTATCAATTATTTCTCCTTTTACATTTATGATTTAATCTATTTGTATCTTCTCTCTTTTCCTTAGTTGATCTTGCTATAGGTTTGTGTATTTTGTTTGGCCTTTCGAAATGCCAACATTTTGTTTCATTGATCTTCTGTTTTTTGTTTTTAATTTTAGTTTCATTTATTTCTGCTCTGATCTTTGTTATTGCTTTTCTTCTACTGAATTTGGGTTTTGTTTGCTCTTGTTTTTCTAGTTGTTTAGGATGCATCATTAGGTTGTTTATTTGAAAATTTTTTTCTCTTTTTTGATGTAAGCACTTATAGCTATAAACTTCCCTCAGTACTGCTTTTGCTGTATCCCATAAGTTTGGGTATCTTGTGTTTTCATTATTATTTGTTTCAATTTTTTTTTCAATTTCTTCCTTAATTTATTTTTTGACCAACTGGTCATTCAAGCATATTGTTTAATTTCCATGTATTTTTATTTTTTCCAAAATTCTTCTGTTATTAATTTGTAGTTTCATTTTCTGCTGGTCAGAGATGTTGCTTAATATTATTTAAAGTACTTCTAATATTTTAAAACTTGTTTTATGAACTAACATATGGTCTATCCTTGAGAATGATCCATGTGCCAAGGAAAACAATGTTTATTCTGAGATATTGGATAAATTTTTCTGTAAATATTTATTAGATCAATTAGATCTATAGTGGAGATTAAGTCTGATGATTATTCATTGATTTTTCTATCTAGAAAATCTGTCCAATGATGAAAGTGGTATGTTGAAGTCTCTAGTTATTATTGTATTGAGGCCTGTCTCTCTCTTTAGCTCTAATAATATTTCTTTTATATATCTGAGTGCTCCAGTGTTGGATACATATATATTTAAAATTATTATATCTTCTTGCTGAACTGACACATTTTCATTATACAGTGACCATCGTCTCTTCTTATAGTTTTTGTCTTGAAATCCTTGTTTTCTGATATAACTATAGCTCTTTTTGTTTTGTTTTCCATTAATATGGAATATCTTTTTCCATCTCTTTATTTTCAGTTTATGTGTGCCTATATAGGTGAAGTGTGTTTATGTCTCTTGGTTGGAGAGTTTAGCCCATGTACATTTAATATTATTATTGATAAGTAAGGAATTACTTCTGCCATATTGTTATTTGTTTTCTGTTTTTGTTTTTTTTATCTGTGTGGTCTTCTCTTCCTTTTTTCTTTCCTTCCTATTTTCCTCTAGTGAAGTTGACTGTCTCTGGTCTATGATTTAGTTTTGGATTTTTGTTTTTGTGCCCCCATTGCACTTTTTTTTTTTTTGGCTTGAAGTTACTAAGAGGCTTGGAAATACTATCTTATAATTAATTTTTTAAAACTGAGAATGATGAAACACTGTTTGCATAAACAAACAAGAAAAAAAAAACATAAAAATCGATTGCTTAACTTAGTCTCCCTGCTTTTTAACTTTCTGTTGTTTCTGTGTATATTTTATTGCACTGACTATATTTTGAAAAGTTGTTGTAGTTACTATGTTTGATTGGTTTATTGTTTAGTCTTTCTCTTAGAATAAGAGTAGTTTACACATACAGTTACAATGTTATAATGTTTTGCATTTTTCTGTGTTACCAGAGAGTTTCTAATTGAAGTACTCCCTTTAGTATTTCTTATAGTTCACTTCTGTTGTTGATGAAATCCCTCAGTTTTTCTTTGTCTGGGAAAGTCTTTATTTTCCCTTATGTTTGAAGGATATTTTCACCAGATATACTATTCTAAAGTATTATTTTTTTCTTCAATGATTTAAATACATTATGCCACCTTTTCTTGGCCTGTAAGGTTTCCACTGAAATGTCTGCTGCCAGATGCATGAAAGCTCCATTGTATGCCCACCACCTCCGCTTTAGAATTCTTTCCTTATCCTTAACCTTTGAGAATCATTAAATGCCTTGAGGTAGTCTTGTTTGGATTGAATCTGCTTGGTGTTTTATAAGCTTCTTGTATTTTGGTATCAATATCTTTAGGTTTGGGAAGCTGTCTGTCATTAGTTCTCTGAATATGCATTCTAACCTTATCTCTTTCTCTTCCTCTCCTTTAAGGCTCTTATATTTGCCCTTTTGAGGCTACTTTCTACATGCTGTATGCATGCTTGTTTTTTATTCTGTTTTTTTTTTTTTGGTCTCTTCTGTGTATTTTCAAATAGCCTGTCTTCAAGCTCACTAATTCTTTCATCCACTCGATTAATTCTGCTATTAATGGACTCTGATACATTCTTCACTATGCCAGTTGCATTTTATGCTCCAGAATTTCTGCATAATTCTTTTTAATTATTTCAATTTATTTGCTAAATTTATCTGATAGAATTCTGAATTCCTTCTCTGTGTTATGTTGAATTTCTTTGAGTTTTTTCAATATAGCTATTTTGAATTAGTTGGCTGAAACGTCTTTGTTTCTCCAGGCTTTGGTCCCTGGTGCCTTATTTAGTTCATTTGTTGAGATCAACGTTTCCTAAATGGTGTTGATGCTAATGAAATGTCTTCAGTGTCTGGACATTGAAGAGTTATGCATTTATTGTATTCTTCACTGTCTGGGCTTATTGGTAGGCATCCTTCTTGCCTTTTCAGTTATTTGAATGGACTTGAGCATTGTGATCTAAGCTGCATTTGCTTTAGAGGACACCCAATGCCTTATTGGGTGTGGTTCTTGCAGACTTACAGAGGTACTACCTTAATGGTCTTGGACAAAATCTGGCAACATTCTCAGGCAGAGACTCAGGTTTTCTTCTCTTACATTCTCCCAGAGTCTCTGTGTGTGTTCTGAGCCATGTAAAGCTGGGCATGAAGTGACACAAGCACTACTGTGGGCACCACCACTATTACTGTGCTGGATCAGACCTGAAGCCAGCACAACAGTGGGTCTCACCTAAGGCCTGATGTAACCACTTCCAGGCTTACTACCTATGTTTAGTCGAGGCCCTGGGGCTCTACAATCAGCCAGTGGCAAGGCCAGCCAGATTTATGTCCTTCACTTTAGGGCAGTGAGGTCCCCCTAGTCCCTGTGTGGGTCCAAAGGTGCCATTCAGTAGTCAAGGACTAGAGTCAAAACTTTAGAATTCTACCTGGTGTTATATTGTACTGTGGCTGAGCTGGCAATGAAATCACAAGTTGCAGTCCTTCCCACTCCTCCCTCTGCTTTCCAAATGCAGAGGAGCTTCACCTCATAGCCACACCCACTGACCCACCTCAGGCCATGAAGAGTACTGCAAGACTACTGCAGATGTTCCCTTAAGGCTAAAGGGCTCTACAGTCAGGTTGTGGAGAATGCTGTCTGGCCTCGGATTCACCCTTCAGGGTAGTGTACTTTCTTCTGGCCACAGGAAATCCAGAAATGCTGTCCAAGATTCAAGTCCCAGAATTGAGGACTCCAAGAGCCTGCTTGGTGCTCTACCCCTCTATGCCTATGATGGTACTTGAAACTAGCAAACCTCTTAGACTCACCCAAGGCCCTTGATATAGTACCTGGGTATTGCTACTGGTTATTTGGGGCCCAAGAGCTGTTCAGTTAGCAGGTAATAAATGCTGCCAGGTCTGGGTCTTTTCCTTTGAGGCAGCATGTTCCCTTTTGGTCTGAGGTGTGTCTAGAAAAGTCATCTGGGAGCTCAGGCCTGGAATGGTGGCCTCATATTTGACCAGTGCCCTATCCTGCTGTGGCTGAACTAGTATCCTAGGTGCAATACAAAATCCTCACCAATATTTCCTCTCCTCAAGTGGAAGGAAGGAGCCCCACACTGAGGGGCTTGGGAATGGGAGTTGCCAGCACTCCCTTGCTTGCCCTAACTGGTATCTCAGTATATCACATGCCCTCCTAGTCCACTGTCTCGGGGTCTAGTTCAGCACTAGGACTTACCTGAGATTTGCAGTCCTTATGGCCTAGACTGCCTTTCAAGTCCACTTGGAAACACAGTGCACTGTACCCCTTGATGGTGAGGTTTATGGGAACTTAAGTTTGGACGACTGGGATTAGTGATTTGCCTCTGGCTAGGCCTGGTTTAAATGTTCCCTCCATGGGTGGGCATTAGCTGAGTTTGGTCTGGTTTTCCTTTATCCTCTAACAGGACAGCACTGAGTTCAGTGCCTCACAATTGCTGTCTTCTCTTTTCCCCAGCACCCAGAAATACTCTCTGCATCATGCAGCAGCTGCCAAGGGTAGAAGAGGGGTGGTGTTGGCAATTCAGGACTGTTGTTTTTTTTTCTATCTCTACAAGGCCTCTTTAAATGATATGAAGTTAAAACTAGGTACTATGAGTGCTTACTTGATTTCAGGTTCTTACGAAAGTGTTTTTTTTTTTTTTTTTCCTGTGTAGGTAGTTGTGAATGGGTGTAGATAGTTGTTTAATGTGGTGATGGATGATGAGTGGAAACTTCTATTTTACCATCTTGTTCCCTGAACTATTTTTCAAGATGCTATCTCTTTACTTTTCATAAGACTTCCAGTCAATTCCCTCATCTCCATCACCTTTACATATCTACATCCACTGTTGCTATCTTCACTCTTGGGCTAGCAAAATTCAGTATAGTTTAGACTAAAACGTTAATAAGTTATTTTATCACTGGAGTGTAAAATGTAAATTTTTTATTCATTATTTATTAATTTTCTCAATAAACATTTCTGAAAAACTGTTTTCCAGAAAACAGGCTGCATATACAGAGCGTCTGTATAAGAGAGAAAAGCGTCTCAGAATATGTAGGGTTTATTTTTTAAGCTACAGGGTGTGATATTTCAAATACTCATTCTATTTATGTTATCTTGCATTATTCACTTCACCACTCCTATAAAGCCATAAATTTTCAGCAGGAAGCAGCCGATACATTTCTTGTCTTTTAGTAAACCCGTGATTGTACTTTCTTATGTGATCAGCCACTTAATTACACTACTTTACAAAAGCACCTCCATTGAAAGAGTTTCATTTGAAGTATTTAAAAAATCTCTTTTAAAAATGTTCACCCTCAAAGAGCTAGATATTAACTTTAGGGGAAAAAGTATTTAGAGTTCTACCCTCATCCAAATTGGATTGCCTCAATAATCATCTGAAATTGTTATTTGAATTCTTAAATCTAAGCATGACTTCTTTGGTGTTATTTTTAACATATTTCTAAAATCACTATTATTAATACTATTAGAGACTTTGCCTTCTACAAACAGCAATGAATGATTTTATTGTTCTAAAACAATTCTTTCTGGTTGAGGGGTTGGGTTCGACCCCTCTAACCAGAGACTAGTAATATCCCCATAGCTGCAAAGACCTTTCTTTAGATCTCTTTGATGTCTACATGAAAGTTTTGAATACATTATTCAAATAATAGCATATATTTTCTTGACTGACAACCATAAGTGTAGTGCCCACACACATTTCTTATGAGTAAGAAGCTTATATATACAACATAGGCACATTTAGAATTTGCAAACAGAAGTTTACCAATGACAATTTGAAGACACATTGCTTTCTCATGATAATAATAAAAGATTTTTCCCTAAAATATAGGTATAAATGTATAATAAATGTGGCATTATTTTAATTATTCTCATTTGTTTTTTACTTTAAAGATAAAGATTTTAAATATAGTAAATGTAGTATAATATTGTAATACATTTTTAATTTAAAGATAAAAAGTTTTATTAAATATAGTAAGTGTATTACAATATTGTAATTAAATATAGTAATACATTTAATAGTTTATATAGTAATATATTTTAATAAAACTTTTTATCTTTAAACTAAAAAAGTATACATATGGTATACAATCTTAGACCTACAGGAAAAAAAGGTCTATGTGTTTCTTTGTGCTACTTTTCTGTCCTGATAATACACTTTTGCAAGACTCACTGTAGATTCAAAACATACTGTCAGTCTTTCACTTATGATGAGGATGTAGAAAATCACCAGAGACAGATGCCTCCAGCTTAACAATGATAACAAACTAGAAGCTAAACCATCAGATATCTTTTCAACACATAAGAGAGTTACAGAAGCAAAGGATTTAAAATTAACTCAATTTCATAAAGTTGCAAGTCTTTCTTAAAAGATTCTCACAGCTGTATTCATCCCGGGTAGAGATGGGAATACTCATAACACAGGGAAATTATCTTAAAGATGAAAAAGTCAATAAATTACTCAAATAGTCCAGAAATAGAAACACATATATTTGGCAAAATAATTGAAAAGATACTCCAAAAAAGAAGATACATAAATTGCCAGTAATTCCATAATAAGATGCTCAGCATAATTGTTGGATTCATCATTCCTTTTGTTGTAGTAATTCTAATGAGTGAGAAAATGGATCAGGTGTTTTTAATTTGCACTCTTCTTTTGATCAATAATACTTTTCATGTGTTTTTTGACCTATATATCTTATTTCTTAAGAATTTATCTTATTCCATTCAAGACTTTTGACCATTGTGTTTGTTATATTGCCTGCCTTTTTATTGTTGGCTTATTCAGACCTTTATGTCTTCTGCACATGAGTTCTTTGAAATACAAATATGTGTATGTTCATACAGCACATATTATACATATTAGTTACATATGTACAGCAAATTATTCTATGCTGAAGTTTGTGGATTCATTTTCTCAATGCTATCTTTTGATAATTTTTTTTCTTTTAATTACAAATCATCTTTTTTTCATTTATGGTCAAAACTTTTTGGATATTTTAGCTATGAAAACTTTGCCAATCTTAAGTTTATAAAGATATGTATTCTAATATACTTCTTTATAGAATTGTTATAAGCCTAAATTTTACTTTTTAGCCTATTATCTATCTTGAATTAACTTTGCTTTTTATGTATGGAATCAATAGTTGAGGTTCATTTTTTTTCCTGCATCATTTTTGAGAAAAGTTTTAAAAAATTTTCCATTGATTGTATTGTTTCTTTGCTGAAAATCAAAGTAGAGAGAAAATGTTGAAAACTCATAGAACTCATAAATATCTCATCCTAGTAGAAAGGCTAAGTTAGCTCCAGAGTAAAGCCTTTCTTAGACCAACATTAACAAGTTTAAAATCAACTAAGAAGGATCAAGCTAATCCATGACTAGTTTATGAGTTAAGATAAATTAGTATTCATTGAGAAAACACAATATTGAGACACTAAAAAGCATAAGATTTATAATTCATCAAATCTATATTCCTAACGCATGAGAAGCAGAAACTTTTGATTCACAACCAAGATAAAAATCAATATGCATAGATTTAGAACTGACAGATATCATATGAAGCGTAGAAAAGAACTTAAACACCTATTATAAATGCTATAAATAGACTACATAAGTTAAAAATACAGTGAGTAAGAAAAAAGGAAACTACTGAAAATGAACCATACAATTTCTGGAGCTAAAAATAGATTATCTGAAAAAGAGTAAAAAAGAGATGTGAGCAACAGTAGATAAGATGTAGCGAAAAAGAGTTCAGTAAATTTAAAGCTATACCCACAAGCATCATTTAAACAGAAGCACTGCAGAAGGAAAAGCCTGAAATAAAAATAAATCAAACATCAGTGACAGGGAGCATTATAGGACAGTCTAATGTATAATAGGTTTATGAGAAATAGAGAGGGCAGAGACAAAAAAATGAGAAAATAATGGCCAAACATTTTTAAAATTAAATAAGAACTACAAACTCACAGATCTAATATTCTCAACAGATCCTGAATAGGATAAGTACAGTGAAAACCACACCACATAAATTATTATAAAATTTATAATATTCAATTACCTTGTGCAAAAATAAGGCAAAAATTAAAAATAGGCAAAAATACATATGAAAATAAAAAATTTAAAAATTGAATAATTCCTTAGCAGAAATAATGCAAGTAAGTAACAAATAGCTTTATTAATGCAAATAAGCAACAATTTTTAAAAACATTAGAGTATTATGTACAAAAAGACTCTTTAAAAATTAAGGTAAAATAAAATATTTTTCAGACAAACTTAAGCTGAGAGAATTTATTACCAGAAGTTTTTTGCAATAAGAAATGTTAAAGTAAATTTTTTCAGACTGAAGGAAAATTATACTAAAAAATTTATATGTAAAGATATAATAAAAAAATCAAAAATGATAAATTTATGAGTAAATATAACCAAAGAACTTTCTAACATTTAATTTTAAAGCAAAAATACTACTAGTATATATTTTTTTAAAAATTAAAACTAAAATTTACTATACAAAGGAATGTATAGTTTCAAAGTTTTCATATTATTGATTGATATAGTATTTTAAAATATAGACCGTGATAAAGATTCTTATTTTAAACTCTAGAACAATCAAAAAAAAAAAAAACCACTAAGAGGCATAGGTAACAGCTAATAGTGGAGGTAAAATTAAGCCATAAGAATTATTGATTCAGTCAGAGATAGGTTTTATAAAAAATAAAACCTACAATGGAACAGATGGAACAAAAAAAAAACACACAAATAAAATAATGGACATATTCTCATTACATTAAAAGTAAATGGTCTACATGCCAATTAAAGGCAAGAAATTGTCAGATTTGATTTTTAAAAACAAAATTCAGTTATAGTCTATTACAGGAAATATATAACACAGAGATAGTTTAAAACTAGAAAGATATAAGAAGAGATTATAAAATCACTAGTTATAAGAAGTGTGTAGTTACTATATTATTATAAGCCAAACTAGAACCTAGAATGAGGAATATTTTGAAAGTTAAAAACATATGTAATGATAATAAAATGTACACTTCATCGGTAGTACATAATAATTGTAAATGCATGTGCAACTAAGAGAACATCAACCTACGTTAAACAATATTTTTAAAACAAAAGGAGAAATAGACAAATCACCAACTGTAATTAGAAATGTCAACATCTCTCTCTCTCAGGGTTGATATGACAAGCTGAAAAAGATATGAGAAACAGTAACTGTCAGAACTGAAAATGAACACAGACAAATACAAAATTATAGTTTGAGACTTCAACACCCCTCTCTCTGTAAGAATATTGAAACCTGAACTATTAACTAAAGGAATATAATTAACATTGGAATACTAGACTCAATAAAAGCAGTGTGTTTATTTTTTTGTGTGCAGATGGAATATTCACCACTCAGACTATGTACTGTGACAGAAAACACACACACACAGTATGTTTTAAACATCGAAACCATGTAAAGTACTATTCAGGTAAAAATATAATTAAATTAGAAATCAGTTTATAAGATATCTAGAAAGTTCATAAAACAATTCTGAATAACTATTGGGTTAAAGAAAAATCACAAAGTTACAGAATTTTTATAATAACTGAATGATAAAAATATTGATATATCTTACATATCAAAATATGCAATGTAGCTTATGCAACGGAAGTACATGTTTTAAATGCTTATATAGCAAAAAAGAATGATCTTAAAGAAGAGACATCACTATAGATATTAGAGATGTAAGAAATATAATAAAGTCATGCAATTTGGTAATCATATACTAAAACCGGATTGGTACAGAGACAATTAGTATGGCTTTGGTGTAAGGATACACACAAATCTGTGGAGAATGTTCTTTATCTTTGAGAACTCTCACAGACCAAATGAAAAATATCAGTCTTTGATATAATTATAAATGGTATTGTTCTTTCATATTTTCTAATTTTTCAATGTTGATATATAGAGTTGGTTTTTATATAAATATTTATTTTTAGAATAGTTTTAGACTTATAGAGAAAATTTAAAGATAATTTTAAAAGTTCTCATATATCCCTCAACCAGTTATTCCTATTAATAGCACTTTGCATTAGTAGCATACATTTTTTAAATTAATGAGCCAATAGTGATACACTGTTAGATAAAATTCATACTTTATTAAGATTTTCTTAGGTTTCACCTATTGATTTTTTCTCTGCTTCCAGATTCCAACCAAGATACCACACTACATTTAGCTGTCATGTTCCATTAGTCTCCTCTTGGTTGTAATTGTTTCTTAAATTTTCTTTGTTTTTGATGACCCTGAGAGCATTGAGGAGTACCACTCATCAGGTATTTTATAGAATGTCCAGCTATTAGGATTTATCTGATTTTTTTCTTTTTCCTGATTAGATGGAGGTTATGGGTTTGGGAGAAAGTCCACGTAGGTAAAGTGCTATTTTTTTATTCACAACATACTGAACAAATGTGGTACTCAAAGTGATAGTATAATGTTAGAAGACAAAAAATAAAAATAAAAATAAATCCCAGCATTGGAAAAGAATAATAATGCCATTATTAGGCTTGTAAAAATTAAATAGTAATTATCAAGTAATATATGTATTTAGCAATTTTACTGGGGGGGAAAAAAAGGCCAGTATAAACCAGTTAATTCTATACGTATATAATCTTAACAGAAAAGAAAATAAAGCTAAGATGTTCTTTATAATAACCTCAAAATACTTGGGAAATTTTTAAGACCTCTATGGAGATAATTATAAAATATTATTTAAGAGAATGTTAAGAAGATATACATTAATTTTTTGTTGCTGTTGTAACAACAATTCTGAAGGTCTGAATTCCAAAATGAGTTCCACTGGGTTAAAATCAAGGTGTCTACAGAGCTGCTTTTCTTCTGGAGGCTTAAGTTTGGAATCTGTTTCCTTGCCTTTTCCATATTCTTCAGGTCACCTGTGTTCCTTTGTTCATGGCACCTTCATGTATCTTCAAAACCAACATTGGCACTTCAATTTCTGTTCACGTTGCATTACTCTAACAGAAACTCTCCCGCCTCCCTTGTTGCTGTTCTCTCTACTGTGCTCTTCACCTCCTTCTGTGCCCTAACTTGCAGCTTTTTCACAACCAGATTTTTACTTAAAGTATGTTCAAGGCAGTTTAGGTTTTTCTTTTATACTCTTCAATTTTTTTTTCATCTTTTCTTCATGTCTCAATTCTAAGGCTACTTACACATTTCAGTCAGGTAGTACAGTAACACCACCCACCCCCACCCCAGTATCTGTATCTGTTTCTTATTTTTGCTAATACAAATTACCATATACTTAGTGACTTACAAATGCAAACTTATTATCTTACAGTTGTGAAAACAGAATGTCTAAAATTAAAGATTTTGGCATAACTTTGTTAATTCTAGAGGTTCTAGAGTTTAGTAAATTGTCTTGCCTTTTCTTGCTTCTAGAGGCTTCTTTCATTTTTTGACTTATGGCTCCAACTTTCATTTCTAAAAATAGCAGTGTAGCATCTTCTCTCTGACCTTTATCTTCTTCCCATCCTCTTATAAGTATCCTGATGATATATTGGGCCCACATTCATAATCTAAAATAATCTCTCCATCTCAACATCCTTAAATACATTAGATTGTTGAAGACCTTTTGCCACAAAAACTAACCGATTCTTCTATTCCAAGAATTATGGTGTGGATGTCAGTGATTGGCCACTTTTCTGCCTGCCTTTAACACTTAAAGAAATGAAGATTACTACTGTGTCATTGACTAAAATGCTCTTACTAATGTCAGTTTATTCCTAATTTATTTATGTATTTATTTACAACCCTTAACAATACCCAGGAAAGTGTTTTCATAAAAATGTGTAATTGGAAACTAGCAAAAAGAAAAAAAATCTCAATAAAAAATACAAAGCAAGGATGTAGAACCTGCTATACAAATATAAATTTTGCTATGAAACTACAGTAAATATGTATTTAAGGAAAAAAACTAGTTAACACAAGCCCTTTTAGAACTATAAAAGAAAGACATAACAACAGAAAATTCTGACAGTACATTTGAAGAGGCACTTAACAAAAGGGACATCCAAATAGCCTTAAACAATATGAATGTGTTCTCAGCCTTATTAGAAATCAGAGAAATGCAAATTAAAATGATGATGTAATAATACCACTTTACTGCTACATGGATAGTTAAAATTAAGACTGATAATATCAAGAATATGGAGAAATAAATGCTCTATATTCTTCTATTACAAATGTAACTTGGCACAGCTATTCAGGATAAATCTTTGTAAATTTTGACTAAAGTTGAATATATGTGTTCTTTGTAGTATAGCAATTTTATTTCAAAATTTATAGTCAGTAAAAGTATATCTACATGAGCACTGAGAGATAAGTATAAGAATGCTAATTCCGCATTTATTATGATTGTGCTGACTTGGAACTGTTTAAATGCTCATAAACAATATAATGAAGACAATACTTGAAAATATTCAGAATAGAATACACTACAGTAATGGAAGTGCAATTGGTAAAGCTCAAAAACATAACGAAGAGTGAAAGAAATCAGACACAGAAGTGTTCACAATATATTTATTTCATTGTACATAAAACCTTTAAGGGCAAATAATTTATAATTAGGTAGAAGAAGTTACTTTTAAGGGAGTTTTTAAATTTAGAAGAAAAAATGCAGGATGCTCAGTAAAATTTGAATTTCAGATAATGAAAATTCGTTTAGGTATATAACAAATTACCACATTTTGTATTTTATCTAGCAATTCTACTCTGGGAATGAAGTAGGTAATGTGGATTAAAAAGAGGTTTGAGGGTGATTTTAAAAAGGTTTTATTTTTTGACTCATTAACATGGTGTGTATTAACTTTCTGATGACTTACTGAGCTTTAGTTTATAACCTGTATATTTATATTTTGTATACTTTAATAAATATCATGTACAAAGAATAGAGTTAAACATAAGAAGATGGTAGCATTCTAGGAAATGCAAGGTACATTTTAGTACCATGAGTTAATATTCCATAATTACCTGCAAGAGTTTGTAATAAAAAAAATTTCAAATAATTTTTTTGGTTATGATCTTCATAAAACTCACTAGACATACCAAAGAAAATTCTTTCTTAAGAGTAAATGCAATTTGGTATTTATTTATTTTGGTAAATAAAGTTTACATTTACTAAAATAACTTAACAATAAACCTGTAAAATTTTCTGTCAATACTATTTTTTTTAGTAAATGTTAGTAAGCTTGACCAGTCAGTTCTCTAATTTATAGAAGTAACTAGCTAATCAGAACATTTATTTACCTGCTAATTTCAGTTGACTAATTAGTTTATGTAATGCCCGTGTGAGGTAAGAAAATAAACATTTTACTTCCAGTTTTACAAATGAGGAAACAAATACAAATGTGTTAGACTATTTCCCTGAGGCAATTCAGCAAATCAATTGAAGAAGCAATATTTGAACTAAGAGTTTGAAATCTTTCACTAACCTTTTATTGACCTGTGTTTGTCTGTTTTCAACACATAAAAGTTAAAAGTGAAGTGTTCTTTTTGTACAAAAGATACTTTGTATTCAAATGAACAATTAGAATATTCAAAAACTACTCTGAGAAAAAGGAAATATATTCTTATTTTTATACATTTGAACGAGTCTTCATTTTCATATATAATTTCGGAATCAACAGGAAGACACAGGTGAGATGTCATTAAATTTTTTTTGCAAGCTATATTTAAAGCACTGAATTTAGAATTTAGTACCAGGAGACTGGTTTCTGGTCTCTCCTTTGTCCATTTATAAGGCTTCTCTGAATTAGGCAATTATTTAGCCATGTAGAGTTTTAATTTTTTCTAAAAGATAAAGATAGAAATAACTGACCTATTTATTGTATTGGTTATTTTGAAGATTTAATGTTGGGGTGAAGGGAAAACTCTCATTCTCAGATTGCTCACTGAAAAATCAACTGAAAAAAAGGCAGATTAGTAGGAGAAATGGCATACACATTTATTAGCAGGCACAGTGGGGGGTGAGGAATCACAGTGATTACCTCACCATTGGTTGGATGACACACGGTTATATACTCTTCTCTTAGGTGAAAGGAAGATAGGAAAATGAGGAGTGATTTTGTGGGGGTAGTAAATGATTATTATGGGAATTCAATCAGCTTGAAGAATACGGAATGGTCTAGGGCAAAGTGTGCTGAGTCTGCAGCAAACAATGGTTTGTGACACGACTTTCCAGGTGTGTTTATAGGCTTTAAGTCTTTCTGTGATACGAGTTCAGTTAATGAAAACTCAAGGAAGAAACCAGATTAATTGTTTCTTCTTGGTAGGTCTAGACTTTAGGTAGATAAGGGAACTTCAGAGAACAATTTCATCTCATGCTTTTGGAGAGAGAGAGGACTGGGTACTAGAGAGGGGTAGTGAGGGCAATGTCATAGAGACCTAAGGCTTTTTTCAGTTCAATGTGTCAGAGCAACATATTTTGAAGTATCAATTTCTGGCCTATTCCTTTTACTGGTTATTGTGAAAATATAATAAGACAGTTTTTGTATTATTAATGACCTGTTAAAAGAATAGCTTTATGCCTTTTGATACTTTAATAAAAAAAATAGAGAAAATATTTTATTTTTAATTTATCTACAGCAAAATGAAATTTTGTAGTTGTTCTCCTTTGTGTGCTAAACTAAATGATCTTAAAGATTTAATAAATCTATTTTTTTTATTGTACTTTAGGTTCTGGGGTACATGTGCAGATCATGCAGGATTGTTGCAGGGGTACATACATGGCAAGGTGGTTTGCTGCCTCCATCCCCCCATGTTATCTCCATCCCCCCATAATATCTGGCATTTCTCCCCATGTTATCCCACCCCAACCTCCGCACCCTCTGCTGTCCCTCCCCTAGCCCCCTCAACAGACCCCAGTGTGTGATGCTCCCCTCCCTGTGTCCGTGAGTTCTCATTGCTCAATACACACCTATGAGTGAGAACATGCAGTTTTTGATTTTTCTGGTCTTGGTGTCAGTTTGCTGAGAATGATGGTTTCCAGATTCATCCATGTTCCTACAAAGGACATAAACTCATCATTTTTTATGTCTGCATAGTATTCCATGGTGTATATGTGCCACATTTTCTTTATCCAGTCTTTCATTTATTGGGCATTTGGGTTGGTTCCAAGTCTTTGCTATTGTGAATAGTGCTGCAAAAAAAAAAACAAAAAAACAAAAAACAAAAAACAAAAAACAAAAAACACATGTATGTTTATAATCCTTTGGATATATACCCAGTAATGGAATTGCTGGGTCAAATGGTATTTCTGGTTCTAGATCCTTGAGGAATCGCCACAATGTCTTCCACAATGGTTGAATTAATTTACACTCCCACTGACAGTGTAAAAGTATTCCTATTTCTCCCCATCCTCTCCAGCATATGTTGTTTCCTGACTTTGCAATGATCACCGTTCTAACTGGCATGAGATGGTATTTGATTGTGGTTTTGATTTGCATTTCTTTAATGACCAATGAAGATGAGTTTTTTTTCATATGTTTGTTGGCTGCATAAATGTCTTCTTTTGAGAAGTGTCTGTTCATATCTTTTGCCTACTTTTTGATGGGGTTGTTTTTTTTCTTGTAAATTTGTTTAAGTCCTTTGCAGATTCTGGATATTAGCCCTTTGTCAGACGGATAGATTGTAAAAATTTTCTCCCATTCTGTTCATTTGCCTGTTCACTCTGATGATAGTGTCTTTTGTTGTGCAGAAGTTCTTTAGGTAATTAGATTGCATTTGTCAATTTTGGCTTTTGTTGCCATTGCTTTTGATGTTTTAGTTAGAAAGTCTTTGACCATGCCTGTGTCCTGAATGGTATTGCCTAGGTTTTCTTCTAGAGTTTTTATGGTTTTAGGTCTTATGTTTAAGTCTTTAATCCATCTTGAGTTTATTTTTGTATAAAGTATAAGGAAGGAGTCCAGTTTCAGTTTTCTGCATGTGGCTAGCCAGTTTTCCCAACACCATTTATTAAATAGGGAATCCTTTCCCCATTGCTTGATTTTGTCAGGTTTGTCAAAGAATAGATGGTTGTAGATGTGTGGTGTTATTTCTGAGGTCTCTATTCTGTTCCATTGGTCTATATATCTGTTTTTGTACCAGTACCATTTTGTTTTTGTTACTGTAGCCTTGTAGTATAGTTTGAAGTCAAGTAGCATGATGCCTCCAGCTTTGTTCTTTTTGTTCAGGATTGTATACCATGGGTTCAGTCAACTACATTTCTGGAAGGTTTTTGGGGGCCCAGGCTAAGCTCAGTACTCTTGAGCTGTGTGTGCTGTCTCTGAAAGCTGGTGTCATGCCCTCACCTTTTGTCTCTGGTCCCTCCAGATTAGGAACCTACTGCACTAGAAGGGGTAGATGTTCTGGTACCATTGATCATAACACTGATGGGTGGTACCAGCCAAAATGCTTTGTTTGGCTGTGACAGCAGGATCCGTGCTTGTTTACAAGTCCCAGCATCAGTGGCAGCATTGTCTGGTGCACATTTGTTGGCTGGGGCAGATTGCTGGCAAACCCAGGTATGCTGGACTACCTGCGGGCATTTGTTGTGGTGGTGACACAGTGCAAGAGAGGCAGGGATGCTGGCATCTATGCTCACTTTTTAGGGGCAGTGACAGCATCAATGTGGGAGTGGGGCACTGGCAAGCATGGGGCCAGCATTCTCTGTGTTCACACAAGCAGCAGTAGTGGCCCAGGGTGGGGGACGAGGCTGCTGCACTCTGAGTGTATCCATGTTGGCGACTGAGGTGTGATGGGGGTGTGTTTACGTCGGCAGCAGTGGCACTGTGGGGTTTACATGTACACATGCGCTAGTAGGAAAGACAAGGTGAAGTCTGCCTACATGCATGCATGCTGGCAAAGTGATGTGAGGGGTGGCTGTGGGTGAGGCTGTGCTGGCAGAGTGACACAGGGGAGGCTGCAACAGGGGAGTGGTGCAGGTAGGCTGATGCGTGTCAGTGGGAAACACTTTATTGGAGCTCTATAAGGATCAAACATGGTCTGACAGCACAGAAGTTATGATGAGGGTCCCTGGGAAGCACTCCACTTGGACATCTGAGGCTGCTGTGCAAGCAGGCATGACAAGGCCTGGGCCACAAGACAGGCCAACATAGGGAGGGTGAACTCAGGTAGGACTGGCCCTGTCTGATGAGCAAGATCATTCTACTCTGTTTAGGTCCAACAGTTCCCTAAGGCTCAAGTCTCCTAGAAGAACAAGGCTAGCCTTGGGGAATAGGCATCCCTGGCTGTGTTTCCCTGCACAAAACGTGCTGGACTCTGCACCAGCTAGAGTTCTGCTCCTACCATCTCTCTAAGCTGCTTTCTCTGTCAGCTGAAGTGAACCTAGAGTCCTGGGGTATGGTCTCCTCCTCAGAGAATTCCAGATGCCTGTGGTGAGATTGTGACCCTCCATACCTGCTCAACCCACTCCTTACCATAGAGTCATTGTGGGCCAGGAACAAGTCCTGGTACAGAGTAGCCCCATGCGGGGGTTCCCAGCTTTCTCTTGCTTCAGCCCAGCACCTGTCTTCCCTGAGTCCACTCTCAAGGCCTACCTTCCAAAGATTTTTGTAACTTTTAAAATGAGATTCATTTTCTATAATCAAAATTTACCATGACTCAGAGAAGATAATTATTTTATTTCATATCATTGTATTGCTTATCCAATATTAATTTCCTCCTCTTTCTTAATAATAGTACCTCAAATTTTCACAATGCAGCAATATTCTCAGCCAAAAATATTATCTTTCTCAGATTCCCTTATAGCTAGTGAAATCATATGACACATTTATGACTAATGAAGTTAAACAGGACATTCAGAAAGTTTTCCCCTTCAATCTTGATTTAATATTCACTTGCTTCTCTTTTCAATTCTCTACCTGTAATACAAATGTAGGATTTAAAGCAGCAAAGGAAAAGGCCGCCAGGAGACCATCAGATGTTAAACATGTGAATATACACTAACACACTGAAGTAGAATAAATATATAAAAAGATTCCATGTCCCCAATTACATCACTGAGCCACACAGTGTGACTATTGTACTATATGTATCTTGATTTATTTTTGGTGATTCAAATAAACTTTCATACTCTATCATTTCGGACTGAATGTATTAGTTAAGGATTCACTGGGTATGCTGACCACTGACTTAGGAATCACTGAGCTATGTGATTAAATTTTTCTTTTCCTTTAATAGATCCCCATAGGTAAATCTCCAATTACATTAAAATTAAAAATAATGACTGGTGATACGATTTGGGAGCAGTTTAAGTAATTAATAGATAGACTATGGCTACACGATTAGTAATTAAACTATTCAAGGGCAGTTCTCCCAATCTGGAGAAGTTCCCACTTGGAAATCAGCACTGTCATCTGCTGCAAATGGAAGCCTATGATCCCTTATAGTTATTTAATAAAGATTTTTTAATTCCATGAGCATTATGTGACATATAAATTGCCTGAGTGCACACTCACTTGACCTCTCTGCCAGTTTTATAAGACAATATTATCCTTACAGCAAAAATAATCTATTTGAAACTTTTAAAATTAATTCTAAGAAGAGTTTTTTAAATCAGACTTGTTTAGAAAAGAGTAATCATTTTATAAAAAGCATTATTAATTAAAATTATAGTCTTTCAAGAAAGCTGTCCTCAAATCAGAATATTAAATACCGTGTGAATTCTTTCCCAGAAGGTTGTAAGTACAAAGCAGTTCATCTTGCTCTCTTGAAAAGCAGAGACAACTCCTTTATATACTTTGGACTGAAATTACTGTCTTGATATATCCACTGTGAAAGAATATGTGTGAAGGTCAAAACTTTCTTTAATATACCTTTTATTTCCCCCACTGGACACTACCCAAATGTTGGCCAAAATTATTTTTATATGCTAATTTCAAAATCATGAAACTATGTAGCAATCACTGTATACTCAATGAATTTTAAGCATGTTGATATTTTGTTATATTTATTTCAGGCCTCATTTTGGAAAAATAAAAAAAACATATATAATTGAAATGCCTGTGTATACTTCTGTCTGATCATATTCATGTATTTATATTTATTAATATTATCCTTGTATTATTCCATTTTCACACTGGTCTAAAGAATACCTGAGAATAAGTAATTTATGAAAAAAAGAGGTTTAATTGACTCACAGTTCCACATGGCTAGAGAGGCCTTAGGAAACTTACAATCATGATAGAAGGTAAAGGGGAAGCAAGGCACATCTTACATGGCAGCAGGTGAGAGAGAGAATGCAGGGGGAACTGCCACATAAAACGATCAGATCTCCTGGGAACTCACTCACTATGAAAAGAATAACATGGGGGAAACTGCCCCAATGATCCAATTGCCTCCCACCAGGTCCCTGCCCCAACACATAGGGATTACAATTCAAGATGAGATATAGGTGGGGTCACAGAGCCCAACCATATCAATTCTAAATGTACACATGAAGTTTCTGAAGCAAAAGAAATTGCCATTTACTTAACAGTGAGTAATTGCACTGATTTCCTTTTGCCCTTCTTCTTACCCCTGGGATGACACAATGAGAACCAGATGTCATCCTACAGTAAAGGGGCCTGCTGTAGTCAAGGAAATCTTGAAAAGAAAAAAAAAGAATCTTCATATTTACAAAGGACAGATAGGGAGATGTTACTCTTACCATCTGAAAGAGTACCCTTGAAAATGTAGTGAGAAGAAGAATCATGAGTTCTCATGTTTAGGAAAGTACATAAATCTCTTCAGCGGAAAAACAAACCAGCATCTCCAAAGTTAAAACCAAAGACAGACTTTATGGATCCAGTATTCTTTCTCTCTTGAAATGTGACACATAACCTCTCTCTGGAGTTTTCAGGGTCTATTCAGTCATAATTAATATCTAAAGCTTATCTTTTAGTCCAGGATCAAATTTTAGTAATATTTTCTCAGAGGTCCCTACTTGTGCAGAAACATAAAAATACATTCCTTATACTTTTTACTAACTTCTTTCCCTTCTCTGGATGAATAACCACAATTTCAAAAGTTATTGTGTATCCTTCCAGTGTATGCCTTTAGACCTAATACAAATAAAATATTTCAGAACCTTTCATTTTATCATTTTTACGTATTTATTAAACTATCTCACATATACTATCACTCAAACAATGGTAAAGAAGTAAAATGGTTAAAACAATTTTTCCAAATAAGGAAAGGCCTGGGATTACTTGATTGATGGCTTTATCTTTCATCTTAATAGGTATTGATGCTCTGTCTTTTGGGAGAAAGGAAAGTAAAAAGTTGAGTAGTGAGAGTAAAATTTGCTTTGGTATTTCCTGAAATCAAATAACCTTGAATCTGTATACATTCTAAATGTTCTCCTTCTTTCATTCAAAATCTCAATACATTTTGGAACTTAAGTTCTACTCATCAGTCTTACTTTGCTTTTTTTCATCATTAGAAAGATAATCCAACAATAAGCACATTAATGAATTTTTAGTTTCATGATTATAAATGGCTTCATTTGAACAAGTATGTATCATATCTCTGTATAACTCCATGGAATAATATAAAATGGCTGCTTTCTCTAAACAGTTTATAAACAAAGTGCTTATGGTTTTGTATTTGGTGGCTCCTGAAATGGTTCCCAGTGATCCTTACTTCAAGATATTCATGGCCTTATGTGACCCCTTGCATGGCCTGGACCTATTCATTTACTTCTAACAAATAAAAGAGGTGGGATACCACTTCTAACATAAACTCCCAGAAGACTGTGACCTTAGCCTTGCTCACACTCTTTTCACTCTTCCTTGATCAGATCATCTAATTTACAGTGAGCTGCAAATTAAAAAGCCAACATGCCAACAGCTGAAGGTGGCCTCAAACAAGCAGGTTGTGAAAGATTGAATTGTGTCAACAACCATTGGAATGAATTTGAAAGTGGATTATTTAGTAGTAGTTGAAACTTAAGATGACTAAAGCCCTGGCTGATTTCACAATTAGTCTTTAGACACCTTGAATCAGAAGACCCAGTTAAGCTGCACCTGAATTCCTAATCCAGAAAAAAATGTGAGGTAATACATTCTGTGGGTAAATACTGCTAGGTTTGAGGGTAATTTGTTACACAAAAACAGATAACAAATGTCATTTTGATACTGAAAGTATGGTGGTGCCATAACAATAAAACATGAGCCAGGTAGTGGGCAAAGGATGAGAGATGTTGAGGAACATGTTAAAGAATCACTAACTTGCTGTGGACAGACTGTTAACAGAAATCTAGGCATTGCAAACTGACAGAGTTCTAAATAAAGTAAAAGCATGTTGTAGAAAACTGAAGAAAAGGTTATCTTTTTTATGTGGCTGCAGAAAAAAACAAAAATCTGCAACATTGTCATCTGCGGTTATGTGGAAATCAAAACGTTGCCTAAAAAACTTGATGATGTGACACAGAAGATCCAAAGTAGAGTTTAAAGTGTTTCATAATGCAAGTAGAAAAAAGTGAAAGTAGGAAATAACTTTTAAATGGAGAAGAGCTAAAGCTTGATGATTTGAAAATTCTTGTCTTCTTCAGAAAAGAAAAGATGCCCAAATTAAGAAATTGCTTTTAAGCCACCATGGCAATGTGGTTTATATAATCCAAAATTATGATTACAAAATGTTTTATTCAAAAATATATGAAGTTTACAGTCATACAAAGGGCTCTTTAAAAAAGTTAAAAGTGTGCTTCATAGATACTTTGAATCAAACAGAAGTAAGAAACCAAAGGGCTTCATTTCTTAGTCATCTCAGCAGAATTCAAAATGAAGAAAAGATTACCTTGAAAATATTTGTAGGTATATGTATATTTTTAATGGAATAAACCCCAGTGATATTTTAGAAGGCCATAAAGTTTTTGAGAAAACTATATCTGCAGAAACACAGCTTTGACTGAAAGGGAAAAAGGTTATTATAGAATTAAAAAGGCTTTTGCACCACCAACTTTCTACTGGCAGGGAGCTGTGTCAGCACCTAGTGAGCTACAAATTCACGTGTGAAAAAAAGAGATGACTAGGAGGGCAGTGAGAAGAGTCCAGAGGGCAGAGCCAGGGGCTATGGTGAATTATCCAGAGGCCTTGAAACCTAATCAAATTTCAACATTTGTTCAGATGGATTTCACAATTGCTTCAGACCAATGAGTTCTCTTTACCTTCCATTTTTTTCCAGTTTTGAACAGAAGTATGTTTATAGCGGTTACATATGTTTAAACATTGTGTATTAAGTAGGGGTGAGATTTGGAGGGTCAAATAACTTGTCTTTTTTGTTTCTTCATTTGCACAGATTTTAAAAAATTAGACAAATTCTGCTATAGCAGATTTAGCCACATCTGGATTAGATAATGAAATGACAGACTTTGACATAATGTGATGGTATAATAACTTTGTAGAGGTTTGAGAGGAACTGAATGGCTTTTTCATGTGGAAGGGGCATAAATTATTGGTTATCAGAGGAAAACTGTAGTAGGCAGATTCTGAACTTCCAATGAATAGAATATCCTTTCCTCTTGGTAATTATGCTATAATATGGCAAAAGTAACGAGATGGTACCTCTAAGATTTTGATACAAAATATTGTGTCTCTGTCTTGTTTCAACTTACTCTAATCTCCATCTCTCTTGTATCTCTCATGATCTTCAGGTAAAGCCAGCTGCTATATCATAAGTGGTGAGGGAAGCCTCTGGCCATCAGTCAGCAAGGAACTAAACATTACCAACAACTAGTTGAGAGAACTTGAAGGCTGATTCTTTCCCAGTCCAGCCTTAGGATGTCTATAGCCCCAGCTGACCCCTGTCAGAGATTTGGGTTAATTTGTTACACAGCAACATATGATAGATGCCATTTTGATATTGGAATAGGTAGCTGCCATAACAGACAGTGAAAAGTGTGGGAGTGAATTTTCAAGCAGAGAATCGACTGAAGTTCCATTTAGTTCATTACATATAGAAATAATGAAATAATACATGTTGTTTTTTAACCACAAAATTCTGGGCTAAAATTTTATGAAGCAATAAATTACTAATATAGGTAATATTGATGAAAATTAAGGGTGTTGAGGCAGAAATAATTTGATAAAGGTTTATTGGATGCCAAATGTAAGGATTGACCAGGGAGAAAACACCAGCAAAACTGGGAGTGTTCAGAGTCTGAGTTGGAAGACTTTTATAGATGTATTAGTCTTTTCTCATGCTGCTAATGCTAATAAAGGCATACCTGACACTAGGTAATTTATAAAGAAAAGAGATTTAATGGTCTCATGGTTTCACATGACTGAGGAGGCCTCACAATCATGGCAGAAGGTGAGGAGGCGCAAAGTCATGTCTTACTTAGCAGCAGGCGAGAGAGACAGTACGTGCAGGGGGAACTCCCCTTTATAAAAACCATCAGATCTCATGAGACTTATTCACTGTCAGAAGAACAACATAAGAAAGATCCACCACCACAATTTAATAAACTCACATCAGATCCCTCAATGATACATGGATATTATGGAACTACAGTTTGAGATTTGAGTAGGGATACAGCCAAACCATATCAATCAAAAAGTTTAAAGAAGGGAAAAGAAGGAAGGAGGACTTCTTAGAATGTAGCTGTCCTGTTTATTGAAGGGTACAACACAGAGTTTAGAACCCTTGGCTAAAGATTACAACATACAGGAGTAAAATGTTCTATACAAGATATTCAGTAAAACTTCATGATTCAGAAATGAATCAGTAAAACTTCATAATCCAGAAATAAATAGGAATCATTTTCAATGTCAGGTTATTTATTAATCAGTACATCAACAGTTTGAGGGATTCACAATGAGATTATTTATTCAGGAACAGGATTTAAGCCATGAATTAATCATAAGACCTCCTACAGGCAGGTTATTTTGGAAGCCTGCCACACATGACCTGTAGGTTATCAATGGCTAGGTGTTTTTAACTATATTTGAAAATATTTGTTGACTGTGTTATATCTACATGTTCTAATCAATTGAATGACTTTTCAAATGTTTTAAATTTGCAATAACACATAATTTTCTCTAAAGAAAATTTGTATGTTCAGCTCTGAAACATTTCTTTCGTATCAAAACTAAATTCATAAATTCATAAACAAATTAACGAACCAATTCATAAATTACCCATCTCACTGAAGTAATTAATAAACTGAATTTTACTATCTAAGTTGAAATAGAATGTTTAAACAATTTAACAAACTTGGAGCTTAAAAACTTTTTTTTATTAATACATAAGTACTTTTGTGGCTGAAAAAATTGTTTAGAAAATAATATTCCTTTTGGTATAAGGAAATCTGAGCATTTAACTTTTCTCAAATACAGCTGCACATATGTCTATATCCCAAGCCCTTGGGTTCCACTGTTACATTGTTAGGGGCCCAATTTTCAAGTAGGAGATTTGTCTACGTTGAAATTCAGAATTATATGAAATTTTCTTCTCTTACAGTGAAGATCTGTGCTTAAATTTGTGTCTGCTTTTCTCTCTCTACGACTCTTACATTGCTTTTAGATGTACCTTAATAGAACATGATCTGTCATTTCCTCTCTTCATTAAATCAATGCCAATTCACAGTAGCCACATAATTCTATGGTTCTTGTAGATACTATTTGCTCCAAACTCTTAAAATGCCAGAGTAAATGCATATGTTACTACACATTCCCTTCAATCTACATCAGTTCACTAGAGATGAAGGTCTTAGCAATCTCAATAAAAAGCATAGCAGCAACTGTTAGTTCTGTACTGCCAGTGTTGAAGTTCTCATTAGCATCTGACTTGAAGGTGATTCATCTCCAGAATTCCATTTGTTGAATCTGCTTCCCAGGGTCATACAATATGTTCCTCCATCAAATTCTTTAGAAAAAGAACCTGAAGAAGATACTCTTGTTGAAGTGATTTATTGTGGGAGTATTCTCATGGGAAGGAGAGCAAGGTAAGGGGACAATAGACAAACCTATGAATTCAGTGTCAGCTAAAGATAAACAGCCACAGAGTTGCTTCCACCTCACGTGGAAAAAAGAAAGACAATTTGTCCTGATATATTAGTCAGTTATTGGACATTATCTGAGGTGGGATGGGATAATGTGGTATGTAGCCTTCCTGGAAGGTGGTTCCAATTTATCTAGGTTCAGTTATCTGGAGAAGAGAGGAATTAAGAAGCATCATTATCAGCTAATGCTCACGGCAGCTAGAGCATGGATGCATCAGCCAATAATGGGGTTCTGAACGGAGCACAAACAGCATCCACTAAAGCAGTATAACTCAGCAATGTTCACATTTTGGGCCAAATTATTGCCGTGAGAGGTGGCTCTGGGCATTGTAGCTGCATCCTGGGCCCCAACACTAGATGGCAGTAATACCTCTTTAGTTGTGGCAAACAAAAATATTTCCAGGCGTTGGCAAATGTCCCCAGGTGAACAAAATCATTCCTGGTTAAGAGCCACTATATTAGAGGAAATGAATATCAAATTAAAATACAGACTCCTTATATTATGTATATTTACAGAGTAACAAATATGCTCCAAATCTCACCGGGTAACAAAGTTAGGTTTATTTACCATTCTTATTACATGTTGATGAATCTGAGTAAGTATCTACAGCTCTGTTCCATGTATTTCTCACCTATAAGACTAAAAGAGAAATCTTTATTTTGGAAGAGCTCTCCTTTAATTATTTTTTTCCATATGCGTGTTATTGACATAAGCAACACAATCAAGCCTAGTAAACTCTACCATGTGTTGATTTGCTAGCTATATTTCTTCTTACCTAATTTCTTAGTGAGTTGTTCATTTCTCATTTAGTTGAGAGCTCCTTTTTTTTTAATTTGAGGTAGGGTCTCACTTTGTCACCTAGGCTCAGGCTGGAGTATAGTGGCATAATCACAGCTCACTGCAGCCTCTACCGCCAGAGCTGAAGTGATCCTCCCACCGCAGCCTCCTTAGTAGCTGGGACTACAGGTGCATACCACCATGCATAGCTAATTTTAAAATTTTCTGTAGAGACGGAGTCTTGCCATGTTGTCCAGCCTGGTCTAGAACTCCTGAGTTTAAGTGATCCTCTGCCTGGGCCTCCCCAAAGCGGGATTACCGGCATGAGCCACTGTGCCTATCCAAGAGTTCTTTATATATTCTAGATACAAGCATATTATCACATATATTTATTTAAAAATATTTATTTTCCAGTTTATAAATTGTCTTTATTCTCTTAACAGTAGTTTTCAAAGAATATAGACACATTTTGATAAAGGACAGTTTATTAATTTGTTCCCTTATAAATCCTGCTTTTTGTATAATCTAAAAACTCACCATCTAGGTTAGGTGTGGTGGCTCACGCCTACAAACCCAGCACTTTGAGAGGCTGAGGTGGATGGATCACTTGAGGTCAGGAGTTCAAGACAAGCCTGGTCAAAATGGTGAAATGCTGTCTCCAATAAAAATAGGAAAATTACCCGGCATGGTGGTGTGCACCTGTGATCCCAGCATTTGAGAGGCTGAGGCTCGAGCATCACTTGAACCTGGGAGGTAGAGATTGCAGTGAGCTGAGATTGCACTACTACACTCCAGCCTGGGTGACAGAGTGAGACTCTGTCTCAAAACATAATAGTAATAATAATAAAATTTTAAAAAATCATCATCTAAATCTTGGTCAGAAAAAGTTAATCCTAATTTTTCTATTAAAAGATGTATCATATTTGGTTTTATATTTAGGTAAGGTCTATTTTGAGTTAACTATTGTATATGGTGTGGAATAAGGATTGTGTTAATTAAAAAATAATGTTTATCTCCGGTGGTTTTTATCATTATTTCTTGTGATAACCATCCATTATCCACAGAATTGCCTTTGATTGTTTTTAAAAATAAGTTCTCCATGTATGTGTGAGTCAATTTCTATACTCTATTCTGTCCTACTGACCTACTTACATATATGTCAGCATCAACAATCTTGATTAGAGTAGCTTTATTACAGGTTTCAAAAACAAGTATTCTCATCCTTCTAAGTTTATATTTAAAAACAGGTTTTCTTATCTATTCTAACATTGTCCTTTACATTTTCTTTGAACACTACAGTTCTTATTTTATATATATATATGTATATTATTGCACTTTAGGTTCTGGGGTACATGTGCAAAACTTGCAGGATTGTTGTATGGGTACGTACGTGGTAATGTGGTTTGCTGCCTCTATCCCCCCCATCACCTATATCTGGCATTTCTCCCCGTTATCCCTCCCCAACCTCCCTACCCCCCGTTGTCCCTCCCCCTATTCCCCACCAACAGACCCCAGTGTGTGATGCTCCCCCTCCCCTGTGTGAACACTACAGTTCTTTTGCATTTCCATATGAATTTGTAAATTACCTTATCTACTTCTATGAAATATGTCAGGAGGCCAAGCTGATAATTCACCCCTGTAATAGCAATACTTTGGAAGGCTGAAGTAGGAGGACTGGTTGGAGCCAGGAGTTCCAGACCAGCCTGCTATACAAATATATATATGCAAATCTGTATTTGTATATATGATATATTGTAAAGATATCAAATTCTTCCCAATTTGAAATATACATTTATTTCAATTCTAATCAAAATACAAGCAGACATTTTGTTTTTGTTGTCTAGATATACATATATATATATCAATATGTTTATATATATATAAACAGATATATATCAACATATATATATATATCTCATATCCAGACCAGCCTTCTATACAAATAAATACATACAAATATGTACATATATACATATATATTTGTATAGAAGGCTGGTCGGGATATGATATATATATATATATGTTGATATACAAATATACATGTATATGTATATATTTATACATGTGTGTATATATATGCATAGATATATTTGTAGAGAAGGCTGGTCTGGATATGATATATATATATGTATATGTTGATATATATATGTTGATATATATCTTTCCACTTTTGTATCTCTTCTGTTTTCTTCATCAGTGTTTTATAGTTTTCATTATAGAGATCTTTCACATATTTTGCTAAGTTAATTCCTTGGCATTTTATTTTATTTGTGGCTACTGTAAATCCTGATTTCTTTTTCAGAATGTTCCTTATAGGTATATAGAAATGCTACTGATTTCGTATGTTGATTTTGTATCCTGCAACTTTACTGGATTTGTTAATTAGTTTTAAGAAATTTGTGATGTGGTCTTTAGCCTTTTTCCAAATATAAGATTATAATATCTCCAAACAAGTTTAATCTATTTTCTTTTCAACATGGATGCCTTTTATATCCTTCTTTTGTCCAATTACTCTAGCTAGAACATCCAGAACAATGTTGAATTGTAGTGGTGAATATGGGGCAACTCGTCATGTTTCAGTTCTTAGGGTAAAGTCTTTCAGCTTTTCCCCCATTCAGTATGATACTAGCTGTGGATATGTCACAGTCATATATGGCTTTTATTGAATTGAGGTATGTTCCTTCTGTACCTAGTCATTTGAGGATTTTGATCATAAAGAGATTTTAAATTTTATCAAATGCTTTTTCAGCCTCAATTAAAATGATCATATGATTTCCTTCATTCTGTTGCTATAATGTATTACATTGATTTATTTGCATATGTTGAACCAGCCTTGCATCCCAGGGATAAATCCCACTTGGTCATGATAAATGATCTTTTAAATGTATTGTTGAATTTGGCTTGGTATATTTTGTTGAGGATGTTTGAATTAATATTTATGGGAGCTTTGGTCTATAGTATTCTTGTTTTGATGTTTCTTTCTCTGATTTTGATATCAGGGTAATATTGGCCTTGTAGAATGAGTTGGAAGTATTTCTTCCTCCTCTAGTTTTTGAAATAGTTTGAATAGGAATGGTATTAATTCTTCTTTAAATATTTGGTGGAATTCAGCAGTGAAGCCATAGCATCCCAGGCTTTTCCTTGTTGGGAGAGTTTATATTATAACTTCAGTCATATTACTTGTTATTTGTCTGTTCATGTTTTGGATTTCTTCCTGGTTCAATCTTAGTAAGTTGTATGTGTCTGGGAATTTATCCTTTTCTTCTAGGTTTTTATTGGCAGGTAGTTGCTTTTAGTAGCTACTAATGATCCTTTAAATTTCTGCAGTACCAACTGTAATGTCTCATTTTTAATCTATAATTTTATTTATTTGGGTCTTCTCTCTTATTAGTTTGACAAAAAGTCAATTTTGTTTAACTTTCAAAAAATTACCATTTCATTTATCTTTTTAATTTTTTGTTTCAATTTCAGTGTTTTCTGCTCTGATCCTTATTATTCTTTTGATCTATTGATTTCGGTTTTGGTTTCTTTTTGCTCTTCTAGTTCTTTAAGATGTATGATTATACTGTTTATTTTAAATTTTTCTTCCTTGGTGTAGGCATTTATAGCTATAAACTTTCTTCTTAGTAATGCTTTTGCTGTATCCTATTGGTTTTGGCATGTTGTGTTTTCATTTTCATTTGTTTTAACAAATTTTTAAATTTATTTTTGATTTGCTCATCAACCCACTGATCATTCAGGAACATATTGTTAATTTTGATGTGTTTGTATAGTTTCCAAAGTTCCTCTTGTTATGGACTTATAGTTTTATTCCATTGTGAATAGTGAAGATCTTTTATATGATTTCAATGTTTTTGCAATTTTAAAGATTTGATTTTTGGCCTAATATATGGCTTGTCCTTCAGAGGCATCAATATGCTAAGGAGAAGAATGTGTATTCTGCAGTTGTTGTATGAAATGTTCTGTAAATATCTATTAGGTCCATTTGTTCTATACTGCAGATTAAGCCTGGTGTTTCTTCATTGATTTTCTGTCTTGATGATCTGTCCAATGCTGAATGTGGAGTGTTGAAGTCTCTAGCTATTACTGTACTTGAATCTACCTCTTTCTTAAGCTCTAATAATATTTGCTCCCTGTATCTATCTAGGTATTCCAGTGTTAGGTATATATATATATTTGTATTTATATTTAAAAATGTTATATCTTCATGCTAAATTGATCTCTTTATGATTATATAATAACTTTCTTTGTTCCTTTTTATCGATTTTGTCTTAATTGTATTTTTGCTGTTATATGTAAAGCTAGTCCTGCTCTTCTTTGGTTTCCATTGGCATGAAATACCTTTTATTTTCTCTTTAATTTCAGTCTATGTGTATAGGTGCAGTGTGTTTCCTGTAGGTAACAGATTATCGAGTCTTTTTTTATTTGAAGGCAATTTTATAACTTTATTTGATGTATTTGATGATCAGCGATTAGTTCTTATCCACATTGACTGTAGACCTTTGAAAGTGGTAACAGCTACATAGGCAATCAGTGTATAAAGCTTATTTGGTGAATCTTCATCCTCATTATATTTTCTTGGTAACTGCACAGATTCGGTATGGGATATTCCTTATTCCTTTGGCTGGGGCAGCTTTGCTGAGCATGGTATCAATGAGCACATCTGGAATTCCCATCTCCTTTATGACAAATTTTGAATCTCTTTGAGTGCCCAAGGGGCATGCTTCTTGAAGCCCACTTTATGGAAACACTTGTGAATGTTGATATGTTGATGGTGTATTCTTGGGTCACCACCTCATTGATGGCAGAATGGCCCTTTTTCTTCTTTCCATTTTTCTTTGCAGGATCCATTCTGCTGGGTCTAATTTGGAAAGGAAAAGCTTTTTCTTTCTTTCTTTTTTTATTTCTTCTTTCTTTCTTTCTTTTTCTTTCTTCTTTCTTTCTTTCTTCTTTCTTTCTTTCTCTCTCTCTCTCTTTTTCTTTCTTTTTTAAATCTATTCAGCTCCTCTATGTCTTCTCATAGGAGAGTTTAGTCCATTTACATCCAATATTATTATTGGTTAATGAATTACTCCTGCTATTTTGTTATTTGTTTTCTGGCTGTGCTGTGGACTTCTCTTCCTTTCTTCTTTCTTTCCTGTCTTCATTTATGTGAAGGTGATTTTCTCTAGTTATCTGCTGATATGATGTACTTTCTTGCTTTTTATTTTTTGTGAATCTGTTGTTGGATTTTTGATTTGAGGTTACCATGTGCCTTGCAAAGAACATTTTATAATCCATTATTTTAAACTGATGACAACATAACACTGATTGCAAAAACAATCAAATGAACTAACAAGCAAAGAGAAAACTAATAAAAACTCTACATTTTCATTTTATCTGTCCCCCCCCTTTTTTTTTAACTTTTTGCTGTTTCTATTTACATTGTTTTATTGTCTTTATTTTATAACATTGTTGTAGTTATTTCTGATAGATTCATCTCTTAGTCTTTCTATTCAAGATACAAGTAGTTTACACACCACAATTACAGTGTTACAATATTCTGTGTTTGTGAACTTACTACATATAATAAGATGATATATAAGCTAGTACAATTTAAATAAAGATGTTATATGAAGTCGTACAATACAAAAAAAGGAAAGGAAAACATCTAAATGTCAAGGGAAGAGCACTGGTTTATATGACATGCATTCAAATATTCTTTGAAGTTGGGAGTTTACTTGTATACTTCAAATTTGTTCTGTAATACTTTTCTAGTGTGCAGAAATAATTTTTGAAAAGTATGTACTTCCACTTCTAGCAAAAACAAACCAGAGCTGGAGGTACTATCAAGCATATTAATGGCTCAAGGGTATTTTCAGGGCATTTTCCAACTGCTTCTGCTCTAATTTCTCTCTATAGATCTTTGATAGAGCACTCCCTGAGTCAAGCCCTGAGTTATTTATCTAGTCAGCTTTGTCTCCCTTAGAACTTTCTTGAGGTTGACTTCTTGGCCCATTAATAGACTATCTTTTGGGCTCTTCCTAAGTTATCCTTCAGACATTCATCAGGTCATTCTCTAACTGGAAATTCACTGAGACATTTACAGGGAAGATTTCTGTGTATCTCAAGCCTATCTGTTTTATATTCTTGCCACTTTGGTTCTTAACAGCAAATGTTTCTATTATTTTTTCTCAGGTTTGCATTAATGCCAGAGATGCTTGGATCCTGTTAGCCAGGATCCACTAGTGTTGGATAAGATTCTTTTGAAGGTAATATTTCAGTTGCTTCTGTTATCTCATCAATGAAAGAAACTACTACAGTAATAATAAAGATTGACACAGAGTCCTAATGGAACAGGATGTAGTGGAAAATTTTGAGAGAAAGTAAAAACAGCCTCCTGAAGTGTTGGTTTAGTAAAAGAATGATATCTCCAGCAAAAAAAAAAAGAAGAAGAGAGAAGAAGCACTGATGCCAGAGGGGTGCCCAGTAGTAAGAAAGAAATAAAATAAATTTGTGTAAGAGTCCAGTGGCAAGCAGGTATCTGGTGACAAGGAGATGTCTGTTGTTGGAAGATACAAAGAGAAAATCTGGAGTATAGAGGATACAGTGGCAGGTGAGACCCTGTTGAAAGACACAAGAAAGCCTGTGGTGCATCATAAAGGAGAAATAGTGAAGGATTATAAGAGATCACTGTCAAGGTGGGCTCTGAATTAAGAAAAAATAGAGACATCAGCTTGTGTGTAAAAAATGTAAGTAAAAATATAATGCCAATGGTAACGTGGCCTCTGGCAGCTACAAGAGTTGGTGATGGTGGTGAGTGTAATATAGGGGAAGTAATTTTGAAGGCAGTGTATAAAAAGCCTCAGAAACAAGATGAGGGAAAGTACGTCAGAGTTGGGATCCAGTGAAAGAAAATGAGCCTCAGTAGTGATAATATCAGGAGGCAGACAAATGCCTAGGTAGACAAGGGTGGGTTCCCAAAGAAACTCCTCCTTCAAACCAGCCAGTTAAAGCTGGAAAACCAAGCTACATGTCTTGAGTAAATCCATGGACCAGATGGAGAACCTCTCTTCCCATTTGGTGTGCTTTCCTCTGATTGATCCCCACCCTTCACCTATTTTACATATTACTACTCTTCCCTAATTGGGTTTTTTACACTATTGTGCCCATCTTTGAGTGGTGACTTTTTTATTTTTTTGCATACTCACAAGCAACACTCCCTCATTCTGAGCCCACAAAAACCCCAGACTCAGCCACACTTTGGGACTACCTGCCTTTGAGTGGGGGTGGAGACTACTTGAGTTTGAGTAAGTGGACAACCCAACTCGGGTGCCCCTCTTCACTGAAAGCTGTTTTGTCCGTCAGTGAAACTCTTTGCCTTGCTCGCCTTCTGGCTGTCAGCATAATCTCATTCTCCTTGGACATGGGACAAGAACTCAAGGCCTGCTGAACGGTGAGAGCAAACAAAGTTGTAACCCTGTAGCACTCTCCTTTCTGCTTGCCAAGCAATGGGAGAGGGAGCACGGGGTGCCACATACCCCCTGTTCATTGGACTGCAGACAGCAGGACTGAAAGGGCTGTTAGCATGCTGTAACACTCCCTTTGGAGTTTTTGGGTCACTGCTATCCTTGTTTGGGTGCCACTGCATTCCCCTTGTCCAGACACCAGTGCAGTGACCAAGGCAGAAGCAGGTCACAGCACATATGGCCCAGTTGCAGGTTGAGTGCAGATTCTGTGGTGAGCATGGTATCTGTGTGGGAGCGCAAGCCTAAGTGCAGCCTGCCAGGCCAATTGGGTGGGGTACCTCCTTCAGCAAGCCCAGGGCCTGAGTGAGGCCTTGGCAGGGTTGTTGCCAGCCATGGAGGTCTCTGGCTGATGTGGCACCAAAAAATTCCTGGGTCAGTAGGGTCCTCAGCTAGACAGACTGCCCCCAGAAGTTTTAGAACAGATGGAGACAGGTGATTAAGAGGAATCAAAGGAGGGTATGGTGTGTTCCTCTGTAGAAAACAGTGTAGGACAAAGGCCATAGTTAAAGAAGTCTTATGTAGGGGAACTGATCATTGATATTCTGAAAGGTTTGATAAGAAGATGAAAGCCAAGGTTAGAGATGACTCAGTCAATGTTTAGGTAGAATCAAAAGAGGACATAAGGGAGGCAACAAATCTTACTGAGTCTCCAAAAAGCAGAAGACCCCTGTCTTCAATTGCTTTACTGTATACCTCACAGAAAGGGTTTTGACACAATTGATTAAGAAAATTTCCATATAGGTGAATGCATGCTTCAGTAGTAAGTTCACCTATTGCATTTACATTATATAATCTGTATAGTTTAATGATAATTTTGATAAATATCATCATGTTTGTACATATTTTCATGATATAGCATGTCAAAATGAAGATATCACCACAAAACTTTGAGTGAATGTTTAAAGACCAAATTTTCAGCTACAGCTAAAATATATAAAATCTATCTGGGGATTACCATCTATAGAAAGAACATAACTTTCATGACAGAATTTTAGAAATGAGGAGAGATTTCTGGCCAGGACATCTTGACAGTGGGCTGGATCTGACCTTACTCACATGTACAAGAGTAGGAAATATATTTAACATAGTATTCAGAGTTTTATTTTTGAGAATTATAAGATATTAGTTCTGCCTACCTGTTTCCCAGCAGCGATGTTCACCATGATTTGTAAGCAAGAAGAACATGAGGTTATCCAAAGTTAGAGGGTTTCTTCATTTTATTTGCTTTCATTTTAAGGTCCTAAAGAGACCTAAGCTTAAATGTGTTGGACAGTTATGTTAGAAATCACAGGTTTGTGATTGCATCAGTATACCACAGATATAAAACCATGAATTCTATACATACTCAAAAGTAGGTAAATAAAGTTTCTGTATTGATAAATACTGTAAAGAATATGAGGTATAATATACAGTCATCTTTTGGAAAATCATGAAGAAAACTAAAACTGTATCATCCTAATGACAGAAATTCACTTGCATGTTGTTTCCTGAATTGAATTAATGAGGTGAACAAAATTGTATTTTTTTAAGATAAAAGTTTTAAAGGAAATAAACATATATAGTATGTGTGTGGAAATATTTGAAAAAAATATTTTTGTGTTGAGAAAAATATATAAAACTTATAATTTACTGATGAATATAATAAATATACTGTTTTTTTGAGAGCTTTTTTTTTCCATAGGCCTCCTCTAATACCAAAAAAGGTAACATTTGATTTATTTGATGACACTGACTAACAGAAATAAATTTATATGTTTTTTTCCAACAGCACAAGCCAGTTGTCTCACATATAATTTCATTTTTATACCACAATTTTTGTTCATTCTAATACACATTTTAAGAATAAAAATTGAAATTCAAGTCAAGAACTCTGCATTCTTTTGTTAGAAAACTGAGGAGTTATTAGTAACTATAATTTTAATATATATTTATGATCTTTTAAATTCTGAAATCAATCATTAATGTTGGAACATAATGGGTTTAAATAGCATAAATCAGACCAGCCTCAACTTCATCTTTCTCCTACTTTTAATGATACTTCTGAGACCCAGTGGATATATTTCATAGTAAGGTCTTCAAATACTTTACCATGGGTTTTATACATGATTAATCAATATAAATACTGACTGTTATTGATCATTAGCTTCTCAGAGGTTTCTTAACCCTTAAATCACCCTAATAATGTCCTCATAAACTAGGGATGTCTACTATTACTCTTCCTTGTGTGCTATAGCTGTCATGCTATTAAGTAGTACCATCTTTGCCATCTGTGAAAAAATACTGCTTTAATATAAAGAACATAATTCTCATTGTCACTAACATTGACATTCTGTACTACAATCAACACTCCTGAAAGTGAGCAGAATGGTGGTTGTCAGGGACTAGGTGAGGAGAGGATGGGGGGGATGTTGGTAAAAGGGCACAAACTTTCGGTTATAAGATGAATAACTCCTGGCTACCTGAGGTACAGTGTGGTGACTATTGTTAATAATACTTTATTGTTTACTTGATATTTACTAAGAGTAGGACTTCAGTGTTCTCACCATACACATACATATACAATGGTAACTGTGAGGTATGGATGTGTTAATTAACTTGGTTGTGGTAATCATTTCACAATATGTATGTATGTTATAATCATCACACTGTACACCCTACATATATGTCACTCTTAAAATTTTTTCTATCAACTATACCTCAATAAAAAAAGGACTCTCTTCTCTTTCAAATAACTCATAACAGTTATATAATTTAACATCATGGCATACATTTAATTGTTCATGGTAGTTGTTGAACAAAGATCAAATACATAAAATTTTTAACATGAAAAATATTGCTTTTTGACTGATCAATATCACTAATACATTTTCATAACTTCAGTTGAATAAAATAATTTTGAAACAATTTTATGGAATTAAATTAATAGAAAATCAAATTTAGATAAAATCTATTAACTTGTTTATTTAGTCTACTCAGTCTTTAGTCATTTCTAAAAATGTGGAACTATCCAAATTTCAGAGATAGAGGTCAATTTCATTACCACTGACCGTGATAAAGCTAGTACAGAAAGCTGTGAAACACACACACACATATACATATATATATTTGGATTTTGTTCTTCTGGGGTGACTTAGATATACTGCAAAATAACATACTTCTTGATATTTTAGAACACTATTGTAGTTAGAACTGTGGTGTGAGAAAACAATGATATTTGGAAATACTGAAGGCTGAGGTCAGTACCTGTGAAAAAAATAAGAGGAGAAAAGATGGGAGAAAAGATAGTTTTTAATCCTGGCAACACACATTTCTCCTCTGCTCCTTCAACTCCTTCTTTCCCTCCTTCTGATTTTCCTTCTCCTCCATGTTGTTCATCTAATCTGTCTCTTCTTTTTCTTCCTACTCGTTCATCTTTGTCTATCTTCTTCTTCTTCTTCCTTTTTTTTTTTTAATTGTACTTTAGGTTCTGGGGTACATGTGCAGATCACGCAGGATTGTTGCATAGGTACATACTTGGCAAGGTGGTTTGCTGCCTTCATCCCCCCCATCACCTATATCTGATACTTCTCCCCCTCATTATCCCTCCCCACCCTCCTCACCACCTGTTGTCCCTCCCCTAGCCCCCCAACTGACTGAAATGTGTGATGCTCCCCTCCCTGTGTCCACACGTTCTAATTGTTCAACATCCACCTATGAGTCATAACATGTGGTGCTTGGTTTTCTGTTCTTGTGTCAGTTTTCTGAAAATGATGGTTTCCAGACTCATCCATGTCCCTGCAAATGTCACAAACTCATCATATTTTATGGCTGCATAGTATTCCATGGTGTATATGTACCACATTTTCTTTGTCCAGTCTAACATTGATGGACGGTTGGGTTGTTTCCAGGTCTTTGCTACTGTAAACAGTGTCGCAATGAACGTACATGTGCATGTGTTTTTAAAACAGAACAATTTGTAATTCTTTGGGTATATACCCAGTAATGAGATTGCTGGGTCAAATGGAATTTCTATTTCTAGGTCCTTGAGGAATCGCCACACTGTCTTCCACAATGGTTGAACTAATTTGCACTCCCACCAACAGTGTAAAAATGTTCCCATTTCTCCACATCCTCTCCAGCACCTGTTGTCTCCAGATTTTTTAATGATCACCATTCTAACTGATGTGAGATGGTATCTCAATGTGGTTTTGATTTGCATTTCTCTAATGACCAGGGATGATGAACATTTTTTCATAGGTTTGTTGGCCTCATAGATGTCTTCTTTTGTAAAGGGTCCATTCATATCCTTCACCCACTTTTGGATGGGTTTGTTTGTTTGTTTTTCTTATAAATCAGTTTTAGTTCTTTGTCGATTCTAGATATTAGCCCTTTGTCAGATGGGTAGATTGCAAATTTTTTTTCCCATTCTGTTGGTTGTTGCTTCACTAGAATGATTGTCTTCTTTGCTGACAGAAGCTCTGGAGTTTAATTAAATCCCATTTGTCTATTTTGGCTTTTGTTGCCATTGCTTTTGGTGTTTTAGTCATGAAGTCCTTGCCTATGACTGTGTGCTGAATGGTTTTGCCTAGGTTTTCCTTCTAGGGTTTTTATGGTGTTAGGTCTTATGTTTAAGTCTTTAATCCATCGGGAGTTAATTTTAGTGTAAGGTGTTAGGAAGGGTTCCAGTTTCTGCTTTCTGCACATTGCTAGCCAGTTTTCCCAACACCATTTATTAAACAGGGAATCCTTTCCCTATTGCTTGTTTTTCTCAGATTTGTCAAAAGTCAGATGATTTTAGATGTGTGGTGTTGCTTCTGAGGCCTCTGTTCTGTTCCATTGGACTATGTCTCTGTTTTGGTACCAGTACCATGCTGTTTTGATTACTGTGGCCTTGTAGTGTAGTTTGAAGTCAGGTAACATGATGCCTTCAGCTTTGTTCTTTTTGCTTAGGATTTTTTTGGCTATGTGGGCTCTCTTTTGGTTCCATATGAAGTTTGAAGTGGGTTTTTCCAGTTCTGTGAAGAAGGTCATTGGTAGCTTGCTGGAGATAGCATTGAATATATTAATTAGTTTGGGCAATATGGCCATTTTCATGAGGTTAATTCTTCCCAACCATGAGCATGGAATGTTTTTTCATCTGTTTGTTTCCTCTCTTATTTCATTGAACAGTGGTTTATAGTTCTCCTTGAAGGGGTCCTTTACACCCTTTTTAGTTGTGTTCCTAGGTATTTTATTCTCTTTGTAGCAATTGTGAATGGTAGTTTGTTCTTGATTTGGCTCTCTTTAAGTCTCTTATTGGTGATTTCTGCACGTTGATTTTGTATCCTGAGACTGCTGAAGTTGCTTATTAGTTTCAGGAGATTTTGGGCTGAGACAATGGGTCTTCTAAATATATAATCATGTCATCTGCAAATAGAGACAATTTGGCTTCCTCTTTCCTAATTGAGTACCCTTTATTTCTTTTTCTTGCCTGATTGCTCTGGCTAGAACTTTCAACCCTATATTGAATAGGAGCGGTGAAAGAGGGCATTCTTGTTCTGTGCCTAACTTCAAAGGGAATGCTTCCAGTTTTTGCCCATTCAGTATGATATTGGCTGTGGGTTTGTCAAAAATAGCTTTTATAATGTTGTGATATGTACCATCGATACCTAGTTTATTGAGGGTTTTTAGTATAAAGCGCTGTTGAATTTTGTTGAGAGTCTTCACTGCATGTATTGAGATAATCATGTAGTTTTTGTCTTTGGTTCTGTTTATGTGATGAATTACATTTATAGACTCATGTGTGTTGAACCAGCCTTGCATCCCCGGGATGAAGCCTACTTGATCATGATGAATAAGCTTTTTGAATTGAAGTTGCATTCTGTTTGCCAGTAGTTTATTGAAGATTTTTGTTTCAGTGTTCATCATGGATATTGTCCTGAAGTTTTCTTTTTCAGTTGTGTCTATGCCAGGTTTTGGTATTAGATTGATGTTGGTCTCATAAAATGAGTTTGGGAGGATTCCCCTCTTTTTTGTATTTTTTGGAATAGTTTCAGAAGGAATGGTATCAGCTCCTCTTTGTAAGTCTGGTAGCATTCGGCTGTAAGCCCATCTGGACCTGGGAATTTTTTAGTTGGTAGGATATTAATTGCTGCCTCAACTTTCAGCCCTTGTTATTGGTCTATTCAGGGATTCAACTTCTTCCTGGTTTAGTCTTGGGAGACTGCAAATGTCCAGAAATTTATCCATTTCTTCCATAATTATTGGTTTGTGTGTGTAGAGTTGTTTGTAGTAATCTTGGATGGTAGTTTGTATTTCTGTGAAATTGGTGGTTATTTCCCCTTTATCGTTTTTTATTGCATCTATTTGATTTTTCTCTCTTTTCTTTTTATTAGTCTGGCTAATGTTCTATCTATTTTGTTGATCTTTCCAAAAAACCAGCTTCTTGATTTGTTGATTTTTTGAAGGGATTTTTGTGTCTCTATCTCCTTCAGTTCTGCTCTGATCTTAGTTATTTCTTGTCTTCTGCTATGTTTTGAGTTTTTTTTTTATCTTGCTCCACTAACTCTTTTAATTTTGATGATAGGCTGTCAATTTTAGACTTTATTTGATCCTCACCTGGGCATTCATTGCTAGGAATTTCCCTCTAGACACTGCTTTAAATGTGTCCCAGAGATTCTGGTATGTTGTGTCTTCATTCTCGTTAGTTTTGAAGAACATCTTTATTTCTGCCTTCATTTCATTGTTTATCCAGTCAACATTCAGGAGCTAGTTGTTCATTTTCCATGAAGTTGTGCAGTTTTGAGTTAGTTTCTTAATACTGAGTTCTAATTTGATTGCACTGTGGTCTGAGAGACTGTTTATTATGATTTCCATTCTTTTGCATTTGCTGAGGAGTAATTTATTTCCAATTATGTGGTCAATTTTAGAGTAAGTGCAATGTGGTGCTGAGAAAAATATATATTCTGTGGACTTGGGGTTAAGAGTTCTGTAAATGTCTATTAGGTTCACTTGGTTCAGATCTTCATTCAAGTCCTGGATTTCCTTTTTGAATTTCTGTCTCATTAATCTATCTAATATTGACAGTGGAATGTTAAAGTCTCCCACTATTATTGCATGGGAGTCTAAGTCTCTTTGTAGGTCATGAAGGACTTGCTTTATGTATCTGGGTGCTCCTGTATTGGGTACATATATATTAAGAATAGTTAGCTCTTCTTGTTGTATTGATCCTTTTACTGTTATTTAATGCCCTTCTTTGTCTCTTTTGATTTTTACTTGATTTAATGTCCATTTTATCAGAGACTAGGATTGCAACCCCTGCTTTTTTTCTCTCCATTTGCTTGGTAAATCTTCTTCCATCCCTTTATTTTGTGTCTTTGCATGTGAGATGGGTCTCCTGAATACAGCACACAGATGATTCTTGGCTTTTTATCCAATTTTCCCATCTGTGTCTTTGACTGGGGCCTTTATTCTGTTTACATTTAATGTTAATGTTGTTATTTGTGAATTTGATCCTGCCATTTTATTACTCGGTGGTTGTTTTGCCTTTTTGTTGGTGTAATTTCTTAATTGCATTATTGGTCTTTACCATTTGGTTTTTTTTTGCAGTGGCTGGTACTGCTTTTTCCTTTCTGTGTTTAGTGCTTCCTTCAGGAACTTTTGTAGGGCAGGTCTGGTAGTGATAAAATCTCTCAGCAATTGTTTGTCCATAAAGGATTTCATTTCTCTATCACTTATGAAGCTTAGTTTTGCTGTAAATGAAATTCTGGGTTGAAAGTTCTTTTCTTTAAGGATGTTGAATATTGCCCCCCCACTCTCTTTTGGCTTGTAGGATTTCTGCCAAGAGATCCACTGGTGTGCTTCCCTTTGTGAGTGACCTGACCATTCTCTCTGGCTTCCCTTAGTATTTTTTCCTTTGTTTCAACCCTGGTGAACCTGAGGATTATGTGCCTTGGGGTTGGTCTTCTACATGAGTATAGTTGTGGTGTTCTTTGCATTTCCTGTATTTGAATGTTGGCCTCCCTTGCTAGGTTGGGGAATTTCTCCTGAATAATATCCTAAGAGTGTTTTCCAGCTTGGATTCATTCTCCCTGTCATTTTCCAGTACATCAATCAGGCATAGATTAGGTCTTTTCACTGTAATCCCATGTTTCTTGAAGGTTTTGCTCATTTCTTTTCACTCTTTGTTCTCTTTTCTTGCCTTCTCATTTTATTTCATTGAGTTGATCTTCAATCTCTGATATTTTTCTCTGCTTGATCTATTCAGCTACTGAAACTTGTGTATGCTTCATGAAGTTCTCGTGCTGTGTCTTTCAGCTCCATCAAGTTGTTTATGTTCTTCTCTAAGCTGGTTATTCTAGTTAGCATTTCGTCTAACCTTTCTTCAAGGATTTCAGTTTCTTTGCATTGGGATAGAACATGTTCCTTTAACTCAGAGAAGTTTGTTATTACCCACCTTCTGAAGCCTGCTTCTGTCAATTCATCAAATTCATTCTCCATCCTGCTTTGTTCCCTTGCTGGTGAGGAGTTGTGATCTCATGGTAGGGGTGAGATGTTCTGTTTTTTCTTGTTTCATTCTTCTTGAGCTGGTTTCTTCCCATCTGGTTGGATTTATATAGTTCTGATCTCAGGTAGCTGCTTGGGGAGGCGGCCTTTCTTTTGTCCGCCTGCAGAGGCACTGCATGGCTGCCACAGATTCAGAGGAGCTGCTGTGTCTTTTATTTACTCAGGAAAATTAGGCGGGCTTCCTCAGTGGTAGCTTCCCTTCCCCCTGCTGAGCTCGATTATTCCTGATTGCTCTCTAACTGATGTTCTGGGTTCATCACTCTGGAGTGAGAGATTTTTAGGCTGCTGGGCTTTGGGCGGAGGTGGGGTACCCTTCCTGCCATTTGGGCTGTTTTCTTGTGATCAGTTCCTCTTCTTTCTGGTGGGCAGGTAGCTCCATCCCACTGGCTTTTTGGCTTTCTTGGCATCAGCCAGTGCTTCCACCTAGCTCTATGCTGACAGCCTTGGCGCTGGCCATAGTTGCTGTTCTGCCCTGTTCAGGCAGCTCGCTGAGGCTTTTCAGCCCTGTGAAGATATCTTGTTCTGTGGGTTTTAGAGGACTTGAGTGGAGCACTATGTCTGAAGTCCCAGAGGGGGAAATCCCCCCAGTCCTCTGGTAGGCCACCTTGCCTCAACTTGCCCTATTTGGTTTATATCCACTGTCCAATCAGCCCCCCAAAATGAACCTGGTATCTCATTTGGAATTGTGGAGACCACTTGACTTCTATGTCTCTCTCTCACTGTCTATTTCACTTCTTAGATAATTATTCTTTTCATATTGTTGTGCCTGAAGTAATTAATATTTATCATCTGGGACTTATGCAATGAATCATGTGACACTTTTAAATTTAATAGAAATGAAGACATTTCATTTTTTAAAATGAAAAAAAAAAAAAATAAGACCTAGGTCAAGAAAAGGAAAGTCCAAAGATTTTTTTGTTTGTTTGTTTGTTTGTTTTAATTTTTTTTCCTAATGCCATTTTAGCACTTTTGCTAGCAACTAGGGTTTTCTTGTGAATATAATGTAAGTTCTATTGTCAAGGAGCTTAAAAATTAGTGAAGGAGGCAGAAAAGATAGAAATTGTTACCTGATGTGCTAACTACTAACTTAGAATAAATAACCATGTAAAGCACAGTGTAGGGACATTTTAATGGAGATTTGGTTCAGAAGAATATCCTAGTCTACAATGTGTAAGTTGGGATGTGAAAGATGAATTGTAACTCATCTAGCAAAGGGGGAGCAGGAAGAGGGCAAAGGAAACGTTTTCCAAATAGGTCAAATAGCATTCATTTATTCATGCATTCAGGCTTGAGTTTATTCATTCAACAACCTTATATTTTGAACACCTATAATGTCCTAGGGATGGTTCTAGATATTAGGGGTCCAAATTTAGGGAGAAAATATACAATGTTCCTGCCATCACAGAGCTTACAATCTTGTGGCTCTGAATCTTGTGGAAAAAGAATACAGTAACTCTATTCTGTGATTCATTTTTCATAAATGTGTCTCTTTGCTATCACAAAACTTACAATCTTGTGGCAAAGGGAGACAAAAAGAATATCACAGTAATGCAGTTGACCTCTGAGCAATGCAGGGGTTAGGGATGCTGATCCCTTTGCAGTAAAAAATTTGTACATAACTTCTGACTCCCCTTAACCTTAACTACTGATATCCTACTGCTCGCCAGAAGCCTTACAGATAATATAATCAGTTGATTAACATATATTTTGTATGTTATATATATTTTATGTTATATTTCTATTATAATGCAAGCTAGATAAAAGGTTATTAAGAAAATCATAAGAAAGAAAAAACATATTTACTGTTCATTAAGTGGATTATTATAAATGTCTTCATCTTTGCCATCTTCATGTTCAGGCTGAGGAGAAGATGATGAATTGGACTTGCTGATTCAGGGTGGTCGAGGAGGGAGGAAATCTGCATATAAGTGGACTCCCATTGTTCACTCATGTTGTTCAGGGGTCAACTGTATATGTACAATTGTGACTGTGTCCTATATACTGTACTATCAATGCATACAAGTAAAAGCAGTAACTTAAGAAGAATACGAGTTAGCGAGGCAAATTCTACAGTTGGGGGTGGTGGTTGTATAGGAAAGTGAGAAAAATGGAGACTAGATCACAGCATGTTCAGATGTCCTGTGATGGAAGAGTAAGCAAAGGTTATATTTCCATTTCCAAAAAGATTAATGAAATTAGACAATTATTGAAGAGTATCCTGAGTTGATTCAGAAGATCAGACAGGTTATTGCTGTTATTTAGGTAGCTTTGCTAATTTTATCTAAATGCAGTAGGAGTATAGATGAAGAGAAAAACATCATTAAAAAAATTTTAATAGCTAAAATAAATTACTAAGACTGGTCATTACTTACCAAAATTGAACCTATACATTCACCATAACACAGGAATATGACTCATAGATAAGTTCAACATACATAGACACACACATATACGTGCATTCAAAGACTTACATAGGCTGGGTGCAGTGACTCACACCTGTAATCCCAGCTCTTTGGGAGGCTGAGGTGGGTGGATCACTTGAGGCCAGAAGTTTGAGACCAGCTTGGCCAGCATGGTGAAATCCTGTCTCTACTAAAAATGCAAAGAATTAGCCAGGTGTGGTGGTGCACCTGTAGTTGCATCGGCTCAGGAGGTTGAGGCAGGAGAATCACTTGAACCAGGGAGGTCAAGGTTGCAGTGACTTGAGATCATACCACTTCACTCCAGCCTGGGTGACAGAGTAAGACTCTGTCTCAAAAGAGAAAACAAAAGAATTTTACAAAGATGTTTACACTAGAATTAACATTGTTGATATTTGGAAGTTGACATGTCTTTATCATGTATAAGGAGAAATGTCAAGCAGGCAGGGAGATACAAGTTCTGCAATTCATGTAAAAGTTCTGAGCTTGAAAAATATTTTTTTTTTTTTCTTCTTCAGCTTTTAAGTTCCAGGGTATATGTGTGGGATGTGCAGGTTTGTTACATAAGTAAACATGTGTCATGGTAGTTTGCTATACAGATCAACTCATCACCTAGGTATTAAGCCTAGCATCCATTAAGTATTCTTCCTGATGCTCTCCCCCTCCCCCAGTACCCCCAACAGCCCCAGTGTGTGTTGTTCCCCCGCTGTATGTCCATGTGTTCTCATTGTTCAGCTCCCACTTATACATGAGAACATGCAATATTTGGTTTCCCTGTTTCTGCGTTAGTTTGCTGAGGATAATGGCCTCCAACTCAGTCCATGTCCCTTCAAGGACATAATCTCATTTCATTTTATTGCTGCATAATATTTCATGGTGTATATGGACCACATTTTTTTATCCAGTCTATCTTTGATGGGCATTTGGGTTACTTCCATATCTTTGCTATTGTGAATAGTGCTGCAGTAAACATATTTGTGCATGTATCTTTATAATAGAATGATTTATATTCCTTTGGGTATATATTCAGTAATAGGACTACTAGGTTGAATAATATTTTTGCTTCTAGATCTTTGAGGAGTCACCGCACTGTGTTCCACAATGGTTGAAATAATTTACATTCCCACCATCAATGTAAAAGCATTCCTTTTTTCTTGCAATCTCACCAGCCTCTGTTGTTTCTTGATTTTTTTAATAATCACCATTCTGACTGGCATGAGATGGTATGTCATTGTGGTTTTGATTTGCATTTCTCTAATGATTAGTGATGGTGAGCTTTTTTTCAAATGTTTGTTGGCTGCATGAATGTCTTCCTTTGAGAAGTGTCTGTTAATGTCCTTTGCCTGCTTTTTAATGTTTTTTTTCTTATAAATTTGTTTAAGTTTCTTGTAGACTTTGAATATTAGACCTTTGTCAGATGGATAGATTGCAAAAAATTTCTCCCATTCTATAGGTTGTCTGTTCACTCAGATGATAGTTTCTTTTGCTGTACAGAAGCTCTTTAGTTTAATTAGGTCCATTTGTCAATTTTTGCTTTTGTTGAAATTGTTTTTGATATTTTCATCATGAAATCTTGGTGCCTATGTCCTGAATGGTATTGCCTAGATTTTCTTCTAGGGTTTTTATAGTTTTGAGTTTTACATTTAAGTGTTTAATCCATCTTGAGTTAATTTTTGTATATGGTGTAGTTTCAATTTTCTACATATGGCTGGCCAGTTCTTCCAGCACCATTTATTAAATAGGGAGTCCTTTCTCCTGTGTCTTGTTTTTGACAGTTTGAAAATTCTTTGGCAATTTCAAAATTCTTTTCAAATTGTGTTGGAAAGATATCAATGGGTTTTAGACAACAGAATGCTATGATCAAAGTATTATTTGGAAAATAGGCAATAGGGAAACAATAGTGGAGAAACGGGATGCGGTTGCTATAGTCTGCAAAAAAAAAAAAAATGAAGCTGACAGAGGAGGTGGAGAAAAAGAGGTTGAATTTTACATACATTTTGGTGGTTGTATTAATGGAACTTAATGATAAAGTGGAGGTGGGGAATAAGAAAAAAGGTCAAAGATGACTCTTAAGTTTTCATGAATAGTGAGAAACAGTTTAAGAAAATCAAAGAGTCAGTATTTCTATTTTAAAATCTTATTAGTTATCCCAGCGAAGTCTTCTAGGCACTTTGATGTATATACCCAAAGGAAACTCAGTGGTAGATTCAGGCTGGAGGTTCAGATTTGAGAGCCTTATTACATTAATTAGACAAATATTGGTTGAACTCTGTAAGATATTGCTTTAGAAACTAAGGAATAGGCAATACTGCTAGTAGGAAGTGATACAGCAGAAAAGTATAAACAATCAAGTGCTTTCGTATAACATATTCTAGTTGCAGAAAATTTTTAAAGATAATTTTAATTAGCTGAAACTCATAGAACATATTCTATCTTTAAAGAACTGTTTTAGGTCAGGCACAGTGGCTCACGCCTGTAATCCTAGCACTATGGGAGGCCGAAATGGGCAGATTGCCTGAGCTCAGGAGTTTGGGACACCTTGGACAACATGGTGAAACCTCTGCTAAAATGCCTCTACTAAAATACAAAAAATTAGCCAGGCATGGCAGCATGCGCCTGTAGTCCCAGCTTCGGGAGGCTGAAGCAGGAGAATTGCTTGAACCTGGGAGGCAGAAGTTGCAGTGAGCCGAGACTGTGCCACTGCACTCCGCCTGGGCAACAGAGAAAGAGTTCATCTCAAAAAAAAAAAAAAAAGAATTGTTTTAAAAGCACTTTCATGTAGTTGTTCATTTAATCTTCTCAACTCTGTAAAGTAAATGCTATGATTATCACTGTAATTTTGTTTTAAATTTCTTAAATCCCCAAGCAAATACACAGGTTCCCCAAATCAAATTTCAAGTGTTGAAAAGTACAATGCAGAAAAATATAGTAGCACCACGAGATAGACTACTACAGACTAATGGAGTCTGACCTGCTAGATATTTCTAGATTGGGTAGTCACAGAGATGACATTTGGTGAGCTATCAAATACCAGGAAGAAGAGCATTCATACTAAAAGACAGGCAAAGCTTAAAATACTATAATTGGAACATTTGTCTTGTATTCAGGGCTCAAGGACATCAGAAGGATCACTGCCTCTAGAGTAGAGGCAAGAGAAGGACAGTTGTAAGAAATGTGATCAGGTTTGTTATTGGGGGAGATTTTATTGAAAGTGGTGATACTGCACAAGAGAGAGCAAGAATAGAAAGGAAAAAATGTAAGAGGACACACCCTGGGGCAATCCATCATTTAGAATGCTGCACTGAAAGCATCCTAGGTAGAAAAAGCCAATCGGTTTGATATACGGAAGAAAGGAGGAGACACCATGTCTCTTCCTTCAAATGCTGAATACATTAAAAGGAAAGGTTAAATAAAAAAGAAAAGAAAAACAGATAATAGGAGAGGCTTTCTGAAGAGCTTGGAATATATTGTCTCCAAAGCACAGAGGAAAAGACTGGGTTAACTTAAGCAGTACAGTTCCTCTTTCATGAGAGGAAGAATGCAGTAAATGATTTATGAATGTAGATAGATCTGTAATTCAACTTGAAAAAATGAGGGAATTCTCATCTGATTTCTTCTGTTGTTTGGAAAGGTAGAGTGTTAAAATAGTTTAGAAGGGGTGCTAGAGACTAAAATAATTCAATTAACATAGATGAAGCATAAATTTTGGATGATAAGGTAGAAGAATGTGGACAAAGGTGATGCTTTCTTACTAGAACAATCTAGGCAGGGTCCCCCAGTGTTCCCCACCTTTTGTTCTTTATCCTGACCAAGTAACACAGAGTACTTTGGCTGCTCTGTGACTAAGCCAGCAACATGTTTTCTTCTCCAAGCCAGAGTGTCGAACATTGCTAGGTACTGATAAAGTTGTTTAGGTTGTTGCTTGAAACACTGATAGATCAACTAGGTTGCTTCATATGTAGAAACTAGTCCTGGCCCTAAGTCATATTCCTTAAACCTTAATATAAACTCATAACACAACTTCCTTTTTAAGGAGAACATCTCTTGTCTTTCTGTCTGTCTTGAGGACTCTGAAGTCTTCCGTATGTGAGCTCCCCCTAATGAATGCTTTAGACTAATCACCCTGGTATTTAGAGTTTCTTTCTTGGAATCCCAACTATCCCTATCTTGGGTTGTTTTGGGGCAGTCCTTTGCAGTAATTCACTGCCGTTGTTTTTAGGGAAATTCCAGCTATGGATCTGCACAAACAGATCAAGGTAAGAACATGCAAGACGCAGAGGACTAAAGAAATTGAATAGCATGTGAAAGAGTGTGTCTATTTATATTAAGGCAATGGAGAAAAAATTATTAAGGAAATAGATGTATCGAAAAAGTTATGTTTTCTCATCATTGTTTCATATGTTAACTGTAGAAATTCACTATGACATACAGAAATAATCCTAACACATTTTTCACACATTATTTTCCACCCTTTTCAGTTTTTAGAACAACATAAATTGATATAAATTGCTGATTAGAGAATTGAAGATGTTTTAATCTATAATTTGTATGTGTTTACTGAGAAGAAAATATGCTTAATGTACTATATTTCTATATAACTAAAAGCTTATATAATATATAGATTCATATATATATATATACACACATACAATTATAAATACCGTAAAACACATATCCCATTATCATTCAGAGACCACTGATAAAAGGAATGTTCAGAAATGCTACTGAAAAAAAAATGGAACATTCTGCCACCAACATATTATACAGAGTTCTGAAGTGAACATAAATTTACTGCTTACTAGAGATATGTTAACTTATCTCTGTCTCTGTATCTTTCTCTCCTTCATTCTTTCATCACCCCATTCTTCTCTCTCCAACCTCTTTCTTCTTTCATCTCTCTTTCTTTATAAATAGAGGCAGCTTGGAAGTTATTAGTAATGTTTACCTAAGTTCTATGTTGTCAGTCTAGACATATGATTGGATTACATGTCACTGTCTCATTAAATTAATTATAGGCTAGCAACTCGCTTTGGCCAATGAAACCTGAGCAGAAGTTACATCTGTAACTTTGTGGTAGAAACTTTAAGATCCATTGTGCAACTAACTTCTTTTCCATGGTCATGATGTAAGTAGCAATATGTGTTAAGGGGATGTCTCCATTAACTTGAGTTGCTGGGTAACAGTGATGAGAAGAGACCTTCTGTTCAGTAAATAAGCGTTTAATGAAAAAATCCTTTGAGGTTTGGTGGTGTTTGTTCCTTGAGTATAATTCTGACTGATACAGGATACTAAACTGACAGTGGAATTTCTAACAGTAAATTTAACTTTTATATAATTGGAGAAAATAATTGCCAGCCTGTAATTTTATGCCAAGAAAAGCAATCTTTCAGGAAGAAATAGAAAACCATTTTTCTATAATCTGAGACATATGCAGAAAGATTTTGCCATGAGGAAACCCTCACTAAAGATAATTTAAGTTTATTTTACAAGCTGAAGGAAAGTAAGCCAAATACAAAGTTTAAATTGAAAGAAGAAAGAAAAATGGTATAAAGATGTGGATAAATTCAAATAATCATTAACTATATGAAAAATAATAATACTATTTTCTACATAAAATAATTTTAAAAGATAATTGAGTGGAATGACGTTCAAGTGTTGCAGATTCTTTACACCATTTGGAAGAAGAACAAATAATTGATTAATTTTAGAACTTGATAAATATATGCATGGTAATATTTTAGTAACCCATAAACAGTAGAAAGAAATATTGCTTATTATACTATTTCTTCATGTCTGATGTTCCAAGATTCCTTCTTTTATCGTTTCCTGCCATTTTGAAAACTTATTCTAGGTTTTTTCCTTAGGGAAAGTCTATTGGCAACAGCTTTTCTCAATTTTCCTTTATCTAAGGATGTCTTGCTTTCTCTTTCATTCCTGAAGGTTATTTTTGCTAAATATAGAATTGTGGGTTGGCAATTTATTTTCTTTCCTGTTGAAAAATATTGTGCCACTTCCTTCTGGTCTCCATGGTTTCTGATAAGAAATCTGCTATCATTAGAATTGGTTTTTCCCTATAGAGGTAACATACTGTTTCTCTTTTGCTTTTCTCAATATTTTTTCCCATTGGTCTCCACAAATCCATACAATATTTTTGTGCCTTAGGGTTAGGAAAATATGTCTTACAACACAAATTCAACTAACATAAATGTAATAATTTATAAATTCAACTTCATATAAATTTGACAGTTATCTATTGTCAATAATAATACAAATCGCAATGCAAATAGGAATAGGAAAATATATATTAAAGACTATAATAACAAAGATTCAATACCTAGCATATATAAAAAGCTCTACCAATTAATTTAAAAAAGACAACACAACAGATAAATGAACAAAATACTTAAACTGGAACTTCACAAATTCCAAATGAAAAGTTGCTCAACATTATTAGTAATCAGGAAAATGCAATTAATTATTATTAAAATTTTTAAAGAAAGACAAAACTTTAAATTTAGTTAATTGTAAAGTGTTTGAAAGAATATGGTAGCACTCAGGATTTCTTGAGTAGATTCATAGAGTTTAATGTTCAGTATGTTTTTTAAGAAGTGTCTTTGGCCTAATGTCTGCAGAAGGGAGGGGAACAGGATTGGGAAGAAAAAAAAAAATTCAAGCTGACCGCAGAAAACGTGTCTGCCCTAGAATAATCTACTGTTCTACCAGAATTCTCTGCCTTGGGTAAAATGGGCAATCTTTTACACCTTCATCTGAGTAAGTCACTGGAAGTTGGCCATCCCCTGGAAGGATGCGACCATGGTGAGGCAGCTCTCAGCAGCTAAGACAATCCCTGGAGAAGTTCAGAGCAGGTGGTTGTCCAATGCAGCTCTGCCAGCAACTGGCTCTTCTTTGAAGAAGAATCTGGACAGTGCATCACTGTGTCTATAACAAATGTGAATTCTCATACACCACTGTAGTTCTGTACAAAGTAGTTAGTACAACCACTTTGAAGAACAATTTAGAATTATCTAATAAAGTTGTAGATGTCCACTCTCTATAATCCAGTAATTCCACTTCCAAATATATTATGCATGCTTCTCACACTTAAAAGAGTGTGTCAGAATCAGTGAGAAGCTTCATTAAGATAGATTACTGGGTCCAAATGCTAAGTTTCTGATTAACCATATCTGGGGTAAAACTAAAAAATTTTGCATTTGTAACATTACTCCCCAGATAATGTTGTTGCTGGTCCAGAGATCCCATTTTGAAGACAACTGTTTGTAGAAAATGTATGTCTCATCACTCTCCACCCCACCCCAACAAACACACATGCACCTGTATATCTAAGTATTGTTTATAAAAGCTGGAAATTATCCAGGAGAATGGATATATGAATTGTAAAATAGTCATGCAATAGTATTGTATACAGTAATAAAAATGAAGTAATCACATGCAACCACATAGATAAATGTTAAAATATTCAGAAATCTATATTAGTAATTCATGTGAGTGAGTAATTTATTCTTAAGAAAAGATGGTTATCACAAATGTCACAATGTTGATTTTGGAAAAAGGAAAATATTTGTGTTGAGGAATGGGCTCACAGGAGGGATGCTTCCGTAATATTAATAATGTTCCATTTCTTGATTTGTGTGGTAGTACATTGACATTCATAATTATTCTCTAAATTGCATATATCTATTTTATGTGCTTTTTTGTATGGATGATATATCTCATCATAAAATAGAAATAAAATAAATGAATGGCATAGGAAATTTCTGTAATGAAATATCCATTGAAAAGATTAACTCTAATATAAAATCACTTTTATATTGTACCGCGACTATTTGGAATCTCATTAAGTTTACAACAGTTACTTCCCATTGAAATGGCTTCTTTCCCCCTGAAGACAGTGTTAACTCTAGTCAGCTATTTCATTGCTCCATGAGTAGCTGAACCTGTCCTGTTTTTCAAAGGACACAAGAATCAGGTAACACTTTTACAAAGCCCCAAACTTTCTCTAAAGTTTGTCCATGGAAATGCTTGCAAACCATTCCCTTTGTAATTTATTATCTGATTAAATACATTGGCATATTTGTTGGTTATTTACAAATAATTTCAAGTAATTATTATTAAAATTGCTACAAGAAACTAAGCATTTAATTAAGTAAAGTTAAAAAGTGCTTAACTTTTAAAGAATTTCCTATGGAGGAGTGACCTGCCATTGTTAACTGTGATGCCTGGAAATGAGTATGTTTTCACCATTTCTTTTCCTCTTCTTCTCCATCTTCTCCTTCTGCTCCTCCTCCTCCTCTTTCAACTCCCTTCCCCTTCCCCTTCCCCTTCCCCTCTCCCCTCCCCCTTCCCCTTCCCTTTCCCCTCCCCCCTCCTCCTCCTTCTTCTCCTTCTTCTTTTTCCTCTCTCTTCAACTTCCTCTAACTTTACCATTCTATCAATTAACTCAGAGCCATGAATATTACTGTTACAATGTATGATCAAATGTAGAGGAAACTGTAAAAAGGATAACTTCCAGTGCTTTAGAAGAGACGCTCAACAAATTAAAATAACCCATGGCAATGAAAGGAGGCCATCTAGCTAAAGGAAATGAATATATATTCACTGTTAAGCATTTTGCAACTTTGTGGAAGCTAATGTTTTTTCTACTATGTCATGAATAAAATACCGGTCAGATCTACTACAATAAGTGTAAACAAGCTCTAGCACTTGAACTCTTTCTTTAAAATATTATCAACAACAATGTAAATCATGTTCTGTATGTTTTTCATGGATAAAATTGTTAAAATGGAAAAGCTAAAGGTATTTATTTACTTATTTCTGACAAGATCACTTGCTTCATATTGCTCTGCTTCCCACAGGAATTGCTGCTGGCTGCCACATCCATTTGGATCTTTTTGCATGACAAAAAAGCTGGTCTCCATTAAAGTATCATTTGCAATGAATTTACATCCTTCCTCAGGGATAAATCTAACCATTAGACATTTTGCAGGAAGACTGACTTTTATAGAAAACTACTGTTCTTTGGGTTCCAAGCTACATCGAAAAAAGGCCAGGGATAAAATAGAAGCATATGACTGAAAAGTGAGATAAATTAACTTTCATGTAACCTTGATGTCATTCCAAATTCCAGTGAAAAAACTAGGAAAAGTCTATGAAATTTAGGGGGATAATTGAAGGGCTATCATCTTATCTTTATAGGTGTTTGTATTCTTCACACAAAAGACTTGATATTTTAGCATACAACAGAAATTTGGAATAACTTAAAAGTTTAAGAATCTATTGAAAGTCCTATGTTCAAGATTATAGCTCTATGAAAATGTTTAAACATTTAGGAAATTTTTTTGGGACTTCCTCACCATGCTTTCTTGATACGAAAGGCAATTGTGGTGTAAGGAATATTGTTGTTGGTAATTCCTAAAAATATTTTAAATAGTGCATCACCTAATAGTTGTCAATACACATAACAGCCAGCAGAGTATTGATGGAGTGGGTACATTTATGTAATAATAAGCTTTATTTATTTCTAATATTAAACATATAGTAAGTGAATATGTAAATCCAATGTAACATTTTGGGGGATCAGATTAAATAAGTACAGATATATATTGTTAATAGTTTAATGGTAATCACTATTAAACATATTTCTAAATATTAAATATTGAACAATTAAACAATTAAAGTATTAATTTTACAAAAATCTAGAAAGAAAAACCTATACATAATAAATATAAAACAATATGGTAGAATTAATATCAAATATACAAATGTATCATTGACTATAATAAATTGAATATTTAAAAAATCTCAGATTGTACAAAAAAAGCAGAAGCTTATGTTTTTGGAAAAGTCAACCAAAAGAACACAAAAGATTGTAAGTGAATGAGCAAAGACACATGCTGTGAGAGCTATGTGTGTCCACATACATATTGTAATCAAGCCTATTTTATAAAAATCATTTTTGTTATTTTAATTTTTCCTTGTTCTTTTTTCCCTCTATGCATGATTGCTTATAAATAGTCATTTTGGTAGAGGGTAGTCAGTAATATTTGATTTACTTCATATCCTAACTCCTGGGAGTGCCCAGCCTTCAAGATTATTGAACTTGTTTTTCTTACAAGGAACGATGATTGTTAGGTCGTGCAGACCTCCTTGATGGCATCCAAAAGTTTGGCCAACCTAGGGACACAAGCAGCCTTCATCGTTGAAATATCTGACCTCCCATACACATTCCTTACTTACAAAAATCCCCCAGTTATGTTCAAAGGGAGGTCGGATTTGAGAGTTTGCTTCTCCTGTTCTCATGTTTTGGCCAAATCAAATAAATCTTTCTCTGCTCTTATGGGCTGACATGTCAGTGTTTAGCTAAGTGTGCATAGGGTACTCAAATTTAGCTGTTGGGGTTTCATAATATTATATGCATATATATACATACATGCATATGTGTACATATATACATACATGCATATGTGTACATATATACATGTACATATATATACTTTTTTATAAAATTATAAAATTCATTTCCATTATTATACACAATTATAAAATCCATTTCCGTTATTTTCAGTGATCAATTAAAGCAAATCACATGAGTAAATAAGGAAAGATTAAAATATCCTGTCTTTAATTATTCTAGCTGTGTGAGAATACTTTTCAATTAAGTGATATATCTCTTATGAATATTGTTATTGAGAAGAGAAAGTGACACTTAGCAGGGGGAGAATATTTGTTTTCTACTGTTCATGTGGTTTCTTTCTTTTTTTTTTAATTTATGATCATTCTAAAAAATAAGCAGTAATTGAAAGTGAGGTGTACGTGAGCTGTTGGAGAATGTTGGGTTTCTGAAACAAATCAGATAGAATACAACACAATGTTTTGGGGACTTCCATTTGTTCTTGCGTTTGCAAGGCAGACTAAGTGTTTATAAGTTATTAATATAATAATTTCCCTTGCAGAAAGTAGAAACAGCAATTTAATAATGTAAACAAAAGCAAAGTTCTATAGTGCCATAAAGAGCTGTGGTTTTACAGGAATGTACAGCAAAATACACCTAAGTATTCTTAGCATAAATTCTGTCCAATTCATTAATCTAAATGTAGATGCTGCAGATGCAAAAATTAGTATTGGGCTTAGGAATATAAATTGAGTGTATCTTTAGCAGTATTAGAGAAATTTTTTTTATTATTTTAAATTCCAAATTATGGATTTACATTCGAATGCCTAAAAGTTTGAATTTTAAGGACAGATGTTTTGAGAGATATGAGGACATGAGAAGCCAGCATTTATTCATGTGAGAGTGTGAGGCCAGAAATAAAGCACATGCTTTCACTGCACATTAGAGACAAGAGTAAGTTTTTACCAGATTTGTTTTGTTATATAGCCTTCTGTAGGCTGGAATCTTGAAGACGAATAGGTGACATTTAACTTTGACTAAATAATATTGAAAAATATGCTGGAACAAAGTGGTCAAACACATTCTATGAGACAAAATGTTTTTCCTGAAAACAGTGAATATTCTTTCTACAAAATATAAATTATTCTGTGGGAATAAATGACAGGCTGGTGACTGGGTTTTGAGAACTGCAGCTTCAACATAGAAGGGAATGAATATCTGGAGACTCCATTAAAGAGGGTTAAGCAGCCATATTATTTATAATCATGATTAAATAGATAAGGATCAAAAAGTGAAGCTTCAGTGACTGTGAATTCTAACATTAACACCTATAATAGCAGTGTGCTTCATCTTCTTTGTTGTATATCTTCTTCCCTACTTCCTAATGAAATGTTCAGAAAAACGTTTATGTCACTTAATCAAATATTTTCAATGGTTCCTCAAATTTGCCTGTTCTGAATGTGAAGAGTATTATGTAATTTGGAATACAATATTTAAATGTATAGCGCAATACATATTAGCCTAGATAAGGGAAAGTACACCCTAAGATTTTTTAGCATAAATTCTGCCAAATTCATTAATCTAAAAATAGATGCTGCCAATGTAGGAATTAAGATTTGGGCTTAGGAATATAAATTGAGTGTATCTTCAGCAGTGGTAAGGAAAGTTTTTTATTATTTTAAATTTCAAAACATGGATTTACATTCAAGAGCACCTAAACTTTTAATGGAAGGAGAGGGATTTTCTACAGTTTGAAAAGGTATATTTTAGGACTCTCTACCTTCTTAGTGTTCTATCCGGCTCACAAAGGGTTTACATATTTTTACTTACTTGGCCAGTGAATAGTTGTAGAGTATATTTTTCTCTTTAATTTTAAATTTCCCAGTAAGCACTCCACTCAGAATGGAAAATAACTATAATCATGATTTTTATAAATACTGCTCTGAGTAATACAACAAAATTGTTAGAATTATGGTTTTTTGTAGCAATGATTTGCCTAATATTTGGTCAATTTTGTTATGCTGTATCTACCAGTTTCTATTTTCCTTTCTGAGATCATGTGTAAGATACAATAAATCTCATGGAGAAAAAGAACAAGAAATGTGCATCTCAACAGCAAAATGCATTTGTCTAGTTAACATTTCATTTAGATTATTTGAAGCTGAAGTCTTGCTTGTGGAATTCAAACATCAGATATATAATTAAGGAGAGGCAGAGACATTGCTCACTCAGTTCATAGTAGTTAATATTGCTACACATATGTAGATAACTGATTACTTTAAAATGCTATTACAAGAATAAATTGAAGCTGAAAATGTAGGAAAGTCAAGGTCTGAGAGTTTCCAAGGATAAATTATGTATTCTCAATAGTAGTGGTCTCTCATTCAGATTAGTGCTAGGAGATGCCATCAAGGTTTCAGAAAATTCAAGAGAAGACATATTTTACAAGTATTAAATGGCTGTTTAAAACATTTGGTTCTCTTATTTAAATACTTGTTTTTCATAACATATTTTAAATTTTACTTTCTAGCTGATTCTTGTTGGTATATGGAAATTTAATTGGTTCTTGTAAAATGACTTTGATCTAACATCCCTATTAAATTTACTTATTCAGTTTAACACTTTATGGATTCTAAATTCTTCCTATATTTTTAAAATTAAGTGGCTATCTTCCATGAGTATCATTAAAATTCTACTTTCTGAATTCCACCAAGATGGCTGAATAGGAACAGCTCCAGAGTGCAGTTCCTGGTGAGAGAGATGCAGAAAGTGACTGATTTCTGCATTTCCAACCCAGGTACCAGGTTCATTTCAATGTGACTAGTTGGACAGTGAGTGTAGCCCAAGGAGGGCAAACCAAGGCAGGGTAGGGCGCTGCCTCACTCGGGAAGTGCCACTGGCCAGAGAATCGGGGGACTTCTCCCCTCAGCATGGTTCAGATACTGTGCTTCTCCCATGGCCTTTGCAATCCACAGATCAGCAGATCCCTGCTGGGCTGAAAAGTGCCATGAGTTACCAGACAGCTCTGAGCAGCAGCTTCTACTGGTGCTGTGGGTTGTCAGCACAGATCTGGGCAGATGTTTTTACTAGTGCCTAGAGTGCACGTAGAAGGAGCTTCCCACTCCCCAGAAAGACGGGGAACTGAAAGCAGGGAGACAGGTGATACAGCTTGGTGGGTCCCACCCCAACAAAGACCAGAAAACGTAAGCCCTTTTGTTTGAGAGTTTCACAGCCAGCACATCAGTTTGAGCTCAACCCCGGATGATGGAGCTTGGTGGGGTAAGGGTGTCCGTCATTGCTGAGGCAGTTCTAATCTCACCTGTGTAAACAAAAGCCAGAGGAAGCTTACACAGAAGCTGGACTGAGCCTGTGGCAGCCCAGCAGCACCTCTGCAGGCAGACAAGAAACAGACTACCTCCTCAAGTGGTGCCCCGACCCTATATAACCAAAACAACACCTCATACAGGAGAGCTCTGGCTGACACATGGTGGGTATTCGTCTGGGATGAAGCTACCAGAGGAATGATCAGGCAGCAATCCTTGCTGTTCCACAGCCCATGCGGGTGATTCCTAGGCAAGCAAGGTCTGGAGTGGACCTCTAGCAGTCCTACAGCAGAGGGGCCTGGCTGTTAGAAGGAAAACTTAAACGACAAAAAGAAATAGCTTCAACATCAAGAGAAAGGATGTTCACTCAGTGACCCCATCTGAAATCACCAACTTCAAAGATCAAAGGTAGATAAATCCACTAAGATGGGAAGAAACCAGCAAAAAAAAGGATGAAATCGTCAAAGACCGGAATGCCTCTCCTCCTCCAAGGGATCACAACTCCTCACCAGCAAGGGAACAAAACAAGATGGAGAATGAGTTTGATGAATTAACAGAAGGAGGCTTCAGAAGGTGGATAATAACAGACTTCTCTGAGCTAAAGGAACATGTTCTAACCCAATACAAAGAAACTAAAAACCTTGAAAAAAGGTTAGATGAAATGCTAACTAGAATAACCAGCTTAGAGAAGAAAATAAATGACTTGATGGAGCTGAAAAACACAGCATGAGAACTTCGTGAAGCATACACAAATTTAAATAGCTAAATCAATCAAGCAGATGAAATATCAGAGATTGAAGATCAACTCAATGAAATAAAATGAGAAGGCAAGAATAGAGGAAAAAGAGTGAAAAGAACAAAGACTCCAAGAAATATGGGATTACATGAAAAAATCTAATCTACGCTTGATTGATGTACCCGAATGTGACAGGGAGAATGAATCCAAACTGGAAAACACTCTTGAGAATATTTTCCAGGAGAACTTCCCCCAACCTAGCAAGGCAGGCCAACATTCAAATCCCGGAAATACAGAGAACACCACAGAGATATTCCACAAAGCACATAATCTTCAGAATAACCCGGGTTGAAATGAAGGAAAAAATGCTAAGGGCAGCAAGAGAGAAAGGTCATGTCACCAACCATAAGGGAAGGCCATCAGACTCACACTGGATCTCTTGGCAGAAACCTTGCAAGCCAGAAGAGAGTAGGACCAATATTCAACATCCTTAAATAAAAGAACTTTCAACCCAGAATTTCATATCCAGCCAAACTAAGATTCACAAGTGAAGGAGAAATAAAATTCATTATGGACAAGCAATTGCTAAGAGATTTTGTCAACACCAGACCTGCCTTACAAGAGCTCCTGAAGGAAGCACTAAACATAGAAATAAACAACTAGTACCAGCCACTGCAAAAAGTTACCAAATGGTAAAGACCAATGACACAATGAAGAAACTGCATAAACTAATGGGCAAAACAAGTAGCCAGTAACAAAACAGCAGGATCAAATTCACACATAAAAATATTAAAGTTAAATGTAAATGGATTAAATGCCCCAATCAAAAGACTCAGACTGGGAAACCTTGTAAAAAGTCAAGACCCATTTGTATGCCGTATTCAGGAGACCCATCTCACATGCAAAGATACACATAGACTCAAAGGGATGGAAGATTTACCACGCAAATGGAGAGCAAAAATAAAAATAAAAAAAGCAGGAATTGCAATCGTAGTCTCTGGTAAAATAGACTTTAAACCAACAAAGATCAAAAGCGACAAAGAAGAATTGTAAAGGTATCAATGCAACAAGAAGAGCTAACTGTCTTAAATACATATGCACCCAATACAGGAGCACCCAGGTACCTAAAGCAAGCTACTAATAACCTACAAAGAGACTTAGATTCCCACATAATAATATTGGGAGACTTTAACACTCCACTGTCAGTATTAGACATATCAACAAGACAGAAAATTAGCAAGGATATCCAGGACTTAAACTCAGATCTGTACCAAGCAGACCTAATAGATATCTACAAAACTCTCCACCCCAGATTAACAGAATACACATTCTTCTCAGCACCACATCACATTTCCTCTAAAATTGACCACATAATTGGAAGTAAATCATTCCTTAGCAAATGCAAAATAATGGAAATCATAATAAACAGTCTCTCAAAACACAGTGCAATCAAATTAGAACTCAGGAATAAAACTCATTCAAAACCACAAAACTACATAAAAACTGAACAGCTGGCTCTTGAATGTCGACTGGATAAACAATGAAATGAAGGCAGAAGTAAAGATGTTCTTTGAAACCAACGAGAATGAAGACATAATGTATGAGAATCTCTGGGACACATTTAAAGCAGTGTCTAGAGGAAAATTTATAGCAATAACAGCCCACATGAGAAGTGAGGACACCCAATTATCAAAATTGAAAGAGCGAGAAGAGCAAGATCAAAAAAACTCAAAAGCTAGAAGACAAGAAATAACTGAGACCAGAGCACAGCTGAAGGAGATGGAGACACAAAAATCCCTTCAAAAAATCAATAAATCCATGAGCTGGTTTTTTTGAAAAGATCAACAAAATAGACATACCGCTAGCCAGATTAATAAAAAAGAGAGAAGAATAAAATAGATGCAATAAAAAAATGATAAAGGGGATATCACCACTGATTCCACAGAAATACAAACTACCATCAGAGATTACTACAAACAACTCTATGCGAATAAGCCAGTAAATCTGGAAGAAATGTATAAGTTCCTGGATACTTGCACCCTCCCAAGCCTAAACCAGGAAGAAGTTGCTCTGAATAGACCAATAACAAGGGCCGAAGTTGAGGCAGCAATTAATAGCCTACCAATCAAGAAAAGCCCAGGTCCCAATGTGTTCACAGCCAAATTCTACCAGATGTAAAAAGAGGAGCTGGTACCACTCCTTCAAAAGTATTCCGAACAATACAAAAAGAGGGAATCCTTCCCAAATCATTTTATGAAACCAACATCATCCTGATACCAAAACCCAGCAGAGACTTTACAAAAAAAGTAAACTTCAAGCCAATATCCTTGATGAACATAGATGCAAAAATCTCCAATAAAATACTGGCAAATTGATTGCAACAGCACATCAAAAAGGTTATCCTTCATGATCAAGTAGGCTTCATCTCAAGGATGCAAGGCTGGTTCAACATATGCAAGTCTATAAACATAATCCACCACATCAACAGAACCAAAGACGAAAACCACATGATTAGCTCAATAGATGCAGAGAAGGCCTTCAACAAAATTCAACAGCTCTTTATGCTAAAAACTCTCAATAAACTAGGTATTTATGGAACGTATCTCAAAATAATAAAAGCTATTTACAACAAACAGCCAATATCATACTGAATTGGCAAAAACTGGAAACATGCCTTTTGAAATCTGGCACTAGGCAAGGATGACTTTGCTCACCACTCCTATTCAATATAGTATTGTACGTTCTCCCAGAGCAATTAGGCAAGAAAAAAGAAATAAAGGGTTTTCAGTTAGGAAAGGAGGAAGACAAATTGTCTCTATTTGTAGATTGCATGATTGTATATTTAGAAGACCCCATCATCTCATCCCAAAATCTCCTTAAACTGGTAAGCAACTTCAGCAAAGTCTCAGGATACAAAATCATTATGCAGAAATCACAAGCATTACTATATACCAATAACAGACTAACAGCCAAATCATGAGCGAACTCCCCATTCACAATTGCTACAAAGAGAATAAAATACCTAGGAATACAATGAAGAAAGGATGTAAAGGACCTCTTCAAATAGAACTACAAACCAATGCTCAAGGAAATAAGAGAGGACACAAACAGATGGAAAAACATTCCATGGTTATGGTTAGAAAGAATCGATATGAAAAATGGCCATACTGCCCAAAGTAATTTATAGATTCAAAGCTATCCTCATTAAGCTACCATTGACTTTCTTCACAGAACTGGAAAAAAAGGACCACGTTAATCTTCATATGAAACCAAAAAGAGCCCACATAGCCAAGACAATCCTAAGCAAAAAGAACAAAGCTGGAGGCATCACACTACTTGACTTCAAAATATATGACAAGGCTATAGTAAACAAACCAGCATGGTACTGGTACCAAAACAGAAATATAGGCCAGTGGAACAGAACAGAGGCCTCAGAAGAAATGTCACACATCTACAACCATCTGATCTTTGACAAGTCTGACAAAAACAAGCAATGGGGAACGAATTCCCTGTTTAATAAATGGTGTTGGGAAAACTGGCTAGCCATGCGCAGAAAACTGAAATTGGACCCCTTCCTTACACCTTATACTAAAATTAACTCCAGATGGATTAAAGACTTAAACATAAAACCTAACATCGTAAAAATTCTAGAAGAAAACATAGGCAAAACCATTCAGGACCTAGGCATAGGCAAGGACTTCATGACTAAAACACCAAAAGCATTGGCAACAATAGCCAAAATAGACAAATGGTATCTAATTAAATTCCAGAGCTCTGCACAGGAAAAGAAACAATCATAAGATTGGCAACCAACAGAATGGGAAAAAATTTTTACAATCTACCCATCTGAAAAAGGGCTAATATCCAGAATCTACAAAGAACTAAAACAGATTTACAAGAAAAAAAAAACAAACCCATTCAAAAGTGGGCGAAGGATATGAACAGATGCTTTTCAAAAGAAGACATATATGAGGCCAACAAACATATGAAAAAATGCTCATCATCACTGGTCATTAGAGAATGCAAATCAAAACCACACTGAGGTACCATCTCACACCAGTTAGAACGTTGATCATTAAAAAATCTGGAGACAACAGATGCTGGAGAGGATGTGGAGAAATAGGAACGCTTTTACACTGTTGGTGGGAGTGTAAATTAGTTCAACCATTGCGGAGGACAGTGTGGCGATTCCTCAAGGATCTAGAAATAGAAATTCCATTTGACCTAGCAATCTCATTCCTCAATATATACCGCAAGGATTACAAATTGTTCTACTATAAAGACACATGAACACGTATGTTCATTGTGGCACTGTTTACAATAGCAAAGAGTTGGAACTAACCCAAATGCCCATCAATGATAAACTGGACAAGGATAATGTAGCAAATATACAGCACGGAATACTATGCAGCCATAAAAAAGAATGAGCTTATGTCCTTTGGAAGGACCTGGATGAATCTAGAAGCCATCATTCTCAGCAAACTGACACAAGAACAGAAAATCAAACACCTCATGTTCTCACTCACAGGCAGGTGTTGATCAGTGAGAACATGTAGACACAGGGAGAGGAGGATCACACACTGGGGTCTGTTGGGGGGGCCTAGGGGTGGGACAATGGGGGGATGGGGGAGGTTGGGGAGGGATAAAATGGGGAGAAATGTCAGATATAAGTGATGGGGAGATGGCGACAGCAAACCACCTTGCCATGTAGGTACCTATGCAACAACCCTGCATGATCTGCACGTATATTCCAGAACCTAAAGTACAATAATAAATAAATAAATAAATAAAATTAAGTCATCAGGGACCAATTGGTATGCAGTTTTAATTTTAATGCAATTCATATGAGATAGTTTGCAATTCATATGAGATAGTTAATTTTAATGTAATTCATATGAGATACAACTTCTAAGGCCCACTTCAATCTAATGATCAAAAAAAAAATTTTGAAGTAAGGATGGGAAGTTTAATTTAAACATTATAACTCTTGATTCTTATTCAAGGTAAAGAACCATACTTCCTAGTTCTAAGTGTGATAAATATTTTTGTATTTATACACCTATTAATTGCTATTTTCATTTGTATTATGTTCTTATAGAAAGTCACTCTACTCTAAAAGAAAATGGGTTGATAGGCAAAACCTTAAAAGTAAAGCAGCAAAATAATAATTAAAATGTGAAAGAAAGAATTGATATTGTACATACCAACAGAGACATATATTAAAATAAAAATATTTTAATTCATAAAATTATATAAATTATAATTTTATTAAAAATCGATATAAAAAGTACAAAGCAAACACATGTAAATTATAATATGTTTTGGTATATGGATGGAGATATATGTCAGGTATATCTCAGTTTGTTTTTCTTCTCTGATCACGATAGTTTACCAGTGTCAAAATGTGCTTATTTTAGAGCATGGAAACAATTATTCACAGTATTCAGCAAATAACATGTCCATAATTTTGCCTTAGGCAAATCTGCATTTATTATAGTAGTGTATTTTTAAACTCTTTCCTCTAAGTAGTATAGATTTACTGAAATTTTAGGGGTCAAAAGTGTGAATTTCCAATTTCTACATGTGGAAAATATGGATGGTAATTATAATTGTTTCCCTTTATGGTAATTATAATAGTTTCAATTTATAATTATAACTAATCCTATAAAGTTATTCTGAGAATTAGATTAGTTATTAAATGTAAAGTATTTGGAAAAATGCCCAAAAGAGTAAGCTCCAATTGCTAGCTATTATTGTTTCTATTATCATTGTTATTTTATTATTATTATTTTGAATGTTCATCACATATAGAAATATATTTCATGTATACTAAACCATAAAGTCTACAAATTTCACATTTTGTGCACAGAAAGTGATATGAGGCAGAGTGCTTTAAAAAGCACATCTTGGAATGGGAAAGTCATGGTAGCTTTGAAGGACATATTACAACTTTAATCCATTCTCACAGAATGAACAATCTGATGGCCTAAATATAAATTAACAAATACTAAATTTTTCTTAAATTGAGTAAAAAATAGTTTTCAGTATAAAAAGATTGAATTCCATCTTTTGTAAACTCACAGTAATTCATAGAAGAATTATTTGAAACACATAATCAATTGTGCTCTTTAAGAAATGTATATCAATGGTGTATTTTCTGAGCATTAAATCTGAAAAGATTTTTCTTTCTATACACAGCACAATTTGTCTTAATTTAAAATATTGGGAATAGAAACTTCTCCCTCAAATTCCAAACTCTTAATGAAAAAACATTTATAACTCTCATAAGTCAATAAAGTAAAAAAAAAAATGAATCTCCATACATGTAAAAGACATCTACCAGCAGTTTGCCAAAAAGGAAAGTTATCTGTTCAGTTAATAAATTGGAAAAAAAATGTTTAAAAAATTCACTTAAGGCAGAAATTCAAGTTACAACAACAAAATTGCCTTTTGTCACCTTTAAGTGTATGTGTGTGTGTGTGTATCTCCTTATAGTGTATATGTATAATACTATATATATTAACATGCTATATTATGACAATGATAGAAACATACAGTCATGTGCACTTTTGATGGGGTAGAAATGTTGGTTGTTGCTTTGGGGAGAATTTAGATGTTTGTGTTACAGTTGATATCTCAGATGTTTTTCTTCATTTTATAAATTTTACAAGTCACTAATTGCTTTACTTTCTTTGCTTATTTATTTGTGGCATGTTTCCTGTAAGGTGGAATGTATGAATGGAAGGAGAAAGGAAGTCACTGTATCAACAGTCTGATAAGAAGCCTCAAATAGCAAAACCAAGGCATGAGAGGTAGAGTTCTATTGAGGCAGATGGCAGACAGTGAACAAAATGTGTCCATCTTTCAACCTACTTTCCAAACAGCAGGCCACTAGTTGGAAATTCTTCCTATAAACTGCTACTTTTCCTCAGTATAGGTTACAGTTCTCTGATTTTTGTTCATTTTCTATTTTTTTTTGTCTATTAATATTTAGTTCAAAAATAGGCATTATAAATAAACTTTGCAGCAGCTCTGTCTTCTATCTTGTAATTTTTTGTCTATTTATTATTCTTGTGAGTAGTGAACTATGTAGACCCAAACTGCAAATGTTTTTGTTCCCCGTGTTGTTTATAGCTTCTAATATATTTGAACCCTTAGTATTTTTGTAAGTTAATGAGGCTTATGTGTTTAATTGGACTTCCTCTCCTGTGCCTGTATAACTTGGTGGACAACCAATAATTTTAGCATATATTCTACTAATAATTTGGGGACTTCTTGTTTGTGACATTTTATTTTCAGTACTTCCAAATTTCCAGATGTTCTGCTAGTCTATGGCTATCTTCTGAGATGTCAAGTCTGTGAGTCTTCAGAATTTTCCTCTCTATACTCTGTAAGCTTGGGAGATTCACATGGTTAAAAAAAAGCATAAAAGTCACAGGTTTTATCCTACACAGTTGTATCTTACCATGATAATTTACTCTCTCATTTATAAAAAGTAGGAGATGATAACTTATAAAGTACTTAATCACTGGGTATTTTGAGATTTCCTTTGTGTCTATGTAATTTAACTGTCATTCCTAGATTTAGGCAGTGTTTATTTTAGGTTTTTGATCTCATTATGATGTTTCTCTTACAATATCAGTAAGCTTTCAGCTTGGCTATTATTTTCTACACTCATAACCAGAAAGCCACAGACACAATTCTTACCACTTTCCTCTTCCTTCTGGTTGCAGTTTTTCAAAAGTCAGCTCTCTGTGGGCTTCTATCAGTGCTTGGACAGAAAAAATAATTTGGTTTCATAATTGTCTTTGTATAAGGATCCATAAAGTCATGTATGTCCAACTCCATTATTGTTCACACTTGATGTTTTTGTTTTCTGAATATTTAATATATTTATAGTCAGAATGATCACTAGTTTAGCTTTATTAACAGAGTGTATTATTGTTTTGTATGTACCAAAATGGTAAACTCACCAATGTCAAAGCTTATATGTTTCTCTTTAAACTTATAGCACTAAAAGAGATACTTGGCTTATAATAGCATTTTTGCAATACCTGTTCACTGGATAATAAATTGAAAAGAGGAGATTTTTTTGCATTTAGAGTGTTTCATTTTATCAATTTTTTCAATATTTGATATTGGTTCTGCTTTTATGTCTTATTTTTACTCTATACTATATGGTGTCTCACTCTGTATAAAAGAACATAATGTGACTCTCAGAGTTTTGAATCACTTTTCATCCTAAGAAATCTCAATTATTCCATGAGATGCTCACTTTCATTTATAGAAACTCACAGAGTTAGAAGCAATTAATGTCAAATTTAATTAGACTAGAAATTTCCTTGAGTAATTATTCACAAATTACAATGAAAGACTGCTTTGAATGAGGCTCCTGACTGAGGGAAGAAGACAGAGGTAAGGTGGCAAATACTGGGACTATTACACCAATGAAGTGGTCAGAGTTAGAGGCCGTAAGGACATCAGAGTGTTCCTAAATCAGAAAAGCAAGTAAAATCCAGAGAAGAGAAGTAACTGTAAAGGTAGAATAAGAAAGGGTCTTTAAAGTTGTAAAATATAGGAAATGATGCTTTACAAAGTACCTAGTAAAATGTTTGGCATTGATTCAGAAAAATAGAGGGTTTATGTTATCTCTCATGTTAATCATGATGCTTGTATTAGCATTTTAAGAAACCTAAGATGGAAAGTCTAAGTAAACTTTGCCACAAAGAATAGTTACAGGAGTTGAGGAACTAAATAAAAAGATAGGAGAAGGAATTAATATATGAAACCACAGCAAGAGAGTATCATTATACATACTAGCTTGATATTTGATGTTTCAGATGTTCTGACCCTGTAAAGAATACAACTTTAGCCAGACTTAAGACTGGCTTGGTGGCCCATAAGTGATGAGAAATTGACTGAAAATTAAATGTTAGTCACCAGGTAATGAGTGTTGTTTTGACTTCCTAACTGTCTTGTCTCCTGACACTTGAATTTGCTAATGGTTTTCTTTCAGAGTTAGGCTTAGAATATTTTCAATGTTAGTCATAAGACGGATTAAGAAATAAGAGTAGTTCAAAAACAAGCCAGCAGTAAGGTTTAAAATTACACTGTGATCCTAGCTAGTTTTGGTGTTCGACATGACAGGAAATCATTTATTTGAACCATAAAAGCTGCTGTTTTTATGTTGGTCCAATTTGTAAGACTGCATTCTCACATTGAATCCCATTTTACAAGTCTGTCTCTTTGTGCAACTGTTTTGACCTAGCTTTCCTCTATATATGGAGTCATATAATAGAATTTCAGCTTTCATTAAGTCTGACTGATAGTCTAATTATTTCATTTGTTGTTCTAAGCTGTTTTTGAATCATATATAATCTTTTAAAGCTGTTTGTGTAACACATGTTAGTTCCTCATATGTCATCCTTCTACTTGGCACAATTACAGCAATTAGACACTGTCCTAATGGTGATTTGTCAGTCACTGAAATACTCAGTACATATTAAGAGTTTTCTTTAGGTTTGTGATTTGTTCTTGGGTTTTGTGCCTTAGAATTAGAAGAACCAGACAGTTCCTCTAGCCATAAAACATGGCATGGCTCTTACATTGTTCGGATAGTTCTGGGAAGCTAGCAACACTTTATTCTCACTACACAGGAAAATGTTGGGGGGATCACTAAGAGAAAAGAGAAGGATGAAGAAAATCTAGGTTTCATAGTCTTATAATAAACAAAAGTTTGCCTAACTTGTATGTTTCACAAATCTGCTGTGGCAAAATACAACAATTTGAGTGGCTTAAACCATGCCCTCCCAATACCCACCCTTTCCTTCCCAGTAGATATTTACTGTCTCACAGTTCTGGATGTCAAAATTTAAAATGAAGTAGTTGTCAGGGCTATGCTCTATGAAAGGCTTTATGAGAAAGTCTCTTTCACATTTTCTCTTGGCTCTGGTGTCACTGGCAATACTTGGCATTTTTTGGCTTGCAGCTGCATAATTTCTACCTTGGCCTCCATCACTACATGATGTCCTCTATCTTTCTATGTCTTCACATGACCAAATTTTTATACGGACATTAGGAATATTAAATTAGGAGACCAGCCCACTCCAGTATGACCCCATCTTAACTAATTACCTCAGCAACAATCCTATTTTCAAAAGCATATTCTGAAGTTAAGACTTCAACATGTCTTTTGGGCAGAATCAATTTAACTCACAACACTTATGAATTGATTACCAGGTATAATTATACAGGATGAATTTTTTCACTCAAAATATTGAAGAGGAATAAATGAAAGACTCAATGATGGATAGATAGTTGTCAAATAAAATTACATATGCATCTAATTTCTTAAAACATAAAAATATACGATCTTCAAAAGACAGAGCTAGTTGTTGGCTCATCATGTGGGTGTCCCTAAAAGCAATAGGGATTAATGCTAATGTTGATCAGAGTAAGCTGAAGATAAGACTTCTTGGCCTGTTTTCATTTATTAAGTGTTTTGTCAAATTAATCAGTCTCTTTGGCTACATATTTTAAGAGATTTGACCACTCTTCAACAAGAAATCAACCAGAAACTTAAAAGTCCTAATTACAAATGACAGCACAATTTGTATTGTTGCTCAATTTGAATTGTTGGCTCAATTCAAGCTTTCATCTATGATCCCTCAGGAATTAGAATTTTAAATAAGTCTGCCACACTGTCAGATGATATGTTTAACTAGCTTTCATAAATAAGTCAATTGGCTTTTATTAGATGTGAAATTTTTGGTTTGTCTTTAAATCTTTGAATAGCTTTTTCTCATACTTTTGTTTTATAATGGACCATACAGTAGAAGAGTTTTCCATTTTCTCAGATTCAGAGTAATACTAGGGATCTTGTTTCTTTTATTCTGGTCTCACCTGTCAAAGGAAAATAAATCTCGGGACCCCCAAATCAATAAGCCAAAGGGAATAGTCAGGCTGTAAACTGCATCAGGCAAACCTGCCTCCTATTTTATTCCTAAATAAAATAACTACAAAGATAAAAAAGCTACATACCTACCTCACAATTTGCCCACAACAAATTTTGAGATTATGCAGCCGCAAAATTCCACAAGGAATTCTGCCCTGAAATTTTTTTCCATAAAACACTTCTGTTGAATTTCACCTTGGCAATGTAAATTGATCGCTTATCTTCACAGATGTGGGACAAAGGACAGAACTCAAAGTCATCCCTCTGCTCACCTGAGATAAATGCATATTTGATTCCTTCCTCTCTGCCCTATTGTTTACGTAAAAATGCAGATTCACTGAGCTAGACTAAGGCATAAGTGGCTTATCCCTTAACCCCCGTCCCCCCGCCACCAAATGTAAAATATATATTCCGTGAAAAGCCGATGAAGGACTCAAAAGAATGCACTTTTGTCTCTTATCTACCCATACCTTTAAAAATGTTCTTATTCTCTCCCCAATATCCACCCTTTCCCCTTTAAATATTGAAGCCCTCAAAATCATCTTTGAAGAAAGGCATGGATCTGCCTCCTCAAGCATGCATCCTTAACCTCGATCAAATAAACTTTTAAAATTGATTGAAACCTGTCTCAGATATTTTTGGTTCACACACCCAACAATACATTTCTTGGAGATGCTCTTAAGGGTTAACTCCTATTCTCCATTTTCTTTAAAATGCATGATAACAGAAGTTTGTATTTATTTTTTGCCATTACAACAGATATTTTGTTGGGTGGGGGGAAACATCTAGGCAGATGTTGTGTCTGTTTGTTTCAATTTATTCCACCTAATGACACATGTGATACATGTTAGGGCTGCAGTCATGCTGACAGTAAAAGTAATAGTCTTACCAAAGCAGTAAACTGTAACCGCACATTGCTGTTCTGAAAAATGGAAGCGTTGGTTTAGGGCACATCTTTTTATTGAGTGACCACCATCTATGACAGAAGATATAGGAGAGAAAAGCACATTTCTAATCAAAGAACACTCAGATAAGGAGGGTCAATTAATCTTTGTCTTTTGAAACTGAGTATAGAAATTAACTTCTGTAAGCTAGGGTGATGGTAAAGTTCAAATAAAACTTCCATTATTAAAGTTCTTTGTGACTCTTCTTTTTCAACCCTGTGCAAATTACTTTGCACTTGTTTCAATTCATGACTTAATATAGTTGCTAGGGCCTGGTTTGTTACCAATGCTAACAAATGTTGAAAACCATAAATTATCTTGACAGTGGCTGTTATCTATACCTGAATGACTGAGTTGCATTTAGATGAGCTCATCTTAGCCTGTTATCTTTTGGGAGATTCACCTTAATGCTACTGAGTGGGAAATCTAAGTGTAAAGTGAAACTCAGGTAAATCCTGCCCTGCCTGCTTGTAGGCTTTGAATGCATAAAGGGATTAAGGTATAGCAGAGCACATTGCCTGCTCCATGGCTTGATCTAAATATATCTTATGTTTCTGTCAGAACTGACCCTTGAGAACTGCTGATGATTTTGATATTATAAATTCTTACATTTTCCACATTTCAGAGCAATCAAATGGGTTCTAGTTCACATTACATTGTGCTTCCATAAAGACATAAATTGATAGAAGCTTAGTGTATTTCCTATACAGATCCTGACTACAATTGTAATGAACATGATCATTACGGTTTAAGCACCATCTACATTTACTTCTAACAAATTGCTACCAGATTTGGAAATGAGGGAAAAAAAGCCATAACATATTCTAAAATTATATATGTCATGAATCCTAAATTACAGAAGTATTTCCAAGCCTATGGACACTATATTTAACAAGAAAAGGTGAGAAATATTTTGTGTGGTCAAGGTAATGTATCCAATTGATTGCGTCAAACAGGAAGTTTGACTGTGGGAAGATCATGTAAGCAGAGATTTTCACTACTTTGCACAAAAACACAGTCTCAAATTTTTTTTTTTGCAACAAAACTGTGTGTGTGTGTGTGTGTGCGTGTGTGCGTGTTGTGTGATATTCTGTAATTTATAATTGTTACAAATACTTCAATGTGATTCTCCTTATAATTACATAGGAACTTACTGGCATGTACTGGTGGAATGTTTTAATTTATGTCTAATAAGTAAAGATTAGGGATTCAATACCATTGGCACTTATCTGTCCATTTTCAGTCAATCCTATTTTTACATAAGAATTACTGCTTTAACAACAGGCTACTTAACATTAGTATTTTATCTCCTGTTCAGCATAATTTTTATTTAGTCATAAATCTAAAGAACACTGAGGATAATGGAAGAGACAGCTGCTGATATGTGATGAACCTTAGTCAACATGATGCCATTCCCTAGTAGAATTCACCTTAAGTTTTTGTTTTGGTTTTGGTTTTGGTTAACAATTTTCCATTACCAGGAGAACGTTCTGCATAACAATAAATAGTTCATTGTGCTATTAACATTAGCTATTTTTATAAAACATGTTTGGAGTGGTAAACTTACTTTCTTGCAAAGGTCTTCTAATTGTACTTACTAAAACCCTTTAGTGAGAGGTTATGTATAATGTTGGAATAATGTTTCAAAGCTGATTAAATTTTTAATGAGGGCTTACCACTTAGCTTTCTCTATGAAAAATAATGAAAATTCTTCCATGATAAGCCATCTCACAAAAGAAAAGTGAGGACCACATGTTTTCTTGTTTTGTTTGTTTCCTTTTCACATCCTAGTAGACACCTGTGTGAAACGAAAAACTCTGACAGTATATTTGGCATTGATGTTTCTTGGGAACATTGGTCTCAAGCTGAACAAAGATATTTTTCTAAGTAAAATTTTCTGATGCATACATTCTTTTCTACTTTTCTACTTTTCAGGAAATCATTTCCAGCATATTTTCCCACTATGTGTCAAAGGGATAATAGAATTCTGCAAAATTACATTTCTCTGTTCCTACCTAACTCTAACCTTGATTCCCAGAAAGCCTTTTCTCCAGAAAGAAAACAACCTCATTTTATGTAATGATCCTGAAAATTTCTTATTGTTTACAGTCAAACAACAAAATTAAAGAGCTTTTGCTGAGATCAACAAACTGCTAGAAATCCTGACATAACATTGTTCTCTATTTGCAAAAAATTTTGGTAGAATGCACTACTTTTTGTGTGAATAAAAATATGACTGATTGACATATGTACTTTTTAAATTGATTTGGATCAAGAATTCCAGGTACCCTTCCAGCAAGTGTGGTGGTTTTCCAGCATTTGGTATTTCTTTAGCTGTGAATGTAGAAACTAACAACGATTAGATAAATTGAAAGATTAGGGTAACAAAGATGTGGGCAGGTAACACCAATGAAGTTCAGTTTGGCTGAGTTTTTCTTTCAGTTTTGCTTAAAGAAATAATTTTAGTTAGATACTTTGTTATCATTTAGAAAAGTGAACAGCAATGTAATTTTATATATAAGGAGATAGCATAGAAAAGAAGGTCATATATTTATTGTGCATTCTTAGTTTGAGATTATCTCTTCCTCCTTGCCAGTACTTCTTATTTCCAAAGATCTTCTCTAGCAGTTTATCCAGTTAAGCTACAGAGTTTGTAAGTGATAACTGCCATCTCTTCCCTGGAGAGAGTGTTATACACTCATCATTAAGAAGTCATCATCATTAAGATTTTTGCTGACATTTACCTAAATACTTGTTCTCATTCTGCTACTGAGGATTCTAATATCTTAAATAATATTTTTTTATAGTTGATGTTTACACCTTTCAACACTGGCATTTTATTCACTTAATTCTGGTTGTAATTTGCTTTCCAAAATCTGTATAGATTTTGTCTCCCCCTATGCCTGAAATAAATACTAATGAACGTGTACTTGCTATTAAAGAACACAGAGAATCCCTTGAGCAGTTGAATAAACATCTAAGTTTTATTTTCTTTGCTAATTGACTGAGTGAGAGCTACTAGGTTAAAATGAAAGTCAGGACAGATGAATAAATTAAAATTGATGTAGAATCTAAGATTTAAACAACTGATACAAAGGAAAGAGGAGAAAAAGGGACTCTGAAAAGAAATAAGCTAAGTTGGTGCAATTGTTCCTTTTTTGTAAATTTTTCTTTTTGATTTCAACAAAAACAAAAATGTGTCTCTTTTACAGTTAGTCATACTCAAAAAAGTAAGATAAATGAATGCATCTATATATTTCAAATACATCAAATATCATTGCACCCTCTGCTTTGTCATTTTTAAGGGCATGAATTGTCTTCTGAAATCCTCATTAAATCAGAATGTGTTCTAAAATTTTCAGACAGATATAATTTAAATAGGGAATGGACTGAATTTAAGGACTCAAGTTGCTGATTCTAAGGTGAGCCTGGGTTCTGGTTTTCCTAGAGCAGTTATGATTTATGTCCTCAAAAAATAAAAACAAAAACTCTCAAACATAGTGGGGGTTAATCTGAGTTTATTACCAATCAAGGCAAGAAAACCTTATCCAATGTGGGCAGGTTGGGCTGAGTAAAACAGTACCTTCAGATTAATTTTCAAAGAAAAACTTAGAAAAATTTAGTTTAAGACATTAGACAGATACACAGACACATGTATAGATAGATAGATAACAGGAAATTACTCTTTGTGCTTTGTGTACATACTGTGGTGTAAATACAAAAATATTTATATTATTCTTATAACTGCATTCTTCATCAGTGAACTAAGATCAGAAGTTCATGTTTAATTATAAACCATATACTAAATGTCTGTTTTAAAAGGAAGTTGATTTCATTCACAATAGGAAACTCTGTATCCTATCAAAGTCAAAGATATCATTGACTGTAGGAAATAAGAAGAAACAAATTTTTGAAAGAAGTATTATCATTTACTTCAAAAGTTAGTAGTTAATTTAACAAATTGATTCTATCCAAATATGATATTATACATAGCAGCAGAAGGTGCATTTACAATAATGCTCTATGAAACTACATATTTTATTTAAACAGAGACCTTTTTTAAAAATTATATTCATTCATTTTTAATTCTAAGTTTCACTCTGCACATACAAATCATGAAACAACGACTGTTAATGTGTTGGCTTCATTTACCAAAGAGGAAATTTAAAAACACATAAATTACTAGTTTTTATATTGGTACCATCAGAATCTCCAAACAGAAAATCAAGTATTAGATTCAAGAGTGGCTTAAATATTTTTGTAGAAAATCTTGTTTCATAAAATTCTGTTTTGTAGAAAATTCTTTATGAAGCATCAGAAATTACTTAGAAATATATTACTGTAAAACTTCAGTTTAAAAAGTTCAGTATTGAAGATCAAATTGTTATAATAAACATTATAATTTATGGGACAAAGCTTTTTGTTTTAAAAAAAAAAAGACCTAATTGAGAAACCAATAATTTGAAATAATTTTAAATAGGTTATAGACCAACCATAATTTATAATTATATCCAAAATTGTGTGATATTCTGAAATCAAAATAAAAGCTATAGTTATACACTGCTACTGAATTATAAACTTTTGTTACAAAGTTGATTCTGCATGCTTAAAAAGCACTCGAGTGTTGCAGTACATAACTTCTCCCTCTGTTGTTCATCATAAATTAGATTTTAGAACTGTTTGAGCTTTTCAAAAGATAGATTTAAAATCACATTAAGTTGCTTATCATCTTAAGGAGACTGGGCTGACTTGATGGGATCTTGTAAATATACAATCATGTCCTCTGCTAATAGAGACATTTAACTTCAGCAAAATCTCAGGATATAAAATCAATATGCAGAAATCACAAGCATTCCTATACACCAATAACAGACAAACAGAGAGGTAAATCATGAGTGAACTCCCACTCACAATTGCTACAAAGAAAATAAAATACATAGGAAAACCACTAACAAAGGATGTGAAGGACCTCTTCAAGGAGAACTACAATTCACTGATCAAGGAAATAAGAGAGGATACAAACAGATGGAAAAACATTCCATGCTCATGGTTAAGAAGAATCACTATCATGAAAATGGCCGTACTGCCCAAAGTAATTTATAGATTCAATGCTATACCATCAAGCTATTATTGACCTTCTTCACAGAACTAGAAAAAAATCACTTTAAACTTCATATGAACCAAAAGAGAGCCCACATAGCCAAGAAAATCCTAAGCAAAAAGAACAAAACTGGATGCATCATGCTACCAGACTTCAAACTATACTACAAGGCTACAGTAATCAAATCAGCATGGTACTAGTACCAAAACAGAGATGTAGACCAATGGAACAGAACAGAGGCCTTGGAAGTAATGCCACACCGCTACAACCATCAGATCTTTGACAAACCTGACAAAACAAGCAATGAGGAAAGGATTCCCCTGTTTAATAAATGGTGTTGGGAAAACTGCCTAGCCATGTACAGAAAGCTGAAACTGGACCCCTTCCTTATATGTTACACTAAAATTAACTGCAGGTGGATTAAAGATTTAAACATAAGACCTAACACCATAAAAACCCTAGAAGAAAACCTAGGCAATACCATTCAGGACATGGGCATAGGCAAGGACTTAATGACTGAAACATCAAAAGCAATGGCAACAAAAGCCAAAATAGACAAATGGGATCTAATTAAACTTAAGAGCTTCTGCACAGCAAAAGAAACAACCATTAGAGTGAACCAGCAACCAAAGAATGGGAAAAAACTTTGCAAGCTACCCATCTGACAAAGGGCTAATATCCAGAATCTACAAAGAACTAAAACAGATTTACAAGAAACAAACAAACCCATTCAAAAGTGGGTAAAGGATAGGAACAGACACTTTTCAAAAGGAGAAATGTATGCAGCCAACAAACATATGAAAAAATGCTCATTATCACTGGTCATTAGAGAAATGCAAATCAAAACCACATTGAGATGTCATCTCATGCCAGTGAGAACATTGATCATTAAAAAATCTGAAGACAACAGATGCTGGAGAGGATGTGGAGAAATAGGAACACTTCTACACTGTTGGTGGGAGTGTAAATTAGTTCAACCACTGTGGAAGACAGTGTGGTTATTTCTTAAGAATCTAAAAATAGAAATACCATTTGACCCAGCAATTCCATTACCGCGTATATATTCAAAGGATTTTAAATAGTTCTGTGATAAAGACATATGCACATGTATGTTCATTGTGGCACTGTTTACAATAGCAAAGACCTGGAACCAACCCAAATGCCCATCAATGATAGACTGAACAAAGAAAATGTGGTACATATACACCATGGAATACTATGCAGCCATAAAAAAGGATGAGTTCGTGTCCTTTGCAGGGACGTGGATGAATCTAGAAACCATCGTTCTCAGCAAACTGAAACAAGACCAGAAAACCAAACACAACATTATCTTACTCATAGATGGGTGTTGAACAATGAGAACACATCGACACAGGGACAGGGGAACATCACACACTGGGGTCTGTTGCGGGGTGGGGAGCTAGGGGAAGAATAGCGGGGGATGGGGAGGTTGGGGAGCGACAACATTAGGAGAAATGCCTGATGTGGATGACAGGGTGAATGGAGGCAGCAAACCACCATGGCATGTGTGTAACTGTGCAACAATCCTGCAAGATCTGCACATGTACCCCAGAACTTAAAGTATTTAAAAAATCAGATTAAATGTCCTAAAATGGTATTTGACTTTTTGACAGTAAATCTTTAAATTGCAATTATATAACATTCAATACCAAATTGAAATATTTAAAAAAGGTATTTTCAAATTGGGCACTAAAGATGCCATCTTTTTCAGCTTTTAGCAAGTTGTGATTATAGAAAATAGTGTTTACCATCGGAAGACATTGGGATGTACCACTACAATGACAAAGGAGGAACTGAAAAAATTAAAGAGGATTTTAAGTATTGTATCAAATTTAAATTTTGAAATTTATATTTACACTTTATTATACCTCAATGTACAATTAGACTTTGTAATAAACCTGCAAATTTATTTAAAATTAATTGAAAATATTTCTTGGAAAACGATATTTGAATTGGTATGGGCAATAAAAATAGAAACATATCACAGAATCCATATGTTGCATTTTCCTTTATCTTTCAGGGTATCTGTTTAGCTTATAAATCATACAAATACCTTGTGTACATATAAATACCTTGTGTACATTCACATGTAGCTATGTGAGCAGTGCATATTCACATAGGCACATACGTGTGTGTATGTGTACTTGTACATTTATATAGAGATAGCATATCTGTGTGTGGCTGTGTGTATAGGCATGTAGTGAAATGTCTTTAAAAATAGGAAAACTTTATTTCTTCATTTTGCTCTTTCAGTAGGATCTACCATAAAATCAAAATGTAGGAGGTACTCCTAAGAGATTCTTAAGCTCTTAGAGAGATTCATTAGTCTTTGCACATGTCTCAAACTTTTTCCAAATTCTATTTTCCCAGATCTTCTAAAGTTACCATTACATATGAAGGCTCTATTGAATATCTGCTATTACACAAGTCAGGTTCACATAGTGCTCAGTTCAAAAATATTTCTTTTTAACTCTAAGCATTATTTAAAATTCTGTTTGCACATGTTTATTATTAAGCATATTATAAAAATTCTTTAAACTTTACCATGTCGAATACTTCCAATATTCAAAGAAGCAGTCGTTTTAGCCATATCAGAAATCATCAGCTTTGTATGTACCTGTGCTTGAAAAGTATTCTTTTACAAAATTTCTATGTAGTATGTTTTGTGGCACATACTCATAATATCCCTAGTATTTTACCTGTGATTGTGATACTTACATATTTAAGTATCTTAATGTAATTGTCAGTTTTACATTTAATAGATCCATGAAAGAGTGCTGGGCAGAGAAGGAAATCTCCAAGAGAGCTTCATCTCTTTTCATACAAAATTACTTTCATTATAAAAACAAAGCGTGATTTTAATTTCTCCAACAAGCAATTTAGTAAAAAAGATGCACTTATTTGTTAAAAAAATGCCTAATTAACTTTAAAGATTTGAATCTATTTTATGAAATAATGAATTGAAAATTAGGATATACCAGTGACAAGATTAATCAAGTATACCAATAGGAACAAAAGCAATCTATGAAAAAAATGTGTGGGTCTTTTTATTATCACATTGAAAAGTTATAAATTTAGACATATAATTAACAGTTTGAACTCTCCAGTTAACTGATTTATCTCCCCCTATCCATCCAAACTGTGAAAAACAAAACAAAGTCAAATGAATTATGTAACCTACTAAAATAAGGTTACAGAATTCATATACATATTAATACAAATTGGTATACATATTAACACTTATTGATATAAATATTGATATACATCTGTTTTGGTAGAGCAATCTAGCTGAAAAAATAAATACACATAAAATATTACAAAAGAACACTAAAAAGTAGACATAAATTCCTACGTTATAAAGCAAACATAGAAAATCCCTTCTTTTTCCAGAAAAGACCTGGGTACTTTGTTTATTACCATCATTGCCCAGTTTAAAAATGGTGGCAGTGGTGGGGTGATGGAGATAGACTGGAAGAGGTAATTCAAGTGACTTTTCAACATATATTCCACAAAGAAGGTATTAACTTAGGTGTTATGCAATGAAAAAAGTTTCATTTCTCAATTATCATAACTAATTATTTTTTCAATGTATTGTTTCTTTACTTCTTGTCCTTTTCTATCTCTGCTATGATGTCTCTGCTTCTATATGTACTTCTCAGCTTTCATCCATTTTCTTTTGTCTTTCTAAGAGGCAACATAGAGTGTAAGAAACCAATTGACAATTTTTTAAACTTTAAGCATACTCTAATCACGAATGACAACTCTTTCTTCCAGTACAAGAGACATTCCTAAACTGAAGTATTTATTAGGTGTGAAAAGCAAAGAAACAGTGAAGTATTTTTTTACTCTTGCTTCATAAAAAGTTCATTTGTATTGTACTTCAAGAAGCATAGTAGTATACTGAATTGTGTGTATTTTAGGTGAAAGAATGCTTAATTAAATTTCCAAGAATAAGAGTCTTGATGAATTAGCATATTACATTATTCATCTGTTTAGAGACTATTGCTGAGTTTCAATATGCTTAATGGGTTCATTTGCTTAACTTTCCACATTAATATTATTGGCCATGGAATGACTAGAATAAGGCTCCTGATGGTCACTGAGGAGTCACTCTTTTGATTCTCATTAGCATCAGTTATTATTAAAACACTTGAAGCAGCACATGAGTTATAATTAAGCTAATTATATTTTCCTTCTTGCTGTGAAGGAAATAACATTTAAGCTTGTCAAACTCAGATATAAGAACTTATCCATATTCTTGTCTAAGTAATGCTTAAAAAACAACTAACTCAAAAACTGACAGAAAAACAAAGGTTCATGGTGTAAGTTTGAATATTCATTGTGGTACAGTTGTGGCTTGAGTTTCTGTTCTCTGTCTTTGCAGACCTTGCTTGAGGGTTGCTCTTCTCTGAGTCATGTTGTCTCCTGGAAGAAGAATATGCACAAGAGGGGACATGCAAGGTACGTTTAATTGGATATGCATGGTACATGCATTTATGTATAATTGGATAAAGGTGAGTCATATTCACAAAGAAAATTTAATTCTTTGTGGGCCAGTAGAAATAAGCAGGGCCAGTAGAAAGAGGTGGTAAACATTTTGACAGTGGCTCATTCCATTTCAGGGGCAAAAAGTAGAAAATATCTACATTGTTCATTGCTTCTTAGAGGCTTTGGGCCAGTCTTCCCAGTTCTCTCAAAATATTATTTTAAGTAGCCATACTAAGCAAGAAGGGACTTGCATGGTGTGAAACTTATTTGCCTTTCCCTCTCATGTCCGTTTTATCAATTAAATTCCCTTTCATTTAATTGAAATTCTTTTTACATCTATCTCTGCTGCTGTCTCCTACTTTCTAGGAAGTTTACTTTTCTAGGAAGTTTATTTCCTAGAAAGTACTACAAATATGTTCCTATTAATATCGAGGATAATTCAATCCCTCAAACTCATCCTTTTCTCTCAATCCACATTCCAAAGTGTGACCTTGCTTCCTCCTCCAATAAGCTAAACTCTTTCTTGAATTACTTTACATTGACTCAAAATTGCAATGAAATAGAGACAAGAAGGGCAATGGCTCTCTGCTTCTATTTCCACATAAGGTCTTTTACTAAACTAACATCTCTGGCTCTTTCTGCACTCAACATATTTTTTACTTAGAAAAGATAGTGAATCATCTTGGAATTTAAGAGAAGGAACTGATTTTTTGGGAGCCAGCCTATTCAGACAAGTCTTGCATAGTTATTTGTATTCTTATTTGTGTTCTGTCATATAAAAGTCTACATTTCCTTTCGAAAGACCAGCAATGAGTTAATCTGGGGAACCCGTGACAGCTAGGTATATGCAAGACAGAACTAAAGAATTAGAAATTTTTTTGATTGCAGAAGAAAAGCCATATTGTATATTTATCTTTCATAGCAATTAAGGCAATCATTTGTTTTTATTATTCACACTCGTTAATCTTTCTCTCAATCTATTATATTGTTGAGTAAGAAACATATTTTATTTATTTGGACCCTTTAAACCCTAACTACTCCAAGGTCCAATTTGTTTTTTCTTTCCATTGATTTGTCCTATAATCTGCAATCTAGTCATTCTTTCCTGTTGCCCAGGATGGAGTGCAATGGTGCGATCTTGGCTGGGCGCAATCTCGGCGCACAGCAACCTCTGCCTCCCAGGTTCAAGCGATTCTCTTCCTCAGCCTCCCGAGTAGCTGGGATTATAGGTATGTGCCACCAGGACTCGCTAATTTTTTTTTTTTTTTTTTTTTTTTTAGAGACGGTGTTTCTCCATGTTGGTCAGGCTGGTCTCAAACTCCCTACCTCAGGTTATCTGCCCACCTTGGGCTCCCAAAGTGCTGGGCCTATAGGCATTAGCCACTGTGTCCGGCCCTATTATTTCTTATATCTGGGTTGCTGAATATTTCTGGGAGGCATGACACGGTGCATAGACATAACTATAGCTTTATTGTTTACATAATTTGCATCTCAGCAAGACATTCAGCACTTGGTGGGCATCACTAGGAGAAAATAAGTTAAAAGTCTGAGCTGTAAGGTTAAGACTGTCTTGGATTCTTTATCTGCAATACAGTACTTACAAAGAGCTACTTAACATCTCTGTGCCTTAGATAGCTCATCTTCGAAACAGATATATTATTTACCTAGTATGGCAGTAAAGATTGAAATAATATATGTACAATGCTCAAATCCTTCCTGAAAATGTCAAAAATATTACAATATTTTTGTCATATTTCTTCATTCAATATACATGGGAGATACCGTCTGCAGTCTTATCTTTCTCCTTAAGTGAAATATGGTATGTTTTTATTAATATTGTCTTGATTCAGTTTTGAACCCTTGGATAGAGGTGGGTCAGTTCTCCTTCAGTAGCTGATTAAGTCCACATCTCAAATACTTTCCTTCTTGAGTTTTTATACTCCTGATTACTGGACAATCTCTAATTGCCCTGGGGCTATAGAACAGACAACTAGGGACTATACCTCCTATATCCCAGAATCTAAGAAATGATTTAAATTAGCCAATTTGTAAGGAGTCTACAAAATCTAGCTAATCACATCTCACTTGCCATACATTAGCTGCCTCCTCCAGCTCCAGCTTGCTGTTCCACTGTCCTCAAATGCAATCCTTTGTGGCCCTGCCTGGCAGCCCTCTTGTTTAGAGCTGTTTGTGGGAAACAGTTTTACCTTTAACCCTCTGAATGTCAGTGTGTTATGCTCCACCTTCAGAAGAATCTTATAAACAGTATGTTCCCTATTTAAGTTCCTTAAGGTAAACTCTACTACATAGATTTCCGTGAAGTCCAGTATCACACACTAACACTGCAAGCACATGTCAACTCTTTTTCCCAGTATCTAGGGAAGAGGTGTCTTTTTCTATTCAAGACTCACCTTGCCTCTGTGCTCTTGAGCATGTCATCTTTTCTTCCTTAAGGGATTTGATCTACTGGGTAATATATCCTTTCCTGGATGCCGAGTCTGTCACACTCTATTTTTTTTTTTTTTTACATCAAATAGCTTATAATAAATCTCCATATTTAAGGGGAAGAAAGTCCTCATTAACTATTGTGTCCTCTGACTAATGACAATAGTATCGTGACTCTTCAAAGCCAATATTCTTCAAGGAGTATTCTGCATAAGTTATTCACTCTGTTTCTTCTTTCTGTCAACTTCCACATATTAAACTGTGGTAACTGGTCCCATCGTTGAATTTGCCTTAACAAATATTACCATGGTCATCTGTGCTGCTAAATACTGTAAACAGATTCTTTTATTTTATTTTTCTGATAAAATAGACATCACTAAAGCTTTGTTTGTTTACCTCGGAAGATCTCTCTTGGATTGCATTTTCTCTTTGTTCTTTTCTGGTTATGATTTTTCCCCCCTCAGATATATCTTCAGTAAAATTTGTCTCAGAATTGCTTTTAATTTTGAATCTCACCAGTATTTGATTCTTTTCTCCCTTTTCAGCTTTTTCCTTAGGAAACTCATCTAATCCTAAGGCTTTAACTTCCACATGTTTGATGATATCACCCAATTTTTTTGCTGACCAATTAAACTTCTTAGCTAGAATTTTTGATGAATATGCCAAAAACAATGTTACTTCAACATGCCAAAATTAAATGTATTGACTTTCTTCTACATCTTTCTATTTACTTTCTAATTTAGAGAATGGATGGCTTCACTGTCTTTCACGGCCTACATCTCTCAGATGGCAAAGTTTCATGCACTCTGCCTTACTCTCACCTCCAGCTGTACTTGTTCACTCTCCCCGTTATCACCACCATTTCTTTTGATTGTAGATATCACATAATATCTTATCCATATTAATTAAGCTAATATTTGCTATAGATCTTTCTTTGAGAAAATAAAATCCAAACTATGACATACAGTTTAAAAGACCCCTTAAAATCCATTAAAATATTTAAATTAAAAAAAAATAATTAGTACAATGCTGTACCTATCTCCCATGCCACTCTCAAACATATTTCTGAATGAATATTCCTACAATGTCATATCTTTGTCGTTGTTTCTGCTGCTCTTTCTAGTGTATCAATCTTCCTTCAGTATCCATCTGAGGAAAGTGTATCTTTGTGGATTCAGACCAAATGTTAGTAATAATGTTTCCCTGATAAAATTCATCCAATTTAGAACATTGTGGTTTCTTCTTTGAGCTTTTATTGTATTGTAGACAGTGTGTTTTCATAATACTTATACTGCATTACTGATCAAATTTCACTATATTTCATGATTTTTTTGAAAGACAGTGAAAACATTTATAACTCAAAGAATTGGTGTGAACACTAAGAAAACAAAACAAACTAATAATAAAACACAGACTACTCCAAAGAAGGCATTGTTGCAAAATACAAGAAGCAATCAGGTAGAACAAAAATGAGTTAAAAACTGACTGGAGGTTGTTTAACCTAGAAGTTCTTTCTCACTGAATCTGTCAACTTGAATCACTAATAGAAAGAGAATAGAAACTTGTCAGTAGCTATGTCCCTTATTTTGAAGAACATATTGCTACCATACTTAATAATAACTAAATACCTAGAGCTATGTACTTGCAATTGGTGAAGAATATAATATAAAATATGATTCTTTATAGAATGGATCTCTACAATTAATAGAAGTAATATTAAAGAGATGTACCTCTGGCAGGGCACAGTGGCTCATGCCTGTAATCCCAAAACTTTGGGATGTAGAGGTAGGCAGATCACTTGAGGTCAGGGGTGTGAGACCCGCCTGGCCAACATGGTGAAATCCCATCTCTGTAAGAATTACAAAAATTAGCTGGGCATGGTGGTGCACACCTGTAATCCCAGCTGTTCCGAAGGCAGAGGAAGGCGAATCGCTTGCTGAGGTTACTGTGAACTGAGATTGCCCTCGGCACTCCAGCCTGACAGAGGGAGACTGCATCGAAAGAAAGACAGAAAGAGAAAGGGAGGAGAGAACGAGAGAGAAAAACACAAAAACGAAGGGAGGAAGGGAGGAAAGGAGGAAGGGAGGAGAGGGAGGAAGAGAGGAAGGGAGGAAGGGTGGGAGGTAAAGAAAGAGGGAGGGACCTCAATCTGTTGTATTCACACTTACACTTGTTACAAGGATTCTGGCATCCAGGAAGGAAAACTCATGTATATTGATGCTTGAATAAGGGGTGTGTGTGTGTGTGTGTGTGTTCTGTTTGATTGTACTGTAAGCTCAAAAGTCTGATGTTCTATAAGAAGTTTCCAAATAAAGCTTCCAAAAATACATTAAATGGGAGGTAAAATGAAACAGTTTGTAAGCACACGGATCTAGAGTCAAAGCATCCATTTGGAATCTTAGCTTTCCATAGCACCAGCTCTGGAATCTTGAGTTCCGCAACCACTCTGGGGGCACATCTGTATTTCATTTAATGATAGTACCTTCCTCAAAGCATGACTAAATGCATTCTCATAATGCCTTCAAAGATAATCTGAAATATTAAGCACTCTAAACTACTCATTTATTCAAAACAGTTTTCTTGTTTGGGTTTTGTTTTTGTATGTTTGTTCATCTGATTTTTTTTTTTTAGTAGAATGTATCATTCATCAAGATAAATACTAGAAAGCTTATTTTACATTTTTGATTCTTTATTAGATTAAAATGTATATTTTAAATTCTGGCAACAACTGATCTAAAATTGCAAATACTCCTGTTCTATTACTATTCTCTGAAGTAAGCAAATAATTTATGTCTTGTAAACTTTAAAGCACATTAAAATTTGCTGCTATATTTAAGATCTGTATAATATATAATATTGTTACTAAGGTTTTTGATAAAAATTTTGGAGTCAGTCAAATTGAATAGACTACAGCTAAATAACACAAAATAATATAGCAATATCAACATAAGGTAATTAACTTTGATTAACTGAACTGTGCTAAGTATTTGAATCTTAACTATTAAACTTAGTTTAGTATAGTTTGGATAAGAGAATGTTTAAAAATATTTTCTCACATCTTATATCTTTCTTATATCTTAAATGTTTTCAAAAACTTTTGATAAATGATCTCTTACTATTTCTCTTCAATGTAATAAAGGTATATTTATGCTATAATAGAGATTTATTCAAACAATGATTGACATATGCTGATACTTCTGGTATTATAATAAGAACTAAAATCCACTATTTTGTCTAAAATTGGGTTATGAGTAGAAGTTCTTTCTAACCGTAGATATGTATATGGCTGTAATGAGCAGGGTTAGACTTTTCAATGATTAAAGAATTGCATGTGTCATCTCAAATAAACTGCCTATTGCTAAATTTTTAAAGTAGTAGCAAGAGTAACTAGTATATATTCAATATTAAAGAGACTTGTACTAAACTCCATTATTCTTCATTCAGAAGTACCATTCTAGGGAATTGTGGCTAAATTTTCAATAGTGTTGTTTTATAGATTTTTTTCCTCCATAAACAATATGGATTCCACTAACAAAGAAAATAATCTGTGAAAGTTCATTTTAAAAGAAAATGTCTATAACTGATCTCCAACAAAATAGAACAAAATGCAGAATTTTAAAAGAGCTATTAGAAACATGTCAGCTGCACCGACTACATTTGACTCAATTTTCAAAGACACTTAGAAGAAATTTTTCTTTCAGTGATATTACAATTCATAGTTTAATGTATTATGTGTATTAGCTGAACTTTGGTGCATGCTACTGTATACCTAATAGTATATACTTTGTTCTGTTTTTCCACTGCTAGCTATAATATCATACTATACTTTAATGCAAAGTAAGAAAGTAATTTCTGGGTGCCTGTTCTTCTTATGTGCTATCCAGGTGTCTAGAGACTTCAAAGATGCTTAGATACAGACATATGCTTCTTTAAGGAAGCATACAAATAGAAAACAAATAACTCCAATACAAATTAGAAAATTATAGACACTATGGAAGTTTGAAGAAAGAATCATTTATTCTGTCAAAAAAGCTCAAGGAAGACAACATTAGAGAAGAGGCATTTAATAGACCTTAAAAGGATGGGTCAACTAGACAGCTAGTTATAGGGAGGAAAGCCATTTAAATAGAAGGACACCTTTGTACACCAGGATGAAAGCAGGGCATCGTGGAGCATGTCGATTTAGAGTGACTGATGTTTGGGTATAAATGAAATGTGTCTGTGAAAAATAGAAATTGTGGTTAGAATGGTACATTGAAACTAGATCAAGGAACATTAAAATACTAGACTAATGAGTTTGGATGCAATTTTTGAGGCACTGAGATCCTATGTGTTATTTTGAGTAAGGACATAAAATGATCAAAGGCGGCGGGAGGGTGGGGGAGTGGGGGAGAACACAGAGGTAGTACACACATTTAGAATTGGCCTTGCTTGTATTTTAATTACAATTGTGCTAATTGAAGAAAGTAAACTTCAATTTTGTTATCTATAAAGCTTATTGGTAAATTATATTTTGGTTTTGGATTGTGAAAATTAAAGGAAATAATGTATATGAAGCACCTATGTGAAATGCTGGACAGATATTTGATTTTAATAAATGTTAGCCCAACAGCAAGCACTGTGGGGAATAGATTGGTCTCTGCAGAGACTTCACATAGGAGAAATAATTAATGGACTATGACTGTGGTTAATAAATTTCTGATTATGACCATTGCAGTGGCATTGCAAAGTATGATCTGATAGAAGAAATGCTAGATAGACGAAGGCTGTCTAGAAAATGAGATATCTTTGAGGATAATGAATAAAGGAATGGGAGATGATAGTAATATTTGAAAACTTTTGCTAGGAAAAGTTTCTGTCAGTCACAGATGAGGAACTCAATAAAATAAACAGATTTGGGGAATAGATAATTTATTTTAGAACCTCTATATTTTGAAGTTGATTTTATGGTGTTAGTGAAATATCCTGGTAACAGCTATGGAATTGGAGCTTAGAAGAGAGAGCAGAGCTCAAGATGAAATTAGAGTGACAACTGTGAGAAAGAAAGAAAACTGAATGTGTTATTATAAGTCAAAGGTTAAAGTTAAGACTGTGATTTCTTTTTAACCTTTCATAAGGCCCTATGTTTCAATTCTATTTTCTGAAAAATAACCAGTTTTTTTTAGATCACTGTTGCAAAAATAAGTGAGATATGACATATTTAATGCTTCCTAATTTAAAATGCAATATTCGAATATAACTTAAAATAATTATTGAACTCTTGGAATGAATCTCGCAATGTTCCAATTGGGTTGATGTATTAATTCACTTAATCTCCACAATAATGTTTTGAAATAAGCATTATTCTCTTCCCCTCTCTTTTGTCTCTCTTTCTCACACACACACACACACACATACACACACACACACACACACACACACACACACACACAGAACATGAGCACAGAAAGCATCAGTAATGTGTCAAAAGTCTCACAGCTAAGAGGCTGTGGTAGAGTTTGGAGTCTTACTGTGCAGATAAGGCTCCAAGGCTCCAGAAGATGTGCCCTAAACTACTACAATTTTTGTTTCCAAGTTAACTATTAAGTTAAAAACATCTTAGTTATGGAGAACATGCTTTATACTTGTTTTTGTCTTTGTATCTCTAGCATATTTGTTCGTAATAATGACACAATCAATGCTTGGTGAAATAATAATTGGTCTACGTGGAGATTATAGATAAAGCCATGGAAAGAAATAAAGTATGTCAGATGAGTGCATACAGAGATGAGAAGAAGAAAAGAGAAGAGAAGGCTAAGGAAAAAAGAGGAAGGTAGAGTGGAGGAAAGGGTAAGACATGGGAGAAAGTTGGGATTAGAAACTTGGAAAATGCAAACCTGGTAGTTTGGAAGTAAAAAATAATAGAGAAGGAGAGAGATGAGAGGAAAAAGTCATCGTGATTTCATGGAATGCAAAGAAAGAAAGAGTTTCAAAAAGGAGAGAGTTCTCAAAAATGTTAAACTCCATGGTGGGTCTTAAGGGTTCAAATGGCAAGGAGGCATATCTAACACAGTTTTTTGGACTGTAGTCTATATTAGTTATGAGTAAAGACCTGATTTTCTTCCTGAGCTTCATGCTGGGAACATCCATCTAGTAGAACTCCTGACCTGCTTCTCCACCTCTTATTCACTTTTCCCTCATAAAAGGAGGAATTATTCATCTAATTTACAATTTGGGAAAAGAAACTGAACATGCTCAGTTTAGCCCTTTTCAGGATTTATTGTTGAGCTGAGTAATATACCGTTAGGAATGGCAGTTGTCCATCCATCTCAATAAATATGTCTACTTCATAAGTTAAATATTAGCAGATTAATTGGAGTTTATTCTTCTAGCCCATGGTCTCCACTTTAGGGACAGTGTTGATATTTAAACTCTGACTCCTGTGTCTGTGTCCAGTTGATCATAACTCAGGCACAGAATATAGATTTTATTCATTGATTCCTTTCAATCTCTTAGAGTATTGTTGTGAATTCTAACTCCAGGTGCCAACCAAAGTTGGGTGCACTCATTATATATGCTGACTAGATGTTTTAGCTCCCACCAAGTACCTGTTGATCTTTCTGAAGAAGGTTTATATCATTTCCCTAATCTTTCATTTCTTGCTTTTTTTTTTTTTTTTTTACTCTTATGCTTATAAACCTCTCCAGAAGTAGCTGACCTAATAAAGAGTAGTTAGTTCAGTAAACCAAGTCAGGTCTAAATTCCTAACATACCTGCATCATGGCATTTCATAACTTGTGGGGGAGTCATCTAGGAGTGAAAATATCCACAGGGCCAGGTTGAATTGAAGACTCTCTTGCTTAGGTAACTAGCGGGAGGCCTGGAGTTGATAGGAATCTATAGCCTGAAGACTCAGTGGAAATGGCAAGTTAGAAAATTGACTATACAGAAGTGAGTCTGGAAATAGAGCAGCACATAGTTAAGAATTTACTATTCTTAAAAAGGCAAGTGTAAGTGTCATTGTCAAACCTAAGTCTGTTTAATAAATGACATGGACTAGGAACATAGGCTGATAATAAAAGTCTCAATTAATTCCCTATTGCTCATGCATTCCCCAGAGAATTCTAAAATGCATTAGTGATTATGCTAATTAGGAGATCTATGGAGACATTTGAAAAGTGTTATGACAGACATACAAACAGGAAACTGGTGGAGGAGGGAGCTGGAGGTGAGAAAATAGAAAGAAAATATGGATTTTTTCCTCCTTCAACATGAATGTTAATAGGTAAGAAACAGGGTGGTATAGATATGAAAGACTGAAATTTCTACATGCATGCAGAAATTTAATACACATACAGAAAGATGCAATCATCATATATGCACAGCTCAATGAATTATCAGAATTAACACTGCCAAGTCAAGAAATATAACACTGCCAAAATCCTGGAATCTCTGTTCCTATATTTTCTTGCCATGGTAGCAACTATCCTGATATTTATATGATGACTGACATGTTATCATATTCACAGATCTCACCTTCACTCAATGGGAGGTAATTATACATGGTATATATATACATATACATTCATTTATATACACACACACACAAACACACACACACACAAACATCAAAGGAGAGGCATTTAGGGATTCTATTGAATGCATTCCTTTTTCAGGTGTCAGTTTCTTTCTAGAATGTGCCTGTGTTTGTTTAGTTTCAGAGAATTCAGACAGTTTTGTTTTCCTTTCTCTTTGGTTTTGTTTGTATTTGTCCAGAGTTAATATTGTTTGAGTCTATCAGGAGGGTCAATCTACCCTGAGTTTAGCTGGCAATACCAGAGGCAGGACTTTCATCTATATATCCTATGGAATTATTTTTATTTTATTTTATATGCTGTGATCAATTATATTCATTATTCTTTTTATGTTCAAATTATCCCAAATTTAGCCTATGTTAACTCTTTCAAAATGATACCTGTAAAAGTATTTATTTATCTATTTTTGCTAGTGGGGAAGCATACAAACAATCTTTACAGTCATTCAGTATGTACATTCTTTCTTAAATGACATAATGGCTCAGATGTACCTAGTACACTTGCTGCCCCAGACCTAAACAGACATATTTCCAAGGATAGCCGCTTCCTTTTGGAGTTGATGATATTCAGAAACCAAGCTCTGCGTGTTACTGAATATCGCTCCTTCTAGGTACTCACAGTGTTTGTAAAAACACAAATTTGTACTGATATTTTAAATTCAAACTTAATATTACAAAGTTTTCTATTTTGTTTATCATTACTCTCAAATTTTAAAATTTTGTGACTTTTGTTGCTATTCTTAAAATGTTAAATATACTTAATATCAATATATCAATTTAAATATATCATCTTAATATGCTTACTACTTATTTCTCAGTAGTTTCAAAACAATATTATTCCCTATAAATCCTCTGAGTAAAATAATTAAGGTTTCTTTAAGGTGCTTTTACCCTTATGAAAAACGAAACAAAGAAAACAGGCAAATTAAAAAAGGTGTCCAGAATACATTTCAAAAATCACTTGGAATAACTTTTTCAACTGTGTGAATATTATACTAATTTTATATATGTTTACTTTTATTACTTCTTTCTTGGTTTCTTAGTTTTATTTGATTTAATTTACAAATATTTACCATATCCACATCATTTAAAGTTAACAAAAATATTAAAAGTTATTGCTGGAAAATATCATCTCCACTTTTAATCCCTCCACTTTTAGAGCACTGTGTTTTAGACTTAATACATTAAATAATAAAGCCAAGAAAGTAATGTATTTATACTGGAAGTCTTCCTTGCTTTTAGTGGAAAGTAGGTAATTTTGTGAATTTGCCATAATTTACTCAACCAATGGCCTATTGATGGATATTTGGGCTGTCTAATCTTTTACTAATTCAAGTAATATTTGAATAAATGAGCTTGCCTATTTATTTAATCATATTTGTGAATGTAAATTTTTAGGAAATAATCATAGAAATGGGTTTAATGGGTTATAGGTAAATGCACATGTAGTGGTGTTAGATGTTGCTGACCTTTCCAAATGAGTTTTGAAACTCCTCTAAGCCATGTATCAGCAGAGTATCTAGTTTTTCACATCTGCTCAACAACATGTATTGTCATTCTGGACAATATACTTGGACTAGGTGAGAAATAGTTTTTCAATGTGTCTTTTATGAGCATTTCTCTTGTCATATTTATGTTTAGGCATTTTTCATATATACCAGTTATATTTTTTAATGAAATTGATTTTAATTATTGTGACCTATTTTGGGCATTTTTTCTGAATTTTTATAAATTCTTTTATGTCTGTGATATCAGGACTTTGTGATATGACTCATTAATGTTTTTATTTATGTTTATATTTGTTTCCATGTGCAACTTTTTTTATTAAAAAGTATATATTTAAATTAAGAACACTGTCAAAGTATTGTGTGGGTTTTTATGAAAACCCACACAATATTTTCAACAAATTTGAATTATGATTCATAGAATATGAGTATAAAAAACATATCATTTTAATCTTGACACATTTACTAATTTGCTTTTAGCAGTTTGGATTTTTCTTTTTAAACTATGATGTTAAAAGAATTCTTTACTATCCCTTAGACATTTATTTATTACACAAAAAGTTTAAATTAACTGAATTATTCCATAAATAAAATACTAGCATCTTCAAAAGTAATTTGTGAAGAAGTTCATTAACACAACTCTGAACATTTTGAAATATTTTATACATAGAAAAAAATTCAGATCAATTGTTCTAAAATAGTCACATCAGATGACAGAACCTACTTGCTACTTTTTCTTTTACAATTTACCGTTAGTAACATGAGGCTAAATTTTTATTTGAAGCAGAAATGAGTTGAGGTAAACTTACATTATTTGCAAGTCATCTTGCAGCTGTGTAATATTTAAGCCCTTACTTGGTGCACATAGGTGATGACTGAAGCTTGAGCAACCATATTTAAAGATGAATTATACTTTGAAAATTATGTGTCAGGTAGCGCAGCAGAAAATTGCAAGTATGTTGGCTATAGAAAGTAACCAGGCTGTGTAGACATCATACTACTGCCCCATCTCTGGATTTATAAGTGGAAAAAGAAGAATCTTTACCTTGTTAATTAACATTTTAATTTTGTAGTTTTTTGTTATATGCAGCCAATATATGCTACTAACTGATATACACAATTTATGTCAAATGCTTCAAATATTGTAATACAGAGCTTTAGTATTTTAAAAAAATCTAAAATAAAATAAATTTCAACAAATTTATTTTATAATATGATCCCCCTCCAAAACTTAAATATAAAATAGATCTCGGGAACCACTGAATTACATAATAAAAAGAAACACGCTCCGCTAGCTCTCCTGCCCCCCAACCGGCCCTGGTGTGTGAAGTTTCCCTCCCTGTGTCGATGTATTCTCATTGTTCAACACCCACTTATGAGTGAAAACATGTGGTGTTTTGTTTTCTGTTCTTGTGTTAGTTTGCTGAGAACAATGGTTTCCAGTTTCATCTATGCCCCTGCAAAGAACATGAACTCATCCTTTTTTATGGTTGCATCATATTCCATGGTGTATATGTGCCACATTTTCTTTATCCAGTCTATCATTGATGGGCATGACATGTGTATACCTATGTAACAATACTGCACGATCTGCACATGTACCCCAGAACTTTAATAATAAAAAAGAAAATGAAAATAAAAATAAACACAAATAATTATCTAGTTTCATTTCTCTCTTGAATTAATTAATATTAAGGGTGGACACTGATCATAAGTGTTGAATTTTTGTTCAAAACACTTTCCCTTTTTATTTTAACAGCTTAGATGAAATATAACTTACATATTATACAATATATTTATTTTAAAGTTACAGTCTAATGTTTCTTTTGTCTACAAAGCTGTGCAACCATCAACATTATCAATTTCAAGACATTTTAATCATCTAGTAAAGAAACCTCATAAACATTAGTAGTCATTTCTCATTTCTCCCCTCCCTTCCTATTCTATTTCCCTCTGTCTCCTGTTCTCAGGCAATTGTTTGTCTATTTTTGTTGTTATATGGACAATTTTTTTACTCACTCTATCTAACTGTGATAGAATGTTCTTTGCCCAATATCTTCCCATTTTATTCTTCTTTTTAACTACCCCAGGCTCTGATAAGCACCATTCTGCTCTGTCCTATGGGATCAGCTTTCTTAGATTCTACAAGTAAGTGAGTTCATGCAGTATCTGAGTTCCTGTGCCTAGCTTATTTCACCTAAAACAGTGTACTCTAGGCTTACCCATGTTGTTGCAAATCATAGGATTTCATTATTTTTTATAGGTGAATAGTATTCTATTCTGTATATATACCACTGTGAATAGTGATATATGTACAGAATAGTATATATACCACTATTATATATGCTATTAATACATAATATGAAACATGGGAGAAGATGTCTTTTCAAGATATTGATTTCCGGTCCTTTGAATAAATAGTAGTGAGACATGGAGGTCACATGGTATTTCTATTTGTAATATTTTGAGGTACCTCCATACTATTTTTCATAGGGAATGGGCTAATTTACATTCCCCAAATAATAAATAGGATTTCACTTTTCTCCTCATTCTGAATTCATTTTGAATTTGACTATATATTTACTCTTCACAGTGAGTTATATACCTTCAGATACTTTCTCTTTCTCATTAACACATCTTTCTTTCAGATGAAGAACTCTCCCTTTGGCATTTCTTGTGAAATAGGTCTGGTGGTGATAGACTCCCTCAGCTTTTGTTTGTCTGGGGAGGTCTTGTGTCTCCTTTATTTCTGAAAGGTATATTTGCTGGGTACAGTATACTTGGTTAGCAATTCGTTTTCTTCAGTGCTTTAAATATATCATCTCACTGCCTCATGGCCTGTAAGGTTCCTGCTGAGAAGCATGTAGCCAGGCAAACTGGAACCTCTTTACATGCGCCATGCTTCTTTTCTCTTGCTGCTTTCAGAATCCCCTATTTGTTCCTGACCATTGAATTTTGATTATAATATTGCTGTATTATTTGTATTGACTCTTATTGGTGACCTTCAACTTTCCTGCACTTAGATATTTATATCTTTCCCCAGGTTTTGAGTGTTTTCTGCCATTATTCCTTTAAAAAAAACTTTTTACTCCATTGTCTTCCTCTACTTGCTCTTAAACACTGATGGCACACATATTTGCTCTACTGATACTGTCTCACAGATCCCTTATGCTTCTTTCTTCTGCTTGTATTCTTTTTTCTTCTCTGTGTATTTAAAAATATCCTTTCTTAAATCTCACTAATTCTTTCTCCTGCTTAATTCTGTCATTAATCCTCTCTATTTCATTTTTAGTTTTGCTCATTGTATTCTTTCAGCTTCACAATTTTTGTGTCTATTTTTGTTAAAAATCTCTAAGTTTCTTTGATAAAATTCTAAATTGTTTCTCTATATTTTATTGATGCTCATTGAGCTTTCTAAAAACAGCTATTTTGAATTCTTTATCATAAAGATCATCCATCTCTGTATTATTAGTGTCCCTTGCTGGCACCTTACTTTGATTATTTTGATGATGTCATGATTCCCTGATTATTCTTGATTTTTGCAGTTGTGTCTTGATGTCTGCTTTTGGAATATATAGGTATTTATCTGGTCTTTTTTGTCCTGATTTTTTCTCCTGTGACTGCCCATGTACAGTAAGTCTGTTGAGAAATTCAGAGAAAGTTGTCTGTTTTGGTTTAAGCCTATGAGCTCTACAGCTGTGCTCCTTAAGCCCAACTCTACTGCAGTAGGTCCATGTGTTAGTTGCTGTGCACCTGCTCCCCATTCTTTTTTTCTAATTTATCCTTGGTGGACTAGCCCTGCTAGCACTTTTGATGCTGCCCATGGGGAGAGACACAGCAACCCTCCTCAGAATGGTTGAAAAGATGGATGCCCACTTCCCACTAACTTTTTTTTTACTTAGAAACTATGTTCAGGGTACTTCTCTGCATGCGGCACTGTGTGAGCTTTGGGGAGGGGCATCACAGTTGCAGATTACCATTTTTCTTACTGTTTGATAATGAATTTTTCTTGGTTCTACAGTCTGAGAGAATTTCACAGATCCACTTTTAGTTCTGGAATATTCAATGTGGTGATGAAAAAGCCAAACTCTGTAAAATATCTAAAGAAATTTATTCTGAGTCAAATGTGAGTTACCATGGCTTAGGTAAGTCAGTCGCAAGAAGTACTGAGAACATAAGCACACAGTGGTTGGATTACAACTTGTTTTTATACATTATAGGGAGACAGAAGTTATGGGTAAAGACATAAATTAATACATGTAAGGTACACATTTGTTCAGCCTGGAAAAGCAGGACTTCTTGAAGCAGGGGCTTACAGGTCATAGGTAGATTTAAATATTTCTGACTGGCAGTTGGTTGAAAGAATAAATCATTGCCTAAAGACTTGAGAAGTCAGTAGAAGACAATGTTTGAGTTAAGATAAGACAGCTGTGGAAGCCACAATTCTTGTTATATAGATAAAGCCTCTAAGTAAGAGGCTTCAGAGAGAATCGATGGTAAATGTCTCTTTTCAGAACTTAAAAGGTATCAGGCTCTTAGTTAAACCTCTCCTAGATATGGAAAAACATAGAAAGGAAAGGAGATTTTCTACAGATGCAAATATCACCCCACAAGAGATAGCATTGTGGAACCATTTCAAAATATGTCAAATATATTTTGGGGTAATGTATTTTGATTTCCTTTAAGACTTGCCATCTGTCATGTGATGCTATACCAGAATCAGGTTGGAAGTTAGCATCTTATTGTCACAAAGAATCTGTTTTATCAGTCTTATGATTTCTATTGTAATGATTGAATCCAAATCAGTTGTGCCTAAACTCCAAAATGAAGGAGGTATATGAAGCATGTGCAACCTTTCTTATTTTTTTCCCATTATGGTTGGGAATTTGGTATTTCAGCTTTCCTTTGGTGCAGAGGGGGAACCACTCACCTAATTCG